>CM057337.1:425692260-427032316 GCA_030015575.1 Agapanthus africanus
ATCTGCGAACCAGGGTTCGCACGATACTGTCAAGAGTTGTTCATCCGGGAAAACGTCGTTGATCGGAATTGGAAGCGAAGGCGAAGAAGGAAGTCGTGAGAGATGGTCGGCAACTACGTTTTCACATCCTCGTTTGTCCTTAATGACAAGGTCAAACTCTTGAAGCAAGAGGATCCAATGTATTAACCGAGACTTGGCATCTTTCTTCGCAAAAAGATGGCGCAGAGCAGAATGGTCAGTGTAGACAATGACTGGAGAGCCGATGAGGTAGGGCCTGAACTTTTCTAAAGCAAATACAACAGCCAAGAATTCCTTCTCAGTTGTTGTATAATTGAGTTGGGCGTCGTTCAGGGTTCGGCTCGCGTAATAGATTACGTGCGGCATCTTGTTGATGTGCTGTCCAAGGACAACACCGATGGCAAAATCGGATGCATCGCACATAATCTCGAATGGGTGCGTCCAGTCAGGAGAAGAAAGAACGGGAGCAGAAGTGAGTGAGCGTTTCAGTGACTCGAAGGCAGTCACACAGCTCGAGTTGAAGTCGAAAGGCGTATCCTTGGCCAGCAAAAGAGTCAAGGGCCTAGCAATCTTGCTAAAGTCCTTGATGAACCGTCTATAGAAACCGGCATGGCCAAGGAAGGCTCGGATATCTCTGACGCATCGGGGAGGAGGCAGATTGGAAATGACCTCAATCTTTGCTTTGTCAACCTCTATGCCATTTTGCGAGATGATATGTCCTAAGACAATACCTTCGCACACCATGAAGTGGCATTTCTCCCAGTTCAAAGTGAGATTCTTGTCCTTACATCGGGTAAGGACAGCGTCAAGATGCAGCAAACACTCGTTGAAGGAGTCGCCGAAGATGGAGAAGTCATCCATGAAAATCTCCAAAAATTTTTCCACCATGTCCGAAAAAATACCCATCATACACCGCTGGAAGGTAGCGGGCGCATTGCATAACCCAAAGGGCATGCGTCGATATGCAAACGTGCCGAAAGGACAAGTGAAAGTGGTCTTGTCCTGGTCTTTTTCGGCGATGAGAATTTGATTATAGCCGGAGTAGCCATCAAGAAAGCAGTAGTACTCGTGTCCGGCCAATCGTTCAAGCATCTGGTCAATGAAGGGTAGCGGAAAGTGGTCTTTCCGCGTTGCGGCGTTGAGTTTTCTGTAATCAATGCAAACTCGCCACCCAGTTTGGGTGCGAGTAGGGATTAACTCGTTCGCCTCGTTGGTTATGACCGTGATGCCCGACTTCTTAGGGACAACGTGGATGGGGCTAACCCACTGGCTATCAGAGATAGGGTAAATGATACCACTATCTAGACATTTGACGATCTCCTTCTTCACAGCTTCCTTCATGACTGGATTAAGACGTCTTTGTGGATCCCGGGCTGGTTTGGCATCATCATCAGATGAATGTGATGCTCAACGATCAGGGGACTAATCCCCTTGATGTCCGCCATGGACCAGCCAAAATCTTTCCTGTTGCTGTGCAAGACCGCGAGAAGGGCTTTCTCTTGCTCGAGAGCGAGAGAAGCCGAGATGATGACAGGAAGGGTCTCGTTCTCACCTAAGTAAGCATACTTAAGGTGAGACGGCAACGGCTTGAGTTCGAGCGTTGGAGGTGAAATGATGGAAGGCAAGACTGGTGCAAAGGTCTCGAACTCAAAGGACTCCAGCAAAGGTTCAAAGCGAGTGTAAGCAACCGAGTTAGATGGTTCAGGTAACTCATCCGGAAAGTCGAAGGATTCAAACTCGGGTTGTGCGCGGCTAAGATCGTTCAAGAATGTGAAACACTCGTATTCGTTGTAGGGCGCAGAAACAGCAGCAGGTTCGAAGAGAAACGCACTAGTGGCGTCAAGATTATCGTGTTCAAACAGAAACTCCTCGAATTCACACTCTTCGGGGGTGATCTCCTGGATCGAGCAGACGTCCAGTATATGAGCATTAGGTTCGGCGGGCTGATTCCCCAACCTAAAAATGTTGAGTTCAATCGTCATATTTCCAAAAGAGAGGTTCATCGAACCATTGCGACAATTGATCACAGCATTTGAGGTTGCGAGAAATGGTCGACCGAGTATCACCGGAATTTGATTCCGGGGGTTAGCTACAGGCTGTGTATCTAATACAATGAAGTCAACGGGGAATATGAAGTCCCCGACTCTTATCAACACATCTTCTAGCTCACCCCTAGGGTGGGTGATCGATCGGTCGGCCATTTGGAGAGTGCAGTGTGTGGGTTTCAACTCTCCGACGCCTAATTGCTCGTATACTGAATACGGAAGCAGGTTAACACTGGCACCAAGATCTAATAGTGCACGGTTGATGTTCTTATCCCCAATAGTAATTGAAATCGTAGGACAGCCAGGGTCCTTCCGTTTTTGTGGTAAAGATTGGGTAAGGGCATCACTCACAGCACTAGCCAAGAAAACTTTCTTGGGTACCTGAGACTTCCTCTTTTTCGTGCACAAGTCCTTTAAGATTTTCGCGTAAGACGGGACTTGTTGGACATCATCTAAAAGAGGAATATTAATGTTAACCTGCTTAAATAACTCCAGAATCTTCTCCATTTGAGGATTTTGTTTATTAGATCTCAACCGGTTTGGAAATGGGACATTTTGAAAATTGGTTGAGTCTAATGCTGGAGGAGGAGATTGTGGAGTTGGAACGGATCCCAGAATAGGTGTTTTCGTGGAGTGAGAAGTGGGTCCGTTCAGAGAAGAAGAGGAAGGAGAGCCTTGTGAAGAACGGAGAATAGGCTCAGAAGACGAAGAAGAAGAAGGAGAAGAAGAAGAAGCAGCGGCCGGGGTGTCATTGTTGATCCGTGTGCCAATGTTGTTTTGCAGCATCCTCCCCGATCTCAGTGTAGTCACGGCACTCACATTATGGTTTTGTTGTTCAAGAGCAACATGTGCATTATGTGGGTGACCGGGATTTGGAAGTGGCTGGGACGGGAGCTTCCCCTTCTCTCGCTCGCTCAAGGCCGCGTTCAGCTGTGCAATCTGGGCCTCGATGGTCTTGATGCTTTGCCCGTGTACGGCAGTGTGTTGCACTAAAGATTGAATCAAAGACTGGATGTTGGCGGTGGATTGAGTCGATTGTTTAACAAACGCCTCCAGACTTCGCTCGAGCGAGGAAACCTTATCGTTGTTTGACGGAACAAAGTTGTTTGGTGGAAAAGAGTTGTTGGGTGCAAAGTTGTTCGTCTGGTTTTGGAAAGGCTGGGGTTGGAAGGGCTGCTGATATTGGTGTTGAGTTTGTTGCTGCGCTTGTTGTTGCGGCGGAGGGGCCCTTTGGAAATTGTTGCCCTGGAATTGATTCTGATTCTGATTCCAGGCGAAATTGGGGTGGTTCCTCCAACCGGGATTATAGGTGGAAGAGTATGGATCATTCCTCGGTCTTTGCTGGAAGGCAGCATTAACCTGATCCTGTCCTTGCGGGGGTGGATTGTAAGGACACTCTTCGGTCAAGTGGGAAGGATCGGAACAACAAGCGCAGATGGTACGAAGGGGGAGAACAGGGGCAGGAGCAGGAGCAGAAAATTTGCTCTCTATTGCTTCAAGCTTTCTTGTTATAGCAGCCATTTCAGCTTTCATCGCAATAGAGACGTCAAGTTGGTGGATTCCTACCCTAGACTGACCGGTAGAAGTGGAGGTAGAAGAAGAAGAAGTCGGTCTGGTGCTCTCCCACTGTAGCATTTGCTCCGCAAGATCGTCAAAGAACTGCCACGCTTCCTCGTCAGATTTCGATAGGAAGTGGCCCTGACAGATGGTTTCCAGCAACTGCTTCGTTGCTGGGTTCAGTCCCTCGTATAAGGTTTGGCAGAGCTGCCATTTCTCTATACCGTGGTGAGGACACTGAACAAGAAGGTCTTTGTATCGGTCAAAGCACTTCCAGAAGGGTTCAGAAGGAAGCTGGGAGAATTGGTTGATTTCATTTCGAATCCTTGCGGTTTTATGTAAGACCTCGTCAATACGCCGGCAGTGGGTGATGATCATATCAAACACCAACAAGCCGCAAGCGGTCAGCTGAATGTAACGGCCACCCGGGTATTGAGCGATCAGAAGAAAACCAGCAATGTTGTCAAAACTCCTATCGAGCCATCTGGTAACACTTCCCGTACAGTCCGGTCTCCTCGTCAGATATGTTGCATATCAAGTCTAGGGATGGTATCGTCAACCCCAATAACTCAATAAGTCATGCTGATGTATGGCTCATAACAGATAGAGAAACTACTGATAACACTTATCAGTAAATCTCAGCAGCCGTAGCCAGGGACTTCCTGTTATAGCCAATCGAGCATTGCACAACATCAACTCCCAATACCGGGAGAGAAGAAACCCCTCCTATCGCTTATCGCCTTCATGTGCCTCGGGACTGTACCCAAAGACCACCTGTTTGCACGACTCAGTAGAGTCGTGGCAGGGTGGAGATCAAAGTATAGTGGGAGGACACATAAGACTCTATGACGATCTCGGGTCTATAGACTAACCTATACCAGTGTCACCTGAGAACTGCTATCTGACAATAGATATAATACCACATAGGAGTTCTCGGTGAGTCCGTTCAGTGTACCCAGTCTTCACTGAGCACCCGCATACAATCTTTGGTGTCATCACACCAGATGGATATGGGATCATCTATCGCCCATCATATAGGACAGGAATGGTATACGCTAGTCTACTCTGAAATATTGATGCCCTGTCTTAATACACCTTTGACTAGGAACAGTTCAAGGATATGCTTACAAACTACACGTGTCCCTCTAGTATGATCTACATCATAGTCGGAGTAGTCAAGCAAATATGCTAAGGGATTTATCAACATGTACCAAATGAATAAAATGTACGATCAAATTAACACGTCAAGATAAAGTAAACAAGATAGCATACTATCATGTCGAGCAAGAAAGTAATCTATATACTTATATACATGTCCAAGCATCCACTATACATATAATGGCCTCTAGGGCATACATATATCCAACAATCTCCCACTTGCACTAAGGCCAGTTAATGGCGTATCTCATACCCAACATCTCAAAAAGTCGCTCATGCTGCGACTGTGGAAGGGCCTTGGTGAGTGGATCCGCGGTGTTATTCTTTGTATCTACTCTTCGAATCTCGATCTCGTGGTGATCTACTATCTCCCGGATCAAATGTTATCGCCTTAGGATGTGTCTGGACTTTTGATGGGACCTTGGTTCTTTGGATAATGCCATAGCTCCATTATTATCACAATACAATGGTATTAGATCAACAATGGTTAGAACTACTCCTAGTTCCTCGACGAACATCTTCATCCAGACAGCTTCCTTGGCAGCATCATTTGCAGCAATATACTCAGCTTCCATCGTGGAGTTTGCAACGTATCCTGTTTGGAACTCTTCCAACTAACCGCCCCTCCATTGAGGGTAAATACAAACCCTGAGATAGATTTGCTGTCATCCTTATCACTTTGGAAGATGGAATCAGTAAAGGCCTCCAGTTGGAGATCCCCATTACCATACACCAAGAACAATTCTTTAGTCCTTCGCAAGTACTTAAGAATGTTCTTCACTGCTATCCAATATTTCTCCCCTGGGTTGGATTGATACCTGCTTACTACAGCTAGTGCATAAGCTAAATCAGGGCGAGTACATAACATCGCATACATTATAGATCTTACCGCTGAAGCGTAAGGTATAATGCTCATGCGAGCTCTCTCTTCATCAGTCTTCGGACAGAAGTCCTTGGAGAGAGTGATTCCATGACAAGCGGGACGGGCACCACGCATAGAATCTTCCATACTAAACCTTTTTAGGATGGCGTCTATGTACTTTGATTGGGATAATCCAAATATCTCTTGGATCTATCTCTATAGATCCTTATGCCCAAAATGCACGAGGCATCACCCAGGTCCTTCATGGAGAACCTTTGTGATAAGAATAGTTTGACCAATTGCAGCATAAGAATGTCATTTCCTATCAAGAGAATGTCATCCACGTACTATACGAGGAATGTGACAGTACTCCCTACAATCTTCTTATAAATTCATGGTTCATCTATATTTTTGATAAAATGAAACTCTTTTATTGTATCATCAAAACAGATGTTCCAGCTCTGTGAGGCCTGCTTTAATCCATAAATGGATTTGAGCAATCTACATACTTTCCCGCTGCTCCCACTGTCAATGAAGCCCTCTTGCTGATCCATATAAACGCATTTTTCTAAGTCACCATTCAGAAATACAGTTTTAACGTCCATCTGCCAGATTTCATAATCATAGTGAGCAGCAATAGCAAGTAGGATCTGAATGGATTTAAGCATTGCTACTGGAGATAAAGTTTCATCATAGTCCAATCCTTGTCTTTGATGAAAACCTTTCGCTACAAGCCTTGCTTTAAAGGTCTATACATGTCCATCTACACCAATCTTTCTCTTAAAGATCCATTTGCACCCAACAGGTTTTATCCCAGGAGGTGCAACGTCCAAAGTCCATACTTTGTTGGTGTACATGGACTCCATTTCGGATCTCATGGCTTCCAGCCGCTTCACTGATTCTCCAATCGTTATAGCTTGCTGAAAACTAGTAGGGTCATCATCATTGTAACGTTTTGAAAATCGTTTCGGTGAAATTTCGGAAAATCGGCAAAATAAGAGGGTTTTCTGTAAAAAAGTCAAAATAGAAATTTATTTATTATAAAATTAAATATACATATTCTAGCTATGTAATTGCTAGTATTTGGTGTATCTTGAGCTATTGGTGAAATTTCAAATTTTCTGAAAAAAATTCCGAAATTAATTATTTTAATATTATTTTAAGCCGTCAATAATACATTAAATTAGCAATAAATAAAAAATTTGATTAGGCTAATTACATGCTATAGAACCATGACAACTAAAATTTAGTTAGTAATATAAATTTTTGGCAATTTATTTCAAGTTCTATTTGGTTATAATTAAGGGAAAACTAAAATTTAAATAATTAAACTAAAACTTGCAATTTTTGAGCTTGTGGGGGGTCTTTTTGCATAGATTTTTTTATACATTCTCTCACGACTCCCTCATCCCACCTTGGCTGTCCCCACCACAGCAGGAAACGTCCCCTCCTTTTGGGCCTTCAACTCATGTAAAAAGATATGGTTTGAAGGGATTTAAATATATTAATTTGAGTATGGGTATTAGGTGATGTCTTTGACTTTGAAATTTTCTACACAACTCTCTCTCATTCTCCCCCATCTCCCCAATCCGAGAGCTTCCCCAGCTGCTGTCCATATTTCCCCCAAATTCTCCTTCTCATTTTGCTCCTAAATTCCATCAAAATCCATTAAAAATCGACAATTTCTTTACTAATTCAAGGCTAATCCCTATTCTACCTCTTCTCACACCCATATTAGGTTAAAACAAGGAGAAAGATGGCATCTTGGGAGGCTAGAGCAATCTAAGGTTGATCTTGTGAGGTATAATTTCTAATCAATTGCTTAATTTGTAGTTTATGTGTGCTAAATTAGAACTTTGAAATGTTAAATTATTGTTAATTTCTAATCTAGGTTTTAAAGAGTGTAGTTTGATTTGAACTAGGGTTTTAGCACACCATTACTAGGTTAATTAATTCTATTTTGCTATCTAGTTGTTTTTCTAACCTAAATCTAAGATGTTAACTTGCTATTGGGCTTCAAATTAGTGTTAATCTAGATTTTTCTAGTGTGAAATTTGTTTGGAAGGGCTAGTTTATAAAATCATGAAAGGGTTGTTTATGGAAACAGGGATTTGAAGCATGGTATATGAGTTGAATTTAAGTGATTGTGGCTAACTAGTTGTGTGGTTGGATGTTTGTACGATGATGTGATCACTTTTGTCGCAAATCAGAGATGTTTGCGCAAATTTTCTAATTTCATGCTTACTAGGTTTTTGAAATTGAATTAAAATGTGGGATTAAAATTATGGTTAGAGTTTTATCACCTCATTAACAATATAATGTGTAATTTAACACTTTAGGGTTATGCAAAACCTAGCTTAATTGTTAAATTGTGAATTTTGCTTTAAAAAATGTTTAAATCGGTTATTTTTGCAAACTAGGAATTTGGAATTAATACAAATTGATGAGATTAAATTTTGGAAATGGTTTGTATTGCTTATTTAAGATGTTTAATAAGTATTATGGCCACTAGATTTGTTTAAATGTCAGGTTTTGTACTAAAACGGGTAATATTTGCTTGCTAGATTTTCGGAAAAATGGCTTTTTAAGTGAATCTGGGGTTTTTGTGAATTTTAAGCTATTTTATATTATAATTAGTGCTTGTAATTGTACAAATGAGTGTGTTGGGAGCTTTCTCGATGGTTTGGCGTTTGTACGCCGACGTCGAGGGTTTTTGGGTCGATTTGTGAAAGCAACCATAGGTTTTGACCTATGTGGGATTCGTGCGTCGTTTTGGTCATGAGTCGGATTTTAATGCGATATGGTGCGTTATGATATGTAGGTACCCCATGTGGACTTCGAGACGACAAGCAAGCACGTGGCGATGTCGGCACCGGCGGGCGAGGACCAGGTGAGTAGATTTGTATCTACGGGGAGAAGTCGGGTGGATGGCGTATAGCACCCCCGCAGTTCGTGGTGATGTATACGAATACGTATACATACATATATATATATATTGTTTATATATTGTTTGAGTTATTGATGATAAATATGGATATTTGGTGTTCTTGGATGATTGAGTGTCGCGAAACCCTAGAGTAGCGGTCACACCACACTTACACACACCCACCCATACTTGCATACTTTCTTCCTTCTTTTGTGCTTATACGGAAATATATAGTTATGTGTTCACATAGGTATGGGACTATGTGTTCACATACGGATTTGAGGATGATACTTGGGATTGAGATGAGTCGATGAGATTTGTGTTGAGATTGTGATATCGGTGATATGGCAGGATTCGTACTTGAGGTACGTCCTGGTGTTATAGTGGATCTTGGGGAGACGATACGGATGAATAGTGTTATAAATAAAGTGGTCGACATGTGATCGTGATATGAGATATCATATACTAGGATATGGATACTTGGCCGTATTGGGCGATGTATACCCCTTGATGATGATTGTGCTGACGATATCGGTTTGTACAAGATTGTCGATCAGTAGTCAGATCATGAGTACATTGAGGATATTAGTATTGTACTAGACATAGGTCTGTACCCTAGACGATGATCTTGGATAAAGAGGATACCTGAGGATTAGTGTGAGGAATATGATATTGACCCGTACCCAGATTTGGGGATGCCGTACGACGGATTTACGTACGAGCTATATTTTGATGATTGATCCACACTCTTGACTTGGGATGTCTGATTATAGATATGGTATCGGATATGATATTATTGAGGCGGGATCACCGACTAATATATATATACAGATATGTATATGGATCGACTCAGATGTTAGGCGGTTTCCTTACCTGTAGTCCAGCTTGTTAGCTTAGCCCTTTAGTTTAGTTTAGTTGTTAGATTAGATTCGATTCTTACCTATTTCGAAAACTAACGAATCGTTGGTATTTTAAAAAGACAGCCCAAGGGATCCTACGGATATTTCAAAAGACGTATCTTTTCATGAAAACACCGTAGCCCCTATTTTCAAACCCCATGATTCGTGTTATTTCAAAAGGCACCATTTATAGGACTTATATTAGATTAATGCAGGTTAGTTATAGTTGCGTCTAGTTTTCAGCTCCCGCTCATTTTTGTGGTCCGCTTCGCATCGCATGCTTATTTTATGTTTCATTATTGATATCATGCTGTTAGGACACCAGCACCATTACCGATGATGCGTATGTACCACGTACACTTATTTGCCGGCTCACACACATCTTCATCGGTAATTGCCATGTCACGTACACTTAGAAAATATTATTGCTTGACATAGCCTGTTAGCTAATAGTTTAGACATGATATTAGTGTACTTGCCTCATATGTTAGTTTAGACATTGTAGTTATTACCTGCTACTTCATGCATACTGTTATTCATTGTTATGCCGCATTCATGGATTCTCATGCATATATTCACTATTTTATGTGTTATTGAGATTTTGGATTCGGATTTCCATGAGATTTTCTGGATTTGGAGGAAAACCGCATAAACATAAATAAACCTTTTCTCTCTTTTAAATAAAAAGTGCGGTTTTCCCATGATGTATGAGTCGTCCACCATGAGTTTGCTGATGGATTTCGAGACCCGATTCGAGGAGACGAATGAACCGTTTCGGGTACATGGTGGACCCGGTAAGGTACCCCGGGGCAAGAAGCGCGTGATGATGACGATGTGAGCCTGGCAGGGGAGCACTACCTACCGGTGATTTTACCCGACGCGTCGGATATCCGGAGGATACCGTCGTGGTCTTGAGATGGATGGTAGGGGCCGGTCTGGACTGACGGCGCCCTAGATATTATGATTGAGGCATTGAGATTTCGAGATATTGAGGTACAAAGACTGTGATACTGAGATATCGAGATATTGGGATTACGTTTTGTGCCGATGCTAGGCACTGTTTTATGCTGATTTCATTATGATACCTCATTTTGAAAATATACAAAGGAAATCTCACTAATTTATGAAAACAGTTTTTTCATTTGCATGTATTCTGTCTTCATGCATTCATACCTCATTCGTATGATATATTGCTACCTGAGGCACTGGCACGGGCACATGAGATTACACTCGGGTTAGATATTACCCTAGCCATTGTTATAGGCTGCCTGTTATACATATATTTGAGGATATATTATGATCATTGACCTAGGTTGCGTTATTTATGCGATTTCTTTTCGTAGATGTTTTTCTATTCACGAGTTGGCAACTCACCCCCGTTGTGCCCCAGTTTCTTACAGGTTTGCCGTACAGGTTTCATTACGGCTTTGCGGGCATAGTTTCCTTCGGGTGATTTGCTAGTAGGTCGGTTTACTTGTATCGTACCCCCATTATATATCTTGTATATCATTATTCCGTTGTATCTAGAAGTTCCATCAACCAAACATGTATTTATTTTTGAGATAGAGACCAGTGATGTTATTCTTTCGACCTTAGAGTCGCGCATTATATTTCTGTGGATTTCTTGTTATTTTGAGTTTTCCTTTTGAGTTTTGATCCTCGCCCTTGGCGTTATATATTATATTGCTTGAGTGGTTATGACCGTCGATTGACGAAGAGATAGCTCCCGCTTGGGGATGCCTTTTTATTGATTTCGTATACTATTCATGTTGTATCCCGTTTGGGAGTCAGTATTTACAACGGAGACTCTGCCGAAATTTTCAGTAAATTTTTGATGTTTTTAGAAACCCGCATAATTCGGCTTATGCTATTGAAACTACTTGCTTTAAGTTGGTTTTCCTGCACTCTATATCTTTTCTTGGTTTGGATTTCTGGGTTTTCGGTTTACTTAGATTACGTACGCCTCGAGACGTTCGTAGTTTAAGTGCCGGTCATGTTCCGTACTTCGGGTCGTGACATCCATGATGCAATCTTCACTATCACCACCAATAAGAAACCCATAGTATCACTCTGGTGGGCGAGAAGTTTTACTAGATCTCCGGAGCGGCTGAGGTTCTTGAAGTTCTACTGCAACATCAGTTTCAACCAATTCGTCCTGAGTAATTTTTTTCTCTAGAACCTCTTTCAGTTCTACCGCATTGCCATCAGTACTATTTGTAAAGATTTCTTTTTTCAAAAATTTGGCATGTTAAGAAACAAACACTTTTTGTTCTTCCTTGTGGTAGAATAGATATCCATACGAATGTTTTGGATATCCCACAAATCTAGACATGACCGATCGTGTCTCGAGTTTGTCTGGATTCTGCTTTTTAACAAAAGCTGGACAACCCTCAATCCTAACTCTTTTAAGAGATGGTCTCTTTCCACTCCATATCTCATAAGGAGTGGTAGACACGGTCTTGGTTGGAACCCTGTTTAACAGATACTTTACTGTCTCCAATGCATGTCCCCAAATGGAAAGCGGTAGCTCATCATCACACATCATGGACTGTGTCATCTCTAATAGGGTACGATTCCTCCGTTCTGACACACCGTTGTGCTGTGGTGTGTAAGGAGGAGTGAATTGAGAGAGAATCCCATTCTCTTTTAAGAAGTCTGAAGACTCTGTACTTAAGTACTCTCCACCTCGATCTGATCGAAGTTTCTTGATGCTCAAGCATGTTTGTTTTTCTACTTCAAGTTTGAACTCCTTGAATTTCTCGAAAGCTTCGGATTTGTGCTTTATCAAAAACACGTGTCCGAATCTTGAGAAATCATCAGTAAAAGTAATTAAGTATGAAAAACCACCTCTAGCATGTGTAGAAATTGGTCTACATACATCACTATGTATGAGGCTTAAGAGTTCCACAGCTCTTTCTCCGTGTCTAGTAAACGAAGTTTTGGTCATTTTAGCTTTGATACAGGACTGACAAGTTGCATATGATTTATATTCAAAAGGATTTAAATATCCATCTTTATGTAGCTTGCTTAGTTTTGTTTCATTAATTCTACAATGCCAAAGAAAATCTTCATTTATATCTGAAAACTTTCTTTTATTAGTATCTTGTATATTGAAAACTATGCGTTGGTTCAGGACGTAAATACCGTTATTTAATGTACCATACCCAATCAACTGTTGATTCAAGTTAATGTTCATAACATTATTCTGCAACAAAAAATGATATCCTTCATTGTCTAACAAAGAAACGGATATAATATTACATAGCATACTCGGTACAAAATAACACGGGTTCAAAACAAAAATACAACCCGAAGGAAACCCCAGATGATACTCTCCTACGGATACAGCATGTACATTGGAACCATTTCCAACCTGTAGAGTATGGTCTCCAGCCTTCAAAACTCTGCTGTTTCTCAACCCCTGCATACAATTGCAGATGTAAGAACCAGAACCGGTATCTAATACCCAAGATGCAGAGTTAATTGAAAAACAGTTCTCAGTTACAAACACACCTGAAGCGGAAGCATCACCATGCTTCTTCTTCTTGAGATCAACAAGATACACAACACAGTTGCGTTTCCAACATCCCGACCTGTGGCAGTAAAACATTCCCCGTTTCCACTTCCCTTTGTCTTTCCCTTTCGCCTTTTTAACTCCACCTTTTGGTTTGATGGGTTTCTTCTTCTTCTTTCCCTTGGCCTTGGCTTTTGGGACGGAAGAGGAAGATGGCCCAGCAAGCAGAGCGGGAGTCTTCACTGTTTTCAGCGTGCTCTGTGCACTTCTCAACATATTGAGAAGTTCAGGCAATGATTTCTCTAAATCGTTCATATTGAAATTCAATATGAACGGAGCAAAGACGAGGGAGAGAGATTGCAGAACAACATCTGTATATTGCTCATTATCCATAGTCCATCCCAGTTCCTCAAGTTCTTCTATAAGACCAATCATCTTCAGGACATGGTCTCCAACTGATGCGCCGAGGGCCATCCGCATCTGGAACAACTTTCGAGATGCCTCGTATCGCAAAGTACGAGATTGCGCTTCATTCAACTCCTTTGTATGAAGAAAGATGGATTGCGCATCCATCTTCTCGTGCTGTTTCTGATGGATGTTGTCTATAGAAGCAAGCGTGAGGCACTTGGCCGTGTTGCAATCAATATCCAATGTTTTTCGGATCTCCCTATCCGAAACAGATGATTCAGGTCCTGAGACGGGTGGGGCTTTGGTAGTGAGGACATATGATACTTTATCATATGTGAGTGCAATGTACAAGTTCCTCAACCATTCTTTATAATTCGGCAAAGTCAGTTTGTTTTTCTCTAAAAGAAGCTTAAGTCCCATCATTGGTATCTGCCATTAGGAGAGAGAAAAGAATACACTCAGCGAAATACTCTTGCAAAGAATTAGATTGGTTATTATTGTTGGCTATAGTGCCCTCAGGCAATTATCGTAATCCCCGGCAGATGATTATGATGATTGAGGGAGTACCTATACCGATAAAACAGTCTCACTCAAGATGATAGTATGCTATCTGGTTTGTCTTTATCATCATGTACATGTTGATAGAGCCTATAGGATTCTTGCTTGACTGCCAGCATTGTGATGGCGATCACATACGTGGGAGCTGGGGGTCTATAGGCACATCCTTAAAATGTCCCTAGTCATAGGAGTATCGAGACCGGGCATCGATACTCCAGTTTAGACTGGTGTATACTGATCAAGACCCCGACAAGGGGTGGCGGCCAGGTCTCACAAGCCCTTGGGGTTAGTTTGTTCAGCTAAGATAGTATACAGGTGCTTATTGGGTTATGAGTACACTGGACGGACTCGCCGGGAACCTGCTAGTTGGTATTATACCTATTGTCATATAGCAGTTCCCAGGTGACATGTGTACAGGTTAATCTGTCGACCTGAGATCGTCATTTGTCTCGTGTGAGTTCCCACCATGCTTTGATTACTACCCTACCACGGCTCAAAGGAGTCGTGCAAACAGGTTTTAGTTGGGTACAGTCCCGAGCCATATAGAGGCAGTGATCAGATCGTCAGGGATTCTTCACTCCCGGTATTGGGGTTGATGTCGGGTTGTGTATGGATGGCCATCACCATAAATCCGTGGCCACGGTGGACGAGAATTATCGATCCAGGATCGATAGTTTCTCAGGTGGTGATGGGGTTTCATACCGACACTAAATATCGCGTTGTTGGGGGTTCGACTTTATCCACCCCCTAGACTCGATATGCGATACTCATTGACGAACAGACCGGACTGTACGGATATTGTCACTGTCAGGCTCAGTAGGGGTTCTGCATGAGTTTGCTCGTCGGTCTCCCTTTCGTTCAATACCTGGGTAGCCGTTACGTACAGCTAGTACCGCTGATGTGCTTGTTGTTAAACCCACTGCCAGCGTATTGACGAGTCTTTAGAGTCCCATACGGAGGGTTTTCACGGTTTAGGCGATATGGTGTACATGAGGTATGTTGATACATACAGGTGTCCGATTAAATATGTGCACATGCTGTGCAGACTTTAATCGGATGGTTGATAATACTAGCAGCTTAGGATTAAGCCAGATTATTAAATCAGGTTTTTATTTAATAATTTATATATATATTTGCGTATACGTATTATAGTATTATTGTTCACTATTCGTTTTGTCTCTCCGCTATTCGTATTTTGGTACGAATACGAGTACATGTATTTCTATACATGTATCGGGAAGTATTCCGTATTTTATATGGAATAGTTTCTAGAAGGTGGCCACCTCATTTATATGATTTTCCAATTTTTGGAAATTCATTTGACTCACAAATGAGGTGGAGGTGTGAGGTGGCATTTGCATAGTGTTATGCATAGTCATGGCATGGGCTTGAGGTATGGTTGCTAATATTATTATTGAAAAAGGAAAATGAGTTTTTTGATGATGAGAAAGAGAGAGGGGCCGGTCACTAAATTGGTGGAGGTTGTTTTCATTTTGATTATTATTCATTACACTAGCTCTCTCTCTCTCACTCTCTCATGCTTCAAAGAAACTTAGCCATTTTTGTTGCCTCATGCCAAAGTTTTCCTTACTCCATTCATCTTCTTCTTGCATTGCTCTTTTGAGCACATGAGATGAGAGAATAACATAGTGACATTTTCTTGTATCCCCACTCTCCATCGCTAGCGACTTTGGAGCGTAGGTTACCTCGTTTGTCGAGGTTCGAGCTTGCGCCATTTCCCTCGGGTGGATCATCGGAGATGGAGGAAAACCGGCAACCAAACATCATCATGGAATCACTTGGAGTTTGGAATGAAGACCGAAGGACTCGGATCATCTCGGTATAACCTTTCTAACTCTTAGTTAGCTCGCTAGAATAGGGTTTAAGGTCGATCCGGAAATCGAGTAACGGTAGCGCCGGTTTAATAAATTTTTGTTCCGCATTTTGGCCACGTTTCGATGGCCGGAACCCTTCCGCAGCCCTTCATGGTATCAGCGCCACCCTTTAAAACTCTTACTAGCTTGTTTAAAAGTGCTTGAAAGATCGATCGACGGAAATTTCCAAAATCACGGTTTCATTTTTCTGTTCTCTGTCGATTTTCAAAAGAGTTAAAAATATATTTTCCAGTGGATTAAAAATCCGTGCAGGCGATTTTAGGGGTACAGAAAAAATTTGGGCTTCGTATTCTTCTAAAGCTCCGCGGAACCGCCGCACTTACCCCATATTGGTGGCGGATCCGTGGCCATTTAGTGGCGACGGGCTTCAAAATTTTTCCTGTGGCCCTATGACTTGGAATTGTGATTTTTGTAATATCCTGTTTTGGCCCAGGTTTCTGTGAAGTGCTGGTTTTGCTATTAGGGCCAATTTGGAACTTAGAAGATCAATATTTTAAGTGTGCATTTAACAGTGCATACATTTCTATCTACGACCGTGAATGTCATTTGATCGGTAAACCCGTCTAACTGCTATATGTTCTTTTAGACGAGTTTGCGAATGTGACATTCACGTTGATGTTCTGTGTTGTGCTGTGATGTTGGTTTGATTGTCGTGGTGGATATCCAGTGGTGCAATGTTAGTACAGTTTAATTTCATTTGTACATTTGATATTGCGGGGCTAGCGTCCGACATGTGGACTTCCGTCACTGCCAGTTTGTATATTATTCTTTTGGGGCAAGACCGGGATGAGGTCGATGTCACCCTTGTATATTATTTTCTTTTTTGTACTAGGATTACCCCGCGGTGGGGTGCACGGATAGCTGAATTCTATAGGGCAACGGGTCCGCATCTCATGGTGTTGGGACGGAGGGGACCTTACTCTAGAATTGGCGGGCTGTCTGCCGCACTCGTAGGGGGTATAGGTTGAACCAGGAGGGGTGCCCAAGTTACCGGATTCCGTGAAGTGCTGGGTGGTCCATTCATGTTGCTGAAGGGGGCTGCCTCACTTCTGGTTTTGGCGGGTAATTTGCCATGCTTGTAGGGGTATAGGTTTCATTGCTTAGGCTATCCACACGACAGGGAACGTCGGGTCTTACTTGTGGCTCAAGTGACACCCGGGGCTCCAGATTATCCGCCATTATGTGTTACTTCTGTGATGTTTTCTGTGATGTTTCTTATATCATGCTTGGGATGATTGTTATATATATTTATATATAATAGTAGATTTTGTATATGTTTTGCACCCGCGCTAGCCCAGTCCCCGCTCTGTCGTTAGTTAAGTAACCTAACGGGTGATGACGGGACCCAGTGGCGAATGCGGATGGCATATACGTACATTTTATTTTCGTTCTTTTCTGGTGTGATTTATTGATGGGACTGCAAAGATTCTTATCAATGCAAAGATAAAACAAACCTATATATGATGTTGTTGGAACCATGTTTTTAAAAACTGACATTACAGACGTTCTCTTTTTCTTTGCACAGTGGTATTCAGTTTGGAATATCTTGCACCTCATCCGACGAGGCAAGGGCCGAGATCCCTTCATTGGGAGTGACCCCTTGGGTAAAAGTTTTGCGTCAACGTAATAACTTCACTATAGTCGATTATTTTTGCTTCGCATCGTGGTTTTCAGTTTGGGATATCCTACACCCCATTCGACGGGGAAAGAGCCGAGATCCCTTCACCGGGAGTGACCTCTTTAGCAAAAGTTTTCGCCACTATATATTTGTAAAAACCACTTGGATTTCTTCAACGATATCAAGTTCATTACGTTAAAGGGTTTTCGACAAAAATCAGCCGTACCCCTCCGTCATTTCTTACAAGTATTGCTTAGTATTCGTGCTGCGTTTGTTGGCTGTGTCAAGGCGTAGTGTGCGGTAGCTAAGTAGTGCTTGTTTGTGGCATATTAATGCGATTGGTTAGGACAGTTGTGCGGTCTTATTGACTGTGTCAAGGGCTCGTACGGGTGGGTTTAATGCAATCCTGGATAATGACGGGTTGAACTTGACTAGGACTCTTTGATTTGTTGACTGTGTCAAGGTCACTTGGGTCCTAGGGGTAAAAACACACATCGGGAGTTTCAAACATACAGGAAACTTGCCAGGCTTGCGCATACCTTCTGGAGTGTGGTGACTTGAGTGGCTTCCATCAAGTTATCATGCGATGATAGTTGGATCCTGATTCCTACTGATGAGTAGGATTACTCCTCGGGTGATTCCGACTAATTCTCCTTTTGGGTTTGGAGGAGAATTCGAGGAAACAGTGGGAGCCATCCAAGATTAGACAAAGTGATTGACCATTCTGATCTAGGTTATAGTGCACGCTAAGTGTTTCTTTTCTCTCTCTCTCTCTCTGCCTGCGACTATGACCTGACTATAAACTAAAACTCATGAACCAAGTTGACCAAACCTTCTTAAAACACTTTGGCTTTTGGAATGTCATGGTGTTGCATACATCATTGCCACTTCTATATCACCTTTACATTTCTCCAGAACACCTCGTATCACTACGAACATCCAATTCCATTGGATAAATCCATCATATAGTTACATACGCACTCGAAGGAACTTTTTCGAGGATGGATTCTGGTTCTGGAGAGATTGAATAGGATTATTCGGTTGTCTTTTTTCTTTACCTTCTCTCAGGTTGTGAAGGCTCCTAGGATTAGGAGATGGTACACCTATTGAGCTTATTGGATAGTCTTCCTCCAGACCATAGGCAGGTGCCGAACGGTAGGGAAGGAAGAAAACCAACAAGCTTAACTGTGGTGTACAAAAGGTAATAAGTAAAGACATATAAAGGGATTAGAATAATGGCAAAGGAAATTGCGGCCACCATCATTCACGACGAAACCAGGTATACCCCTGCCACTCCTACATCCACTTTGCATTTCTCTAGGACACTCCGTATCACTATCAATATCCACTTTCATTGGATAAATCCATCGTATAGTTACATACGAACTCGAAGGAACTTTTTCGAGGATGGATTCTGGTTCAGGAGAAATAGAATACGATTATTCAGATGTCTTTTCCCATTACCTTCTCTCAGGTTGCGAGGGCTCATAGGATTAGGAGAGTACACCTATTACGCTTATTGGATAGTCTTCTTCCAAACCTTAGGCTGGTGCCGAAGGGTAGGTAAAGAAGAAAACCAATTAGCCTAAAGAAGGTGTACAGAAGGTAATATGTAAAGACATAATAAAGGGATTGGAGTGAGGGCAAGTAAAGTATATAGTTACTGTCATGAATCAGGATAATGGAAAAGGCATTACTAGGAGTACCAGTTAACCCTTTTTGAAAAATTTTCATGTTTCAGTTTCACCGTGCAATGTTAATTTATGTATTTACCAGATCTGTTTCTCACATCTGCATGTTATTACGGATGGTGAGTGGGAGTAAGATATTGGGAATTGGGTGATTAGATCCTCTTTATATCGGAATTCGTTGTAATTGGTGATATCTGAGGAAATCATCTGGATTTCGCCGGATGGCAAATATTTGGTTTTGAATATCCGTTGTTATGCACCAATTTCAAACTGATATATCTGTACATTTATTTTATAAAGTGAGATATAACTTTTTGATATTATGTCTATGACATTTACCTATATCAGCTGGTGATTAGGTAAGGTGCATTAAACAGCGGTGTAATTCTTCTTAACCATAGTACAGTTTTTCAACTTACGACGCACAGGGTTTGAGTTATTGATCTCAGGGGACTTATACAAAGTATTGTATATTGTCCAGTGTCCATTAGGACAATGGAGTTGGTACTCGCACTGTATTCTGTTTACTCATAACTTCTCTGATTCTAGACATGTATTTCGTTGAAGTGCATGGTTCAGATTTTGAGAAGTTATAGGTATAAGAATAAAGTAGAGAACCATTTGTTGGAAGTATCAGGATTCTTCAAGGAAGTTGAAGATGTAGATACTTGTGTTTGGTATTCCATTGATAATAATGGTTTTGAGAACTTTCTTCTCTTTCGGGTTACTCATATATGGATGCACTCCAATATGAGTAATGCTGAATGGCCTTCTTCCATTTGGTTGTTATGCACTGGAGACAGCTGCATGATTTGAATCTGTTTCCCATTAAATTAGTGCTTTTGTTTCCATATTGGATATAAATAGAATCAATTTATATCTTAACGATGTTAAGGTATAGAGAGTTGTCCGGCTGATGCTTAAAACCAGAATCTGGATAAACTCAAGGTACGTTTTAGTAATGGCTGTTCGTGGGTTATCCTGGGCTTTGACGAGGGATAACTTTCTACCATCAGGAAGATCAATATTTATATTGTTCTTGACTCGCCACAGTTTTAGTAAAATGGACTTTTTCAGAAAACACGAGTAGGTGTATGGTAGAACTGGAAGTGATTCCAGAACCACAAACGATTACTGAAGATTTAATAGAACTTGACGATTCAATTGGTTTCGACATTCTCTTAGCTACTCCGCAGATTTAGTGGGTAAGCTCAGGCATCCGAGAAGTACTTCGGTCTTCTCAGAGACGGTGACAGGGAGGTTCTTATTTACCTAGACTTGCCATTGCTGTTGTTCTAGACTATAAGACCCGGTAGGAGGATGAGTATAGCGTTGTTCTAAACAAGCTTTAAAAGTGAACGTGCATATGACTCTGCCAGAGGGTTGTTGTAGTTAGTGGGAGCAGCGGAAGCATAGTGGGCAAGTAGCTTATGTCTATTTATAGACTAAAGCCGGTATAGCGGAAATAGATCATCTAATTTTGAGGTGACATTCATAGGCTTTGACCTCATCAGAATAGGAGATGGATCTGGTAAGAAGGTAGTAGATAGTGATGTCCAGGTTTTGGGATGACATGCACTTGATAGGAAGAGATATTCCTATACTACGATCGGTTCTACTATGGTTGTCACAAAGTTGTTTCTCCACACAGGATATGGATATAATATCAGGTTTGCTGGTTACTAGATCTATAGTTTTGTAAGTCGACGTTAGACACCCCACGAGTTGTGAGGAGGCGGAATAGGTAAAACAATCATTTTGCTTAAAACAAACATCGACTAACTTACGGATCTTTGTCAAACCCTAACTAACAACATCATAGGAGGTATTAGCTACGATGAAAGAAGATTATACCTAGTGAACCAAGTCCTTCTTGTTCTCGTTGACCACCTCCTCGTCGGCCTCCTCTTTGTGATAGAAGATCCACCCGAGAACTACTACTCCAAGCATGACCTCTAACTTGAGGTATCTAGGTAACTAAGAGTGCTAATGAAAGCAACCTAGAGGATATAGAATAGGATTACGGATCAATTAGTCTTGCTAACCCTTGATCTCAACACATGAGAGGTTAGGGTTAGGGTTTGAAGAGAGAGAAAGCTTGAGGAGAGAGAAGGTGAGAGTGAGAATGATATTGGAAAAATGTCTCATTGTAAATATATGAAGCATAAGATATTTATTAAATGAATAACAAATAAAAAATATCATCATGCTTCATTAACTCACCTTGTGTGATTCATCCCATGAGTCATTAAGCCATAAATGCATCATTAACTCCTATGGATGAATCACACCATGAGTCATTAAACCAATTAATGCAAATGCCACCTTAGCCTCCAACTCATCAATCTTCTAGAAGCTTATCGACTAATTACGAGAATGCCCCTCCCATCCGTGAAAACACGGAAATACTGAGACTATATAAATCCAATAATCCAATACTAGAATCTGGCTTAAACCAAAGCCTGCTAGTATAAACTGTCTGAACATCGTACGTGCGTAAAAACACGTATGTGTACGAGCCCTGTCGTAAAACCATACGACCACTATATCGTTTCGCCCGAAGCAGGGAAACTCTCTGTGTGGGACTCTAAAGACTCGACTGCTACGCTGGCAGTGGATTTAACCACAGACCGCAAGCGGCACTAGCGGTACGTAATGGTACCCAGGTAGATGTCGCTAAGAAGGCCGATGAAGAAACCCATCCGAACTCCTACTGAACCTGATGTGACAATCTCCGTACAGTCTGGTCTGTTCGTCTAGGACTATCGCATATCGGGCCTAGGGGGCAGCAAGCGTCAGTCCTCTAAAAGCGGTATAAGTTGTATCGGAGTGAAGCCCATTACACCTTGAGAAGCTACTGGAAAACCTACCAGTAAATCTCGCTTGCCCTGGCCAGGTACTTTACATAATGGCACTCCAGACACAGCGCGATATGAACTCCCAATACCGGGAGAGACGAATCCTGTCTAACCACCACTGCCTCCAAGTGCTTCGGGACTGCACCCAACTGCTACCTGTTTTCATGACTCCTTTGAGCCGTTGTAGGGTAGCAATCTAAGAACAGTGGGAACACACTCGAGGCGAAGTAGCTGTGTCAATTCTGCGGACTATGCTGTACTCATGTCACATGGGAACTGTTAACTGACCACAGGTATAATACCAACCAACAGTTCCCTGTGAGTCCTGTCCGGTGTACCCGTAACCCAATGAGCACCTGTATACTATCTCCAGTACAACGTACTAATGGCTGTGGGACAGACCATTTCCCTTGCTGCGATGAGAAGTGCACACACTAGTCTACTCCAGAGTATTGATGCCCTGTCTCGATAATCGTACGACTAGGGACCTGAAAAAGGTTGTGCTTGTAGACTACCCAGCCCCCACTAGTGTGACTGCCATCACAACGCTGGTAGTCAAGCAAGATCCTAAGGGCTCTATCAATACGTACACACATATTAAGATAGATATAAACCAAGTTGCATACTACCGTGTTTAGCAAGACTGTTAATATAACTGTGAATATCCCAAGCTTCTATTATGTAATATACAAGCTAGTATGATACAATAATGGCCCCTAGGGCATATACACTAACAATCTCCCACTTGCACTAGGTCAATGTACTGGCGTATCGAAGACCGATCATCTCGAGTAGCCTCTCGAACTGAATCTGAGGTAAGATCTTTGTGAATAGATCAGCAGTGTTCTCCTCTGTACCAGCTCTCCGGACCTCGATCTCCTGGCGATCTATGATCTCCCTGATCAGGTGATACCGCCTTAAGATGTGTCTGGACTTCTGATGGGACCTGGGTTCCTTCGCTAAAGCTATAGCTCCGTTGTTGTCGCAATACAGCGGTATTGGATCAGCAATGGTAGGAACCACCTGAAGTCCTGTTAGGAACTTCTTCATCCAGACCGCTTCTTTTGCGGCATCGCAAGCAGCGATATACTTCGCTTCCATCGTCAAGTCAGCAACGGTGTCCTGCTTGGAACTCTTCCAGCACACCGCCCTTCCATTGAGGGTAAAGACATAACCTGACATGGACTTGGAGTCATCCTTGTCACTCTGAAAGACGGAATCAGCAAAGGCCTCGATCTTGAGGTCTTTTCCACCGTAAACCAAGAACATCTCCTTAGTCCTTCTCAAGTACTTGAGAATGTTCTTTACTGCTATCCAGTGCTTCTCCCCTGGGTCTGACTGATACCTGCTTACCACGCTCAGTACGTAAGCTACATCTGGTCTTGTGCACAGCATCGCATACATTATAGAGCTTACCGCAGAAACGTAGTGTATAATAACATGCGATCCCTTTCCAAATCAGTCTTGGGAAACATCTCTTTAGAGAGGGTGATTCCGTGACAAGCCTGAAAACTACCGCGCTTAGAATCTTCCATACTGAATTTTTTCAGTATAGTGTTGATATACCTGGACTGTGAATGTCCCAACATCCTCTTGGATCTATCACGATAGATCCGGATCCCCAGAATGTAAGAGGAATCACCCAGGTCTTTCATGGAGAACTTATGTGATAAGAATCCTTTGACAGATTGTAGCATAGGAATGTCATTTCCTATCAATAGAATGTCATCCACGTACAAGATGAGGAATACGACAGTTCGTGCTACAATTTTACTATATATACATGGTTCATCTTGATTTTTGATAAAGTCATATTCTTTTACTGTTTCATCAAAATAGATGTTCCAACTCCGCGATGCCTGCTTCAGTCAATAAATGGACTTAAGCAACTTGCACACTTTCCCGCTGCTCCCACTCTGATTGAAACCTTTTGGCTGATCCATATAGACGCACTCTTCTAAATTACCATTTAGAAAAGCCATCTTTACGTCCATCCGCCAGATCTCATAATCATGGAATGCAGCAATGGCAAGAAGGATCCGAATGGATTTGAGCATAGCCACTGGAGAAAAAGTTTCGTCATAGTCTAAACCAAGTCTTTGACGAAAACTCTTTGCAACAAGTCTAGCCTTTATATGATTCTACCTGTCCATCTACACCAATCTTTTTCTTGAAGATCCATTTGCATCCTATGGGTTTTACCCTATCTGGAGCAAAGTCCAAAGTCCATACTTTGTTGGTGTACATGGACTCCATCTCGGTCCGCATTGCATCCAGCCATCTTACCGAGTCGCCATTCTGGATGGCCTGCTGGAAGCTAGTAGGTTCATCATCATCAATGATGTAATCCTCTCTATCCCCATCTATGAGAAAACCGTAGTATCTCAGGCGGATGAGACGGCCTACTACTCCTACTGAGGGGTGCGGGAATGTCCTGTTCTTCTTGAACTACTGGTTCTACCAAACTTTCAGTAGTAGTTTGTGGTTCTGGAATTTCTTCCGGTTCTATTGCGCTCCCACTTGTTTCCTTTTCTAAAAACTGCTTTTCTAGAAAATGGGCATTAGGAGAAAAAAAACCTTTTGTTCCTCTGCGTAATAGAAGAAATACCCCTTGGAGTTCTTTGGATATCCCACAAACTTGCACTGTACTGATCGTGCCTCGAGTTTGTCCGCATGCTGCTTTTTAAAAAAAGCTGGACATCCCCATATCTTTAGATACTGAAGATAGGGTTTCTTCCCACTCCACATCTGATATGGCGTGGTAGGCACAGTCTTGGTTGGAGCCCTGTTCAAAAGATAGGTTGCTGATTCTAGCGCATAACACCAGAAAGATCGCGGTAAGTCAGCATTACTCATCATGGAACGTACCATATCTAATAGTGTTCGGTTACGTCTCTCTGATACACCGTTATGCTGTGGAGTGTAAGGAGGAGTAAGCTGAGAGAGAATTCGTTTCTCTTTTAGGTAACCTAGGAACTCGGCACTTAAGTATTCACAACCTCGATCAGATCTCAGTGTCTTGATACTTTTTCCGGTTTGGTTTTCTAGTTCATTCTTTTATTCTTGGAATTTCTCATTGGCCTTGGATTTATGTTTGATCAAGAAAATGAATCCGTACCCAGAGTAATCATCTGTAAAAGTAATGAAATGTGAAAAACAACCTCTTGCATGTGTAGATATTGGACCACATACATCACTGTGTATGAGTCCTAAGAGCTCGCTCGCTCTTACTCCATGTCCAGTGAATGGAGTCTTTGTCATCTTTCCTTTGAGACATGATTGACAAGTGGCATAAGATTGATATTCGAACGAATCCAAATATCCTTCTCTATGTAACTTAGTTAACCTTGTCTCATTGATGTGACCCAGTCTATAATGCCATAAGAAATTCTGATTTATATCTGGAGACTTTCTTGTTAGTGTGTTCTGGAAATTGAAAATCTGTAATTGGTTTAATACGTATATACCGTTATCTAGTGTACCGGACCCAATCAAACCATGATTAAGGTGGATGTTAACAACATCGCTTACAAACGTGAAATCATAACCTTCTTTTGATAACAACGATACTGATATGATATTACACGTTAAACTAGGTACACAAAAACAGTTGCGCAAAACCAAAATGTGTCCACTCGTCAATCCTAGGTGATAATCCCCTACGGACACAGCACCCACGCTAGCTCCGTTAGCAACCTGGAGGGTTATATCACCAACCTTCAGCACTCTACGGTATCTCAGTGCCTGCAATGAATTGCATATATGAGATCCGGATCCGGTATCCAATACCCAGGAAGTGGAGTTGATTGACAGACAATTTTCAATTACAAACACACCTGAAGTCAAAGCCATAGCTTGCTTCGGTTCCTGCTTCTTGTTAATCCAAGCTTTGCAATCTTTCTTCCAATGGCCTTTCCTACGACAGTGGAAGCAGTTGTCCTTTGCCACTACTGGCACCGCAACCTTTGACTTTCCCTTAACTCCCACCTTACTAACACTACCTCTTGGTTTGGTAGCGGCCTTCATCTTCCTTCCTTTGGCCCTTGCCTTGGACACGGAAGAAGAAGCACCGCGAACAAACATAACCGGTATTTCCCTTGCCTTCTGTAAGGTACCCTCTTCACTCCTCAACATGTTAAGGAGTTCTGGAAGTTCAACTTCTTTTCTTTGAATGTTGAAATTCAGAATAAACTGGGCGTAGGTGGAAGGAAGGGAGTGAAGAATCAAGTCTGTATAGAGCTCCTTCTCCAAAGTTATCCCGAGGACCGTGAGCTCTTCTATATAGCCAATCATCATTAGGACATGTTCTCCTACAGATGATCCGACGGCCAGCCTCGATTGAAACAAGTTCTTCGAGGTCTCATATCTAGCTATACGAGATTGCTCTCCATACAGATCTTTTGTACGGAGAAATATGGATTCAAGATCCATATCCTCGTGCCTCCTCTGAGTTTCATTATTCATAGAGGCAAGCAAGATGCATTTGGCCTTCGCGCAATCTAACTCCCAGGTCTTGTGGATTTCCTTATCCGCAATACTGGATTTTGGACCAGGGACAGCAGGTGCCTTAGTAGTAAGGACATAACCCAATTTTTCATAAGTCAAAGCCATCTTAACATTCCCGAACCAATCTTTATAGTTTGGCCCTGTCAAAATATTTTTCTCCAATAGTAACTTAAGGCCTGTCATGTTTTGGGTCGCTGCAATGAGAGAGAGAGGGGACACTTTAGCATGATGCTCTTGCAAGTTTAGAGTGGTTTTTAGTTTATCTAAACAGGATGGCTTCCACTGTTTCTCGAATCCCTCTTCAAACCAAAAAGGAAGAACTAGCCAGGACTATTCTCACCGTATAATACTTGCTTAACCGTTCAGCCAGGCCGGTGTCGGTACTTCGTGGGAGGTTTTACGACGCTTTCGCGAAGTTCCTTAATTAAATAACCTCTTTTCTTTGGGGGCGTAACCCCGCTGACACCTTTCTCGACACATACTTAGTTTATAGCATTGATCGTTAAGTGACGAATCTCCTGATGAGTAGCGGATACTCACAGTTGGATCGGGATCCAAATATCACACTCCAAATGGTATGCATCTCTTTGCAAATTTTAGTTTCTTTAGAAATTCCCGATATAAATTTCTGCCCCATGCCCTTATGACCTTGGCGTTGGTCAAAATATCATAAGTCATATGTCAAGTTCTAACCATCATTATCTTGTTAATTTGAACCCATCCGTACATACCCCTGACGTTGGCCAAATGTTAATACGACTGTCCCAAACTAACTCATCTATCTATGCAACAAATGAATACCCAGCAGCTACCAAACACTATGCCTTGGCGTTGGTCAAAATACATAGCTTGAATACTATTGAATACCCAAATGAAATGACGGAGGGCTACGAATGGTTTTGGCGAAACCGTGAACGTAGTGAACTTGATATGATTGAAAGAATCTGATAGCTTTTAAAAGGAGTGGTTAAACCTCCGCAATTTAAAAAATATTTTCTATTTTAAAATAACCGAGTGGTTTCTTTTCAACTGTTCCAACGATTAAACTTGGTTTATTTTCTTTGCATTAATATAATGCGTCCTACCAATTAACCTATCATTGCAGAAAACGACGAAAATACAACGTCCTCTTATGCCATCCGCATTCGCCACTGGGTCCCGTCATTCACCTATTAGGTTACTTAACTAACGACAGAGCGGGGGCTGGGCTAGCATGGGTGCAAAACATAAGGGACGTCTAATAGCTATCATATATAGATATTGTACATTCGTCAGACGCAGTAATAGGCATTCCAGATCACAGATGAACATATTGGATTTTCTACGAATCCGCGTTTCTTTTGAGCCTGCAATGAAAGACGGATTACACAGTCGCGATAAATAGCCAAAACCCCACCTTAGACCCCTACGGGTATGGCAAACTAGTCGCCAAGTACCCGAAGTGAAGCGGCCCCCCTCAAAAACATGAGTAGGCCACTAAACACTTCAAAGTACCCAGTAGTTTGTGCACCCCATCTTGGGTCTATCCTAGGAGCAGAAAACAGTAAATGAAATAATACAACGGTGGCTACAACCTCAGCCCGGATGTGCCCCGCAAAAGAATATTACAACAATTTAAAAATTACATTTGAATGAAAGAAACACCCATCTCACATCCCCGGCTATCCATTCACGACAATCCAACATGTCCACAAACACAAACCATTACAGAAATGTGCAACCCCCTGCTAACCGACATACTAGCAGTTAGGGGAGGTTTACGAACACATTAAACAAATCACAGATATAATCAAGTTAGCCAAACATCTTAGAATTTCGATCAAGCAAACACAAATGATTCTACTCCAAAAAATTCTCTATGCACCTGAAACTTGAGCAGAAACAAAACATTCCAGAAAGAACAAAATCAACAAAGAAGAGTTACTGGGGAACTTTGGGCCGACACGGCTCCAACTCGGTCGCGGATCCGCGGCGGATCGCTTGGATAGGCCGCGGATCCGTGGCGGTTTGGCCGATATAGGATCCCAAATTTCTCCAGTAACCTTATAATTCCCTGCTTGTATTTTTAAGGGTCCCTCAAAAATTTTTAGACCCCGTTTTAAAAACGACAGAAACATGGTGAAAAAGATGTTTTTTCCGGTTCGTTTTCTGATTGAATTTTTAACGACTTTGCTAACAGGTTAGTTTTGCTTTAGCGAGGCTCTGAAACCACTGTAAGTCGGCATTAGACACCCCACGAGTTGTGAGGAGGAGGAAAAGGTAAAACAATCATTTTGTATAAAACAAACATCGACTAACTTACGGATCTTTTCTAAACCCTAACTAACAACATCATAGGAGGGATTAGCTACTATGAAAGAAGATTATACCTAATGAACCAAGTCCTTCTTGTTCTCGTTGACCACCTCCTCGTCGGCCTCCTCTTTATGATAGAAGATCCACCCGAGAGTTACTACTCCAAGCTTGACCTCTAACTTGAGGTAACTAGGTAACTAAGAGTGTTAATCAAAGCAACCTAGAGGATATATAATAGAATTAGGGATCAATTAGTCTTGCTAACCCTTGATCTCAACACATGAGAGGTTAGGGTTAGGATTTGAAGAGAGAGCTTGAGGAGAGAGAAGGTGAGAGTGAGAATGATATTGGAAAAATGTCTCGTTGTAAATATATGAAGCATAAGATATATATTAAATGAATAACAAATAAAAAATATCATCAAGCTTCATTAAATCACCTTGTGTGATTCATCCCATGAGTCATTAAGCCATAAATGCATCATTAACTCCTATGGATGAATCACACCATGAGTCATTAAACCAATTAATGCAAATGCCACCTTAGCCTCCAACTCATCAATCTTCTAGAAGCTTCTCGACTAATTACGAGAATGCCCCTCCCATCCATGAAAACTCGGAAGTGCTGAAACTGTATAAATCCAATAATCCAATACTATAATCTGGCTTAAACTAAAGCCTGCTAGTATAAACTGTCCGAATATCGTACGTGCGTAAAAACACGTATGTGTACAAACCCTGTCGTAAAACCATACGACCTCTATATCGTTTCGCCCGAAATAGGGAAACTCTCTGTATGGGACTCTAAAGACTCGACTACTACGCTGGCAGTCGGTTTAACCACAGACTACAAGCGGCACTAGCTGTACGTAACGGTCCCCAGGTAGATGTCGATAAGAAGGCCGATGAGGAAACCCATCCGAACTCCTACTGAGCCTGATGTGACAATCTCCGTACAGTCCGGTCTGTTTGTCAATGACTATTGCATATCAGGCCTAGGGGCGGCAAGCGTCAGTCTCCTAACAGCGGTATAAGTCGTGTCGGAGTAAATCCCATTACACCTTGAGAAGCTACTGGAAAACCTACCAGTAAATCTCGGTTGCCCTGGCCAGGGACTTTGCGTAATGGCTCTCCAGACACAGCGCGATATCAACTCCCAATACCAGGAGAGACGAATCCTGTCTAACCGCCACTGCCTCCAAGTGCTTCGGGACTGCACCCAACTGCTACCTGTTTGAATGACTCCTTTGAGCCGTGGTAGGGTAGCAATCTAAGAACAGTGGGAACACACTCGAGGCGAAGTAGCAGTGTCAAGTCTACAGACAATGCTGTACTCATGTCACCTAGGAACTATTAACTGACGACGGGTATAATACCAACCAACAGTTCCCTACGTGTCATGTCCGGTGTACTCGTAACCCAACGAGCACCTGTATACTATCTCCAGTACAACGTACTAATGGCTGTGGGACAGACCATTTCCCCTGCTGGGATGAGAAGCATACACACCAGTCTACTCCAGAGTATCGATGCCCTATCTCGATAATCCTAAGACTAGAGACCTGAAAAAGGATGTGCTTGTAGACTACCCATCCCCCACTATTGTGACTGTCATCACAACGCTGGTAGTCAAGCAAGATCCTAAGGGCTCTATCAATACGTACACACATATTAAGATAGATATAAACCAAGTAGCATACTACCATGTTTAGCAAGACTGTTAATATAACTGTGAATATCCCAAGCTTCCATTAAGTAATATAAAAGCTAGTAGGATACAATAATGGCCCCTAGGGCATATACACTAACAGGTTTTAAATCTAGATTTGGTAAGTATCCCAATTTGGTTAATTTGACATTATTCTAAATATATTTAGAATGGTTGACTCGTGGCATGGTAGTGTACCTGCAGGTGATAGAGTCATCCTCTTTAAAGGTGTATTACAGACTAAAGTGGAGAGGGATCTGCATGATTAGCATATCGTTTACTTAGGCAATTGAGTTAATCATGAAATGTCAAGTACCACACCAGATGTTGTTTTTGCACTAGCTGCAATAAACATATCCAATCCTGGAGAAACCTTGGGAAGCAGTTATTGAACATAAATGGATGTTCTAAGGATATGATAGCGGCAGCCTCCTTCAGGAGACGGTTATCATTTCAGGCTTCCAAGGTGACCTAGAGTGACTGTCAGAGTTATAGTTTTACCCTCTTTTGAGGAACAGTATTTTGGACAGGTGGTCCAAGCGAATACTGAGGCATGGCGCATGATTCTGATTAAATTCAGTGGACGATATAGTCTAAGAAGTTTGCTGGATTTAGAGTTCATTAGCGAACTGGGTCCCATCAAATATCCAGACAAATTCTAAGACAGGTATTGCTCATTTCGGGAGATAGTTTTCTCCGCGAAGTTGAGATATAGAGAGATACAGAAAGAAACATTGGAGCTGATCCACTCACTGAGGCTATTTCTCGAACGCAATCATTTTCACAAACGGGCTTTGCGAGACTGATCAGCAGAGAAGTTGGGTGTTCGGTATCACACAAGCTATGAGTATGCGACATCGCAATAATTGTCCTTAAGTGCAAGTGGGAGATTGTTGGCTATAGTGCCCTCAAGGCAATTATCGTAATCGCAGGCAGATGATTATGATAATTGAGGGAGGACTTATACCGACAAAACAGTCTCACTCAAGATGATAGTATGCTATCTGGTTTGTCTTTATCATCATGTACATGTTGATAGAGCCTATAGGATTGTTTCTTGACTACCAGCATTGTGATGGCGATCATATCCGTGGGAGCTGGGGGTCTATAAGCACATCCTTAAATGTCCCTAGTCGTACGAGTATCAAGACTGGGCATCGATACTCCAGTGTAGACTAGTGTATACTGATCGAGACCCCGACGAGGGGAGGTGGCCAGGTCTCACAAGCCATTGGTGTTAGATTGTTCACCTAAGATAGTATACAGGTGCTCATTGGGTTATGAGTACACAGGACGGACTCGCCGGGAACCTGCTAGTTGGTATTATACCTATTGTCAGATAGCAGTTCCAAGGTGACATGTGTACAGGTTAGTCTGTCGACCTGAGATCGTCATTTGTCTCGTGAGAGTTCCCACTGTGCTTTGATTACTACCCTACCACGGCTCAAAAGAGTCGTGCAAACAGGTTTTAGTTGGGTACAGTCCCGAGCCACATGGAGGCAGTGATCAGATCGTCGGGGATTCGTCTCTCCCGGTATTGGGGGTTGATGTCGCGTTGTGTACGGATGGCCATCTCCATAAATCCGTGGCCACAATGGACGAGAATTATCGATCCAGGATTGCTAGTTTCTCAGGTGGTGATGGGGTTTCATACAGACACTAAATATCGCGTTGTTGGGGGTCTGACTTTATCCACCCTCTAGACTCGATATGCGATACTCTTAGACGAACAGACCGGACTGTACGGATATTGTCACTGTCAGGCTCAGTAGGGGTTCTGCATGAGTTTGCTCGTCGGCCTCCCTTTCGCTCAATACCTGGGTAGCCGTTACGTACAGCTAGTGCCGCTGACGTGCTTGTGGTTAAACCCACTGCCAGCGTATTGACGAGTCTATGGGGTCCCACACAGAAGGTTTTCACGGTTCAGGCGATATAGTGTACATGAGGTATGTTGATACATACAGGTGTCCGATTAAATATGTGCACATGCTCCACAGACTTTAATCGGACGGTTGATAATACTAGCGGCTTAGGATTAAGCCGGATTATTAAATCAGGTTTTGATTTAATAATTTATATATCTATTTATATATACGTATTCTAGTATTATTGTTCACTATTCGTTTTCACTCTCGGCTATTCGTATTTTGGTACGAATACACGTTTATGTATTTCTATACATGTACCGGGAAGTATTCCGTATTTTATATGGAATAGATTCTAGAAGGTGGCCACCTTATTTGTATGATTTTCCAATTTTTGGAAATTCATTTGACTCACAAATGTGGTGGAGGTGTGAGGTGGCATTTGCATAGTGTTATGCATGTTCATGGCATGGGCTTGAGGTATGGTTGCTAATATTATTATTGAAAAAGGAAAATGAGTTTTTTGATGATGAGAGAGAGAGAGAGGGGAGGGCCACTAAATTGGTGGGGGTTGTTTTCGGTTTGATTATTATTCATTACACTAGGTCTCTCTCTCACTCTCTCATGCTTCAAAGAAACTTAGTCATTTTTGTTGCCTCATGCCAAAGTTTTCCTCACTCCATTCATCTTCTTCTTGCATTGCTCTCTTGAGCACATGAGATGAGAGAATAACATAGTGACATTTTCATGTATCCCCACTCTCCATCACTAGCGACTTTGGAGCGAGGTTACCTCGTTTGTCGAGGTTGGAGCTTGCGCCGTTTCCCTCGGGTGGATCATCGGAGATGGAGGAAGACCGGCAACCAAACATCATCATGGAATCATTAGGGCCTTGGAATGAAGACCGAAGGACTCGGATCATCTTGGTATAACCTTTCTAACTCTTAGTTAGCTCGCTAGAATAGGGTTTAAGGTCGATCCGGAAATCGGGGTAACGGTAGCGCCGGTTTAATAAATTTTTGTTCCGCATTTTTGCCGTGTTTCGATGGACGGGGCACTGCCGCAACCCTTCAATTATCTTATCTAATCGATGTCTCCCACTGCTTTTATCAAATTTTCTTTCAAAACATGAAAAAAAACTAGCCTGGATTAATTAAACTCTACAGTTTCGCTAACCGGTCAGCCAGGCCAATGTCGGTACTTAGAGGGAGGTTCCCCGTGCTTTCGCACGAACCTAATTAAAATAAACCTCGTTTTCCCAGTGGTCAAACCCCTTTGACACCTTTCTAGACACCTACTGGATTAGATAATTGTAAAGTGCAAAACTCTCATGGGAGTAACTCTTACTCACAGTGTGATCGGGATCCAACTATCATATAGATGGTATGCAATCTCATTGCAAATTTCAACTCTTGAAACTCCCGATATGGTTTTTACCCCAAGTTACTTATGACCTTGGCTATATGGTCAACATATCATAAGTACTAGTCAAGTTCTACCGGTCATTTCGAGATTAACTAGACCCACCCAAATGACCCTTGACTATGATCACCATAATCACACGAATGTCCTAACTGATCGAATCAAATGCTTTGTAGGAAGAAATCACTTAGCTACCGTACACTATGCCTTGACTATGATCAAAATACGTAGCACGAATACTAAGTACTCTGCTTCCTAAAATGACGGAGGGTTGCGGATGGTTTTTATGAAAACCTTTAATGCTTTGAACTTGATCTCGTTGTAGAATCAAAACAATTTAGAAAAGGAGTGGCTTAAGCTCCGCATCTTTTGAAACTTGCATTTTTCATAAAAAGGTCGAGTGGTTTTCAAATCCAATTCTACAACATCTTTAGGTTTCTTTTACTTTACATTAATCTCATTAATGTAGTCCCATTATTTAAGTTCCTAAGCCATCATAGACAAGAAACGAAAATAGAACATATACTTATACCATCCGCATTTGCCACAGTGTCCCGTTATGCACCGTTAGGTTACTTAACTAACGGCATAGCGGGACGGGACTAGCGCGGTTGTAAAATATAAGCAACGTTTAATATATATCATATATATAATAATAATCCATTCGTCTCAGATACTAAATAATCACATTATATAATATCAACAGCATAAGCACATATGAAAATAAAAAGGCTATCTAGGAGGTCCATATTTTGTTTGAGCAAACAATAGAAAATACGGATTCCACGGTCGCAATGAATAGCCAAGCCCACACCCCTAGCCCCTACGAGAGCGGCAAGTGATCCTGCCAATTCTTGAGTTTAGGAGACCCGGTCTCGATTCCTCGAGATGGCCTCCCACTGAACCCTAGAACACGATCACTTGTGCTCCCCTCCTTGGGTCTATCCTAATGCGGAAAAGTAAATAATATACAATAATGGTGACATCATGCTCAACCTGGTAGTGCCCCAAATAAAAGAATATTACATACAATTGAATTTTACATGAATGAAAATAAACACTCTCATCTCACATAAAACCCCCGGCTATTCGATCATGACAATCATACAAATCATATCTCAGCAACACATAATATCTCATATCATCAACGTAAGTAAGTATGCGTATTCTGATTGTTGTTGGTGTATAGCAACAAAACCGGCGATACACCACATACTACACTTACGGTCGTAGAAAAGAAAGTGAAAAAAACAACAATTGTAATTATCACAATCTCAAAAATCAAGACGATGTTTAACGTGTCGATCGAATCAACATACACCCACAATTTACCCCAAGAGCTCAACACTTGAGCAAAGTTATAAATACCAAAAAATGCGCCACAGTGTCTATGGTCCAGCCGTAGAAGGGGTTAACCAACGCCTCACCTATGACACCACGAAACTACGGCAAACCCGAAAGTTCGATCGCGGTTCCGTGGGCATAGAATCGAGTTAAGGTTATTATGATCTTCTAGAGGGCCCATAGAATACTTGCGCGACTATTGAATATAAAGTTAACTTAGGAAAATTACAACACTTGGAAATTTCAGCGGGGTCAAGATGTGGGGTTTTGAAGTTCGTTCGAACAGTTAAATATTGTCAAGGTTACCAATACAGTGTTAGAATTTACAACTACGAAACACTACGAATTAGCCCGTAAACAAAATAATCATCACATGAAATTTTAGGCAAAATAAACAATACCTGAAACCCCAAAATGAAGACAACAGAGCACTGGAGCAATACGGAGGGGTTTGGAGGCGGGGGGCCGAGCAGGCCGGTCCAAGCATCAAAGTGCCCGGCCAAAATCCTAGCACTCCCCTCCGTATTTCCCCTGTGTTCTTAGAATGTCTTAAATAGCCTTCTGCAGTTGTTAAAAAAAATTCTAGATGACTTTTTAAAAAATTTACAGAGAGAAGAATTAGGGTTTCGTAATATCGTATTTTTGGAGTCGATTTCGTTTTCGTAATAGTTCTAATACCATGTCCAGAATTCTAGCTTGGCTCTGATACCATTGTTAGGGTTTCCTAGCACCTACTGTAGATATTGAAGCATCACACGTGCCACTTTAAAAAATATAGAGGTGCTAAGCAAACAAAACAAGGATTTTTAACTAGAATACTAGGGTAACAACTAAAGTATCACATACAAAAACCATATTATCATTAAGTGAAAGGAATACAACCTTTGTAGTGACTCCTAGGATCGTTGAGAGTTGAAGAAAGGTTGCAAGTAAGCTCCTTTGTCCACGATGATCCACCTGAAGTCCACTTTGTCCAAACTCCTAGCTCCACTTGATCAAAGAAGAAGATGAAGCTAAACACTCTAAAATAATTGGCTAGATTAGAGTAGAATGATGCGGTGGTTTGTTTTGTATAATCAAAACCTTTTCTTTTTTATACCCTCACTCTTTATAAAACTGAAGAGAGCTTGGAGAATGAGGAGGAAGAAGAAGGCAACTCAAGAGCTCAAGATGATATGAAAGATAATCAATAATGAGAATAGAAATTAACATATATAATTTCTTGTTCTCATCTCAAACCATGGTTACTTAATTTAGATATTACTGCACTTGAGTTAAAAAGCAAGAGGAAAACTAATCCAAGGTTAAAAGGTAGGTGAAGTAAGGTTAACTTTGGATGAGTGTAGAAGATAACCATGGATGAATAATTCCTTTTCTTTTTCTTTTAACTTAAATGCAAAAGAATATATAGAAATATAAGTTCCATGTGAGTCTTGCATTGCCATCAAAGGTGTATCATCATGCATGTATGTGGCCATGCACATCAACATGTGCATACATGTATGCATACACTTTATAAAAAGAAATGGGTTTAATAAAAGAAATTAAACTAAAAGTCAATTGTTAAATCAACACTTGTTTTAACAAACCGGTCATATCAAATACGACCCAACCAATAAAAAAATGCCCGACTAAAATACGGTATCATATGCACGTAATTAATCGGGTCTCGGTGCATATTACATATACACACCACATCGTTTCGCCTGGGCTAGAGAACTCCTGTGTGGGATTCTAAGACTCGTCAATACGCCGGCAGTAGGTGATGATCATATCAAACATCCACAAGCAGAAAGCGGTAAGCTAAACGTAACGGCCACCCGGGTATTGAGAGATCAGATGAAAACCAGCAAAGCTGTCAAAACTCCTATCGAGCTATCTGGCAACACTTCCCGTACAGTCCGGTCTCCTCGTCAGATATATTGCATATCGAGTCTAGTGATGGTATCGTCGACCCCAATAACTCAATAAGTCATACTGGTGTATCGCTCATAACAGATCGAGAAACTACTGATAACACTTATCAGTAAATCTCAGCTGCCATGGCTAGGGACTTCCTATTATAGCCAATCGAGAATTGCACAACATCAACTCCCAATACCGGGAAAGACGAAACCCCTCCTATCGCTCATCGCCTCCATGTGCCTCGGGGCTGTACCTAAAGACCACCTGTTTGCACGACTCAGTAGAGCCGTGGTAGGGTGGAGATCAAAGTACAGTGGGAGGACACACAAGACTCTATGACGATCTCGGGTCTACAGACAAACCTGTACCAGTGTCATCTGAGAACTGCTATCCGACGATAGATATAATACCACATAAGAGTTCTAGGCGAGTCCGTTTAGTATAACCAGTCTCCACTGAGCACCCGCATACAATCTTTGGTGTCATCACACCATATGGATATGGGATCATCCATCGCCCATTATATGGGACAAGAATGGTATACGCTAGTCTACTCTGGAATATCGATGCCCTGTCTCGATACACCCACAACTAGCAATAGTTCAAGGATATGCTTATAAACAACACATGTCCCACTAGTATGATCCGCATCATAGTCGGAGTAGTCAAGCAAATATCCTATGGGCTTTATCAATATGTACCAAATGAATAAAATGCATGAACAAATGAACACGTCAAGATAAAGTAAACCAGATAGCATACTATCATGTCAAGCAAGAAAGTAATCTATATACATATATACATGTCCAAGCATCCACTATACATATAATGGCCTCTAAGGCATACATATATCCAACTGGTTCGAGTCTATGTTTGACTATGCGGAGCCTAGGGCGTTTGTATATATACGGAACCTAGGCTTGACCTTACGGACTAAGACTTAGTCGAGGAGGTATTAGAACCAAACTTTCGTCATGTAGGTTGACCTTGGTTGATGGAATAGGTAGCTTAAGGAGAGTGACGTACCGTGTGTATGTTCCGCGGCATACTTACGATACGCTACTCCACTTAAGAAGCCTTAGGATGTACATTTCCTTGCACAGTATTATATTCATTCATATGATCTATCCTCATCGATATCGGTTTATGGTTTTGCTGCCACGATTACACAGGCAGAGAGAGAGAGCTACGGCTAGAGTTGTGGTCAGCACGAGCTCGTCACGGACGAGGACTAATCAGGGCGTGATTCCAAGGACTTACGATTTGCATAGATGTATTATCCTATTGTGTTTTCGCGCCATGAGCGTTGATGGATCGTTTTTACAAGATTTCTTGGACGTGCAGATCAGCACTATAAGATTGTGCCACTGATAGAGGCCAGCCAGATTGTGATGACGATTGATCTATCGCCTGTTCTTGAGGATTGAGGCACTGTTCAGCGTGTGGATGAATGAGCCAGTTGCTGCTGCGAATGACGAGATATTGCCCAGATGTTTGGAGCTATTGCAGCACGTTTATACTTAGAGATTTGATAGAAGATCGCTTGTCACCAAGGATGAATGACTAGGACATGTGGTTCGTTCGCTTATCCCGATGCGAGGTCATCAGATTGATTGATTCCAATTAGAGACGACTTCACGCAAGTACGTTGAGAGTAGATAGAAGACGATCGAATGTCAGAAACCCATTTTTCCAAGTTTGAAGTATTCAGAGAAATATGCAAGTAATTCCGTGGACCCTCTAGAAAAAAGAAACCCTAACTCGATATAATGACCATGAGAACGCTATGAAATCATAGGGTTTGCAGCAGTTCAACAGTGCCATTAATGAGGCTTGGTTTGCCCTTCTACGGCTAGTCCGTAGGTACTGTGGCATGTACTAGAATACTATTAAACTGTACTCAAGATATTGAGCTCTTGGGGGATTATGGAACTTTGACGAATCGATCGAAAGGTTCGACGTCATTCGGATATCATGTGATGGGATACATTGTTTGGGAGACTCCAGATACGAGTATAGCTATTGGAGCGCAGTCCATGCAGCCACGAAGAGACGAGTCTGGAACAGTAGATTAGAGAAAAGTGGAGTAATAGTTTCGTACGAGATCTTGATGAGATGACTTTCCACTCCGCCGACATATACGTATGCAGAGGCGTTGCATATGGATATATCTTCCAGAAGGAGTCGTGATGAATATGTAGCCGTTCCGGAACAAGAAACAGATTTAGTAAAAACTTCTGGGCTGTTCGGCAGAAACGAGATTTGGGAGAGACATCGACAGCACCTTTCTGGAGTACTATACGAGAAGACTTAGACCCTGGATCGGTCATATTGTGCACACCCATTAGGCCAGAGTTCGGCATCGTCGACAAGACACGTTATGAGTGACCATGACGGTTGGCCAGAGATCTGTAGAGGATGTGCCAGAGCAGGATGGTTTCCGCTATTTCGATTTCATGCCTGATATTTTTGGGCGATTTATTTGCATGATTGAGATTTTGTGCACCACAGTTGCACTTGACTTCGATTAGTTGCCATTCGAGATGTTGATTTTGATTTCATGCCTGATATTTTAGGCGATTTATTTGCATGATTGAGTTTTTGTACACCACAGTTGCACATGACATCGGTTTGATGTCATTTGAGATATTGATTTTGATTCCATGCCTATGGTATGCATGTGATTTGACTTAACCTTTCAGCATAGTTTTCTTGCACTTTTAGTAATTTGATTTGATTTTGTGCACGCTGATGCACATGGTTGTGAGATTATATACCATGGTATAACTGATTTGGATTTGGATTGAAATGTGTTGTATACTGTCGATTTCGATTGTGATATTCGATATTTGTTTCCGTGCACTGGATTTGGATTCTTGCGCATACTTGACACGCTTGATGCGATTTTGGTGCATACCAGATGCACTAAATCGAGGTTCTTCGTGCACCTCAGATGCACCTGATATTGCTGTCAGGCACACCCGTTGCCTTTGACAGGTGTTTCGTGCACACCAGTTGCATTTAGATTTGGTTTTTGTGCACATGTATTGCACATTCATGGATTTCGTTTTCCATGCGCACCAGACGCACGGGGCATTCTTGTACGCATTTTGGGATTGAATTTCCTTTGAGCAGTATATTTTTATGATATTTACTATTTGGTATAGTAAATGGGCAGGACTAGTCAGAGGACAATACCTGATTGTGTTTTTGCATGCATCGATAGTTACTGAAGGAATTTCCAAGAAAGGGGAGCTATAGTCTCAGTATTTACCTACGTGTCTGAGATGACACAAGACATTTTTGAACGGAACCCTTCTAAATGGGTTTCAAAAACGGCAGGACGTGTATGTTAAACAAAGGATATATAGGTATATAGTTATTTTCTTCCAATAAATGTCCGCCACGGTGCTGTGATACGCACATCGCACAGCGACTTGAAAAGATTTGACTTGCATTAGTTCTACATGTTTTGATGATGTTTACATGTATAGTTTGATGTATATCATGTTGGTTTTCGTTTTGGGCTTTGACATTGGTGTCTTCGCCATAACTCCGATGATTGTGGGATACTTGACGGAGTTTTGATTTTGGTTTATATTCTCGTTTTTCATGAGCATGCATTGCACTACGATGTGTTTTATGTATTTATGATTTCGGAGCCCCGACGACTTGATCATTTTACTGAAATGTTTTAGTATTTAAGGGGTTTAATTTTAAACTCGGGGACCGAATTTCTTTAAGGGGGGAAGACTGTAACATATCAGAAAAATAAAATATTATTTTGGGAATTTTCATAATTTAATAATAAATATTAATAATATTTTAATTTTGCGGTATAATTAACTACTGATAAAGTGGAAAATATTTGGAAAATTATACGAATTACGGAAATGAAGGTGTTTTATATGATTTAAGCAAATTATAAATTCCTTATAATGAGTTATATTCCATTTTTATACTGATCGCGATTAAATATCACTATTCACGTATTAAGCTTGATTTGTGCACATGACATGCACCATGTCACTTCTACACATTTTTACATTTTCTTACCATGGTCTTTTCTTCATCTTTCATGCATTTCCTTGTTTTAAAATGAGAAGAGAAAAGAATAGAAAAGATAAAGAAAAGAAAAAGAAAAATAAAATGAATAAAGAATGGGAGGTATGGGCATGAGAGAGAAGAGAGAGAGGTGAGGGGTTAAGTTGACCAAGGAATTTCTTCTTTCATTCTTCATTCATCCTTCTCACTCCCCCTTCACTCATGGCAGCCCTCTCCTTCATCCCCCTCTACCTCCTCACTTCATCATCAATAAACATCAAAAGTCCATCCCTACTTCATTAAACTTGTGCACAAGCTCAATACAAGCCCTTTGGACAAAAAAAAAATCGGATTTTGAAGACTTGGAGCAACTCAAGAAAATTCTTGATTTGCCAAATGAGGTAATTTCCTTACCATTAGCATTGTATTTCATTCACCTTAGTTTTCATGTTAGTTTAGAGGTGATTAATTAAGGTTTAGTGAACTTTGAAAATTCAAAGTTGAGGGTTAGGGTTTCATTTGAATCAAAAGGTGAAATTGAGGATAGTAGAGGCTATACAACCCTTGTAGTGATTGTTTATTGGACTAGAACTGGACTTAAACCCCAAGTTGTGAACTTTAGATTTCCCGATATCGTATTTTGTTGAAATTGTTATAGGAATTTGATATCTGCTGCAACCCTTGTGACCTGAAAATTATTTAGCGATCACAGAGAGATGTGCAGGTGATATGGAGCTTGCCGTAAAGACCAGAGCCCCAACCCTTAACCCATGGCCGTAAATTTAATAGTTCTGGCCGCAATTTGCGGCCAGAGTGATGGTGAATTGATCCGTATTTGGTTCATGGCTCCTTTATCTGTAAAATAGACCCTTTACATATGCAAAATTGGCTAATTTAACCTAGGGTAAAATCTGGAGCAAGTTTTCGAACTTTTGAATTTGTTTTCAGGTTTTTTATGAATTTGGATTTGGTATTTGATATTGTTTTTCCGTCGTGTGGCGTTTGAACGTCAACGACTAGGGTTTTTGGTCGTGTTTTGCATGCGAGGCTATAGGTTTTAACATATGAGCGAAACGTGTGCCGTTTTGGTTTTCTGGCTCGATTTTAATACGCATTTGCGATTGTGTATTGGTTGTAAGTACCCTCACGTGGATTTCGAGACGATGAACTAGAAGAAGGTGACATAGACATCGACAAGCAAGAGCAAAGTGAGTAGATATATATCTAAGGGGGAAGTCGGGTGGATGGCGTATAGCACCACCGCAGTTCGTAGTATAGAACGCGAATGCGTTAAGTTATATATAGATATATATTTATATGGTATTTTAAGATGTGTATACTTAGCTAGAATTCCTTTAGAAGACTTTGGATGATAGTGTTGTTAGTTAATTTCCTAGTCGCGAACCTTAGATTATGGTTTACATACACGCGCACACACACACTTGCATACATTTTACTTCTTGTGCGTATAAGGGGATCTGCATATATATATATAAATACACATAGGTATGGGATTATGTATGTATGTATGTATATATTTATATATATATATATATATACATAGATGATGAGGTTAGTACATGGTATTTAGAGATCAGTCGATGAGATTGGGCATGATACCATGAGTCGGTGATGTGACATGGTTCGTATTTGAGATACGACATGATATTATAACGGGTCCTTGGGCGATGTGTTTTCATACACACACATACATATATGTAGATGGTATCAGTATGTACTAGACTTTAGATCAGTACCCAAATCATGGTATGATGATAAGGATACCAGTTGAATAATGAGATAAATGTGATATTGACCCGTACCCAGTTTTGGGATGCCGTGTGAGCTATATATTGATGATAGATCCGCACTTTTGACTCGATGACGACATGTTATATATTGTATCGTATGTGATACTATTGAGTCGGGATCATCGACTACTATACATATATATATAAATATATATCTACTCAGATTTAGGCGGTTTCCTCACCTTTTCGAATAGCCTGTTAATTTAGTCCTGTAGTTTACTTGTAGATGTTAGACTAGACTCGGGTCATATCTATTTCAAAACCAATGAATATGGGTATTTAAAAGACAAGCCAAGGGACTCTACGGATATTTCAAAAGACGTACCTTTTCTTAAAAACACCGTTGCCCTATTTTCTAAACACTACGATTCGTGTTATTTCAAACGACAAAACTGTATGACCCATATATATTAATCTAGATTCCTTATTGTTGCATTTACTATTCATTCTGTATATTCGGTATTGCTGCGTTTATTATTCATTCTCTGTTTATCCATGTTTTTATCATCCCATTCATATTTAATGTGTAGCTTAGTGATTATAAACCATGCTGTCAGGACACCAGCACCATTACTGATGATGCGTATGCTACACATACACCTGCTTGTAGGCTCACAGACAACATCATTGGTGATTGCCATGTCACGTACACTTTAGAGAATGTTAATTCATTGATATCACGTGTTAGCTGATAGTTTCGACATGATACTAGTGAGCCTTCCATTATATGATAGCTTAGACATTGCATAATTTACTGCGTTATTTCATGCATATATATTCATATATTCATTGCCATGCAATAATTTTGGGTCAGTCCGGATTGCCGGAGCCCAGTATTCCTTATTTATTTACATCGTGATTTATGATTATAGATTTCCATGAGATTTCTTGATTTAGAGAAACCGCAAAGATTGTATAAACTGATTATCACTTTCAAACGATAAAAATGCGGTTTTCTCATGATATGATTTGAGATATGTCCACCATGACTTTTCTCGGCTCTTGAGCAATATCATACACCCGATTCGAGAAGGAGAAGGAACCGTCTGTAGGCGCGTGGTGGACCCGGTGCGGTATCCCGGGGCGAGAAGGTCGGAGAAGAGGGCGTTGAGCCTGTGACAGGTGAGCACTACTGACCGATGATTATATTGTGACTCGATGGATATCCGGAGGATACCGATCGGAGTTGGGCCAGTCCGGATAGCCAGAGCCCAGGGGCCAGTCCGGATAGCCGGAGCCCGGGATATTGAGATTTGAGGTATTCAGATTTATGATATAGGCCAGTCTGGATAGCCGGAGCCCGCGATATCAGATATTTGGATACATATTTTTTGTCGATGCTTGACACGGATTTTATATTGATTTCATTGTTGATACCTTGATTTATATACACAGAAATCTCACCAATTAAAGAAAACAGTTTTCTCATTTATATTTATTATGTTTTCATGCATTCATAACTCACAGTTATGATATGTTGCTACATGAGGCACTGACACGAGCACTTGGTATTACACACATGTTTAGATGTTTAACCAGGCCATTATTTTTTTGCTTCAGGCTTTATCATTTGAGGATAGTACTGATCGTATGACCTAGGATTGCGTCATACGTACAACTTCTGCCCTGTGATGTTTTCTACTTACGAGTTGGCAACTCATCCCCGTTGTGCCACAGTTTCTTGCAGATTTTACCATACATGTTTTTCCCTTTGGCGGCTTTGCTGGCACACTACTTCATTCCGGGTGATTGCTTTGGTAGGTGGGTTCACTCGCATCGTGACCACCATAGTACCTTTAATTATTTCAGTTGTATCTAGAAAACTCCATCAACCATACTTGTATATTATTTCGACATTAGAGTCGCGCTTGTATTATTATGGTTTTCATGTTGATTTGAGTTTCCTTTTGAGTTTTGATCCTCGCCCTTGGCGTTGTATATATTATTGCTTGCGTGGTTGTGACCGTCAATTGTCGAAGAGCTAGCTCCCGCTTAGGGATGCCTTTATTATGCATGATGCACCCGTTTGGGGTTAGTTTTTGTTGGAGATAGTGCCCTCAGAGTCAATTATTAGGTCACAGGTACATGATTGTAATGATTGATGGAGGACCTATCCCGGGAGATGATAGTGTGCTATCTGGTTTACCTTTATCATCGTGTACTACTTCAGGTGACCTGACAAGTCGCTATTACATGTTGGTAGAGCCCCTAGGATTCTTGCTTGACCACCAGCAGTATGAGGGCGATCATATAAGTGGGAGCTGGGGGTCTATAAGCATGTCCTTAAAAGGTCCCTAGTCGTGAGAGTTTCGAGACAGGGCATCGATTCTCCATAGTAGACTAGTGTATACAGTCGAGACCCCGACGAGGGGCGGTGGCCGGTCTCACAAGCCACTGGTGTCAGTTGGATCACCTAAGATGTATACAGGTGCTCATTGGGTTATGAGTACACCGGACAGGACTCGCCGGGAACATGCTAGTTGGTCATATACCAGACGTCAGATGGCAGTTCCCTGGTGACATGTGTGCAGGTTAGTTCATCGACCTGGGGATCGTCATTTGTCTCGTGTGAGTTCCCACTGTACTTTGATTACTACCCTACCACGGCTCAAAGGAGTCGTGCAACCAGGTTTTAGTTGGGTACAGTCCCGAGCCACATGGAGGCAGTGAGCGTATCTTCAGGGGTTCGTCTCTCCCGGTATTGGGGGTGAGGTCGTGCTGTGTCTAGGAGAGCCATTACACGAAGCCCTCGGCCGAGGCAAGGAGATTTACTGGTAGGTATTCCAGTTGTATCTCAGGGTGTTCTGGGCTACGCTCCGACACGACTTGTACCGCTTTTGGGGGTCTGACTTTTACCAACCCCCTAGGCCCGCCATGCGATACTCATAGACGAACGGACCGGACTGTACGGATATTGTCACTGACAGGCTCAGTAGGGTTGTCAGGCTGAGTTCGCTCACAGACGTCCCTTTTGGTCAATACCTGGAGCCCGTTATGTATTGGCTTATACCTCTAACGTGCTAGTGGTTAAATCCACAACCAAGGTGTTGATAAGTCTTTAGAGTCCCCCACATTCAGTTACTCAGCTTTCGGGCGAAAGGTTGTAGAGGCCGTATGGAGATATGGCAAGGTCCGATCAGATACGTGCGGTATTGCACGGATCAGGATCGGACAGTTTGTACTATAGGCCGTATGGTTATATAGCAGGGTTCGATCAGATACGTGCGGTATTGCACGGATCAGGATCGAACGGATATTACTGGCCGGCTTTGGTTTAAGCCGGATCCTAGTACAGTACAGTGTAGATTTTGTCTCCTTGCATTTGTATTTCGGTCGAAATACAGATGCGGGTGTGTATGCACAGTATCGGGGTTTTCCTGTAATTTATTACGGGACCAGTTTTCTGGAGTTGCCAGTTTGCTTTCCGTTTCGGCCAATTTCCATTGTTCCGTTCATTGGCCGAAGATTGGTGGAGGAGGGCTTATTTGCATTGTTGCAAATAGGCATTTGTGGAGGGGGTCTTTGCATATTCTTGTGTCATGATCACTTGACTTTTTGACTTCATCATGGTTGCACCTTACCTTGACTTCTTGACTTTGTTTTCATGATTTCTTGACTTTGGTTGTGATGATGGGAGAGGAGATGGTTGTTGAGTGTTGGTCTTTCCAAGCCATCATTTTCTTTGCATTATTGATCAAGCCATTCTCTCTCTTTCTCCAATCACACCAAAAATGGGGGGGCCGGCCATTCCTTGATGGAGAGGGGATTTCATTTCATGAGGTGGGATTTTTTGTATCTTGAGCTTTGAAAAATCCCTACAACTCCCTCTCAAAAAGTTCACTTCAATTCCTCCACCACAAAAGGCAACTCCATAATCCCAAATGAGACATGTAATCCACATTATATTCTACAGCAAATCTTGGGCACGTCGAGTAGCCGGCTTCGTGCCCGAGTTGCCTCGGCATTGAGGTGGGAGCCCGTAAAAGAAGTAGGCGATGTGGTGCACTTCCGGCGACGAGGAGGAGACGGGACATTCCGCAAGAGATCGGGACGATGATGAGAAGACCGGAGGACTTGGATCTTCGGTATATCTCTATTCCCTTTCTTGTTGTTAGCTAGGACTAGTTAGTGGTTCGATCCGGGTATTAGTGCGCGGCGGTTTGCCAGTTCAAGAAAATTTTAAGTTTATCACCGCTTCCGCATTTGGCCGTCGGATTGACGGCCGGGGCGCCGCCGTGCACTTACAGTGGTATCAGAGCCTCGCCATTAACTTAGTCTAGCTTAGTGTAATGTGTTTTTCTGTTTCGATCGATCGAATGTTCCAAAACTGCATTTTAGTTCGCATCAGTTTCTGTTGAAAATTTTTGGTCTCGAAAATTTTTTCAGGTGATTGCAGAATGATGTACTGAGTACCCTAAGACCACTTGAAAATTTTGGTTGCCTGAACCCTCCGTACGACCGTGGAACCGCGGCCATAACCCCTTGTTGGCCGCGGTTCCGCCGCAGGTAGTTGGGTTCAGCTCACCAACTTTTTCCAGAGGGCTTGTGGGCTTAAAATATGGGTTTTGGAATTTTAATTTTGGGCCCAGATTTTCCTGATCTGCTACAGTAATGATTTGGGGGCCCACTTGTTAAAATTTGATTGATCGGATATTTTAAACACATTATTTCACAGTATTTACATTATATCTGCGACCGTGAATGTCACTTGATCGGTAAATCCGGTCTAACTGCTATAGCCCGGTTAGACGGATTTGCGAACGTGACTTTCACGTTGATGTTCTGTTTTTGCTGTGATGTTGCGGATTGGTCGTGGGGATAGCCTGGATGCAATGCTAGTACAGTTGTGGTTGTATTATGTACATTTGATTGCGGGGCGAGCGTCCGACATGTGGACTGCCGTCACTGCCTGTTTGTATTATTATTTTGGGGCACGGCCAGGTTGCGGTCGATGTACCCGTTGTATGTATATTTTACTTTCTGTACTAGGATTGCCCCGCGGAGGGGTGAACGGATAGCCGGGTTCTAGAGGGCAGCAAGCCCGCATCTCATGGCATTGGGACGGAAGGGGCTTCACTCTAGGATTGGCGGGCTATTCGCCGCACTCGTAGGGGGTACAGGTTGACCCAGGAGGGGTGCCCAAGTTACCGGATTCCGTGAAGTGCTGGGTGGTCCATTCACGGCGCTGAAGGGGGCTGCCTCGCTTCAGGTTTTGGCGGGTGACTTGCCGCGCCCGTAGGGGTCTAGGATTTCATTGCACAGGCTATCCACACGACCAGGGGAACGTCGGGTTTCAGTAGTGGCTCTGTGAAACCCGGGGATCCCAGATATCTGTATTGTTTCTGTGATGCTGTACATTTCTGTGATGTTGCATTTTATTCACGCCTTGAGCGAATATAATATATTGGTATATATATTAGTAGATGTTGTATATGTTTTGCATCCGTGCTAGTCCAGTCCCCGCTCTGTCGTTAGTTAGCTAACCTAACGGGTAATGACGGGACCCAGTGGCGAATGCGGATGGCATATACGTACATCAGTATATTTTCGTTCTTTTTGGTGTGATCAATTGATGGGACTGCATTGATTCGGATCAATGCGAGTTAAAAAACAAACCTAATCTGATGTTGTTGGAACATTTTTCAAAAAAAGCTGTTATTGCAAGGACGTTCACTTTTGTTTAGCATCGTGGTATTCAGTTGGAATATCCTGCTCCTCAGTCGACGAGGCAAGGGCCGAGATCCCTTCACCGGGAGTGACCCCTTGGACAGAAGTTTGCGTCAGGGCATTAACTTCACTATAGCCGACTACTTTTGCTTTGCACCGTGGTATTCATTTGGAATATCCTGCACCCCATTCTACGGGGAAAGAGCCGAGATCCCTTCACCGGGAGTGACCTCTTTAGCGAAGGTTTTCGTCACTATGTTTTTAAAAGCTATCAGTTCCTTCAACGATATCAAGTTCTTTACGTTAAAGGTTTTCGCCAGAAACCATTCGTAGCCCTCCGTCGTTTCAGACGGATAGCACGTAGTATTCATGCTATGTTTGTTGGCCTTCGTCAAGGCATAGTGTATGGTAGCTGCTTGTTGCCTTTCTGCAGCATAGATAGATGCGTTGGTTTGGGACAGTCGTATAGCCTTGTTGGCCTTCGTCAAGGGCTTGTGCGGGTGGGTTCAAATCAACCTGGAGAATGACGGGTAGAACTTGACATGTGACTTATGATTTGTTGGCCTTCATCAAGGTCATAAGAGCATGGGGCAAAAATCACATCGGGAGTTTCAAAAGAACTGAAACTTGCCAGATATGCGCATACCATCTGGAGTATGATGATGTGAGCGGATTTCGTCACGTTATCATGCGATGATAGTTGGATCACGATTCCCACTGATGAGTTAGTATACTCCTCGGTTGATCCCGACTAATTCTTCTTTCAGGTTTGGAGGAGAATTTGAGGTACAGTGGGAGGTTTCCAGATTAGATAAATTGGTAACCATTCTGATCTAGGTTAGAGTGCACGCTGAGTGTTTCTTTTCTCTCTCTCTTTGGCAGCGACCATTGACCAGACCCTAAGACTATGACTCAGTGACCAAGTTGACCGAACCTTCTTAACACTGGCTTTTGGATTGTCAGAGTTGCAAACCTCATTGCCACTCCTACTTTTACCCTTTTCTCCAGGACACCCCGTATTACTACGAACGTCCACTTCCATTGGACAAAACCATCGTATGGTTAGATACGAACTCGAAAGAATTTATTCGAGGATGGTTTCAGGTTCTGGAGGAAACGAATAGGACTATTCAGTTGTCTTTTCCTTTTACCTTCTCTCAGGTTGCGAGTACTCCTTGGTTTAGGAGATAGTACACCTATTACGCAAATTGGATAGTCTTCTTCCAAACCTTAGGCTGGTGCCGACCGGTAGGGAATGAAGGAAACCAATTAGCATAACGATGGTGTGCAGAAGGTATTAAGTTAAGACAAAGCAAGGGATTAGTAAGAGGGCAAAGTAAATTGCAACAGATATTCACAACCAAACCACGTATTCCTTCGTCAATCCTAAATCACCTTTGTATTTCTCCAGGACACTCCGTATCACTACGAAGATCCACAGTTTATTTGGATACTCCATCGTATGGTTATATACGAACTCGAAAGGAACTTGTTCCAGTTCGGGGATGGATTATGGTTCCGGAGAAATAGGAATAAGATTTATTCGGTTGTCTTTTATCTTCACCCTCTCTCATTGCGAGTGTTCCTAGGATTGGGACAGTACACCCATTATGCTTATTGGATAGTCTTCTTCCAAACCATAGGCTGGTGCCGAACGGTAGGGAAGGAAGAAAACCATTTGGCCTAAAGGGGTGTACAGAAGGTAAAGACTAAAGACATATGAAGGGATTTGGAGAGGTGGCAAAGAATTATACGGTTACAGTCGTGAATATGGAAGAGGCATTACTAGGAATACCAGTATACCCCATCGAAACATTTCGATGTTTCAGTCTCACTGTGTACTGTTAAAGGAAAACTGATTTCCCGATTAGACACTTGCTCCAGGGTATGTATTTACCAGGTATGATTCTCACATCTGTATGGTTTTACAGATGATGAGTGGGAGTAGGTTATTGGGAATTGGGTGATCATCCTCATTATATCGGGATTCGTTGTAATCGGTGATATTTGAGGAAGTCACCTGGATTGTTTGCCGGTCGGCAAATATTTGGTTTTGAATATCCGCTGTTATGCACCAATTTCAAATCGATATATCTGTACGTCTATTTTCATAGAGTGAGATATACCTTTCTGAAATTATGTCTACGACATTTACCTATATCAGTGGATGGTTAGGTAAGGAGCATTAAACAGCGGTGTAATTCTTCTTAACCATAAGTACAGTTTTCAACCTACGACACACAGTGAATGAGTTTTCAGACTCAAGGGACTTATACAGAGTATTGTATGTTGTCCAGGGTCCATCAGGACAGAGGGGTTGGTCCTCGTACTATATTCGGTTTACTTATGACTTCTCTAGTTTTTAGACAAGTGTTTCGCGGAAACACAGGGTCCGAATTTTGAGAAGTTGTAGGTATTTGAATAGAGTAGAGAACCAGGTGTAGCAAGTATCGGGATTCTTCAAAGAGATCGAAGATGTAGATACTTGTGTATGGTATTAAGTTGATAGTAATGACTAAGAGAACTTGCTTCTTTCTCAGGTTACTCATAATTGGAAGCATTCCTAAGTTGAGTAACGCTGATTGGCCTCCTTCCATTTAGTTAACATGCACTGGAGACAGTTGCATGATTTGAATGTGGTTCAATTAAATCAGTGCCTCTGGTCCTATATGGGATATAGAACAGTTCATATCTTAACGATGTTAAGGTACGGGGAGTTGTCCGGTTTATGATTAAAACCAGACACTGGACAACTCAAGGCACGTTTCTGTAATGGCTGTTCGTGGGTTGACCCAGGCTATGACGAGGGTTGACTTTCTACCATCTGGATGAACAATAGCGATATTGTTCTAGACTCGCGACAGTTTTATTAAAAATGGATTTTTTCAGAAAACAGTAGTGGTAGTATGGTAGAACTGGAAGTGATTCCAGAACCACAAACGATTACTGAAGATTTGATAAGGAACCTAAAGATTCAATCTGGTTTGACATTCCATTGGCCACTCCACAGATACGGTGGGTAACTTTAGGCACCCGAGAGGTACTACGGTAGCCTCAAGGACGGTGACAGGGAAGTTCTTGTTTACCCACAATTACCATTGCTGTTGTTCCAGGCTGCGAGACACGGTGGGAGGATGAGTATAGCGTCGTTCTAAACTAGTTTTAGAAGTGTACGTCTATATGACTCTGCCAGAGGGTTGTCGTAGTCAGTGGGAGCAGCGGAAGCATTGGTGGACAGGTAGCTTATGTCTATTTATAGACTAAAGCAGATGTAGCGGAGATAGATCATCTACTTCTGACATGACAGTCATGGGTTTGACTTCATCAGAATAGGGGATGGATCTGTTGAGAAGGTAGTAGGGTGTGATGTCCTGGTATTTGGATGACATACACAGAGTAGGAAAAGAAACTCCTATACTACAATCGGTTATACTTTGGTCGTCACACAGTGGTTTCTCCACAAAGGAAATGGATTTTATATCAGACATACTGGCTACTAGATCTATGGTTTTAGATCTAGATTTGGGTAGTTTCCCAATCTGGGTACTTAGACAGCATTCTAAGGGTATTTAGAATGGACGACTCCTGGCACGGTAGTGTACCTGCAGGTGATGGAGTCACCCTCTCTAAAGGTGTCTTACAAACTAAAAAGGAGAGGGATGTGCATGATTGGCAGATCACTTGCTCAGGCAATTGAGTCAATCATGAGATGTCAAGTACCACACCAGATGTTGTTCTTGCACTAGATGCAATAAGTTGACATTGATCCAATCCTGGAGAAACAGTCGGAAGCAGTTTTAGAACATAAGTGGATGTTCTAGGGATATGATAACGACAGCCTCGTTGAGGAGACAGTTATCATTCCAGGCTTCCAAGGTGACCTGGACGACAGGGAGGTTGTCAGAGTTATAGTTTTCCTTCTGACGAGGGGCAGTATTTTGGACAGGTGGTCCAAGGCAATACTGAGGGAGGCATGGCGCAGGATACTGATTAAGTTCAGTTGACGATACAGTCTAAGAAGTTTGGATTTGGAGTTCATTTATGAGCTATGTCCCATCAGACATCCAGACACATTCTAAGACAGGTATTGCTCATTTCGGGAGATGGGTTTCTCCGCGAACTTGAGATATAGAGAGACAATGAAAGAGACAACAAAGCGGATCCACTCACTGAGGCTATTCCTCGAACGCAATAGTTTCGAAAACGAGCTTTGTGAGACTGACTAGTAGAGGAGTTGGGTGTTCGGTATCACACGGGCTGTGAGTATGCGACATCGCAATAATTAGCCTTGAGTGCAAGTGGGAGATTGTTGGAGATAGTGCCCTCAGAGTCAATTATTAGGTCACAGGTACGTGATTGTAATGATTGATGGAGGACCTATCCCGGTAGGACAGTCTTACTCGAGATGATAGTGTGCTATCTGGTTTACCTTTATCATCGTGTACTGCTTCAGGTGACCTGACAAGTCGCTATTACACGTTGGTAGAGCCCCTAGGATTCTTGCTTGACCACCAGCAGTATGAGGGCGATCATATAACTGGGAGCTGGGGGTCTATAAGCATGTCCTTAAAAGGTCCCTAGTCGTGAGAGTTTCGAGACAGGGTATCGATTCTCCATAGTAGACTAGTGTATACAGTCGAGACCCCGACGAGGGGCGGTGGCCGGTCTCACAAGCCACGGGTGTCAGTTGGATCACCTAAGATGTATACAGGTGCTCATTTGGTTATGAGTACACCGGACAGGACTCGCCGGGAACATGCTAGTTGGTCATATACCAGACGTCAGATGGCAGTTCCCTGGTGACATGTGTGCAGGTTAGTTCATCGACCTGGGGATCGTCATTTGTCTCGTGTGAGTTCCCACTGTACTTTGATTACTACCCTACCACGGCTCAAAGGAGTCGTGCAAACAGGTTTTAGTTGGGTACAGTCCCGAGCCACATGGAGGCAGTGAGCGTATCTTCAGGGGTTCGTCTCTCCCGGTATTGGGGGTGAGGTCGTGCTGTGTCTAGGAGAGCCATTACACGAAGCCCTTGGCCGAGGCAAGGAGATTTACTGGTAGGTATTCCAGTAGTATCTCTGGGTGTTCTGGGCTACGCTCCGACACGACTTGTACCGCTTTTGGGGGTCTGAATTTTACCAACCCCCTAGGCCCGCCATGCGATACTCATAGACGAACGGACCGGACTGTACGGATATTGTCACTGACAGGCTCAGTAGCGTTGTCAGGCTGAGTTCGCTCACAGACGTCCCTTTTGGTCAATACCTGGTAGCCCGTTATGTATTGGCTTATACCTCTAACGTGCTAGTGGTTAAATCCACAACCAAGGTGTTGATGAGTCTTTAGAGTCCCCCACATTCAGTTACTCATCTTTCGGGCGAAAGGTTGTAGAGGCCGTATGGAGATATGGCAAGGTCCGATCAGATACGTGCGGTATTGCACGGATCAGGATCGGACAGTTTGTACTATAGGCCGTATGGTTATATGGCAGGGTTCGATCAGATACGTGCGGTATTGCACGGATCAGGATCGAACGGATATTACTGGCCGGCTTTGGTTTAAGCCGGATCCTAGTACAGTACAGTGTAGATTTTGTCTCCTTGCATTTGTATTTCGGTCGAAATACAGATGCGGGTGTGTATGCACAGTATCGGGGTTTTCCTGTAATTTATTACGGGACCAGTTTTCTGGAGTTGCCAGTTTGCTTTCCGTTTCGGCCAATTTCCATTGTTCCGTTCATTGGCCGAAGATTGGTGGAGGAGGGCTTATTTGCATTGTTGCAAATAGGCATTTGTGGAGGGGGTCTTTGCATATTCTTGTGTCATGATCACTTGACTTTTTGACTTCATCATGGTTGCACCTTACCTTGACTTCTTGACTTTGTTTTCATGATTTCTTGACTTTGGTTGTGATGATGGGAGAGGAGATGGTTGTTGAGTGTTGGTCTTTCCAAGCCATCATTTTCTTTGCATTATTGATCAAGCCATTCTCTCTCTCTCTCCAATCACACCAAAAATGGGGGGCCGGCCATTCCTTGATGGAGAGGGGATTTCATTTCATGAGGTGGGATTTTTTGTATCGTGAGCTTTGAAAAATCCCTACAACTCCCTCTCAAAATGTTCACTTCAATTCCTCCACCACAAAAGGCAACTCCATAATCCCAAATGAGACATGTAATCCACATTATATTCTACAGCAAATCTTGGGCACGTCGAGTAGCCGGCTTCGTGCCCGAGTTGCCTCGGCATTGAGGTGGGAGCCCGTAAAAGAAGTAGGCGATGTGGTGCACTTCCGGCGACGAGGAGGAGACGGGACATTTCGCAAGAGATCGGGACGATGATGAGAAGACCGGAGGACTTGGATCGTCGGTATATCTCTATTCCCTTTCTTGTTGTTAGCTAGGACTAGTTAGTGGTTCGATCCGGGTATTAGTGCGCGGCGGTTTGCCAGTTCAAGAAAATTTTAAGTTTATCACCGCTTCCGCATTTGGCCGTCGGATTGACGGCCGGGGCGCCGCCGTGCACTTACAGTTTTTACAAAGGAAACTTTATCGAAATTTTCAGAAAAGACTAATGGTTTTAAAAATGCTTATTCGGATGATTTTAATAAAAAAACTTTCTTTAAAATGGTTTAGATTTCTGGGCTTTTGGCTTACTTGAATTAGATGGGGTCTTATAAATTTCATATGATTCAAGTGCCAGTCATGTGCTATTTCGGTTCGTGACATGTGTCTATCAATGACACAAACCATATCATAAAAACGTATATCTGTATGTATGAGGATATCAACTACGTGTTTCTATCAACGACACATCAAAATCATGGAACCTGAGTGTCCAACACCGATACTCAAAACATCATGAAAACTCGTGTCCAGCATCGACACGTAAATCCTCATACATCAGGCGCCACATCCTCAGATCGGCCCTCATATCTATCTCATCTCAGGCGCCGTATACTCTGATCGTCCCTCATATCCATCTCATGACTCCGGTCGGTATCCTCCGGATAACCGACGAGTCCAAATACTATCACCGGTTGGTAGTGCTCCCTCTGCCAGGCTCATCGTCTACACCACGAAAATCATTTTTTGCCTCGGGGTACCATACCGGGTCCACCATGTGCCTGAAGACGGTGCCTACCGCTCCTCGCATCGGGTTTCTAACACAAGTCTCAGAACCGAGAAAACTCATGGTGGACGTCTCGAAATATCATATCAAGAGAAACCGGGTTTTTAAAACAATTCATACTTTCTTTTGAAATATAACCACAGTTCTCAAATTCAGAATCTCATGAATACAACATCTCAATTCCTATAATCATAAAGCATGATGTATTCAAACATAGAACAAAAATGTGAGCATATCAAGTATATCATGCGACATAGTATAGTGATGTGAACATAGCAAGTATATCATGCAACATAGCATAATGATGTGAGCATAGCAATATATCATGCAACATACCATAGTGATGTGAGCATAGCAATATATCATGCAACATAGCAATATATCATGCAACATAGCATAGTGATGTGGGCATAGCAATATATCATAGCATGATGTAGCAACTCTACTGTGTAAGTAACATAGCAATTATCGATAAGAAAGTGTGTGAGGCGGCAAATCTGTGTGAGTGTAACATACGCATCATCGATAATGGTGTAGGTGTACAAGCACAGGTATATATATAATGAAATGAGAATATCATGAACGTAGCAGCAAGTAAATAGTAAGCACAGTGCGAATAGGTACATGTATCTAATCCAACATCTATGTAAAGGCTAAACTAAGCGGTGTAGACAGGGATTAAATATCTATAACCTATCCGAGTCGGTGAATCAGTTAATCGGCATCCTGTCTCACAACATCACGTACGGTACAATCCATCGTACGGCATCCTCTAATCAAGGGTATGGATCAATTATCAGGTAAAACACATCACGTACGGTAATCCATCGTACGGCGGCATTAAACAATTAGGAATTTAATCAACCTATACAACAATGAGGGTATGGATCTAAGTCTCGTACGTCATATCACTCATTATTATCATAATTATATATAAATAACTCGTTTTACCAATCTCATAAAACATCCATCTCAATCTTATCATATTCATTGATCTCATGTCATATCCTTATACATCTCATTTCATATCTCATCGTATACTCTTTTCATCACATCAATATCTCACATCAAGTCATCTTACATATACATTCTATCTTATTAATCTCATGTCGTGATTATCGATCTCAATCATGCTACTCTAAATCTCATACTTTTTCTCTTTCATTATATATATATATATATATATATATATATATATATATATCGTGATTCATATTCACGTTTCACATCCTTATATATCAATTCGAGATATCCTTTCTATCATATCATTTCACACTAAACCAGACACTATAACCTTAAGTCGTGGTATATCTTGTCTCCTACTAATTCTTTAACCAAATCCATAAGTTCCTAACATGGTTTCCTTAACCATATTCTATATATATCGGTTTCTATTATAATTGTGGGGGTGATATACGCCATCCACTCGACTTCCCCCGTAGATATAAATCTACTCACCTGCAGAACTCCTTGTTCAGCCGTAGTCGATGTGCTTCGTCGTCTCGGAATCTACGCGAAGGTACCTACAAATCAACACATATCGCCACGTTATGAAAACCAAATCCGGAAAACCGATACAGCACACGGTGTGCTCATAGGTTAGAACCTATAGCCTACGCTTGCAAAAACAACCAAACAACCCCCGTCGTTGACGTACAAATATCAAACGACCAAATCTCATAACTAATATCAAAACCAAGAATTCCAAAATATGGAAAACATAACCCAAAACCATCCCAATATGCTCCCAGATTTTGGCTCAGATAATCTGGGATAAAAAAAAAATACAGTAGCTTTGTTATAAGGTATGTGAGCTACTGCAAAAACCCCAACACCAAATCTGCTACAGTAACCGACCTAATCGCTACAGAAACCGCCGGGGCCGGCCCTACCTTTGAATTTGAGCCCCGTCTTCTCGTGGTGGTCTCCTATTGCTCTAACTAGGTTAATGTATATTTTTGATTTTTTTTACAAAAGTCTCGGGTTGCTCCAGATTCCTTGTAGACCTCCAAAAAAGTCACAAAACCGACACGGGAAGTTTCTAAGTTCGTATTTTGGTTTCTATTCTGTGTCTTGGCCAGTAAAACCAACACTAGGGTCTTTGTAAACAACCACTAAACATCATATGTCCACACAATCATCCAAAGCCTCTCTTGAAATTTCCAAACATCGCTATTCTATAACGATTTAACTCTAAACTACTATAGGGTGCTAGGAAACTAAAAATCTAAACTAGAAGTGTAGGAATTACCTCGTTTGACAACTCAAGAAATTTCTTGAGTTGCTCAAAGTCTTCGAAATCCAATTTTGAAAGGTCCAAAGTGTTGAGGATGAAGTTGTGCATCTTTTTAATGAAAGGAGTATAGGGTTTTGGTGAAGGGTTGGAGATGAAATATTAGGGTAGAGGGGGTGGAGGAAAAGATGAAGAAGGATATGAAGATGATGAAGGGAAAAATAATGAGGTCAATGTTTCTCTCTCTCTCTTGCCCTCACTCTCTTATGTGGCATGCCATGTGATCAGTCAAAAATATTGCATTTTTAACACATCAATTTCCCTACTATTTGCAATCATCTAAAGGTATTCGGTATGAATATAGCACATATTAGCAAATTGTCTGTAAAATACCAAATAACATGTGTTTTAGATTATAACTGGCATTTTGAGGGAAATTGAGTGTTTATCATTGCACGCATAATCTTTGTATATCGCAACACTTGTCTCGAGATTGTGTGCAGGAAATTCCAGGTAAAGAGCCGGAAATGCTAAATGTGCTGATAAAAATACAAGTCCAAGACTTGTGATCTGGCAGTGAACAAGAAAGTATAAAAAGATTCCATACATCAGAAAAGTTCTACAAAGTCAGCACCAATTCAACCTGAGAAACTTATGCATCAATTCATCAAAATGGCCGCGGATCTACGGCCGAACCAGCCGATCCGCCGCGGATCCGCGGCCGATCCAACTCAGTAGCGGCAGAAATTTTTACCGAGGCTCCCTGTTCATTAGCCAAACTTCTTCAATACACTTTGGTCTCCAGATATCTCCAGAAGCTTCTGTCCTAACAGCCAAGCTTCTTGTACAAGCTAAACACTTCCAAGCCTCTCAAGCAAGCTAGCTAAATTTAGAATGTTCTCCTCAACAACCAAGCTTATAAAGGAAGCTAGCTAATTAACTAACTCTAGAAGCTTCTACTGAACAACCTACCTTAGCTTCAAAAGGAAGCTAATCCTAATCAAGCTTCTAGGGGAAGCTAAAGGAGAAGGATATAAAAAGGACCCCAAGTCTTCATTCTATAGTTGTTGATCATTCAACGTCAATTCACCCACAAGTTGAGTGACACAACTTGTGCATCCAAACCCTAACCATAATCCAATCCCAAAAGCCAATTCAAGATCACCGAGTACCAAATCAAGCAAGAAGCCATCAAGCCTTTTTGAAGCGGCGCCGATTTTCAACCGAGCAAGTGATCCAAGACGATCCGCGACTCACGGAGACGATGCGAAGCTAATTCGACGATCGAGTTCTCTCCTCATTTCTTGTAGTCTTGAGCAAATTGTAACGAAATTGTTGAATAATAAAAGGTGAAATTTCTTTATCTTGCTTATCTTTACATTTGAGCATTATGATGAGTTCTCAATTCTTGATTGTTTTCTTTCTCATGATGTTTGTGTGAAAACTCCGCTCGTGGAGGTATCGAGAAAATAGATAGATGATGATGATTACATTCTTGAACGATTCTTAATTCTTATGAGTTTTGTAAACTTTAGGAAATTGAATCATCGACAATCTAGTTTCGAGCGAGATGCTTTCTTAAATGTTTTCGCTCTTAATTAGAAATCAACGATCGATAATTGAATTTCCTAGAGGCTAGCTTTTGAATGATAATCAATGAAAAGACAAGGGATAATGATGAAGAAACCCTAGTTTCTTTGATAGATTCCTAAACCTCGTTATCGTCATCGATCTACCAACAAATCATCAATGGATAAGAATACGTAATCACAAGTCTTCATCCTTACTATCGATTCGATCGATTTCCTACGAGCTTCTCTACAAATCTTGATAACTCATTCAATTTGGATATCATATTCACAATTCTTGATTCTTTATTCTTGATCTTTATTTTCTTTTAATTCTTGAAACTAAAGTTCATAAATCTTGAATCAACTTTTCTTTTCTTTTATTCTTTAATTTTCAATTTATCTAAATCAATTATGATCAAATCACACTTTCCCTGTGGACGATCCGCACTCGCTAACGAACATATAATTGACACTGTTATTGATTGCGGTTTACAAATTTCTTTGGTTGTGATCTTTACACTTTTCTACCTACACACCGAGAAAAAGATCAATCACCATGCGACATGGGCTCCCCCTCTCTCCCTCCTCAAATATACTCTCCTATCTTTTCTTTTTCTTTTTCTCACAACAACACACATAAAACCAATAAAACCACACAAATGAAGCAACATGCAACCAAATGCAACATGACATGGTGCACTAACCATGGAAAAATGTAGAAACACGGATTTGGCCTAATCGCGATTAGTAGTACACTAATCAATTTTTATTTAAATTGTATAAAATTAATTATAAAAATGCCAAATCCAATAAATATATTTTTAAATGAATAAATCATTTTAATTTCTAATTATTTGTATATATTTATACCATTTTACGAAAACCCCAAATTCGCAAATCGGGTAGTTTCGCGAAATTTATTATTTGAATATTAAATTCCAAAATTAATATTTTATATTTTCTGAAATGTTACACCCATGTACCTGCAGACGGTGCCTCCTCTCTCCTCGAATCGGGTATATGTACATATGTGGCTCAAGAACCAAGAAAACTCATGGTAGACGCTACACATATCTGTTAGTTATATGTATGCCCTAGAGGCCATTACTATACATGGGATGTATATTGTAGTGGATGCTTAGACATATATAAGGAGGACTTTCTTGCTCGACATGATAGTATGCTATCTGGTTTCTCTTTATCTTAACCTGTATACTTATTGTCTCTCTATTATATGTTGATAAAGCCCTAAGGATAAGTACTTGACTACCAGGACTATGATGCAAATCATACTAATGGAGATAGGGTAGTCAGTAAGTACATCCTTCAAATATTCCTATTCATGGGAGTATCGAGACAGGGCATCGATACTCCAGAGTAGACTAGCGTATACGCTTCTCGACCCATATGATGGGCGATGGATGATCCCATATCAATTGGTGTTTGACATCAGAGATGGTACACGGGTGCTCAGTGGAGACTGGGTACACTGAACGGATTCGCCGAGAACTCGAAGATGGTATTATACCTATCGTCGAATAGCAGTTATCTGGTAACACTGGTACAGGTTAGTCTGTCGACCAGAGATCGTCATAGTGTCTTGTGTGATTCCCACCGTTCTTTGATTTCCACCATTCCACGGTCAAGAGATCGTGCAAAAAGGTGGTTTTCTAGTACAGTCCCGAGTCACATTGAGGCAATGAGCGATAGGGGGATTCGTCTCTCCCGGTATTGGGAGTTAATGTTGTGCTATGCTCGATTGTCCATAACAGGAAATCCCTGGCCAGGGTTGCTGAGATTTACTGGTAAGTATTATCAGTAGTTTCTCGAGCCGTTATGGACCTTGCATCGGCATGACTTATCAGGCTACTGGTGTCTGGCGTTATACCACCCCAGGTTGTGATATGCGACATATCTGACGAAGAGACCGGACTGTACGGTAGTGTTACTAATTGTATTCGCAGGAGTATGAGCAGACTTGCTTGTTGATCTTATGATCGCTCAATACCCGAGTGGCCGTTACGTTTAGCAGACCGCTTGCGGCTTGTGGATGTTTGATATGATCATCACCTACTGCCGGCTTATTGACGAGTCTTTAGAGTCCTACACAGAGGTTTCCTGGTTGATGAAAAACGAAGTAGGAGCACATATGTGTTATGTACGGGACTAAGATTAATAATATATGTGATACCGCATTCTATTCTCGCGACTTGGTCGGTTATATGTGATATAGCCGGGTTATCGGATCAAGTGTTGATTCGATAAGTTGTTGCATTTGATATCAGTCGGTTATATAGCATAAAGCCGGATTATTAAATCAAGTATTGATTTAATAATTTAATGTAGAATTATATATTTGATATATTATATTACATTAACTAATATTAGCACACTTAAGTATTCATTTTTCTCACTTTTGATACACTTTACATATATGTGATATATGTATTTTTTCTTTGCACACATAAATATTTATGTGATATATATTATTGTGTCATGCTGGGTTACATATGTAACATGTATGTATGAGACTTATACCATGCTAGGGTTAAATTTAGGGTTCATAATTATATTTAAGCAAATTCAAAATTAGTGGAGTTTTTGTCATGGTTCAAAGATAGTAGAAGCTTGTAGGTTTCATTGACTTAGTCCACTCTTTTGTCTAGCTTAAGATATTTATTAAACTAACCTTAACTTATAGCTATGGTTTAGTCTCTATAATGGTTAGTGCATGACATGCACTCACCATGGTTGCATTTCTAACCACACATGAATTCATTCATCTCTCCATCACTTCGTCTTCTTCCTCATGAGAAAAATCTTGCTTGCTTTTTCTAAGTGATGAAATATTGTGAGAAAAAGAAATCTAAAGAGAGCCCACTTCCTACTTCATCACCCTCTACTATTAGCCATTTAGTTTACGGTGTTTGCTTCTCTAAACCCTAATTTAGTGAAGAGGTAGCATAAGCTTGAGTCTTCTCGACGTAGATCATCTTCGGCCTCGAAGACTTTTTTCAAATTTGCATCTTTCACCTTGTGGATCCTCTCAAGAGTTCGGGAGATCATTACTCGTAGCGAAGGGACATCTACACGGAGCATTTGAAGTGAAGGACCAGTTTATAAAGGTTGTATTCCGCATTCACTTAGTTGTAAAGTGTTTACATATCGTTGCGTTTAAAACTCTACTTAAGATTCTAGGGTTAGAGTTATTTAGAACGGCAAAAATTTGAAAACGGCATGGACGATGCCTCCAGAAACTTTGCTGCCGCGCTATGTAACCCTACAGTGGTATCAGAGCAAAGCTAGAGATTTAAACGATGTTTGTTAGAATTACGAAACCGAAACTACTCCGAAACACCCGATATGAAATCTAGTTTCTGTCGAATTTTTTGGGGTGTCAAAATTTTGTTTAAAGAACTGCAGAATGTTGTATGATATAACATGAACACTATGAAAATTTGGAGCAATTTGGTGCAATTCTGGCCGGCCACAACCCCCATAAAACCGAGTTCACCGGGTCCATTTGGGCATTTGGGCTTCAAATATTCATAGTGTTCCAGTCTCTGGGTTTTGGTGTTTCAGGTGTTGTTTGGTTTTGCTAAATTTGTATGTGATGTTAACTTTCTGCAAAGGCAACCCGGAGTGTTTCGTAATCATAATTCTAACATGTATTCGGGTTATTTAGACGATATTAAAAAGTTTGAACGGATATCAATAACCCATATTTTCCCCGCTGGAAATTTTCCAAGTGTTGGATTTTTTCCGAGTTTAAAATCTTCGAAAAATCTTGCAAAAGATTATGTGGACCCTCTAGAAGAACGATATCCAAACTCGACTTTTTGGATCGCAGAACCGTGATCATACCCTAGGGTTTATTGTAGTTCTATGGCGACATGAGTGAGGCATGGGTCGGCCCTTCTACGGATGGTTCATAGGAGCTGTGGCGGTTTCTGGGTACTTTTTGAACTCCGCTCAAGTGTTGAGCTTGTTGGGAAATTTTGGATGCTTGCTTATTCGATCGAAAAGTTTAATTTCGTCTAGCCATCTGTGATTGTGATACAATATTTGGAATCCACAAATTTTGTTATGTGATAACTAGTTTGAATTTTATAAATCTAGCAGTTTAGTCTCATTTGATCGGTTGCCACGGAATTATGATGTGGATCAAAAGTCCATCGCAATTACGTAGTGTACGCGGATACTCGCCAGGTAATCTTACTAGATAGCCATGCCCCATAGCCCCGACAAAGTGACTGTAGGAGAACCCCGTCGCCAAAAGCATCTGTTCGGGTGCTCGCGGCCGCGGTGTTCCGCCTTAGTGCACTTCATCGACGGCATCGGGGGTGCGTCCGTCTACTAAATTTTCCGACGAGCATTCGTTCTGGTTATCGGGAATCTTGTTGGATTACCCGACATGTTATTGGAAACTATTTTCAATATCGAGACTAAAATGCAGGGTTTATAATTGTTAAGCATGTGATGTCTAAGGAAATCATTTGTTGGGCATGAAATTCAAAGTATGTAATACATTGGATTTATGATGCCTAAGGTGGTTGCGGATTCCAACTGTTGTAGTTTTTCACTTTCTTTTCTGCGACCGTAAGTGTAATATGTGGTGTATCACCGGTTTCGTTGCCATATGTCAACGATAATTAGGATACGCATAATTACTTACGTTGATGACATGTGATGTTATGCGTTGTTGTGATATGTTATATTGGATCGTCGTGTTTTGATTAGCCAGGTTTTTTTTATGTGAGATGAGAGTTTTTCATTTTCATTCATGTAAAAGCTTGTATGTAATATTCTTTTATTGGGGAACTTCCGGGTTGAGGATGATGTCACCATTGATGTATATTATTTACTTTTCCGCATTAGGATAGCCCCAAGGCAGAGAGCATAAGTAACCGGGTTCTAGGGTGCAATGGGAGACCATCTGGAGGAGTCGAGACCGGATCTCCTAACTTTAGAATTGGGAGGGTTGCTTGCCGCTCTCGTAAGGGTCTAGTGATGTGGGTTTGGCTATTCATCGCGACCGTGGAATCCGCGTTTTTACTGACTTAAATAAAATACGGAATTCCTAGTATATCCAATATTTCATATATGTTCTTCTGATGCTGATATTCTGTGATGTGATCACTTGATATGTTCTGAGATGAAAGCCTATATTATATATATAATATATAATAACTATTGCTGGTTTATTTCTTCTGTGATACTTGGGAAGCATAATATTAATAGGACTTCATTAATGAGGTTAATGAAATAAAAGAAACCTAAAGATGTTGTTGAAACTTGTTTTAAAAACTGGTAGCTCTAGTTCTTGCTTTGCATAGCGGTATTCCTTGTAGAATATCCATTACCTTATTCGATAAGGAAAGAGCCGAGATCCATTCACCGGGAGTGACCTCTTTAGCGAAACTAGCCGATGCTACAAACTTGGTTTGTTTTTTGATTGCTTTTATAGTTTTTGCTTTCCGTAGTGGTATTTGTGAAATATCATGCACCTTATTCGATAAGGAAAGAGCTGAGATCACTTCACCGGGAGTGACCTCTTTAGTGAAACTAGTAAAACCCTAAAAAAAACTCCTTTTCAAAATCACTCGATTCTACAAACGATATCAAGTTCATTACGCAAAAGGTTTTCTTAAGAACCTGTCGTAGCCCTCCGTCATTTCAGATAAGTACTACTTAGTATTCGTGCTACGTTTGTTGACCATGTTAAGGCGTAGTGTGCAGTAGCTGATTAGTGCTTATCTGCATAAGCATATGATGTGATTTGATTAGGGTAGTCGCATGACATTGTTGACCATGTTAAGGGTCGTGCGGGTGGGTTTAATTCAATCAGGAAATTACGGGTTGAACTTGGTTAGCACTTATGATTTGCTGACCATGTTAAGGTCATATGTTTCTAGGGGCAGAGTATTATCGGGAATTTCAAGTGTTGAAATTTGCAATGAGATTGCATACCTTCTATGTGATAGTTGGATCCCGATACCCACTGCTAGTAAGAGTTACTCCTGGGAGAGTTTTACACATTACAATTAGTTGATCAAGTAGGTGTCTAGAAAGGTGTTAACGGGGTTACGCCCCTTGGAAAATGAGGTTTATTTTAATTAGGTCCATGCGAAAGAACGGGGAACCTCCCTCAAAGTACCGACACTGGCCTGGCCGAAAAATTAGCGAACTTGTAGGGTGTAATTAATCCCGACTAGTCTTACTTTTTAGGGTTTGCAGGAAGATTTGTCTAAAACAGGGGGAGCCATCCTGATTATATAAAATAATAACCAATCAAATCTTGCAAAAGCGCACGCAGAGTGTTTTCTTCTCTCTCTCTCTTTCCTGGTAGCGACTATGTCACGTCTTAATCAAGATAATAATATGTATGCATTGACCGAACCTACTTATTACACTGAGCAAGGAAACGTTGGATCCGCTCTATCTTATAATTGTTATAAGTCCGAGCAGGAAATAGGGGATTATCCGGATTCCCATGCCACCTAATCGAAGAAAGTATATGTTGATGCATCTTCTTCGGATGTATTCATTACCGAAAGTTGTTTCTCAGTATCCTCTACATTCTCGGTATGTGATACCGGATCAGAATCATGCATATGTAATATGTTACATAGGTTACAGTGAGGCAGAGAACTGAGATTGGGTGATATGTCTCTAAGTGTAGAGAATGGTGCAAGTGTTGCAGCTAAATCAGTTGGCAAATATCACCTTATATTAATACATTGATTCTGAACGAATGTCATTACATACCAAACCTAATACACAACATTACCTCGGTTTCTTTAATGAGTTAAAGAAGGATATAATTATGTATTGGAGGATAATGTTGTGAACATTTTCCTGAATCAAGAGTTGATTCGATCAGGCACGTTATATAATAGCATATATTTTCTAAATCAAACCACAGTTCAAAGTATCTAGAATACACACAAGTGGACTAGTTCAGAAATGAACAAATCCTTCTTATGGCATTGTAGACTAGGCCATATCAATGCGACACGACCAGCTAAGTTACATAAAGATGAATATGAGAATTTGTTCGAATTTTCATTTTATGATACTTGCTAGACTTGTCTCAAAGGTAAAATGACCAATACTCCGTTTACTGGAAACAGAGAAAGATTTACTGAACTCTTGGGACGGATACATGATGATGTATACGGTCCTGTATCTACTAATGCCATGGTTGGTTCTTCGTACTTCATTATATTCTCTGATCATCTCTCAGGATTTGGACATATGTTCCTGTTGAAACACAAGTCTAAAACTTTTGAGAAAGTCAACGAATATAAGCTTGAAGTTAAAAAACCAGACGGGTAGAAGTATTAAGTCCTTCGATGTGATCGGAGAAAAGAATACTTGTGCATCGAGTTCCTGGAGTTTCTAAAAGGAGAATGAGATTCTCACTCAACTTACTCGTTCGCATACACCACAGCACAACGGTGTATCGGGGCAGAGGTATCTCACCCTATTAGATATGGTGCGCCCTATGACGAGTACTGCTGAGTTAACTGTTTCCTTTTGGTGTTATGCACATGAGAAGCTGCATACCTATTGAATGGGGTTCCAACCAAATCACTGCCTACCACTACATATGAGATATGGAATAGGAAGAGACCATGTCTTAAATGAGTTAAGATATGGGGTTGTCGGGCCTATGTTGAAAGGCAGAACCCAGACAAGCTAGAGGCAAGGTCAGTTCCGTAAGTTTGTTTGGATATCCCAAACATTTGCGAGGGCATATCTTCTACCTAACTGAGGAGTAAAATATGTTTTGTTTCTCAGCATGCCACCTTTTTAGAAAAGGAATTTCTTATAAAGAAATTAATGGTCATGAGGTAGAAATGGAAGGAGTTCCAGCTAGATAAACTAACAGCTGTTGATTTGGTGAAACCAAAAGATTCAATAGTCTCCAACGAGTCTCAGCATCTCCGCGAATCTGGTAGGGTTTCTCATCTACTTGAGAGATACTACGGTCTTCTCGGTGACAATGGGTCCGAGGATTGCATCATGGAAGATGATGGCCCAACTAGGTTCAGGCAGGCCATCACGAGTGGGGACTCTGTGAAAAGGCTGGATGCTATACGATCAAAGATGGAATCCATGTACACTAACAAAGTATGAATTTGCATGTTGCACCTGAAGGGGTGAAACCCGTTGGGAGCAAATGGATCTTGAGAAGATTCTTGGTGTAAATGGAAAAGTTGAGACTTTCAAAGCTATGCTTAAGTGCATCAGGATCAATGCGCGCATCGCGGAGTTGGAACATCTGTTTTGATGTGGCAGTCAAAGTGTTTGACTTCATCAAAAAGGTAGATGAACCTTGTATATAGAAGTAGGTTGTAGAGAGTAAGGTTTTCTTCCACATATTGTAAGTAGATAACATACTCTTATTAGGAAATGGTTTCCTATGCTGCACTCGGTCAAGCTCCTCTTGTCAAGAGGATTCTCCATGGAAGATCTGGATGATACCAACTACATCTCGTAGATTATGATCTATGGTGATAGATCTATGTGGATGTTGGGAGTGTCCTAAATCCAGGTACATTAACACCCTACTAAAGGAGTTTAGTATAGAAGATTCTAAGCGTGGTGGTTCGCCCACTTGCTAAGGAATCACACTCTCCAAACAATCTGTCTTTCAAGACTGATTTGGAGAGAGCTCGCGTGCAAGGGATACCCTATGCTTCAGCAGTAGGGTCTATCATGTGTGCGATGTTATGTACCAGACTAGATATTGATGACTCACTAGGTGTAGTGATCAGGTATCAATCGGATCTTGCGAGAATCACTGGACAGCTGTGGAGGACATTCTTAAGTACTTGAGAAACACTAAAAGAAAGTTCTTGGTTCGAGCTCCGAGAGTGATAAGGATGATTGAGAGTCAGTCAGAGGCATTGTCTTTACCCTCAGTGGAGGGTGGGTATGTTGGAAGAGTTCCAAGCTAAATACCGTGGCATATTAGATGGTAAAGGCTAAATATATTGCTACCAACGATGCTGCCAAAGTGACTGTCTGGGCATTTCTTGTTCATGAGATGAACATGGTTCCTACCATTGAGCGTCCAATAATTGTTACTGTGACAACAATGGAGTTGTGGCTTCGGCCTAGGAACACCGGTCCCATCAATGTTCCAGACATATTCTGAGGCAATTATTACCTGATCATGGAGATGGTTGATCTCCAATGGATCGAGGTAAGGAGAGATGATTTTGATGTTAACATGACGGATCCACTCACCAAGTCCTTCTTCCCCAAGTACTATTTGAGAAATTTTGGGATGCTTCAATATGGGATACTACAACCACTGCTATATTGTTGGGTATTGGATACTGCAACAGATGGCTTTAGTCCAAGTGGGAGATTGTTAGTTATATGTATGCCCTAGAGGCGATTACTGTACATGGGATGTATATTTTAGTGGATGCTTGGACATATATAGAGAGCACTTTCTTTCTCGGCATGATAGTATGCTATCTGGTTCCTGTTTATCTTAAAATGTACACTTATTGTCTCTCTATTACATGTTGATAAGTCCTTAGGATGAGTACTTGACTACTAGGACTATGATGCGGATCATACTAGCGGGGACATGGTAGTCGGTAAGTACATCCTATAAATGCTCCTAGTCATGGGAGTATCGAGACAGGGCATCGATACTCCAGAGTAGACTAGCTTATACGCTTCTCGACCCATATGATGGACGATGGATGATCCCATATCCATTGGTGTTTGACATCAGAGATGGTACACGGGTACTCAGTGGAGACCGGGTACACAGAACGGACTCGCCGAGAACTCCTAGATGGTATTATACCTATCGTCGGATAGCAGTTCTCTGGTGACACTGGTACGGTTAGTCTGTCGATCCGAGATCATTATAGAGTCTTATGTGATTTCCACTGTGCTTTGATTTCCACCATACCATGGTCAAGAGATCGTGCAAAAAGGTGGTTTTGGGTACAGTCCCGAGTTACATGGAGGCAATGAACGATAGGAGGGCATTCGTCTCTCCCGGTATTGGAAGTTGATGTTGCGCTATGCTCGATTGGCAATAACAGGAAATCCCTGGCCAGGGTTGCTGAGATTTACTGGTAAGTGTTATCAGTAGTTTCTCGATCCGTTATGGAACTTGCATCCGCATGACTTATCAGACTATTGGGGTACGTTATACCACCCCAGGCTGTGATATGCGACATATTTGACGAAGAGACCGGACTGTACGGTAGTGTTACTGATTGGATTCGTAGGAGTTTGAGCAGGCTTGCTTGTTGATCTTATGATCGTTCAATACTCGGGTGGCCATTACGTTTAGCAGACCGCTTGCGGCTTGTGGATGTTTGATATGATCATCATCTACTGCCAGCGTATTGACGAGTCTTTAGAGTCCTACACAAAGGTTTCCTGGTTCATGTGAAACGAAGTAGGAGCACATATGTGATATGTGTGTGACCGAGATTAATACGTTATGTGATACCGCATTCTATTCTCGCGACTTGTGACATTGGTCGATTATATGTGATATAGCCGGGTTATCGGATCAAGTGTTGATTCGATAAGTTATTGCATTTGATATTAGTTGGTTATACAGCATATAGCCGGATTATTAAATCAAGTGTTGATTTAATAATTTAATGTAGAATTATATATTTGATATATTAAATTACATTAACTAATATTAGCTCACTTAAGTATTCATTTTTCTCACTTTTGATAAACTTTACATATATGTGATATATGTAATGTTTTCTTTGCACAAATAAATATATATGTGATATATATTGTTGTGTCACGCTAGGTTACACATGCAACATGTATGTATAAGACTTATACCATGCTAAGGTTAAAGTTAGGGTTCATTATTATATTTAAGCAAATTCAAAATTAGTGGAGTTTTTGTCATGGTTCAAAGCTTGTAGAAGCCTGTAGGTTTCATTGACTTAGTCCACTCTTTTGTCTAGTTTAAGATATTTATTAACCCAACCTTAACTCATAGCTATGGTTTAGTCTCTACAATGGTTAGTGCATGACATACAGTCACCATGGTTGCATTTCTAACCACACATGAATTCATTCATCTCTTCATCACTTCTTCTTCCTCCTCATGAGAAAAAGCTTGCTAGCTTTTTCTAAGTGATGAAATATTGTGAGAAAAAGAAATCTAAAGAGAGCCCACTTCATACTTCATCATCCTCTACTATTAGCCATTTAGTTTATGGTGTTTGCTTTACTAAACCCTAATTTAGTGAAGAGCTAGCATGAGCTTGAGTCTCCTTGACGCAGATCATTTTCGGCATCGAAGACTTCGAGCATGTTTGCATCTTTCACCTTGTGGATCCTCTCAAGAGTTCGGGAGATCATTTAGAACAGCAAAAATTTGAAAACGGCATGGACGACGCCTCCCGAAACTTTGCTGCCGCGCTAAGTAACCATACAATATCGTATCACGAGAAAACCGCAAATTTCCATTTTTAAAATGATAATAAGTTTATAAAATTCCTTTGCGGTTTTCACCAAATTCAGAATCTCATGAATACGGAAATCTCCAAGAATTATCACATTATATGAATATGTGGATGACGATGAATGTCCATGATATCAATGTGATGCAATGAGACAAATGACTTGAAGACTACATATCAATAATGACGCAAGTAGCTAAATAACTTGAAGACTGCATATAAATAATGATGAAATGAGATGAATTACTAGAAGACGACATATATCAATAATGATGCAATGTGATGTATGACTAGAAGACTACACATATCAATAATGATGCAATGAGATGAATGACTTGGTGACTACATATAAATAATGATGCAAATGCAAAAATACAGATTATTAAACAAGTTCTATAGTGTTCGTGACATAGCAATTACCAATGGCGTGTGTGTTCGCTTAAAATAGTGCATGTGCAGCATGAACCATCGGTAATGGTGCAAATGTCCTTGTTGGATAATAACAATGTGCATGATGATGCAAGTGCAATATGAATATGATATACGCATATGAAAATAAGAATTATACATAAACCCTAGCTACCGGGCGATTTACGCCATCCAAGCGATTCCCCCATAGATGTGACATCTATTCACGGGAACGCTTCGGCTAATCGAATCCGATCACTGCCTTTCTTTTCCTTGCCACGTCCGACGTCTCCACAACCGATTCTAGAATCGCACAATATTAATACATAAGGCTAAACATCCGATATATCGCGAAGACAAAATGGTACGAAAGAACTAACGCCACAAGTTAAACACGTGTGCACTTGGTGCACAAAACGTGCGTGACATCGTCAAAAACCACCCCGATTGGCTGTTTTCCACGGAAAACGCTAAACCTAGAATCGAATCGTGCGTATTGTACATTAACAAAGCACTTAGTTTTAAGCAAAAAGGTTCCAGATTTTATCCACAGATGAAAAAAGAAAAACAAAGTATACTAAATATCCTACATGACTCAAGATAACTTCCTACAAAACCCTAACACCCAACTCAACAAGAGGGCTAGCGGCACCGTGAATATTGCAATTCTCTTCGGTCAAATGTTGAGGGATTTGGTCCGGGTTTCTAGGGTAAACACAGAGCTCTAACGCTATATTATTGTATTGTTTGATTTAATTATAGATCAAAGAAACGATAGCAGATCACAGATTACACTAATCTTAACCCAAAACCATATTTAAACACTAATTTAAAACATTATGGTATTTTTCTGCAAACTTAGTAGATTAATAAGACTATTAGGTACTAATCTACTCTTAATTACCCTAATAAGCCATAAAAACCTTAAACTTATCCTAACCCTCTCTTTAAATTCTAAACTCGCATTAAAAAACTACTTTAACAACTAATTAAGATTAATTAAAGCAAGGATTAGTGAACATATTAAAACTTGGTTTCATACCTCAAAACATTTGTAAAAGACCCTACTTGATCAGATTTTTCCACCAAATGAAAACTTTCTTCAAGAACTCTTAAAAAGGTTTTGGAAAATAGGATTTTTGAAGTTATTTTAAAAGGATTAGTGTTGATTTTGGAGGGTTATTAGATGATGTTGGTGTGTAGTAGCGCCTCTAGTAAGGTTGCAACATCATGAAGTACTAAACTTTTAAAATTCTAGAGGGCTATTACAAACGAACTACGAATCGTAACTAGAGATTAGGGTAATATAAACATAATAAGAAGTCTAAGCTAAAGGAAAATTAAATACAACCTTTGTAGCCAACTCCTTCGATCTTTAGGACTCCTACGGTTTTGCTCGAAGCTTGGATCAACTCCGCTCAAAGTCCTTCGTCATCTACGATGATCCACCCGGAGATTCCTAGGTCAAGCTCTTTGCCTCACTAAATCAAGAAGAAGTGGAGCAAACACTCTACACTAAAGGGCTAGAGTGGTGTAGAATGGTTATGTGGTTTGTAAACTCGCCTAAAAACCCTTTCATTTTAAGTTTCTCACTCAAAACAAAACTCAAGAGAGCTTGAAGAAGGAGGAAGATGAAGATGGCAAAAGCTTTTATGAATATAATGCAAAACTTATTTCCAAAAGGAAAATATATATATATATATATATATATATATATATATATCAGACACTCTCAAATATAACCATAGTTAACAAAATATCTAGATATTTTGTAGATGGGTTAAAGAACAAAGGAAATCTAACCATGTGAGTCTTGTATTGCCATCTTCTATGTACCATCAACCATGACACATTTGTATGTATGGATGTGTGCATGCACATCATCATGTGTATGTATAATCATATATGCATACACCCAAAAGAAAAGTTTTAATTCAATGTGAGCTAAAAGTCAATATTAAATCAACACTTGATTTAATAAATCGGTCACATCAAATGCGATCCGACCAATAAAAAACGCGCGATTAAATACGGTATCACATACTCGCATTTAGTCGAGCTCCCGCACATATCTCATATGCACTCCACATTATTTCGCCTGAGCTAGAAAAAATCTATGTGGGACTCTAAGACTCGTCAATACGCCGGCAGTAGGTGCTGATCATATCAAAACACCTACAAGCCGCAAGCGGTCAGTTAAACGTAACGGCCACCCGGGTATTGAGCGATCAGAAGAAAAACAAGCGAACTCGTCAAAACTCCTATCGAGCCATTGGCAACACTTACCGTATAGTCCGGTCTCTTCGTCTGATATGTTGCTTATCAAGTCTAGGGATGGAATCATCGAGACCTAATAACTCAATAAGTCTTATCGATATGGTCTATGACCGATCGAGAAACTGCTGATAACACTTATCAGTAAATCTCATCAGCCCTGGCCTGGGACATCAAGTCAGAGCTAATCACATATTGCAGAAGCTCAACTCCCAATACTGGGAAAGACGAAACCCCTCCTATTGCTCACTGTCTCCATGTGTCTCGGGACTATACCCAAAAGCCACCTGTTTGCACGACACAGTAGAGCCGTGGTAGGGTGGAAATCAAAGTACAGTGGGAGAACACGCAAGACTCTATGACGATCTCGGGTCTACAGACTAATCTGTACCGGTGTCACCAGAGAACTGCTATCCGACGATAGATATAATACCATATAGGAATTCTCTGTGAGTCCGTTTAGTGTACCCAGTCTCCACTGAGCACCCGTATACAATCTTCAATGTCACAACACCAATGGATATGGGATCATCCTTCGCCCATCATATGGGTCAAGAAACGTACATGCTATCCTACTCTGGAGTTTCGATGCCCTGTCTCGATATACCTACGACTAGGAACATTTAAGGATATGCTTACAGACCACACATGCCCCACTAGTATGATCTTCATCATATCCATGGAAGTTAAGCAAATATCTTCAGGGCTTTATCAACATATATCAAATGAACAGTATCAAGTAAACATGTCAGATAAAGTAAAACCATATAGCATACTATCATGTCGATCAAGAAAGTCATATATCAAATATACATATATACATGTCCAAGCATCCACTATACATATAATGGCCTATAGGGCATACATATATCCAACAATCTCACACTTGCACTAAGGACAATTATTGGCGAATCTCATACACAACATCTCAAAAAATCGCTTATGTTGCGGCTGTGGAAGGGCCTTAGTGAGCGGATCCGCGGTGTTATCCTTTGTATCTACTCTTCGAATCTCGATCTCTTGGCGATCAACTATCTCCCGGATCAAATGATATCGCCTGAGGATGTGTCTAGACTTTTGATAGGATCTGGGTTCTTTGGCCAACGCCATAGCTCCATTATTATCACAATACAATGGTATTGGATTAATAATGGTTGGAACAACTCTTAGCTCCGCAACGAACTTCCTCATCCAGACGGCTTCCTTGGCAGCATCATTTGCAGCAATATACTCAGCTTCCATCGTGGAGTCTGCAACGGTATCCTGTTAGGAACTCTTCCAACATATCGCCCCTCCATTGAGGGTAAATACAAACCCTGAGATAGATTTACTGTCATCCTTATCACTTTGGAAGCTGGATTTGGTAAAGGCCTTGATTTAGAGATCCACATTACCATACACCAAGAACAATTCTTTAGTCCTTCGCAAGTACTTAAGAATGTTCTTCACAGCTATCCAATGCTGCTCCACTGGGTTGGATTGATACCTGCTCACTACAGCTAGTGCATAAGCTACTTTATGGAGAGTACATATCATCGCATATATTACAGATCCTACACCTGAAGCGTAGGGTATAATGCTCATGTGAGCTCTCTCTTCATCGTTCTTCGGACAGAAGTCCTTAGAGAAAGAGATTCCATGGCAAGCGGGCAAGGCACCACGCTTGGAATCTTCCATACTAAACCTTTTTAGGATGGTATCAATGAACTTTGATTGGGACAATCTTAATAATCTCTTGGATCTATCTCTATAGATCCTTATGCCTAAAATGCTCGAGGCATCACACAGGTCCTTCATGGAGAACCTTTGTGATAATAATAATTTGACCGATTGTAGCATAGGAATATCATTTCTTATCAAGAGAATCCATCCACGTACAATACGAGGAAAGTGACAGTACTCCCTACAATCTTCTTATAAATGAATGGTTCATCTATATTTTTGATAAAATCAAACTCTTTGATTGTATCATCAAAATAGATGTTCCAGCTCCGAGATGCCTGCTTTTACCCATAAATAGATTTAAGCAACCTACATGCTTTTTTGCTGCTCTCACTATCTGTGAAGCCCTCTGGCTAATCCATAAAAACACACTCTTCTAAATCACCACTTAGAAATGCAGTCTTAACGTCCATATGCTAGATTTCATACTCGTAGTGAGCAGAAATAGCAACTAGGATCCGAATGGATTTAAGCATTGCTACTGGACAGAATGTTTCACCATAGTCCAGTCCTGGTCTTTGATGAAAACCTTTCGCTACAAGCCTAGCTTTATAGATCTCTACCTGTCCATCTACACCAATTTTTTTCTTGAAGATCCATTTGCACCCTACGGGTTTTATCCCAGGAGGTTCAACGTCCAAAGTCCATACTTTGTTGGTGTACACGAACTCCATTTCAGATCACATGGCATCCAGCCACTTCACTGAGTCTCCACACGTGATAGCCTGTTGAAAACTAGTAGGGTCATCTTCATGATGCAATCTTCTCTATCACCATCAATAAGAAAACCATAGTATCTCTCCGGTGGGCGAGAAGTTCTACTAGATCTCCGGAGCGGCTGAGGTTCTTGTTGTTCTACTATAATATCAGGTTCAATCAATTCTTCATGAGTAATTTGTGTCTCTAGAAGCTCTTCTAGTTCTACCATATTTCCATCGGTACTATTTGTAAAAATTTTATTTTCCAAAAATGTGGCATGTTGAGAAACAAACACCTTTTGCTCCTCCTTGTGGTAGAAAAGATATCCATTTGAATCTTTTGGATATCCCACAAATATACACATGACTGATCGTGTCTCGAGTTTATCCGGATTCTGCTTTTTGACATAAGCCGGACAACCCCATATCCTAACTCTTTTAAGAGATGGTCTCTTCCTACACCACATCTCATATGGAGTGGTAGACACGGTCTTTGTTGGAACCCTGTTCAATAGATAAATTGCTGTCTCTAATGCATACCCCAGAAGGAAATTGGTAACTCAGCATCACTCCTCATGGACCATACCATATCTAATAGGGTACGGTTCCTCCATTCTGACACACCATTGTGCTTTGGTGTGTACGGAGGAGTGAGCTGAAAGAGAATCCCATTCTCTTTTAAGAAGTCTGAAAACTCAGTGCTTAAATACTCCCCACCTCGATCTGATCGAAATTTCTTGATACTCGAGCCAGTTTGTTTTTCTACTTCAAGTTTGTACTCTTTGAATTTCTCGAAAGCTTCGGATTATTCTTCAATAAAAACACGTGTCTGAACCTTGAGAAATCATCAGTAAAATTGATGAAGTATGAAAAACCGCTTCTAGCATGTGTAGACATTGGTCCGCATACATCACTATGTATGAGGCTTAAGAGTTCTATAGCTCTCTCTCCATGTCCTATAAACGGAATTTTCGTCACTTTACCTTTGATACAAGACTGACAAGTCGCATAATATTTATATTCAAAAGGTTTTAAATATCTATCTTTATGTAACTTGTTTAGTCTTGTTTCATTAATATGACCAAATCTACATTGCCAAAGAAAAGATTCATTTATATCAGAAATCTTTCTTTTATTTGTATGTTGTATATTGAAAACTGTGTGTTGGTTTAGGATGTAAATTCCGTTACTTAGTGTACCATACCCAATCAACTATTGATTCAAGTTAATGTTCATAACATTATTTTGTAATACAAAATGATATCCTTCATTGTCCAACAAAGATACGGATATTATATTACATAGCATACCAGGTACAAAATAACAAGGGTTCAAAACCAAAATATATCCTGAAAGCAACCCCGGATGATACTCTCCTACGGATACAGTATGTACATTGGAACCATTTCCAGGCCGTAGAGTGTGGTCCCCAGTTTTCAAAACTCTACTGTTTCTCAATCTCTGCATACAATTACAAATGTGAGAACCAGAACCGGTATCTAATACCCAAGATGTAAAGTTTAATGAAAAACAGTTTTCAGTTACAAACATACGTGAAGCGGAAGCATCAACATGCTTCTTCTTCTTGAGATCTGCAAGGTAGAAAGCACAATTGCGTTTCCAGTGTCCCAACTTGTGGCCGTAAAAACATTCTCCTTTTCCACTTCCCGCGGTCCCAGACTTGTCTTTCCGCTGTATCTTTTCAACTCCACCTCTCAGCTTGGTGGGATTCTTCTTCTTCTTTTTCTTGGCCTTGGCTTTCGGGACTGAAGAGGAAGATGGCCCATAAAGCAGAGCGGGAGTTTTCGCTATCTTAAGTGTGCTCTCTGTATTTCTCAACATATTGAGGATTTCATGCAATAATTTCTCCAAATCGTTCATATTGAAATTCACTATGAACGGAGCAAAGGCGGGGGAGAGAGACTGCAGAACAATATCTGTATATTGCTCATTATCCATAGTCCATCACAGTTCCTCAAGTTCTTCTATAAGACCAATCATCTTCAGAACATGGTCTCCTATTGATGCGCCGGGGGCCAACCGCATCTGAAACAACTTTCGAGATGCCTCGTATCGTAAAGTACGAGATTGCTCTTCATACAACTCCTTTGTATGCAGAAAGATGGATTGTACATCCATCTTCTCGTGCTATTTCTGATGGATACTGTCCATAGAAGCAAGCGCGAGGCACGTGGCCGTGTTGCAATCAATATCCCATATTTTTTGGGTCTCCTTATCCGAAACAGATGATTCAGGTCCAGGGACTGGTGGGGCTTTGGTAGTAAGGAGATATGATACTTTATCATATGTGAGGTCAATGTTCAAGTTCCTCAACCATTCTTTATAATTTGCTCCAGTCGGTTTGTTTTTCTCAAAAGAAGCTTAAGTTCCGTCATCGGTATCTGCCATTAGGAGAGAGAAAAGAATACACTCAGCGAAATGCTCTTGCAAAGATCAGATTGGTTATTATCATATCTAATCGATGTCTCCCACTGCTTTTATCAAATTTTTTTTGAAATCTGAAAAGAAAACTAGCGAGGATTAATTACATTGTACAGTTTCGCTAACCTGTCAGCCAGGCTAGTGTCGGTACTTTGAGGGAGGTTCCTCGTGCTTGCACACGGACCTAATTAAAATAAACCTCGTTTTTCCTAGAGGTCAAACCACGTTAACACCTTTTTAGACACCTACTGGATTAGCTAAGTGTTGTAGGGTTCCTAGGCACACTAATGAGGTCTCACAAGGCATCAACCATGCCAATTTCAAACTTTACAAGTGCCGAGAAACCCTAATACAGATCGTTAACTAGAAATTTAGGCGAAACGATAAGCTAGTTAACAACTTAACTAAGAGTTGAACGAAAATACAACCTTTGTAGATCCGGTCCTCCACCTCCATAGCTCCGCAATGAAGTCTGCTCGCTGTCCAAATGAAAATCCGGGCTCTAGCGTCGGCTTCATCGGAGAAATGGGCGGGCAAGGTCGTCGGCTTCGTGCTGAAGATGATCTACGTCGAGGCATCACAAGATCAAGCTCCCACTTCACCAAGTCATGAAACTTGTGAAGAAAACACCCTTTACTACTTGGCAAGAGGTAGAGGATGAAGAAATAGGAGGTGGGTTCACTTTAGAATTGGATTTCTCACTCATTTCATCAAGTCACCATTGATGAAGTCATGCTTTCTTCATTGAAGAAGATGAAAAAGAAGAAGAAAGAATATCATGATAAGTTTTTAGAATAGAATAGAAAAATCAATTCTTATCATAATTTTAACTATAGTTATGTGTAGAGAATTGACCAAGGTTAAAGGAATGGTTAGGGTTAAAGAGATGAAGACAAAATGGTTACATTGGTCAAAGCTTCATGAAGCTTCAACAAGCTTCATGAAGAAAAGCAACCTTTTGTTTTCATTTCTCATTCATTTAATCCAAAAATAAATAGTTAAATGAATGAACAATCAAATAAAAACCCTAACCATTTATTTAACCAAGGTTTAATTCTTTACACAAACCCTAGCAATCATGTATCATCAAACATGATACAATCAAGTGCACAAAAAATATATCACATATACAATGTGCACATCAAGTGAGAAAATCCATTTAAAGTGAACATATACTAGTTAATGTAAAGTAATATATCAAATATATAATTATGCATTAAATCATTAGATCAACACTTGATTCAATGATCCGGTCATGTCGCACACAACCGACTAGTATCCTATGTATCGGCTTATCGAATCAATCTTTGATTCGATAACTAGGTTATATCGCATACAACCAATTGATACATTCATCGTGAGAATGAAATACGGTATCACATACACGCATTATTTTCGGTCCCGCACATATCTCATATGCGCTCCTATTTCGTTTCGTTTGAGCCAGGAAACCTCTGTGTAGGACTCTAAAGACTCGTCAATACGCCGGCAGCAGGTGATGATCATATCAAGCACCCACAAGCCGCAAGCGGTCTGCTAAACGTAACGGCCACCCGGGTATTGAGCGATCAGAAGATCGACGAGCAAGCCCGCTCATACTCCTGTCAATCCAACCAGTAACACTTACCGTACAGTCCGGTCTCGTCGTCTGATATGTCGCATATCTCGCCTAGGGGTGGTAAACGTCAGACCCCAATAGCTCGATAAGTCGTGTCGATATGAGGTCTATAACAGTTCGAGAAACTACTGGTAACACTTACCAGTAAATCTCAGCAACCCTGGCCAGGGATTTCCGGTTATAACCAATCGAACACAGCGCAACATCAACTCCCTATACCGGGAGAGACGAATCCCCTCCTATCGCTCATTGCCTCCATGTGATTCAGGACTGTACCCAAAAACCACCGTTTTGCACGCCCTCTTGGACGTGGTAAGGTGGAAATCAAAGCACAGTGGGAACCACACAAGACTCTATGACGATCTCGGGTCAACAGACTACTCTGTACCAGTGTCACCAGAGAACTGCCATCTGACGTAAGGTATAATACCATCTGGGAGTTCTCGGCGAGTCCGTCCAGTGTACCCAGTCTCCACTGAGCACCCGTATATCATCTCTGATGTCAAACACCAATGGATATGGGATCATCCATCGCCCATCTGTATGGGTCGAGAAGGTATACGCAAGTCTACTCTGGTATATCGATGCCCCGTCTCGATACACCCACGACTAGGGACCTTGAAGGATGTACTTATGGACTACCCTGTCCCCACTAGTATGATCCACATCATAGTCCAGGTAGTCAAGTACACATCCTAAGGGCTTTACCAACATGTAACAGAGAGACAATCAGTGTACACGTTAAGGTAAAGAGTAACCAGATACATACTATCATGTCGAGCAAGAAAGTCCTCCTTATATATGTCCAAGAATCTACTACAATATACATCCTATGTATAGTAATGGCCTCTAGGGCATACATATAACTAAGAATCTCCCACTTGCACTAGGGTAATCTGATAGCAGTGGTTGTAGTATCTCATACTCAACCATCCCATAAAAGTCTCTCTCTGGGGTAAAGGCCTTTGTGAGTGGATCCGCCGTGTTGTCCTCTGAGTCTACTCTCCTAACCTCGATCCCTTGGAGATCAACTATCTCCATGATGAGGTGATACTGCCTTAGAATATGTCTGGATCACTGATGGGACGGAAGTTCCTTGGCATAAGCCACAACTCCATTGTCATACAATGGGAGGAACAAAGTTCATCTCATGAACTAATATACATCCAGACTGCCTCTTTGGTAGCATCTGAAGTTGCGATGTATCGGGCCTTTATCGTCTAGTACGCCACGGTATCTAGCTTGGAACTCTTCCAACATACCGTCCATTTACTGAGGGTAAAGACAATGCCTGTGACTGACTTTCAGTCGTCCTTATCACCCTGGAACACTTCCAGTGATTCTCCCCAGGATCGGTTGATACCATCACTACAACTAGTGAGTATCCTAATATCCAATTAGATCTATCTCATAGATCCAAAATCCAGGATTTAGGAGGTATCACTTTTGATCCTATATGGAGAATCATTGTGATAAGCGGAGATTGATCGAGCGTAGCATAGGAAACTCCTTCCCTATCAAGGGTATGTTTTCCACGTACTCTACGAGGATCGTCACCATACTCCCTACTACCTTTTTGTTTATACAAGGTTCATCTACCATTTTGATGATGTCAAACTCTTTGACTACTTCATCAAAATAGACGTTCCAACTCCGCGATTCCTGCTTTATCCTATAAAACATCTTGCACACGTTTCCGCTGCTCCCACTGTCTACGAGGCCCTCTGGCTGTGTACTTATAGACGCACTCTTCTAAAACATCATTTTAGAAAAGCAGTCATGACACCCTACCGCCAGATATCGTAGTCATGGTATGTAGCCGTGGCAAGTAGGATCTGGATGGACTTAAGCATGGCCACTTGAAAAGGTTTCATCATAATCCACGCCTGGTCTATGACGAAAAACTTTAACAAGTCTAGCTTTGAAAGTCTCAACTTTTCCATCTACACCAAGTAATCTTCTCAAGATATACTTGCTTCTGATGGGGATTTAACCCTTCAGATTTAGCAACCAAAGTCCATACTTTGTTGGTGTACATGGATTCCATCTCAGATCGATAAACATCCAGCCATTCTTACAGAGTCTTACTCTTGATGGCCAGCTCGAAACTAGTTGGGTCATCATCTCATGACGCAATCCTCGCTCCCACTGTCATAGAGCAACCGAAGTATGTCTCAGGTGGATGAGGAACCCTACTAGATCGGCGGAGAGGCTAAGGTTCGTTGGTTTCTATTGAATCCTTCGGTTCTACCAAATCATCAGCTGTAGTTTGTATAGCTGGAACATTTCCAGTTCTACATAACAGACCTTGCCTCAAGCTTGTCCGGATTTTGCTTTTAGACATAGGCCGGACAACCCCAAATCTTAACTAACTTAAGATATGGGCTCTTCCCTTTCCATATCACATATGAAGTGGTAGGCAACTGATTTGATCAGAACCCTATTCAATAGGTATGCAGCTTCTCAAGTGCATAACTCCCAAAAAGGAAATAGGTAACTCAGTAGTACTCATCATAGAGCACACCTTATCATATAGGGTGTGATTGCTCCGCCCCGATATACCATCGTGCTATGGTGTATACGGAGGAATAATGCTGAGAGAGAATCTCATTCTCCTTTAGAATAGTCCAGGAATTCCATGCACAAGTATTCTCCTTCCTGATCTCATCACAGGACATAATACTTATACCCGTATTTTGGTTCTCTACTTCTAAATCATATTCTGTGAATATCTCAAAAGGTTCGGACTTGTGTTTCAACAGGAACATATGTCTGAATCAAAAGAGATCATCAGAGAATTTAATGAAGTATGAAGAACCGGTCCTGGCATGTGTAGACAGGGGACCTTTCATACATCAGCATGTATCAATCCCTAGAGTTCACTAACTCTTTCTCTGTTTCCAATAAACAGAGCTATGGTCATCTTATCTTTGTGACATGACTGGCAAGTTTCACAAGATGTAAATTCAAACTTATTTAAATATGCATCTAAAATGTAACTTCAGCCAGTCGGATCGCATTGATATGACCTAGTCTACAATGCCTCAAGAAGGATTCGTTCATTTCTGAACTCATCCTCTTGTGTGTATTCTGTATACTTAGAACTGCAGTTTGATTTAGAACATCAACGCTTTTAGATAACGTGCCTGATCCGATCAACTTTTGATATAGGAAATGTTCAAAACATTATCCAACTATACAAAATTTTATCATTTCTTTATAGATAAAGAGACTGATATGATTTTGTATATCAGGTTCGGTATCTAATAACATTCGTTCAGAATCAATGTATTTGGAATACAGGGTGACAGTGACCAACAGACTTGGCTGCAGCACTTGCCCCGTTTTCTGCCTCATGAAACTTATCACCCGTTCTCAGTTCTCTACCTAGCTGTAGCCCTATGTAACAGATTACACATCTGGGATCCTGATCTGGTATCACATACCCAGGACGTAGAGGATATAAAGAAACAGTTCTGTGTAACGAACACACCCGAAGATGATGCATCAGCATGCACTCTCTTCGTTTGGGCGGCACGGGAAATCTGGTATTCCCCAATTTCCTGTTCTGTCTTATAACAATTATAAGTTGGAGCGGGACCAACGTTCCCCAGCTCAGTATAACAAGCGGGTTCGGTCAAATATCCGTATTATTATCTTGATTAAGGCGTGATATGGTCGCTACCTGGAGAGAGAGAAGAAAACACTCAGCGTGCGCTCTAGCAAGAATAGATTGGTTATTATTTTATCTAATCAGGATGGCTCCCACTGTTTTTATCAAATCTTCCTTCAAACCCTAAAAGGAAAGACTAGCCGGGATTAATTACATACTACAAGTTCGCCAATCTTTCAGCCAGGCCAGTGTCGGCACTTTGAGGGAGGTCCCCCATGCTTTCGCACGAACCTAATTAATGTAAACCTCGTTTTCCCAGAGGCGTAACCTCGTTAACACCTTTCTAGACACCTACTTGATCGGCTAATTGTAATGTGTAAAACTCTCCCAGGAGTAACAATTACTCGTAGCGGGTATCGGGATCCAACTATCTCATAGAAGGTATGCAATCTCATTGCAAATTTCAACACTTGAAATTCCCGATAATATTTTGCCCCTAGTTTTCTATGACCTTGACGAATGCCAAACAACCCATAGTCCACTAGTCAAGTTCAACCTGTACATTTCTTGATTGAATTAAACCCACCCGCACGACCCTTGATGAATGCCAAACAACGCCGTACGAATACCCTAATCCAATCGCATCATATGCTCAAGCAGATAAATACTAGTTAGCTACCGTACACTACGCCTTGACGAATGCCAAACTACCGCAGCACGAATACTAACTAGAACATATCTGAAATGACGGAGGGCTACGACAGGTTTTTCTGAAAACCTATTGCGTAATGAACTTGATATCGTTGTAGAATCAAATGATTTTAAAATGGAGTGCTTTTGAGGCTTTTCTAGTTTTGCTAAAGGAGTCACTCCCGGTGAAGGGATCGTCGGTCCTTTCCTTATCGAATAAGGTGCAGGATATATCACATATACCGCTGTGCAAAGCAAAACTCTTAAAAGCAATCAGAAGACAAACCGAGTGTGTAGCATCTGTCAGTTATTTCTAAAGGAGTCACTCCCGGTAAAGGGATCTCGGTCCTTTCCTTATCGAATAAGGTGCAGGATATATCACATATACCGCTGTGCAAAGCAAGAACCGTAGCTACCTGTTTTATTTTTGAAATTCGATTCTACAACATCTTAGGTTTCTTTTATTTCATTAATCACATTAATGAAGTCCCATCATTTAAGTACCTAAACATCACAGATAAATACGACGTACACTTATGCCATCCGCATTCGCCTCGATGTCCTCTCGTGCACCGTTAGGTTAGGTAACTAACGGCAGAGCAGGGCAGGGCTAGCGCGGGTGTAAAACATAAGTAACGTCTATATAATATATCATATATACTATATACAGTATCTATCACAGAACATATCACATGATCACATCACAGATAACGCAGCAGAAGAATCATCTGAAATATTGGATATACTAGGACGTCCGTGTTTTCAATACGAGCCAGTATAAACACGGATTCCACGGTCGTGATGAATAGCCAAACCCATACCCTTAGACCCCTACGAGAGCGGCAAGCAACCCTACCAATTCTGGAGTTAGGAGACCCGGACTCGACTCCTCGAGTTGGTCTCCCACTGGACTCCAGAACCCGGTTACTTGTGCTCCCCTCCTTGGGTCTATCCTAGTGCGGAAAAGTAAATAATATACAAAAGGTGACATCTTCCGCAACCTGGAAGTGCCACAATAAAAGAATATTACATACAAGTTTTTGCATGAATGAAAATGAAAAACATTCATCTCACATAAAAACCCCCGGCTATTCAAACACGACGATCCAATATAACATATCCAGCAACACATAACATCACATGTCATCAACGTAAGTAAATATGCGCGTCCCAATTGTCGTTGACATATAGCAACGAAACCGGCGATATCACATATTACACTTACGGTCACAGAAAGGAAAGTGTAAAACTACAACAGTTGGAATCCGCAACCTCTTTAGACATCGCATGCCTAATCAAATGAATTCCTTAGACATCGCATGCCTAACAGTTATAAACCCCGCATTTTAGTCTCATTATCGAAAACACTTTTCAATATCAAGTCGGGCAATTCAATAAGATTCCCGACATCCTGATCGAATGCTCGTCGCAAACTTTAGTAGGCAGCCGCACCCCCGACGCCGTCGACGAAGTGCACCAAGGCGGAACACCGCTGCCGCGAGCACCCGAACGGATGCTTTCGACGACGGGGTTCTCCTACAGTCACTTGGTCGGAGCTATGGGGTGAGGCTGTCTATTAAGTTTACCCGGCGAGTATCCGCGTACACTACGTGATTGCGACGGACTTTTGATCACATCAAAATTCTGTGGCAACCAATCAAGTGAGACTAAAGTGCTTGATTTATAACATTCATTCAGTTATCTCATAACTACTTGTGAATTCCAATTATTGTATCCCATTCCAGATAAATAGAAAATGTTAAACTTTCCGATCGAACATTCAAACACCCAAGTTTTCCGAAACAGATCAACACATGAAATAAGTTTAAAAACATCCAGTTCATGCCTCAGTACCAACGGTACAGCCGTAGAAGGGTCAAGCCAACGCCTCACATGTGGCACGCCGTACCGCCCCAAACCCTAAGGTTCAAAGGGCAGTTCAAGACGGTCACATAATCGAGTTAAGGTTTGTTGTCTTCTAGAGGGACCATCGCTTTACTTGCACAACTTAGAACGTTATTAAACTACGGAAAAATCCAACACTTGGAAATTTCCCGGCAGGGGAAAAAGTGGGTATTTATATCCAGTCGAACTTTTTAACAGTTTCTAAAATATCCGGAAAAACATAAATGAAGTTAAATTATCCGATCAAATTAACGAATCCCCAATAAAACCTTAGAAAACTCAACACTTGAGTGGAATTAAAAAATTCACATAAAAAATTGCCAAGAAAGGACCTAAGAATAAATATATGAAATTTGAGGGACTAACTCCAAATTTGGGCCGCGGAAGCGCCGCCAAACACCTGGTTTGGCCGCGTTTGCACGGTCTAATTATGGAATTAGGAGCCCAAACTTCACAGTAATTCTTAGTTTTTCCTACTTATTTTTCTACATATTTTTAATTCACAAAATTCAACAGTTTTGAAAAATGTACAGAGAGCGATTTTGCAATGGGGTTTCGGTTCGATCGGATTTCTAACTCCGTCTACGCATCGCCTAAGGCTCTAGCTAGGCTCTGATACCACTGTAGGGTTCCTAGGCACACTAATGAGGTCTCACAAGGCATCAACCATGCCAATTTCAAACTTTACAAGTGCCGAGAAACCCTAATACGGATCGTTAACTAGAAATTTAGGCGAAACGATAAGCTAGTTAACAACTTAACTAAGAGTTGAACGAAAATACAACCTTTGTAGATCCGGTCCTCCACCTCCATAGCTCCGCAATGAAGTCTCCTCGCTGTCCAAATGAAAATCCGGGCTCTAGCGTCGGCTTCATCGGAGAAATGGGCGGGCAAGGTCGTCGGCTTCGTGCCGAAGATGATCTACGTCGAGGCATCACAAGATCAAGCTCCCACTTCACCAAGTCATGAAACTTGTGAAGAAAACACCCTTTACTACTTGGCAAGAGGTAGAGGATGAAGAAATAGGAGGTGGGTTCACTTTAGAATTGGATTTCTCACTCATTTCATCAAGTCACCATTGATGAAGTCATGCTTTCTTCATTGAAGAAGATGAAGAAGAAGAAGAAAGAATATCATGATAAGTTTTTAGAATAGAATAGAAAAATCAATTCTTATCATAATTTTAACTATAGTTATGTCTAGAGAATTGACCAAGGTTAAAGGAATGGTTAGGGTTAAGGAGATGAAGACAAAATGGTTACATTGGTCAAAGCTTCATGAAGCTTCAACAAGCTTCATGAAGAAAAGCAACCTTTTGTTTTCATTTCTCATTCATTTAATCCAAAAATAAATAGATAAATGAATGAACAATCAAATAAAAACCCTAACCATTTATTTAACCAAGGTTTAATTCTTTACACAAACCCTAGCAATCATGTATCATCAAACATGATACAATCAAGTGCACAAAAAATATATCACATATACATTGTGCACATCAAGTGAGAAAATCCATTTAAAGTGAACATATACTAGTTAATGTAGAGTAATATATCAAATATATAATTATGCATTAAATCATTAAATCAACACTTGATTCAATGATCCGGTCATGTCGCACACAACCGACTAGTATCCTATGTATCGGCTTATCGAATCAATCTTTGATTCGATAACTAGGTTATATCGCATACAACCAATTGATACATTCATCGCGAGAATGAATTACGGTATCACATACACGCATTATTCTCGGTCCCACACATATCTCATATGTGCTCCTATTTCGTTTCGTTTGAGCCAGGAAACCTCTGTGTAGGACTCTAAAGACTCGTCAATACGCCGGCAGCAGGTGATGATCATATCAAGCACCCACAAGCCGCAAAGTGGTCTGCTAAACGTAACAGCCACCCGGGTATTGAGCGATCAGAAGATCGACGAGCAACCCCGCTCATACTCCTGTGAATCCAACCAGTAACACTTACCGTACAATCCGGTCTCGTCGTCTGATATGTCGCATATCTCGCCTAGGGGTGGTAAACGTCAGACCCCAATAGCTCGATAAGTCGTGTCGATATGAGGTCTATAACAGTTTGAGAAACTACTGGTAACACTTACCAGTAAATCTCAGCAACCCTGGCCAGGGATTTTCGGTTATAGCCAATCGAACACAGCGCAACATCAACTCCCTATACCGGGAGAGACGAATCCCCTCCTATCGCTCATTGCCTCCATGTGATTTGGGACTGTACCCAAAAACCACCGTTTTGCATGCCCTCTTGGACGTGGTAAGGTGGAAATCAAAGCACAGTGGGAACCACACAAGACTCTATGATGATCTCGGGTCAACAGACTACTTTGTACCAGTGTCACCAGAGAACTGCCATCTGACGTAAGGTATAATACCATCTGGGAGTTCTCGGTGAGTCCGTCTAGTGTACCCAGTCTCCACTGAGCACCCGTATATCATCACTGATGTCAAACACCAATGGATATGGGATCATCCATCGCCCATCTGTATGGGTCGAGAAGGTATACGCTAGTCTACTCTGGTATATCGATGCCCCGTCTCGATACACCCACGACTAGGGACCTTGAAGGATGTACTTATGGACTACCCTGTCCCCACTAGTATGATCCGCATCATAGTCCAGGTAGTCAAGTACACATCCTAAGGGCTTTACCAACATGTAACAGAGAGACAATCAGTGTACACGTTAAGGTAAAGAGTAACCAGATAGCATACTATCATGTCGAGCAAGAAAGTCCTCCTTATATATGTCGAAGCATCTACTACAATATACATTCTATGTATAGTAATGGCCTCTAGGGCATACATATAACTAAGAAGTGTAAAGTGTAAAACTCTCCTGGGAGTAGCTTTTACACACAGCGGGATCGGGATCCACCTATCATATAGATGGTATGCAATCTCATTGCAAATTTCACCACTTGAAATTCCCGATATAGTTTTTACCCCTTGATGCTTATGACCTTGGCTATGGTCAACATATCATAAGCACTAGTCAAGTTCTACCCGTCATTTCGTGATTAACTAGACCCACCCATATGACCCTTGACTATGATCAACATAATCACATGAATGTCCTAACTTATCGCATCATATGCTTTGTAGGAAGACATCACTTAGCTACCGTACACTACGCCTTGACTATAATCAACATACGTAGCACGAATACTAAGCACTCTGCTTCCTAAAATGATGGAGGGTTGCGATGGTTTTTATGAGAACCTTTAACGCTTTGAACTTGATTTAGAATCTAAATAGTTTTTAGAAAATCAGTGGCTTAAGCTCCGCATCTTTTGAAACTTGCTTTTTCATAAAAAGGAGCCGAGTGGGTTTCAAATCCGATTCTACAACATCATTTGGTTTCTTTTCTTTTACATTAATCTCATTAATGTATTCCCATCATTTAAGTTCCTAAGCCATTGCAGAAAGAAACGAAAAACAGTATTACATATCACACATATAACAATATTACATTCGTCTCAGATATTAAGCAATCACATCACAGAATAATTAGCAGCAGAAACACATATATGAAAATATAGGATATACTAGGAACTCCATATTTTATACTTAGCCTAAGATAGAAAATACGGATTCCACGGTCGTGATGAATAGCCAAGCCCACACCCATAGACCCCTACGGGAGCGGCAAGTGACCCTTCCAATTATGGAGTTTAGGAGAGCCGGTCTCGACTCCTCGAGATGTCCTTCCACTAAACTCCAGAACCCGGTCACTCGTGCTCCCCTCCTTGGGTCTATCCTAATGCGGAAAAGTAAAATATACATTCATGGGGACTTCATCTTCAACCCGGATGTGCCCCAATAAAAGAATAATATATACAATGAATTTTACATGAATGAAAAGATAAACTCTCCTCTCACATAAAACCCCCGGCCATTCGATCACGACGATCCTATACATCATATCACATCAACAATTGAAAAGTATAGACGACGTTAAAATATATCAATCAACACATCAGCATACCCACTGTAGTAATAGATCTCAACACTTGAACCTGCATAAAAATACCCAGAGAGCATATATAGTACCTACGGATCAACGCAGGAACGCACGGTCCAAGCCTCACCAACGGCGCCGCGGAACCGCTGCAAATACACCTATTTTGTTGTGGCTCCGCGGTCGTTGTGTCGAGTTAGGTGCTCGTTTTTCTTCGGGATCCACAGAAAACCCTGCTCTATTTTCTGAATATTTTTAATTACAAAAATTCCTACTTTTGAAAAAATTTCTAGTGAGCATGCAAAAATATCATTTTTCATGTTCGATTGAGTTTTTAACGTCGTTCGGTTTACCTTGAAGCTCTAGCTAGGCTCTGATACCATGTTGGTATGTAATAGCGTCTCTAGTAAGGTTGCAATATCATAAACTAGTGAACTTTTAAAATTCTAAAGGGCTATTACAAACGAACTACGAATCTTAAGTAGAGATTAGGGTAATATCAATATAATAAGAAGTCTAAGCTAAAGGAAAAGGAAATACAACCTTTGTAGCCAACTCCTTCGGTCTTTAGGACTCCTACGGCTTTGCTCGAAGCTTGGATCAACTCCGCTCAAAGTCCTTCGTCGTCTACGATGATCCACCCAGAGATTCCTAGGTCAAGCTCTTTGCCTCACTAAATTAAGATGAAGTGGTGTAAACACTCACTAAAGGGCTAGAGTGGTGCAGAATGATTATGTGGTTTGTAAACTCACTTAAAAACCCTTTCTTTTTAAGTTCCTCACTCAAAACAAAATTCAAGAGAGCTTGATGAAGGAGGAAGATGAAGATAGCAAAAGCTTTTGTGAATATAATGCAAAACTTATTTCCAAAAGAAAAAAGAAAAGAATATATATGAGACACTCTCAAATATAACCATAGTTAACTAAATATCTAGATATTTTGTAGATGGGTTAAAGAACAAAGGAAATCTAACCATGTGAGTCTTGTATTGCTATCTTCTATATATCATCAACCATGACACATTTGTATGTATGTATGTATGTATGTATGTGTTCATGCACATCATCAAGTGTATGTATAAACATATATGCATACATCCAAAAGAAAATGTTTAATTAAAAGTGAGCTAAAAGTCAATATTAAATCAACACTTGATTTAATCGGTCACATCAAATGCGACCTGACCAATAATAAATGCCCGATTAAAATACGGTATCACAAACTCGCATTTAGTCGATCTCCCGCACATATCTCATATGCACTCCATATTATTTCGCCTGAGCTAGAAAAAACCTGTGTGGGACTCTAAGACTCGTCAATACGCCGGCAGTAGGTGATGATCATATCAATATACCTACAAGCCGCAAGCGGTCAGCTAAACGTAACGGCCACCCAAATATTGAGCGATCAGAAGAAAAACAAGTGAGCCCGTCAAAACTCCTGTCGAGCCATTGGCAACACTTACCGTACAGTCCGGTCTCTTCTGATATGTTGCATATCAAGTCTAGGGATGTAATCGTCAAGCCCTAATAACTCAATAAGTCTTGTTGATATGGTCTATGACCGGTCGAGAAAGTACTGATAACACTTATCAGTAAATCTGATCAGCCCTAGCCAAGGACTTCAAGTCAGAGCCAATCGCACATTGCACAACATCAACTCCCAATACCGGGAGAGACGAAACCCCTCCGATCGCTCACTACCTCCATGTGTCTCAGGACTATACTCAAAAGCCACCTGTTTGCATGACTCAGTAGAGCCGTGCTAGGATGGAAATTAAAGTATAGTGGGAGAACACACAAGACTCTATGATGATCTCGAGTCTACAGACTAACCTGTACCAGTGTCACCAGAGAACTGCTATCCGATGATAGATATAATAACATATAGGAATTCTCTGTGAGTCCATTTAGTGTACCCAATCTCCACTGAGCATCCGTGTACAATCTTCGATGTCACAACACCAATGGATATGGGATCATCCATCACCCATCATATGGGTCAAGAAACGTACACACTAGTCTACTCTGGAATATCGATGCCCTGTCTCGATATACCTACGACTAGGAACATTTAAGTATATGCTTATAGACCACACATGCCCCACTAGTATAACCTTCATCATAGCCATGGAAATAAAGCAAATTTCCTCAGGGCTTTATCATCATGTATCAAATGAACAGTAAAGTAAAACCAGATAGCATACTATCATGTCGAGCAAGAAAGTCATATATCAAATATACATATATACATGTCCAAGCATCCACTATACATTTAATGGCCTCTAGGGTATACATATATCCAACAGATGAGGTAAAATAGGTTTAGCATGAGAGAAGAAGAAAAGAGGAGGAAGGAAAAAATGTCTGAGAGTTGAAAGAGAGAGAGAGGGGAAACATCAAGTCATGGCACACCCATGCTTCATTAAAACCCCATACCCCTTTTTCTTTTCATTTTTCATTTTTCTTTTTCTTTTTTTTCTTCTTAAAGATAATTCTAGAACCATGCAATATTTGAAAGAAATACATGTTACAAAATAGGTTTAAGTTTGTCATGGTTACAAAAACTTTATTAACTTAAGCTAACCCATGATTAACACTAGATTAGTGTGTGTGTGTGCATGTTAACATAATTTTTAATAATTAATAAATAAGGAAATAAATAAGTAAACTAGCAATTAAATAAATAACTAATTTAATACCAATAAAATCAGTAATTACATAAGTAAAATAGGTATATTTATGTCTATGAAGAAAAATAATTATTAACTAGGTTTTACGGAAAACGCGTGTTATACCACTAATTAACATATAATTATTCTAAACTATTCTTAAAACGTTATAATCTTCCCTCCTTAAATAAATTCGGTCCCCGAATTTAAAATCTAACTACGTGTACCTTTGAAGAGATGGGGAAATTTGTTCCGCATTTCGTTCCCGGCCTCCCAGGTGACTTCTTAGCTGTTTCGGGCCACGCCAAAGAACCTTAATGGATGGTAAGACCTTTGACCTCATTTCTTTACCAGCCGATCCAGAATGACTATCGGCTGCTCGGTGAAAAAAAGGTCGCGCTCCAGCTGGATCATCTGGTGCCGAATCGCGTAAGAGGTGTCATGAAGGTAATTGCAAAGCATCGATACATGAAATACGGGGTGAACATTTGGAAAACTTGGTGGAAGCACCAAAAGATAAGCAGCGGTACCGACTCGCTCGAGAATCTCGAAGGGACCCACATATCTGGGACTAAGCTTCCATTTTTTTCCGAACCTCATCACACCCTTCATCGGTGAGACCCGCAAGAACACGTGATCACCCACGCCGAACTCAAGTCTATGACGACATCTATTAGCATAATATTTCTTCCTTCTCAGGGCTGCTCTCATCCTGTCTTGAATCAACTGGATCTTCACTGTAGTCTCATGCACTTACCGCGGTCCCAAAATACCGCTCATGCTGAGCTCTGTCCAACAAACGGGCGATCGACACTTTCTCCAATACAAGGCCTCGAAAGTTTCCATCTGAATCATCTCTTGGAAGCTGTTATTGTTAGAGAACTCTATCAAGGGAAAGTGATGATCCCAACGGCCACCGAAATCTAGAACGCACGCTCAGAGCATATCCTCGAGAGTCTGTATGGTCCGCTTTGACTGATCGTCGGTCTGCGGATGGAAAGCTGTACTGAAACTCAATCGGATGCCCAAAGCCTCCTGGTGTTTCTGCCAAAGGCGGCTGGTGAACTGGGTGCCTCTGTCGGACACAATTCAAGTGCGAACGCCATGTAGTAGCATAATCTCATCAATATAAATCTGAGCACACTGAGCAAATCCGAAAGTGGTCTTCACTAGCAGGAAGTGAGTCGCTTTCGTCAACCGGTCTACGATCATCCAAATAAAGTCATACCCTCAACTTGTCTTAGGTAGACATATGATGAAATCCATAGAGATCTGCTCTTATTTCCACTCCGGAATGAGCAAAGGATGTAACTCTCCTGCCGGCCTCTGATTCTCGGCCTTGACTTGCTGGCAAGTCTGGCATCTCGAAATGAAATTTGTGACATCTTTCTTCATCCCTGCGCACCGGTAGACATATCTTAAGTCATGATACATCTTGGTGGAACCCGAATGAACGTTATATGCTGACTGATGCGTCTCCTCTAAGATCTCGTGTCTCAGACCCTCGGAATCAGGCATACATAGTCGAGTCCCAAATCGTAGCACTCCCTGGTTATCGATCACGAACTATGAATCTCTACCCTGCTGAACCTATTCCATGATCTCTGACAAACGAGCATCGTCGGACCGTGCCTCTCGGATGCGATAAAGTAACTGTGGATGTACACGGACATGGGCAAGCTGTCCTCCGGTCGACGTAAACTCAAACTATACTCGGCTGTTGCATAAGATCTGCCAATCTGCGGAAGACTGTCTATGAACTGCGCTCAAATAGGACAAGCTACATTCGGGCCTCCGACTCAAAGCATTGGCTACAACATTCGCCTTTCCCGGATGATAATGAATCTCGCAGTTATAGTCCTTCAAGAGCTCCATCCAATGGCGCTTCCTCAAATTCAGATCCCGCTGCTAGAAGATGTACTTTAAGCTTTTGTGGTTCATGGATATCTGGCACGACTCATCGTACAAGTAGTGTCTCCAAATATTGAGTGCAAATACCAACGCAGCCATCATTAAGTCATGAGTAGGATATTTCAGCTCGTGCTTCTTCAACTGCCGAGAAGCATAGGTGACGACCTTGCCGTGCTGCATCAACACACAGCCTAGACCTACTCGAGAAGCATTGCAATAGACAACAAAGCCGCCAGACCCTGAAGGTCAAGATAAGACTGGTGTTGTCGTCAAACGAGTGTTCAACTGCTAAAAACTCTTCTCGCATGCCTCGGTATAAAGAAAAGAAACTCCCTTCCGGGTCAACCCGGTCAGCGATGCAGTAATACGAGAGAAATCCTGTACAAAGCGTTGGTACTAACCTGTAACGTTCTGAAAAAATAAATCGTTTAGGTGAAATTTCCGATAATCGGTAAAATAACTTGTGTTTTCAGTAAAAAACCGAGATATAATTATTTTTCAACAAAGACTTAAATATACCTATTCTAGCTATGTAATTGCTAGTATTTGGTATTTAATGGGTTACTTATAAATTGCAAGTTTACTTAAATATTTTCCTTAATTAATTATTTTTAATATTATTTTAAGATTTCACTAATACATTTAATTAGTGTTAATTACAAGTTAGAATGGGTTTGTACAAGTTTAGTGCACCATGACAACTTAACACTTAAATAGTAAAATATTGTTTTCTTCCAAATTTTCTCAATGGTTCTAGATATTTCTAAGAAAAAAAAGCATGAAAATTTAAAGAATATAATAGATAATGAAATATGGGGTGTATTTATATGATGTATTGGGGGTATTTCTTGACTTAACCACAACACAACTCACTCATTTTCCCCTTTCTTTCCTTATGGTCTGCACAAGGGCAGCAGGCCCATTCCCCAATTTCCCCACGTCGAAGGTTAAAATAAAAGAAAAGGAAAAGGAAAAATAGTGAAGAAAGAAGTATGGGTATATAATTGGGGTATGGGAGTTGACTTGAAAACACCAAACACATACCTCACTCACTCACCTTTCCCTCTCATCTGGCCAAGCCATTCCAGCAGCCCCCTCCCCATTTTCCCCACTTCATTTTCCTTCAAAAATCCCCAAAATTCCATCAAAAATCCAAACTAAAACCTCACAAGTTCATAGTTAAACATTCACCCATGATTCCTTGACCTATCTAGCTTGGATCTTGATGCAAGAAACCATTTTGGGAGGCAAAGAATTTGCATGTTGATCTTAAATTTATGAGGTATAAATCTTAACCCTATAGTTATTTTGTTGTTTAATTACTTTAGATCAAACTTATTTAGGTATTAATATGGTTTTGATTTCAAGTTTTGGAATTTCAAGAGAGGGTTTTGAATTAAAGTTAGGGTTTTTCATCACTTGATCTTGTTGCAATGTGTAGTATCACATCTTAAGACATGCAAAAAAAATATAGGCTAGTTGCTAGTTTGCTAATTGTTACTTTAGAATTGTCCAAATTATATAATTTTGCAAACTACATTTTTAGGATTAATGTAAAGAGGTAAGACTAAATTTTAGTAAATATTGGTCTAACCTAATTATGATATTAAGTGAGCTTTGTGGCAACTAAATTTGTTAAAATATCTAGATTTGAACTAAAATGTTAATTGTTGCTTACTAGGTTTTCGGAATAAATAGCGTTTAATTGAGTTTGAGGTTTTTAATGATTTACAACCTATTTCATATAATATTTAATGTGTTGTGAAAGCGCGATTGGTATGATTGGGTTTTAGGTTTGGGGTTTGCCACGTATAGCGACCCTAGTTATGGTTTGTGGCATTGTCGCGAGCGCGTCTTGTGCACCAAGTGCGTGCATGTTTAGTTAGTGCGCGTGATTGGCTTATATTGTTTGTGTCTGCGACCATTTATATATTTATTCTCTTATTTCCTTATGTACATTTTTAGGATCGGGTGCAAAGGCGTCGGATGTTGCGCGGAAATGGCAGAGCTGAAATCGGATCAGATTAGCCGAGGCGTCCTGGTGAGTAAATATACACATCTATGGAGGAATCGTCTGGATGGAGCATGGCGCCCCATAGTCAGGATTACTAGTAGTGCTTGTACTTCTATACATAGTCTCCTAATCATTAATCTCATTGCATTGCATCATCATAAATATATATGATATTATCTAATAGGACACTTGCACCCTTACCATTAGTTCATGCCACGTGCACTATTCATACGAACACACACGCCTTTGGTAATTGCTATGTCACGAACACTATAGAACTTCTTAGAATCGCTATCTGTGCATTGCATCATATATGATCTGTAGACTTGTACTTGTATAGTCATTTCATCAGGATGGATACGCAGGATTGTTAGTCATATATACATACCTCATTGCATCATGATTCATGCATAGCGTCTGGCCGTACTTTGCATGATATATACTATCATATCATAGACATCTATCATCATTGATATGTTTACATATTGTGATTCATCTCGAGGATTTCAATATTTATGAGATTTATGGATTTTGGAGAAACCACAAGAATTTTAAGAACGTATTACCATTTTAAAATTGTAAGTTGCGGTTTTCTCATGATATGATGTGTGTGGTGTCCACCATGGGTTTTCTCGGTTTTTGACCGGTATCATCCACCCGATTCGAGGAGGAGGATGAATAGTCTACGGATGCATGGTGGACCCGGTACGGTACCTCAGGGTAAGATGGTCGCAGATGATATATGGCGTTGAGCCCGGCATGGGAGCACTACCGACCGGTTATTTATGACCCGGTGGATATCCGGAGGATACCGACGTAGTCATGAGATTTGATGATATAGGTCGATCCGGACTGACGGTGCCCGAGATATTGAGATATTGAGACATTGAGATACTGAGACATTGAGATATTGGGAGATATATATATATATATATATATATATATATATATATATATATTGTGTCGATACTTGACACGGATTTTCTGTTGATTTCATTGATGATACTTCAGTTTATTGCACAGAGCTTTTTCTAAGATAAGAACAAAGATTTTCTCATACCAGACTTGTTCAGTTTTCATTTTGATTATGCATTCATGTTGCATTCATGTTAGTACATCGTATCATATCGATATGCGTAGGTTGAGACGCATTTGCATGCATGCTTACGATTGCCTTATTAGATGTTACTTACTACGCACGAGTTGGCAACTCACCCCCGTTATGCCACAGTATCCTACAGGTCCGACGCGTCAGCATAGTAGCGGCGGGCGCACTTCCTCATTTTGTTCCTTTTGCTTGGACTTGCGGCTTTGCTCGTAGGTGGGTTGCGAGGATATGTTATCCCATCATGTATATTATTCGTATTTAGTATACTCCATCTACCCTTGTATATTTGACTAGACGGTGAGACTCGTGGGACTTGTATTTGTGATGTTGTTGTCGATGCTCACTTGAGCCGACGTGGTGTTTCTCATTTCCTGCTTTATGATGATTATTTCGCACTTTTGTTATACATATTGCATGTGGTTGTGATTCTGCCATTGGCGAAGAGCTAGCTCCCACTTGGAGATGCCTTATTTTATCATTTATATGTATTTTCATGTGTTGTACCCATTTGGGGGCCAGCATTTACAAAGGAGCTCTGCCAAAATTTTCTGGAAAATATTATGTCGCTTTTAAATGTTTAATGCCACTTATTTTGTTAAAACCATTTTCTTTAAAACAGGTTTTCCTTCACTCTAATTGTCAAACGGTTTAGTTTTCTTGGATTTGGCTTACTTAGATTATGTTGCGCCTTGAGACGTTTCGTAGTTTAAGTGGCAGTCACGTTCCGTACCTTCGGGTTGTGACAAAGTTGGTATCAGAGCATTAGGTTTTACCTTTCTGAGTGCAGGATGACCCTTGGTAGATGGAGTAGGTGACTTAAGCAGAGTGACGTAGCGTGTGTATGTTCCGCGGCATACTTACGATACGGTACTCCGCCTATGTGACCTTAGGATATATATTTACTTGTATTTCCTTGATTCCGGAAACCCTTTGATTCGATTGCAATGTTTCTATCGATCCTGTTTCTTGTTCCAGCCACTATGCCGCCGGAGATATCGAGGGCCAGAGGACTGCCGCCAGAGATGAGATTAGAGTAGGCTTGCTTGAGACGAGGACCGATCAGGACGGTGCACCTACCCCACATAGACAGAATGATCCGCCTTCTTACAGACGGATAGCTAGGCTGGTGTCGAGTATTTAGGACTTGCGACAAATGGTTGGATTGTTAGTTGAGGCTAGCCGAGCTTCGAGAGCCGGTGATGTCCCTCCTGCTGTAGGGACTGTGATTGTACCTGCTGCACAGGCAGCTGTTTATGTTGTTACCAAGATTATTCCCGTATCCTTACAGGAGTTTTTGAGGCTGAAGCCTCTAGTTTTTACAGGCACAAATATAGTGAAGGATTTGTAGACAATCCTCAACAGGATGGCTAGGATTTATCGTTCACAGAGATGTTCCGAGGAGATATGGATTGCGCTTGCGAGTTTTCGTCTAGAGAGGTCTTGCTCAAACGTGGTACGAGTCAATTGAGAGAGGCCGAGCTTCAGACCTACTTCCTATGACTTGGGAGGAGTTCACAGCTGTATTTCTTGCCCGTTTCCTTCCGGAGAGCGTTCGAAATGCCCGAGCTCATAGTTTCGAGCCTTTGCGTAAGACATCAGGGATGACAGTGTCCGAGTACGACATTTAGTTTACTCAGAGTTCCGATATGCTTCTTACCTGGTGGACACTAAAGAGAAATGGATAAAGAGGTTCGTGTGGAGTTTGGGCATGCAGTTATTTCTTGCTATTGGTGCCCAGCATTTAGACACTTATGTCACTGCTATGAATGCAACATTACTGTTGGAGGAGCACATTTCTAAGACTTCAGTCTTTTCTAGACCGAAGCGGATTTGTACCGGTATGCCAGATCAAGGCGGTTAGATAGACGCCGTTGTGACAGTTATTTTTTCGGTGTTTTCTTCCGACGCGTAATTCTTTTTGGTGTTGATTGAAATGGTATCCACATATTTTGTATCGAAGTCTAGCTGATAGTAGTTCTTTCTAAATCAGCCGCTTGTTGTAATTTCTTCCATAGGCTAGTCTTTTGTTGCTCTATGTGTTTCTCATTCGTGTTCGTTTTGTCCGTATCATAGATAGGGATTCTTTTGTCAATTTGATTTTCTCGATATGTTTGACTTCGATGTTTTTCTAGGCATGGATCGGTTAGCCATGTGTTATGCGTCCGTGGACTGCCGTGAGGAGGCAGTCAGATTTAGTTTTCCGGGTAATCCAGTTCTTGTTTGTTTTTGGGGAGACCGTAGCGTCGCCTTTCCCTGTTTGATTTCTTCTTGTCGCGCTAGTCAGCTTTTGAGAAAAGGATGTCAGGAACTCTTGACGTATGTTGTGATGTTAAAGCCATAGAGGTCCCGTTGGAGCAGGTCTCAATTGGGAGAAAGTTTCCAAATGTTTTCCTGACGACTTGCTTGGGTTGTCGCCAGCGCGCAATATTAAGTTCTGCTCTGACTTGATTTCCGGCATGGAGCCTTTTCTATACCGCCATATCGGATGGACCCAACGGAGCTTAAAGAACTGAAGGATCAGTTGCAAGATTTGTTGGACAAAGGGCTTGTTCGTCCGAGTGCGTCACTTTGGGGAGCTCCTGTTCTGTTGGTCAAGAAGAAAGACGGCAGTTGTGTTTGTTCTTCGATTTTTTTCAGTTGAATCGGGTTACTGTGCGTAACAGATATCCCTTAACTCGTATCGACGATTTATTTGATTAGTTCCAGGGTGTGGGACATTTCTTGGAGATTGATTAGCGATCAGATGACTATTAGTTGCGGGTTCAAGAGGATGATATTCCGAAGACTGCTTTTCGCACACGTTACGGGCATTATGAGTTTTTGGTGATATCGTTTTGACTCAACAATGCCCCAGCAGCATTCATGGATTGGATGAACCATATATTCAGGTCGTTTCTTGAATAGTTATTATCGTGTTCGTTGATGACGTTTTAGTATACTTTTGGAACCCAGAGGAGCCTTGGCAGTAATTGAGGATTTCGTTGCAGACTTTGAGGGAGCGCCAGCTATTCGCTCAATTATCCAAGTGTGTTCTCTAGTTGGATAATGCTGACCTCTTGGGTCACGTTGTTACAAGAGATGGTACGTATGGAAACGAAAAAGAACGAGACCGTCCAGCACTGGCCCAGATCTGTATCAGTGATGGAGGTTTGCAACATTTTGGGTTTGGACGGACACTACTGATATTTCGTACAGGATTTTTCGCATGTAGCTGCAACGTTGACCGGATTGACCCGGAAGGGGGTTCCTTTTCTTTGGACCAAAGCATGCGAATAGAGCCTTCAGCAGTTAAAGTCTCGTTTGATTACGGCGCCAGTATTATCTTTGCCTTTAGGATCAGGCGGTTTTGTTGTTTATTTTGATGCTTCTCAGCAGTCGAAGAAGCACGAGCAAAACTATTCCACGCGTGACTTAGAAAAGATGTGGTGGTTTTTACACTTTAAGATCTGTAGACACTACAACTTTCAGCAGTGAGATTTGAAATTGAGCACAGTTCACAGACAGTCGACGACAGATTGGTATATACTATATGACAGCCGAGTACAGTTCGAGTTTACGTCGACCGGGGGACAACTTTTCCATGTCCGTGAACATCCACAGTTATTTGATCATATCCGTGAGGCATAGTCCGATGATGTTCGTTTGTCAGAGATCTTGGAGCAGGTTCGACAAGGTAGAGATTCAGAGTTCGTGATTGATGATCAGGGAGTACTTGTTAGTGTATATGCCCTAGAGGCCATTACTGTATCATACTAGTTTGTATATTACTTAATGGATGCTTGGGATATTCACCTTGTATATACAATCTTGCTCAAAATAGTAGTATGCTACTTGGTTTGTTTCTACTTCAATGTGTACTTATGTTTATTTCAGTATATCACTTATACGCATTAGTAGAGCCCTTAGGATCTTTGCTTGATTACCAGCGTTGTGATGGCAGTCACACTAGTGGGGGCTGGGTAATCTATAAGCACATCCTTATACAGGTCCCTAGTCGCAGGACTATCGAGACAGGGCATCGATACTCCGGAGTAGACTAGCGTATGCGCTTCTCATCCCAGTGTGGGAGATGGTCTGTCCCACAGCCATCAGTACGTCGTACTGGAGATAGTATACGGGTGCTCGTTGGGTTACGAGTACACTGGACAGGACTCGTCGGGAACTGACTAGTTGGTATTATACCTATCGTCAGTTATCAGTTCCCAGGTGACATGAGTACAGCTTAGTCCGCTGACTTGACACTGGCACTTCGCCTCAAGTGTGTTCCCACTGCACTTTGATCACTACCCTACCACGGCTCAAAGGAGTCGTGCAAACAGGTGGTGGTTGGGTGCAGTCCCGAAGCACTTGGAGGCAGTGACGGTTAGACAGGATTCGTCTCTCCCGGTATTGGGGGTTGACATCGCGCTGTGTCTAGGAGAGCCATTACACGAGTAGTCCCTGGCCAGGGCAAACGAGATATACTGGTAGGTTTCCAGTGTTATCTCAGGGTGTTTTGGGCTTCGCTCCGGCACGACTTGTACCGCTATTGGGGGACTGACGTTTACCGCCCCCTAGGCCCGCCATGCGATGTATCAGACGAACAGACCGGACTGTACGGAGACTGTCACATTCAGACTCAGTAGGAGTACAGATGGGGTTTCACCTCGTCAGCCTTCTTGTCGACATCTACCTGGAGACCGTTACGCACAGCTAGTGCCGCTTGCGGTCTGTGGTTAAACCCACTGCCAGCGTAGTGTCGAGTCTTTAGAGTCCCACACAGAGGGTATTCGCCTCTGGGCAAAACAGAGTAGAGGTCGCATGGTTTTGCGACAGGGTTCGTTCTCATCCGCGCACTTGTGCACGTTTGGAGTCCGGACGGATATTACCAGTGGGCTCTGGTTTGAGCCGGATGCTGGTATAGTATTTGGGGTTGCTTTTATCTCTTAGTATTCATGTTCCTCGGAACAAGAATGCAGGTGTGTATGCACAGTTATTTGAGGAGGAGGAAGATGACTTTCATTAGGGTTTCGGAACGGGTGCGTATGCACAGTTGACAGTCGTCTTTTTCCAAACCCTAATGGATTTGTATTATATCATTTAATAATATATAATAAAATGAAATTGTGTCATGGTTAGTTTTTGTTGACTTGTTGACCATGGTTGACTTGTTGACCATGGTTGAACATTTGACTACCATCATTACAAATGCAAGATGCTTTTTCATTCTTGCTTTTTCATTTAATGTTTGTAATGATATTAGTCATTCCTAAACTTTCCATCAAACCTTTTTCATTTTGATTATTATTATTATTTAATTATTCTTTTTTCTTTTGTTATGGTTGCAAAAGGAAAAGAGAGGCTCATTCTATCACTCTCACTCTCTCTCTTCACTTCATCTTCTTCTTCCTCTAGTCAAGAGAAACCTTCTCATGAGTTGAGAATCCTTCTCTTGAAAAACAAAAGCAACCCTTAGACACTCTCTACTCACTCTAGGATCAAGGGTCTAGCAAGCCGGCGATTCTAGTTCACTCCAAGTACGAGAAAGAGCCCAAAGGTCGAGCCTTCGAGGTGGATCCATCTTCGACGGAAGAAGGCGACAAAGTAGAACCATCAACCTCTACAAAGTTTGAAGACGAAGGAGTTCAAGTCTAGGTATAACCATCTTCATCCGAGTAGCTAACTCCCTTTAGCTAAGTTTGCTAGTTTTAGTTTAGACAACGATCCCGACCATAGTTTAGTCCATGTTGCCTCTTGCGATAAAAATTCGTTTTTTATACCGTTTCCGCCTCCCCGTAAGAACCGGGGGTCGTAATATGGACTAACAGTGGTATCAGAGCCTAACTAAACTTAAACTAGCTTAGTAGTGAAGTGTAACGAAGTTCGGAACCGAAAAAAAATCACAAAACCGGATAATCACAAAAACTGAGTTTCTGTTGAAATTTTTTCTGCTCAAAATGAAAAACTTTACACTTGTAAATTCGGCTCAGGGTTTTGTGTGAACACCCAAGAAAAACGATACAGTGATTCGCCTAAAGTGCCGCGCTTCCGCCGCGTGATCCTTCTTAGCCGCCGCGGAACCGCCGCGACTTGGTGTCTTCTCTGCATCGTTTTTCGTGCAGTGTGTTTGTGTGTTGGTTTTGGGATTTTTAAAATATATTATATGTGCCCAGATTTTCCAAAAAAGAAATTTCCTTTTGGGGTCCTATAATTCCGTATTTTTTCCAAACTTCACTGCACTTTGACTATGATGGTTATATCTGTGATGCTTGCATGTATTGAACGTCGGCTAATCGCTATAAGTCGATTAGTCGGGGTTATACATGATCTGTAATGTGCTGGAATGTGTATATGAATGTGTTGGACTGTCGCGGGTGAATAGCCGGGGTGGATGTGAGATGAGCTTTTGTTTTTCTTTCATTCATTGTAAATGTAAATTGATGTAATAATTATTATTTGTTTGACCGCACAACCGGGTCGGGGTTGTAGCCGTCATTGTATAATTCTTTTTACTGTTTTTGCTCCTAGGATAGACCCATGGAGGGGTGCACAAACTACCGAGTACTTGGCGGGTAGTTTGCCGCACCCGTAGGGGTCTTGGGTGGGGTATTTGGCTATTCACCGCGACCGTGTTATCCGCTTTTCGTTTCAGGCTCGAAAGGATTGCGGATTGCTAGTATATCCAATGCATTCATCTGTGATCTGTAATGTCTATCATTGCTTATTATTTAGGCGTTGCTTATGTTTTACAGACGCGCTAGCCCAGCCCCCGCTCTGTCGTTAGTTAAGTAACCTAACGGGTAATGACGGGGCCCAGTGGCGAATGCGAATGGCATAAGCGTACGTCATATTTTGGTTGTTTTCTGCAATGGTAGGGTTAAATGATGGGACGCATTAAAAGTACTAATGCAAGAATATCACGCATTAAAAGAACTAATGCAAGATAATAAACCATGTTTAAAGTCGTTGGAACACTTTCGAAAAACCACTCGGTTCCTTTCAAAAATAACTTTTAAATGCGGAGTTTGAGCCACTCCTTCTAAAAGCTATCTCGTTCCATCGACTATATCAAGTTCACTACGTTCACGGTTTCGCCAAAACCATTCGTAGCCCTCCATCATTTCAGTTAAATGTACGGTAGTATTCAAGCTATGTATTTTGACCTCACGCCAAGGCATAGTGATTGGTAGCTGCCGGATATTTATCTGTTGCATAGATAGAATGCGTTGGTTTGAGACAGTCGTACTGCCATTTTGGCCTACGTCAAGGGTATGTACGGGTGGATTCAAATTAACCTGGATAATGATGGGACGAACTTGACATGTGACTTATGACATTTTGACCTCACGCCAAGGTCATAAGAGCATGGGGCAAAAATCCACATCGGGAGTTTCATAAGTACTGAAACTTGCTAGATTTGCATACCATTTGGAGTGTGGTGATTCTGGTAGGATTCCTTCAGTTTCATCACGCGATGATATTTGGATCCCGATCCTACTGTGAGTATATGCTACTCCTCGGGAAATTTCTCACTAAACGATCAATGCTATAAACCTAGCAGGTGCCTAGAAAGGTGTTAGCGGGGTTACGCCCCCAGGGAAAAGAGGTTATTTAATTAAGGAACTTCGCGAAAGCGTTGGAAAACCTCCCTCGAAGTACCGACACCGGCCTGGCTGAACGGTTAAGCAAGTATTGTGCGGTGGGATTGATCCTGACTAATTCTTCCTTTATGGTTTGATGAGGGATTCGAGAAACAGTGGGAGCCATCCTGTTTAGACAAACTAAAAACCACTCTAAACTTGCAAGAGCATCATGCTGAGTGTTTCTTCTTCTCTCTCCTAATTGCAGCGACCAATCAACATGACTGGACTTAAGTTACTCCTAGATAAAAACAAGCTGACAGGGCCAAACTATAAAGATTGGCTCAGGAATGTCAAGATAGCAATCACTTATGACAAGCTGGGGTATCTTCTTACCACCAAAGCTCCCCCTGTCCCTGGTCCAACTTCCAGTGTCGCGGATAAGGAAATCCGCAAGACTTGGGAGATTGATAGCGCGAAGGCCAAATGCCTCCTGCTTGCCTCGATGGATAACGAACATCAGAGGAGGCATGAGAATATGGACATGGAGTCCATATTGCTCCATACAAAAGAACTGTATGGAGAGCAATCACGTATCGCAAGATACGAAGCGTCGAAAAAGTTATTTTCGACAAGAATGGCCGTCGGATCATCAGTAGCCGAGCATGTGCTAAAGATGATCGGCTACATTGAGGAGCTCGCTGACCTAGGGATTACATTGGAGAGTGAGCTATATACGGATATAGTTCTCCAGTCCCTTCCTTCCACTTACGCCCAGTTTATAATGAACTTCAACCTACAAGAAAAGGAGGTTGAACTTTCAGAGCTCCTCAACCTGCTGAGGAGCGCAGAGGGCACCCTACAGAAAGGTAGGGAAACATCCACTTTGTTTGTAGGAGGATCATCTTCTTCTAGGTCCAAGGCGAAAGCCAAGGGAAAGAAGAAGAAGGCCCCCGCCAAACCAAGGGGCGGTGTTGGTAAAGTGGATACGAAGGGAAAAGGTAAAGCAACAAAGATAGCGGGGAAGCTTGTGGATAAGGAAGAATGCTTCTTTTGTCATAAGAAAGGACACTGGAAGAATGATTGCAGGGCCTGGAAGGCCAGAACACAGGAATTGAAGCAGGTTGCAGCTTCAGCTTCAGGTGTGTATGTTATTGAAAACTGTCTTTCAATAAACTCTACTTCCTGGGTATTGGATACCGGATCAGGATCTCATATCTGTAATTCTTTGCAGGCGTTGAGAAACCGTAGGGATTTGAAGGCAGGTGACATGACCCTCAGAGTTGCGAACGGAGCTAGCATGGATGCTAAAGCCGTGGGGGACTATCACCTGGGAATGTCAGATGGACATGTTTTGGTTTTGCGTAATTGCTTTTTTGTACCCAACACAACTTGTAATATCATTTCTGTATCTTTAGTTTCTAAAGAAGGTTATGAATTTGCGTTTGTAAGTAATGTTGTAAACATTCACCTTAATCAAGTATTGATTGGGTCAGGTACTCTGAGTAATGGTATATACGTGTTAAACCAACCACAGATTTTTAATGTCCAGAATACACACAAAAGAAAGTCTCCAGAAATAAATCAGACTTTCTTATGGCATTGTAGATTGGGTCACATCAATGAGAGAAGGTTGACGAAGTTACATACAGAAGGGTATTTGAATGCGTTCGAATATCAGTCGTATGCCACTTGTCAATCCTGTCTCAAGGGAAAGATGACAAAGACTCCGTTTACTGGACATGGAGTAAGAGCGAGCGAGCTCTTGGGACTCGTACACAGTGACGTGTGCGGTCCAATGTCTACACATGCCCGAAGCGGACATTCTTACTTCATTACTTTTACGGATGACTTCTCAAGGTACGGTTATGTCTTCTTAATGAAACATAAGTCCGAGGTCTTTGGAAAATTCCAGGAGTATAAGAATGAAGTAGAGAAACAGACCGGCAAAAGTATTAAGATTCTAAGATCGGATCGAGGTGGAGAATACTTAAGTGCCGAGTTCCTGGACTATTTAAAAGAGAACGGAATTCTCTCTTAGCTTACTCCTCCTTACACCCCGCAACATAACGGTGTATCGGAGAGACGGAACCGCACCCTATTGGATATGGTGCGGTCCATGATGAGTAACGCTGAGTTGCCGCGATCATTCTGGGGGAATGCGCTAGAATCAGCTGCGTACCTTTTGAACCGAGTTCCTACTAAGACTGTGCCTACTACTCCATATGAGATGTGGAGTGGGAAGAAACCCTATCTTCAATATCTGAAGATCTGGGGATGTCCGGCTTTTGTCAAAAAGCAGCATGCGGACAAGCTCGAGGCACGCTCAGTACTGTGCAAGTTTGTGGGGTACCCAAAGAACACCAGGGGGTATCTTTTCTACTACGCAGAGGAACAAAAAGTCCTTGTTTCTCGTAATGCCCACTTTCTAGAACACCAGTTCTTGGAAAAGGAGATTAGTGGGAGCGCAGTAGAACTGGAAGAAATTCCAGAACCACAGACTATTACTGAAAGGTTAGTGGAACCAGAGGGTTCAACAGAACAGGACATTCCTACGCCGCTCCGCAGGAGTAGTAGGCAGTCTCATCCGCCCGAGAGATACTACGGTTTTCTCATAGACGGGGATCGAGAGGATTGCATCATAGATTATGATGAGCCTGCTAGCTTCCAGCAAGCCGTTCAGAGCGTTGACTCGGTAAAATGGCTGAATGCAATGCGGACCGAAATGGAGTCCATGTACACCAACAAGGTATGGACGTTGGACATTGCTCCAGACGGGGTAAAACCCGTAGGATGCAAGTGGATCTTCAAAAGGAAGATTGGTGTAGATGGACAGGTTGAGACCTATAAAGCTAGGCTGGTAGCAAAGGGTTTTCGTCAAAGACCTGGCTTGGACTACGACGAAACCTTTTCTTTAGTAGCCATGCTGAAATCCATTCGGATCCTTCTTGCCATTGCTGCCTTCCACGATTATGAGATCTGGCAAATGGATGTAAAGACAGCTTTTCTAAATGGAAATTTAGAGGAGTGTGTCTATATGGACCAGCCAGAGGGTTTCAATCAGAGTGGGAGCAGCGGAAAGGTGTGCAAGTTGCTTAAGTCCATCTATGGACTAAAGCAGGCATCGCGGAGTTGGAACATCTGTTTTGATGAGACGGTCAAGGAATTTGGCTTTATCAAAAATCCAGATGAACCATGCATCTATAGTAGATTTGTAGCGAGAACTGTAGTATTCCTCGTTTTATACGTGGATGACATTCTCTTAATAGGAAATGATATTCCTATGCTACAATCTGTCAAGGGGTTCTTGTCACAAAGGTTCTCCATGAAAGACCTGGGTGATGCCTCATACATCCTGGGGATCCGGATCCATCGTGATAGATCCAAGAGGATATTGGGACTTTCTCAGTCCAGGTACATCGACACCGTACTGAAAAGATTCAGTATGGAAGATTCCAAGCACGGTAACCTACCGGCTTGTCACGGGATCACCCTCTCTAAAGAGATGTCTCCCAAGACTGATTTGGAGAGGGATCGCATGTCTATTATACCCTACGCTTCTGCGGTAGGCTCTATAATGTATGCGATGTTGTGTACCAGACCGGATGTAGCTTATGCACTGAGTGTAGTAAGCCGGTATCAGTCAAACCCTGGGGAGAAACATTGGATAGCGGTAAAGAACATTCTCAAGTACCTGAGGAGGACTAAGGAGATGTTTTTGGTGTATGGCGTAAAAGACCTCCAGATTGAGGCCTTTACTGACTCCAGCTTCCAGAGTGACAAGGATGATTCCAAGTCCATGTCGGGTTTTGTCTTTACCCTCAATGGAGGGGCGGTGTGTTGGAAGAGTTCCAAACAGGAAACCGTTGCAGACTCGACTATGGAAGCGGAATACATCGCTGCATCTGATGCCGCAAAAGAAGCTGTCTGGATAAGGAAGTTCTTAAAGGAACTTCAGGTGGTTCCGTCCATTGTTGACCCAGTACCTCTGTATTGCGACAACAACGGGGCTATAGCTTTAGCAAAGGAACCCAGGTCCCATCAAAGATCCAGACACATCTTGAGGCGGTATCACCTGATCAGGGAGATCGTGGATCGCAAGGAGATCGAGGTTCGGAGAGTTGCTTCAGAAGACAACACTGCAGATCCATTCACCAAGGCCCTGCCCCAGACTCAGTTCGAGCGGCTGATCGAGATGATAGGTCTTCGATACGCCAGTACATGGCCTTAGTGCAAGTGGAAGATTGTTAGTGTATATGCCCTAGAGGCCATTACTGTATCATACTAGTTTGTATATTACTTAATGGATGCTTGGGATATTCACCTTGTATATACAATCTTGCTCAAAATAGTAGTATGCTACTTGGTTTGTTTCTACTTCAATGTGTACTTGTGTTTATTTCAGTATATCACTTATACGCATTAGTAGAGCCCTTAGGATCTTTGCTTGATTACCAGCGTTGTGATGGCAGTCACACTAGTGGGGGCTGGGTAATCTATAAGCACATCCTTATACAGGTCCCTAGTCGCAGGACTATCGAGACAGGGCATCGATACTCCGGAGTAGACTAGCGTATGCGCTTCTCATCCCAGTGTGGGAGATGGTCTGTCCCACAGCCATCAGTACGTCGTACTGGAGATAGTATACGGGTGCTCGTTGGGTTACGAGTACACTGGACAGGACTCGTCGGGAATTGACTAGTTGGTATTATACCTATCGTCAGTTATCAGTTCCCAGGTGACATGAGTACAGCTTAGTCCGCTGACTTGACACTGGCACTTCGCCTCAAGTGTGTTCCCACTGCACTTTGATCACTACCCTACCACGGCTCAAAGGAGTCGTGCAAACAGGTGGTGGTTGGGTGCAGTCCCGAAGCACTTGGAGGCAGTGACGGTTAGACAGGATTCGTCTCTCCCGGTATTGGGGGTTGACATCGCGCTGTGTCTAGGAGAGCCATTACACGAGTAGTCCCTGGCCAGGGCAAACGAGATATACTGGTAGGTTTCCAGTGTTATCTCAGGGTGTTTTGGGCTTCGCTCCGGCACGACTTGTACCGCTATTGGGGGACTGACGTTTACCGCCCCTAGGCCCGCCATGCGATGTATCAGACGAACAGACCGGACTGTACGGAGACTGTCACATTCAGACTCAGTAGGAGTACAGATGGGGTTTCACCTCGTCAGCCTTCTTGTCGACATCTACATGGGGATCGTTACGCACAGCTAGTGCCGCTTGCGGTCTGTGGTTAAACCCACTGCCAGCGTAGTGTCGAGTCTTTAGAGTCCCACACAGAGGGTATTCGCCTCTGGGCAAAACAGAGTAGAGGTCGCATGGTTTTGCGACAGGGTTCGTTCTCATCCGCGCACTTGTGCACGTTTGGAGTCCGGACGGATATTACCAGTGGGCTCTGGTTTGAGCCGGATGCTGGTATAGTATTTGGGGTTGCTTTTATCTCTTAGTATTCATGTTCCTCGGAACAAGAATGCAGGTGTGTATGCACAGTTATTTGAGGAGGAGGAAGATGACTTTCATTAGGGTTTCGGAACGGGTGCGTATGCACAGTTGACAGTCGTCTTTTTCCAAACCCTAATGGATTTGTATTATATCATTTAATAATATATAATAAAATGAAATTGTGTCATGGTTAGTTTTTGTTGACTTGTTGACCATGGTTGACTTGTTGACCATGGTTGAACATTTGACTACCATCATTACAAATGCAAGATGCTTTTTCATTCTTGCTTTTTCATTTAATGTTTGTAATGATATTAGTCATTCCTAAACTTTCCATCAAACCTTTTTCATTTTGATTATTATTATTATTTGATTATTCTTTTTTCTTTTGTTATGGTTGCAAAAGGAAAAGAGAGGCTCATTCTATCACTCTCACTCTCTCTCTTCACTTCATATTCTTCTTCCTCTAGTCAAGAGAAACCTTCTCATGAGTTGAGAATCCTTCTCTTGAAAAACAAAAGCAACCCTTAGACACTCTCTACTCACTCTAGGATCAAGGGTCTAGCAAGCCGGCGATTCTAGTTCACTCCAAGTACGAGAAAGAGCCCAAAGGTCGAGCCTTCGAGGTGGATCCATCTTCGACGGAAGAAGGCGACAAAGTAGAACCATCAACCTCTACAAAGTTTGAAGACGAAGGAGTTCAAGTCTAGGTATAACCATCTTCATCCGAGTAGCTAACTCCCTTTAGCTAAGTTTGCTAGTTTTAGTTTAGACAACGATCCCGACCATAGTTTAGTCCATGTTGCCTCTTGCGATAAAAATTCGTTTTTTATACCGTTTCCGCCTCCCCGTAAGAACCGGGGGTCGTAATATGGACTAACAGTACTATGATTTGGGACTCGACTATGTGTGCCAGATTCCGAGGGACTGAGACACGAGATCTTAGAGGAGGCACATCAGTCAGCATACAGTGTTCATCCGATTTGCACCAAGATGTATTATGATTTGAGAAAAGTCTACTAGTGTGAAGGGATGATTCGAGATGTCACAGATTTTGTTTCGGGATGATGACTTGTCAGCAAGTCAAGGCTGAACATCAGAGGCTAGCAGGAGAATTACAACCTTTGCCCACTCCGGAGTGGAAATGGGAGCAGATCTCTTTGGAATTCATTATGGGTCTACGTAGGACCAGTCGAGAGTATGACTCTATTTAGGTGATTGTAGACCGATTGACGAAGGCAGCTTACTTTTTGCCAGTAAGGACCATTTTTGGACTCGTTCAGTATGCTCAGATATATGTTGATGAGATTGTGTGACTACATAGAGTTCCGACTTGTATTGTTGTAACATTTCAGAAAATATAAAATATTATTTTTGGAATTTAATATTAAAATAATATATTTCCCGAAACTGCCCGATTTGCAAAATTGGGGTATTCGAAAAAAGGTATAAATATATACCAATATTTGTGAAATAATTGGATATTAAAATGATTTATTCATTTAAAATATATTTAAAGGATTTGGCATTTTTAAAAATCAATTATATTACGTTTAAAATTTAACCCGATTAGTGCACTACTAATCGCGATTAAGCCAAATCCGTGTTTCTACAGTTTTCCCATGGCTAGTGCACCATGTCATTTTGCATTTTGGTTACATGTTGTTTCTTGTGTTGTTTTGGGGCATTATGTAGTTTGGTTTTAAAAAGAAAAGTGGAAGAGAAAATGGAAATGATTGGAGAGAGAGAGAGAGTGAGTGAGATATAATTGAGAGAGGGTGAGAATAAGAGATAGAGAGAGGGGGCTGCCGTTCCTCATCACCCATCATTTTAATTCATCTTCTTCAACCTCACTTCCCTCAACCTTCAACCTCTAGATCCATCTCCAAATCTTCATCCAAAACATATACCCCCTTCACAAAAGTTGATCCCCTCTTCATCCTCTATACAATGGACCAAGCAAGGTTGGATCTTGATGACTTTGGGAAGCTAGGGTTTTTCTTGAGTTGCCCAAATGAGCTATAACTTCTTCCATATAGTTAGTTTTGAGTTTCTTGGTATCCTAGTTTAGTTAGAAGTTGATTTGGTTAAGTTATGTGATTTATAGAAAATTCTAGAGAAGGGTTTAGGTGAATGTGTGGATTTGGTGAACTCTAGTGGCTGTTACAACACATAGAATTGAGTTTAAAACTAAAACATGGATTTAGGAATTTCACCATGTCGGTTTTGTGACATAGTAGTGGCCTAAAGAGAATCCGGGAGGACCTGGAGCGATTACGAGAAAATCAAACAACTACAGAGACCTAATTAAGACCCTAGGAGACCACCGTGAAGATACGAACACATTCCAAGCAGTTTGGAGCATATTGGGGTGATTTTTTGTTATGTTTTCCGTATTTTGAATGCTAGGTTTTGATATTTGGATTTGTATTTGGTTGTTGGATGTTTGTACGTCAATAACAAGGTATAATTGGTTGGTTTTGCATGCGTGGGCCATAGGTTCTAACCTATAGGCATCCATATGCCGTATCGGTTTTCCGGATTCGATTTTAATGGCGATTGCAATTGTGTATTATTGTAGGTATCTTCGCGTGGATTCCGAGGCGACGGAGCATGGAGTCATCGACTTCGGAAAGCAAGGATCAAGGTGAGGAGATCTATATCTACGGGGGAAGTCGGGTAGATGGCGTATAGCACCCCCGCAAAGTTTTGGTGGAAACCGATTTATAGAATATGGTTAAGGAAACCTCAAGTAGAAAACTATGGATAGGGTTAAAAAGATAATTAGAGATGATGTGAATGATTGAATATGTATATCAAGACATGAGATGAAACCTTTAGGGATATGAAAAATGAAGGTGAATCACGACTTATAGATATGTAGTTGCACTAGAATAAGTATGAGTTTTAGAGTAGCCTGACACTAGATTAATAAGGTAGATGTATATATAAAATTTACTTGATGTGGGTTATAAATGCGATGAAAGGAATATATGATGTGATATGATGACTTGATTGATATGTCGGTATACGGATGCGAGTCGATTTGAGATGATTGATATCTTTGTCGGTCCCCTGATATGAGATTGTTATGGATGTGACCCGGGGATATAGGTATATAGATATATATTAATGTTGTGAATCATGAGTGATATGTCGTACGAGACGTTAGGTCCGTACCCTCATTGTCATATAGGTTGCTAGGATCGCTAATGGTTTAATGCTGCCGTACGATGATTTTCCGTACGTGATGACTTGACTTGATGATTGATCTATACCCTTGACTAGAGGATCCCGTACGATGGATTATACCATATGTGGTGTTGTGAGGCTAGATGACGATTGATAGATTCACCGACTCGGACGTATTATAGACATGTACACCTTTAACATTGAGCTTACGATTTATTTATGCTATGCACATGTCATTCTCTTTGCATCATATATACTTGTGATATTACACATACACCATTATCGATGATGCGTATGCTACACTTACACAAATTAGCCGGCTCACGCACTTCATCATCGATAATTGATATGTCACTATACAGTAGAATTGCTGCATCATGATATAACTCCTTGCATGATTTACCTCCTATAGTTACATATACACATTTATACGATGTTGCATTTGACTTTGGAGAAATTGGGAACCGCATGATATAAAAAAACTGGATTTATTTGAAAGAGCGGTTTTACCCTGATATGTGCATATTACTGTTCCATGTTGCATGATATACGGATATGCTTACATTTCTGTTATATATCGCACACATCATGCTTTACGATTTATACGCATTGTGATATGCTGTTTTCATGAGATTTCTGGATTTGAGAACCTTGGTCATTTTAAAAGAAAGCATGTATTGTTTTAAAAACCTGGTTTCTATTGATATGATATTTCAGTGCGTCCACCATGCGTTTTCTCAGTTCTGAGACATGTGATATGTGAAACCCGATTCAAAGAGTGGACGATCCGTTTGCGGGTTCATGGTGTGGTTCCCCAGGGTGAGAAATGATTTTCTTGGTGTAGACGATGAGCCTGGCAGGGTAGGCACTCCCTACCGGTGATTGGTTAGACCTGGAGGTTATCCAGAGGATACCGACCAGAGTCGAGAGATGGATATAGGCCTACCCGTTCTGCCGGAGCCCGAGGGCCGATCCCGCAGACGGAGCCCGAGGGCCGATCCGAACTGATGGAGCCCGAGATATGAGGATTTACGTTTCGATGCTGGACATGGGTTTCATGATGTTTCGAGTGTCGATGCTGGGCACTCAGGTTCCATCATTTTGATGTGTCGCGAGGGACACACGTTGATTTATATCCTCATATTTTCATGGATATGCTTTCTATGATATTACATGCATGATGTTGTTGCGCCATCGGTTGACATGTGGACGAGATCCACATGCTTACATGCATTGATTATTTGGTTGGATGATATCCACATGCCGATAGGCGTTTATTTATGTTGTTGGCACTTATGCAGATACGGTCACCCTGGATATCATAGTATTACCTTTATGATTCATTTGACCGAGGAGACATTGTTTATTCGATTTCTACTTGTTAATGTTTTTCTACTTACGAGTTGGCAACTCACCCCCGTTGTGCCATTGTTCTTGCAGGTTGACCGCATGGATCAGTAGCGGTATCGCTGGCATACAGTTGCATTCGGGTGATTGCTTTGGTAGGTGGTACATACTGGATCGTACACCTCTTGTATTTATTATTCATATTGTATCTAGTCAACTCCATCAATCAAACTAGTATTTGTATAAGTAATGAGACTTAGTGAGACTTGTGGTTGCGAGACTTAGAGCGAGGGTTATTCCGCTACTTGTGGTTTTGATGTCTTGCTTTATTCTTTATCTTTTGTGCCGATTTTCGCCGTTGGGCTTTGTATACTTATATTTATGATTTATGTCGTTGTGGATCCGCCGATTGGCGAAGAGCTAGCTCCCGCTTGGGGATGCCTTCATCATCATTATGTATCTGTGGTTTTGGATCAAAATATACAAAAGAGGTGCTGCCCAAATTTTTAAAAGACGAAAAATGTTTTTCAACTAATAAAACTCACTTGCATTTTCATGTTCTATTATCCATGCATTTACTAAAACATTTGTTCTCATTATACCATTATTTTAAAACTTCACCTCTTTTATTTTCTTAGAAAGGTTTAGATTTCTGGGCTTCGACTTACTTGTGTTACGTTACGCCTTTAGACATTGCGTGATTTAAGTGCCGGTCACGAGCTAATATTTCGGGTCGTGATAAAGTTGGTATCAAAGCACTAGGTTTAACCTTTGTTCGAGTTTAGGTTTTACTATATGGAGTCTGGGGTGTAAATTATTTCGAAACCTAGGCTTGACCTTACGGAACTTAGACTTGAGAGGGGGGGTATTAGACCCGAACTTTCGATTCATAGGTTGACCCTGATTGATGGAGTAGGTAGCTTGAGTAGAGTGACGTACCGTACGTATATTCCGCGGCATATTTACGATAAGATACTCCACTTAAGAAACCTGAGGATGTACATATTTTGAAATCTGTGATTCTCTTCGTACCCATGATTATACATCCATTGGAGATCCTTGATTCTATTCGTTTCCATGATCATACTCTCATTGATGCTGTTTCATCTTATGATCATGTATCCATCTTGAATCTGTTGATTCCTTTCATTCCGTTGCTCTGTTTTCGTCGACACACGATTGAGGTTCCTGCCACTATGGTTTGAGAGCAGATTGAGCTGCTGCTAGTAATGCGGTCAGGGCGAGCTCGTCATGGACGAGGACTGACCTTTGTGTTTTCTGGTGACATGGGAACATCTCGATGTAGTGTTGTGTTAAGACTTCTTATTGAGGCGAGTGTTTGGTTTTGCACCGGATAATCGGGGGATTGATAAAGGCTGCCTGTTGCGAGAGGACTGTTGATGTATATCCTACCTCAGAGATTGTGATTGTTGGATATAGTGCCCTCAGAGTCAATTATTGGATCACAGGCACATGATTGCAATGATTGAGGGAGGACCTGTACCGGTAGGACAGTTTTACTCGAGAGGTTTGTATACTATCTGGTTGGTCTTTATCATTGTGTACATGCTTTAGGTGACATTGTAGTTCACTATTACACTTTGATAGAGAATAGTATGCTACCATGGTTTGTCTTTATCATCGTGTACTACTTTAGGTGACCTTACAGGTCGCTATTGCACGCTGATAGAGCCCTTAGGATTGTTTCTGGACAACCAGCAGTATGATGGCGATCATATACGTAGGAGCTGGGGTCTATAAGTACATCCTTAACAGGTCCCTAGTCGTAGGAGTTTCGAGACTGGACATCGATACTCCATTAGTTAACTAGTGTATACAGTCGAGACCCCGAAGAGGGGCGGTGGCCGGTCTTACAAGCCATTGGTGTCAATTGGTTCACCTAAGTTGTATACAGGTGCTCATTGGGTTATGAGTACACCGGACAGGACTCGCCGGGAACATGCTAGTTGGTATTATACCTGACGTCAGATGGCAGTTCCCTGGTGACATGTGTACAGGTTAGTTCACCGACCTGAGATCGTCATTTGTCTCGTGTGAGTTCCCACTGTGCTTTGATTACTACCCTACCACGGCTCAAAGGAGTCGTGCAAACAGGTTTTAGTTGGGTACAGTCCCGAGCCACATGGAGGCAGTGAGCGGATCGGCAGGGGTTCGTCTCTCCCGGTATTGGGGGTGAGGTCGCGCTGTGTCTAGGAGAGCCATTACACGAAGTCCTTGGCCAAGGCAGGAGATTTACTGGTAGGTATTCCAGTAGTATCTCAGGGTGTTCTGGGCTAAACTCCGACACGACTTGTACCGCTTTTAGGGGCCTGACTTTCACCAACCCCCTAGGCACGACATGCGATGCTCATAGACGAACGGACCGGACTGTACGGATATTGTCACTGACAGGCTCAGTATGGTGTCAGGATGAGTTCGCTCATCGACCTCCCTTTTGGTCAATACCTGGTAGCCCATTACGTACGGCTAATACCTCTGACGTGCTAGTGGTTAAATCTACAGCCCAAGTATTGACGAGTCTTTAGAGTCCCCCACAGACAGTTTCTCAAGTTTTGGGCGAAAGGTTGTAGAGGCCGTATGATATATGGCAGGGTTCGATCTAATACATGCGGTATTGCACGGATCATGATCGGACGGATCATACTAGTGGGTTTTGGTTTAAGCCGGATCCTAGTATTAGAATTGTTGGATTACTTTAGTCTCATCGCATTCGCATTCAGTCGGAATGCGGATGAAGGTATGTATATACAGGTGAGGGGTATCCTTGTGATCCGTCACGAGTTTACTTTAGATGTTGCCGTATCTTTTTATTGTTGCAAACACTTGGATTAATGTTTGGATGGTTGAAATAATGAGCTAGAATTTCATCATTAGATGCATTAATGTGACATAGACATTTATTATGTCTCATTGTCTCTTTTTTAGCAAAAATGTCACATTAGTTGATTGACTTGTGATGATATGAGAGGAAGAGAGAGAGAGGGGCTGCCATGGTTGTAGTTTTGGTCTTGTATTTTTATCATCTCACACTCTCTCTTACTCTCATTCTATCACAAGAAAAGAAAAGAAGAAAAAGCCTTCTCTTCTTCTTCTTCTTCTTCTTCCTCTAGCTTTCATTCTCCACTAATGGCAATATCTCTAACCTCCATCCAAGCAATGGATGCAAGAGGCAAAGTGATCACAAACATTCTCTACAACACCTTGGACATGTCGGCTAGCACACTTCGTGGCCAAGTTGCTTCGGATGAAGCGGGAGCCCGTAAAAAGACTCGTAGACGTGGTGCCCTTTCCGATGAGGAGATGAAGACCGGAGTTGCTGTGGAGAGCTTGGGATCGTGGCCGAAGACCGAAGGACAAGGATCGCTCGGTATAGCTCTCTACCCTTTCTCCAGTTATCTAGTAGTATGTTAATGGTCCGATCCGGGTCTATAGTCCGCGGTAGCGCCGGTTTCTAGTTTAGAAAAAGTTTTTGATTCCGCATTTTGGCCTCGGAAAGACGGCCGGGGCGCTATCGTAGACTTACATGGTATTAGAGCCATGCCATTAACCTTTACTAGCTTGCTCTAGCGTGTTTAGAATTTCGATCGAACAAAAATTCCAAAAACCACAATTTCAAAAATGCAGTTTCTGTCGATTTTCATTTTTTCTCGAAAAATTATTTGGTATGTTGGAGAAATACGTACAGGTTTTTCTGAGAACACTGCAGAAAATTGGTACCATGATATTACTGTAGCACCGCGGAACCGCGGCCATAACCCCATTTTGGTCGCGATTCCGCCGCCGAACAGTGGCTTCACAGCACCAAATTTCTACAGTAGCTCTCTGACTTGAAATAGGGGTTTCTGGAATATTTTGTTTGGGCCCAGATTATTTTAAGTGCTGCAGTTGTACTTGGGGCCCACTTCGGAAAATTTTGTCGATCGAAAATTTTAAACATGTTAGTTCACAGTATTTACATTATATCTGCGATTGTGAATGTCATTTAATCGGTAAATCCTGTCTAATTGCTATAGTTCATTTAGACGGATTTGCGAACGTGACATTCACGTTGATGTTCTGTGTTGTGTTGTGATGTTGCGGATTTGTCGTGGTGGATAGCCTAGATGTAATGTTAGTACAGTTTGATTGTATATATACATTTAATATTGCGGGGCGAGCGTCCGACATGTGGACTGCCGTCACAGCCTGTTTTTATATTATTCTTTTGGGGCATGACTGGGCTGAGGTCGATGTACCTATTGTATATTTTACTTTCTGTACTAGGATTACCCCGCGGTGGGGTGCACGGATAGCCGGGTTCTAGAAGGCAACGGGCCCGCATCTCATGGCTTTGAGACGGAGGGGGCTTCACTTTAGAATTGGTGGGCTATTCGCCGCACTCGTAGGGGGTACAGGTTGACCCAAGGAGGGGTGCTCAAGTTACCGGATTCCGTGAAGTACTGGGTGGTCAATTCACTTTGTTGAAGGGGGCTGCCTCGCGTCAGGTTTTGGCGAGTAACATGCCGCGCCCGTAGGGGTCTAGGATTTCATTGCACAGGCTATCCACACGACCAGGGGAACGTCGGGTTTCAGTTGCGGCTCTGTGAAACCCGGGGCTTCCAGATTATCTGTATTGTTCTGTGATGCTTATTACATTTCTGTGATGTTGCATTTTATCACGCCTTGAGCAAATATTATATATTGATATATATACTAGTATATGTTGTATATGTTTTGCATCCGCGCTAGTCCAGTCCTTGCTCTGTCGTTAGTTAAGTAACCTAACGGGTGATGATGGGACCCAGTGGCGAATGCGGATGGCATATACGTACAACATTATTTTCGTTCTTTATTGGTGTGATCAATTGATGGGACTGCGTAGATTCGGATCAATGCAAGCTAAACAAACCTGTTTGATGTTGTTGGAATATTTTTCAAAAAGCTGTTATTGCAAAGGCGTTCTCTTTTGTTTTGCACAGTGGTATTCGGTTATGAATATCCAGCACCTCAGTCGACGAGTCAAGGGCCGAGATCCCTTCACCAGGAGTGACCCCTTGGACAGAAGTTTGCGTCAGGGTAATAACTTCACTATAGTCGATTACTTTTGCTTTGCATCGTGGTATTCAGTTGGAATATCCTGCACCTCATTCTACTGGGAAAGAGCCGAGATCCCTTTACCGGGAGTGACCTCTTTAGCAAAGGTGTTTCGCCACTATATTTTTATAAAAAGCTATCCGGTTCCTTCAGCGATATCAAATTCATTACGTTAAAGGTTTTTCGCCAAAATCTATTCGTAGCCCTCCGTCATTTCAGACGGGTAGCACTTAGTATTCATGCTATGTTTGTTGGCCTTCGTCAAGGCATAGTGTATGGTAGCTATTTGTTACCTTTCTGCTGCATAGATAGATGCGTTGGTTTGGGACAGCCGTATAGCCTTATTGTCCTTCGTCAAGGGCTTGTACGGGTGGGTTCAAATTAACCTGGACAATGACGGGTAGAACTTGACATGTGACTTATGATTTGTTGACCTTCGTTAAGGTCATAAGAGCATGGGGTAAAAATCACATCGGGAGTTTCTACAGAAACTGAAACTTGCCAGATATGCGCATACCTTGTGGAGTGTGATAACGTGAGTGGATTCCATCACGTTATCATGTGATGATAGTCGGATCCCGATTCCCACTGATGAGTTGATTTACTCCTCGGGTGATCCCGACTAATTCTTCTTTCAGGTTTGGAGGAGAATTTGAGGTTACAGTGGGAGGTTTCCTGATTAGATAAATTGATAACCATTCTGATCTAGGTTAGAGTGCACACTGAGTTTTTCTTTTCTCTCTCTCTTTGGCAGTGACCATGGCCCGACCCTTGACTATGACTCAGTGGCCAAGTTAACCAAACCTTCTTAAAACACTGGCTTTTGGATTGTCAGAGTTGCATACCTCATTGCCACTCCTACTCTTACCCTTTTCTCCAGGACACCCCGTATTATTACGAACATCCACTTCCATTGGATAAAACCATCGTATGGTTATATACGAACTCGAAGGAACTTGTTCCAAATTCGAGGATGGTTTCTGGTTCTTAGAAAACGAATAGGACTATTCAGTTGTCTTTTTCCTTTTACCTTCTCTCAGGTAGCCAGTGCTCCTTGGATTCGGACAGTACACCTATTACGCTTATTGGATAGTCTTCTTCCAAACCATAGGCAGGTGCCGAACGGTAGGGAATGAAGAAAACCAATTAGCCTAACGATGGTGTACAGAAGGTAATAAGTTAAGACAAATAAAGGGATTAGTAAGAGGGCAAAGTAAATTGCGACTGCTATTCACGACCAAACCGAGTATTTCTTCGCCAATCCTACATCACCTTTGTATTTCTCCAGGACACTCCGTATCACTACGAAGATCCATAGTTTATTGGATACCCCATCGTATGGTTATATACGAACTCGAAGGGACTTGTTCCAGTTCGGGGATGGATTTTGGTTCAGGAGAAATAGGAATAAGGTTTTATTCAGTTGTCTTTTATCTTTACCTTCTCTCGGGTTGCAAGTGGTCCTAGGATTAGGACAGTACACCCATTATGCTTATTGGATAGTCTTCTTCTAAACCATAGGCTGGTGCCGAACGGTAGGGAAGGAAGAAAACTATTTAGCCTAAGATGGTGTACAGAAGGTAATGAATAAAGAAAAATAAAGGGATTTGGAGAGATGGGAAAGAAATATACGTTTACAGTTGTGAATCTCATAATGGAAGAGGCATTACTAGGAATACACGGATACCCCTACGACACATTTCAATGTTTCAGTTTCACTTTGTGTTGTTAAAGGAAAACTAATTTCCCAGTTAGACACTTGCTCCAGGGTATGTATTTACTAGGTTTGATTCTCACATCTGTATGGTTTTACAGATGATGTGTGGGAGTAAGTTATTGGGAATTGGGTGATCATCCTCATTATATCGGGATTCGTTGTAATTGGTGATATATGAGGAGATCGCCTGGGTTGTTTGCCGGACGGCAAATATTTGGTTTTGAATATCCGTTGTTATGCACCAATTTCAAATTGATATGTCTGTACGTTCATTTTTATTAAGTGGGATATAACTTTTTGAAATTATGTCTATGATATTTACCTATATCAGTTGATGGTTAGGTAAGAAGCATTAAATAGCGGTGTAATTCTTCTTAACCATAAGTACAGTTTTTTAAACTACGACACACAGGGAATGAGTTATTAGACTCCGGGGACTTATACAGAGTATTGTATGTTGTCCAGTGTCCATCAGGACAGAGGGGTTGGTACTCGTACTATATTCTGTTTACATGTGACTTCTCTACTTTTTAGACATGTGTTTCGTAGAAATGCATGGTCTATGTTTTGAGAAGTTATAGGTATAAGAGTAAAGTAGAGAACTAGATATTGCAAGTATCAGGATTCTTCAAGGTGATCGAAAATGTAGATACTTGTGTATGGTATTCAGTTAATAGTAATGATTAAGAGAACTTGCTTCGCTTTCAGGTTACTCATAATTGGAAGCATTCCTAAGTTGAGTAATGCTGATTGGCCTCTCTCCATTTAGTTGACATGCACTGGAGACAGCTGCATGATTTGAATCTGGTTCTAATTAAATCAGTGCCTCTGTTTCTATATTGGATATAGAACGGTTCATATCATAACGATGTTAGTTACGGGGAGTTTTCCGGCTTATGCTTAGAACCAAACTCTGGATAACTCAAGGCACGTTTCTGTAATGGCAGTTTGTGGGTTGACCCAGGCTATGACGAGGGTTGACTTTCTACCATCTCGAAAATCAATAGTGATATTGTTCTAGACACGCCACAGTTTTAATAAAAATGGATTTTTTCAGAAAACAGTAGTGGGAGTACGGTAGAACTGGAAATGCTTCCAGAAACGCAAACGATTACTGAAAATTTGATAAGAACGTAATGATTCAATCTGGTTTGACATTCCATTATCCACTCCGCAGATATGGTGGGTAACCTCAAGCACCCGAGAGGTACTCCGGTAGCCTCAAGGACGGTGACAGGGAGGTTCTTGTTTACCCAGACTTGCCATTGCTGTTGTTCTAGACTGTGAGACCCGGCAGGAGGATGAGTGTAGCGTTGTTCTAAACTAGTTTTAGAAGTATACGTGTATATGACTCTGCCAGAGGGTTCTAATAGTCAGTGGGAGCAGCGGAAGCATAGTGGATAAGTAGCTTATGTCTATTTATGGACTAAAGCAGATATAGCGGAGATAGATCATCTATTTCTGATGTGACAGTCATAAGTTTGACTTCATCAGAATAGGGGATGGATCTGTTAAGAAGGTAGTAGGGTGTGATATCCTGGTATTTGGATGACATTCACAGAGTAGGAAGTGAAATTCCTATACAACGATCAGTTATACTTTGGTTGTCACACAGTGGTTTCTCCACATAGGACATGGAGATTATATCAGATATTCTGGTTACTAGATCTATGGTTTTAGATCTAGATTTGGGTAGTTTTCCAATCTGGGTACTTAGACAACATTCTAAAGGTGTTTTAGAATGGAGGACTCCTGGCACGGTAGTGTACCTACAGGTGATGGAGTCACCCTCTCTAAAGGTGTCTTAGAGACTAAAGGGGAGAGGGATGTGCATGATTGGCAGAACACTTGCGTAGGCAATTGAGCCAATCATGAGATATCAAGTAACACACCAGATGTTTTTGCACTAGATGCAATAAGGTGATATTGATCCAATCCTGGAGAAACGTTTGGAAGCAGTTTTAGAACATAAGTGGATATTCTAGGGATATGATAACAACAGCCCCTTTTATGAGACAGTTATCATTCCAGTCTTCCAAGGTGACCTGGATGATAGAGTGGTTGTCAGAGTTATAGTTTTCCGTCCGACGATGGGCAGTATTTTGGACAGGTGCTCCAAGCGGATATTGAGGGAGGCATGGCGCAGGATACTGATTGGTTTCAGTTGACGATACAGTCTAAGAAGTTTGGATTTGTAGTTCATTTATGAACTAGGTCCCATCAGATTCCAGACAAATTCTAAGACAGGTATTGCTCATTTCGGAAAATGGCTTTCTCCGCGAACTTGAGATAAAGAGAGACATAGAAAGAAACATCAGAGCGGATCCACTAGCTGAGGCTATTTCTCGAACGCAATGGTTTCGCAAATGAGCTTTGTGAGACTGATTAGTAGAGGAGTTGGGTGTTCGGTATCACACGGGCTGTGAGTATGCGATATCGCAATAATTAGCCTTGAGTGCAAGTGGGAGATTGTTGGATATAGTTCCCTCAGAGTCAATTATTGGATCACAGGCACGTGATTGCAATGATTGAGGGACGACCTGTACCGGTAGGACAGTCTTACTCGAAAGGTTTGTATACTATCTGGTTTGTCTTTATCATTGTGTACATGCTTTAGGTGACATTGTAGTTCACTATTACACTTTGATAGAGAATAGTATGCTACCATAGTTTGTCTTTATCATCGTGTACTGTTTTAGGTGACCTTACAGGTCGCTATTGCATGCTGATAGAGCCTATATGATTCTTTCTTGACAACCAGCAGTATGATGGCGATCATATACGTGGGAGCTGGGGTCTACAAGCACATCCTTAAAAGGTCCCTAGTCGTGGGAGTTTCGAGACTGGGCATCGATACTCCATTAGTAGACTAGTGTATACAGTCGAGACCCCGATGAGGGGCGGTGGCCGGTCTCACAAGCCATTGGTGTCAGTTGGTTCACCTAAGATGTATAAAGGTGCCCATTAGGTTATGAGTACATCGGGCAGGACTCGCCGGGAACATGCTAGTTGGTATTATACCTGACGTCAGATGGCAGTTCCCTGGTGACATGTGTACAGGTTAGTTCACCGACCTGAGATCGTCATTTGTCTCGTGTGAGTTCCCACTGTGCTTTGATTACTACCCTACCACGGCTCAAAGGAGTCGTGCAAACAGGTTTTAGTTGGGTACAGTCCCGAGCCACATGGAGGCAGTGAGCGGATCGGCAGGGGTTCGTCTCTCCCGGTATTGGGGGTGAGGTCGCGCTGTGTCTAGGAGAGCCATTACACGAAGTCCTTGGCCAAGGCAGGAGATTTACTGGTAGGTATTCCAGTAGTATCTCACGGTGTTCTGGGCTAAACTCCGACACGACTTGTACCGCTTTTAGGGGCCTGACTTTCACCAACCCCCTAGGCACGACATGCGATGCTCATAGACGAACGGACCGGACTGTACGGATATTGTCACTGACAGGCTCAATAGGGTGTCAGGATGAGTTCGCTCATCGACCTCCCTTTTGGTCAATACCTAGTAGCCCGTTACGTATGGCTAATACCTCTGACGTGCTAGTGGTTAAATCCACAGCCAAAGTATTAACAAGTCTTTAGAGTCCCCCACAGACAGTTTCTCAAGTTTCGGGCGAAAGGTTGTAGAGGCCGTATAATATATGGCAGGGTTCGATCTTATACGTGCGGTATTGCACGGATCATGATCGGACGGACCATACTAGTGGGCTTTGGTTTAAGCCGGATCATAGTATTAGATTTGTTGGATTACTTTAGTCTCATCGCATTCGCATTCAGTCGGAATGCGGATGCAGGTATGTATATAGGTGAGGGGCATCCTTGTGATCCGTCACGAGTTTACTTTAGATGTTGTCGTATCTTTTTATTGTTGAAAACATTTGGATTAATGTTTGGATGGTGGAAATAATGAGCTAGAATTTCATCATGAGATGCATTAATGTGACATAGACATTTATCATGACTCATGGTCTCTTTTTTAGCAAAAATGTCACATTAGTGGATTGATTTGTGATGATATGAGAGGAAGAGAGAGAGAGGGGCTGCCATGGTTGTAGTTTTGGTCTTGTATTTCTATCATCTCACACTCTCTCTTACTCTCATTCTATCACAAGAAAAGAAAAGAAGAAAAAGCCTTCTCTTGTTCTTCTTCTTCCTCTAGCTTGCATTCTCCATTAATGGCAATATCTCTAACCTCCATCCAAGCAATGGATGCAAGAGGCAAAGTGATCACAAACATTCTCTACAAAACCTTGGACACGTCGGCTAGCACACTTCGCGCCCGAATTGCTTCGGATGAAGAGGGAGCCCGTAAAAAGACTCGTAGACGTGGTGCCCTTTCCGATGAGGAGATGAAGACCGGAGTTGCCGTGGGGAGCTTGGGATGGTGGCCGAAGACCGAAAGACACGGATCGCTCGGTATAGCTCTCTACTCTTTCTCCAGTTAGCTAGTAGTAGGTTAATGGTCCGATCCGGGTTTATAGTCCGCGGTAGCGCCGGTTTCTATTTAGAAAAAGTTTTTGATTCCGCAATTTGGGCTCGGAAAGAAGGCCGGGGCGCTACCGTAGACTTACAGTGATGTCGTCTACCGTGTAGACAGATGACCCAGCTGTTGCTGAGATTGATAGGATGTTGCCTCCAGACTTTACGAGCTGAGATCGCTGGAGCTTCCAGGCAAAGATGCGACAGATGATAGCTAGTCTATCCCGAGTTGGGAGACGAAGGTGATTCGTCAGATTGATGCGCCGACGTAGGCCCAGTTGAGTTGAAGATTTCCAGTGTGGAAAGTCTTACTCAGATCTAGAGTAGACCGATCCAGAGATGACCATTGATGTTTCGTCTTTCCTGGTGGATTGAGGCATTGTTCAGAATGTGGATGAAGGGTATTCACGTGTTGTCTAGGCGAAGTTAAAAAGTTCTAACAAATGTCAGAAACCCATTTTTTCAAGTTTAAAGTATTCGAAGGAACATGCAAGTAATTCTGTGGACCCTCTAGAAGAATGAAACCCTAACTCGACATAATGACCATGGAACCGCTTTTGAACCTTAGGGTTTACAGCAGTTCAGCGGTGTCATCAGTGAGGCTTGAGTTTGCCCTTCTACGATTGGTCCATAGGTACTGTGGCATGTACTGGATATTATTAAACTGTGCTTAAGTTTTGAGCTCTCGGGGAATTATGGGGCTTTGCTGAATCGATCGAAAGGTTTAACGTCGTCCAGATATCATGTGATAGCAGACCAGTAAGTTGACCAGCTTCGGATAGGGGACCTCACCCAGATGCGCTTTGAGTTGATCGAGAACGGACGAGTATAGAGTATTCCTCTGATGGCTGGGATGAGTTCCCGAGGTCGTGTTCGGTCAGATATCTTCTACAGAGTGATGAAAATACCGAGTTCGTAACATCGAGTGCATATGAGAGACTCCGGATTGACTGTAGCCGAGAACCACTGCAGTACGCAGATAGCATGGCATGATGTCGAAGTGGACGATGATAAAGACGAGTGGAACCAGAGGTTCGTGCGAGATGCTGACGAGCTGTTGTTACTCCCCGTCGAGAGTAGAATTCTAATATGTATATAGAGGCGTTGGGATACATCCAGTTCCCGAAGAAATGTTGTGCTGAAAACGCAGATGTCCAGAAAATGAGAAAAGATTATGCAAGAGTACCAGCCTCCGTATAGTTCGGCATAGGCGAGATTGGAAGAGACCCTGATCATGTTCCTTCCAGGACATTGCTGCAATAAGATTTGCACCGAGGATCAGATGTGTGACGTGTATTCGGAGGACCAAAAGCCGACGCCAGTGGCGTGCTGCATTACAAGTGGTCGTGATAATCGGCCGAGAGATGACCAGAGAAATGCCAGAGCGGAATAATTTCCGTTAGCACACCTGACCGGGCCGATAAGCCGATGGATTGCGAGATTTGTAATCCATAGTGAAGATGAGGACCTAGAGACAGAGGACTCCAGACCGTGTGCAGGAGGCAAGCGGATGTTCTTGCTCCGCCAATTTAGGCGCACCGACACATTTTTCGACATTGTAGGAGTTGTACCTCAATATCATTTGTTGTGATTTGCATTTGTGATCCGAGTATCACGCTTATATCGCTTGGACTTAAGTTTTGAACATGAGTTTCCTGTTATTTATTTTGTGCACCATGGCTGCACCTACTGGGTATTTGCATTTTGTGCACAGTTACTGCACTTGATTTAAGTTTATACACCGTTAGATCAGTTTGCGATTTGTGCATATTTATTGTACATGATGTCGATTTTGTGCCTTGGCTGCACGTGTTTATGATTTCATGGATTTCATACAGTTGAGTTGATTTTGTGTGTGTGGTACGCACTCGATTTGATTTTGCACTCAGTATAGCTCATATATGCTTGCAGTGCATTGATACAGATTTTGTGCACATAGTTGCACACGTTTTTGATTTTATACACCTTGGTACACTCGGTGTTGTTTTTATATAAGCATTTGTGTTATTGATGAGTTTTCATGCATGGGTTGCACCGTATTTGTATTTCATGCACTTGATACACCGGATTAGTATTTTTGTGCATGTTGGATGCACTAGAGTTAGATTTTATTCGTGCATGTGGGATGCACTTGATTTAGATTTTATTCTTGCATGTGGGATGCACTTGATTTGGTTTTTCGCGCATGTTGGGCGCAATGATTTTGTGCACACCGGATGCACTTGTAATGCCTTAGATTTCGGTTAGTGTTCATTTAGACGTTAATGCGGCTTTACTGTAAAAAGTTTACCAATTCAGTTTCCTCACATTTTATAACATTTAATAAATAAATTATTATTATTTTTTATCAGCATGCACGCACGTGTGCATGTAAATGTGAGTTTTGTTTGTGCTAATTTTTGTTCTTAGCAAGCTTGACACTTAACCCTTTATCTTAATCCATTCCTTAACCTAAACCCTAGATCTTTTGTGAGTGGGAAGATATTTTTCTTTTGGTGTGATGAGGTGTGTATCAATGCATTAATGGAGGAATTAATGCATATGTTACACTCACCCTCATCTCACACCCTACACTCACCTCCCTCTCTCTTTATCAATCACCCTCTCTCTTTTTCTCTATCTCTTTCTCATTTCTTCATCTCTTTATATTCCTCAAACTGAACACTCTCTCATTTCTACACAAAATCCATCACTAAACATCACAAACTTCATCAAAATCATATTTTTATCTTGGTTTTGCCTCATGGATGCCTAGGAGCATGCAAAGCTGGGATCTTTGTGTTCTTTTGGATAGGTAATTATTCCTATCTGTTCTTTTTATAGTTTTTGTGCTTTGTAGATTGTTAGATTTAGTTTAGATAGTGTAAAGTTAGGTTTTGTGCATAATATTGTATTTTTAGTGCCTTTTTGTGACATCTGTATTCTGTTGTGACCCGGAGATTTTACTAGAAAACCAAACAATGTACTTGTGTTGTACCTGTGACCATAGGACCTCACCTGGAGCATGAACCCCTAGATCTCGGACTCGGCCGGCGACGTATGAAGGCCATTCCGGTAACATCGGCCCCTGGGTTGAGTTGGGGTTTGGGTTTTTCTGAGTTGGTATCTGCTTTGGTTTGGGTAAGTTTTGTCTTGTTTGATTGTTGAGTTTTCTCAGTATGCAAAATCTAGGATCACCTAGGTAGTTTATAGGGTTTTGTGTCCGCGCGATACGTTATACGATACGGATCGTGCACTTTGTGTGGTTTTGCTGTTAGGTTAGTTTCGTCGTGTCGCTACGCACGTTAGCCACAATACGAACACTTGAGAGTATGTTTTTTGTTGTTGCGTCGGTCTAATGTAGTTTGTACGTGTTTTGGGTATATTATTAATATATACTTGTTTTATTATTTTATTGTTGCAGGTTCGCAGGCGGGGACTTCGGACACTGCTACAATGGGAAAACAGGTGGTAGACTTCATCTAGCTTGGAGCATTGGTGAGTAGATTTAACATCTACAGGGAAATCGCCCGCATGGCGTTATGCGTCTGGGCTAGAGATGTTAATTCTGTCGCATATTCTATGTCATATTTAGAATTTGCGCACTTACCCTACTGCTTAGTTAATTGTTGTGTTTGGACAAGTATCCTTAGGACACTGCACTGTTATTGACGGCTCATGTTGCAAGAGCACTGATTGTATGCCACACACACTGTCGATAATTGCCATGTCACGCACAACCCACATATAGAAATACTATTGTTTGGTTAGGGACATTGAGACATTGATTCATATTTCTTTATGCATATGACATATAGCATACCTGTATATCTACATGCTTACGCATATACCTTCACATACTTACATGATTAGATACCTGTATACCTATAGAGTATTGTACCTTTAACGATAGGTACATACACACTTTATGACATAGCTAGAGGTATACCTTGCACACATATTTCACTTATACCCAGGGGTATACTACATCATTATTTATAGGTAGATACATATACCTTGCTATACCTATATGTTTATATACATATCTAGTTATATCTACATGTTTACCTTTACTTGATGTTATATTAGACTTGGATAAATTAGGAACCGCATGATATTCTTATTAACATGTTGCAGTTAATTTACGGTTTTTCCTTTATATGCTTACATTTCAGTTTATGTTGCATACATTATATTCATGGATTTTCGCATTTCTATATGGATTTTTCATGATATTCCTTTTTATTCCTAAGTATATATAATAGTGGAATGGGACGCTGTTACATATGCCTTTACACCAATATTAGTGGAATGGGACGCTAATATATATGTATTGATTCATGCATTTGTATTTATTCTTTACTTGGTATTTGTAAGCAATCGCTTTGAGATTTGTTTTTAACCGATACGTGGATCAAGGGTGTCGATACCGGACGCTTACGATTCGAGAAACGTATATACTGATACGTGGATCAAGGGTGTCTATACCGGACACTAACGATTCGAGGAACGTATAAATGTGAGAAAGACCGATACGTGTATCACGGGTGTCGATACTGGACATTTGCGATTCGAAGAACGTATAGATTTGAGTATTTCTGTGTCGATGCCTGACACATTATTTTCATGATATTTCTTTTTACTCGTAAGTATATATAACAGTAGAATGGGACGCTGTTATATATGCCTTTACACCAATATTAGTGGAATGGGACGCTGATATCAATTTATATACATAATCATAGTTATTCATGCAAATATATTTAGGGTGTTAAAATTTTACTTGATATTGGATTTGGGATATAGGGGATTTTTTTGAGATTTGCTACAGGATATATATGAGATTGCTGATTTTGTACATTCAGAATATATGAGATTTATTCGATATTGTACATTCAGGATTTGTGAGACTTATATGATATGAGAGCCAATTTGGGGGCTGATTTGAGTAATTGGGATTTGGATTGTCTTGATGGATTGTGATCCTACCGCGATGTCAGGATTCCGTGGAAATGACATATTTCATTCCATACTCCACATTTTTTGTTTATGCATTGCTTCATGTATTAGTAGTACCTGTTAATGTACCTTTCATGACTGTTGTATTTACATACCTTTATTTATATGTATTACTTCTTGTGTTAGTTGTACCTGCTAGAGTACCTTTCATGACTGTTGCATATATGCATTTTCATATCATTGTTGCATGATTATTGCATACCGATTGTCATATTATTATTGCTTCATGTATTGGTTGTACCTGCTAATTTACCTTTCATAATTATTGCATTCATATGACCTTTTATTGCTATTATTTGCATATGTTATATTCGCGCTGTACGTGCATACTTGCGATTATCTGCATATGTTATTTACTATTCACGAGTTGGCAACTCACCCCCGTTGTGCCACAGTTGTTTTTCACGGTGTTCCCCAGAGTAGTCGAGGCAGGCTATTCATCTATCTGATCATCTTTTGCTGCGGATGACGCTTCAGCTCATAATGTGCAGTTTTGCTTAAGTGGGTTTTGTGGTTATCCGTATTGTTGTATTGTATATTTGTTGTATCCTTGTACTCTCCATCTACTATATTTTCTTGTTGACTTAGAGACTTGGTGAGGACGATATTGTATATTATTTGTGACTTATTGTCTTTTATACAGTTTCCTTTCTATCGTCTTTTATTTCTTCGCTACGGCGTCGTATATTTGTTGTGGTGGTTGTTTTTGGTCTTTGGGCGTGTATTTGCTCCCGTTTGGGGATGCTTTGTTATTATTTATGTTGTACCCATTTTTGGGGCTAGTTTTTACAAAGGAGGTGCAGCCAAAATTTTAAAAATAGAAAGTTGGACTTTTAAAGAATTTGGGTTGTGATTTCAAAGACTTTTAAACAATACTTCTTATCTTTTCTTGTCTTTTAATGGTTTAGATTTTTGGGTTTTGGCTTTCTTTTACTGCGTTCGCCTGTAGACGTTGCGTAATATTAGGGCCGTCATGTGCCAATTTCGGGTCATGACAAAATTGGTATCAGAGCGCTAGGTTTTACCTTTCGGAGTGTAGGATGACCTTGGTATGATGGAGTAGGTAGTTTAAGCAGAGTAACGTAGTGTGTATGTCTGCAGCATACTCACGATGCGGTACTCCGCCTAAAGTGACCTAAGTACAATTGCTTGAAATTCCTTCCTTGATAATTTATATCCTTGTGATTCGATTTTCGCTTTCATATCGAATCATATCTCTATTTATACCCTTTGCAGCCGACGACTATGGGGACTCAGAGAGGTGCAGCGAGGGACGAGGTCAGAATTGACTCGGGTAGGACGAGGACTGACCAGGATGGCACGCTCGCTGCACAGGAGCAGACGGATCCGCCTTCGACATATAGTATCGCTAGGCTTGTAGCAGAGATGCAAGATATGCGCCAGACGATGAGTTCTTTGGTTGAGGCCATTCGAGCGCAACGACAGGAGGTTGTCACCCATGTTACCCAGTTGTTCCTTTCTATCAGCATGCAGCATTCCGTCACCTACATAGCACTAGTGGATGCAGCCCTAGTTGACGAGACAAGTATTCCAGAGACTTTGGGAGTTCCGGAACCGTGGAGGACTCGTACCGGTGTACCAGCTCAGAGACAGAGGCCTAGTCGTCGAGACAGATTTCGTGACCGTCACGGGAGTAGCAGAGCTTTGGGACGAGGAGAGTCGTGTTAGCTAGATCAGCCGGTTGTTGTGTTAACTTTTGTTAGCGATTCTTTTGTTGCGCGATACGTATTTCAGTTGTGTGTCAATCGGGTAGGAGATTCATCCGTCACTTGATCCTTCTAGAGATGTTGGATTTGACGTTCTCCTGGGCACGGATTGGTTAGCTACGTGCTAGGCGTCTGTGGACTACCGCGAGAAAACGTTCAGGTTTGTTTTTCCCGGCAAGTCAGTTCTTGTTGGTGCGGGGGGATAGTGGTGCCGCCTCTCACAGCTTGAATTCAGCCTTTTCGCTAGTTGGCTTTTGAGGAGAGGATGTCGAGAATTCTTGGCATTCATTCATGATACCGGAGCCACAGTGGGATTGTTAGACCGCGTTCCTTTCATGCGAGAGTTTTCCGTCGTTGTTCCAGATGAGCCGGCGAAACTTAAGGGAGCGTAAGGATCTGCTGCGCGGTTGTTCGTTGGGGGGTTTGTGCGTCTGAGTGTTTCGCATTAGAGATCTCCTAATTCTGTTCATCAAGGAGGAAGACGGCTGATTGAGGTTGTGTATTGATTGATCGTCAATTGAACCGGCTTACGGTGCGGTTAGGTATCCTTTACCTCGCATTGGCGATTTCTTCGGTCAGCTCCAGAGTGTGAGACATTTTCTAAGTTTGTTGGGGATTAGGTCATCATTGTTGAGGGTTCAGAGTGATGACATTCCGAAGACTGCCTTGTGCGTGCTACGGGCTTTGTGTGTTTTGGTGGAGTCATTGGACTCACCAATACCCTAGCAGCATTCGTAGATATGATGAACCAGATTTCTTCAGGCCATTCCTCGACCAGTTATTGTTGTGTTATTGACGACATTCTGTTCCATTCAATGTGTACTGTGGGACAGGAGTAGCACTTGAGGATTTTTTTTGCAGACATTGGGAGAGCCCCAGCGGCTTGCTATATTCTCGAAGTGTTCCTTCAGGCTTGCTTGTGTTGACTCCTAGGTCTTTTAGTTACGGGAGACGGTTTTCATATGGTTCCGAGGAAGATCATAGCTGTACAGCTTAGGCCCAGACTTATGTGCAGGACGGAGGTCCGCAGATTTTTGGGCTTAGCCGGTTTTTACCGCCGTTTCGTGCAGGATTGCTAGTATATCACTGCACCATTGACTGAACTGACCAGAAGGAGGTTTCTTTTCTTGGACTGAGGCAAGTGTGCGGTGTTTTCAGCAGTTGGAGACTCGTTTAACAACTGCATCAGTTCTTTCTTGCTTTTCGGTTCGGGCGACTTTATTGTTTTACTGTAATGTTTCGCGAGCGGGGTTCGATCGTGTATTGAGGCGACACTATAGAGTTATCGCTTTTACCTCCCGACATTTTGAGGAAGTACGAGCAGGATATCCCACTCATGATCTGGAGATGGCCACAGTGGTCTTACGTTGGATATTTGGAGACACTACTTGTTCAAGAGTCGTGTCACATTTTCACGGACCACCAGAGCTTAATATACATCTTCCTCCAGCGGGTGTTGATTGTTGAGACAATCTTCTACAGATTTACATTTCTTGTGCGATCATTGAGTGCAGCTTAAGTTTGCCTCTACTGAGGGGACAGCTTGCTCATGTCCGCGCCCGACCACTTTTCCTTAATCGCTTTCGCGAGGCACTGCCCGCCGATGCTCGTTCGTCAGAGATTCTTGAGCATACTCGGCTGGGTAATAATTCGGAGTCCCTCATTTATGACAAGCGTGTGTTATGTCTAGGGACGTGTTTGTGTACCTTATACTATTGGGTGGAGACATGAAATCTTAGAGCAGGCACTCTGTCAACTCTCTGTACTCATTCAAGTTCCACCAACATTTGACGTGACTTGTGAGATAGTTACGGGTGAGCAGGGATGAAGAGTGAAGTTTCGGATTTCGTTTCAAGGCGTCTGTCTTGTGGTGTGCTTTGGTTGAGCATCTGAGACCGGCTTGAGAGTTGCAACCTTTAACCGTTCCGAAGTGTGAATGGGAGCAGATCTCCACGAATTTCGTTATGGTGTCTACCCAGGATTAGATAGGGTATGACTCCATTTGGATGTTTGTTGTCCGGTTTTGCTCATTTTGCTCAGTTGTTCTTTGTTAAGTTTGTGCGTTGCACAGAGTTCCTTCATGGGTCGTATCCAATGAAGGCACCCTGTTCGCTTGCCGTCTTGGGCAGGAGCTTCAGGAAGTCTTGGGTACTGGTTGAACTTTAGCTCCGCTTTTCCATCCGCAGGATGATGGTTTTGTGAGAGCGGGCTATACCGACTATGGAGGATATGCTTGTGCGTACGTTTTAGTTGTTGTCGGCAGTTGGGGATCGTCACTCGCCATTGTTAGAGTTTTCCTTCGATAGCTGTTGTCAGGAGGCACTCCAATTAGCAATCTTTAGGTTTAGTTGTTAGGTCGTGTCGATCACCAGTCTATTTTTCTGACTCTGCGTAGTAGGATTTTTGGACCCCAGCTAGTCTAGAGACTTCAGAAATGATCCAATTGGTTCTGGTCAGGATGATGGCAGCCCAGTGCAGACAAAGGTCTTATGCCGACCGTGATGCTCGCAGACTTGAGTTCGCAGTGGGAGATCATGTATTCCTACGGACTTTTCCGATGAATGACATGTTGAGTTTTGGGAAGCTTATCCCAGGATTTAGGTCCTTTTGAGATCCTTAAAGCGAGTTAGTTCCGTTGCCTTTAATTTGGCACTTCCGCCCAGATTATTGAGTATTCACCCCGTATTCCTTGTGTCAATACTTTGCAATTACCTTCATGACTTTCTCACATGATTCAGCATCAGACCATTTAGCTTGGACGCGATCTTTCGTACACCAGCAGCCAATTATGTTAATGGCTCGGCAAGTGGAGAAACTTCGGTCAAGGGTCTTGCCATCTGTGAAGGGTTTTCTTGAACGTAGCCGTATAGTGAGGTAATCACTTGGGAGGCTGCGAGCGAGATAGGAGAGTTGTTATCTTCTCTTTGAAGGTACGCTTAGTGAGAATTTTAAATTCGGGGACGAATTTTTTATAAAGGGGGGAGATTGTAATGCCTTAGATTTCGGTTAGTGTTCGTTTAAACGTTAATGCGGGTTTACTGTAAAAAATTTACCAATTCGGGTTCATCACATTTTATAACGTTTAATTAATAAATTATTATTATTTGTTAAAAGAATGCACGCACGTGTGCACGTAAATGTGAGTTTTGTTTGTGGTAATTTTTGTTCTTAGAAATCTTGACACTTAACACCTTATCTTATCCTACTTCTTAATCCATTCCTTAATCTAAACCCTAGGTCTTTTGTGAGTGAGAAGATATTTTTCTTTTGGTGTGATGAGGTGTGTATGAATGCATTAATGGAGGAATTAATGCATATGATACACTCACCCTCATCTCACACCCTACACTCACCTCCCTCTCTCTTTATCAATCACCCTCTCTCGTTTTCTCTATCTCTTTCTCATTTCTTCATCTCTTTATATTCCTCAAACTGAACACTCTCTCATTTGTTCACAAAATCCATCACTAAACATCACAAACTTCATCAAAATCACATCTTTATCTTGATTTTGCCTCATGGATGCCTAGGAACATGCAAAGCTACAATCTTTGTGTTCTTTTGGCTAGGTAATGATTCCTATCTGTTCTTTTTATAGTTTTTGTGCTTTGTAGATTGTTAGATTTAGTTTAGATAGTGTAAAGTTAGGTTTAGTGCATAATATCCTATTTTTAGTGCCTTTTTGTGACATCTGTGTTCTGCTGTGACCCGGAGATTTTACTAGAAAACCAAACAATGTAGTTGTGTTGTACCTGTGACCATAGGACCTCACCTGGAGCACGAACCCCTAGATCTCGGACTCGGCCGGCGATGTATGAAGGCCATTCCGGTGACATCGGCCCCTAGGTGGAGTTGGGGTTTGGGTTTTTCTGGGTAGGTATATTCTTTGGTTTTGGTAAGTTTGGTCTTGTTTGATTGTTGAGTTTTCTCAGTATGCAAAATCTGGGATCACCTAGGTAGTTTCTAGTGTCTTGTGTCCGCGCGATAAGTTATACGATACGGATCGTGCACTTCGTGTGGTTTTGATCTTGGGTTAGTTTCGTCGTGTTGCTACGCACGTTAGCCACAATACGAACATTTGAGAGTATGTTTTGTGTTGTTGCGTCGGTCTAATGTAGTTTGTACGTGTTTCGGGTCTATTATTAATATATAATAGTTTTATTGTTTTAATGTTGCAGGTTCGCAGGCGGGGACATCGGACACTGCTACAAGGGGAAAACTGGAGGTAGACTTCACCTAGCTTGGAGCATTGGTGAGTAGATTTAACATCTACAGGGAAATCGCCCGCATGCCATTATGCGTCTAGGCTAGAGATGTTAATTCTGTCGCATATTCTATGTCATATTTAGAATTTGCGCACTTACCCTACTGCTTAGTTAATTGTTGTGCTTTGACTAGTATCCTTAGGATACTGCACTATTATTGACGGCTCATGTTGCACGAGCACTGATTGTATGCCACACACACCGTCAATAATTGCCATGTCACGCACAACCCACATATAGAAATGCTATTGTTTGGTTAGGGACATTGAGACAATGATTCATATTTCTTTATGCATATGGCATATAGCATACATGTATATCTACTTGCTTACACATATGCCTTCACATACTTACATGATTAGATACCTGTATACCTATAGAGTATTGTACCTTTAGCGATAGGTACATACACATTTTATGACATAGCTACAGGTATACCTTGGACACACATTTCACTTATACCCAGGGGTATACTACATCATTATTTATAGGTAGATACATATACATTGCTATACCTTTATGTTTACATACATATCTGGTTATAGCTATATGTTTACCCTTAATTGATGTTATTTTAGACTTGGATAAATTAGGAACCGCATGATATTCTTATTAACTTGTTGCGGTTAATTTGCGGTTTTTCCTTTATATGCTTACATTTCAGTTTATGTTACATACATTATATTCATGGATTTTCGCATTTCTATATGGATTTTTCATTATATTCTTATTTATTCCTAAGTATATATAACAGTGGTATGGGACGCTGTTATATATGCCTTTACACCAATATTTATGGAATGGGACGCTAATATATGTGTATTGATTCATGCATTTGTATTTATTCTTTACGTGGTATTTGTATGCATCCACTTTGAGATTTGTTTTTAACCGATACGTGGATCAAGGGTATCGATACCGGACGCTTACGATTCGAGGAACGTATATACCGATACGTGGATCAAGGGTGTTGATACCGGACACTTACGATTCGAGGAACGTATAAATATGAGAAAGACCGATACGTGGATCACGGGTGTCGATACCGGACACTTACGATTCGAGGAACGTATAGATTTGAGTATTTCTGTGTCGATGCTTAACACATTGTTTTCATGATATTTCTTTTTACTCCTAAGTATATATAACAGTGGAATGGGATGCTGTTATATATGCCTTTACACCAATATTAGTGGAATGGGACGCTAATATATGTGTATTGATATCAATTTATATACATCATCATAGTTATTCATGCAAATATATTTAGGGTGTTAGAATTTTACTTGATATTGGATTTGGGATATAAGGGATTTATTTGAGATTTGCTACAGGATATATATGAGATTGCTGATTTTGTACATTCAGAATATATGAGATTTATTCGATATTGTACATTCAGGATTTGTGAGACTTATATGATATGAGAGCCAATTTGGGGGCTGATTTGAGTAATTGGGATTTGGATTGTCTTGATGGATTGTGATCCTACCGCGATGTCAGGATTCCGTGGAAATGACATATTTCATTCCATACTCAACATTTTTTGTTTATGCACTGCTTCATGTATTAGTAGTACCTGTCAGTGTATTTTTCATGACTGTTGCATTTACATACCTTTATTTATATGCATTACTTCATGTGTTAGTTATACCTGCTAGAGTACCTTTCATGACTGTTGCATATATACATTTTCATATCATTATTGCATGATTATTGCATATCGATTTTCATATTATTATTTCTTCATGTATTAGCTGTACCCGCTAGTGTACCTTTCATGATTATTGCATTCATATGACCTTTTATTGCTATTATTTGCATATGTTAGATTCGTGCTGTATGTGCATACTTGCAATTATCTGCATATGTTATTTACTATTCACGAGTTGGCGACTCACCCCCGTTGTGCCACAGTTGTTTTGCAGGGTGTTTCCCAGAGTAATCAAGGCAGGCTATTCATCTATCTGATCATCTTTTGCTGCGGATACCGTTTCAGCTCATAATGTGCAGTTTTGTATAGGTGGGTTTTATGGTTATCCGTATTGTTGTATTGTATATTCGTTGTATCCTTTTACTCTCCATCTACTATATTTTCTTGTTGACTTAGAGACTTGGTGAGGACGATATCGTATATTATTTGTGACTTGTTGTCATTTATAAAGTTTCGTTTCTATCGTCTTTTATTTCTTCGCTACGGCGTCGTATATTTGTTGTGGTGGTTGTTTTCCGTCTTTGGGCGTGTATTTGCTCCCGTTTCGGGATGTTTTGTTATTATTTATGTTGTACCCATTTTTAGGGCTAGTTTTACAAAGGAGGTGCTGCCAAAATTTTATAGATAGAAAGTTGGACTTTTAAAGAATTTGAGTTATGATTTCAAAGACTTTTAAACAATGCTTCTTATCTTTTCTTGTGTTTTAATAGTTTAGATTTCTGGGTTTTGGCTTTCTTTTACTGCGTTACGCCTGTAGACGTTGCGTAATATTAGGGCCTTCACGTGCCAATTTTGGGTCGTGACAGCACTCGATTGGGATTATCATTGTACGTGTTAGTTGCACTGGTTAGAGATTTTCGTGCACTATAGATGCACTAGAAGATGTTGTCGTGCACACCACACCCGTTGCACAAGACAGAAGCTTTCGTGCACACCCGTTGCACTTTGTTTTGCTTTTGTGCATATTGTGGCACTTGTATTTGGATTTGATTTCTGTTCACACCAGAGCATGTGTAGGGTTGCGTAGCACTACCACAAGGTTTAGCAAGGCATCACACATGCCATATTATAAAAATTTGGTGTGCTATGAAACCTTAACCAAGATCTTAACTATAGAATTAAGGTTAACTTTGCATGTAAAAAACTTTACATCTAAGAGGGAGAGGGATTACAACCTTTGTAGTCCGTTCCTTCGCTTCATAAGCTCCGAGTAGTAGTCCCTTCACCGCGATCCATGAACTCCCGGACTCTAGAGAGGCTCCACGAGTCGAATGATCCATGCTTGCTTGAAGACTTCAAAATCCAAGATGATCTATTTCGAGGAAACATGAACTCAAGCTATGACTTCACTAATTATGAATTAGTGAAGCTAACACACTAATCTATATAGCTATTATAGAAGAGAATGATGAAGTAGGAATTTTTCTCACATTATTATTTAATTTCACACTATTTTCTTCTTGATCTCAAAAGCTAGAAAGCAAAACGAGAATGAGGAAGAAGAAATGAATGAATGAATGAGATTGAGGTTAGAAATGCAACCATGGGTCAAGTATTTCATCCTTAGCCATTGTAGAGAGTTAACCATGGCTATGTGTCATGGTTGGGTTAGAAATATCTAGGGCAAAACAAAAAGGATGGACTTGGTCAATGGAAATGTACAAGTTTCATGAAGCTTCATCCATGACTCATTTCCACAATTTGAATTACTTAGATATTTAAACACGAACATTACATATAGCATGGTATAATTCTCATACATATATGTTGCATGAATAACCTAGCATGCTACAATATTATATATCACATATATAATAGTTATGTAACAAAAGAAAACAATACAATAAACATATATCACATATATGTTAAATGTATCACATGTAAGAATAATAAATATATAAGTGAGCACATAATACATACATACATACATACATACATACATATATTATATTTAATCGAATCAACACTTGATTCGATAACTCGGCTATATCATATATAACCGGCTGATATCACATATCGCGAGAATCGAATACGGTATCACATACACGTATCAATCTTGATCCCGCACATATCACATACATGCTCCTACTCCATTTTTCCTGAGCCAAGAAACCTCTATGTAGGACTCTAAAGACTCATCAATACGCCGGCTGTAAGTGATGATCATATCAAACGCCCACAAGCTGCAAGCGGTCAGCTAAACGTAACAGCCACCCGGGTATTGAGCGACTAGAAGATCAACAAGCATGCCTATACATACTCCTGTGAATCCAATCAGTAAATACTACCGGTCAATGGAAATGTTCAACATTTTTATGCAATGCATTTCTTCCATTTTTTGTTTGGGCTTTGCCCATAAAAATGCAGAGCATCAATTTATCCTGGGCTCTGCTCATTTATAAATGATGCAAGGCATCTGTTTTGTCTGGGCTTTGCCCCTTTTATAAATGCATAGCGTTTTTATTATTTCGTTTGGGCTCTGCCCATTTATAAATGATGCAGAGCATCAATTTAATAAGGCCTGTTTAGTCTTTTAATTGGGCCTGGCCCTTCAGGAAAGAAATGCATTGCATTTGTCAGGCGCTTTGCGCCAATTACTGAGTGCAAGCGCTTGTGGTGAGGACACGTGTCATGCTCTGGTGAGCGCAAGCGCAACAGCGCAGTGCGCTGCGCTAGTGCGCTGCGCTGTTGTGCTGCTGACACATGGCGCGCTCTGGTGAGTTACGCCAATTCCAGAGAGCAAAGCTCTTTTTCAAGTGCGCGTAGCGCAAGTGGTTCTATAGCTGACACGTGGCGCTCTCTTTAGAGCGCAGCAGCGCAGTTTGGAAGTGCAGAGCACTAAGAATCTTTTAGATTCAAGAACAGAAGTGCAAAGCACTATTTGATCTCTTGATCTAAATTAGATCAAAGAAAAATAAAAATTTTCTTTTTGTTTCAAGAACCAGAGGTTCATAAAGGTGCAAAGCACCATTTTTATTTTGTTGTTTTCTTGTCTTTTAAAGAACCAGAGGTTTATGAGAAGTGCAAAGCACAGTTTATTATGTGAAGAACATTGATATGGTTTTTTTTAGATCAATGATTTATTAAAAGAGATTTCTTTTCTCTCTTGAAGGTCTGTACCTTTTCTTTTCTTGAGGAGTTCTTCAGAGTTCTCTTTCTCTCTTTTTTTTTTTAGAAAATGTTGATGCCTTTGAGTTGAGGCTTGGGGTCCTTTTTATAGTGCTCATAAATTAGTTAAATTTGTTAAAGAGATCCTTCTCTGAGTGATTTGGGGAATTTTCCCCACCGTTGGATTTTTGATCCAAGGGCTTCTGCTTCGCAGAAGAAAATCTTCTTGTTTTAATAAGAACAGAAAAGATTTCTTAGAAATTTAATTCTGTTTGGCGCAGATGCCCCAGCGCGTGACACGTGTCGCACAGCGCACAGCGCAGCGCAACTGCGCTAGCGCATCTGCGCTGACATGTGTCGCGCAGCGCACAGCGCAGCGCAACTGCGCTAGCGCATCTGCGCTGACACGTGTCGCGCAGCGCATTGCTTGCGCAACTGAAGCGTTGCTTCCTTTAATAGAGCTTTGCTCTGATTGGGCGCGCCTTCTTGGGCGCTGCGCTGACGTATCAGCGCCTGACATGTGGCGCGTTGCGTCCGAGATTTGAAGCGTTGCTCCAAAATTTTGAATTTTGAATTTCAATAGAGCTTTGCTCTGATTGGGCGAAACAAATGCCCCCCCACCGTTGCGCTCACGTGGCGCACACGTGAGTGCAGCGGTGGTAAGATCCCGACCGTTGGATCAACGGGTGAGCTCAAGGGGCGCAAGCGCCTTGTAAATAGGGCCTCTGGCCCTTAGAAAAATCTTACCGTTTTAAGATTTTTGATTTCAACAGAGATTTGCTCTTTCTTAAGAACTTCAGAGCTTTGCTCCTTCCCAAAGTTAGAAACTTTAGGTAAAAATTAATTTAAATCAAATTAATTTAAATTAATCTTAACCAAAGTGCTTTGCTCTCACAGATCTTTTGATCTAAAGAGATCCCCATTGGGGTTTCATAAACAGAGCTTTGCTCTCAAAACTTATAGATCTACAGGGATCTTGTTCATGGGTTTTAACCCATGAACAGAGCTTTGCTTATAGATCTAAAAATAGCTTTTTTAGATTTGAAAAATGAAGAGTCTTTTTTATAAATTTTTCATGAATCTTTCAAGATTCCAATTTTTTTTAATTCTTTTAAGTGTAAAAAAAAAAATCTGATGGATCTTTTCCATTTTTACCACAGAGCCATGCTCTTTTAAGGAATCTTATGTCCCTGAGACAAGAGTTTGACAAGTGTCACTCTGTGACAGAGCTTTGCTCTGAAAGAGGAGATTTTCTCCTTGTCTCTAGGGATTCTTCCCCCCCCTTTTTAAATAGGAATGCTTTCCTGGGGACCAACTGACAATCTCATTCAATGATGAGGTTGTCTGACGTATTGAGAATCCGGATTTTGTGGGTCCCCCTTTGGTCCCCTACTTACTGCACTGCTGTGTGGTGTAATTAATTAATTTAAATTTAATTAATGCATTTTCTTTTTTTTTTAGACGCCAAACGTTGGAATTACAACACTAACGGCTAAATCGTTCTTTTTGCAGCGATCATGTCTCCAGACACTTCATTCCCTTTCGTCCGCTCGGAGGAAGGGTTTCCCGAGGCACCCTCGGACCGTGAGGTCCTGACTATGATTTGAGAATACGACCCGGAGTACAAGAAACTCCACCTTTGGGGTAAGTGGTACAATGAGATCATCCAGGATCGCCGAAGTTTCGGTTTCGCCACGCCGTCTGAGCCAACATCTTCACTCCCTTACGCAGATGAACCCCCGGTGAAGTATGCCGTGGAGGTCAAAAATTGGAATTCGGATGACCTCCTCCAACCTGTGATTGGTGCTATCCTCGTACAGCCGCCGCCAGCAATAGATATATTAGGGAGGAGAATTTGTCAGGGTGAAGCACGCCCTTGGGGACAGGCTTATAACATTGGATTGATCCCACGACCGCCTGCCGGATATTTATAATGGGCCCGGTACATCCTATCAGCGAAGAGGACTCATCTGATGAGGATTGGCTTGTACTCGGCCATTTACGTCTCGCTCTTTGAGTATCCATCTCCTCCAACATGGTGGGTTAAGGCTTTTATCGAGCAATGGAATATCCCCATCCACACCTTCCTGATGACGGACCGGGAAGTCTCTATCTCCTTGGAGGAGTTTGCTGAAATCTCGGGTCTGCTGATGAGGGGAGAGCCTTACGAGGAGCTGCTTCCTCCCGATGAGTACGTCTTTGCCACCAAGCCGCTGGTGTTTGACCTGACGCCGGAGAACGCTATTCAGCACCAGTACCCAGGTTTGGTTAAGGTGCTGGAGATCTATGAAGGACTCTATCTGGAATCGGGCATCCGGGGTGTCCGTTTCGCAGATTTTATTGCCCGCTTCATTCGACCGGAGTTCTTATCGGTGCGGAGCGAGAAGTTCGCCCAGCTCGACGACCCTTTTGGATTCGGCTTGGATCGCCGACCCACATCGGAGGATGACCACAAAGATTTTTACCTCCCTGGTGCTGCCGTCGTCTCTTTTTCAGAAATCGCCGTCCCCGACATGGATGAAGAGACCTTCTTTGTAGGGTTCTTGGGCTTGTGGTTGTGCAATTTTGCGCTTCCTATGCATCCACGCTACATGCGGCCGACTGTTTTCTACCCAGCGCATCGGATGGTGGCTGGTTTGCAGTTGTCAGTAGGAATCGCCGGGTTGGCTTATCTTTATAATGGACTTAGCGTAGCGGCGGACGCTAGTGAGCCTGGGGTGCAACCCGCCAACTTCCCGATGCATTACTTTACTTCTTGGATGGAAATGCACGTGCACGGGGTGTTTGGCGCCCATAGGATTCCTCCCTTTTTTGAGAAATGCAGGCTCCCAAGGGTCATACGGTTGGTCGGGGCTTCGATCGTTGTTGCACCTCCGCGGGAGGCTAGGGGGCTGCTCCTTCGACCACACCTGGTCGGGGCGAAGGTTTCCTTCTTGGATAAGGTCATAACAATAGGCTCAGAGACCACCAAGTCGGTAGTGTCGCTACGCGATGATTTTAAAGACGGGGCTTCCATACTGAAGGCTCGGGAAATCCTCCATCTCTACTCCATTCGGCCGGGCTACCTGGTGTTCAGGCAGAATGAGACAGCACTCTTCATGAGGTATAATCCTCACCGGTTTGCTCAGCAATCGAGCTACAACGAAGGGATCCCGATGGAAGCCTTCTTGGAAAAGCCCGTGGTTAGCCGAGAGGGGATAAAGAATGCAATGCACCACTTTATGCGGCTCAACACGGGTTCTTATTTCATCATCAGCGAAGCGAGCTGCATTCCCAAAGTCCTCAACGCGTACGTGGCTTGGTATGCGCATGCAATGGGTCCAGTTATCCAAATGGAAAAACGCATGCTGGTTGACCGCAAGGGTGCGCCTCCCGGCGGCGATCGCAAGGCTCCCTTGAAGCCGAGGACCCCGGTTATTTCTCCATTCAAAGGTGTTGGAGTCGGACCTCCGCACGTGTTGAGCCCTCCGCGCGAATTGCCACTTCGCGATATTGTGGATGCGCCACCAGCCTCCCGTGCTTCAGTGGAGGCGGTAAATGTGGTACCGCCAGAGTCTGGCGCCGGCGAGGATATCGGGACCCGCTGCCCCAAGGCGTCCGCTAAGCGTAAATCAGTCCCGGGTGTATCCAGAGCTGGCGGGCAAAAGAAGAAGAAGCCGCTCCTTTCCCTTGACGCGATTCTTGGCTTAGAGCCTGAGGCCTCTCTTACCAAAGGAATAAGTGAGTATGGCAGCAATAAGGGCTTCGCGGTAGACCCCGCAGACACCGACCAGGCGGCCGCCATTGCGGCTTCTGAGCGATCAGCGAGGCTTGAAGCGTGGTTAAGTAAACTCGCTGAGTCTGGTAATTATTAGCTGCTCTCCTCATCATTTCATCGCATTTTTCATCATTATTCTTGACTAATACTTTTCCCTATTTTCAACAGGTGTCTCTACCGAAGAAGCTATCGCTGCCTCTTTGAAAACCTTCCAAAAGGAGGAGGAGAAACGCACTTTAGCGGGCGCCGGTATGTCCCACCCCCCTTTTTTTAAGCAAATTTCGTCGTTCTTTTCGATGATCAACCTAACTTTCTTTCCTTGTTTCCTTCTAGGGGTTATACCAGTCGACGAAGATATTCTTCCGGGACCCGTCACTGGAGTTCCGGTCTCGTCGGGGCTGCTGCAAGGGCTTCGACTTGACAAGTCGACGAGGGATGCCTTGAAGAGTTTGGAGGCATCCCTGTATACGGACGAGGATGCCTCAATGCGAGAGGCTCTGGTTAGGTCCGTCTCAACGGCCCTGGAGGAGAGAAAACGGCTGAGGCGCGTGGCGAAGGCGGGCCGGGCTGCTTTGGCTACGGGAGCGGGCCCAAGCACCGTCCCTCGGGCAGATACTCCTTCCGAAGAGGCCCCTGTCACCCTATCCACTGCTCGCAGACAAGTGGCGCATGCCGTTCGAAGCGCAAATGATAAGTCCACTTCAGGTAACATTTCTTTCAGAATTTTTATTGTGAAAGTTATAATGCCGACGGTTCTTACATATATTATTTTGCAGGGCCAAGTCCGACCGAGGGTGAGGCGGAGACCGTTGATCCTAGGGGAACAGAGGGGGTGATGCCTGCCGAACCCGATCCGACAGTGGGCAACATCGTCGAGGCTTCGGGGCCCGAGATAGAGGTTGAGGGGTCTACAGCTGAGAGGGTCATTGATGCCCAGCCTGAAGTGGTGGCAGATGAAATGATCATTACAACTGAACCGAGGGTGGTGGCGGACGAGGCGCTTGAGGCCGGCGACCTCATGGTGACAGTGGATGAGCCGATGGAGACGGCGGAGCTCGAAGAAGTTGCGGGTGAGATGGGTACGACTGTTGGGGAAGAGTCAGCCGCTTCCTTCTAAGAATCCGGCAACGCTCCAATCATTGCCCTCCCTGCTTACGATCTCCTGCCATCTCCTGGTCGCGCTAGCACGACGACGGTCCCCATCGAGTCGGGTGATGAGGCTACGGGCGGTGGCCTCATGTCGATAGAGGAGGGAGTCGGTTCTGTTTCTGCCAGGAGCTCCTCAGGTAAACCTTAGGTTACTGTCTTTCTTATTTTACAATCCTTTCTGACAAGTTCACCTTTCTTGTAACACAGGTGCAGCCAGCGCCGATGCCCCACTGCTTGAAGGAGCGCCTTCAACGACTGCCTTGGCGGTGGTCACCTCCTAACCCTCTCTCATACCGTCTAAGATGTTGGAAGGTATGGGTTTGCAACTTATTAGTCTTATCTTTCAGATGTATAGTGTATGTACAGAAGTCGTGCCATTGTGTCTTTTCAGGAGTACTTTTTGACCATCTTTACCAGATGTTGCTCCCACACTTCTCCTTCCCATCCGAGCTTGCTTCTTCCTCTGGTGGCGTTGGTGAGTATGATTTCCAATGACATCCTTCTTTCTCCATTGATGGGATTATTTCTAAAGCCCCCCTTTTTTTTATCTCGACTGCAGTGTTACAAATCGAAGGAGGGGATGAAAGACGGGCTGCGCTGCCGACTCTTCCGGCTCTGCCACCTGCCTCAGCTGGTACAGCGACTATCACATTGATAAAGTCTTCCTTCTTTATTTTCAGAACTGTTATCTGATCACATCTTGTTTCTTTTCAGCTGTCGTTCTGGTCTCGGTGCCCTTCGAATCTCGCATCATAATGCCGGCGGGTCCTTATCTGAGGAGTCTGTCTTCAAAAGGCGCCGCGAATAGTCTGCGCATGTTGAGTGACTACGTCGAGGAACTCGACATTGAAACTCCTACATCTGCCGCAGACTTCGCTATGATGGTTAACCCGATGCTAGCAATACTCGTGAACTTTCATGATGAGGGCATCGTCACATCTGGGTTATTGTAGGGAGATCGAGGGTCGCCTATATCAGTTGGAGTCGCTGCGTTCCGCTCCCGAGGCCTTGGCTGCCAGTAATCAAAGAACAGCGTGGATTGAGCAGAGCGCTCCTTACTTCCGCCACCTCGAACAAGAAGTCATTTCAAAGCGTAAGGAGCGTGGTGAAACTTCAAGAAAATCCGTCCAACTGCATGCTCGGGTGGAGGCCAACGCCGCACGGCTGAAGGTTGTCTTTGAGGGCCTCCTGCAATGTCTTTCTGAAGGGTTATCATTGAGGAAACACCTTGATGTTGTCTAGCGAGATGCACCTAGCCAGGAAGCAGCCCAGAAGGCGGCGGAGGAGCAACTTTCATATTTCTTGCAGCAGCGAGCCCGGGTGGAAGCGGAGGTGGCCGCGGCAGCCGCTCAGGAGGAGGCGTTGAAGGAAGTGCGAGAGCAGCTTGTGGATTTACTAAAGACACTTCCTCCTCAGTAGCTATCCTTCTTTGTATCGTTTGTAATTGTAGATAAAAGAATGTATACATATATTTTTTATTCTTTGACATAATGTATCCTGTACCCAATCAAGTTTATGAATAAAAGATACACCTTTTTTGTAATGTGTCATTTTCTCCGTCTTTTCTTTCTTTTACTATCAGCATATCACTTTAGCAAACATGGTTGACGGATGATTAGAACGAGTATCCTGATTTTCTTAAGAAATAGCGATGGCTTAGGCCGCAGGTTCGGATCTGCTGCCTAAGACTTTTCAACTCCATGAGCCGTGAGGGTCTCATAGAGATTCTTCTCCCTACGGATCGAGAGGATCTCGTAGGTGGGCTTTCTCCTTAGGAATCGTGAGGATTCCTAAGTATTGTTTTCTCTTACAAGTCGTAAGGATCCTATAAGAGAATTTTTCCCTCTTACGAGTCGAGAGGACCCACAAGCGGTTGTTTCCCTCCTCGTCGAAATTCGACTTTGGAGAGTGAGACCCGTGAATAGTTTGCAAGTGACCATTTTGGATTGACTTGCAGGGTCCCATTGTTCCGGAAGCAAGTTTTTTAGTCCCTGCTGCTTGAGGCTTCATTTGCATGTTGAGACGAATCGGGAATTTCCCGCGGAGACACAGTTTCTCTGCGAGCCGACGCGAATCAGGAGGCTCTCATCAATGAGTGTTTGTATCCGTGAGTCGAGAAGTTTGCTAGGGATTATTTGTTTCCCAAGCGCCAAGGATTATTTATTTCCTTGGCGTTTGAAACGAGTCGAGGATTCCCACGGAGGCACTGATGGCTCTGCGAGTCGACGCGGATCAGGAGGCTCTCGTCAAGGAGTGTTTGTATCCGTGAGTCGAGGAATTTGCTAGGGATTATTTGTTTCCCAAGCGCCAAGGATTATTTGTTTCCTTGGGGTTTGAAACGAGTCGAGAATTTCCCACAGAGGCACTGGTGGCTCTGCGAGTCGACGCGGATCAGGAGGCTCTCGTCAAGGTGTGTTTGTATCCGTGGGTCGAGGAATTTGCTAGGGATTATTTGTTTCCCAAGCGCCAAGGATTATTTGTTTCCTTGGGGTTTGAAACGGGTCGAGGATTTCCTACGGAGGCACTGGTGGCTCTGCGAGTCGACGCGGATCAGGAGGCTCTCGTCAAGGAGTGTTTGTATCCGTGAGTCGAGGAATTTGCTAGGGATTATTTGTTTCCCAAGCGTCAAGGATTATTTGTTTCCTTGGGATTTGAAACGAGTCGAGGATTTCCCACGGAGGCACTGGTGGCTCTGCGAGTCGACGCGGATCAGGAGGCTCTCGTCAAGGAGTGTTTGTATCCGTGAGTCTAGGAATTTGCTGAAGACATTGGTTTCTTCGGAATTGGACTGAACCGTCGAGATTTGGCTTCGTCTTCTGGCGGAGCTTGTTGGGAAAGTATGGTTCCCTCTTTGTTTACGCCCTTGGATTGTATACAGGGATCGATGTGATCTTAACTGTAGGGTCAAAATTTTATCATCATTTTTTTTGTTTTATCTCCACGATGCTCTATCATTTCAGCTTTTATATCGCGAAGGTTGCGATTGCCCAATCATTTCGGCTATTTTTCGCGGTGCCCAATCATTTCGGCTGTTTATTTTATTTTTACTCGCTGCTTTTTATTGCGAGTTGCCCAATCATTTCGGCTATTTTGCATGCATACATTTTTACTTGCTGCTTTTTATTGCAAGTTGCCCAATCATTTCGGCTATTTTGTATGCATGTGCGGCCTTCTGGCTTTCCGCCGTAAATCTGGAATTAGGCACCGATTTCGGCATCAACACCGCTACAACTGGGATATTGCCAGGAGCGAATCATCATCTGCCCCCGTCGATGTTGAACAAAGGTAGCTTAGCGAACAGGGTTAGGGTCCTGTCGTCTAAGGCTTTTAACTTCATGAGCCGTAAGGGTCTCAGAAAGGTATTTCTCCCTACAAGTCGTGAGGATCTTGTACGTGTATTTTCTCCTTAGGAACCGTGAGAATTCCTAAGTGTATGTTCCTCTGTAAGTCGTAAGGATCCTACCAGAGGGTTTTCTCCTTGTAAGTCGAGAGGACTTATAAGGGTTGTTCATCATGCGAACATATCCCCAGTCTCGGATGAGACTTGATTAGGGAAATGTTTATTCGCGCCCGTGGATTGTATACAAGGGTCAGTATTGAGCCACTTGTAGGGCAATATCGGAAGTTGTGGGGGTTGCTTAAGCACAGGTTTAGGTCTCTGTAACTTAAGACTTTCAACTCTTATGAGCCGTGAGGGTCCCATAAGAGAGTTCTTCTTACGAGTCGTGAGGATCTCGCAAGTGTATTTTCTCCTTAGGAATCGTGGGGATCCCTAAGTGTATTGCTCCCTCGTGAGTCGTAAGGATCTCACGCAGGTGGTTTCTCCCTACAAGGTCGAGAGGATCTTGTAAGTGTTCTTTAACGAGGTTGTGCCCTTTCAGGTTTTCATAAACACTCGCCGGTAGCCCTGCTGTTTTTACTCACGGAGCCCTTTCGGGTTTTCAACCGTGCCCATTTTGCTTATGGACATACCGTTTTTTTTTATTCTTTTTATTTTCATATATATATATATATATATATATATATATATTTTTCTCTCTTTTTTTTACGAGGTCGCGCCCTTTCGGGTTTTCACGAACACTCGCCGGTAGCCCTGCTGTTTTTACTCACGGAGCCCTTTTCGGGTTTTTATCCGTGCCCTTTTGCTTATGGACATACCGTTTTTATTTTATTTTATTTTTATATGTTTTTTTTAATTTCTCGTCAGCCTAAAGATGCTGCGGTAGTAGTTTAAAGACGTTTCGGTCTGCTACTAGTTTAAGGACATTTCGGTCCGTCGTTGAGAGGCGGGCTCCTGCTTATAAAGCTTGAGCTTAGGAAGATAGCGAGCGGACGTAGTCGTCGTCATCTATCATTGACCTAGGCTGTGGCTCATCAAGTATAATATTTCTTTAGGAAGCGACCGTTTATCGGCCTGAAGGGCCTTTCACCATCCATATCCATGAGTAGATAGGCCCCACCCTGGTAGACCTTATCTATGATGTATGGGCCTTCATAGTTTGGCTCGAATTTTCCCCGCTTGGTGCGATTGGGGATCATAGGCCTTTTGACCATTAGCACGAGTTCGCCTTGGCGAAATGTCCTCGGTCGGGTCAATCTTTCATATGAGCGCGTCATCTTTGCTTTATAGGCCTCCAGATTTTGTTGCGCTATGAGCCGTGTTTCTTCAAGGGCGTCAAGCTCCTCAAGCCGAAGGTGAGCATTTTCTTCGTCCGTCAGCTCGTAATGGACAGCCACTCGTAGAGAGGGTAACTCTATCTCGAGGGGGAGTACTGCTTCTGTCCCGAATACTAACGCATATGGTGTTGCGTTTGTGGCCGTTTTAAACATAGTTCGATATGCCCAGAGAGCCTCTTGCAGTCTTTCGTGCCAGTCTTTTTTATTTCGCGACACTGTTTTCTTCATGATCTTCGTCAAGGTCTTGTTGAAGGCCTCAGCTAGACCGTTAGCTCGCGGATTATAAACCGAAGAATATCTCCAATCTATATTGTGTTGCTGCGCGAAGCGACTGATCTTATGGCTTCTGTAGGCTGGCCCGTTATCGGAGATGATCCGTCTTGGCGTTCCAAACCGATATATGACATGCGTCTTGAAGAAAAGGAGAATATTCTCCGTCTTTACTTCCCTCTGTAAGGTTTGTGTAGCACCCTATGAAGAGTTTTGAAGCATCACATACCCAAAGTTTAAATTTTTATGGTGCTAAACGAACATGCAAAGGAATCGATCCTAGAAAATTAGGGTTTCAAAATATAAAGCAAACTAATCTAGGGTTTCGAGACTACAACCTTTGTAGCTCCCTTTCGCTGGACTCCTTGGTCTCTAGGGTGTTGAACGGAGGTCCTCTTGAAGTCCTCTTGTGTCCACGATGATCCACCACGGAGATCTCCGTCCAAGCTCGCAACTTCGTAAAACCGAAGAGAACACTCTAAACAAAATGGCTAAGCTTGTGTAGAATGAAGTTGTGGTTAAGTTTCTCACTTCAAAAACCTATCTTTAAGTGGTATTTGCTCACTAGAAAAAACTAGAGAGCAAAAGAGAAAGAGGAAGAAGATGGTGGCAATTTTTAACAAGAGGTAAAAAGATAACTCATGAGAAGAAAAAGAAATATATCAATATATATTTTATTTCTTCTCACTATGAACCATGGTTAAAGTGATGGAGACATTATTTAACTTGAGTTTTAAATGATAAAGAGAAGGATAACCCTAGGTTAGTGGTAGTTGAGCATGGTTAGGTCAAAGGAAGAATGTAGAAGCAAGAATGATTATCCTTTCCTTTTCATTTTCTTTAAAATCCAAAATCAAATAATAATCCATTATATAATCCATGGTGTGAGTCTTATATTGCCGCCATTTCCATATGCTAACAACCATGATGGATGAGTGTATGTATGTGTGCATGTATGCACATCCACATGTGCATGAAACTAGCATGAAAGAAAGAAAGAAAAGCACACATGCATGCACACATCCATCATCCAAGAAAAGGTTTTAAGTGAGAAAACTAATGGTTAAATGATAAATCAACACTTGATTTATCAATCCGGTCATATCTCATATGACCCCACCAAAAGCAGTTCACCCGATCAATGTTCGGTATCATATACGCACATTTCAATCGGGTGCATGCGCATATCGCATACACGCACCACAACGTTTCGCCTGGACTGGGTAACTCCTTTGTGGGACTCTAAGACTCGTCAATACGCTGGCAGAGGGTGATGATCATATCAAGTACCCTCCAGCCGCAAGCGGTCAGCTAAACTTAACGGCCACCCGGGTATTGAGCGATCAGAAGACAACAAGCGAACCTGCTACAACTCCCGTCGAGCCATCCGGCAACACTACCGTACAGTCCGGTCTCTTCGTCAGATATGCTGCATATCGAGCCTAGGGATGGTCACGTCGACCCCAATAACTCAATAAGTCGTGCCGGTGAATGGTCTATAACAGATCGAGAAACTACTGATAACACTTATCAGCAAATCTCAGCAGCCCTGGCCAGGGACTTGCTGTTATAACCAGTCGGGCACAGCACAGCATCAACTCCCAATACCGGGAGAGACGAAACCCCTCCTATCGCTCATCGTCTTCGTGTTTCTCTGGACTGTACCCAACGGCCACCTGTTTGCACGACTCAGAAGAGCCGTGGTAGGGTGGCAATAAAAGTACAGTGGGAGAACACACAAGACTCCATGACGATCTCGGGTCTACAGACTAACCTGTACCAGTGTCACCTGAGAACTGCTATCCAACGATAGATATAATTCCATATAGGAGTTCTCGGTGAGTCCATCCAGTGTACTCAGTCACCACTGAGCACCCGTATGTGATCTTGATGTCAAACATCGATGAATGTGGGAACATCCATCGCCCATCGTATGGGTCTAGTATCATATACGCTAGTCTACTCTGGTATATCAATGCCCCGTCTCGATATACCTATGACTAGGGACGTTCCAGGATATGCTTATAGACTACAGATGTCCCACTAGTATGATCTCCATCATAATCAGAGTAGTCAAGCCGATATCCTCAGGGCTTTATCAGCATGTATGAATGAATAAAAGCATGATCAAATCAACATGTCAGATAAAGAAGAACCAGATAGCATACTATCATGTCGAGCAAGAATGCAAACTGAATATATATATACATGTATAGATACATCCACTATCACATAATGGCCTCTAGGGCATACATATATCCAACAATCTCCCACTTGCACTAAGGCCAGTTATTGGCGTATCTTATACCCAACATCTCAAAAAGTCGCTCATGCTGTGGCTGAGGGAGGGCCTTGGTGAGTGGATCCGCGGCGTTGTTCTTTGTATCTACTCTCTTAATCTCGATCTCGCGGCGATCTACAATCTCCCGGATCAAATGAAAGCGCCTCAGGATATGTCTGGACCGCTGATGGGATCTGGGATCCTTGGCTAACGCCATCGCCCCATTATTGTCACAATACAAAGGTATTGGATCAATAATGGTTGGAACTACTCCTAGCTCCGAGACGAACTTCTTCATCCAGACGGCTTCCTTGGCGGCATCATTTGCAGCAATGTACTCAGCTTCCATCGTAGAGTCTGCAACGGTATCTTGTTTGGAACTCTTCCAACTTACCGCCCCTCCATTGAGGGTAAATACAAACACTGAGATAGATTTGCTGTCATCCTTATCGCTCTGGAAGCTCGAATCGGTAAAGGCCTCCATTTGGAGATCTGTATTACCATACACCAAGAACAATTCTTTAGTCCTTCGTAAGTACTTAATAATGTTCTTCACAGCTGTCCAGTGGTTCTCCCCTGGGTTGGATTGATACCTGCTTACAACACTAAGTGCATAAGCTACATCTGGGCGTGTACATAACATCGCATACATTATAGACCCTACTGCCGAAGCATAAGGTATAATGCTCATGCGAGCTCTCTCTTCATCGGTCTTTGGACAAGAATCCTTGGAGAGAGTGACTCCATGGCAACCGGGTAAGGCACCCCACTTGGAGTCTTCCATACTAAACCTCTTTAGGATGGTGTTGAGGTACCTGGTTTGGGACAATCCCAATAACTTTTTGGATCTATCCCTATAGATCCTTATGCCCAGGATGTATGTGGCATCACCCAGGTCCTTCATGGCATCACCGACTGTAGCATAGGAATATCATTTCCTATCAGAAGAATATCATCCACGTACAATACGAGGAATGTGACAGCTCTTCCTACAGCCTTCTTATAAACACAAGGTTCATCTGGATTTTTGATGAAATCAAACTCTTTGATAACATCATCGAAACAGATGTTCCAATTCCGAGATGCCTGCTTTAACCCATATATGGATTTAAGCAATATACATGCTTTCTCGCTGCTCCCACTGTCAATGAAGCCCTCTGGCTGATCCATATAAACGTATTCTTCTAAATCTCCATTTAGAAATGCTGTTTTAACGTCCATCTGCCAGATTTCATAGTCGTAGTGAGCAGCAATAGCAAGTAGGATCCGAATGGATTAAGCATGGCTACGGGCGAAAAAGTTTCGTCATAGTCCAAACCTGGTCTTTGACGAAAAGCTTTCGACACAAGTCTTGCCTTATAGGTCTCTACCTGCCCAACCACACCAATCTTTCTTTTAAAGATCCATTTGCACCCTATAGGTTTTACCCCAGGGGGTACAACGTCCAAAGTCCATATTTGTTGGTGTACATAGACTCCATTTCGGATCTCATGGCATCCAGCCACTTCACAGAGTCACCACTCGTGATAGCTTGCTGAAAACTGGTAGGATCATCATCATCCATGATGCAATCTTCTCCGTTACCATCAATGAGGAAACCGTAGTACCTCTCCGGTGGGCGAGAAGTCCTACCAGACCTACGGAGTGGCCGAGGTTCTTCAGTTTCTATTGCAACAGCCGGTTCAACCAAATCGTCATTTGTAGTTTGTGTCTCCAGAACCTCTTCTAGATCTACCACCTTGCCATCATCTTTATCTGTGAAAAACTCTTTTTCCAAGAATGTGGCATACTGAGAAACAAACACTTTTTGTTCCTCTTTGTGGTAGAACAGATATCCATAAGAATTCTTTGGATATCCCACAAAGTTACACATGACTGACCGTGTCTCGAGTTAGTCCGGATTCTGCTTTTTAACATAGGCCGGGCAACCCCAAATCTTAATTCTCTTAAGAGATAGTCTCTTCCCATTCCATATCTCATATGGCGTAGTAGACACGGCTTTGGTTGGAACCCTGTTTAGCAGAAACGCTGCAGTCTCCAATGCATGCCCCCAAAACGAGACTGGTAACTCAGCGTCACTCATCATTGACCGGACCATATCTAGAAGGGTCCTATTCCGTCGTTCTGACACACCGTTGTGCTGTGGTGTGTAAGGAGGAGTGAGCTGAGAGAGAATCCCATTCTCTTTTAGGAAGTTTGCAAATTTTGTATTGAGATACTCTCCACCTCGATCTGATCGAAGCATCTTAATACTCAAGCCGGTTTGTTTTTCTACTTCTTGTTTATATTCAACGAATTTCTCGAAAGCGTCGGACTTGTGCTTTAATAAAAATACATGACCGAATCTTGAGAAATCGTCGGTGAGTGTAATGAAGTATGAAAAACCGCCTCTAGCCTGTGTAGACATTGGCCCACATACATCACTATGAATGAGGCCAAGGAGCTGAGTAGCTCTATCTCCGTGTCCCGTAAACGGAGTTTTGGTCATTTTACCCTTGATACAAGACTGGCAAGTCGCATAAGATTTATATTCAAAAGAGTTTAAATATCCATCTTTGTGTAACCTGTTTAGTCTTGTTTCGTTAATATGACCAAGTCTACAATGCCAAAGAAAAGCTTCATTTAATTCTGAAAGTTTTCTTTTATTAGTGTGTTGTATACTGAAAACTTTGTGTTGATTTAGGACATATATTCCGTTATTAAGCGTACCATACCCAACCAACATTTGATTTAGGTGAATGTTCATAACATTGTTCTGTTGGAGGTAGTGCCCTCAGAGTCAATTATTGGATCACAGGTACGTGATTGCAATGATTGAGGGAGGACCTATCCCGGTATGACAGTCTTACTCGAGATGATAGTATGCTATCTGGTTTACCTTTATCATCGTGTACTGCTTTAGGTGACATGACACGTCGCTATTACACGTTGATAGAGCCCCTAGGATTCTTGCTTGACCACCAGCAGTATGAGGGCGATCATATAAGTGGGAGCTGGGGGTCTACAAGCATATCCTTAAAAGGTCCCTAGTCGTGGGAGTTTCGAGACCGGGCATCGATACTCCATTAGTAGACTAGTGTATACAGTCGAGACCCCGACGAGGGGCGGTGGCCGGTCTCACAAGCCACTGGTGTCAGTTGGATCACCTAAGATGTATACAGGTGCTCATTGGGTTATGAGTACACCGGACAGGACTCGCCGGGAACATGCTAGTTGGTCATATACTAGACGTCAGATAGCAGTTCCCTGGTGACATGTGTGCAGGTTAGTTCATCGACCTGGGGATCGTCATTTGTCTCGTGTGAGTTCCCACTGTACTTTGATTACTACCCTACCACGGCTCAAAGGAGTCGTGCAAACAGGTTTTAGTTGGGTACAGTCCCGAGCCACATGGAGGCAGTGAGCGTATCTTCAGGGGTTCGTCTCTCCCGGTATTGGGGGTGAGGTCGTGCTGTGTCTAGGAGAGCCATTACACAAAGTCCTTGGCCAAGGCAAGGAGATTTGCTGGTAGGTATTCCAGTAGAATCTCAGGGTGTTCTGGGCTACACTCCGACACGACTTGTACCGCTTTTGGGGGTCTGACTTTTACCAACCCCCTAGGCCCGCCATGCGATACTCATAGACAAACGGACCGGACTGCACGGATATTGTCACTGACAGGCTCAGTAGGGTGTCAGGATGAGTTCGCTCATCGACGTCCCTTTTAGTCAATAGCTGGTGGCCCGTCACGTATTGGCTTATACCTCTGACGTGCTAGTGGTTAAATCCACAACCATAGTATTGACGAGTCTTTAGAGTCCACCACACTTTCAGTTACTCAAGTTTCGGGCGAAACGCTGTAGAGGCCGTATGGAGATATGGCAGGGTCCGATCAGATACGTGCGGTATTGCACGGATCAGGATCAGACAGTTTTGTACTAGTGGCCGTATGGATATATATGGCAGGGTTCGATCAGATACGTGCGGTATTGCACGGATCAGGATTGAACAGATATTACTAGCCGGCTTTGGTTTAAGCCGGTCCTAGTTTAGTACAGTGTAGATTTTGTCTCATTGCATTTATATCCGGACGGAATACAGATGCGGGTGTGTATGCACAGTATGGGGATTTTCCTGTAATTTATTACGGGACCAGTTTTCTGGAGTTGCCAGTTTGCTTTCCGTTCCGGCCGGTTTTCCTTTGTTCTTTCCTGGCCGGACTTTTCCGATGGAGGGGGTAATTTGCAGTTTTGCAAATTACACTTTGTGGAGGACTTATTTGCATCAGGGTTGATATGATAAGCATCTTTGCTTTTCATGCTTTTATGTGATTTGATGAGATTAGAAATGAAGGGAGGTTTGATGTTGATTTAGTGATGATTATGTTTTAGGATGTGGTCACCACTTTTTGCTTCTTACACTCACCTCCCTCTTGCTATCATATTGTTTTTGCTCCACCATTTGATACTTCACTTGAAGAGAGAGTTTGGTTGATGGTTGAGAAAAAGAAAGAGAGAAAGAAAAGAGAAGAAGAGAGTTTCATCTTCATCCTTGAGAGTGTTTCATTTTCTTGATCTCATTTCATGTTAAGAAAAATGCAAGCACCATTTTTCTTGTCTTGTTTTCTCCATCATCCACAAATGGCAACAAACCCCAAAGTGAGACATACACTCTACACTATATTCCTACAGCAAATCTTGGACGCGTCGATTCGCCAGCTTCGCGCCCGAGTTGCCTCGGTATTGAGGTGGGAGCCCGTAAAAGTACCCGGCTTCGTGGTGCCCTTTCCGACGAAGAGGAGACGGACGGAGATCCCGCGAGGAGATCGGAGTGGAGATGAAGACCGGAGGACTCGGATCAGTCGGTACATCTCTCCCTTTCTTGTTAGTAGCTTAGACTTGTTAATGGTTACGATCCGGAGTTTAGTGCGCGGTGGTGCCGGTTTGCAAAGTCCGCAAAAATTAAAGTTTATCACCGCTTCCGCATTCCGGCGTCGGATTGACGGCCGGGGCGCCGCCGTGCACTTACAGTGGTATCAGAGCCTCGCCATTAACTTAGTCTAGCTTTGTGTAATGTGTTTGCATTTCCGATCGATCAAAAAGTTCCAAAACTGCATTTTAGTTCGCATCAGTTTCTGTTGAAAATTTTTGGTCTCGAAAATTTTTTCAGGTTATAAAATATTGATGTACTGGAAAATCTAAGAGTTCTTTAAAAATTTGAAGAAGTAACTCCACAGTTGGAGCGCGGAACCGCCGCGAAAACCCCATTTGTGCGGCCCTTCCGCCGCGCACTATTCACATCACTTCACCAATTTTTTACAGAGGCCTTCTGGGCTTAAAATATGGGTTTTGGAATATTAAAATTGGGCCCAGGATTTCTGTGAGTGCTACAGTTTTGATTGGGGGCCCACTTGTTAATTGTTTGATCAATCGGAAAATTTTAAACACATTTTTCACAGTATTTACATTATATCTGCGACCGTGAATGTCACTCGATCGGTAAATCCTGTCTAACTGCTATAGCCCGGTTAGACGGATTTGCGAACGTGACTTTCACGTTGATATTCTATGTATTTGCTGTGTTGTTGCGGATCGGTCGTAGGGATAGCCTGGATGCAATGCTAGTACAGTTGTGGTGGTATTATGTACATTTGATATTGCGGGGCGAGCGTCCGACATGTGGACTGCCGTCACTGCCTGATTGTATTATTATTTTGGGGCACGACCTGGTTGCGGTCGATGTACCCGTTGTATGTATATTTTACTTTCTGTACTAGGATTGCCCCGCGGAGGGGTGCACGGATAGCCGGGTTCTGGAGGGCAACAAGCCCGCATCTCATGGCATTGAGACGGAGGGGGCTTCACTCTAGGATTGGCGGGCTATTCGCCGCACTCGTAGGGGGTACAGGTTGACCCAGGAGGGGTGCCCAAGTTACCGGATTCCGTGAAGTGCTGGGTGGTCCATTCACGTTGCTGAAAGGGGCTGCCTCGCTTCAGGTTTTGGCGGGTGACTTGCCGCGTCCGTAGGGGTCTAGGATTTCATTGCACAGGCTATCCACACGACCAGGGGAACGTCGGGTTTCAGCGGCTCTGTGAAACCCGGGGATCCCAGATATCTGTATTGTTTCTGTGATGCTGTTCATTCTCTGTGATGTTGCATTTTATTCTCGCCTTGAGCGAATACTATATATTGGTATATATATTAGTAGATGTTGTATATGTTTTTCATCCGCGCTAGTCCAGTCCCCGCTCTGCCGTTAGTTAGCTAACCTAACGGGTGATGACGGGACCCAGTGGCGAATGCAGATGGCATATACGTACGTCAGTATATTTTCGTTCTTTGTGGTGTGATCAATTGATGGGACTGCATTGATTCGGATCAATGCAAGTTTAAACAAACCTAATCTGATGTTGTTGGAACACTTTTCAAAAAGCTGTTATTGCAAGGACGTTCACTTTTGTTTTGCATCGTGGTATTCATTTGGAATATCCTGCTCCTCAGTCGACGAGGCAAGGGCCGAGATCCCTTCACCGGGAGTGACCCCTTGGACAGAAGTTTGCGTCAGGGCATTAACTTCACTATAGCCGATTACTTTTGCTTTGCACAGTGATATTCGGTTATGAATATCCAGCACCCCATTCTACGGGGAAAGAGCCGAGATCCCTTCACCGGGAGTGACCTCTTTAGCGAAGGTTTCCGTCACTATATTTTCTAAAAAAAAAAAAAAAAGCTATCCGTTCCTTCAACGATATCAAGTTCACTACGTTAAAGGTTTTCGCCAGAAACCATTCGTAGCCCTCCGTCGTTTCATATGGGTAGTCAATAGTATTCAAGCTGTGTTTGTTGGCCTTAGTCAAGGCACAGTGTTTGGTAGCTGTTGGTTATTCATATGCAGCATAGATAGATGCGTTGGTTTGGGACAGTCGTATAGCCTTGTTGGCCTTAGTCAAGGGCTTGTACGGGTGGGTTCAAATCAACCTGGACAATGACGGGTAGAACTTGACATGTGACTTATGATTTGTTGGCCTTAGTCAAGGTCATAAGAGCATGGGGCAGAAATCACATCAGGAGTTTCAAAAGTACTGAAACTTGTCAGATATGCGCATACCTTCTGGAGTGTGATACCGTGAGCGGATTCCATCACGTTGTCATGCGATGAGAGTTGGATCCCGATTCCCACTGATGAGTTAGTTTACTCCTCGGGTAACCCCGACTAATTCTTCTTTCAGGTTTGGAGGAGAATTTGAGGTACAGTGGGAGGATTCCAGATTAGATAAATTGGTAACCATTCTGATCCAGGTTAGAGTGCACGCTGAGTGTTTCTTTTCTCTCTCTCTTTGGCAGCGACCATTGACCCGACCCTAAGACTATGACTCAGAGACCAAGTTGACCGAACCTACTTAACACTGGCTTTTGGATTGTCAGAGTTGCAGACCTCATTGCCACTCCTACTTTTACCCTTTTCTCCAGGACACCCCGTATTACTGCGAACGTCCACTTCCATTGGACAAAACCATCATATGGTTAGATACGAACTCGAAGGGATTCGAGGATGGTTTCCGGTTCTGGAGAAAACGGATAGGATTATTCAGTTGTCTTTTCCTTTTACCCTCTCTCAGGTTACGAGTACTCCTTGGTTTAGGGGTAGTACACCTATTACGCAAATTGGATTGTCTTCTTCCAAACCTTAGGCTGGTGCCGACCGGTAGGGAATGAAGAAAACCAATTAGCATAACAATGGTGTGCAGAAGGTATTAAGTTCAGACAAAGCAAGGGATTAGTAAGAGGGCAAAGTAAATTGCAACAGATATTCACGACCAAACCAAATTTTTCGTTACCACTCCCACATCACCTTTGTATTTCTCCAGGACACTCCGTATCACTATGAAGATCCACAGTTTATTTGGATACTCCATCGTATGGTTATATACGAACTCGAATGGAACTTGTTCCAGTTCGGGGATGGATTCTGGTTCAGGAGAAATAGGAATAAGGTTTATTCGGTTGTCTTTTATCTTCACCCTCTCTCATTACGAGTGCTCCTAGGGTTAGGACAGTACACCCATTATGCTTATTGGATAGTCTTCTTCCAAACCATAGGCTGGTGCCGAACGGTAGGGAAGGAAGAAAACCAATTGGCCTAAAGGGGTGTGCAGAAGGTAATGACTAAAGACATATAAAGGGATTTGGAGAGGTGGCAAAGAATTATACGGTTATAGTTGTGAATCTGGATAATGGAAGAGGCATTACTAAGAATACCAGGATACCCCATCGAAACATTTCAATGTTTCAGTTTCACTGTGTACAGTTAAAGGAAAACTGATTTCCCGATTAGACACTTGCTCCAGGGTATGTATTTACCAAGTATGATTCTCACATCTGTATGGTTTTACAGATGATGAGTGGGAGTAAGCTATTGGGAATTAGGTGATTGTCCTCATTATATCGGGATTCGTTGTAATCGGTGATATTTGAGGAAATCACCTGGGCTGTTTGCCGGTTGGCAAATATTTGGTTTTGAATATCCACAGTTATGCACCAATTTCAAATTGATATATCTGTACGTCTATTTTCATAGAGTGAGATATACCTTTCTGAAATTATGTCTATGACATTTACCTATATCAGTGGATGGTTAGGTAAGGAGCATTAAACAGCGGTGTAATTCTTCTTAACCATAAGTACAGTTTTCAACCTACGACACACAGTGAAAGAGTTGTTAGACTCAGCGGACTTATACAGAGTATTGTATGTTGTCCAGTGTCCATTAGGACAGAGGGGTTGGTCCTCATACTATATTCTGTTTACTTTTAACTTCTCTAGTTCTTAGACATGTGTTTCGTAGAAACACAGGGTCTAAGTTTTGAGGAGTTATAGGTATTTGAATAGAGTAGAGAACCAGGTGTAGCAAGTATCGGGATTCTTCAAGGTGATCGAAGATGTAGATACTTGTGTATGGTATTCAGTTGATAGTAATGATAAAGAGAAATTGTTTCTCTTTCAGGTTACTCATAATTGGAAGCATTCCTAAGTTGAGTAACGCTGACCGGCCTCTTTCCATTTAGTAAACATGCACTGGAGACAGCTGCATGATTTGAATCTGGTTCAATTAAATCAGTGCCTCTGGTCCTATATGGGATATAGAACAGTTCATATCTTAACGATGTTAAGGTACGGGGAGTTGTCCGGCTTATGCTTAAAACCAGACACTGGACAACTCAAGGCACGTTTCTGTAATGGCTGTTTGTGGGTTGACCCAGGCTATGACGCGGGTTGATTTTCTACCATCTGGATGAACAATAGCAATATTGTTCTAGACTCGCCACAGTTTTATTAAAAATGGATTTTTTTTTTCAGAAAACAGTAGTGGGAGTATGGTAGAACTGGAAGTGATTCCAGAACCACAAACGATTACTGAAGATTTGATAAGGAACCTAAAGATTCAATCTGGATTGACATTCCATTGGCCACTCCGCAGATAAGGTGGGTAACTTCAGGCACCAGAGAGGTACTACGGTAGCCTCAAGGACGGTGACAGGGAAGTTCTTGTTTACCCACAATTACCATTGCTGTTGTTCCAGGCTGCGAGACCCGGTGGGAGGATGAGTATAGCGTCGTTCTAAACTAGTTTTAGAAGTGTACGTCTATATGACTCTGCCAGAGGGTTGTCGTAGTCAGTGGGAGCAGCGGAAGCATTGGTGGACAGGTAGCTTATGTCTATTAATAGACTAAAGCAGAAGTAGCGGAGATAGATCATCTATTTCTGATGTGACAGTCATAGGTTTGACTTCATCAGAATAGGGGATGGATCTGTTGAGAAGGTAGTAGGGTGTGATATCCTGGTATTTGGATAACATACACAGAGTAGGAAAAGAAACTCCTATACTACAGTCGGTTATACTTTGGTCGTCACACAGTGGTTTCTCCACAAAGGAAATGGATTTTATATCTGACATACTGGTTACTGGATCTATGGTTTTAGATCTAGATTTGGGTGGTTTCCCAATCAGGGTACTTGACAGCATTCTAAGAGTATTTAGGATGGACGACTCCTGGCACGGTAGTGTACCTGCAGGTAATGGAGTCACCCTCTCCAAAGGTGTCTTACAGACTAAAGTGGAGAGGGACGTGCATGATTGGCAGATCACTTGCTAAGGCAATTGAGTCAATCGTGAGATGTCAAGTACCACACCAGATGTTGTTCTTGCACTAGATGCAATAAGTTGACATTAATCCAATCCTGGAGAAACAGTCGGAAGCAGTTTTAGAACATAAGTGGATGTTCTAGGGATATGATAACGACAGCCTCATTTAGGAGACAGTTATCATTCCAGGCTTCCAAGGTGACATGGACGACAAGCAGGTTGTCAGAGTTATAGTTTTCCTTCTGATGAGGGGCAGTATTTTGGACAGGTGATCCAAGGCAATACTGAGGGAAGCATGGCGCGCAGGATACTGATTGAGTTCAGTTGACGATACAGTCTAAGAAGTTTGGATTTGGAGTTCATTTATGAGCTATGTCCCATCAGACATCCAGACACATTCTAAGACAGGTATTGCTCATTTCGGGAGATGGGTTTCTCCGCTAACTTGAGATATAGAGAGACATAGAAAGAAACAACTAAGCGGATCCACTCACTAAGGCTATTCCTCGAACGCAATAGTTCCGCAAACGAGCTTTGTGAGACTGACTAGTAGAGGAGTTGGGTGTTCGGTATCACACGGGCTGTGAGTATGCGACATCGCAATAATTAGCCTTGAGTGCAAGTGGGAGATTGTTGGAGGTAGTGCCCTCAGAGTCAATTATTGGATCACAGGTACGTGATTGCAATGATTGAGGGAGGACCTATCCCGGTATGACAGTCTTACTTGAGATGATAGTATGCTATCTGGTTTACCTTTATCATCGTGTACTGCTTTAGGTGACATGACACGTCGCTATTACACGTTGATAGAGCCCCTAGGATTCTTGCTTGACCACCAGCAGTATGAGGGCGATCATATAAGTGGGAGCTGGGGGTCTACAAGCATATCCTTAAAAGGTCCCTAGTCGTGGGAGTTTCGAGACCGGGCATCGATACTCCATTAGTAGACTAGTGTATACAGTCGAGACCCCGACGAGGGGCGGTGGCCGGTCTCACAAGCCACTGGTGTCAGTTGGATCACCTAAGATGTATACAGGTGCTCATTGGGTTATGAGTACACCGGACAGGACTCGCCGGGAACATGCTAGTTGGTCATATACCAGACGTCAGATAGCAGTTCCCTGGTGACATGTGTGCAGGTTAGTTCATCGACCTGGGGATCGTCATTTGTCTCGTGTGAGTTCCCACTGTACTTTGATTACTACCCTACCACGGCTCAAAGGAGTCGTGCAAACAGGTTTTAGTTGGGTACAGTCCCGAGCCACATGGAGGCAGTGAGCGTATCTTCAGGGGTTCGTCTCTCCCGGTATTGGGGGTGAGGTCGTGCTGTGTCTAGGAGAGCCATTACACAAAGTCCTTGGCCAAGGCAAGGAGATTTGCTGGTAGGTATTCCAGTAGTATCTCAGGGTGTTCTGGGCTACACTCCGACACGACTTGTACCGCTTTTGGGGGTCTGACTTTTACCAACCCCCTAGGCCCGCCATGCGATACTCATAGACAAACGGACCGGACTGCACGGATATTGTCACTGACAGGCTCAGTAGGGTGTCAGGATGAGTTCGCTCATCGACGTCCCTTTTAGTCAATAGCTGGTGGCTCGTCACGTATTGGCTTATACCTCTGACGTGCTAGTGGTTAAATCCACAACCATAGTATTGACGAGTCTTTAGAGTCCACCACACTTTCAGTTACTCAAGTTTCGGGCGAAACGCTGTAGAGGCCGTATGGAGATATGGCAGGGTCCGATCAGATACGTGCGGTATTGCACGGATCAGGATCAGACAGTTTTGTACTAGTGGCCGTATGGATATATATGGCAGGGTTCGATCAGATACGTGCGGTATTGCACGGATCAGGATTGAACAGATATTACTAGCCGGCTTTGGTTTAAGCCGGTCCTAGTTTAGTACAGTGTAGATTTTGTCTCATTGCATTTGTATCCGGACGGAATACAGATGCGGGTGTGTATGCACAGTATGGGGATTTTCCTGTAATTTATTACGGGACCAGTTTTCTGGAGTTGCCAGTTTGCTTTCCGTTCCGGCCGGTTTTCCTTTGTTCTTTCCCGGCCGGACTTTTCCGATGGAGGGGGTAATTTGCAGTTTTGCAAATTACACTTTGTGGAGGACTTATTTGCATCAGGGTTGATATGATAAGCATCTTTGCTTTTCATGCTTTTATGTGATTTGATGAGATTAGAAATGAAGGGAGGTTTGATGTTGATTTAGTGATGATTATGTTTTAGGATGTGGTCACCACTTTTTGCTTCCTACACTCACCTCCCTCTTGCTATCATATTGTTTTTGCTCCACCATTTGATACTTCACTTGAAGAGAGAGTTTGGTTGATGGTTGAGAAAAAGAAAGAGAGAAAGAAAAGAGAAGAAGAGAGTTTCATCTTCATCCTTGAGAGTGTTTCATTTTCTTGATCTCATTTCATGTTAAGAAAAATGCAAGCACCATTTTTCTTGTCTTGTTTTCTCCATCATCCACAAATGGCAACAAACCCCAAAGTGAGACATACACTCTACACTATATTCCTACAGCAAATCTTGGACACGTCGATTCGCCAGCTTCGCGCCCGAGTTGCCTCGGTATTGAGGTGGGAGCCCGTAAAAGTACCCGGCTTCGTGGTGCCCTTTCCGACGAAGAAGAGACGGACGGAGATCCCGCGAGGAGATCGGAGTGGAGATGAAGACCGGAGGACTCGGATCAGTCGGTACATCTCTCCCTTTCTTGTTAGTAGCTTAGACTTGTTAATGGTTACGATCCGGAGTTTAGTGCGCGGTGGTGCCGGTTTGCAAAGTCCGCAAAAATTAAAGTTTATCACCGCTTCCGCATTCCGGCGTCGGATTGACGGCCGGGGCGCCGCCGTGCACTTACATGTTCTGCAACACAAAATTATATCCTTCATTGTCCAACAAAGAAACGGATATTGTATTACATAGCATACTTGGTACAAAATAACATGGATTCAAAATCAAAATACATCCAGATGGCAACCCCAAGTGATACTCTCCCACTGCGACTGTATGTACATTGGAACCATTTCCAACGCGGAGAGTATGGTCACCTGTCTTCAAAACCTTGCTATTTCTCAGCCCCTGCATAGAATTGCAAATGTGAGAACCTGAACCGGTATCCAATACCCAGGAAGCAGAGTTTATAGAAAAACAGTTTTCCGTCACAAACGCACCTGAAGCAGAAGCATCACCATGCTTCTTCTTGAGACTTAGGTACTCCGTGCAATTGCGCTTCCAATGTCCTGTCTTGTGGCAATGAAAACACTCGCCTTTCCCCGGGTCTCCAGCTGTGGACTTTCCCTTTCCCTTCACCTTTTTAACTCCGCCCTTAGGATTAGTGGGTTTCTTCTTTTTCTTTCCCTTGGCCTTAGCTTTCGGGCGAGAAGAAGAAGACTGTCCAATGGTCATAACGGGAGTCTTTGCTGACTTCATAGTGCTCTCTGCACTCCTTAACATATTGAGGAGTTCAGGGAGTTCCTTCTCCATGCCATGCATGTTAAAGTTCACTATGAACTGAGAAAAGGTGGAGGGGAGGGACTGCAGAATAATATCTATATATTGTTCATTGTCCATTGTCCATCCAAGGTCCTCAAGCTCTTCTATAAGAGCTATCATCTTCAAAACATGGTCTCCTACTGGTGTGCCAGGGGCCATTCGCATCTGAAACAGTTTCTTTGATGCTTCGTATCGTAATACGCGGGATTGCTCCCCATACAACTCCTTTGTATGGAGCAATATACCGTGAATGTCCATGTCCTCGTGCTGCTTTTGATGTGTGTTGTCCATCGATGCAAGCGCGAGGCATTTTGCCGTGGCACAGTCAGCGTCCCATGTCTTGCGGACTTCAATGTCCGCAACTGAGGATTTTGGACCTGGGACGGGCGGGGCTGAAGCCGTGAGGACATATGATACTTTATCATAAGTCAAGGCGATCTTCAGATTCCTCAGCCAGTCTTTATAGTTGGTCCTATTCAGTTTGTTTTTATCTAGTAGAAGCTTAAGTCCAGTCATTGGTATCTGCCATTAAGAGAGAGAAAAGAATACACTCAGCGAAAGCTCTTGCACAGATTAGATTGGTTTATTATCTTGTCTAATCCATATTTCCCACTGCTTTTTATCAAGTTTTTCTTTCAAACCTTAAAAAGAAAAACTAACCAAGATTAATTACAGTCTACAACTTCGCTAACCGTTCAGCCAGGCCAGTGTCGGTACTTTGAGGGAGGTTCCCCGTGCTTTCGCACGGACCTAATTTGAGTAAACCTCGTTTTTCCAGAGGCGGAGCCCCGTTAACACCTTTCTAGACACCTAATGAGTTAGCTAATTGTAAACTGTAAAACTCTCCTAGGAGCAACTATTGCCCACAATGGGATCGGGATCCAACCATCACATGGAAGGTATGCAATCTCATTGCAAATTTCAACACTTGAAATTCCCGATGTAATTTTTACCCCTAGTACTAATGACCTTAACTATAGTCAACAAATCATAAGTACCAGTCAAGTTCTACCCGTCATTTCTTGATCAATTAGACCCACCCATATGACCCTTAACTATGGTCAACAAAGTCGCATGAATGTCCTAATTAATCTGCATCATATGCAGTGTAGGAAGACATCACTTAGCTACCGTACACTACGCCTTAACTAAAGTCAACAAACGTAGCACGAATACTAAGTACTCTACTTCCTAAAATGACGGAGGGTTGCGAATGATTTTTGAGAAAATCTTTAACGCTTTGAACTTGATATCGTTGTAGAATCAAACAGTTTTCAAAAGGAGTGGCTTAAGCTCCGCAGTTTTGAAATGTAGCTTTTTCATAAATAGCCGAGTAGTTTTTAAATCCGATTCTACAACATCTTTTTAGGTTTATTTTCTTTACATTAATCACATTAATGTAATCCCATCATTTAAGTCCTTAAGCCAATCACAGAAAAGAAACGAAAATAACACGTACGCTTATGCCATCCGCATTCGCCGCAATGTTCCGTTATGCACCGTTAGGTTACTTAACTAACGGCATACCGGGACGGGACAAGCGCGGGTGTAAAACATAAGCAACGTCTACTATATATCATATATATAATATGTCATTCGTCTCAGATATCACAGAACACAGGCAGCAGAAACATAGATATAACGTGGGATATCCTAGGACGTCCGTTTTTAGTATTTAGCCAGAATAGGAAATACGGATTCCACAGTCGCGATGAATAGCCAAGCCCACACCCTGGACCCCTACGAGAGCGGCAAGTGACCCTACCAATCCTGGAGTTTAGGAGACCCGGTCTCGACTCCTCGAGATGGCCTCCCACTAAAACCCCAGAACCCGGTCACCTGTGCTCCCCTCCTTGGGTCCATCCTAATGCGGAAAAGTAAATAATATACAACACTGGTGACACAACCTCAACCTGGAAGTGCCCCAAATAAAAGAATATTACATTACATTTGAATTTACATGAATGAAAATATAAAACTCTCATCTCACAAAAACCCCCGGCTATTCGATCGCGACAATCCTGCACATCATATCTCAGCAACACATAATATCACATATCATCATTGTAAGTAAGTATGCGTACCCCGATTGCCGTTGATGTATAGCAACGAAACCGGCGATATCGTACATACTACACTTACGGTCACAGAAAAGAATGTGTAAAACTACAATATTTGGAATCCAGATTCTCTTTAGACATCATAAATGCGAAATATCACATATTTCGTATTTCATGCCTAAACTATATGAATTCCACATATTGTATCACATTCCAGACCAACAGACAGTATTAAAGTTTTCGAACGAACGATCAAGCACCCAAGATTCACTAAAGCTCAACACTTGAGCAGTGTTCAAAAATCCGGAGTGTGACACAGTAGTAGCGGTCCAGCCGTAGAAGGGTCAAGCCAACGCCTCACATGTGGCACGCCGTACTGCCCCAAACCCTAGGGTTCAAAGGGCAGTTCGAGACGGTCACATAATCGAGTTAAGGTTTGTTGTCTTCTAGAGGGACCACCGCAAAAAGACTTGCACGTATCTCCAAAGTATTTAAACCCCGTGAATAGTGAGTAAATGATACTCGTTCAAACACTTCAATACTTTCTAATTTACCCGGAAAAGCTACGAAATAAAAATCCCGATCGAAATGACGAGTCCAAAATCATCTCCAGAATTTTTCAAAACCAAATACAGATTAAAAATATCCAAAAATTTATACAAGCAGATTTATGAATTACTGTACAAAAAGTATTCATCAATTCATATATACGGCCGCGGAACCGCGGCCTACGCAAGCTTAGGCCGCGTTTCCGCGGCGAGAATCACTGTTCATGGAATAATTTTTGTACCGTAACCCTTATTTTTTCCTGCTGTATTTTTTACATATTTTTAATTCTGAAAAATGTCAATTTTTAGAAAATTTCCAAAGAGCACCCTAAAAAGTCGTATTTCGGTTCGATCGGAGTTTTAACTTCGTAAAAAGGTCGCCTAATGTTCTAGGTCGGCTCTGATACCAATGTAAGGTTTGTGTAGCACCCTATGAAGAGTTTTGAAGCATCACATGACCCAAAGTTTAAATTTTTATGGTGCTAAACGAACATGCAAAGGAATCGATCCTAGAAAATTAGGGTTTCGAAATATAAAGCGAACTAATCTAGGGTTTCGAGACTACAACCTTTGTAGCTCCCTTTCGCTGGACTCCTTGGTCTCTAGGGTGTTGAACGGAGGTCCTCTTGAAGTCCTCTTGTGTCCACGATGATCCACCACGGAGATCTCCGTCCAAGCTCGCAACTTCGTAAAACCGAAGAGAACACTCTAAACAAAACGGCTAAGCTTGTGTAGAATGAAGTTGTGGTTAAGTTTCTCACTTCAAAAACCTATCTTTAAGTGGTATTTTCTCACTAGAAAAAACTAGAGAGCAAAAGAGAAAGAGGAAGAAGATGGTGGCAATTTTTAACAAGAGGTAAAAAGATAACACATGAGAAGAAAAAGAAATATATCAATATATATATTTTATTTATTCTCACTATGAACCATGGTTAAAGTGATGGAGACATTATTTAACTTGAGTTTTAAATGATAAAGAGAAGGATAACCCTAGGTTAGTGGTAGTTGAGCATGGTTAGGTCAAAGGAAGAATGTAGAAGCAAGAATGATTATCCTTTCCTTTTCATTTTCTTTTAAATCCAAAATCAAATAATAATCCATTATATAATCCATGGTGTGAGTCTTATATTGCCACCATTTCCATATGCTAACAACCATGATGGATGAGTGTATGTATGTGTGCATGTATGCACATCCACATGTGCATGAAACTAGCATGAAAGAAAGAAAGAAAAGCACACATGCATGCACACATCCATCATCCAAGAAAAGGTTTTAAGTGAGAAAACTAATGGTTAAATGATAAATCAACACTTGATTTATCAATCCGGTCATATCTCATATGACCCCACCAAAAGCAGTTCACCCGATCTATGTTCGGTATCATATACGCACATTTCAATCGGGTGCATGCGCATATCGCATACGCGCACCACAACATTTCGCCTGGACTGGGTAACTCCTTTGTGGGACTCTAAGACTCGTCACTACGCCGGAAGAGGGTGATGATCATATCAAGTACCCTCAAGCCGCAAGCGGTCAGCTAAACGTAACGGCCACCCGGGTATTGAGCGATCAGAAGACAACAAGCGAACCTGCTACAACTCCCGTCGAGCCATCCGGCAACACTACCGTACAGTCCGGTCTCTTCGTCAGATATGCTGCATATCGAGCCTAGGGATGGTCACGTCGACCCTAATAACTCAATAAGTCGTGCCGGTGAATGGTCTATAACAGATCGAGAAACTACTGATAACACTTATCAGCAAATCTCAGCAGCCCTGGCCAGAGACTTGCTGTTATAACCAGTCGGGCACAGTACAGCATCAACTCCCAATACCGGGAGAGACGAAACCCCTCCTATCGCTCATTGTCTTCGTATGTCTCGGGACTGTACCCAACGGCCACCTGTTTGCACGACTCAGTAGAGCCGTGGTAGGGTGGCAATCAAAGTACAGTGGGAGAACACACAAGACTCCATGACGATCTCGGGTCTACAGACTAACCTGTACCAGTGTCACCTGAGAACTGCTATCCGACGATAGATATAATTCCATATAGGAGTTCTCGGTGAGTCCGTCCAGTGTACTCAGTCACCACTGAGCACCCGTATGTGATCTTGATGTCAAACATCGATGAATGTGGGAACATCCATCGCCCATCGTATGGGTCTAGTATCATATACGCTAGTCTACTCTGGTATATCAATGCCCCGTCTCAATATACCTACGACTAGGGACATTCCAGGATATGCTTATAGACTACAGATGTCCCACTAGTATGATCTCCATCATAATCAGAGTAGTCAAGCCGATATCCTCAGGGCTTTATCAGCATGTATGAATGAATAAAAGCATGATCAAATCAACATGTCAGATAAAGAAGAACCAGATAGCATACTATCATGTCGAGCAAGAATGCAAACTGAATATATATATACATGTATAGATACATCCACTATCACATAATGGCCTCTAGGGCATACACATATCCAACACCCTCAGCGGTACCGCTTCTGCCCACTTAGAGAAGTAATCGGTCGTCGTTAGGATGAAACGATGTCCTCTAGACGATGCTGGTTCGATGGGGCCAACTATATCAGTCCCCCACATTTCGAATGGCCAGCTAGCCACCGTTGGATGTAGTGGGTTTGGATGTTGATGGATGAAATCCCCATGGATTTGGCATGAATGGCATTGCTTCGCATATTCGAGGCAGTCCTGGATCATGGTGGGCCAATAGTAGCACATCCGTTTGATCTTCAACTTCATCTTTGGGCCCGCTTGGTGAGAACCGCAGAGTCCGTCGTGAACTTCCCGGACGACTTTTTTTCGCTTCGTCAGGTCCTAAACATCTCAGCCACAGAGAATCAAACGACCTCTTGTACAGAGTATCATTGACAAAGGCGAAAGACAGAACTCGTTTCATAAGTTGATGTCTTGTGGACGCTTTTTCAGGCAATCGGCGGGACTTGAAGTAATCTACGAAGACTTCTCTCCAATCCTCGGTATTTTCCCAGTCTTTTACTTGCAGGGTCGTCTGCTCGCTCGCTCCTTTTTCTTCGGATGATTCCGGAGATATTTCTGCTGGGGCAAGCACCCGACGGCTTTGCACCACGATTCTAACGTCATCGAGGTTCTCTTCAGCCAGTTCTTTAGCAAGTTTGGCCAATGCGTCTGCTTTGCTGTTTTCCGCACGCGGTATGTTTTCCAAAGTATAGGAGGGAATTTGAGTCAATAGTTGTCACACTTTTTCGCCGTACTTCACCAGTTCTGGCTTGCATGTTTGGTAGTCACCATTTACTTGACTAACGACCAGTTGAGAATCCCCGTATATGAAGAGGTTTTTAATTCCCATGTCAATGGCGATCTCGAGGCTCGCTATCAGAGCTTCGTATTCGGCTTCATTGTTTGTCCTTGGCTCTGTTAAGGAGAAAGCGAAACGCGTTATCCCTCCTTATGGAGTCACGAAGATGAGGCCTACCCCCGATTTGATTATAGGGGTATTTTGTTTGCGCTTTTTCATGGAAGATGCTCCGTCGAAATAAAGCTCCCATCGGGTATTATCACCGTCGATCGCATCAAACGCATGTTCGTCTGGAAGATCGCAATTCAGAGGAGAATCGGCGGGTATCGGATGCTCAGCGAGCAAGTCGGCGATGGCCTGGCCTTTCACTGCCTTGAGAGGCTGATATATTATCGAGAACTCCATCAGGAGCAGGGTCCATATAGCGAGTCGTCCCATCAGTATGGCCTTTGACATCAAGTATTTAAGGGGGTCCACCTTTGAAACAAGACGGACTTCATGCGCCAGCGCATAGTGCTTGAGCTTTGTTATCGCAAAGATCAACGCCGGGCAGTGTTTCTCAATGGGGTAGTAGTTGCTTTCTGCCCCCAGCAGAACTCGACTTAAGTAGTAGAGTGCTCTTTCCTTCCCTTGGTCGTTCTCTTGCGCCCATAATGCGCCTAAGGAACCTTCAAGGGCGGTCGTGTAAAGAATGAGAGGCTTTCCCTTAACTGGAGCAGCCAATACTGGAGGATTCTGCAGGTATTGCTTGATCTCGTCTAGCGTGCCTTGGCATTTTTGGTCCCAGATGAACGGGGTTCCCTTCTTCATCAGGTGGCTCTAAGGACGGCACTTGCCAGAGAGGTTGGCTATAAATCGCCGAATATATGCGAGCTTTCCTTGGAGAGATCGCAACTGTTTGAGAGTTCTCGGCGGAGGCATTTCCATGATCGCTTTGATCTTGGATGGATCTATTTCGATACCCCGGTATCGGACGATGAATCCTAAAAATTTGCCTGAGGAAACTCCGAATGCACACTTGAGCGGGTTCATCTTCAAGTTGTATTGTCGAAGGCGCTGAAATACGGTCTTCAGATGCTCGAGATGCTCCTCGTATGATTTTCTTTTAACCACGAGATCGTCGATATAACATTCGACGATTTCGTGTATGAGGTCATCGAAGATCTTCGTCATGGCCCTCTGATAGGTGGCGCCGGCGTTCTTTAAACCGAAGGGCATTACCTTGTAGCAGAATATACCCAAAGGGGTTTTGAAGGCGGTGTGCTTCTGGTCTTCGGAATGCATCTTTATCTAGTTATACCCCGATGAGCCGTCCATGAAGGAGAAAACCTCATGAGTGGATGTATTGTCTATCATCAGTTCGGTGACTGGCACTGGTAAATCATCCTTCGGGCAAGCTTTATTAAGATCCCGGAAGTCTACGCATATGCGCACTGTCCCATTTTTCTTCATCACCGGGACGATGTTGGCGATCCATTCACGGTATTGAACTTCCTGGATGAAGCCAGAGTCGATCAGCTTCTTGACCTCAGCATTGATGCTCATTTCAAGCTCAAGCCGCATTCTTCTTGGCGCCTGTTTGACTGGCTTGACGTCCGGGGATATTGCCAATTTGTGTACAGCAATTTCTGGATCTAGTCCCGGCATTTCGGAATAGTTCCACGCGAAGCAATCTCTATGCTGCAGAAGCACATCCTTTAACGCAGCTACCCTTTCTTCAGATAGTAACTCGCTGATGAATGTCGGTTGTGGATCGTTTGCCGTCCCCAACTCAATCTTCTTGAGGTTATCTGCAGTGGTATGGATTCCATCTTCCAGCTCTTTTGGCGCTGGTGGGAATTCTGAGATTATCTCGTCGCTGCTGTTTTCGAAGCATCAAGGGAGCTCCTCTATGTCATCGTGCTCTTTTTTTAATATTGTAATCATGTGACAGGTGCGAATTCGCTTCCAATCCCAATGTGGAACCGGTTCTCCTTTCGTGGCCTTGGGCTCGTGCTTCTGCGGCGGTGCTACCCTCCAGTTGTCGGATCGAGCGAACTTGCCAAGCTGATACTGATCTTCGACCCAATTCTTGAAGGTGAAGCAATCTTCAAGAGGATGCCCTATAACTCGGTGATAAGGGCAATAGTCCGGGTGAGAGACTTCGCCTGCCTGTTCGGGGTTTTTGGACTCCGGCAGTGCAAATATTTGATGTTTTAGAGCAAGATCAAGTATCTTCTTCGTCTTGTCCCGAGGAAAAGAATATGCTCGACTCATTTTCTTCATGAGGGATAGATCAATAATGCTCGCCTTCCGTTTGCGTGGTTTCTTAGCCCCGCCTTGTTGTTGTTGAGTGTCTTTTTGGCCTTTCGACTTATTTCTGCTTTTGCGCCGAGTTTTCTTTATAACAGGTTGACAAGGAGCGGCATTTTCTTCCTTTACGGCTTGTTGGAGAAGGCGTTGCGTCTTGGCTCTCTCATAAATGGCCGTCTCGCGGTTGTGATTATCTCGGACTTTTTGACCAGCTTTCTTTATAAGTTTGTCCATTTGTTCCTCGAACGACGGACTGGGCTCCTTCGCATCTGGAACTTTCACCGGTTTAGGATTAGCGTCCTCCCATTGAGCATCCGCTTTTTCATCAAGGTCATACACGACGTAACAGCTGGGCAGTAACTCTCGTTTCTTTGACCGGATGTATCCAAGCCCTTTTGTTTCCATTCTCCTGTTAGGCAGTTTGCGTTGAGTCCCGGGAACGTTCCAGACCCTGTCATAGAATTTGGCCTTTCTAACGGTCTGTTTGAAGGATATCCCCTGGCGTTTCAGCAGCTTCTTCAAACCCACTGTATAATATCTGGGAAGACGGATAGGCTGAAGCCTGTCGAGCGCAGGATCCGCGCCATGCCAGATTTCTTTTTTCACCTTGGTTTCTTCAGAGCGGTAGAACAGAATTGCTTTCTCGCTTTCTCGCCTGGGAGGGATATAGGATGTTTGTAGCTCCACTACGTTGTAAATATTAAGTGTATCCAGTTCTTTATGGTGCTTAAGCGGTACCATGGCGACTTGCAGACTTTGCTCTTCGTCAGCGGACGTTCGTATTGAAGGTCGAGCAGAGAATACAACACGGATCTCATCTTCCGAGTCGCTGCCAAAGATCAATGTAGGAGCCGATGGTCCCGGATTGTTGTGTTGGGGCGGATCCGAATAAACTATCTCCTCTTCCTCCTCAGTATCACTGCCGAAGACAGGGGTGGTGGCGTTAGCTTTGTTCTCCGGCTTGTGACACTTCTCCGTGTCTTCGAAATCCGGTAAGAAGTATTTGGCATCTTCGTATTTGCGGACCTCGTTCACAGAGAAAGGGTTCAGGTCTCCCATCACGGTATACTCGAAACCATCCTTAAAATACTTCATACACTGATGTTGTGTAGAAGGGATGATGTTGTACTCGTGTAACCATGGTCGACCGAGCAAAGCGTTGTAACATGTCTTGGCGTCTATGACGTGGAACTTAATGTCCGTGACGAGTAGCCCGAAGCGTAGCGTCAGTATCACAGATCCAAGAGTCTTTGACAATTGGGAGTCGAACCCGGAGATCGTGATCTTGTCCCGAGCAAGGTGCTGGACGCTCATGCAGATTTCCTTCAACACCCGCACGTTGAGTAGTTTAATAGACGACCTGTTATCGATCAGGATTTTGCCTATCTTTATATCATGGCAGTATCTCGAGACATAGAGAGGGCGATTGTGTTCGCACGTCCCAAGTAGAAGGTCTTCATCACCAAAAGTAACATCGGCCGTGTGCACTTCCTCCAATTCATCCTTCATCTTTTCCTCGGCCAGGCATGCTTGGAATTTTTCTAGGTCTTGGAGCGCCTTAATCAACGAATCTCTCGCCTCTTTTGATAGCAAAAGGGCGTCAAGAATGCTGAGCTGTGAGGGCAGCTTCCTTAGATGTGCTAAGATGTTGTAATCCACCTTATTCTTCTTTGGTGGGTCTTTGGCAGCTAGCTCTTCCACCACTTGGTCATCTAAGACGATATCTTCAGTGGCCTTTTCTTTCCCTTTATCTTTTTTGTTCGAGGGTCCGAGGTTCTTTTCGGGTAGCGTGCGATTACGTAGCCGGATATTTTCGCAGGCCTTCAGCTCTTCTTCTTTTCCCGAAGTGGATTCTTTAAAGAGAGGGGCAAGTTCCAGCTCCTCATCGGAATCGCTCCCGAATGTAGGCACTCGTGACCCGCCGGTGTTAACTACGCGACAATCGCCGGTAGTTCTTTTACTCCCTTCGGTCGTATTTCTTTGCTCTCGACGAGTTTTACGCTTCTCCCGCTTAAAGCGTTGTCGATGAGCAACATATCCTTGCCACCATCTATCGAAAGCTTTGCACTCTTGTGTCAGGTGCAAAACCTTCTGATGATATAAGCAATAAGACGGGTGCATTTTCGCCTCACCAGTAATTTCTTCTTCGGAGGATGGTAGCTTCATGCCCATGGACATGGCCTTAGCAAACTTATTTCTTATCTTGAATTGGCTTTTGTCGGTAGCGGAGGTGTTCAGCTCCAACGGGATCGTCTCAGCTCCTTCATCAAGTCGCTGGCGCTTGGACCTTTCAAATATAGCCGCCTTGCGCTCCCGATCAGCTTTACTTTTCAACCGAGCTTCATTAAGGAGTGCGTCAATTACTTCATCTGATGGTCCCAGAACTTTTGGTTCAGGATCTGCCCCTAGCTTTTCGGTGCAAGGAGTCTCCTCATAATTCGTGACCGAATGGGAAATCATATGACAGCTCGCCATATATTCCTCGGATTCATCTGATGAACTTTCTCCCTCATCTTTTTCTTGAAAAACGTGATCGAGGAACTCTTGGAGCGTAATGGGAGTCTGCGCCTTTTGGTTGTATTCTTCCAACGCGTCAATTTGCTTTTCTAAGTCCGTGGGTTTGCCGCCAGGCTTCACGGGCTTCTTAGATTTCTTCTTCTTCTTTTTCGAAGATTTTGACGACTGGTTGCGAGTGCTTGAGTCACCACCATCGGTTTTTGGAGTTGGACGTGGCTTCAACATCCCTTCAATGACCTGCGGTTCCAACGGGTTCTTCCACTTGATCGCTGGACATGTCTGAAGATCGTTTAGCATCCTCTTTGTCTTGGCTGATAATACAACCTCCCAAGGAGCTTCTTCAATGACGGAGCATGTTGCCCCCGGGGTATTCGTCCCTTTAAAGGTGTGGGGCTGCGGGGGATTCACCTTCTATTTGTCAGATAACGTGAACATGCCCTGTCGGTACTGGTTTTCAAGCCAATTCTTGAAAACGTAGCAATCTTCGATCGGATGGCCTAGTACTCGATGATAAGGACAGTAGTTGGGCTCGTTGATGTCAGTTGGTTGTAACGGACGTTTTGGATCCGGCAGATTTATTAGTCTGTTGCGCAACGCCAGCTCGAATAACCTGCTCGTTTTATCGCGGGGAAAGGAATAAGGACGTCGCATCCTATCCTCAAGCGGTACGTACGGGAGCATATTATTTTGACGAGAAACCGGCTTCGAGTCGCTCGGTTGTTGTTGAGCATTAGCGACGACGATCGCTTTTCCTTTCCCCTTGTGATTTCGGGAGTCCGGCTTTGGGAGAGGAGGTTTATGGCCCATCTGATCCATCTGTGCTAGCTTGTCAATCAAGGCCTGGAAGGTAGTCGGCTTGAAAAACATCATAAACTGCGAGATGGTTGCTTGTGGATCGAGGGTTCCCACAAACATACCCACTGCGGGAGCTTCTTCAATGCGCTGCTCGCACTTCGACCATAAGTTCCGCCACCGTATAGCGTACTGAACCCATGTCTCGCCTGGTTTTACCCTGGCGTTAATCAGTGCCGTCATCGGGGTACATTCACTGGCGCTTGCAAAACGCTGAGTAAACAACAGCTCCATTTCCGCGAAGGTTTTGATAGAGTCGTTCGGGAGTTCAGAGTACCACTCGAACGCCGTATCCGATAAACTTCCAACAAACTGGCAAAGTAAATGCTTGTCATCACCACCGGTATTGCCGTAGAGTACCTTGAACTGGGCAACATGCTGGTGAGGATAGCCCGTCCGCTTGTAGACATGGAACTTGGGAATCATATAACCTGGCGGGTACTTGATTTGATCGTACCAACTCGGATATGGCCTCCCCGTTTTCACGACCTGGCCGGCTGTTTCGGTTGCATGATGAACCCGTATTTGTTGGGCGATGTACTCATCCAAATCAGCTTTGGAGATTGTATCCTCTTTAGCAGTGGACAGAGCTGGTGGAGGATTCGACGTCTCTCCCTGTCACGACCCGAAAGTACGGAACGTGACTGGCACTTAGATTACGAGACGTCTAAAGGCGTACCGTAACCTAAGTCAGCCAAAGCCCAGAAATCTAACCCAAAATCAAAAGAGAGTGAAGGAAAACCTTAAATGAAAACGGTTTTGAAATCAATTAAGTTGCATAGAATCCAAAAAAGAACATCAAAAATTCCCGAAAATTTCGGCAGAGTCTCCCCTGTATTTTCTATCCCCCAAAATGGGTACAACAAGATAATAAACCTGTAATTATAAAAATGGCATCCCCAAGCGGGAGCTAGCTCTTCGCCCAAGACGGATCACAACCACATGCAATATAATAGTAATATCAAGAAAAAGAGCATAAAAGAAATGCAAATACCAGAAAACACACGTCGGCTCAAGTGAGCTCGACCCAAAAGAAACCACAATATACAAATCTCTCCGTCTCATCACTAAGTCGCATATACAATGTGAAATGGTAGATGGAGAATACTAGATACAATGATAAAGCAAAAGAAATAAAGTATGCTCGCAACCCACCTACGGGCGATGTCGCGAGTCTGAGCAAAATGAGCTGATGATAAGATAGCCCGCCGCTACAAAGGTGACGGGTCCGACCTGCAAGACACTGTGGCACAACGGGGGTGAGTTGCCAGCTCGTGAGTAAATATAACATCTACTAAGGCAATCGTAAGAATGCACGCAATGCGGAACAACATGTATGTCCATATGTGCTATAATATCTCTAGTATGCATGCACCGGTATGCAATGTCATTATTAAGTCTTTAAGTGTTTAAATGCTAAGGTTATTGAATTCTTAACTTTAGAACATGAATATCTGTATAATAGCTAAATATCATCAAGAAATCATCTGAAAACCCGTGTCAAGCATCGACACCAAAAAGGAATCATATCTGTCTCAATATCGGGCTCCGTCGGTCCGAATCGGCCCATATCATAAATCTCACGACAACGGTCGGTATCCTCCGGATATCCTCCGCGCCAGACATCACCGGTAGGTAGTCTTCCCCTGCCAGGCTCATCGTCTACAACTCGATCTTCTTGTCCCGGGGTACCATACCGGGCCCACCATGTACCCGAGACGGTTCATCCACTCCTCGAATCGGGTCTCGAAATCCAACAGAAAACATGAAAACTCATGGTGGACGACACATACATCACGAGAAAACCGCAACTTTGTTTTAAAAATGATAAATATAAGCTTTTGTTAAATTCTTGCGGTTTTCCCCAAAAATCCAGAAATCGCAGCAAAAACTGAAATCCTTAAGAAAATCATAATGTTATATATATGACAAATGTCTATGATATCAATGTGTATGATGTAAATTTTGGCTAGAGTTCTATGTAAATATGATGACGATGCGAGATATGTGCATGCGATGCAGTTTTATATATCAAGTATGAATGCAGGTGATGATATTAAGATAAACAGGTTCTATCGTGCACGTGGCATGTCAATTACCAAAGGCGTGTGTGTCACATGAATAGTGCGCGTGCAACAGATGCCAATGGTAATGGTGTTCGTGTCCTACGAAGTGATATCGCATATATGAAGATGAATGTCCATGCAATCTAGCATACGGTTAGCTGTGAGGGTATGCAATGTACATAAAGGGGTAAGCTATCTAACAATATAAATCTTGCATAAAGTAGGGTAATCCTAACTAGGGGGGCGCCTCGCGCCATCCAGACGTTTCCCCCATAGATGAATATATCTACTCACCAGAAATCCCCGCTAATCTGATCCGGCCACCGCTTTGCCTTTACGCGCCGTGTCCGATGTTTCTCCGACCGATCCTAAATTTGCACAACACCAAGTATAAGATTACATAACCCTAAACGATGCAAGTCACATTATACAAATATCGACGCTCATAAATTAATCATAGCATGCACTCGGTGCGCGGAAAAACGCACGAAAATCGCAATCCTTTAACAAAAATCGTCATTTCGGGGAAATCGACAAACTACCACCCGACTAGACGAAACACCGCGTTTGCGCATTCTAATAATCCTATACGAAGCTAGTAATATTGCTAACCTAACGCAAATTGACCGCATTCTGTTTTCTACAAAAATCTAGTAAGCGAAGTTCTAGCCGATTTGATACAAACATTGAAATTTGTCGATTTAGTAAGCATATAATTTCACCATTAACCATTCTAATCAATTAGACAACCATCCCTAACATAATCCAACCATTATGCTACAAACCCTAATTTATAAAAATCCAAAACCTTCTCTTGATTTTTCATGAACAAGGATTTACACTAAATTAATACTTTAAACATCTAATTTAGCATAAACAAACTACCAATTTGCAACTAGTTTAGAATTTTCACCTTTCAAGCTTGAACCCTAGCTTGATCAAGTCTCCAAGAAGCCTCCTTTCATCATGTTTTTGAACAAATTTGGGTTGAAGAGAGAAGGGATTAGGGTTAGGCTTTGAATGGAGAAATAAATTGTGGATTTTTATTGATTTTTAGCATGAAAATGAAGCAAGAATGAAGTGGGAAGTGGGGAATTTCTGCAGGAAGAGGGTCGGCTGCAGCAATGGAGAGGAAATGAGGGAAATTTGGAGAAGTTTCTAGGTGATTAAACACCCCATGTAATCATTTAATGCTTTCATTTCAACCTTTTTACAAAAAAAAACCCTTTTTAAGCCATTTTTTCATAATTTTCCCACCAAAAATCTAAAAGTTTGCAAGACATGATATAATTTTATTAACACCATATTTTAGCTTATAAAGACTCCTAATTAAGAAATTTACCTAATTAAATTTGTATTTATCCCTAATTAAATGTATTTAAAAAGGCTTAAAATAATAAAAAAATAATTAATTACGAATTTTTTTTTATTTAACTAGATAATTATAAGTGACATTTTAGTGACAAAATGATAGTAATATCTTATCTAAATTTTGTATAATTAGGTCTACAATGAAAAATATCAATTTTGACTTTTTACGGAAAAAGCCGAAAAATTTGCCGATTACCGAAAAACTGCCTAAACGATTTTCGAAGGGTTACAATCTTCCCCCCTTAAAGAAATTCGGTCCCCGAATTTAGAATTTAACTACGCGTACCTTCAAAAAGATGGGGATATCTCTTCCTCATCTCGACCTCGGTCTCCCAGGTGACCTCCTCGCTGTTCGGGCCACGCCAAAGAACCTTGACAGACGGTATGACCTTCGATCTCAATTTCTTCACCTGCCGATCCAAGATGACAACCGGCTGCTCGGTGAAAGAAAGGTCACGCTCTAACTGGATCGTCTGGTGCTGAATCGCCTGGGAAGGATCATGAAGGTACTTACGGAGCATCGAGACATGGAATACGGGGTGAACATCGGGAAAGCTGGGCGGAAGAGCTAACCGATAAGCGACTGGACCAACACGCTCTAGGATCTCGAAAGGACCAACATATCTAGGACTCAGCTTCCCTTTCCGTCCAAATCTCATCACACCCTTCATCGGAGAGACCTTCAGGAAAACATGATCGCCAACAGCGAACTCGAGTCGGCGACGACGCCTGTCAGCATAAGATTTCTGCCTGCTCTGTGCCGCTCTCATCCTGTCCCGAATCAGCTGTATTTTCTCGGTCGTCTCCTGTACGATCTGCGGCCCCAAAATACTGCTCTCCCTGAGCTCTGTCCAACATACAGGCGATCGACATCTCCTCCCATATAAAGCCTCAAAAGGTGCCATCTGAATCGTCTCCTGGAAGCTATTATTGTAGGAAAACTCGATCAAAGGCAAATGACGATCCCAGCTACCACCGAAATCCAAAACACAAGCTCTGAGCATGTCCTCAAGAGTCTGAATCGTACGCTCCGACTGACCGTCAGTCTGAGGATGAAAGGCTGTGCTAAAACTCAATCGGGTGCCCAAAGCTTCCTGGAGTTTCTGCCACAATCGGCTGGTAAACTGGGTGCCACGGTCGGACACGATGCAAGTCGGAACGCCGTGCAGTCGCACTATCTCATCAATATAAACCTGGGCGTACTGAGAAAATCCAAAAGTGGTCTTCACCGGCAGGAAGTGAGCCGCTTTCGTCAGTCGATCCACAATCACCCAAATAGAGTCATACCCTCGACTGGTCCTGGGTAGACCCACAACGAAGTCCATGGAGACCTGCTCCCACTTCCACTCAGGGATGGGCAAAGGCTGTAACTCGCCGGCTGGCCTCTGGTGCTCGGCCTTGACTTGCTGACAAGTCAGGCATCTCGACACAAAATCTGTAATATCCTTCTTCATCCCGTCCCACCAGTAAACCTCTCTCAAATCACGATACATCTTGGTGGAACCTGGGTGAACACTGTATACTGATCTATGTGCCTCCTCGAGAATATCACGCCTCAGTCCCTCTGAATCTGGCACACACAGTCGAGTCCCAAATCGAAGTATCCCCTGATCATCAATCACGAACTCAGAAACTCTGCCCTGCCGAATCTGCTCAATAATCTCTAATGTACGGGCATCGCCGGACTGTGCCTCGTGGATACGGTCAAGTAACTGTGGGCGTGCTCTGAAATGGGCCAGCTGTCTCCCTGTAGGAGTAAACTCGAACTGCACTCTGCTATCACGTAAAACCTGCCAATCCGCCGTCGACTGCATCTGTACTGCGCTCAAACAAGATAAGCTACCTCCGGGCCTCCTACTCAGAGCATCAGCCACCACATTCGCCTTGCCCGGATGGTATAGAATCTCGCAGTCATAATCCTTCACCAACTCCATCCAACGGCGCTGCCTCAGGTTCAGGTCTCGCTGCTGGAAGATATACTTCAAACTCTTGTGGTCAGTGAATATCTGGTACGACTCACCGTATAGGTAATGTCTCCAGATCTTAAGTGCAAATACCACTGCAGCCATCTCTAAATCATGGGTGGGGTAGTTCTGCTCGTGTTTCCTCAGCTGCCGAGAAGCATACGCGATAACTCTGTCGTGCTGCATCAATACACAGCCCAGCCCCACTCTAGAAGCATCACAATATACCACGAACCCGCCTGATCCTGAAGGCAATGCTAATACTGGTGCAGTAGTCAGACGAGTCTTCAACTGCTGGAAACTATCCTCACATGCCTGGGTCCAATCAAAAGGAACCCCCTTCCGGGTCAACCCGGTCAAAGGTGCAGCAATGCGGGAGAAATCCTGGACGAAACGTCGATAATAGCCGGCCAGACCTAGAAAACTGCGAACCTTTGTGACTGATACCGGTCTAGGCCAACGCTGAACTGCCTCGATCTTCTTTGGGTCCACGCAAATACCATCTCTCGTCACCACATGACCCAAGAAGTCGACACTGTCTAGCCAGAATGCGCACTTGGAGAATTTGGCGAACAGCTGATACTCCCTCAAAGTCTGCAATGTGATACGTAAGTGCTGCTCATGCTCCTCCCGGCTCCGAGAATAAACCAAGATGTCGTCAATGAACATAATAATGAACCGATCGAGATACGGCCTGAATACGCGGTTCATCAAATCCATAAAAGCTGCCGGGGCATTGGTGAGCCCGAACGACATCACCAAGAACTCGTAATGACCATATCGAGTACGGAAGGCAGTCTTCGGAATATCCTCCTTCCGAACCCGCAACTGGTGATAACCTGACCGTAAATCAACTTTCGAGAAAAACCCTGCACCCTGGAGCTGATCAAATAAGTCATCAATGCGGGGTAGGGGATACCTGTTCCGCACAGTAACTCGGTTCAGCTGACGATAATCAATGCATAAACGCATACTTCCGTCCTTCTTCTTAACAAACAGGACGGGAGCACCCCAAGGTGACACACTCGGTCGAATAAGCCCTTTGTCCAGCAAGTCCTGTAACTGATCCTTTAGCTCTCTCAGCTCCGCCGGGGCCATCCGATAAGGCGGTATAGAGATAGGCCCCGTGCCGGGGATCAAGTCAATACAGAACTCAATCTCGCGCTCTGGTGGCAGACCAGGCAGCTCGTCAGGGAATACATCAGGAAACTCTCTCACAACAGGGACCTGGTCCAACGGAACCTCTGTGGAGCTAGTATCACAAACATAGGCTAAGAATCCCTGACACCCTTTCCTTAAGAGCTGACCAGCGCGAAGAGATGAAATCAAGCTGGGAAGGGTAGCGCTACGATCTCCCTGAATAATAAGAACCGGCTCACCAGGAAAACTGAATCTGACTGCTTTTTCACGGCAGTCCACGGATGCATAACAGGTGGCTAGCCAGTCCATACCAAGAAGAACGTCAAAGTCTAGCATATCGAGGAGAATCAAATCTACTGAAGAATCTCTCTCCCCGATACGAACGGAACAAGATCGGTACACAAAACGGGCAACAAAAGACTCGCCTACCGGGGTAATAACGACAAGCGGCTGATCTAACGGACAAGACTCTCGGCCCAACCTCGGTGCAAAATACGTGGATACATAGGAATGTGTGGAGCCTGAATCAAATAATACCCGTGCATCAAAAGAACATACTGGCAGAGTACCTGTCACGACGGCATTGGATGCCTGTGCATCCTGAGGAGTCAACGCGAACACTCGGGCCTGTCCACCACTAATAGCTGGCTGTGCTCTGCCTCTACCTCGGCCCCTGCCTCTGCCTCTGTCGCCTCGTCCTCTCTGAACCGGACCGCCACGCCCACGGCCTCTAGAAGCATCTGGCTGGCGTGAAGCATCATCAGGAGTAGGAAGTAAAGCTCTCTGCGATGGTGGTGAAGGTGGTAAAGTCACATGCGGGACTGTCGCCGCGCCCGGACGTCCCATGGTACAGTCTCTGACACGGTGATACTGACTCCCACACCGAAAACATCCTGGAGACGACTGCTGGGTCTGTGGATATGAACCAAATAACTGACCTCGTCTCAATCCTCTGCCTCCGCCATCTCCCGGAAATAATCTATCACGATGTCTGCCCATCTGCCGCTGAGCTGGCATATCAGTACGGATCCTCTTCGGCCCAGAAGCGACCGGAGTCTCAGAAATACGCTCCTCCAAAAGTAAGGCTGCATCCATCGCGGCTGCGTATGTATCAAAGTGCTGGGTGCCGATGGCAAGGAATAGCTGTGTATCAAGCCCTCGTACAAACCTCTTTATCCTCTTCTCTTCTGTGTCGACTAGGTACGGTGCATATCGAGACAACTGGGTAAACTGTATATCATACTCCGACACTGTCATCCCTGGAGTCTTGCGCAAAGACTCAAAACTACGGGCTCGAGCATCTCGAACACTCTCCGGAAGAAAACGGGCAAGAAATGCAGCTGTAAACTCATCCCAGGTCATAGAAGGCAGACCTGCAGCTCGGCCTCTCTCTACTGAGTCGTACCATGTCTGGGCAAGACCCTCCAGACGAAAACTCGCAAACTCCACCAATCTATCCTCAGAACACCTCAACGAACGGCCAATCCGTGCCATCCTATCGAGAAATGCCTGTGGGTCCTCTGTCGCATCTGTACCGGTAAAAGCTGGAGGTCTCAATCTCATGAACTCCTGTAGTGAAACAGGGATAGTCTCCGTAGTAGCAGCAGGAGTGACCATCTGTGCAGCAGGTACGATCGTGGTCTGTGCGGTGGAAGGAACGTCCTCGGATCTCTGTGCCCGGCTGGACTCAACTAAAGATCCCATCATCTGCCGCAACTCTTGCATGCCGGCCTCTAATCTGGCAATACGGTCAGGATAAGGCGGATCAGTAGGACCCTGAGGGGTAGGCGTATCCTCCCGCTCGATCCTTGCCTCAGACGGGCCCGTCCGAATCTCATCCCTAGCGGCAGCCCGCTGAGCTCTCGTAGTCTTTGGCGGCATCGAAGATGGAATAAGAAACAGGACCGATAAGGACATTGCAATTGAATCAAGGAATGCAAGGAATCAAGAAAGGAAATACAAGCAATTATGTCCTAAGGTTACTTAGGCGGAGTACCGTATCGTAAGTATGCCGCGGATCATACCCACGCTACGCCACTCTGCTTAAGTCACCTACTACATCTACCAAGGTCGTCCTACACTCAGAAAGGTAAAACCTACGCTTTGATACCAACTTTGTCACGACCCGAAAGTACGGAACGTGATTGGCACTTAGATTACGAGACGTCTAAAGGCGTACCGTAACCTAAGTCAGCCAAAGCCCAGAAATCTAACCCAAAATCAAAAGAGAGTGAAGGAAAACCTTAAATGAAAACGGTTTTGAAATCAATTAAGTTGCATAGAATCCAAAAAAGAACATCAAAAATTCCCGAAAATTTCGGCAGAGTCTCCCCTGTATTTTCTATCCCCCAAAATGGGTACAACAAGATAATAAACCTGTAATTATAAAAATGGCATCCCCAAGCGGGAGCTAGCTCTTCGCCCAAGACAGATCACAACCACATGCAATATAATAGTAATATCAAGAAAAAGAGCATAAAAGAAATGCAAATACCAGAAAACACACGTCGGCTCAAGTGAGCTCGACCCAAAAGAAACCACAATATACAAATCTCTCCGTCTCATCACTAAGTCGCATATACAATGTGAAATGGTAGATGGAGAATACTAGATACAATGATAAAGCAAAAGAAATAAAGTATGCTCGCAACCCACCTACGGGCGATGTCGCGAGTCTGAGCAAAATGAGCTGATGATAAGATAGCCCGCCGCTACAAAGGTGACGGGTCCGACCTGCAAGACACTGTGGCACAACGGGGGTGAGTTGCCAGCTCGTGAGTAAATATAACATCTACTAAGGCAATCGTAAGAATGCACGCAATGCGGAACAACATGTATGTCCATATGTGCTATAATATCTCTAGTATGCATGCACCGGTATGCAATGTCATTATTAAGTCTTTAAGTGTTTAAATGCTAAGGTTATTGAATTCTTAACTTTAGAACATGAATATCTGTATAATAGCTAAATATCATCAAGAAATCATCTGAAAACCCGTGTCAAGCATCGACACCAAAAAGGAATCATATCTGTCTCAATATCGGGCTCCGTCGGTCCGAATCGGCCCATATCATAAATCTCACGACAACGGTCGGTATCCTCCGGATATCCGCCGCGCCAGACATCACCGGTAGGTAGTCTTCCCCTGCCAGGCTCATCGTCTACAACTCGATCTTCTTGTCCCGGGGTACCATACCGGGCCCACCATGTACCCGAGACGGTTCATCCACTCCTCGAATCGGGTCTCGAAATCCAACAGAAAACAAGAAAACTCATGGTGGACGACACATACATCACGAGAAAACCGCAACTTTGTTTTAAAAATGATAAATATAAGCTTTTGTTAAATTCTTGCGGTTTTCCCCAAAAATCCAGAAATCGCAGCAAAAACGGAAATCCTTAAGAAAATCATAATGTTATATATATGACAAATGTCTATGATATCAATGTGTATGATGTAAATTTTGGCTAGAGTTCTATGTAAATATGATGACGATGCGAGATATGTGCATGCGATGCAGTTTTATATATCAAGTATGAATGCAGGTGATGATATTAAGATAAACAGGTTCTATCGTGCACGTGGCATGTCAATTACCAAAGGCGTGTGTGTCACATGAATAGTGCGCGTGCAACAGATGCCAATGGTAATGGTGTTCGTGTCCTACGAAGTGATATCGCATATATGAAGATGAATGTCCATGCAATCTAGCATACGGTTAGCTGTGAGGGTATGCAATGTACATAAAGGGGTAAGCTATCTAACAATATAAATCTTGCATAAAGTAGGGTAATCCTAACTAGGGGGCGCCTCGCGCCATCCATACGTTTCCCCCATAGATGAATATATCTACTCACCAGAAATCCCCGCTAATCTGATCCGGCCACCGCTTTGCCTTTACGCGCCGTGTCCGATGTTTCTCCGACCGATCCTAAATTTGCACAACACCAAGTATAAGATTACATAACCCTAAACGATGCAAGTCACATTATAAAAATATCGACGCTCATAAATTAATCATAGCATGCACTCGGTGCGCGGAAAAACGCACGAAAATCGCAATCCTTTAACAAAAATCGTCATTTCGGGGAAATCGACAAACTACCACCCGACTAGACGAAACACCGCGTTTGCGCATTCTAATAATCCTATACGAAGCTAATAATATTGCTAACCTAACGCAAATTGACCGCATTCTATTTTCTACAAAAATCTAGTAAGCGAAGTTCTAGCCGATTTGATACAAACATTGAAATTTGTCGATTTAGTAAGCATATAATTTCACCATTAACCATTCTAATCAATTAGACAACCATCCCTAACATAATCCAACCATTATGCTACAAACCCTAATTTATAAAAATCCAAAACCTTCTCTTGATTTTTCATGAACAAGGATTTACACTAAATTAATACTTTAAACATCTAATTTAGCATAAACAAACTACCAATTTGCAACTAGTTTAGAATTTTCACCTCTCAAGCTTGAACCCTAGCTTGATCAAGTCTCCAAGAAGCCTCCTTTCATCATGTTTTTGAACAAATTTGGGTTGAAGAGAGAAGGGATTAGGGTTAGGCTTTGAATGGAGAAATAAATTGTGGATTTTTATTGATTTTTAGCATGAAAATGAAGCAAGAATGAAGTGGGAAGTGGGGAATTTCTGCAGGAAGAGGGTCGGCTGCAGCAATGGAGAGGAAATGAGGGAAATTTGGAGAAGTTTCTAGGTGATTAAACACCCCATGTAATCATTTAATGCTTTCATTTCAACCTTTTTACAAAAAAAACCCTTTTTAAGCCATTTTTTCATAATTTTCCCACCAAAAATCTAAAAGTTTGCAAGACATGATATAATTTTATTAACACCATATTTTAGCTTATAAAGACTCCTAATTAAGAAATTTACCTAATTAAATTTGTATTTATCCCTAATTAAATGTATTTAAAAAGGCTTAAAATAATAAAAAAATAATTAATTACGAATTTTTTTTTATTTAACTAGATAATTATAAGTGACATTTTAGTGACAAAATGATAGTAATATCTTATCTAAATTTTGTATAATTAGGTCTACAATGAAAAATATCAATTTTGACTTTTTACGGAAAAAGCCAAAAAATTTGCCGATTACCGAAAAACTGCCTAAACAATTTTCGAAGGGTTACACTCCCCTATCGTCTTCAAGGATGATCGGGGGATCTTCAGCAGGTGGATCTTGTTGAATCATCATACCCACCATATCCTGGAACAGGAGGGCCATTTTCTTTATGTTGGCTGCCTGCTCCGCAGCTTCTTTATCCTTCTTCTCCAGTACGCGACGAAGGAATTCTGCGTCCGTTTCTTGTTCTTGACGCTCGTCAGAGGATGTTTCAAGGGTTTCTTTTGGCCCTGTAAGTGCGCCCATATCGTTCATCATCTCTTGGAGCTTCTGCTGCTGCTCCTGAGCCTTGGTCACTGACCTCGTGTGCAGTCTATGACCTGTTGATATGCGGCTATCTTCTTTTCCCGATGCCATATAAACCGTATGAACTGTTATGCCCCCTGACTTGGGGCGTTTAGGTTCATCATTTTTAACTTTTGCCGCTGACGCGGGAGTTTTCTCTGGCCTCCTTCTTTTGTGGGCCGTTGAGGTTGAAGGAACCGTTGAAGGGGGCAGCCTTGCAGCTGCTGTCCCCTGCTGTTCAATAGGATGGTCTTTTCCTTTTTGCACTTTCGCCCTCTTCTGGTGACGAGAGTGACCTGGGTCAATTACGGAGTCTTGAACCCTCCGCCAAACCTTGTATATTCTTGAGGACAGCCGTTGAGGGGGCTGTTCTTGCTTTGTTTCTGAGACTCTCTCCGCAGGCGGAGGAGATCTTTTCAGTGTAGCGGTTGGAGCATTCTTCCGTACCCTCCTCAGCAGTTCAAAGCTGTTCCCAGTTGGAACAGCAGCATTGACTTCTACCACTGGAGCCGGTGGAGTTAGCCCTGAGGGGGAGTTGCCCCCTGCCTTCCTCACTCGTTGCCAATGGCGACGCCGAGCATGACGAGCCGTTGGGACTGGCTCGGAGATTAAGACATCTTCTTTTTGCCCCCTGTTTGAATGAGACGTCGCTGGTGTTAACCTCTTAAAGACTGAGGCTGTCTTTTGAGGGGTGATATTCAACCTGCCGAAGACGAATCCTTGAGCAGGGGCAGGAGCAGGAATCGTCAGTCTTGAAAAGACTGACTCTTTGACAGGGGAAGCCGCCTTGACGACTTCTGGGGCAGCAGTTATTGCCTTCCTCGGGACAGCCAATTTAGAGTTCTGATTTAGCCTGGTGAAAACAGAGGCTGTCGGTTTGGTAGCGGGCGACCCGTCAACAGGGGCCGTCGTAGCAGTGAGCCGGTCAAAGACCGACTTTTTGTTTACTTCCGGTGCAAGTATTGGCTCAGAGAAGCTTGTAGGTAGGATCACGGTCCAGAAGAACAGGCCAGTGGTGGCCTTGGTCACCTGGTCTACTGGCAGAGTGAGGAAGGAAGCCGCTTGGGGCCCATATGCTACACCTCCCAGTGAGGTGGAGCATGCGTTGCAGTGGTACTTCGAGCAGTTGGTGCAATTAGAGGCCATTGAATCTTGAGTTCTGCGCCAGGAAAAAGACCAAATCTTAGTAACTTGAAATCCGAAGGCAACCATTAACAAACCGCGACTGGTTCGCGAAGACGACACACGAAGTGTGGAGTGGAAAGAGGAAAAGGTCCCACCGGGCGTGCCAGAATCTGTTCCCCTCCGAAAGACGGTGCACAGGACCGCGATGTCCTGACGCTGAGATTCGGGGCAGATGCTATTTGGTTTTATCCGTCCACCTCTCCGAAGATGCCAAGTTGATTTATGGCACCGTCTATCGGAGGTTTATACGGATGCGACCGATGTAACAGACTTCGTCAGATTCCCCCTCGCTTGAGGGGTTTTTGATTGTGGGGACGCTCTTCCCTACAGGCGCAAGCCCCTGCAGTTAATTACGCTACCGCATCGCGGTAACAACTTTCTCCTTCTCCAGAATTTCACTTCGTGTCGTGTGTGTTTGTTTGATTTGTGGTTGCCCGTGGATTGTATACGGAGACTGAGTAATGCCGTCGCCCGTAGGACGTGGACTAGTCCAAATCCGTATTTACTTTGATTTGGGTTTGGTGCTTTTAGTTTAAGGATGCATTAGTCGCGTTGCGGCTAAGATCAACTTAAACATTCGTTAAGGATACGTTAGTCATGTTTTGAGACTAAGATCAACTTAACGTGATAATCCATTTAATATCTGGCCATCGGGACTCGTTACCTCTCTAACGTCGTTGAAGAATTACAACGGCAGATGTCATAGGAGTTCAGAGATGTACCCTTGAACCAAGGTTGATTTGGAGTTTTATAGTCCGTTTGAATGTTTAAGGATACGTTAGCCGTGTTTGGGGCTAGGATCAACTTAAACGGGATTGTTTAGATCCGGCAAAAGAGCGTTTGGAGGCCCTATTGTTCCAGTTTAGGGATATAGTAGTCCATAGGTAGTTTAAAGACGTTTCGGTCCGATATTAGTTTAGGGACGTTTCGGTCCGATATTAGTTTAGGGACGTTTCCGTCCGACATTAGTTTAAGGACGTCTCGGTCCAATATTAGTTTAAGGACGTCTCGGTCCACATTGAAGGGTGTGGTCGTCGGGACCCGTCGCCTCTCTGACATCGTTGAAGGATTACAACGAGAAGTGTCAAAGGAGCTCGGAGATGTACCCTCGAACCGGATATAAATTGATTTGAAGGGGCATTTGTGCCCAATTCAATTTAATTTAAGGACTTACGGCCAGAATTGGGCTAAGTCCAGTTGAAAATGTTCAACATTTTTATGCAATGCATTTCTTCCATTTTTTGTTTGGGCTTTGCCAATAAAAATGCAGAGCATCAATTTATCCTGGGCTCTGCTCATTTATAAATGATGCAAGGCATCTGTTTTGTCTGGGCTTTGCCCCCTTTATAAATGCATAGCGTTTTTATTATTTCGTTTGGGCTCTGCCCATTTATAAATGATGCAGAGCATCAATTTAATTAGGCATGTTTCGTCTTTTAATTGGGCCTGGCCCTTCAGGAAAGAAATGCATTGCATTTGTCAGACGCTTTGCGCCAATTACTGAGTGCAAGCGCTTGTGGTGAGGACACGTGTCATGCTCTGGTGAGCGCAAGCGCAACAGCGCAGTGCGCTGCGCTGTTACGCTGCTGACACGTGACGCGCTCTGGTGAGTTGTGCCAATTCCAGAGAGCAAAGCTCTTTTTCAAGAGCGCGTAGCGCAAGTGGTTCTATAGCTGACACGTGGCGCTCTCTTAAGAGCGCAACAGCGCAGTTTGGAAGTGCAGAGCACTAAGAATCTTTTAGATTCAAGTACAGAAGTGCAAAGCACTATTTGATCTCTTAATCTAAATTAGATCAAAGAAAAGTAAAAAATTTCTTTTTGTTTCAAGAACCAGAGGTTCATAAAGGTGTAAAGCACCATTTTTATTTTGTTGTTTTCTTGTCTTTTAAAGAACCAGAGGTTCATGAGAAGTTCAAAGCACTGTTTATTATGTGAAGAACATTGATCTGGTTTTTTTTTAGATCAATGATTTATTAAAAGAGATTTCTTTACTCTCTTGAAGGTCTTTACCTTTTATTTTTTTGAGGAGTTCTTCAGAGTTCTCTTTCTCTCTTTTTTTTTTAGAAAATGATGATGCCTTTGAATTGAGGCTTGGGGTCCTTTTTATAGTGCTCATAAATTAGTTAAATTTGTTAAAGAGATCCTTCTCTGAGTGATTTGGGGAATTTTCCCCACCGTTGGATTTTTGATCCAAGGGCTTCTGCTTTGCAGAAGAAAATCTTTTTGTTTTAACAAGAACAGAAAAGATTTCTTAGAAATTTAATTCTGTTTGGTGCAGATGCCCCAGCGCGTAACACGTGTCGCGCAGCGCAACTGCGCCAGCGCATCTGCGCTGACACGTGTCGCACAGCGCAGCGCCACTGCGCTAGCGCATCTGCGCTGACACGTGTCGCGCAGCGCAGTGCTTGTGCAACTGAAGCGTTGCTTCATTTAATAGAGCTTTGCTCTGATTGGGCGCGCCTTCTTAGGCGCTGCGCTGACGTATCAGCGCCTGACATGTGGCGCGTTGCGCCCGAGATTTGAAGCGTTGCTTCAAAATTTTGAATTTTGAATTTCAACAGAGTTTTGCTCTGATTGGGCGAAACAGTCACGGGTTGACACGTGACAATTAAAACAGAAATAAAATAACAAATGGCTGAAGGAATTACCTCAATGAGGTGTCACATGCTCACACGTGACCAATGGTCACGTGTTAACACATGACGGTTACAATTGAAGTGTATGTTAACGCTGAGGAAAGGACTCAATTGGTGGTCACGTGCTCACACGTGACCAAGGGTCACGTGCCAGCACGTGACTGGCTTCGAAAGCCTTACAGTTAATAGAATTAAATTCTAAAAGATTCTAAATCTTTCTAAATGGAAAAGGATTATGTGGACCGTTGGATTAAAGATCCAAGGGTGATTGAAAATCACCAATTTATGGAAAAAAATCCTAGACAAGGCAAGATTTCCCCTAAATCTCACCGAAAATAACAAACGGAATATCTTTGGATTTAAAATCCAACAGTGAATAAAATTCACTGAATGATCTAAAGGATCATATTCATTATAAAAACAAACAAAATCTTTCAATGAAAGATTTACTGAACAAATTGATTCTTTTCCTTCTCCTATAAATAGGAGCCAAGAGATGGGAGGAAAAGATAGAGAGTTTTGGAATCTTGAAATTTCAGAGAGAAAAGAGAGGAGAATTTAATTCTCTACAAAGAAAAACCCTATGTAAGAAAAGAGAGGGGATAAAAACATCAAAAAAAGAGAATTTAATTCTCAATTAAGAGTTTAACTCTTCTATAAAAAAGAACTTTGTTCATTCTCTGGTTGAAGATCTGCAAAGTGCACATCTCCCCATAAGTTGAGAATTTAATTCTTATCGGGTCGAGATCCTGCCATGCAGATCTAAAATTTAGAGGAGGAATTGAGTTTAGAAAATTTAATTCTCCCAATGCTATAGGAATTTAACTCCTCCAAGATAAAATTAGGGTTTAACCCTATTTGAGAATTCAATTCTCCAAAATTATAGGAATTTAATTCCTCCAAGATGGACAGAACTAGGGTTTAACCCTAGTTGAGAATTTAATTCTCTCAAGCTCACAGGAATTTAATTCCTCTTAAAATGAAATTAGGGTTTCACCCTGTGCCAGAACTTGATTCTTTACATATATGGGAATTTTATTCCCACAGAAGGAAAATTAGGGTTTAACCCTATCTAAGAATATAATTCTTCCAAAGAAAATAGAGAATTTAATTCCTCCAAAATTATAGCTAGGGTCTAACCCTATGAAGAATTTAATTCTTAAAAAGATAAAGAGATCTTCGAACAGGCAAAAAACCAGGGCCACGTGTCCCCACGTGACCCCTGTAAAGATCCACAAAAAAGAACTCAGAGGCAGCGCCTCACGTGCTCCACGTGTCCCCTGAAGCACAGAAAGAAAAAACAAAAGAAACAGAAGATCTGGGCGCTCTGACGTGTTACCACGTGATTCTTTGGCAAATCAGCGCACAAATCCACATCACGTGTCAGCACGTGATGCTCCAAAATAAAATATAGAAAGTATTCAACACTTTTCTGCAGAACAGAACAAGGGGAATCTTATCTTACCCTTGGGCGCTCGCACGTGTCCACACGTAACCCTCTTTCTTTAGTGTTTGACACTAATTAGCGATCTTTAGTCCCAGTGTTTAACACTGATTTTTCTTAGTGTTTAACACTAATTTGAAAACCCTATTTGTAGTGTTTACAACTGATTATTTTCTGGTGTTTGACACCAAATCGAAAACTATATTTCCAGTGTTTAACACTGATTGTTCTTTTAGTGTTTAACACTAGTTTGAGAATTCGGTCTTTAGTGTTTAACACTTTTGTTATTTGGTGTTTAACACTACTTCTAGCCAAATTGGCTAATCTTTCATAGGCAAAGCCTCCCCTTCAATTGAACCACAAAATTGAATAACATCCAGAGCTACAACAGAAATGTTATCAAGTTCCTCAAAACTCTTGTGGACTGGAACCAAACAAATGGTCAATGGACTATGATGTCCTTAACCTTGACCGGGATGTCTTAAAACTAACAACGGACTATGACGTCCTTAACCTTGACCGTGATGTCTTAAAACTAACGCTGGACTGTGGAGTCCTTAAAACCATGGACTATGATGTCCTTAACCTTGACCGTGATGTCTTAAAACTAACAACGGACTATGACGTCCTTAACCTTGACCATGATGTCTTAAAACTAACGCCGGACTGTGGAGTCCTTAACCCATGGACTATGATGTCCTTAACCTTGACCGCAATGTCTTAAAACTAACATTGGACCGTGATGTCCTTAAACTACCTACCGACTGCAATGTCACTAAACTAAACAATAGGGCCCCCAATCGCTCTCGTGTCGGATCTAAACGATCCGTTAAGTTGATCTTAGTCTAAAATCAGACTAACGTATCCTTAACTAACGTTTAAGTTGATTTTAACCTCAAATAAGGCTAACGTATCCTTAAACACAAACCCACCGAAACCCAATCTAAGAAAGATACGGATTTGGACTAGTCCACGCCCTACAGGCGACAACATAACTTAGTCTCCGTATACAATCCACGGGCAACCAAACACAAAACAAATACCCGTGACACGAAGTGATCATCTGGAGAAGGACAAAGTTGTTACCGCGATGCGATAGCGTAATTAACTGCAGGGGCTTGCGCCTGCAGGGAAGAGCGTCCTCACAACCAAGAAACCCCTAAAACGAGGGGGAATCTGACGAAGTCTGCTACATCGGCCGCATCCGTTTAAACCTTCGATACACGATGCCATAAATCAACTTGGCATTTTCGAAGAGGAGGACGGATAGCACCTATTAGCATCTGCCCCGAATCTCAGGCAAGACGTCCCTGTCGTGCCGTATTTCGGAGGGGAACATACTCGAACTTCTTTGCCCCGGGGTATCTTACCGGGCCCACCATGTACCCGAGACGGTTCATCCAACTCCTCGAAACGGGTCTCGAAAACAACAGCAAACTCATGGTGGACGACACTTACATCACTAGAAAACCGCAACTTTGCATATTTAAAAAAGGGTAATAAGTTTAGAAATTCTTGCGGCTTTCCCCCGAAATCCAGAAATATCATAAATCTCAAGAAATCATCATTAGTGCATATGTCAATGATAATGAATGAATATAGTATCAATAATCAAGTTGCAATGTATGATTAATAGAATAGGTATGAACAAATGATGTAATGAGGTACAAGCACATGAATAGCAATCCTACGATTTCATCTTAAGGATTTAAATGCAATAGCACAGGTTTAAGCATCAATTATAGTGAAAATGTTTCAGATTATAAGTTATCTAGTGTTGTGGCATGGCAATTACCAAGGCATGTGTGTACGCATGAATAGTGCTCGTGCTGCATATAAAAACCCTGGCAATGGTGCAGGTTTCCTATGGAATAAGTTTGCATATGTATGTCAATATAGAGCATGAAGGTAGCAAGATGTTATGCAAGCATTAACTCATAATTACTAATATCGCTAGGAATCTTTAAATTTACTTAAACTATCGGGCGACTTGCGCCATCCAAACGATTGTCCCCCGTAGAGGTTACAACTACTCACCCGTGATCTCACGCTAGGTGTGTCCGACCACCTGCTTTCCTTTCTCCGCGGTGCTCGAAGTTCCCGCCGGCAAACCTAGAATTTAGAAAAGTAACATACATAAGGCAAATCCTGCAAAAACGTGATATATCGATCAAAAGAATAACTTGTGTATGAAACTAAACTCACGTGCACTCGATACGTCGCGAAGTGTGTAACCTCACCAGAAACCAACCTGACACGCTGTGTCGCGCCGCGCACCACAGAACCATACAGATCCCACACATGTCGCACAAGTTTAGAAACATCGAAAAAAGGTTTAATGCTCCAGATTTTGACTCGAGTCAAAACAGCAAAAGTTGCACATACCAAAAACCCTAGCTACACAGCAGACACCTACAGACAAAACCCCAGCACCCAAGCCCACCCTCTAGCCGCACCTTGCGGCCAGATCTATTAAATCTGCGACCAGGAAGGAGAGAGGGGCCCCCGTGCTTTGTGTGTGTGTGTCTGACATGGTCACCATGCTACAGTATTCACAACTTTTTCCTGAAAGGTCCGGGTCAAGTGCAGATTCCAGAAGGGCTAAAAAGTCCAGTTTAAATGCTAAATTACACCAATTCGAAACAATCTGGCGTTTTACTGAAATCTGGGATAAATATTGGGTTAACTGGTCTTAACAGCACTTAGTAAGGCTATACTAACAATTAGAACAATCATTTTGCCAAATCTCACTCAAATTACCCAAAACTAGCACTAAATGATATAATAAACCCTAACTTAAGCTTAGAAACCATAACTTAGCAAGAAAGAAGTCAAGTTAAGAGATTATACCTCTAGAGATCCTAAGACGTAGGAGAAGAGAAGAAGGAGAAGTGTGTTGCTGCTGGAGTGCTGCTGCTACTGCTGAGCTGCTGTTGTAGTTGCTGTTTTTGTTGCTATTGCTGCTGCTGCCAAGGCTACTGCTGATGCTGATGCTTCTGTTGTTGCTGTTGTTGTTGTTTTTGTGGGTGTGAGGGAGTGAGAGGGAGAGATAAGTGTGAGAGTTGAGTGTGAGGGAAAATACAAAGGTTATGAAAATAAAACCATGAGAGTCAACCCCTCACCCTCTCTCCTCATTAAATGCCAAGCATGCTCAAACCATCATAGCCTCTTTCTCTCACCTACTAGTCAACCCCTACACTAATTCAAATTTTAAAAACTAAAAATCCTTAATTAAAACCAATTAACTTAACTAAAAAGTTTAACCCACCATGCTTATCTAAACATGGTTAAACCCTAGACTTAACCCTAGTTAACATGCACAAGTGTGTGCAGTCCAGATAAAATTCTAATAAAATAATCATAAAACTAGATAAATTATTTGAAAACCGTTTTGGTAAACTTTCTACCAAAAACACCACATTAAAATGCAATTACCACAAAACACAATCTAAGGTGTTACAATATTCCCCCCATATTTAAATTCGTCCCCGAATTTAAATATATAGCTACACGTACTTTCAAAGAGATGAGGGAATTTCTTCTGCATCTCTCCCTGGGCCTCCCAAGTGATCTCATCACCATTCGGGATACGCCAAAGAACCTTCACAGATGGCAGGACCTTTGATCGAAGTTTCTTCACCTGCCGATCCAATATCACTACTGGCTGCTCGGTGAACGAAAGATCGCGCTCAAGCTGAACGGTCTAATGCTGAATCGTGTGAGAAGGGTCATGAAGATATCTGCGTAGCATCGACACGTTGAAGACGGGGTGAACATCTGGAAAGCTGGGTGAAAGAGCCAAACGATATGCAACTGCGCCGACACGCTCGAGGATCTCAAAGGGACCCACAAATCTGGGACTAAGCATTCCTTTTCGCCCAAATCTCATCACGCCCTTCATCGGAGAGACCTTAAGAAAAACGTGATCGCTAACGGCGAACTCTAGTCTGCGACGGCGTATGTCTGGATACGATTTCTGCCTGCTCTGAGCCGCTCTCATCCGATCTCGAATCAACTGTACTTTCTCGGTCGTCTCCCGCACGATCTGCGGCCCCAAAAAACTGCCCTTGCTAAGATCAGTCCAACAGACGGGCAATTTACAACTCCTCCCATACAAGGCCTCGAAAGGTGCCATCTGAATAGTATCCTGGAAGCTGTTGTTGTAGGAGAACTCCATTAAGGGTAAATGATGATCCCAGCTACCACCAAGGTCAAAAACGCATGCTTGGAGCATGTCCTCGAGAGTCTGAATAGTCTGCTCTGGCGGCCGTCGGTCTGCGGATGAAATGCTGTGCTGAAACTCAAACGGGTGCCCAATGCCTCCTGAAGCCTCTGCCATAGTCGGCTGGTAAACTGGGTGCCTTGGTCTGACAAGATACAAGTCAATATGCCATGCAACCGTACGATCTCGTCGATATAAATCTGGGCATACTGAGCAAAACTGAAAGTGGACTTCACTGGCAGGAAGTGAGCCACTTTCGTCAATCGATCTAAGATCACCCAAATGGAGTCGTACCCTCGACTGGTCCTGGGTAGACCCACAACGAAGTCCGTAGAAATCTGCTCCCATTTCCACTCCGGAATGGGCAAAGGCTGCAACTCTCCTGCTGGTCTCTGGTGCTCGGCCTTGACTTGCTGACAAGTCAGGCATCTCGACACGAAGTCTGTGACGTCCCTCTTCATCCCGTCCTACCAAAAGACATCTCTCAAGTCGCGGTACATCTTGGTGGAACCCAGATGAATGCTGTATGTTGATCTATGCGCCTCCTCAAGAATCTCACGCCGCAGTCCCTCAGAATCAAGTACGCACAATCGAGTCCCAAATCATAGTACTCCCTGATCATCGATCACGAACTCGGAATCTCTGCCCTGCCTAATCTGCTCCATGATCTCTGAAAGACGGTCATCACTGGGCTGGGCCTCTCGAATACGGTCAAGTAATTGCAGACATGCACGAACATGCGCAAGCTGTGCCCCTGTCGGAGTGAACTCGAACTCAACTCGGCTGTCGTATAAAATCTGCCAATCTGCTGATGACTGCCTCTGTACTGAACTCAAACATGATAGACTACCTCTGGGCCTCCTGCTCAAAGCATCCGCCACTACATTAGCCATGCCCGGGTGATACAAGATCTCGCAATCGTAGCCCTTTACTAGTTCCATCCAACGGCGCTGTCTGAGATTTAGGTCTCGCTGCTGAAATATGTACTTTAAGCTCTTGTGATCAGTGAATATCTGGCACGACTCGCCGTATAGGTAGTGTCGCCAGATCTTAAGTTCAAATACCACTGCAGCCATCTCCAAATCGTGAGTGGGGTAGTTCTGTTATGTTTCATCAACTGCCGTGAAGCATACGCGATCACCCTGTCATGCTGCATCAATACGCACCCTAGCCCCACTCGTGAAGCGTCACAATAAACCATGAATCCGCCTGATCCTGAAGGCAAAGATAACACCGGCGTTGTAGTCAAACAAGTCCGTAGCTACTGGAAACTATGCTCGCACTCCTTTGTCCAATCGAAAGGAACTCCCTTCCGGGTCAATCCGGTCAAGGGTGCAGCAATACGGGAGAAATCCTGAACGAATCGCCTGTAGTAGCCAGCATGGCCTAGGAAACTGCGGATCTCCATAACTGATATCGGTCTGGGCCACTGTTGAACGTCCTCAATCTTCTTCGGGTCCACACATATGCCATCTCTCGTAATCACGTGACCCAAGAAACCAACGTTGTCCAGCCAGAATGCATACTTGGAGAACTTCGCGAACAACCGGTGCTCCCTCAAAGTTTGTAATGTGATCCGCAAGTGCAGCTCGTGCTCCTCTCGGCTCCGGGAATACACCAAAATATCATCAATGAACACGATGATGAACAAGTCAAGATATGGCCTGAATATACGGTTCATCAAATCCATGAATGCTGCTGGGGCGTTGGTGACTCCGAACGACATCACCAAAAACTCATAGTGGCCGTAGCGCGTGCGGAAAGCTGTCCTCGGTATATCCTCCTGTCGAACGCACAGCTGATGGTGTCCTGATCGCAAGTCGATCCTCGAAAAATATCTTACCCCGTGAAGCTGGTCGAACAAATCGTCGATACATGGTAAGGGATACCTGTTCTGTACGGTAACTTTGTTCAGCTGGCGGTAGTCGATACACAAACGCAAACTTCCGTCTTTCTTCTTGACGAACAGGACAGGAGCACCCCACAGAGAAACGCTAGGTCGAATAAGCCCTTTATCCAACAAATCCTGCAACTGATCCTTCAGTTCTCTAAGCTTCGCCGGGGCCATCCGATAAGACGGTATAGAAATAGGCCCCGAGCTGGGAATCAAGTCAATGCAGAACTCCACATCGCGCTCAGGCGGTAGCCAAGGCAGCTCATCAGGGAAAACATCAAGGAACTCACTAACAATCGGAACCCGGTCTAAAGGAACCTCCGCAGCTCAAGTATCACAAATATAAGCTAAGAACCCTTGACATCCCTTCCGCAAGAGCTGACCAGCGCGAAGAGACGAAATCAAACTGCGAAGGGTGACACTGCGGTCTCCCTGAATAACACGGACTGGCTCTGCCGGAAAGCTAAATCTGACTTCCTTCTCATGGCAGTCCACAGATGCATAACAAGTGGCTAGCCAATCCATGCCCAGAAGCACATCAAAGTCCAACATATCGAGGAGAATCAAATCTACCAATGAATCTCTCTCCCCGATACAAACGGAACACAAACGAAACACAAAACGAGCAACAAACGACTCGCCTACCGGAGTAATAACCATAAGCGGCTGATCTAACAATGATGACTCACCGCCCAACATCGGTGCAAAGTGTGTAGAGACATACGAATGTGTGAAACCTGGGTCAAATAATACTCGTGCGTCGAAAGAGCAAACTGCCAAGGTACCTGTCACAACGGCGTTGGATGTCTGTGCATCCAGCGGTGTCAAAGCAAATACTCGGGCCTGGCCCCCACCAATAGCTGGCTCTCCTCGGCCTCGGCCTCGGTCTCCTCGTCCTCTCTGGATCGGACCGCCACGTCCACGGCCTCTGGGTGCATCAAACTGACGTGGAGCATCGCCTGGGGTAGGAAGTAGAGCTCTCTGAGGAGGAGGTGGTGATGGTGGTAAGGTCACATTTGGAACTGTCGCCGCTCCCTGCCGTCTCACCGGACTGTCTCTGATAAGATGGCGCGGACTCCCGCACCCATAACATCCTGGTGACGCCTGCTGTCCCTAAAGATATGAACTATATAGCTGACCCTGTCCAACTCCTCTGCCGGCACCATCTCTCGGAAAGAATCGGGCACGATACCTCTGAGTTGGCACATCGGTACGAATCCTCTTCGGCCCAGAAACGGCCGAAGTCGCTGAAATACGTTCCTCCATCCGTAATGCCGTGTCCATAGCAGCTGAATAAGTGTCAAAGTGCTGGGCGCCGATGGCAAGAAATAGCTGGGTGTCAAGTCCCTGCATGAACCTCTTCACTCTCTTTCTTCAGTATCAACCAAATACGGAGCATATCTGGACAGCTCCGTGAACTGGGCATCATACTCAGACACCGTCATCCCGGGAGTCCTGATCAAAGCCTCAAAACTACGAGCCCTAGCGTCACGAACGCAGTCTAGAAGGAAACGAGCTAGAAATACCACTGTGAACTCGGCCCAAGTCATAGGAGGTAGACCTGCAGCTCGACATCTCTCGACAGACTCACACCACGTCTGCGCTAAGCCCTCTAAACGGAAACTCGCAAGCTCCACCCATCGATCGTCAGAACATCTGAGCGAACCGCAAATCCTAGCTAATCTGTCAAGGAATGTCTGTGGATCCTCCGCCGCATCTGTGCCGGTGAAGACTGGAGGTCTCAGCCTCATGAAATCCTGTAGCGATACTGGGATAGACATGGTAGTAGTGGTAGTAGGAGCAACTGTCTAGGCAGCAGGTACCATGGTAATCTGGGATGTGGTAGGTACGTCCTCCGACCTCGGTGCACGACTGGCCGCTACTAAGGATTCCACCATCTGTCGTAACTCCTGCATACCTCCCATCATCTGTCGTAGCTCCTCCATACCAGACTCTAGCCTATCCATGCGGCCTGGGGAATGCGGATCAGTCTGTCCCTGAGGCGTAGGTATACCAACCTACTCGGTCCTCATCTCGGACGAGCCAGCTCGGATCTCATCTCGGGTGGCAGCCCTCTACGCTCTCATAGCCATCGGCGGCATAGTGGCTGGTATAGGAAACAGGATAGTAAGAACAGGGCAATAGAATCATAGGATACACGAAATTGAAGAAGGAATTTCAAGCAAGTATATCCTAAAGTCACCTAGGCGGAGTACCGTATCACAAGTATGCCGCGGACATACGCACGCTAAGTTACCCTGCTTAAGTCACTTACTCCATCTACCAAGGGTCATCCTACACCCGGAAAGGTAAAACCTATCGCTCTGATACCAACTTTGTCACGACCCGCAGGGTACGGAACGTGACTGGCACTTAAGTTACGAAACGTCTCAAGGCGTCCGTAAAATAAATAAGCCAAAGCCCAGAAATCAAAACCCGATTATGAAAGTAGAGTGAAGGAAAAACCAATTTGTTGGAAGCGATTTAGTCCATTAAGTCACATCAAGCTTTTTAAAAGCAACTTCCTTTTTCCAAAAATCCGGCAGAGTCTACTTTGTAAAAACAGGTCCCTAAACGGGTACAAAACAGGAGTATAAATGAATAATATGAAATATGGCATCCCTAAGCGGGAGTTAGCTCTTCGCCCCAAGGTGGTCATAAATACCACGCAATATAAAACAGCAATGTGCATAAATAAGCATAAGAAGCACAAGTAAAAATATCATGTCTACTCAAGTGAGCTCGACCGCAAAATACAGCATAAAAAGTCCACAAATCTCACAGTCTCGTCTCTAGGTCAATATACAACAATACAAATAATAGGTGCAGCTGATACAGTAGATGGAGTACTCTAGATACAATAAATATACAAGGTGGTACAAAATGATAACACAACCCACCTACGAGCAAAACCTCGAGTCCAGGCAAAAGAGACAAAAGAAGCCGGTGCGCCCGCCGCTACTGTGCTGACAGAACGGACCTGCAAGAAGGCTGTGGCACAACGGGGGTGAGTTGCCAACTCGTGAGTAATAAATAACATCTATAGAGGCTATCGCAAGCATGCACACAGGCATCCTAGCATCTACAATGTAGATATGGCAGGATATACTAGCAGGTATGTATGCAACATGAATGTAATAGTGGGTATGTATGCAATATGAATCGAATCGTGATATGAATATGTAAGTATAAGAAATCATATTTTTCATTTAGGAATCTCTTTTTGAAATATCAGCACAATACCAATAGAATCAACAAGAATCCGTGTCCAGAATCGACACAACAAAACTGTCTCAATCTCATGTATCCATATCATAGTATCTCTGGCCTCAGCCGTCTGGTTGACCCATCTCAAATATCAATATCTCCTCATCTCGCGGCTACGGTCGGTATCCTATGAATATCCGCCATGCCAAAAAGTCACCGGTAGGTAGTCTATCCCCTGCCAGGCTCATCGTCTAATACTCGAACTTCTTGCCCCGGAGTACCTTACCGGGCCCACCATGTACCCGAGACGGTTCATCCAACTCCTCGAAACGGGTCTCGAAAACCCCAGCAAACTCATGGTGGACGACACTTACATCACTAGAAAACCGCAACTTTGCATATTTTAAAAAGGGTAATAAGTTTAGAAATTCTTGCGGCTTTCCCCCGAAATACAGAAATATCATAAATCTCAAGAAATCATCATAAGTGCATATGTCAATGATAATGAATGCATATGGTATCAATAATCAAGTTGCTATGTATGATTAATAGACTAGGTATGAACAAATGATGTAATGAGGTACATGCACATGAATAGCAATCCTACGATTTCATCTTAAGGATTTAAATGCAATAGCACTGGTTTAAGCATCAATTATAGTGAAAATGTTTCAGATTATAAGTTCTCTATTGTTGTGGCATGGCAATTACCAAGGCGTGTGTGTACGAATGAATAGTGCTCATGCTGCATATAAAAACCCTGGCAATGGTGCAGGTGTCCTATGGAATGAGTTTGCATATGTATGTCAATATAGAGCATGAAGGTAGCAAGATGTTATGCAAGCATTAACTCATAATTACTAATATCGCTAGGAATCTTTAAATTTACTTAAACTATCGGGCGACTTGCGCCATCCAAACGATTGTCCCCTGTAGATGTTACATCTACTCACCCGTGATCTCGCGCTAGGTGTGTCCGATCACCTGCTTTCCTTTCTCCGTGGCGCTCGAAGTTCCTTCCGGCAAACTTAGAATTTACAAAATTAACATACATAAGGAAAATCCAGAAAAAACATGATATATGGATCAAAAGAATAACTTGTGTGTGAAACTAAACGCGCGTGCACTCGATACGTCGTGACGTGCGTAACCTCACCAGAAACCAACCCGACACGCTGTGTCGCTCCACGCACCACAGAACCATACAGATCACACACGTGTCGTACAAGTTTAAAAACATCGAAAAACGGTTTAATGCTCTAGATTTTGACTCGAGTCAAAACAGTAAAAGTTGCACATACCAAAAACCCTAGCTACACAGCAGACACCTACAGACAAAACCCCAGCACCCAAGCCCACCTTCTGGCCGCAATTTGCGGCCAGATCTATTAAATCTGCGGCCGGGAAGTGGAGAGGGGTCCCCGTGCTTTGTGTGTGTGTGTGTCTGACATGGTCACCATGCTACAGTATTCACAACTTTTTCCAGAATGGCTCGGGTCAAGAGCTGATTCCAGAAAGGCTAAAAAGTCCAGTTTAAATGCTAAATTACACCAATTCGAAACAATCTGGTATTTTTCTGAAATCTGGGATAATTCTTGGGTTAACTGGTCTTAACAGCACTTAGTAAGGCTATACTAACAATTAAAACCATCACTTTGCCAAATCTAACTCAAATTACCCAAAACTAGCACTAAATCATATAATAAACCCTAACTTAAGCTTAGAAACCATAACTTAGCAAGAAAGAAGTCAAGTTAAGAGATTATACCTCTAGAGATCCTAAGATGTAGGAGATGAGAAAAAGGAGAAATGTGTTGCTGCTGCTGGAGTGCTGCTGCTGCTGCTGAGCTGCTGCTGTTGTTGCTGTTTTTGTTGATGCTGCTGCTGCTGCCAAAGCTGCTGCTGATGCTGATGCTGCTACTTCTGTTGTTGTTCTTGTTATTGTTTTTGTGGGTGTGAGGGAGTGAGAGGGAGAGATAAGTGTGAGAGTTGAGTGTGAGGGAAAATACAAAGGTTATGAAAATAAAACCATTAGAGTCAACCCCTCACCCTCTCTCCTCATTAAATGCCAAGCATGCTCAAACCATCATGGCCTCTCTCTCTCACCTACTAGTCAACCCCTACACTAATTCAAATTTTAAAAACTAAAAATCCTTAATTAAAACCAATTAACTTAACTAAAAAGGTTAACCCATCATGCTTATCTAAACATGGTTAAACCCTAGACTTAACCCTAGTTAACATGCATAAGTGTGTGCAGTCCAGATAAAATTCTAATAAAATAATCATAAAACCAGATACATTATTTGAAAACCGTTTTGGTAAACTTTTTACCAAAAACCCTACATTAAAACACAATTACCATAAAACACAATCTAAGGTGTTACATAAACTATCTCCCGGATCAGGTGATACCACCTCAGAATATGCGTGGATCACTGATGGGACCTGGTGTAACATTTCAGAAAATATAAAATATTATTTTTTTTGTATTTAATATTAAAATAATATTTTTCCCGAAAACTGCCCGATTTGCGACATTGGGGTTTTCGAAAAAGGGTATAAATATATACCAATAATTGTGAAATAAATGGAAATTAAACTGATTTATTCATTTAATAGTATAATTAAAGGATTTGGCATTTTTAAAATTTACTATATACGGTTTTCATAAAAATCCGATTAGTTCACTGCTAATCGCGATTAAGCCAAATCCGCATTTTTACAGTTTTTCATGGCAAGTGCACGACGTCATGTCATATTTTGATTACATGTGGTATTCTTGTGTTATTTTGAGTATTTTGTGAGTTTGGTTTTAAATAAAAAGGAAAGGGTTAAAAAGAGAAAGGGTAGAAGGGTAATATTGAGAGAGAGTGGATGAGAATAAGAGAGGAGAGAGAGAGGGGCTGCCTCATTCCATCACCCTCCACCATTTTCTCATCTTTTCCTTCATCTTCCTCAAGCTCATTCCCTCCACTTCACCCCTCGAGATCATCTAAAAATATCCACCAAAATTCTATACCCCTTTCACAAAAAAGGATCACCTCATCAACCACTACCCAATGGACCAAGAAATGTGGTGTTTTGACAACCTTGAGGAGCTAGGGTTTTTCTTGGGTTGCCTAATGGAGGTATAATTCTTCCCTTTAGTTTAATTTTAGTTCCCTTGTATTCTTGTGTAGTTTAGAGGTTGATTGTGTGTGGAATTTTGATCTTAGAAAACCCTAGTAAAGGGTTTGAGTGGTTGTTTGAATTGGGTGATGCTTAGTGGCTGTTAACTAGACTTGGGTGTTGTTTTAATGACCTGGAACAGAGCTTAGAAACCCAAACACGGATTTAGAAACCCCAATATCGGATAAATGTATGAATTATGAGTGTATTCTGGAATTTGGAGCAACCCGGGGACACAAGAAATAATTTTGTGAATACCGGGAGTCGTGCAGGCACCTAGGAAGCTATCACTGAGACCTGAGCCCCTAACCCAAAGACCAGGCCGCAGATTTAATCATTCTGGCCGCAATTTGCGCCAGAGTAGAGTGGAATTGATTCATTTTGGTTCTTGGGTCCTTTTAGACGTAAATTAGACCCTCCATGTATGCAGAATTAACCAATTTGGCCTGGGGTAAAATATGGGAGCGTTTTGGTGTGGTTTTGGCTATGATTTCCGTACTTTGAAATATTAATTCTTGATATTTGGATTTGTGTTTGGTTGTTGGATGTTTGTACATCGACAACAGGGGTTGTTTGATTGTTTTTGCACGTGTAGGCCATAGGTTCTAACCTATAAGGGCACCGTGCGCCGTATCGGTTTTCCGCCTTGATTTTATTACGCATTGCCATAGTTTATTATTGTAGGTACCTTCGCATGGATTCCGATGTGACAGAGCGTGCTTTCATCGACTTCGGTGAACAAGAACAAGGTGAGTAGATTATATCTACGGGGGAAGTCGGGTGGATGGCATATAGCACCCCCGCAGTTCGTTGTGATGTATACGAATACGTATACACACATATATATATTATATGTTGATATGAGTTTATTGATGACAAAGATGGATTCTGGGAGTTCTTAGATTGGTATAGTGTTAGTTGCGAAACCCTAGAGCAGTGGTTGCACCTACACACGCACACACATACTTGCATACATTTTTTCTTTCAGGTGTGCGTATATGGGAATATGTATATGTGTTCACATGGGTATGGAACTATGTGTACATATACTGGGTTATAAGGATAATACTTGGGATTTGAGATGAGTCGATGAGATTCGATTTGAGGCCATGAGATCGGTGATATGACACGGTTCGTATTTGAGATACGACATGATGTTTTAGCGGGTCCTTTGACGTAGTTTTTCATACACGTGCATGCATACATAATGTTAGTTGTATGTATGCCCTAGAGGTCAGTATTGTACAGATGATGTATATTATATTGGATGCTTGGACATATATAGAGATGACTTTATTACTCGATATGATAGTATGCTATCTGGTTGCTCTTTATCTTAACATGTACACTTGTCTTTTTAAACTGTCTTATAGTTACATGTTGGTAAAGCCCTTAGGATGTGTACTTGACTACCTGGACTATGATGTAGATCATACTAGTGGGGACATTGTAGTCCATAGGTACATCCTTCAAGGTCCCTAGTCGTGGGTGTATCGAGACGGGGCATCGATTTACCAGAGTAGACTAGCGTGTATGCTTCTCGACCCATGAGATGGGCGATGGATGATCCCATATCCATTGGTGTTTGACATCAGAGATGATATACGGGTGCTCAGTGGAGACTGGGTACACTGGACGGACTCGCCGAGAACTCCCAGATGGTATTATACCTCACGTCAGATGGCAGTTCTCAGGTGACACTTGTGCAGGTTAGTCTGTAGACCCGAGATCGTCATAGAGTCTTGTGTGATTCCCACTGTGCTTTGATCTCCAGCTTACCACGTTCATGAGGGCGTGCAAAACGGTGGTCTTTGGATACAGTCCCGAGTCACATGGAGGCAATGAGCGATAGGAGGGGTTTCGTCTCTCCCGGTATTGGGGGTTGATGTTGCGCAGTGCTCGATTGGCCGTAACAGGGAAGTCCCTGGCCAGGGCTGATCAGAGATTTACTGGTAAGTGTTACCAGTAGTTTCTCGACCCGTTATGAGCCTCACATCGGCACGACTTATCGGTTATTGGGGTCTGACGTTTACCATCCCTAGACTTGATATGCGACATATCAGACGAACAGACCGGACTGTACGGTAAGTGTTACTGGTTGGATTCACAGGAGTGTGAGCGGGCTAGCTCGTCGATCTTCTGATCGCTCAATACCCGGATGGCCGTTACGTTTAGCAGACCGCTTGCGGCTTGTAGGTGCTTGATATGATCATCATCTGCTACCGGCGTATTGACGAGTCTTTAGAGTCCTACACAGAGGTTTCCTAGCTCAAGCGAAACGAAATAGGAGCGCATATGAGATATGTGCAGGACCGAGAATAATGCGTGTATGTGATACCGTATTCCATTCTCGCGATGAATATATCGATTGGTTATATTCGATATAACCTAGATATCGAATCAAGGATTGATTCGATAAGCCGATACATAGGATACTAGTCGGTTATATGCGATATGACCGGAACGTTAAATCAAGTATTGATTTAATGATTTAATGTATAATTATATATTTGATATATTACTTTGCATTAACTTGTATTGGTTCACTTTAAATGGATTTTCTCACTTGATGTGCAAGTTGTATATGTGATATACTTTTGTGCACATGTTTGTATCATGTTTGATGATGCATGTATAATTGGTTAAGTGTAAAGAATCAAACCATGGTTAAAAAGATGATTAGGGTTTTGCTTATTCATTTATTTATTTATTCATTTATTTGGAAAAGATTTTGGAGAGAATGGTGGCTTTCTTGTTTCTAGTTGAAGCTTCATGAAGCTTTGACTTTGTAACCATTCTTGTCTTCATGCTTGACCCTAACCATTCCAAGTAACCATGGTCTATTCTCTACACTCTACCATAGTTAGTATATGATAAGTATCTTTTTTCTTTTCTATATTTAAAGAATACTTATCATATTCTAGCTTGATCTTCATCTTCTTCTTCAAGAAAGAAAACTTGCCACCATCAATAGCAACTTGAGCAAAAGTGTGAGAAATCCAATTCTAAAGTGAACCCACCTCCTATTTCTTCACCCTCTACCTCTTGCCAAGTAGTATAGGGTGTTTTCTTCACAAGTTTCACAACTTGGTGAAGTTGGAGCTTGATCTAGTGCAACCTCGACGTAGATCATCTTTGGCATCGTAGCCGACGACTTGTCCGCTCATTTCTCCGATGAAGCCGATGCTAGAGTCCGAGATCCGACTTGGACAGCGAGAGGACGTCTACGTGGAGCTAGGGAAGTGGAGAACCGGATCTACAAAGGTTGTAGCTTCTCAGTTTTAGTTAAGTCGTTAACTAGTTTATCTTTTCGCCTAAAATTCTAGTTAACGATCCGTATTAGGGTTTCTCGGCACCCATAAAATTTGAAATTGGCATGGTTGATGCCTTGTGAGACTTCATTAGCGTGCCTAGGAACCCGACAGTGGTATCAGAGCCTAGCTAGAGCCTTAGGCGAAGTCTAGACGATGTTTGAAACCCGATCGAACCGAAACCCTAAATTTTCCACGCTCTCTGGGCTTTTTCTAAAAACTGGGTTTTTTCCAGATTAAAAATGCTTAAAAAATTCAGCAGGAAGATATAAGAATTATGGTGCAAAATTGGAGAAATGATGCCTCCAACATGCGGCGGAACCGCGGCAGAAGCCTTGCTTCTGCGGCGGTTCCGCGGTTACATGATGACGTAAGCCCTCCAAATTTGCACAGTAACTCCTATTTTACAGTGCTGAGTTTTATGGGAATTTTTAATATTTATTCAAGAGTTGAATTTTCTGGGGTGTTTTGGGAGTTCGCTGATTCGATCGGATTATCAGATTTTGTCTATATGGTTTCCGGATAATTTTAGAATATGTTAAAAAGTTCGATCGGATATAAATACCCAACTTTTCCCCTGCCGGAAAATATCCAAGTGTTGGATTTTTCTGTGGTTTAAGGACGTTCTGAGTAGTGCAAGTAACGCGATGGTCCCTCTAGAAGACAACAAACCTTAACTCGATTATGTGACCGTCTTGAACTGCCCTTTGAACCTTCGGGTTTGGGGCAGTACGGCGTGCCACATGTGAGGCGTTGGCTTGACCCTTCTACGGCTGGACCGTTGGTACTGAGGCATGAAGTGAATGTCTTTGAACCTATTTCATGTGTTGAACGGTTTCGGGAAAACTTGGGTGTTCGAATGTTCGATCGAAAAGTTTAATATATTCTATTTATCCGGAATGGGATACAATAATTGGAATTCACAAACAGTTATAAGATAACTGAATGAATGTTATAAATCTAGCGGTTTAGTCTCACTTGATATTGAAAAGAGTTTTCGATAATGGGACTAAAATGCAGGGTTTATAATTGTTAGGCATGTGATGTCTAAGTATTTCATTTGATTAGGCATGCGATGTCTAAGGAGGTTGCGGATTCCAACTGTTGTAGTTTTACACTTTCTTTTCTGTGACCGTAATTGTAATATGTGATATCGCCGGTTTCGTTGCTATATGTCAACGACAATTGGGATGCGCATATTTACTTACGCTGATGACATGTGATGTTATGTGTTGCTGGATATGTTATATTGGATTGTCGTGTTCGAATAGCCGGGGGTTTTTATGTGAGATGAGTGTTTTTCATTTTTCATTCATGTAAAAACTTGTATGTAATATTCTTTTATTTGGGGCACTTCCAGGTTGCGGAAGCTGTCACCCTTTGTATATTATTTACTTTTCTGCACTAGGATAAACCCAAGGAGGGGAGCACAAGTAACCGGGTTCTAGGGTCCAGTGGGAGACCATCTCGAGGAGTCGAGTCCGGGTCTCCTAACCCTAGGATTGGTAGGGTTGCTTGTCACTCTCGTAGGGGTCTAGGGGTGTGGGATTGGCTATTCATCACGACCGTGGAATCCGTGTTTTATACTGGCTCGTATTGAAAACACGGACGTCCTAGTATATCCAATGTTTCATATGTTTCTTCTGCTGCGATATCTGTGATGTGATCATGTGATCTTCTGTGATAGATACAGTATATAGTATATATGATATATTATATAGACGTTACTTATGTTTTACACCCGCGCTAGCCCTGCCCTGCTCTGTCGTTAGTTACCTAACCTAACGGTGCACGAGAGGACATCGAGGCGAATGCGGATGGCATAAGTGTACGTCGTATTTATCTGTGATGTTTAGGTGACTTAAATGATGGGACTTCATTAATGTGATTAATGAATGAAAAGAAACCTAAGATGTTGTAGAATCAAATTTTAAACAAAACAGGTAGTTACAGTTCTTGCTTTGCATAGCGGTATATATGATATACCCTGCACCTTATTCGATGACGAAAGGACCGAGATCCTTTCACCGGGAGTGACTCCTTTAGCAATAACTGGCAGATGCTACACACTCGGTTTGTTTTTGATTGCTTCTATAGTTTCTGCTTTGCACAGCGATATATATGATATATCCCGCACCTCATTCGACGAGGAAAGGGCCGACGATCCCTTCACAGGGAGTGACTTCTTTAGCAAAACAAGAAAAGCTTCAAAATCACTCAATTTCAAAACTTCATTTGATTCTACAACGATATCAAGTTCATTACGCAATAGGTTTTCAGAAAAACCTGTCGTAGCCCTCCGTCATTTCAGATAAAAACTATTTAGTATTCGTGCTGCGTTTGTTGACCTCTGTCAAGGCGTAGTGTGCGGTAGCTAACTAGTAATTATCTGTAATGCATGTGTTGTGATTGGATTAGGGTAGTCATATGACCTTGTTGACCTCTGTCAAGGGTCGTGCGAGTGGGTTTGATTCAATCAAGAAATGACGGGTTGAACTTGACTAGTGCACTATGGTTTGTTGACCTCTGTCAAGGTCATGGCACACTAGGGGCAAAATATTATCGGGAATTTCAAGTGTTGAAATTTGCAATGAGATTGCATACCTTCTATGAGATAATTGGATCCCGATACCCACTGCGAGTAAGAGTTACTCCTGGGAGAGTTTTACACATTACAATTAGCCGATCAAGTAGGTGTCTAGAAATGTGTCAACGGGGTTACGCCTCTGGGAAAACGAGGTTTACAGTAATTAGGTTCGTGCGAAAGCACGGGGGACCTCCCTCAAAGTACCGACACTGACCTGGCTAAAAGATTGGCAAACTTGTAGTGTGTAATTAATCCCGGCTAGTCTTTCCTTTTAGGGTTTGAAGGAAGATTTGATAAAAACCAGTGGGAGCCATCCTGATTAGATAAGATAATAACCAATCTGATCTTGTACGAGCATACGCTAAAGTGTTTTCTTCTCTCTATTTCCAGGTAGCGACCATGTCATGCCCTAATAAAGATAATAATATGGATGTATTGACTGAACCCGCTTATAATATTGAGCAGGGGAACGTTGGACCCGTTCTTTCTTATAAGAGTTATAAGACTGAACAGGAAACAGAAGAATATCTGGATACTCACGCCGCCCAAAAGAACATGCATGTTGATGCATCTTCTTCAGGTGTGTTAGTTATTGAGAACTGTTTCTCAGTTCACCCTACGTCCTGGGTATTGGATACCGGATCAGGATCCCATATATGTAAATTGTTACATGGGCTACGTAAAGGTAGAGAACTGGGAAAAGGTGATCATTCCGTTCAAGTAGGGAACGGTGCAAGTATTGCAGCCAAAGCTGTTGGCGAATATCACCTTGAATTGCCAAGTCGTAATACACGGATTCTAAATGAGTGCTATTATATACCGAACATGATGTGCAACATTATATCAGTTTCTTTATTAAGTAAAGAAGGATATAATTTTGTAGTAAAGGATAATGTTATGAACATATTCCAAAATCAAAAGCTGATTGCATCAGGCTCGTTACATAATGGCATATTCATTCTAAATCAGAATACAGTCCTCAATATACAAAACACACACAAGAGGAAAAGTTCAGAAATGAACGAATCCTACTTGTGGCACTGTAGACTTGGTCATATCAATGCGACACGACTGGCTAAGTTACATAAGGATGGTTATTTGAATTCATTTGAATTATCATCTTATGATACTTGCCATTCATGTCTCAAAGGAAAAATGACCAAAGCTCCGTTTAGTGGACACGGAGAAAGAGTTAATGAACTCTTAGGACTGATACATAGTGATGTATGCGGTCCCATGTCTACGCATGCCAGGAACGGTTCTTCCTACTTCATTATATTCACTGACGATCTCTTTAGACTCGGACATGTGTTCCTGATGAAACACAAGTCTGAAGCTTTTGAGAAATTCAGAGAATATAAGCACGAAGTAGAAAAACAAACAGGCAAAAGTATTAAGATCCTTCGATCTGATCGAGGAGGAGAATACTTAAGCAATGAGTTCCTAGATTATCTAAAAGAGAATGGGATTCTCTCTCAGCTTACTCCTCCTTATACACCACAGCACAATGGTGTATCGGAGCGGAGGAATCGCACCCTATTAGATATGGTGCGCTCTATGATGAGTACAGCTGAGTTACCTATTTCCTTCTGGGGGTATGCGCTTGAGACAGCAGCATACCTATTGAATCAAGTTCCAACTAAATCTGTACCTACCACACCATATGAGATATGGAGTGGGAAGAGACCATGTCTTAAACGAGTTAAGATATGGGGTTGTCTGGCCTATGTCAAAAGGCAAAATCCAGACAAACTCGAGGCACGGTCAGTTCTATGTAAGTTTGTGGGATATCCTAAACATTCAAATGGATATTTTTTCTACCACAGTGAACAACAAAAAGTGTTTATTGCTCAACATGCCACCTTTTTAGAAAAGGAATTTCTTGCAAAAGAGATTAGTGGCTCTGAGGTAGAACTGGAAGAAGTTCCAGAAACACAAACTATAACTGAAGATTTAGTGGAACCAGAAGATTCGGTAGCACCCGACGAACCCCAGCCTCTCCGCCGATCTAGTAGGGTTTCTCGTCCACCTGAGAGATACTACGGTTTTCTCATTGATGGTGGAAGCGAGGATTGCATCATGGAAGATGATGACCCGACTAGTTTCGAGCAGGCCATCACGAGTGGTGACTCTGTGAAATGGCTGGATGCAATGCGGTACGAGATGGAATCCATGTACACCAACAAAGTATGGACTTTGGAAGTTGCTCCTGAAGGGGTAAAACCCATTGGGAGCAAGTGGATCTTCAAGAAAAAACTTGGTGTAGATGGGAAAGTGGAGACTTTCAAAGCTAGACTTGTTGTAAAAGGTTTTCGTCAAAGACCAGGTGTGGACTATGACGAAACCTTTTCTCCAGTGGCTATGCTTAAATCCATCCGGATCATGCTTTCCATCGCTGCATATCATGACTACGAAATCTGGCAAATGGATGTTAAGACCGCCTTTCTAAATGGTGATTTAGAAGAGAGCGTGTACATAACTCAGCCAGAGGGCTTCGTAGACAGTGGGAGCAGCGTGAAGGTGTGCAAGCTGCTTAAATCCATTTATGGATTAAAGCAAGCATCGCGGAGTTGGAAAATCTGCTTTGACGTCGTTATCAAAGAGTTTGATTTCGTCAAAAACCCAGATGAACCTTGTATCTACAAGAAGGTGGCAGAGAGTAAGGTTGTCTTCCTCGTATTGTACGTGGACGACATACTCTTGATAGGAAATGATATTCCTATGCTGCAATCGGTCAAGCTCTTCTTATCACAAAGATTCTCAATGAAAGATCTTGGTGATGCCTCCTGCATATTGTGAATTAGGATCTATAGAGATAGATCCAAACGGATATTGGGATTGTCCCAATCCAGGTACATTGACACCATACTAAAGAGCTTTAGTATGGAAGAATCCAAGCGTGGGAACTTGCCCACGATCTCTGGAGTCACTCTCTCCAAAGAGATGTCTCCCAAGACTGATTTGGAGAGAGCTCGCATGCAAGGGATACCCTATGCTTCGGCTGTAGGCTCTATCATGTACGCGATGCTATGTACCAGACCCGATGTAGCATACTCACTAAGTGTAGTGAGCAGGTATCAAGCTGATCCTGGAGAGAGTCACTGGACAGCTGTGAAGAGCATTCTCAAGTACTTACGAAGGACTAAAGAGATGCTCTTGGTGTATGGTAACGGAGAACTCCAAGTGGAGTCCTTTACCGATTCGAGCTTCCAGAGTGATAAGGACGACTCTAAGTCGCAGTCGGGATTTGTCTTTACCCTTTACGGAGGGGCGGTTAGCTGGAAGAGTTCCAAGCAGGAAACCGTGGCAGACTCGACGTTGGAGGCTGAATACATCGCTGCCAACGATGCTGCTAAAGAGGCAGTCTGGATCAAGAAGTTCATTATTGAACTTGGAGTGGTTCCATCCATTGAGCATCCAATACCTTTGTATTGCGATAACAATGGAGCGGTGGCTTTGGCCAAGGAACCCAGGTCCCATCAGCGATCCAGGCATATTCTGAGGCGGTATCACCTGATCCGGGAGATAGTTGATCGCCGGGAGATCGAGGTTAGGAGGGTTGACACAAAGAACAACACGGCGGATCCACTCACGAAGTCCATTCCCCAGATACAGTTTGAGAGACTCTTCGGGATGCTCGGTATGCGATACTACAGCAGCTGGCCCTAGTGCAAGTGGGAGATTGTTAGTTGTATGTATGCCCTAGAGGCCAGTATTGCACAGATGATGTATATTATATTGGATGCTTGGACATATATAGAGATGACTTTCTTGCTCGATATGATAGTATGCTATCTGGTTGCTCTTTATCTTAACATGTACACTTGTCTTTTTAAACTGTCTTATAGTTACATGTTGGTAAAGCCCTTAGGATGTGTACTTGACTACCTGGACTATGATGTAGATCATATTAGTGGGGACATGGTAGTCCATAGGTACATCCTTCAAGGTCCCTAGTCATAGGTGTATCGAGACGGGGCATCGATATACCAGAGTAGACTAGCGTGTATGCTTCTCGACCCATGAGATGGGCGATGGATGATCCCATATCCATTGGTGTTTGACATCAGAGATGATATACGGGTGCTCAGTGGAGACTGGGTACACTGGACGGACTCGCCGAGAACTCCCAGATGGTATTATACCTCACGTCAGATGGCAGTTCTCAGGTGACACTTGTGCAGGTTAGTCTGTAGACCCGAGATCGTCATAGAGTCTTGTGTGATTCCCACTGTGCTTTGATCTCCACCTTACCACGTCCATGAGGGCGTGCAAAACGGTGGTCTTTGGGTACAGTCCCGAGTCACATGGAGGCAATGAGCGATAGGAGGGGTTTCGTCTCTCCCGGTATTGGGGGTTGATGTTGCGCAGTGCTCGATTGGCCGTAACAGGGAAGTCCCTGGCCAGGGCTGATCAGAGATTTGCTGGTAAGTGTTACCAGTAGTTTCTCGATCCGTTATGAACCTCACATTGGCACGACTTATCGGTTATTGGGGTCTGACGTTTGCCACCCCTAGACTTGATATGCGACATATCAGAAGAACAGACCGGACTGTACGGTAAGTGTTACTGGTTGGATTCACAGGAGTGTGAGCGGGCTAGCTCGTCGATCTTCTGATCGCTCAATACCCGGATGGCCGTTACGTTTAGCAGACCGCTTGCGGCTTGTAGGTGCTTGATATGATCATCATCTGCTACCGGCGTATTGACGAGTCTTTAGAGTCCAACACAGAGGTTTCCTGGCTCAAGCGAAACGAAATAGGAGCGCATATGAGATATGTGCAGGACCGAGAATAATGCGTGTATGTGATACCGTATTCCATTCTCGCGATGAATGTATCGATTGGTTATATTCGATATAACCTAGATATCGAATCAAGGATTGATTCGATAAGCCGATACATAGGATACTAGTCGGTTATATGCGATATGACCGGATCGTTAAATCAAGTGTTGATTTAATGATTTAATGTATAATTATATATTTGATATATTACTTTGCATTAACTAGTATTGGTTCACTTTAAATGGATTTTCTCACTTGATGTGCAAGTTGTATATGTGATATACTTTTGTGCACATGTTTGTATCATGTTTGATGATGCATGTATAATTGGTTAAGTGTAAAGAATCAAACCATGGTTAAAAAGATGATTAGGGTTTTTCTTATTCATTTATTTATTTATTCATTTATTTGGAAAAGATTTTGGAGGTAATGGTGGCTTTTTTTTGTTTCTAGTTGAAGCTTCATGAAGCTTTGACTTTGTAACCATTCTTGTCTTCATGCTTAACCCTAACCATTCCAAGTAACCATGGTCTATTCTCTACACTCTACCATACTTATTATATGATAAGTATCTATTTTCTTTTCTATTTGTAAAGAATACTTATCATATTCTAGCTTGATCTTCATCTTCTTCTTCAAGAAAGAAAACTTGCCACCATCAATGGCAACTTGAGCAAAAGTGTGAGAAATCCAATTCTAAAGTGAACCCACCTCCTATTTCTTCACCCTCTACCTCTTGCCAAGTAATATAGGGTGTTTTCTTTACAAGTTTTACAACTTGGTGAAGTTGGAGCTTGATCTAGTGCAACCTCGACGTAGATCATCTTTGGCATCGTAGCCGACGACTTGTCCGCTCATTTCTCCGATGAAGCTGATGCTAGAGTCTGAGATCCGACTTGGACAGCGAGAGGACGTCTACATGGAGCTAAGGAAGTGGAGAACCGGATCTACAAAGGTTGTGGCTTCTCACTTTTACTTAAGTCGTTAACTAGTTTATCTTTTCGCCTAAAATTCTAGTTAACGATCCGTATTAGGGTTTCTCGGCACCCATGAAATTTGAAATTGGCATGGTTGATGCCTTGTGAGACTTCATTAGCGTGCCTAGGAACCCGACACATAAATGGTATCAGTATTGTACTAGACGTAGATCAGTACCCCGGATTATGATCTTTGATAAAGAGGATACCAGATGAATAATGTGATGAATGTGATATTGACCCGTACCCAGATTTGGGATGCCGTACGACGGATTTACGTACGAGCTATATATTGATGATAGATCCGCACTCTTGACTTGAGGATGTCATATTATAGATATTGTGTTGTATGTGATACTGTTGAGGTAGGATCACCGACTAATATATATATGTGTGTGTGTGTGTGTGTGTGTGTGTGTGTGTCGACTTAGATGTTAGGCGGTTTCCTTACCTTTCGTTTAGCTTGTTAGCTCAGCCCTACAGTTTAGTGTAGTTGTTAGACTAGATTCGATTTATACCTATTTGAAAAACTAACTAATCGTGGCTATTTTAAAAGACAGGCCAAGGGATTCTACAAATATTTTGAAGGACGTATCTTTTCTTAAAAACACCGTAACCCTTATTTCCAAAACACAGCGATTCGTGTTATTTCAAAAGGCACTACTGTATGACTTATATTTATATTAAATGCAGATTAGTTATCATTGTGTTTATCATTCAGCTCCCGCACATTATTGCTGTTCGCTCCGCATCGCATACTTATATTGTGATTTCATATACCTTTATTGACATCATGCTGTTAGGACACCAACACCATTACCGATAATGCGTATGTTCCACGTACACTTACTTGCCGGCTCACACACATCATCATCGGTAATTGCTATGTCACGTACACTTTAGAGAATAATATTTCATTGACATAGCTTGTTAGCTGATAGTTTCGACATTATATTAGTGTACTTGCGCTATATGCCAGTTTAGACATTGCGGTTATTACTTGCTACATCATGCATATTACTATTCACTGTTATGCGGTATTAGGAGTCTTATGCCTATATTCACTGTTTACATGCTGTTGATGATTGGATTTCGGATTTTCATGAGATTTCCTGGATTTGGGAGAAAACCGCAAGAATATTTATAAACTTCTCTCTTTTTTTAAAATAAAAAACTTATGTTTTCTCATGATGTATGAGTCGTCCGCCATGAGTTTTCTTCACTGCTGTTGGATTTTGAGACCCGATTCGAGGAGCCGGATGAACCGTCTCGGGTACATGGTGGACCCGGTAAGGTACCCGGGGCAAGAAGATCGAGTAGTAGACGATGAGCCCGGCTGGAGAAGACTACATACCGGTGATTTTATCTGACGCGTCGGATATCCGGAGGATACCGTCGTTGTCCTATGATTGATGTTAGGGGCCGATCCGGACTGACGGCGCCCTAGATAGTGAGATTGAGACACTGAGATTTTGGGATTTGATGATACAGGCCAGTCCGGATAGCCGGAGCCTGAGATATTGAGATGTTAGGATTTATGTTTTGTGTCGATGCTAGACACTGTTTATTCTGATTTCATTTATGATACCTCGTTTTAAATACACATAAATCTCACTAAGTTATGAAAGGAGTTTCTTCATTACATGTATTCTGTTTTCATGCATTCATATCTCATCCATTTGTTATATTGCTACTCGAGGCACTTACACGAACACATGGGATTACACTTGGGTCAGATGTTTACCCTTGCCACCTTTTCAGACTTCAGATTTATCATTTTGAGGATTATATATATATATTGATCGTATGACTTAGGATTACGTCATACATGCGGTTTCTGCTCGTAGATGTTTTTTACTCACGAGTTGGCAACACCCCCCCCCCCGTTGTGCCACAGTTTCTTTCAGGTTTTGCCGTACAGGTTTCATTACGGTTTTGCTGGCACACTGCTTCCTTTCCGGGTGATTTTCTTGGTAGGTGGGTTCACTTGCATCATGACCACCATTATACCTTGTATATTATTTATTTCAGTTGTATCTAGTAAACTCCATCAACCAAACTTGTATATTTATTTCAGATAGAGACCAGTGATGTTTATTCTTTCGACCTTAGAGTCGTGCGTTGTATTTCTATGGATTTCATGCTGTCTTGAGTTTTCTTTTGAGTTTTGATCCTCGCCCTTCGGCGTTGTATATTATATTGCTTGCGTGGTTGTGACCGTCGATTGACGAAGAGCTAGCTCCCGCTTGGGGATTCCTTTATTCATTATATATGCTTTATCAGGTCTTGTATCCGTTTGGGGTCAGTATTTACAAAGAAAACTCTGCCGAAATTTTTAGAAAAGACTTGTGATTTTAAAAGTGCATATTTCGGCGTATGTTGCAAAACTACTTGATTTAAATTGGTTTTTCCTTCACTCTACTACTTTACTTGGTTTCGATTTCTGGGTTTTTCGGCCTACTTAGATTACGTACGCCTCAAGACGTTTCGTAATTTAAGTGCCGGTCATGTTCCGTACTTTTGGGTCGTGACAAAGTTGGTATCAGAGCGTTAGGTTTTACCTCCTGAGTGTAGGATGACCCTGCTTGATGGAGTAGGTAGCTTGAGTAGAGTGATGTACCGTACGTATGTTCCGCAGCATATTTACGATATGCTACTCCACTTAAGAAGCCTTAGGATGTACATCTCTTGCTCTGTATTATATTCATGTTGCGCCACGGCAGCGCCCCGGCCGTCCTACCGAGGCCAAAATGCGGAATCAAAAATTTTCCTTACTTGGAAACCGGCGCTACCGCGGACAATGAAAACCCGGATCGTTAACCATTAACCTAATGCTAGCTAACAAGAGATGGGAAGAGAAGTATACCGAATGATCCGAGTCCTCCGGTCTTCTCCTCGTCGTCCCGATCTCCCGCGGAAAGTCTTGTCTCCACATCGTCGCCTCCTCGCCGGAAGGGCACCACATCGCCTGCGTCTTTTACGGGCTCCCGCCTCAATACCGAGGCAACTCGGGCATGAAGCCGGCAACTCGACATGCTCAAGATATGCTGTAGAATGTAGTGTAGAAACTTTTGTCTCTTGGAGTTTATGTAGTTTCCATTGATGGATGGAGGAAGAGGTAAAGAAAATTGGTGCTTTCAATTTTCTAGCAAGAAGAAGATGAAGATGAACTCTCTCATTCTTTTTCTCTCAAGTGAAGCCTCTCTCATCTCATGAGAATGGTGGTGGAAAAACAATATGAAACCATAACAAGAAGGAAGGTAATGGTAGTAAAAGCAAGTGGTGACCATAGCCAAAAACATCATGATAACAAAACTCATATCAACAACTAATCACCTCAAATCAACAAAAAGCAAGTGATGATGAAAGATAAGAATGGTATCAAAAAGATGCTATCATAATTAATCATTTTACAAATAAACCCTCCACAAAATGTTATTTGCAAACTTGCAAATAACACCCTCCATCGGAAAAGTCCGGCCGGGAAAGAACAAAGGAAAACCGGCCAGGACGGAATGCAAACTGGCAACTCCAGAAAACTGGTCCCGTAATAAATTACAGGAAAACCCCGACACAGTGCATACACACCCGCATCTGTATTCCGACCGGATACAAATTCAATGAGACAAAATCTACACTGTACTAAACTAGGATCCGGCTTAAACCAAAGCCGGCTAGTAATATCCGTTCGATCCTTATCCGTGCAATACCGCACGTATCTGATCGAACCCTGCCATATATCCATATGGCCACTTGTACAATCTGTCCGATCCTGATCCGTGCAATACCGCACGTATCTGATCAGACCCTGCCATATCTCCATACGGCCTCTACAGCGTTTCGCCCGAAAGCTTGAGTAACTGTAAGTGTGGTGGACTCTAAAGACTCGTCAATACTATGGCTGTGGATTTAACCACTAGCACGTCAGAGGTATTAGCCAATACGTGACGGGCCACCAGCTATTGACCAAAAGGGACGTCGATGAGCGAACTCATCCTGACACCCTACTGAGCCTATCAGTGACAATATCCGTACAGTCCGGTCCGTTCGTCTATGAGCATCGCATGGCGGGCCTAGGGGGTTGGTAAAAGTCAGACCCCCAAAGACGGTACAAGTCGTGTCAGAGCGTAGCCCAGAACGCCCTGAGATACTACTGGAATACCTACCAGTAAATCTCCTGCCTCGGCCGAGGGCTTTGCGTAATGGCTCTCCTAGACACAGCGCGACCTCACCCCCAATACCGGGAGAGACGAACCCCTGCAGATCCGCTCACCGCCTCCATGTGGCTCGGGACTGTACCCAACTAAAACCTGTTTGCACGACTCCTTTGAGCCGTGGTAGGGTAGTAATCAAAGCACAGTGGGAACTCACACGAGACAAATGACGATCTCAGGTCGATGAACTAACCTGTACACATGTCACCTGGGAACTGCTATCTGACGTATGGTATAATCCCAACTAGCAGGTTCCCGGCGAGTCCTGTCCGGTGTACTCATAACCCAACGAGCACCTGTATACATCTTAGGTGAACCAACTGACACCAGTGGCTTGTGAGACCGGCCACCGCCCCTCGTCGGGGTCTCGACTGTATACACTAGTCTACTAATGGAGTATCGATGCCCTGTCTCGAAACTCCCACGACTAGGGACCATTTAAGGATGTGCTTATAGACCCCAGCTCCCACGTATATGATCGCCCTCATACTGCTGGCAGTCAAGCAAGAATCCTAGGGGCTCTATCAACGTGCAATAGCGACCTGTCAGGTCACCTAAAGCGGTACACGATGATAAAGGTAAACCAGATAGCATACTATCATCTCGAGTAAGACTGTCCTACCGGGATAGGTCCTCCCTCAATCATTGCAATCACGTGCCTGTGATCCAATAATTGACTCTGAGGGCACTATCTCCAACAATCTCCCACTTGCACTCAAGGCTAATTATTGCGATGTCGCATACTCACAGCCCGTGTGATACCGAACACCCAACTCCTCTACTAATCAGTCTCACAAAGCTCGTTTGCGAAACTATTGCGTTCGAGGAATAGCCTCAGTGAGTGGATCCGCTGTGATGTTTCTTTCTATGTCTCTCTATATCTCAAGTTCGCAGAGAAAGCCATCTCCCGAAATGAGCAATACCTGTCTTAGAGTATGTCTGGATATCTGATGGGACCTAGCTCATAAATGAACTCCAAATCCAAACTTCTTAGACTGTATCGTCAACTGAACTTAATCAGTATCCTGCGCCATGCCTCCCTCAGTATTGCCTTGGACCACCTGTCCAAAATACTGTCCCTCGTCAGAGGGAGAACTATAACTCTGACAACCTCCTTGTCGTCCATGTCACCTTGGAAGCCTGGAGTGATAACCGTCTCCTAAAGGAGGCAGCCGTTATCATATCCCTAGAACATTCACTTATGTTCTAAAACTGCTTCCGACTGTTCCTCCAGGATTGGATCAATATCAACTTATTACATCTAGTGCAAGAACAACATCTGGTGTGGTACTTGACATCTCATGATTGACTCAATTGCCCAAGCAAGTGATCTGCCAATCATGCACTTCCCTCTCTACTTTAGTCTATAAGACACCTTTAGAGAGGGTGACTCCATTACCTGCAGGTACACTACCGTGCCAGGAGTCGTCCATTCTAAATACTTATAGAATGCTGTCAAGGTACCCAGATTAGGAAACCACCCAAATCTAGATCTAGTAACCAGTATGTCTGATATAATGTCCAAGTCCCTTGTGGAGAAACCACTGTGTGACGACCAAAGTATAACCGATCGTAGTATAGGAATGTCACTTCCTACTCTGTGTATGTCATCAAGTACCAGGACATCACACCCTACTACCTTCTTAACAGATCCATCCCCTATTCTGATGAAGTCAAACCTATGACTTCACATCAGAAATAGATGATCTATCTCCGCTATATCTGCTTTAGTCTATAAATAGACATAAGCCAACTGTCCACCAATGCTTCCGCTGCTCCCACTGACTACGACAACCCTCTGGCAGAGTCATATAGACGTGCACTTCTAAAACTAGTTTAGAACGACGCTATACTCATCCTCCCACCGGGTCTCGCAGCCTGGAACAACAGCAATGGCAAGTGTGGGTAAACAAGAACTTCCCTATCACCGTCCTTGAGGCTACCGGAGTACCTCTCGGGTGCCTGAAGTTACCCACCGTTTCTGCGGAGTGGCCAATGGAATGTCAAATCAGATTGAATCTTTAGGTTCCTTATCAAATCTTCAGTAATCGTTTGCGGTTCTGGAATCGCTTCCAGTTCTACCATACTCCCACTACTGTTTTCTGAAAAATAACCATTTCCTTTAAAAATGTGGCGAGTCAAGAACAATATCTCTATTGATCTTCCAGATGGTAGAAAGTCAACCCTCGTCATAGCCTGGGTCAACCCGCAAACTGCCATTACAGAAACGTGCCTTGAGTTGTCCAGTGTCTGGTTTTAAGCATAAGCCGGACAACTCCCCGTACCTTAACATTGTTAAGATATGAACTGTTCTATATGCAATATAGAACCAGAGGCACTGATTCAATTGAACCAGATTCAAATCATGCAGCTATCTCCAGTGCATGTCAACTAAATGGAAGGAGGCCGATCAGCGTTACTCAACTTAGGAGTACTTCCAATTATGAGTAACCTGAAAGAGAAGCAATTTCTCTTTATCATTACTATCAACTGAATACCATACACAAGTATCTACATCTTCGATCACCTTGAAGAATCCCGATACTTGCTACACCTGGTTCTCTACTCTATTCAAATACCTATAACTCCTCAAAACTTAGACCCTGTGTTTCCACGAAACAGCTGTCTAAAATCTAGAGAAGTCATAAGTAAACCGAATATAGTACGAGGACCAACCCCTCTGTCCTGATGGACGTTGGACAATATACAATACTCTGTATAAGTCCGCTGAGTCTAACAACTCTTTCACTGTGCGTCGTAGGTTGAAAACTGTACTTATGGTTAAGAAGAATTACACCGCTGTTCAATGCTCCTTACCTAACCATCCACTGATATAGGTAAATGTCATCGACATAATATCAAAAGGTATATCTCACTCTATGAAAATAGACGTACAGATATATCAATTTGAAATTGGTGCACAACAGCGGATATTCAAAACCAAATATTTGCCGACCGGCAAACAGCCCAGGTGATCTCCTCAAATATCACCGATTACAACGAAACCCGATATAATGAGGATGATCACCCAATTCCCAATAACTTACTCCCACTCATCATCTGTAAAACCATACAGATGTGAGAATCAAACCTGGTAAATACATACCCTGGAGCAAGTGTCTAATCGGGAAATCAGTTTTCTTTTAACAGTACACAGTTGAACTGAAACATTGAAATGTTTCGGTGGGGTATCCTGGTATTCCTAGTAATGCCTCTTCCAGATTCACGACTGTAACCGTATAGTTCTTTGCCACCTCTCCAAATCCCTTTATATGTCTTTAGTCATTACCTTCTGCACACCCCTTAGGCCAAATGGTTTTCTTCCTTCCCTACCGTTCGGCACCAGCCTATGGTTTGGAAGAAGACTATCCAATAAGCATAAAAGGTGTACTGTCCTAATCCTAGGAGCACTCGCAAAGCGAGAGAAGGTGAAGATAAAAGACAACCGAATAAACCTTATTCCTATTTCTCCTGAACCAGAATCCATCCCCGAACTGGAACAAGTTCCTTTCGAGTTCGTATATAACCATACGATGGATTATCCAATAAACTGGGATCTTCGTAGTAATATGGAGTGTCCTGGAGAAATATAAAGGTGATTTAGGATTGGCGAAGAAATACTTGGTTTGGTCGTGAATATCAGTCGCAATTTACTCTGCCCTCCTACTAATCCCTTGCTTTGTCTTAACTTAATACCTTCTGCACACCATCGTTATGCTAATTGGTTTTCTTCATTCCCCACCGTTCGGCACTAGCCTAAGGTTTGGAAGAAGACTATCCAATCTGCGTAATAGGTGTTCTACTCCTAAGCCAAGGAGTACTCGCAACCTGAGAGAAGGTGAAAAGAAAAGACAACTGAATAGTCCTATCCGTTTTCTCCAGAACCAGAAACCATCCTCGAAGTACTTCGAGTTCGTATATAACCATATGATGGTTTTGTCCAATGGAAGTGGACGTTCGTAGTAATACGGGGTGTCCTGGAGAAAAGGGTAAAAGCAGGAGTGGCAATGAGGTCTGCAACTCTGACAATCCAAAAGCCTGTGTTAAGAAGGTTCGGTCAACTTGGTCACTGAGTCATAGTCCAGGGTCGGGTCAATGGTCGCTGCCAAAGAGAGAGAGAAAAGAAACACTCAGCGTGCACTCTAACCTAGATCAGAATGGTTATCACTTTGTCTAATCTGGAAACCTCCCACTGTAACCTCAAATTCTCCTCCAAACCTGAAAGAAGAATTAGTCGGGATCACCCGAGGAGTAAACCAACTCATCAGTGGGAATCGGGATCCAACTATCATCGCATGATAACGTGACGGAATCCACTCACGTCACCACACTCCAGAAGGTATGCGCATGTCTGGCAAGTTTCAGTTCTTTTGAAACTCCCGATGTGATTTTTTCCCCTAGGACCCAAGTGACCTTGACAATGCCAACATATCAAAGAGTCCTAGTCAAGTTCAACCCGTCATTATCTTGATTGCGTTAAACCCACCCGTACGAGTCCTTGACAATGCCAACATAACCGTACGACTGTCCTAACCAATCCACTTATCCAAGCGACAGAAAAATATTACATAGCTACCGAACACTACGCCTCGGCAATGCACGACATACGTAGCACGAATACTAAGCAATACTAATCTGAAATGACGGAGGGCTACGGATGGTTTTTGGCGAAAAACCTTTTACCGTAATGAACTTGATATCGTTGAAGGAACAGGATAACTTTTTATAAAAATATAGTGACGAAAACCTTTACTAAAGAGGTCACTCCCGGTGAAGGGATCTCGGCTCTTTCCCCGTAGAATGAGGTGCAGGATATTCCAACTGAATACCACGATGCAAAGCAAAAGTAATCGGCTATAGTGAAGTTAATGCCCTGACGCAAACTTCTGTCCAAGGGGTCACTCCCGGTGAAGGGATCTCGGCCCTTGCCTCGTCGACTGAGGAGCAGGATATTCCAAATGAATACCACGATGCAAAACAAAAGTGAACGTCCTTGCAATAACAGCTTTTTGAAAAGTGTTCCAACAACATCAGAATAGGTTTGTTTAGCTTGCATTGATCCGAATCAACGCAGTCCCATCAATTGATCACACCACAAAGAACGAAAATATACTGACGTACGTATATGCCATCCGCATTCGCCACTGGGTCCCGTCATCACCCGTTAGGTTAGCTAACTAACGGCAGAGCGGGGACTGGACTAGCGTGGATGAAAAACATATACAACATCTACTAATATATATACCAATATATAGTATTTCGTTCAAGGCGTGAATAAAATGCAACATCACAGAAATGTACAGCATCACAGAACAATACAGATATCTGGAAGCCCCGGGTTTCACAGAGCCGCTGCTGAAACCCGACGTTCCCCTGGTCGTGTGGATAGCCTGTGCAATGAAAACCTAAACCCCTACGGGCGCGGCAAGTCACCCGCCAAAACCTGAAGCGAGGCAGCCCCCTTCATCAACGTGAATGGACCACCCAGCACTTCACGGAATCCGGTAACTCGGGCACCCCTCCTGGGTCAACCTGTACCCCCTACGAGTGCGGCGAATAGCCCGCCAATCCTAGAGTGAAGCCCCCTCCGTCCCAATGCCATGAGATGCGGGCTTGTTGCCCTCCAGAACCCGGCTATCCGTGCACCCCACCGCGGGGCAATCCTAGTACAGAAAGTAAAATATACATACACCGGGTACATAGACCGCAACCAGGTCGTGCCCCAAAAGAATAATACAAACAGGCAGTGACGGCAGTCCACATGTCGGACGCTCGCCCCGCAATATCAAATGTACATATAAAACAAAACTGTACTAGCATTGCATCCAGGCTATCCCCCACGACCGATCCGCAACAACACAGCATAAACATAGAATATCAACGTGAAAGTCACGTTCGCAAATCCGTCTAACCGGGCTATAGCAGTTAGACAGGATTTACCGATCAAGTGACATTCACGGTCGCAGATATAATGTAAATACTATGAAATAATGTGTTTAAAATATCCAATCGATCAAAAATTAACAAGTGGGCCCCCAAGCAATACTGTAGCACTCACAGAAAATCTGGGCCCAAATTTAATATCCCAAAACCCCCAAAATCAGCCCACAAGCCCACTGTAAAAATTGGACACAGTGAGGACAGTAAAGTGCGGCGGAACCGCGGCCCAAGGGGGGGTTTGGCCGCGGTTCCGCGCTTCATCCATCGACTGAGTGCGTCGAATTTTTACAGCAGTCTTAGAATTTCCAGTACATCACTTTTATGCAACCTGAAAAATTTTTTGAGCAAGAAAAAAATCAACAGAAAACTGATGTACATAAAACGCGTATTTTTGGAATTTTGGTCGATCGGATAAGTAAAACGCATTAGAAAAAGCTAGGCAAGGTTAATGGCGTGTCTCTGATACCATGTTGCGCCACGGCAGCGCCCCGGCCGTCTTACCGAGGCCAAAATGCGGAATCAAAAATTTTCCTTACTTGGAAACTGGCGCTACCGCGGACAATGAAAACCCGGATCGTTAACCATTAACCTAATGCTAGCTAACAAGAGATGGGAAAAGAAGTATACCGAATGATCCGAGTCCTCCGGTCTTCTCCTCGTCGTCCCGATTTCCCGCGGAAAGTCTTGTCTCCACATCGTCGCCTCCTCGCCGGAAGGGCACCACATCGCCTGCGTCTTTTACGGGCTCCCGCCTCAATACCGAGGCAACTCGGGCATGAAGCCGGCAACTCGACATGCTCAAGATATGCTGTAGAATGTAGTGTAGAAACTTTTGTCTCTTGGAGTTTATGTAGTTGACATTGATGGATGGAGGAAGAGGTAAAGAAAATTGGTGCTTTCAATTTTCTAGCAAGAAGAAGATGAAGATGAACTCTCTCATTCTTTTTCTCTCAAGTGAAGCCTCTCTCATCTCATGAGAATGGTGGTGGAAAAACAATATGAAACCATAACAAGAAGGAAGGTAATGGTAGTAAAAGCAAGTGGTGACCATAGCCAAAAACTTCATGATAACAAAACTCATATCAACTACTAATCACCTCAAATCAACAAAAAGCAAGTGATGATGAAAGATAAGAATGGTATCAAAAAGATGCTATCATAATTAATCATTTTACAAATAAACCCTCCACAAAATGTTATTTGCAAACTTGCAAATAACACCCTCCATCGGAAAAGTCCGGCCGGGAAAGAACAAAGGAAAACCGGCCGGGACGGAATGCAAACTGGCAACTCCAGAAAACTGGTCCCGTAATAAATTACAGGAAAACCCCGACACAGTGCATACACACCCGCATCTGTATTCCGACCGGATACAAATGCAATGAGACAAAATCTACACTGTACTAAACTAGGATCCGGCTTAAACCAAAGCCGGCTAGTAATATCCGTTCGATCCTGATCCGTGCAATACCGCACGTATCTGATCGAACCCTGCCATATATCCATATGGCCACTTGTACAATCTGTCCGATCCTGATCCGTGCAATACCGCACGTATCTGATCAGACCCTGCCATATCTCCATACGGCCTCTACAGCGTTTCGCCCGAAAGCTTGAGTAACTGTAAGTGTGGTGGACTCTAAAGACTCGTCAATACTATGGCTGTGGATTTAACCACTAGCACGTCAGAGGTATTAGCCAATACGTGACGGGCCACCAGCTATTGACCAAAAGGGACGTCGATGAGCGAACTCATCCTGACACCCTACTGAGCCTATCAGTGACAATATCCGTACAGTCCGGTCCGTTCGTCTATGAGCATCGCATGGCGGGCCTAGGGGGTTGGTAAAAGTCAGACCCCCAAAGGCGGTACAAGTCGTGTCAGAGCGTAGCCCAGAACGCCCTGAGATACTACTGGAATACCTACCAGTAAATCTCCTGCCTCGGCCGAGGGCTTTGCGTAATGGCTCTCCTAGACACAGCGCGACCTCACCCCCAATACCGGGAGAGACGAACCCCTGCAGATCCGCTCACCGCCTCCATGTGGCTCGGGACTGTACCCAACTAAAACCTGTTTGCACGACTCCTTTGAGCCGTGGTAGGGTAGTAATCAAAGCACAGTGGGAACTCACACGAGACAAATGACAATCTCAGGTCGATGAACTAACCTGTACACATGTCACCTGGGAACTGCTATCTGACGTATGGTATAATCCCAACTAGCAGGTTCCCGGCGAGTCCTGTCCGGTGTACTCATAACCCAACGAGCACCTGTATACATCTTAGGTGAACCAACTGACACCAGTGGCTTGTGAGACCGGCCACCGCCCCTCGTCGGGGTCTCGACTGTATACACTAGTCTACTAATGGAGTATCGATGCCCTGTCTCGAAACTCCCACGACTAGGGACCATTTAAGGATGTGCTAATAGACCCCAGCTCCCACGTATATGATCGCCCTCATACTGCTGGCAGTCAAGCAAGAATCCTAGGGGCTCTATCAACGTGCAATAGCGACCTGTCAGGTCACCTAAAGCAGTACACGATGATAAAGGTAAAGCAGATAGCATACTATCATCTCGAGTAAGACTGTCCTACCGGGATAGGTCCTCCCTCAATCATTGCAATCACGTGCCTGTGATCCAATAATTGACTCTGAGGGCACTATCTCCAACAATTCATTCATGATCTAGCCTCATCGGTACCAGTTTATGGTTTTGCTGCAACGATTACGGGCAGGGAGAGCTACGGCTAGAGTTGCGGTCAGCACGAGCTCGTCACGAACGAGGACTGACCACGGCGTGATTCCGGCGACACATGATTGCAGAGATGTGTCTTTTTATTGTGTTTTCACGCCACGAGCGTTTGATGGATCGCGGTATGAGATTTCTCGGACATGCAGATTTGCGCCCGAGGATTGAGCCACTGATAGAGGCCAGCCAGAATGTGATGACCATGGAGGTGTCGCTTGTTCATGATGATTGAGGCACTGTTCAGCGTGCAGACGAATGGGCCAGTTGTTGTTGTGAACGACGAGATATTGCCATAGATGTTGGAGCTATTGCAGTACGAGTTGTACTTAGAGATATGATAGAAGGTCGCTAGTTACCCGAGGATGAATGACTAGGACATGTAGTTCATTCGCCTACCCCGATGCGAGGTCATCAGATAGATTGATTCCAACTAGAGACTACTTCATGCGGATACGTTGAGAGTCGACAAAGGCGATCGAATGTCAGAAACCCATATTCTAAGTTTAAAGTATTCGGAAAGACATGCAGGCAATTCTGTGGACCCTCTAGAAGAATGAAACCCTAACTCGACATAATGACCGTGTGAAAGCCTTTGAACCTTAGGGTTTGCGGCAGTTCCGCGGCACCATTAGTGAGGCTTGGGTTTGCCCTTCTATGGCTGGTCTACCGATGCTGTGGTATGTACTCGATACTATTAAATTGTACCCAAGATGTTGAGCTCTTAGGGGATTATGAGGTTTTAACGAATCGATCGAATGGTTCGACTTCATTCGGATGCTAGGTGGTGAGATGCACTTCTTGGGAGACTCCAGAAACGAGGATAGCCGTTGGAGCTCAGTCCATGCAGCCACGACAAGACGAGTCAGATGCAGTCGACATTAGAGAAAGGTGGAGTAAGAGATTCGTACGAGATCTTGAAAAGATGACGTTCCACTCCGCCGACATCAGAGATGCGATACGCATACAGGGGCGTTCTATATGGATATATCTTCCAGAACGAGTCGCGATGAGTATTCAGCCATTCCGGAACAAGAAACAGATATAGTAAAGGACGATGACTTCCGGACAGTTCGGCAGAGACGAGATTTGAGAGACCTCGACAGGACCTTTCTGGAATACTATACGAGAAGACTTGGACCCAGGAGCTGTCATATTGCGCACGCCCAGCTGGCCAGAATTCAGCATCGTCGACGAGACATGCTATGAGTGACCACGACAGTTGGCCAGAGATTCTTAGAGGATGTTCTTGAGCGGGACTATTCCGCCATACTTGATTTCGGTTTTTTGGGCGATCTATTCGCATGATTGATTTTGATGATTGAGTTTCATAATATTTGTTTTTGTGCACCATGGTTGCACCTACTGAGTATTTACGATTTTTGCACAGTTGTTGCACTTTTTATCGTTTTCGAGCCTTGGTTTCACATGTTTATGATTTTATGGGTTTCATACAGTTGAGTTGATTTTGTGCATATGTATGCACATGATTTGGTTTTTGCACTCGATATAGTTCACATATGCTTGTAGTGAAGTGATACGCATTTTTTGCACCACAGTTGCACTGGACTTCGATTTGATATCATTTGAGATATTGATTTGGATTTCATGCCTAGGGCATGTATATGATTTGACTTATACTTACGGCATAGTTTTAATGAACTTTTAGTGTTTTGATTAGATTTTATGCACGCTGATGCACATGGTTGTGAGATTTGATACTGCGGTATATCTGATTTGGATTTGAGATGTGTTGTATACCGTCGATTTCGATTGTGATGTTCGATATTTGTTTTGTGCACCTTGTGCACCTGATCAGATTTTTCTGCATGTTCGGCACATGATATTGAATTTCATGATTTCGTGCATGATGGATGCACCTGATTTGGATTTTCGCGCATGTTGGGCGCATGTTATGAGATGCGATTCTGGTGCACACCAGATGCATTAAATCGAGATTCTTCGTGCATGTCAGATGCACCTGATTTTGCTGTCAGGCACACCTGTTGCCCTTGACAGATGTTCCGTGCACACCCGATGCACTTAGATGTTGTTTCTGTGCGCATGTATGGAACATTCATGGATTTTGATTTCCGTGCGCACCAGACGCACGTAGTATTCATATGCACATTTTGGGATTAATTTCTTATGGAGCAGTACGTTTTTATGATGTTTATTATTGTTTTCATATTGAGCAGGACTAGTCAGAGGACAGTACCTGAGTATATATATTTTTTTTGCATGCATTGATAGGTATTGAAGGGATTTCCAAAAAGGGAGCTATAGTCTCAGTATTTACCTATGTGTCTGATATGACACGAAACGTTTATAACAAGGAAACCCTTCTAAATTGTTTTCAAAACGGTGGTACGTGCATGTAAATAAAGGATATATATATAGAGTTATTTTCTAACTAGAGACGTCCGCCACTGTGCAGTGTTATGCACATCGCACAGCGATTTCAAACGGTTTGGCATGCATTTCCTTCAGGTGTTTATATATACAGTGTGATGTATATCATATTGGTTTTCGTATTGGATTTAGGTATTGATGTCTTCCCCATGACTCCGATGATTGCGTGATGCTTGACGGAGTTTTGTGTTTGAGTTATATACTCATTGTTCATGCGCATGCATTGCGCTATGATGCGTTTTATTTATTAATGATTTCGGAGCCCCGACGACTTGGACTTTGTACTGAAATGTTTTAGATTTTGGGGGTTTAAATTTAAATTCGGGGACCGAATTTATTTAAGGGGGGAAGATTGTAACATTTCAGAAAATATAAAATATTATATTTTTGGTATTTAATATTAAAATAATATTTTTCCCGAAAACGGCCCGATTTGCGAAATTGGGGTTTTCGAAAAAGGGTATAAATATATACCAATAATTGTGAAATAAATGGAAATTAAAATGATTTATTCATTTAATAGTATATTTAAAGGATTTGGCATTTTAAAAATTTATTATATACGGTTTTGATAAAAACCCGATTAGTGCACTGCTAATCGCGATTAAGCTAAATCCGCGTTTTTACAGTTTTTCGTGGCCAGTGCACCACGTCATGTCATATTTTGATTACATGTGGTATTCTTGTGTTATTTTGAGTATTTTTTGATTTGAGTTTTAAATAAAAAGGAAAGGGTTAAAAAGAGAAAGGGTAGAAGGGTAATATTGAGAGAGAGTGGGTGAGAATAAGAGAGGAGAGAGAGAGGGGCTGCCTCATTCCATCATCCTCCACCATTTTATTATCTTTTCCTTCATCTTCCTCAAGCTCATTCCCTCCACTTCACCCCTAGAGATCATCTAAAAATATCCACCAAAATCCTATACCTCTTTCACAAAAAAAGATCATCTCTTCAACCTCTACCCAATGGACCAAGAAATGTGGGGTTTTGACAACCTTGAGGAGCTAGGGTTTTTATTGGATTGCCTAATGGAGGCATAATTCTTCCCTTTAGTTTAATTTTAGTTCCATTGCATTCTTGTGTAGTTTAGAGGTTGATTGTGTGTGGAATTTTGATTTTAGAAAACCCTAGTAAAGGGTTTGAGTGGTTGTTTGAATTAGGTGATGCCTAGTGGCTGTTAACTAGACTTGGGTGCTGTTTTAATGACCTGGACTAGAGCTTAGAAACCCAAACACGGATTTAGAAACCCCGATATCGGATAAATGTGTGAATTGTGAGGGTATTCTGGAATCTGGAGCAACCGGGGACACAAGAAATAATTTTGCGAATACTAGGAGTCGTGCAGGCACATAGGAAGCTACCACTGAGACCCGAGCCCCTAACCCAAAGACCAGGCCGTAGATTTAATCATTCTGGCTGCAATTTGTGGCCAGAGTAGAGTGGAATTGATTCATTTTGGTTTTGGGGTCCCTTTAGATGTAAATCAGACCCTCCATGTATGCAGAATTGACCAATTTGGCCTGGGGTAAAATCTGGGAGCTTTTTGGTGTGTTTTTGGCTATGATTTCCATATTTTGAAATGTTAATCCTTGATATTTGGATTTATGTTTGGTTGTTGGATGTTTGTACATCGATAACAGGGGTTGTTTGATTGTTTTTGCACGTGTAGGCCATAGGTTCTAACCTATTGATCAATCGAAAATATTGCATTTTTAACACGTCAATTTCCCTACCATTTGCACTCATCTAGAAGTGTTTGGTATTCATATTGCACATATTAGCAAAACAGTCCTGAAATACCAGATAGCATGTGTTATACTCTAAAACCGGCATTTCTGAGGAAATTGTGTGTTTATCATGGCATTGCATCATCTCTGTATTGCGCAACACTTGTCTCGAGAAATTTTGCAGGAAATTGCAGGAACAGAACCAAAATTGGGAAAAGAGCTGATAAAAATTACGCCAAGTCTAAGATTGTTGATCTGGTAGCAATCTAGAAAGAAGTGTAAGATTCAACATATCAGATAAATACCCCAAAGGAATCCCAAAGCAGCAGAAGAAAAATAGCACAGTATCTCCCTCACGTGACCGCGGATCCGCGGCACAAGGAGGCACGTGCCACGGATCCGCGGCGGTTATGCCACGTCAGCACTCCATTTTTGCTGCATTATTCCTATCTCTATGCCTACACTTCAGAATAATATGTCAAATTCCAGATGACCTTCGAAGCTTCTGCCAGATCAGCAAAGATCATTAAATTAAGCTAATCATGATTAATCTCCTAACAAACTATTTCTAGAAGCTCCCTCTTAACAAACTATTTCTAGAAGGCTCTCTTCAACAAACTTTTGGAGGGAAATTCAAATCTCTTTAACAAACTTTTGGAGGGAAATTCAAATTTGAAATCCTAGATCTAGGGTTTTGATGGTCTATAAAAGAGTGCCTAGATCTAAGGGTTAAGGGTTAATCATTAGTTAGTGGTTCATTAATTCTTCAACTTCCTCCTCTTCCATCTACAAGTTGAGTGACACATCTTGTACCCCAAATCTTAAATCTAACTCTAAATTCAGGATCCCGAGTACCATTCAAGCGAGAAGCCTTCAACCTTTTAGGAGCGGAGCCGATCTTCAATCGAGCAAGTGATCCAAGCCGATCCGCGACTCAAGGAGACGAGCGAAGCCAAATCGACGATCGAGTTCTTCCTCTTGTAATTCTTGAGTGATTGTAACGGAATTGTTGATATAAATAAAAGGTGAAATTCTTTAATCTTTCTTTCTTTTAATTCTTGCATCATGATTAGATCTCAATTTGTGATTGTGGTTCTTGTTGTGATGTTTGAGTAAAACTCCGCTCGTAAAGGAGTCGAGACGATCAATAGAATGATGATGTAACAAATCTTAAAACGATTCTTAAGTCCTACGTGTTTTGTAAACCCTAGCAAATTGAAGAATCGACGACCTAGTTTCGTTGCGATGCTTTCTTGATTATGATCGCTCGAAATTCGGGATCCACGATCGATTCTTGAATTTACTAGAGGCTAGAATGTGAATGATATCGACGAAGGGACAAGGGATAAATGATGAAACCCTAGTTTCACAAGAAATCCCTAATTCTCGTCGATCATCATCGATCTAGTATCAATTCATCGAATGATAAGAATACGTAATAGTTAGATTTCATCACATCTATAGATCCGATCGATTCCTACGAGCCTCATTTCGATTCTTGATATTTGGTTTGGAAAAATCATCAAACATCTCAATTCTTGATTTTCATGTTTCTTTTAGATCTAGATTTTTCTAATTCTTGAACTTCAATTAAAAGTCATGAATTGTTTGTTTTCTTTTCTTTAAAGTTTCAATTCATCTAATTCGAAACACGAACGATTACACTTTCCCTGTGGACGATCCGCACTTACTAACGCGCTACATTCGACACCGTCATTGATTGCGGTCAAAATATTTTTGGTTGTAATTTCTACACAAATTTTCTACCTTCACAACGAGAATTCATTCAATCAAATGGCGCCGTTGCCGGGGATTGTGCGCTAATTTTTCGTAATTTGAAATTTGAGTTGAAAAGTTTATTCCATCTAAATTTTTAGATCAAAATTTCGTGCAAACACTAATACGAGTTGTTGTGATTTGTTGCGAGGAAATCTTGGATCATTGGAGCGGGAGAAATTTTTTTCTGAAATTTCCATAGAGCTGAGGAGTTCAAGTGGAACAGTGTGAAGAAATTGTGTGCAGAGATCCCAAGATCCCACCGCGTTTCCGCGGCAATAGGAGACTCCCACCGCGTTTCCGCGGCTAAGTAGCTGAGTCACTGTACCAGTTTCTCTCAGGTGATCTCTCACTTTCTTTTCTCTCTCCACATCTGCTCCAATTAACATTTTGTGCAGGTTTCTTTGCAAATAAATTGCAGCGCCGCAAAAAGCAATAAAAATTCTGCTTTTTTTTATTTTTTGTTGTTTGCATATTAATACGGAATTTAAGGGGCACGACCAAATCCAGATTAGGTGGGGAGTTCATTACCCTTCCTAAGCCCCAAAAATCACAAACTTGCATCCGCATTACCCTCATTAACTAAAAAATATCTAGAGATGACTCTAAGGACCGTCGCGCTCACTTAGGAAAAGAGAAGGCCGTGGGTAATTCATTGCTTATCCGCATTTCTTTTGTGGTGTCTAAGGCAAGTGTGTCGAAGGCTAGTGGTTACTTAATTAGGCCCATTACTTATGTAGTGGAGAACCTCCCACTTACCTGGCCACATGAGAGACAAAGAGGCAGTGGAGGATTTATCCTGCGACTTGTCTTTTGGCAGTTAGGAGCGGTCTAGAGCTTGACCTAGGTGACCACTAGAATTAGGGTTTTATGTGTTGCATTTGTTGTGATCGCATCATTTTTTCAAAAATCCGTATATTTTTCAAAACAAACACCAATCACATTCATTTCACCTAATTATATCTACGCTGCCACTTGTACTAACCCTTTTTAGTGCAAGATAGGCTGGACAACGGGATTCTAGTGCCTGTTAGTCCGCGTTCCTTCGATCGACCCTAAAGTCGGTATTTCTACATTTACCCTTTCTTTACCCACCACCACACCCACACTGATGGATCCTACTCCATCAAATTTCTTTACCACTAATCTGCCGCCGTCCGTTGGTGCAGAATCCACCTCGCATCTCTCTCCAAGAGAGGTGCTATCCTACCCGAGGTCCCCTTTCCACCTGTCTCTCCATTCCACCAGCCAACGGGGACAATTTTCAGATTAAACCCTAATACATCAACCTTCTACCCAAATTCCACGGTCTCGAGCCTGAGGACGCATACGTGTTTATCACCAAATTTGAAAATGTATGCGCAATGATGGGTACCTCACAGCTTTCTATGGATGTTATGCGTCTACGTCTTCTCCCATTTACCTTGTGCGATATAACCGAGAAGTGGCTGTATAACACTACCGCATATTCCATCTCAAATTGGGAAGAATGCGTCAAAGCATTCCTTAAGAAATTCTACCCACATCATAAGGCAGCTCGAGTCCGTAGCGAAATAAATCAATACACCCAGCTTCCAAATGAACCATTTTCAAAATGTCTTGAACGCTTCAAGGATCTGTTAGTCCAATGTCCTCATCACGGAATCCCTAGATGGGAACTGTGCCGAATCATATATGAGGGCATTAATTCTAACACAAGACAGACCCTTGAATCCATGTGTCAAGGCAATTTCATGACCAATGATGATGGGGAAGCCTGGAAATTTCTAGAAGATTTCACTGAAAAATCTTTACAGTGGGAGGGTGTGAGTCAATCTTCTAGGGCTGGCGATAACCAATTGGATGTTTCCATAGGAGTTAGAGCTGAAATTTCAGCTTTACACAAGAAATTCGACAATATGGAAAACAAATTTTAGCCTCCCTAAATCAAATGTCACTCTCCAAAACTGTATATGGCTGCTGTTGTGATCCTTCTCATTTGACAGAAGAATGTCCATTGAATTCTCCGTTTCAAGGTCACGAGCATACCAATGCCGCTTTTCAAAGACCTAGAAACGATCCATTTTCCTCCACATATAATCAGGGTTGGAGGAATCACCCTAACTTTGCTTGGAACCAATCACAAAATCAAAATACGGTTCCAAACCAACACAATTTCCAAAGGGTCCCTCCACCACAACAGCAACCACAATTTAGTCAGCACCCCTACCAATCACAAAACTTCCAAAATCCGGCCAACAATTTTGCACCACTTGAAAACTCTTTGCAATTGACCAGTACTGATAACACCTCTGCACTAGCACAAACCTTGGATACTTTCACGAAATAATCCATCCAAGGCACGGCAAGTTTGCAATCTTCCTTCAAGAATGTGATGAAGATCATTGTCTCTCAAAATGAGAATATCAAATCGATGGAAGCACAAATTGCACAACTAAAAGCCGAAATGAGTGCAAGAGAGAAAGGGAAACTTCCAGCTCAACCTTTACCCAATCCTGGCTATTCACATCATGTGGATGCAATCACGTTGAGATCTAGAAGAGTGCTTGACAATCATGTTGGGGAAGAGATTGATGACACTGAAAAATTTATCAATGATACCCCGGCTGAGGCCTTTCCTTCCACTTCTACTTCTATTTCTGACCCCAGTTCTTCTACCCCACAACCTTCTTGCGAGCCTATTCTTCGTTTTCCACAAGGCTCGACACCTCAGCCCACCTCTTCTAGTCCACCATAGACGATCCCCACTCCTATTCTGGGATCGGGTCCACACACATTTCCTTCCCCTATGATGGACCCAGCGCTTATTGCTAAAGCACCTTATCCGAAAGGGTTAAGGGCTAACAAATCGAGTGTCACGTCCCGCAATTACGAAATATGACCGGCACTTAAACTACGAACGTCTTGAGACGTACGTAATCTAAGTAAGCCGAAGACCCAGAAATCCAAACCAAGAAAAGTAGTAGAGTGAAGGAAAACCAATTTAAAACAAGTAGTTTTAATAGCATAAGCTGAATTATGCCTTTTTTAAAAACATTAAATATTTCCAAAAAATTTCGGCAGAGTCTCCTTTGTAAATACTGGCTCCCAAACGGAATACAACATGAATAGTATACGAAATCAATAAAAAGGCTTCCCCAAGCGGGAGCTAGCTCTTCGTCAAACGACGGTCACAACCACACAAGTAATATAATATACAACGCCAACGGCGAGGATCAAAATTCAAAAGGAAACTCAAAACCACAAGAAAACCACAGAAATATAACACGCGACTCTAAGGTCGAAGGAATAACATCACTGGTCTCTATCTCAAAATAAATACATGTTTGGTTGATGGAACTTCTAGATACAACAGAGTAATAATATACAAGTTATATAATAGGGGGTACGATACGAGTAAACCCACCTACTAGCAAATCACCCGAAGGAAACTATGTCCGCAAGCCGTAATGAAACCGGTACGGCAAACCTGCAAGAAACTGGGGCACAACGGGGGTGAGTTGCCAACTCGTGAATAGAAAAACATCTACGCACAGAAATCGCATAAATAACGCAACCTAGGTCAATGATCATAATATATCCTCAATTATATATATAACATGAAGCCTATAACAAAGGCTAGGGTAAATATCTAACCCGAGTGTGATCTCATGTGCCCGTGTCAGTGCCTCAGGTAGCAATATATCATATGAATGAGGTATGAATGCATGGAACAGAATGCATGTACTGACGAAAACTGCTTTCATAAATCAGTGAGATTTCTGTATTTTAAAAGTGAGGTACCATAAATGAAATCAGCATAAAACAGTGCCCAGCATTGACACAAAACAAGTGTCCAAATATCTCGATATCTCTGTATCACAATCTCTGTACCTCAATATCTCAAAATCTCAATATCTCAATCACAATATCTAGGGCGCCGTCAATCCAGACCGGCCCCTACCATCCATCTCAAGACCACGACGGTATCCTCCGGATATCCGACGCGTCGGGTAATATCACCGGTCAGTAGTGCTCCCCTGCCAGGCTCAACATCAACAACACGATCCTCTTGCCCCGGGGTACCGCACCGGGCCCACCATGTACCCGAAACGGTTCCTCCACTCCTCGAATCGGGTCTCGAAATCCATCAGCAAACTCATGGTGGACGACTCATACATCATGGGAAAACCGCATTTTTATTTAAAAAGAGAGAAAGCAATTTATTTATGTTTTGCGGTTTTCCTCCAAATCCAGAAAATATCATGGAAATCCGAATCATCAATAGCATGTAAAACCATTAATATAAACCTGAGAATCCATGAATACGGCATAACAATGAATAACAGTATGCATGAAGCGACAAGTAATAACTACAATATCTAAGCTGGCATATAAGGTATGTACACTAATATTATGTCAAACTACTAGCTATCAATCTAAGTTAAGCAATAATATTTTCTAAGGTGTACGTGACATGGCAATTACCGATGAAGATATGTGTGAGCCGGCAAGTAAGTGTATGTGGTACATACGCATCATCGGTAATGGTGCTGGTGTCCTAACAGCATAATGTCAACAATGCAATATGAAAAACAATGTAAGTATGCGATGCGGAGCGAGCAACCAAAATGAGCGGAAGCTAAATATTAAACAATGGTGCCATTTGAAATAACACGAATCGCGGGGTTTGGAAAATAGGGGCTACGGTGGTTTTTAAGAAAGGATACGTTTTTGAAATATCCGTAGATCCCTTGACCTGTCTTTTAAAATATCCACGATCCGCTAGTTTTGAAATAGGTAGGAGTCTAATCTAATCTAACAACTACACTAAACTATACGGCTGAACTAACAAGCTGAACTACAGGTAAGGAAACCGCCTATCATCCGAGTCGATACATATACATACCTGTATATGTATAGTCGGTGATCCCGCCTCAATAATATCATATCCGATACCATATCTATAATCAGGCATCGCAAGTCAAGAGTGTGGATCAATCATCAATATAGCTCGTACGTAAATCCGTCGTACGGCATCCCAAATCTGGGTACGGGTCAATATCACAGTCATCATACTATTCACCTGGTATCCTCTTTATCAAAAATCATGATCGGGGTACCGATCTACGTCTAGTACAATACTAATATCATCAGCACAAATCATCATCAAGGGGTATACATCGCCCAATACGGCCTAGGATCAATATCCTAGCATACCATATCACATATCACGATCACATGTCGACTGTTTAATTAATAACACTATTCACCCGTATTGTCGTCCCAAGATCCGCTATAACACCAGGACGTACCTCAAGTACGAATCCTGCCATATCACCGATATCACAACCTCAACACAAATCTCATCGACTCATCTCAATCCGTATGTGAACACATAGTCCCATACCCATGTGAACACATAACAATATATTCCCATAAGCACAACTGAAAGAAGAAAGTATGCAAGTATGGGTGGGTGTGTGAAAGTGTGGTGCGACCGCTACTCTAGGGTTTCGCGACACTATAACATCCAAGAACACCAAATATCCATACTTATCATCAATAACTCAACAAAATAAACAATATATATATGTGTGTATACGTATTCGTATACATCACCAAGAACTGCGGGGGTGCTATACGCCATCCACCCGACTTCTCCCCGTAGATATAAATCTACTCACCTGGTCCTCGCTCGCCGGTGCCGACGTCGCCACGCGCTTGCTTGTCGTCTCGAAGTCCACATGGGTACCTAGATATCATAACGCACCGTATCGCATTAAAATCCGACTCATGATCAAAACGACACACGAATCCCACATAGGTCAATACCTATGGTTTCTTTCACAAATCAACTCAAAAACCCTCGACGTCGGCGTACAAACGCCAAACCATCGAGAAAAAGCCCAAACACACTCATTTACACATTCACAAACACTAATTATAATATGAAATAGGTTGCAATTCACAAAAACTTCAAACTCACTTTAAAAGCTATTTTTCCGAAAATCTAGCAAGCATAATTAACCGTTTTAGTACAAAACTCGATGTTTAAATAAATCTAGCAGCCATAACACTTATTAAACATCTTAATTAAATCATCTAAACCATTTCTATAATTTATTCCCAATAAATTTCATTAACCCCAAAATTCTAGTTTACAATATACCTAAATTTTAACAATTTATAGCAAAAATGCACAAACAACAATTTAGCTTGGATTTTCATGAACTAAAAGCATTAAACCACTCAATATAATATTTATAATGACATGAACCCTTAATTTGAATTTTATCTCACAAGAATATAATTATTTTAAAAACCTAGTTTACAATTTATATAATTATCACAATTTAAATCAATAAATATGCAAACTAGCAACTTAAATTGGATTTAGCATAACCTAATATGTCAAATACATCACACAACCCTAAACTCATAACTCAAAACCCCAATTTGAATTCAAATCCCACTCTTGAATTTCAAATCATGCACTTAGAACTAAAATAAAAACCTATTTAAACATATAATTAAGCTAACCTAAAGCAATTAACAACAATTTAAGAAAAAAGTTAGAATTATACCGCATGATCAAGATATCAATTATGGAAATCAAAGCCTCTAAAATGCCAACTTGTTCCCTAGATCCATGCAAGTTTGGCTAATGAGAAATGGGTAGGAGTTGGATTTGGATTTTGGGATTTATTTGATGGATTTTGAGGCAATTTTTGAAGCAAAAGAGATGGAAAATGGGGGAAAAAGAGGGGGCTGTTGTAGCAGAAATTTCGGCCAGTAGAGGGGATGGAATGATGTGAGGAAATTGGGGTAGAAATTCTAAGGTCAAAGCCCCTCCCAATTACCATAATACCCCCACCTACTTTACTATATATAAAAACCTTATTTTAACCTATTTCTTATATGATTTAAGGTCAAAAGGAGGGAAATAAAATTCTTGGGCTGCTACAATAGTGTGGGGCCGGCCAAGGGGAGTGAGGGTGAGTGTGAGAGACTTTACAAAAAAATTCTATGCAAAAAGACCGCCCACAATACCATATTTGCAAGTTTTAGTTCAAAATAACTATATTTTTATTTTCCATAAAATAAATCAATTAAAACTTGAAATAAAATACTAAAAAATTATATTAAAACTAGATTTTAATTAACATGATTTTAAAGATTAAAATTAGCCCATTTAAATTTGTATTTATCGCTAATTTAATGTATTTTCTTACCGGCTTAAAATAATATAAAAATAATTAATTTCGGAAAAATTTTCAGAAAATTTGAAATTTCAGCAGTGGCTCAATAAACACCAAATACTAGCAATTACATAGCTAGAATATGTATATTTAATTTTATAATAAAGATATTTGTATTTTGACTTTTTACAGAAAACCCCTTATTTTACCGTTTTTTCGAAATTTCACCGAAACGATTTTCAAAATGTTACATCGAGTCCACATATGGAGAATATTATAGACATGTTTAAGCAAGTTAACATCAATATCTCTCTCCTAGATGCCATCCAACAAGTTCCGTCCTATGCGAAAACTTTTAAGAACTTGTGCACTAGGAAAAGGAAAACTCAAGTGCCCAAGAAGATATTCATGGCAAAGACTGTAGACACAGCTTTCCCCCAACAATTACCACGGAAACGTAAGGACCCTGGCTGTCCTACTATTTCTATTTCTATTGGGGAGAAACACATCAACCGTGCTCTACTAGACCTTGGCGCTAGTGTTAACTTGCTTCCATATTAGGTTTATGAGCAACTAGGTATCGGAGTGTTAAAGCCCTCGAGCATAACTCTACAGATGGCTGACCGATCTATCACCAAACCTAGGGGTGAACTGGAGGATGTGTTAATAAAAATCAGGGAATTTGTATTCCCTGTGGATTTTATTGTACTTGATACACAGCCTGTAGCGAACCCACGGAATCAAATTCCGGTGATTTTAGGTCGCCCCTTTTTGGCCACTTCCAATACTATCATCAACTGTCGTAATGGTTCTATGACCCTATTCTTTGGGAATAGGTCAATAGAGCTGAACATTTACAAGTTGGGAAGTGTACCCTCCGAACCTACTGCTCAGGTCTGTTCTGTCGACTTAATGGATTTCGACAGCAGCGAATTTGATGATCCTCTTGATACTGATCTTGACTCTTTTCATACGTTATTGTTTGACCCAACTATGTATCATACATATACGGACTCTTCTACTGAGATGTCCGGGTCAACAACTAACACTGATTATGAGTTGCTTTTGGAGTCTGATGATCACCCCGCACTTTGTGATGACATTATTCATCGGTGTATTGATGGAACTTTTGAGGAGATCTTCGCTGATGAACTCGCATTATTGAATGACACGGGTGTTGAGATGAATCCACATCCAATCAATGAAATTGAACCTCCACCCCTTCTTCTGAACTGTAAAAAGAATGGGAGCAATCCATCACATTCACTGCATCGTCTCTCCAAAATGAGACGCACACACATTCTATTCCACCCCTTACCCTTTCCCCACTTCTTTCTTCCATCAACCAGAGCACTGCATTGATAAATTTTTTGAATGGTTGGTGTTAACATTCGGTCTTTGCAAAGCTTGGCATCGACCACTGATTTTTGACCCCCTCATGTGATTTTCAAAGGTTAACATTGCTTAAGTTTGGGGGGGGGCATTGTTCTGGCTCTTGAAAAGAAAATTTTTATAAAATTTTGAGCCAAGAATAAGTTTGGGGGAAGATCTTCACTTATATATTTTGCCCCCGTTAATAAAATTCCTCCCAGGCTTACAGGTTTTTCGAGATTTAGCGGATGGCAACAGTGAGGACACTGTTGAAAACAAGTTTGGGGGAGCTTTGTGCTTATTTTCGCATCATTTGCATCATACTCGGCATAAGCACAAAACATTTTGAAAACCTATAAAAATTTAAAAATTTTCAAAAAAATAAAAAAATATATAAAAATTTTTGTACATAAATAAGATAATAAAAGATTAGATAGTGAAAAATTACATCCATGAGATTAGAAAAATTTAAGAAAACTAAAAAAATTAAAAGTTTCCTTATACGAACTAGTAATAAGTAGTTATGAGCCGTTGTCCCAAAGGTTAGTAAGATGAAGGAAGTCACTAATCTGAAGATAAAAATAATTCTGAAAAATAGTTCCTATTCTGGAAGCCAAACATTTTGAACGTTGATACCCTGCTATTCGCACTTACACACGTCTTGAAACTCGGGATAGTAGAAGATACCTTGAAATACTCTTGTCTTAAAGCCGATGTATGAAGGAAGTAAAAAAAAAGTGAAGAAAAAAATATAAAGTGGTGAGAAAAATGGACACTGGTTTTGTTATCACCGAGGGCAATAAAAAATATATAGCGATGGTGCCTCTTCACCTAGTGCCCTAAGGCCAACTGGTCTGGGAGTCACTGTAATGCCTGAGGTGGTGCAAGACGAGGAAAATACACCAAATAAGCAAGCACATGAGTAATCGGTCGGTTAGTACCTCAAGAAGTATTAACGGTCGCATGAAAGTGTGTGAGCGAATCTAAATATTCATTAATTAAAAAGTACCGAGGCTGATGGGCAAGAGTATGATAGCTTGAACTGAATTCTCTGGGTGTAGGGATGTTTTTACACACACGCAGGGTTATATGATCGATGTTTGGAAGAAAGATAGGAATGAAGAATAAGACGATGTTTTATTGAGGGAAGACGTGATTTCTGACATCTTTTCATGACCATTAAGATAGGGCTCATGACAACCGAAAAGCTAGCTTAATTGGAAACCATAATTTTCAAGGCTTTTCTTTTAAAATTCTTTTCTTTAAATGTAGTATTCATGATCTTCCTTTTATTATTGGATTTTGTGGGTGCAATCTGCTGAAAACCCTCAGGAGACAATACTCCTCCTACTAGGGACACGAAGAGGTTTAAAGGCTTGTTGCACGTGCTCAGTGCAATCGTGTTGCCTACGAAAGTGTGCTGGTTAGTTTTTCTCTTTCTTTATTTTCTCCTTCTCTTTTTAATAAAACAGTTCGCTCGAGACGACCGAAAATATGTTTGGGGGAATTTGATCAGTCAAAAATATTGCATTTTTAACACGTCAATTTCCCTACCATTTGCACTCATCTAGAAGTGTTCGGTATTCATATTGCATATATTAGCAAAACAGTCCTGAAATACCAGATTGCATGTGTTATACTCTAAAACCGGCATTTCTGAGGAAACTGTGTGTTTATCATGGCATTGCATCATCCCTGTATTGCGCAACACTTGTCTCGAGAAATTTTGCAGGAAATTGCAGGAACAGAACCAAAATTGGGAAAAGAGCTGATAAAAATTACGCCAAGTCTAAGATTGTTGATCTGGTAGCAATCTAGAAAGAAGTGTAAGATTCAACATATCAGATAAATACCCCAAAGGAATCCCAAAGCAGCAGAAGAAAAATAGCACAGTATCTCCCTCACGTGACCGCGGATCCGCGGCACAAGGAGGCAGGTGCCACGGATCCGCGGCGGTTATGCCACGTCAGCACTCCATTTTTGCTGCATTATTCCTATCTCTGTGCCTACACTTCTGAATATTATGTCAAATTCCAGATGACCCTCGAAGCTTCTGCCAGATCAGCAAAGATCATTAAATTAAGCTAATCGTGATTAAGCTCCTAACAAACTAGTTCTAGAAGCTCCCTCTTAACAAACTATTTCTAGAAGGCTCTCTTCAACAAACTTTTGGAGGGAAATTCAAATCTCTTTAACAAACTTTTGGGGGGAAATTCAAATTTGAAATCCTAGATCTAGGGTTTTGATGGTTTATAAAAGAGAGCCTGGATCTAAGGGTTAAGGGTTAATCATTAGTTAGTGGTTCATTAATTCTTCATCTTCCTCCTCTTCCATCTACAAGTTGAGTGACACATCTTGTAGCCCCAAATTTTAAATCCAACACCAAATTCAAGATCCCGAGTACCATTCAAGCGAGAAGCCTTCAACCTTTTAGGAGCGGAGCCGATCTTCAATCGAGCAAGTGATCCAAGCCGATCCGCGACTCAAGGAGACGAGCGAAGCCAAATCGACGATCGAGTTCTTCCTCTTGTAATTCTTGAGTGATTGTAACGGAATTGTTGATATAAATAAAAGGTGAAATTCTTTAATCTTGCTTTCTTTTAATTCTTGCATCATGATTAGATCTCAATTTGTGATTGTGGTTCTTGTTGTGATGTTTGAGTAAAACTCCGCTCATAAAGGAGTCGAGACGATCAATAGAATGATGATGTAACAAATCTTAAAACGATTCTTAAGTCCTACGAGTTTTGTAAACCCTAGCAAATTGAAGAATCGACGATCTAGTTTCGTTGCGATGCTTTCTTGATTGTGATCGCTCGAAATTAGGGATCCACGATCGATTCTTGAATTTACTAGAGGCTAGAATGTGAATGATATCGACGAAGGGACAAGGGATAAATGATGAAACCCTAGTTTCACAAGAAATCCCTAATTCTCGTCGATCATCATCGATCTAGTATCAATTCATCGAAGGATAAGAATACGTAATAGTTAGATTTCATCACATCTATAGATCCGATCGATTCCTACGAGCCTCATTTCGATTCTTGATATTTGGTTTGGAAAAATCATCAAACATCTCAATTCTTGATTTTCATGTTTCTTTTAGATCTAGATTTTTCTAATTCTTGAACTTCAATTACAAATCAATAGTTGTTTTTTTTCTTTTCTTTAAAGTTTCAATTCATCTAATTCGAAACACGAACGATTACACTTTCCCTGTGGACGATCCGCACTTACTAACGCGCTACATTCGACACCGTTATTGATTGCAGTCAAAATATTTTTGGTTGTGATTTCTACACAAATTTTCTACCTACACAACGAGATTTCATTCAATCACCAATGAGCGCACCGTGCGCCGTATCGGTTTTCCTCCTTGATTTTAATACACATTGCCATGGTAAATTATTGTAGGTACCTTCGGGTGGATTCCGAGGCGACAGAGCGTGGTGTCATAAACTTCGGCGAACAAGAACCAGGTGAGTAGATTATATCTACGGGGGAAGTTGGGTGGATGGCGTATAGCACCCCCGTAGTTCGTTGTGATGTATACGAATACGTAAACACACATATATAAATTATATGTTGATGTGAGTTTATTGATGAAAAAGATGGATTCTAGGTGTTTTTGGATTGGTTTAGTGTTAGTTGCGAAACCCTAGAGTAGTGGTTGCACCCACACACGCACACGCATACTTGCATACATTCTTTCTTTTACGTGTGTGTATATGGGAATATATATATGTGTTCACATGGGTATGGGACTATGTGTACATATACTGGGTTATGAGGATAGTACTTGGGATTTGAGATGAGTCGATGAGATTCGATTTGAGGCCATGAGATCGGTGATATGACAGGGTTCGTATTTGAGATACGACATGATGTTTTAGCGGATCCTTTGACGTAGTGTTTCATACATGTGCATCCATACAAAAATGGTATCAGTATTTTACTAGATGTAGATCAGTACCCCGGATTATGATCTTTGATAAAGAGGATACCAGATGAATAATGTGATGAATTTGATATTGACCCGTACCTAGATTTGGGATGCCGTACGACGGATTTATGCACGATCTATATATTGATGATAGATCCGCACTCTTGACTTGAGGATGTCATAGTATAGATATTGTGTCGTATGTGATACTGTTGAGGCGGGATCACCAACTAATATATATATATATATATATATATAAATATATATATGTATGTATCGACTCAGATGTTAGGCGGTTTCCTTACCTTTCATTTAGCCTGTTAGCTCAGCCCTATAGTTTAGTGTAGTTGTTAGACTAGATTCGATTTCTACCTATTTCAAAAACTAACGAATCGTGGGTATTTTAAAAGATAGGCCAAGGGATTCTATGAATATTTCAAAGGACATATCTTTTCTTAAAAACACCGTACCCCTTATTTCCAAAACACCGCGATTCGTGTTATTTCAAAAGACACTACTGTATGACTTATATTTATATTAAATGCAGATTAGTTATCATTGTGTTTATCATTCAGCTACCGCACATTATTGCTGTTCGCTCTGCATCGCATAGTTATATTGTGATTTCATATACCATTATTGACATCATGTTGTTAGGATACCAGCACCATTACCGATGATGCGTATGTTCCACATACACTTACTTGCCGGCTCACACACACCATCATCGGTAATTTCCATGTCACGTACACTTTAGAGAATACTATTTCATTGACATAGCTTGTTAGCTGATAGCTTCGACATTATATTAGTGTACTTGCCTTATATGCCAGTTTAGACATTGCAGTTATTATTTGCTACATCATGCATATTATTATTCAATGCGGTATTATGGAGTCTTATGCCTATATTCACTATTTACATGCTGTTGATGATTGGATTTCGGATTTTCATGAGATTTCCTGGATTTGGGAGAAAACCGCAAGAATATTTATAAACTTCTCCTTCTTTTAAAATAAAAAACTGCGGTTTTCTCATGATGTATGAGTCGTCCACCATGAGTTTTCATCACTACTGTTGGATTTCGAGACCCGATTCGAGGAGCCGGATGAACCATCTCGGGTACATGGTGGACCCGGTAAGGTACACCGGGGCAAGAAGATCGAGTAGTAGACGATGAGCCCGGCAGGGGTAGACTACCTACCGGTGATTTTATCCGACGCGTCGGATATCCGGAGGATACCGTCGTGGTGCTGTGATTGATGTTAGGGGCCGATCCGGACTGACGGCGCCCTAGATAGTGAGATTGAAACACTAAAATTTTGAGATTTGATGATACAGGCCAGTCCGGATAGCCGGTGCCTGAGATATTGAGATATTGGGATTATGTTTTGTGTCGATGCTAGACACTGTTTATGCCGATTTCATTTATGATACCTCGTTTTAAATACACAGAAATCTTACTAAGTTATGAAAGCAGTTTCTTCATTACATGTATTCTATTTTCATGCATTCATATCTCATCCATATGTTATACTGCTACCCAAGGCACTGACACGAGCACATGGGATTACACTTGGGTTAGATGTTTACCCTTGCCACCTTTTCATACTTCAGATTTATCATTTTGAGGATTATATATATATATATATTGATCGTATGACTTAGGATTGCGTCGTACATACGGTTTCTGCTCATAGATGTTTTCTACTCAAGTGTTGGCAACTCACCCCCGTTGTGCTACAGTTTCTTTCAGGTTTTGCCGTAAAGGTTTCATTACGGCTTTACTGGCACACTGCTTCCTTTCCGGGTGATTTGCTTGGTAGGTGGGTTCACTTGCATCGTGACCACCATTATACCTTGTATATTATTTATTTCAGTTGTATCTAATAAACTCCATCAACCAAACTTGTATATTTATTTCAAATAGAGACCAGTGATGTTTATTCTTTCGACCTTAGAGTCGCGCGTTGTATTTCTATGGATTTCATGCTGTTTTGAGTTTTCTTTTGAGTTTTGATTCTCGCCCTTCGGCGTTGTATATTTTAATGCTTATGTGGTTGTGACCGTCGATTGACGAAAAGCTAGCTCCGGCTTGGGGATGCCTTTATTCATTATATATGCTTTATCAGGTCTTGTACCCGTTTGGGGTGAGTATTTACAAAAGGAACTCTGCCGAAATTTTTTAAAAAGACTTGTGATTTTAAAAATGCATATTTCGGCGAATGTTGCAAAACTACTTGATTTAAATTGGTTTTTCCTTCTCTCTACTACTTTACTTGGTTTGGATTTTTGGTTTTTTTGGCTTACTTAGATTACGTACGCCTCGAGACGTTTCGTAATTTAAGTGCCGGTCATGTTTCGTGCTGTCGGGTCGTGACACTTGGGTTCCTTGGCCAAAGCCACAGCTCCATTATTATCACAATACAGAGGAATTGGATGCTCAATGGACGGAACCACACCAGGTTCAGTGATGAACTTTTTCATCCAGATAGGCTCTTTGGCATCATCGTTTGCAGCGATGTATTCACCCTCCATCGTCGAGTCTGCGACGGTTTCCAGTTTGGAACTCTTCCAACAAACTGCCCCTCTATTTAGGGTAAAGAAAACTCCCGAGTACGACTTAGAGTCATCCTTATCACTTTAGAAGCTCGAATCGGTAAAGGACTCCACCTGGAGTTCTTCATTACCATACACCAAGAACATCTCTTTAGTCCTTCTCAAGTACTTAGAATGTTCTTCACTGCTGTCCAGTGATTCTCTCCAAGATCTGCTTGATACCTACTCACTACACTTAGTGAGTATGCTACATCAGGTCTGGTACATAGCATCGCGTACATGATAGAGCCTATTGCCGAAGCATAGGGTATCCCTTGCATGCGAGCTCTCTCCAAATTAGTCTTAAGAGAAATATCTTTGGAGAGAGTGAGTCCAGAGATCGTGGGTAAGTTCCCACGCTTGGATTCTTCTATACTAAACCTCTTTAGTATGGTGTAAATGTACCTGGATTGGGAAAATCCCAATATGCTTCTAGATCTATCTCTATAGATCTTAATTCCCAAAATGCAGGAGGCATCACCTAGATCATTCATTGAGAATCTATGTGATAAGAAGAGCTTGACCGAGTGCTGCATAGGAACAACATTTCCTATCAAGAGTATGTCATCCACGTACAATACGAGGAAGACAACCTTACTCTCTGCCACCTTCTTGTATATACAAGGTTCATCTACGTTTTTCATGAAGTCAAATTCTTTGACTACCACATCAAAACAGATGTTCCAACTCCGCGATGCCTGCTTTAACCCGTAGATGGATTTAAGCAGCTTGCATACCTGTTCGCTGCTCCCACTGTCTACGAAGCCCTTTCGCTGAGTCAGGTACATGTACTCTTCTAAATCGCCATTTAGAAAGGCGGTCTTAACATCCATTTGCAAGATTTCGTAGTCATGGTATGCAGCAATGGCAAGTAAGATCCGGATGGACTTAAGCATAGACATTGGAGAAAAGGTTTTGTCATAATCCACACCTAGCCGTTGACGAAAACCATTTGCAATAAGTCTAGCTTTGAAAATCTCAACTTTTCCATCTACACCAAGTTTCTTCTTAAAAATCCATTTGCTCCCTATAGGTTTTACCCCTTCAGGAGCAACTTTCAAAGTCCATACTTTGTTGGTGTATATGGATTCCATCTCAGATCTCATTGCATCCAGCCATTTCACAGAGTCCCCAATTGTGATGGCCTGCTCAAAGCTAGTCGGGTCATCATCTTCCATGATGCAATCCTCGCTGCCACCATCAATGAGAAAACCATAGTATCTCTCAGGTGGATGAGGAACCCTACTAGATCTGCGGAGAGGCCGGGGTTCGTTGGGAGCTATTGAATCCTCTGGTTCCACTAAATCTTCAGCTGTAGTTTGTGCTGTTGGAAGTTCTTCCAGCTCTACCTCTTTGTCACTAATTTCTTTTGCAAGAAATTCCTTTTCCAAAAAGGTGCATGTTGAGCAACAAACACCTTTTGCTCCTCAGCGTGGTAGAAAAAATATCCTTGAGAATTCCTTGGATATCACACAAACTTGCAAAGAACTGATCGTGCGTCGAGCTTAACCGGATTTTGCCATTTGACATAGGCTGGACAACCCCATATCTTAACTCGTTTAAAATATGGTCTTTTCCCACTCCATATCTCATATGGTGTGATGGGTACAGATTTAGATGGAACTAGATTCAATAGGTATATGGCCGTCTCAAGCGCATACCCCAAAAAGGAAATAGGCAACTCAGCAGTGCTCATCATAGAGCGCACCATATCTAATAGGGTTTGATTCCTCCCTTCCGATACACCGTTGTGCTGTGGTGTATATGGTAGAGTAAGCTGAGAGAGAATCCCATTCTCTTTTAGATAATCCCGGAACTCAGTGCTCAAGTATTCTCCTCCTCGATCAGATCAAAGGATTTTAATACTTTTACTCGTTTGGTTCTCTACTTAGTGTTTGTATTCATTGAATTTCTCAAAAGCTTCAGACTTGTGTTTCAACAGGAATACATGTCCGTATCTTGAGAGATCTTCAGTGAATGTAATAAAGTACGAGGAACCATTCCTGGCAAGTGTAGACATGGGACCACATACATCACTATGTATCAGTCCCAAGAGTTCTGTAACTCTTTCTCTATGTCCACTAAACGGAGTTTTGGTCATTTTACCTTTGAGACATGAATGGTAAGTTTCATATGATGATAATTCGATTGTATTCAAATATCCATCTTTATGTAACTTAGCTAATCGTGTCGCATTGATATGACCTAGTCTACATTACCACAAGAAGGATTCATTCATTTCTGAACTCTTCCTCTTGTGAGTGTTTTGTAGATTAAGAACCGTAGTTTGATTTATAACGTAAATGCCATTATTTAACGAGCCTGATCCAATCAACTTTTGATTCAGGAAGATGTTCATAACATTATCCTGTACTACAAAATTTTAATCTTGTTTACTTAATAAAGAAACTGATATAATTTTGCATATCATGCTCGGTATGTAATAGCATTCGTTCAGAATCAATGTATTACCACTTGGTAATACAAGGTGATATTCACCAACTGCTTTGGGTGCAACATCTGCACCATTCCCTTCTCTTACGGAATGATCACCCATTCCCAGTTCTCTACCTTTCCGTAGCCCATGCAACATATTACATATGTGGGATCCTGATCCGGTATTTAATACCCAGGACGTAAAGTGAACTGAGAAACAGTTCTCGATTACTAACACACCCGAAGAAGATGTATCAGCATACTTGTTCTTCGTTTGGGCGACGTGAGAATCCGGATATATTACTATTCCCAGCTCAGTCTTATAACATTTATAAGAAAGAACGGGACCAACGTTCCGCTGCTCAGTATAACAAACGGGTTCGGTCAATACATCAATGTTATTATCTTGATTAAGGCCTGACATGGTCGCAACCTCGAGAGAGAAAGAGAAAAAAACATTTTAGCGTATACTCTTGCAAGATTAGATTGGTTATTCTCTTATCTAATCAGGATGGCTCCCACTGTTTTTATCAAATCTTCCTTCAAACCCATAAAGGTAAGACTAGCCGGGATTAATTACAGCTTACAAGTTGGCCAATCTTTCAGCCAGGTCAGTGTTGTTACTTTGAGGGAGGTTCCCCGTGCTTTCACACGGACATAATTAAAATAAACCTCGTTTTCCCAGAGGCATAACCCCGTTAACACCTTTCTAGACACTTACTTGATCGGCTAACTGTCATGTGTAAAACTCTCCCATGAGTAATTCTTAAACGCAGTGGGTATCGGGATCCAACTATCTCATAAAAAGTATGCAATCTCATTGCAAATTTCAACACTTGAAATTCCTGATAATGCTTTTACCCCTAGCGATCTATGACCTTGACTAAGTCAACAAACCATAAATCGCAAGTCAAGTTCAACCCGTACATTTTCCGATTGAATTAAACCCAACCGTACGACCCTTGACTAAGTCAACAAGGCCGTACGACTACCCTAATCCAATCGCATCTCATGCTTTAGCAGATAAACACTATTTAGCTACCGTACACTACGCCTTGACTAAGTCAACAAACGTAGCACGAATACTAAATATTACTTATCTAATATGACGGTGGGCTATGACAGGTTTTTATAAAACCTTTTGCGTGATGAACATGATATCGTTGTAGAAACTAGTGATTTTGAAAAGGAGTGTTTCTAAGGATTTTACTATTTTCGCTAAAGAGGTCACTCCCGGCGAAGGGATCTCGGCTCTTTCCTTATCGAATAAGGTGCTCGATATTCTACAAGGAATACCGCTATGCAAAGCAAGAACTATAGAAGCAATAAAAAAACAAAACCGGGTGAGTTGTAGCATCTGCTAGTTTCACTAAAGAGGTCACTCCCGGTGAAGGGATCTCCGCTCTTTCATTATCGAATAAGGTGCTGGATATTCTACAAGGAATACCTCTATGCAAAGTAAAAACTAGAGCTACCCTTTTTAAAAAATTTGATTCTACAATATCTTTTAGGTTTCTTTTCTTTCCATTAATCTCATTAATGAATCCCATCATTAAAGCTTCCTAAACATCATAGATGAAACGAAAGCAATAATATTTATATATCATATATATATAGTATAAGCATTCGTCTCAGGCAGTAATATGATCTAATCACAGAACAGTAGCAGCAGAAGATAACGTATGAAATATTTGATATACTAGGACGTCCGTGTTTTATTTTGAGCCTGAATAATACACGGATTCCACGGTCGCGATGAATAGCCAAACCCAAACCTCTAGACCCCTACGAGAGCGGCAAGCAACCCTACCAGTTATAGGGTTAGGAGACCCGGTCTCGACTCCTCGAGATGGCCTCCCACTGTACCCTAGAACCCGGTTTCTTGTGCTCTCCAACTTGGGTCTATCCAGATGCGGAAAAGTAAATAATATACAATAATGACATCATCCTCAACCCGGAAGTTCCCTAATAAAAGAATATTACATACAAATGAATTTTACATGAATGAAATAGAAAACTCTAATCTCACATAAAACCCCTGGCTATTCAAAACACGACGATCCAATATAACATATCACAGCAACACATAACAACACATGTCATCAACGTAAGTAAATATGCCTATCACAATTGTCGCCGATCTATAGCGACGAAAACAGCGATATACCACATATTACACTTACGGTCGCAGAAAAGAAATGTAAAACTACAATATTTGGAATCCATAATCTTCTTTAGACATCGTAAAACCGAAATATCACATATTACGGATTTCATGCCTAACTAAATAAATTCCACATATTGTATCACAACACACATATCTAGGCAATATTACACAATTCGATCGATTCAACGAATTCCCAAAATACCCCAGTGCGCTTAACACTTGAGCAGAAAAAAAAATTCCCAGTAGCATGCCCCAATACCTACGGACCGTCGCTGAAGGGCCCGTCCCAAGCCTCCACATTGGCGTCGCGGAACCGCCGCCAAAACCAAGTTTTGGCAGCGGTTGCGCGGTCCCTATAGAAAGTTAGGGACTCATTCATCAATTAGGTCTATTTAATCCCCTGAATGAATTTCTGAGTATTTTTAATATGAAAAATTTCACCTTTTGAAAAAATTTCCAAAGAAGGGGTCTCGTTTGGGTTTTCGGGGTTTGATCGGACTTTAAACTTCGTCTAGACAACGCCTAAAGCTCTAGCTTGGCTCTGATACCACTGTAGGGTTGTGTAGTGCTACCATAAGGTTTAGCAAGGCATCACACATGCCATATTATAAAAATTTGTTGTGCTATGAAACACTAACCAAGATCATAACTAGAGAATTAGGGTTAATTTTGCATGTAAACAACTTTACATCTAAGAGAGAGGGATTACAACCTTTGTATTCCATTCCTTCACTTCATAAGCTCCGAGTAGTAGTCCCTTCGCCGCGATCCATGAACTCCCGGACTCTAGAGAGACTCCATGAGTCGAATGATCCATGCTTGCTTGAAGACTTCGAAATCCAAGATGATCTTCTTCGAGGAAACACGAACTCAAGCTATGACTTCACTAATTTTGAATTAGTGAAGCTAACACACTAATCTATATGGCTAGTATAGAAGAGAATGATGAAGTAGGAATTTTCCTCACTTTATTATTTAATTTCTCACTATTTTTTTCTTGATATCAAAAACTAGAAAGCAAAATGAGAATGAGGAAGAAGAAGAAGAAGAATGAATGAGATTGAGGTTAGAAATTCAACCATGGGTCAAGTATATCATCCTTAACCATTGTAGAGAGTTAGCCATGGCTATGTGTCATGGTTGGGTTAGAAATATCTTGGGCAAAACAAAAAGGGTGGACTTGGTCAATGGAAATCTACAAGCTTCATGAAGCTTCATCCATGACTCATTTCCACAATTTGAATTACTTAGATATTTAAACCCAAACATTACATATAGCATGATATAATTCTCATACATACATGTTGCATGTATAACCTAGCATGCTACAATATTATATATCACATATATAATATTTATGTAACAAAAGAAAACAATACAATAAACATATATCACATATATGTTAAATGTATCACAAGTAAGAATAATAAATATATAACTGAGCACATAATACATACATACATACATACATACATACATACATATATATATATATATTATATTTAATTGAATCAACACTTGATCCGATAACCTGGCTATATCATATATAACCGGCCGATATCACATATCGCGAGAATCGAATACGGTATCACATACACGTATCAATCTCGATCCCGCACATATCACATAAGTGCTCCTACTCCGTTTTGCCTGAGCCAGGAATCCTCTACGTAGGACTCTAAAGACTCGTCAATATGCCGGCAGTAAGTGATGATCATATCAAACACACACAAGCTGCAAGCAGTCAGCTAAACGTAACAGCCACACGGGTATTGAGCGACCAGAACATCAAGAAGCACGCCTGTACATACTCCTGTCAATCCAATCAGTAAACACTACTGTACGTGTAACGTTTTGAAAATCGTTTCGGTGAAATATCAGAAAATCGGTAAAATAAGGGTTTTTTTGCAAAAAGTCAAAATACAAATATCTTTATTATAAAAATTAAATATATATATTCTAGCTATGTAATTGCTAGTATTTGGTGTTTATTGAGCCACTGGTGAAATTTCAAATTTTCAGAAATTTTTTCCGAAATTAATTATTTTAACATTATTTTAAGCCGTCACTAATACATTTAATTAGGGAAAATTACAAATTGGAATGGGTTGAAATAAATTTTGTGCATCATAGCAAATTAAACAAAATTTTAACATATTATTTTTGAAATGAAATTAAGTTGTTAATCGGTTTTAGAAAATATTGAGGAAAAACGCTTATTTTGTGAAAATAAAAGGGATTTGGTGCATATTGAATTGGTGTTTGGTGTTCATTGCATGACACACACACACACCACCTCCCCCTCCCCCTTTTTCTGGCCGAAAATGGGCTGCCCCAATCCCCAAAGTTGTCCCCACTTAAAGAAATAGTCAAAGAAAAGAAAATGGAATTAATAAAATGGGGCATGACTTTGTTGACTTGGAAATTGCATCATTCATTCAACCCACACTCTCTCTCCCCTCTCCCATCCCCTAGCCGAGCCCCCCTCTCCCCAAATCAGCAGCAGCCCTCCCCTTGTTCTCCCCTCTTTCACCACAAAAAAATTCCACAAAATGCCCAAAAATCAACACAAAAATCCCACAAAATCAAAATCCAATCTCTACCCATTTCTTCTTGACCTATTCTAGTGTGGATCATGGATCAAGAGAGCAATTTGGAGGCCAAGATTTTGGTGCTAGGTCTCTAATTTTGTGAGGTATAATCTTAGCATTTTGCATAAGTTATTGTTTGATTACTTGAATCTAGCTATTATGTGTTTAATTAGGAGTTAATTGTGGTTTTTGATATTAAAGATTTAACTTTCAAGAAAGCGTTTTGAATTGCAAGTTAGGGTTTTATGATGTGAGATTATGGTTGTGTGATGTTTTTGACATATTAGCGTTATGCTAAATCAAATCTAGTTGCTAGTTCCATTTTTGTTAATTTAAATTTGTGATAATTATATAAATTGCAAACTTGGTTTTAGAAATATATATATATTTTGGTGAGATAAAAATCTAATTAGGTTTTTCATGACTTTATTAACATTTTAAATTGTAGTTCAATGCTTTAGATCATGCAAATCCAAGCTAGATTGTAGTTTGTGCATTTTTGCTATAAAATTGTTAAAATTGGTTATGTATGCAAACTAGAATTTTTATTTTTATAAGAATTGATGATATTAAATTCTTGAAATGGGTTTATAACTTATTTGAGATATTTAATAAGTATTATAGCCACTAGATTTTCTTAAACGTCGAGTTTTGTACTAAAACGGGTAATTTTTGCTTGCTAGATTTTCGGAAAAATGGCTTTTAAAGTGAATTTGGGTTTTTTTTTGTATTTTAACCTATTTTATATTATAATTAGTGTTCGCGAATGCGAAAATGAGTGTGTTTGGGTTTTTCTTGATGGTTTGACGTTTACATCGACATCGAGGGTTGGTTTAGCAATTCTTGCATGCGTAGGCGATAGGTTTTTGACCTATGCGTGATACGCGTGCCAATTTGATTTTCGTATGCCATTTCGATTTCGAATTTGGTTTTAATGCGATACGGTGAGTTATGATATGTAGGCACCCCATGTGGACTTCAAGACAACAAGCAAGCGCATGGCGACGTCGGCACCGGCGAGCGAGGACCAGGTGAGTAGATTTATATCTACGGGGAGAAGTCGGGTGGATGGCGTATAGCACCACCGCAGTCCGTAGTATAGTTCATATATATATGTTTATATAGGTGCTTTATGATACGAGAATGTTTATTCATGATATGATTATGTGTTCATGGATTACCTTTGGGTTAGTTGCGAAACCCTAGAGTAGTTGTTATACCCACATACGCACACACAGACTTGCATACATTACTTTCTTGTGCGTAGATGGGGATGTGTATATATGTATATACGCGTGGGTATGGGACTATGCATATATACATTCATATACACATGCATGGATGATGAGGATAGTACTTGGGATTTGAGATGAGTCGATGAGATTTGATTTGAGGTCTTGAGATCGGTGATATGGAAGGGTTCGTATTTGAGATACGACATGACGTTGTAGCGGGTCCTTGACGTAGTGTTTCACACACGTGCATGCATACTTAGGCGTTATCAGTATTGTACTAGACGTAGATCAGTACCCCGATCATGATATTTGATGAAGAGGATACCAGATGAATAGTATGATGAATGTGATATTGACCCGTACCCAGATTTGGGATGCCGTACGACGGATTTACGTACGAGCTATATATTGATGATTGATCCGCACTCTTGATTTGGGATGTCTGATTATAGATATCGTATCGGATATGATATTATTGAGGCGGGATCACCGACTATACATATACAGGTATGTATATGTATCGACTCAGATGATAGGCGGTTTCCTTACCTGTAGTACAGCTTGTTAGTTCAGCCGTACAGTTTAGTGTAGTTGTTATATTAGATTAGACCCCTACCTATTTCAAAACTAGCGGATCGTGAGTATTTTAAAAGATAGGTCAAGGGATCTACGGATATTTCAAAAGACGTATCCTTTCTTAAAACCACCGTAGCCCTTATTTTCAAAACCCCACGATTCGTGTTATTTCAAATGGCACCATTGTTTAATATTTAGCTCCCGCTCATTATGGTTGCTCGCTCAGCATCGCATACTTACATTGTTATTTCATATTGCATTGTTGATATTATACTGTTAGGACACCAGCACCATCACCGATAATGCATATGTACCACGTACACTTACTTGCCGGCTCACACACATCTTCATCAGTAATTGCCATGTCACGTACACCTTAGAAAATATTATTGCTTAACTTAGCTTGATAGCTAGTAGTCTGACATGATATTAGTGAACTTACCTTATATGCCAGCTTAGATATTGTAGTTATTACTTGTCACTTCATGCATACTGTTATTCATTGTTATGCCGTATTCATGGATTCTCATGCCGATATTCATGGTTTTACATGCTATTGATGATTTGGATTCGGATTTCCATGAGATTTTCTGGATTTGGGGGGAAAACGCAAAACTTGTATAAGCTTCTTTCCTCTCTTTTAAATAAAAAGTGCGGTTTTCCCATGATGTATGAGTCGTCCACCATGAGTGTGCTGATGGATTTCGAGACCCGATTCGAGGAGATGGATGAACCGTTTTGGGTACATGGTGGGCCCGGTGCGGTACCCCGGGGCAAGAAGATCGTGTTGTTGACGTTCAGCCTGTGCAGGGGAGCACGACCGACTGGTGATATTATCCAACGCGTCGGATATCCGGAGGATACTGTCGTGGTCATGAGATGGATGTTAGGGGCCGGCCTGGACTGACGGCGCCCTAGTCATTGTGATTGAGACATTGAAATTTAGAGATATTGAGGTACAGAGATATCGAGATATTGGGATTACGTTTTGTGCCGATGCTAGGCACTGTTTTATGCTGATTTCATTATGATAACCCATTTAAAAAATACAGAAATCTCACTAATTTATGAAAGCAGTTTTCTTCAGTACATGCATTCTGTTTCATGCATTCATACATCATCCATATAATATATTGCTACCTGAGGCACTGACACGGGCATATGGGATTACACATGGGTTAGATATTTACCCTAATCATTGTTATAGACTGCTGGTTATATTTGAGGATTATATATTATGATCGTATGACCCAGGATTGCGTCATATATGCGATTTCTATTCGTAGATGTTTTTCTATTCACGGGTTGGCAACTCACCCCCGTTGTGCCCCGGTTTCTTGCAGGTTTTGCCGTACAGGTTTCTTTACGGCTTTGCTGGCACTGTTTCTTTTCGGGTGACTTGCTAGTAGGTGGGTTTATTTGTATCGTACCCATCATTATATTTTGTATATTATTACTCTGTTGTATCTAGAAGTTCCATCAACCAAACATGTATTTATTTCGAGATAGAGACCAGTGATGTTATTCTTTCGACCTTAGAGTCGCACGTTATATTTCTGTGGATTTCTTGTGGTTTTGAGTTTCCCTTTTGAGTTTTTGATCCTCGCCCTTGGCGTTGTATATTATATTGCTTGTGTGGTTGTGACCGTCGATTGACGAAGAGCTAGCTCCCGCTTGGGGATGCCCATTATTGATTTTGTATACTATTCATGTTGTATCCCGTTTGGGGGCCAGTATTTACAAAGGAGACTCTACCGAAATTTTCAGGAAATATTTGATGTTTTTAAAACCGCATAATTCGGCTTATTCTATTAAAACTACTTGATTTTAAATTGGTTTTCCTTCACTCTACTACTTTGCTTGGTTTGGATTTCTGGGTTTTCGACTTACTTAGATTACGTACGCCTCGAGACGTTTCGTAGTTTAAGTGCCGGTCATGTTCCGTACTTTCGGGACGTGACAAAGTTGGTATCAGAGCGTTAGGTTTTACCTTCGGTGCATAGGATGACCCTTGGTTGATGGAATAGGTGACTAAAATAGAGTGACATACCGTGGGTATGTTCCGCGGCATACTTACGATACGCTACTCCACTTAAGAAGCCTTAGCATGTACATTTCTTTGTTCAGTATTATATTCATTCCTGATCTAGCCTCATCGGTACCAGTTATGGTTTTGCTGCCACGATTACGGGCAGGGAGAGCTACGGCTAGAGTTGCGGTCAGCACGAGCTCGTTACGGACGAGGACTGACCAGGGCGTAATTCCGGCGACACACGATTGCAGAGACGTGTCTTTTTATTGTGTTTTCGCGCCACGAGCGTTTGATGGATCGCTGTATGAGATTACTCGGACGTGCAGATCAGCACCAGAGGATCGAGCCACTGATAGAGGCCAACCAGATTTTGATGACCGTTGGTGTATTGCTTACTCCTGATGATTGAGGCACTTTTCAGCGTGCAGACGAGTGAGACAGTCATTGCTGCGAACGACGAGATATCGCCCCAGATGTTGGAGCTATTGCAGTACGAGTTGTACTAAGAGATGATAGAAGGTCGCTAGTCACCAACGATGAATGACTAGGACATGTGGTTCGTTCACTACCCCGATGCAAGGTCATCAGATAGATTGATTCCAGCTAGAGATGACTTCACGCGGAGACGTTGAGAGTCGACAGAGATGATCGAATGTCAGCAACCTATTATTCCAAGTTTAAAGTATCCGGAAAGACATGCAGGCAATTCTATAGACCCTCTAGAAGAATGCAACCCTAACTCAACTTAATGACCGTGTGAAAGCCTTTGAACCTCAGGGTTTGCAGCAGTTCTGCAGCGTCATTAGTGAGGTTTGGGTTTGTCCTTCTACGGCTAGACCACCGATGCTGTGTTATGTACTTGATACTATTAAACTGTACCCAAGATGATGAGCTCTTGGGGGATTATGAGGTTTTGACAAATCGATCGGATGGTTCGACTTCATTCGGATGCAGGTGGTGAGATGCACTTCTTGGGAGACTCTAGATACGAGGATAGCCGCTGGAGCTCAGACCATGCAGCCATGACGGGACGACTCCGAAGCAGTCGACATTAGAGGAAAGTGGTGTAAGAGGTTCGTACAAGATCTGGATAAGATGACGTTCCACTTCGCCGACATCAGAGATGTGATACGCATGCCGAGGCATCGTACTTGGATATACTTTCCAGAAGGAATCGCGATGAGTATGCAGCCGTTCCGGAACGAGAACAGATCTAGTAAGGGGCGATGACTTCCGGACAGGTCGGCAGAGACGAGATTTGGGAGAGATTTCGACAGGACCTTTCTGGAATAAGTTACGAGAAGACTTGGACCCAGGAGTGGTCATGTTATGCACACCTGCAGGCCAGAGTTCAGGATCGTCGGCGAGACATGCTATGAGTGACCACGGTAGTTGGCCAGAGATTCTTGGAGGATGTGCTTGAGCGGGACTATTCCGCCATACTTGATTTTACGTATTTTGGGTGATCTATTCGCATGATTGATTTTGATGATTGAGTTTCATATTATTTGTCTTCATGGACCATGGTTGCACCTGCTGAGTATTTACGATTTTTGCACGGTTGTTGCACTTGATATCGTTTTCTTGCCTTGGTTTCTCATGTTTGTGATTATATGGATTTCATACAGTTGAGTTGATTTGTGCGTATATACGCATACAATTTGGTTTTTGCACTCGGTATAGTTTACATATGCTTGCAGTGCAGTGATACACATTTTGTGCACTTAGATGCACTAGACCTCGATTTCGATTATGATACTCGATATTTATTTTGTGCACCTTGTGCACCTGATTTGATTTTGCGCATGTTCGGCGTTTGATATTGGATTTCATGATTTCGTGCATAATGGATGCACCTGGTTTTGATTTTCGTGCATGTTGAGCGCATGTTTTGAGAAGCGATTTCGGTGCACACTAGATGCACTAAATCGAGATTCTTCGTGCGTGTCAGACGCACATGTCCTTGCTGTCATGCGCACACGTTGTCTATGACCGATGTTGTGTGCACCACCGTTGCACCTTGATGTTGTTTCTGTGCCCATGTATGGCACATTCATGGATTTTGATTTCCGTGCGCACCGGACGCACAGAGTATTCATATGCGTATTTTGGGATTGATTTCTTATAGAGCAGTACGTTTTTATGATATTTGCTATATGTTTTCGTACTGAGCAGTACTAGTCAGAGGACAGTACCTGTATGTATTTTGCATGCATTGATAGCTATCGAAGGGAATTCTAAAAAGTGAGCTATAGTCTCAGTATTTACCTACGTGTCTGTTATGACACGAAACGTTTAAAACAAGGAAACCCTTCTAAATTGTTTCCCAAAACGGCGGAACGTACATTTCAAACAAAAGGTATATATGTATATGGTTATTTTCTTGTGATTGACGTCCGCCTCTGTGCAGTGTTATATGCATTGCACAGCGACTTTAAGAGATTTGGCATGCATTTCCTTCAGATATTTATGCAGGGTTCCTAGGCACCCTAATGAGGTCTCACAAGGCATCAACCATGCCAATTTCAAAATTTAACGGTGCCGAGAAACCCTAACAAGATCGTTGGCTAGATATTTAGGCGAAAAAGCAAACTAGTTAACACTTAACTACAAGAATACGGAAATACAACCTTTGTAGATCCGGTCCTCCACCTCCTAAGCTCCGCGATGAAGTCCTCTCCGCTGACCAAATCGAACCAAGACTCTCACGGTGGTTTCATCGGAGAAATAGGCGGGCTAGGTCGTCGACAACGTGCCGAAGATGAGCTACATCGAGGCATCACTAGATCAAGCTCCACCTTCACCAAGCCATGAAAACTTATGAAGGAAACACCCTATACTACTTGGCAAGAGGTAGACGATGAAGAAATAGGAAGTGGGTTCACTTTAGAATTGGATTTCTCACTCATTTTCATCAATCACCATTGATGAAGTGAAGCTTTCTTCATGAAGGAAGATGAAGAAGAAGAAGAAGAATATTATGATAAGTCTTTTTAAAATAAAAAGTAAATGAATACTTATCATAATAATAACCATGGTCAAGTGTATAGAATAAATCATGGTTAGTGGGAATGGTTAGGGTTAAGCATGGAGACAAAATGGTCACTTGGTCAAAGCTTCATGAAGCTTCAACATGCATCCAAAGAAAGCCACCATTTTGCATTATGCTAATAATTTTCCAAAAAGAGTAAATAAATAAATAAATGGATAAGAAAATAAAAACCCTAACTATTACACAACCATGGTTTAAGCTTTACACAAACTCAAGTAAACACGTATTATCAAACATGATACAATCAAGTGCACAAAAGTATATCACATATACAACTTGTGAACTTTAAGTGAGAAAATCCATTTAAAGTGAACCAATACTAGTTAATGCAAAGTAATATATCAAATATATAATTATGCATTAAATCATTAAATCAACACTTGATTCAATGATCCGGTCATGTCGCACACAACCGACTAATATACAATGTATCGTTTTATCGAATCAATCTTTGATTCGATAACTAGGTCATATCGCATACAACCATTCGATACATTCATCGCGAGAATAGAATACGGTATCACATACACGCATTATTCTCAGTCCCGCACATATCTCATATGCGCTCCTATTTCGTTTCGCTTGAGCCAGGAAACCTCTGTGTAGGACTCTAAAGACTCGTCAATACGCCGGCAGCAGGTGATGATCATATCAAACACCCACAAGCCGCAAGCGGTCTGCTAAACGTAACGGCCACCCGGGTATTGAGCGATCAGAAGATCGACGAGCAAGCCCGCTCACACTCCAGTGAATCCAACCAGTAACACTACCGTACAGTCCGGTCTGTTCGTCTGATATGTCGCATATCTCGCCAAGGGGTGGTAAACGTCAGACCCCAATAGCTCGATAAGTCGTGTCGATATGAGGTCTATAACAATTCGAGAAACTACTGGTAACACTTACCAGTAAATCTCGGCAACCCTGGCCAGGGATTTCCTGTTATAGCCAATCGAACACAGCGCAACATCAACCCCCTATACCGGGAGAGACGAATCTCCTCCTATCGCTCATTGCCTCCATGTGACTCGGGACTGTACCCAAAAACCACGGTTTTGCACGCCCTCTTGGACGTGGTAAGATGGAAATCAAAGCACAGTGGGAACCACACAAGACTCTATGACGATCTCCGGTCAACAGACTACTCTGTACCAGTGTCACCAGAGAACTGCCATCTGACGTAAGGTATAATACCATCTGGGAGTTCTCGGCGAGTCCGTCCAGTATACCCAGTCTCTACTGAGCACCCGTATATCATCTCTGATGTCAAACACCAACGGATATGGGATCATCCATCGCCCATCTGTATGGGTCGAGAAGGTATACGCTAGTCTACTCTGGTGTATCGATGCCCCGTCTCGATACACCCACGACTAGGGACTTTGAAGGATGTACTTATGGACTACCATGTCCCCACTAGTATGATCCGCATCATAGTCCAGGTAGTCAAGTACACATCCTAAGGGCTTTACCAACATGTAACAGAGAGACAATCAGTATACACGTTAAGGTAAAGAGCAACCAGATAGCATACTATCATGTCGAGCAAGAAAGTCCTCCCTATATATGTCCCAGCATCCACTACAATATACATCCTATGTATAGTAATGGCCTCTAGGGCATACATATAACTAACAATCTCCCACTTGCACTAGGGCCATCTGATAGCAGTGGTTGTAGTATCTCATACTCAACCATCCCATAAAAATCTCTCTCTGGGAACAGGCCTTTGTGAGTGGATCCGCTGTGTTGTCCTCTGAGTCTACTCTCCTGACCTCGATCCCCTGGAGATCAACCATCTCCATGATCAGGTGATACTGCCTTAGAATATGTCTGGATCACTGATGGGACCGGCGTTCCTTGGCATAAGCCACAACTCCATTGTCACACAATGGAAGGAACGTAGTTCATCTCATGAACCAATATACACCAAAACAGCCTCTTTGGTAGCATCTTAAATAGCGATGTATCCTGCCTTTATCGTCTAGTATGCCACGGTATCTAGCTTGGAACACTTCCAACATACCGTCCTTCTACCGAGGGTAAAGATAATGCCTGTGACTGATATTCAGTCGTCTTTATCACCCTGGAACCCTTCCAGTGATTCTCTCCAGGATCAACTGATGCCATCTCACTACAACTAGTGAGTAGCCTAACATCCATTTAGATCTATCTCATAGATCCAAAATCCAGGATTTAGTAGGTATCACTTTGATCCTATGTGGAGAGTCATTGTGATAAACGGAGATTGATCGAGCGTAGCATAGGAAACTCTTTCCCTATCAAGAGTATGTCATCCACGTACTCTACGAGGATCGTCACCATACTCCCTACTACCTTTTTGTTTATACAAGGTTCATCTACCATTTTGATGATGTCAAACTTTTTGACTAATTCATCAAAACCGACGTTCCAACTCCGCGATGCCTGCTTTATCCTATAAAGCATCCTGTACACGTTTCCGCTGCTCCCACTATCTACGAAGCCCTCTGGCTGTGTACTTACAGACGCACTCTTTTAAATCAATATTTAGAAAAGCAGTCATGACACCCAACCGCCAGATATCGTAGTCATGGTATGGAGCCGTGGTAAGTAGGATCTGGATGGACTTAAGCATAAATCCTTAGAAAAGGTTTCATTATGATCCATATCTGGTCAATGATGCAAACCTTTAACAAGTCTAGCTTTGAAAGTCTTAACTTTTCCATGTATACCAAGTAATCTTCTCAAGATATACTTGCTCCTGATGGGGATTTAACCCTTCAGATATAGCAACCAAAGTCCATACTTTGTTGGTGTATAAGGATTCCATCTCAGATCGCTAAACATCCAGCCATTCTTACAGAGTCTCACTCCTGATGGCCAGCTCGAAGCTAGTTGGGTCATCATCTCATGATGCAATCCTCGCTCCCACTGTCATAGAGAAACCGAAGTATCTCTCAGGCGGGTGAGAAACCCTACTAGATCGGCGGAGAGGCTGAGGTTCGTTGGAATCTACTGAATCCTTTGGTTCTACCAAATCATCTGCTGTAGTTTGTATAGCTGGAACCTTTCCAGTTCTACATTATAGACTTTGCCTCGAGCTTGCCCAGATTTTGCTTTTAGACATAGGCCGGACAACCCCAAATCTTAACTAACTTAAGAAATGGGCTCTTCCTTTTCCATATCTCATATGGAGTGGCAGGTTGTGATCTGATTCAAACCCTATTCAATAGGTATGCAGCTTCTCAAGTGCATAACTCATGCAGCTTCTCAAGTGCATAACTCCCAAAAGGAAATAGGTAACTCAGTAGTACTCATCATAGAGCACACCTTATCATATAGGGTGTTATTGCTCTGCCCCGATATACCATCGTGCTATGGTGTATACAGAGGAGTAATGCTGAGAGAGAATCTCATTCTCCTTTAGAATAATCCAGGAATTCAGTGCTCGAGTATTCTCCTCCTTGATCTCATCAAAGGACATAATACTTATACCCGTATTGGTTCTCTACTTCTGACTTATATTCTGTGAATATCTCAAAAGGTTCGGACTTGTGTTTCAACAGGAACATAGGTCTGAATCTTGAAAGATCATCAGAGAATGTAATGAAGTATAAAGAACCAGTCTTGGCATATGTAGACAGGGGACCTTACATACATCAACATGTATCATCCCAAGAGTTTACTAACTCTTTCTCTATTTCCAATAAACAGAGCTAATGTCATTATATCTTTGTGACATGACTGGCAAGTTTCACAAGATGTAGATTCAAACTGATTTAAATGTGCATCTACATGTAACTTCAGCTAGTTGGGTCACATTGATATGACCTAGTCTACAATACCTCAAGAAGGATTCGTTCAGTTCTGAACTCTTCCTCTTGTGTGTGTTCTGTATACTAAGAACTGTAGTTTGATTTAGAACATCAATGCTTTTAGATAACGTGCCTGAATTGATCAACTTTTGATATAGGAAATGTTCAAAACATTATCCAACAATACAAAATTTTATCATTTCTTTAGTAATAAATAGACTGATATGATTTTGTATATCAGGTTCGGTATCTAATAACATTCGTTCAGAATCAATGTATTGGTAATACAGGGTGACAGTGACCAACAGACCTGGCTGCAACACTTGCCCCATTTTCTGTCTCATGAAACTTATCACCCGTTCTCAGTTTTTCTACCTTTCTGTAGCCCTATGTAACATATTACATATCTGGGATCCTGATCTGGTATCACATACCCTGGACGTAAAGGATACTGAGAAACAGTTCTCTGTAATGAACACACCCGAAGATGATGCATCATATGCACTTTCTTCGTTTGGGTGGCACAGGAATTCTGGTAATCCCCAATTTCCTGCTCTGTCTTATAACAATTATAAGTTGGAGCGGGACCAACGTTCCCCAGCTCAGTATAACAAGCGGGTTCGGTCAATATTCCATATTATTATCTTGATTAAGGCGTGATATGGTCGCTACCAGGAGAGAGAGAGAAGAAAACACTCAGCGTATGCTCTTGCAAGAATAGATTGGTTATTATTTTATCTAATCAGGATGGCTCCCACTGCTTTTTATCAAATCTTCCTTCAAACCCTAAAAGGAAAGACTAGCCGGGATTAATTACACACTACAAGTTCGCTAATCTTTCAGCCAGGCCAGTGTCGGTACTTTGAGGGAGGTCCCCCGTGCTTTCGCACGAACCTAATTAATGTAAACCTCGTTTTCCCAGAGGCGTAACCTCGTTAACACCTTTCTAGACACCTACTTGATCGGCTAATTGTAATGTGTAAAACTCTCCCAGGAGTAACTCTTACTCGCAGCGGGTATCGGGATCCAACTATCTCATAGAAGGTATGCAATCTCATTGCAAATTTCAACACTTGAAATTCCCGATAATTTTGCCCCTAGCACCCTATGACCTTGACGGAGGTCAACAAACCATAGGCTACTAGTCAAGTTCAACCCGTCATTTCTTGATCGAATTAAACCCACCCGCACGACCCTTGACGGAGGTCAACAAGGCCGCACGACTACCCTAATCCAATCTGCATCATATGCATAAGCAGATAAATACTAGTTAGCTACCGCACACTACGCCTTGACGGAGGTCAACAAACGTAGCACGAATACTAAATAGGACTTATCTGAAATGACGGAGGGCTACGACAGGTTTTTCTGAAAACCTATTGCGTAATGAACTTGATATCGTTGTAGGATCGAATGAATTTTGAATTGGAGTGTTTTTGAGGCTTTTCTAGTTTTGCTAAAGGAGTCACTCCCGGTGAAGGGATTGTCGGTCCTTTCCTCGTCGAATGAGGTGCGGGATATATCATATATATCACTGTGCAAAGCAAAAACTCTTAAAAGCAATCAAAAGAGAAACCGAGTGTGTAGCATCTGCCAGTTATTGCTAAAGGAGTCATTCCCGGTGAAGGGATCTCGGTCCTTTCCTCATCGAATAAGGTGCAGGATATATCACATATACCGCTATGCAAAGCAAGAACTGTAGCTACCTGTTTTATTTTGAAATTCGATTCTACAACATCTTAGGTTTCTTTTATTTCATTAATCACATTAATGAAGTCCCATCATTTAAATACCTAAACATCACAGATAAATACGACGTACACTTATGCCATCAGCATTCGACTCGATGTCCCCTCGTGCACCGTTAGGTTAGGTAACCAACGGCAGAGCGGGGCAGGGCTAGCGCGGGTGTAAAACATAAGTAACGTCTATATAATATATCATATATACTATATACTGTATCTATCACAGAACATCACATGATCACATCACAGATATCGCAGCAAAAGAATCATATGAAATATTGGATATACTAGGACGTCCGTGTTTTCAATACGAGCCAGTATAAAACACGGATTCCACGGTCGCGATGAATAGCCAAACCCACACCCCTAGACCCCTACGAGAGTGGCAAGCAACCCTACCAATTCTAGAGTTAGGAGACCGGACTCGACTCCTCGAGTTGGTCTCCCACTGGACTCTAGAACCCGGTTACTTGTGCTCCCCTCCTTGGGTCTATCCTAGTGCGGAAAAGTAAATAATATACAAAAGGTGACATCTTCCGCAACCTGGAAGTGCCCCAATAAAAGAATATTACATACAAGTTTTTACATGAATGAAAATGAAAAACACTCATCTCACATAAAAATCCCCGGCTATTCAAACACGACGATCCAATATAACATATCCAGCAACACATAACATCACATGTCATCAACGTAAGTAAATATGCGCATCCCAATTGTCGTTGACATATAGCAACGAAACCGGCGATATCACATATTACACTTACGGTCACAGAAAAGAAAGTGTAAAACTACAACAGTTGGAATCCGCAACCACCTCAGACATCGCATGCCTGACCAAATGAATTTCTTAGACATCGCATGCCTAACAATTATAAACCCCGCATTTTAGTCTCAAAATCGAAAACACTTTTCAATATCAAGTCGGGCAATTCAACAAGATTCCCGACATCCTGATCGCATGCTCGTCGCAAACTTTAGTAGGCGGCCGCACCCCCGACGCCGTTGACGAAGTGCACCAAGGCGGAACACCGCTGCCGCGAGCACCCGAACGGATGCTTTCGGTGACGGGGTTCTCCTACAGTCACTTGGTCGGGGCTATGGAGCGAGGCTGTCTATTAAGTTTACCCGGCGAGTATCCGCGTACGCTACGTGATTGCGACGGACTTTTGATCACATCAAAATTCCATGGCAACCGATCAAGTGAGACTAAACTGCTTTGTTTATAACATTCATTCAGTTATCTCATAACTAATTATGAATTCCAATTATTGTATCACATTCCGGATAAATAGAAAATGTTAAACTTTCCGATCGAACAATCGAACACCCAAGTTTTCCCGATACAGATCAACACATGAAATAAGTCTAACAACATTCAGTTCGTGCCTCAGTACCAACGGTCCAGCCGTAGAAGGGTCAAGCCAACGCCTCACATGTGGCATGCCGTACTGCCCTAAACCCGAAGGTTCAAAGGGCAGTTCAAGACGGTCACATAATCGAGTTAAGGTTTGTTGTCTTCTAGAGGGTCCATTGCGTTACTTGCACTACTTAGAACGTCGTTAAACTACGGAAAGATCCAACACTTGGAAATTTCCCGACAGGGGAAAAATTGGGTATTTATATCCGGTCGAACTTTTTAACATATTCTAAAATTTATCCGGAAAGCCACATAGACAAAATCTGATACTCCGATCGAAACACCCAATCCCTAAAACAACCCCAGAATACTCAACTGTAGAGTCACATTAAAAATAACCAGAAAATATAGCAATCAATTATATGACTTACTGTGCAGAAAACATTGGTCAAAGGGACTGTACGACCGCGGAACCGCCGCATGTGAGGGCTTATGCCGCGGTTCCGCGGTGGAATATTTGAATTAGACCCTCGTATTTCACAGTAATTCAAATAAGACCCTGCTTATTTTTCTGCATATTTTTAATTCTCAAAAATCCACAAATTCAGAAAATGTCCAGAGAGCATGGAAATTTTAGGGTATCGGTTCGTTCGGACTTCAAACTCCGTCTAGACTTCGTCTAAGGCTCTAGCTAGGCTCTGATACCACTGCAGGGTTCCTAGGCACCCTAATGAGGTCTCACAAGGCATCAACCATGCCAATTTCAAAATTTAACGGTGCCGAGAAACCCTAACAAGATCGTTGGCTAGATATTTAGGCGAAAAAGCAAACTAGTTAACACTTAACTACAAGAATACGGAAATACAACCTTTGTAGATCTGGTCCTCCACCTCCTAAGCTCCGCGATGAAGTCCTCTCCGCTGACCAAATAGAACCATGACTCTCACGGTGGTTTCATCGGAGAAATAGGCGGGCTAGGTCGTCGACAACGTGCCGAAGATGATCTACGTCGAGGCATCACTAGATCAAGCTCCACCTTCACCAAGCCATGAAAACTTGTGAGGGAAACACCCTATACTACTTGGCAAGAGGTAGAGGATGAAGAAATAGGAAGTGGGTTCACTTTAGAATTGGATTTCTCACTCATTTTCATCAATCACCATTGATGAAGTGAAGCTTTCTTCATGAAGGAAGATGAAGAAGAAGAAGAAGAATATTATGATAAGTCTTTTTAAAATAAAAAGTAAATGAATACTTATCATAATAATAACCATGGTCAAGTGTAGAGAATAAATCATGGTTAGTGGGAATGGTTAGGGTTAAGCATGGAGACAAAATGGTCACTTGGTCAAAGCTTCATGAAGCTTCAACATGCATCCAAAGAAAGCCACCATTTTGCATTATGCTAATAATTTTCCAAAAAGAATAAATAAATAAATAAATGGATAAGAAAATAAAAACCCTAACCATTACACAACCATGGTTTAAGCTTTACACAAACTCAAGTAAACATGTATCATCAAACATGATACAATCAAGTGCACAAAAGTATATCACATATACAACTTGTGAACTTTAAGTGAGAAAATCCATTTAAAGTGAACCAATACTAGTTAATGCAAAGTAATATATCAAATATATAATTATGCATTAAATCATTAAATCAACACTTGATTCAATGATCCGGTCATATCGCACACAACCGACTAGTATACAATGTATCGTTTTATCGAATCAATCTTTGATTCGATAACTAGGTCATATCGCATACAACCATTCCATACATTCATCGCGAGAATAGAATACGGTATCACATACACGCATTATTCTCGGTCCCGCACATATCTCATATGCGCTCCTATTTCGTTTCGCTTGAGCCAGGAAACCTCTGTGTAGGACTCTAAAGACTCGTCAATACGCCGGCAGCAGGTGATGATCATATCAAACACCCACAAGCCGCAAGCGGTCTGCTAAACGTAACGGCCACCCGGGTATTGAGCGATCAGAAGATCGACGAGCAAGCCCGCTCACACTCCAGTGAATCCAACCAGTAACACTACCGTACAATCCGGTCTGTTCGTATGATATGTCGCATATCTCGCCTAGGGGTGGTAAACGTCAGACCCCAATAGTTCGATAAGTCGTGTCGATATGAGGTCTATAACAATTCGAGAAACTACTGGTAACACTTACCAGTAAATCTCAGCAACCCTGGCCAGGGATTTCCTGTTATAGCCAATCGAACACAGCGCAACATCAACCCCCTATACCGGGAGAGACGAATCCCCTCCTATCGCTCATTGCCTCCATGTGACTCGGGACTGTACCCAAAAACCACCGTTTTGCATGCCCTCTTGGACGTGGTAAGATGGAAATCAAAGCACAGTGGGAACCACACAAGACTCTATGACGATCTCGGGCCAACAGACTAATCTGTACCAGTGTCACCAGAGAACTGCCATCTGACGTAAGGTATAATACCATCTGGGAGTTCTCAGCGAGTCCGTCCAGTGTACCCAGTCTCTACTGAGCACCCGTATATCATCTCTGATGTCAAATACCAATGGATATGGGATCATCCATCGCCCATCTGTATGGGTCGAGAAGGTATACGCTAGTCTACTCTGGTGTATCGATGCCCCGTCTCGATACACCCACGACTAGGGACTTTGAAGGATGTACTTATGGACTACCATGTCCCCACTAGTATGATCCGCATCATAGTCCAGGTAGTCAAGTACACATCCTAAGGGCTTTACCAACATGTAACAGAGAGACAATCAGTATACACGTTAAGGTAAAGAGCAACCAGATAGCATACTATCATGTCGAGCAAGAAAGTCCTCCCTATATATGTCCCAGCATCCACTACAATATACATCCTATGTATAGTAATGGCCTCTAGGGCATACATATAACTAACAATTTACATATATAGATATGATATTTACGTGTATAGTTTCGAGTTATATCATATTAGTTTTGTATTGGATTTGACATTTGTGTCTTTACCATAACTCCGATGATTATGAGATGCTTGACGGAGTTTTGATTTTGAGTTATATGCTCATTTTTCATACGCATGCGTTGCGCTACGATTTGTTTTATGTATTTACGATTTCGGAGCCCCGACGACTTGATGGTTTTGCCTAGATGTTTTAGTATTTGGGGGAGAGTTTTAATTTAAATTCGGCGACCGAATTTCTTTATGGGGGGAAAATTGTAACGTTTTGAAAATCGCTTCGGTGAAATTTCAGAAAATCGGTTAAATAAGGGGGTTTTCTGCAAAAAATCAAAATACAAATATCTTTATTATAAAAATTAAATATACATATTCTAGCTATGTAATTGCTAGTATTTGATGTTTATTGAGCTACTGCTGAAATTTCAAATTTTCTGAAAATTTTTCGGAAATTAATTATTTTAATATTATTTTAAGCCGTCACTAATACATTTAAGTAGGGAAAATTACAAATTGGAATGGGTTGAAACAAATTTTGTGCATCATAGCAAATTAAACAAAATTTTAACATATTACTTTTGAAATGAAATTAAGTTGTTAATCGGTTTTAGAAAATATTGAGAAAAAAGGCTTATTTTGTGAAAATAAAAGGGATTTGGTGCATATTGAATTGGTGTTTGGTGTTCATTGCTTGACACACACACACACCACCTCCCCCTCCCACTTTTTCTCGCCGAAAATGGGCTGCCCCAATCCCCAAAGTTGTCCCCACTTAAAGAAAAAGTCAAAGAAAAGAAAATGGAATTAATAAAATGGGGCATGACTTTGTTGACTTGGAAATTGCATCATTCATTCAACCCACACTCTCTCCCCCCTCTCCCCATCCCCCAGCCGAGCCCCCCTCTCCCCAAATCAGCAGCAGCCCTCCCCTTGTTCTCCCCTCTTTCACCACAAAAAAATTCCACAAAATGGCCAAAAATCAACACAAAAATCCCACAAAATCAAAATCCAATCTCTACCCATTTCTTCTTGATCTATTCTAGTGTGGATCATGGATCAAGAGAGCAATTTGGAGGCCAAGATTTTGGTGCTAGGTCTCTAATTTTGTGAGGTATAATCTTAGCATTTTGCATAAGTTATTGTTTGATTACTTGAATCTAGCTATTATGTGTTTAATTAGGAGTTAATTGTGGTTTTGATATTAAAGATTTAACTTTCAAGAAAGCGTTTTGAATTGCAAGTTAGGGTTTTATGATGTGAGATTATGGTTGTGTGATGTTTTTGACATATTAACATTATGCTAAATCAAATCTAGTTGCTAGTTGCATTTTTGTTAATTTAAATTTGTGATAATTATATAAATTGCAAACTAGGTTTTAGAAATATATATATTTTGGTGAGATAAAAAACTAATTAGGTTTTTCATGACTTTATTAACATTTTAAATTGTTGTTCAATGCATTAGATCATGCAAATCCAAGCTAGATTGTAGTTTGTGCATTTTTTCTATAAAATTGTTGAAATTGGTTATGTATGCAAACTAGAATTTTATTTTTATAAGAATTGATGATATTAAATTCTTGTAATGGGTTGTATGACTTATTTGAGATGTTTAATAAGTATTATAGCCGCTAGATTTGCTTAAACATCGAGTTTTGTACTAAAACGGGTAATTTTTGCTTGCTAGATTTTCGGGAAAATGGCTTTTAAAGTGAATTTGGGTTTTTTGTGAATTTTAACCTATTTTATATTATAATTAGTGTTCGCGAATGCGCAAATGAGTGTGTTTGGGTTTTTCTCGATGGTTTGACGTTTACATCGACATCAAGAGTTGGTTTAGCTATTCTTGCATGCGTAGGCGATAGGTTTTGACCTATGCGTGGTACGCGTGCCAATTTGATTTTCGTATGCCGTTTCAATTTCGAATTTGGTTGTAATGCGATACGGTGCGTTATGATATGTAGGCACCCCATGTGGACTTCGAGACAACAAGCAAGCGCGTGGCGACGTCAGCACTGGCGAGCGAGGACCAAGTGAGTAGATTTATATCTACGGGGAGAAGTCGGGTAGATGGCGTATAGCACCCCCGCAGTCCGTAGTATAGTTCATATATATATGTTTATATAGGTGCTTTATGATACGAGAATGTTTATTCATGATATGATTATGTGTTCATGGATTACCTTTGGGTTAGTTGCGAAACCCTAGAGTAGTTGTTATACCCACATACGCATACACAGACTTGCATACATTACTTTCTTGTGCGTAGATGGGGATGTGTATATATGTATATACGCGTGGGTATGGGACTATGCATATATACATTCATATACACATGCATGGATGATGAGGATAGTACTTGGGATTTAAGATGAGTCGTTGAGATTTGATTTGAGGCCTTGAGATCGGTGATATAACAGGGTTCGTATTTGAGATACGACATGACGTTGTAGCGGGTCCTTGACGTAGTGTTTCACACACGTGCATGCATACTTAGGCATTATCAGTATTGTACTAGACGTAGATCAGTACCCCGATCATGATATTTGATAAAGAGGATACCAGATGAATAGTATGATGAATGTGATATTGACCCGTACCCAGATTTGGGATGCCGTACGACGGATTTACGTACGAGCTATATATTGATGATTGATCCGCACTCTTGACTTGGGATGTCTGATTATAGATATCGTATCGGATATCATATTATTGAGGCGGGATCATCGACTATACATATACAGGTATGTATATGTATCGACTCAGATGATAGGCGGTTTCCTTACCTGTAGTTCAGCTTGTTAGTTCAGCCGTATAGTTTAGTGTAGTTGTTAGATTAGATTAGACCCCTACCTATTTCAAAACTAGCGGATCGTGGGTATTTTAAAAGACAGGTCATGAGATCTACGGATATTTCAAAAGACGTATCCTTTCTTAAAACCACCGTAGCCCTTACTTTCAAAACCCCACGATTCGTGTTATTTCAAATGGCACCATTGTTTAATATTTAGCTCCCGCTCATTATGGTTGCTCGCTCAGCATCGCATACTTACATTGTTATTTCATATTGCATTGTTGATATTATACTGTTAGGACACCAGCACCATTACCGATGATGCGTATGTACCACGTACACTTACTTGCCGGCTCACACACATCTTCATCGGTAATTGCCATGTCACGTACACCTTAGAAAATATTATTGCTTAACTTAGCTTGATAGCTAGTAGTTTGACATGATATTAGTGTACTTACCTTATATGCCAGCTTAGATATTGTAGTTATTACTTCTCACTTCATGCATACTGTTATTCATTGTTGTGCCGTATTCATGGATTCTCATGCCATATTCATGGTTTTACATGCTATTGATGATTTGGATTCGGATTTCCATGAGATTTTCTGGATTTGGGGGAAAACCGCAAAACTTGTATAAGCTTCTTTCCTCTCTTTTAAATAAAAAGCGTGGTTTTCCCATGATGTATGAGTCGTCCACCATGAGTTTACTGATGGATTTCGAGACCCGATTCGAGGAGATGGATGAATCGTTTCAGGTACATGGTGGGCCCGGTGCGGTACCCCCGGGGCAAGAAGATCGTGTTGTAGACGTTGAGACTGTGCAGGGGAGTACGACCAACCGGTGATATTACCCGACGCGTCGGATATCCGGAGGATACCGTCGTGGTCATTAGATAGATGGTAGGGGCCGGCCTGGACTGACGGCGCCCGAGACATTGAGATTTCGAGATATTGAGGTACAGAGACTGTGATACAGAGATATCGAGATATTGGGATTACGTTTTGTGCCGATGCTAGGCACTGTTTTATGCTAATTTCATTATGATACCTCATTTTAAAAATACAGAAATCACACTAATTTATGAAAGCAGTTTTCTTCAGTACATGCATTCTGTTTCATGCATTCATACATCATCCATATAATATATTGCTACCTGAGGCACTGACACGGGCATATGGGATTACACATGGGTTAGATATTTACCCTAATCATTGTTATAGACTGCTGGTTATATTTAAGGATTATATATTTTGATCGTATGACCTAGGATTACGTGATACATGCCATTTCTATTCGTAGATGTTTTTCTATTCACGAGTTGGCAACTCACCCCCGTTGTGCCCTAGTTTCTTGCAGGTTTTGCCGTACAGGTTTCTTTACGGCTTTGCTGGCACTGCTTCTTTTCGGGTGACTTGCTAGTAGGTGGGTTTATTTGTATCGTACCCATCATTATACTTTGTATATTATTACTCTGTTTTATCTAGAAGTTCCATCAACCAAACATGTATTTATTTCGAGATAGAGACCAGTGATGTTATTCTTTCGACCTTAGAGACGCACGTTATATTTCTGTGGATTTCTTGTGGTTTTGAGTTTCCCTTTTGAGTTTTTGATCCTCATCATTGGCGTTGAATATTATACTGCTTGTGTGGTTGTGACCGTCGATTGACCAAGAGCTAGCTCCCGCATGGGGATGCCCTTTATTGATTTCGTATACTATTCATGTTGTATCCCGTTTGGGGGCCAGTATTTACAAAGGATGTAAGTGCACTGCGGCGCACCGGCCTCCATCCTGAGGCCAAATGCGGAAGCGATGGTTAACATTAATTTTTCAAACCGGCACCACCGCGCACTAAAACCAGGATCGAGCCATTAACTAGTTCTAGCTAACTTCAAGATGGGAAAGAGAGATATACCGAGCGATCCGTGTCCTCCGGTCTTCTCGCCGTCGTCCCGATCTCCCGCGGAATGTCAGGTCTCCACCTCCTCGCCGGAAGGGCACCACGTCGCCTGCTTCTTTTACGGGCTCCCACCTCTATACCGAGGCAACTCGGGCATGAAGTTGGCGAGCCGACGTGCCCAAGATTTGCTGTAGAATGTGTGTAGAACTCATGTCTCATTTTGGGGTTACTTGAAGTCACCTTTGGTGGAGGAAATTAACTGTGAACTTTTGTGGAAGAACTTGGGGATTTTTCTAGCATCAAGAGAGCAAAAATCCCCACTACAAAATTTTGGACAGCCCACCATATGCTTGGCCGGCCATGGCTTGGAATGGGGTAGGAGAGAATGAATGAGGGAGTGAGTATATGTGGCCAAATTGCAAAAGAGTGAGCCAAAAAAAACAAGAGAGAGAAAAGGTTATCATATGAAGAAATGATCACAAAGAAACTCCAACACTCATACTACCATCATCAACAACCATGATTGCTCACCAAGTCAAGCAATCATGAACCAAGGAAAGTCAAGGGATGGTCCTCCATCATGATCCAACAATATGCAAAGACCCCCTTCCATATTGCTTATTTGCACAAATGCAAATAAGCCCTCCTCCACCAATCTTCGGCTAATGAAGGATACAAAGAAATATGGCCGAAACGAAAACAAACTGGAAACTCCAAAAAACTTGTCCCGTAATAAATTACAGGAAAAACCCCGATACTGTGTATACACACCCGCATTTGTATTCCGACCGAAATACAAATGCAATGAGATAAAATCTACACTGTACATACTAGGATCCGGCTTAAACCAAAAGCCCGCTAGTAATAACCGTCCGATCCTGATCTGTGCAATACCGCACGTATCTGATCGAACCCTGCCATATCTCCATACGGCCTCTACAGCGTTTCGACTGAAAACTTGAGCAACTGAATGTAGGGGACTCTAAAGACTCGTCAATACTATGGCTGTGGATTTAACCACTAGCACGTCAAAGGTATAAGCCAATACGTGACGGGCCACCAGCTATTGACCAAAAGGGACGCCGATGAGCGAACTCATCCTGACACCCTACTGAGCCTGTCAGTGACAATATCCGGACAGTCCGGTCCGTTCGTCTATGAGCATCGCATGGCGGTCCTAGGGGGTTGGTAAAAGTCAGACCCCCAAAAGCGGTACAAGTCGTGTCAGAGAGTAATCCAGAACATCCTGAGATACTATTGGAATACCTACCAGTAAATCTCCTGCCTTGGCCAAGGACTTTTCATGTTCTGGCTCTCCTAGACACAGCGTGACCTCACCCCCAATACCGGGAGAGACGAACCCCCGAAGATCCGCTCACTACCTCCATGTGGCTCGGGACTGTACCCAACTAAAACCCGTTTGCACGTCTCCCTTGAGCGTGGTAGGGTAGTAATCAAAGTACAGTGGGAACTCACACAAGACAAATGACGATCCTTAGGTCGATGAACTAACCTGTACACATGTCACCAGGGAACTGCTATCTGACGTCAGGTATAAGACCAACTAGCATGTTCCTGGCGAGTCCTGTCCGGTGTACTCATAACCCAATGAGCATCTGTATACATCTTAAGTGAACCAACTGACACCAGTGGCTTGTGAGACCGGCCACCGCCTCTCGTCGGGGTCTCGACTGTATACACTAGTCTACTCTGGAGTATCGATGCCCTGTCTCGAAACTCCCATGACTAAGGACTATTTAAGGATGTGATTATAGACTACCAGCTCTCACGTATATGATCGCCCTCATACTGCTGGCAGTCAAGCAAGAATCCTAGGGGCTCTATCGACGTGTAATAGCGACCTGTCAGGTCACCTAAAGCAGTACACGATGATAAAGGTAAACCAGATAGCATACTATCATCTCGAGTAAGACTGTCCTACTCGGACAGGTCCTCCCTCAATCATTGCAATCACGTGCCTGTGATCCAATAATTGACTCTGAGGGCACTATCTCCAACAATCTCCCACTTGCACTCAAGGCTAATTATTGCGATGTCGCATACTTACAGCCCGTGTGATACCGAACACCTAACTATTTTACTAGACAGTCTCACAAAGCTCGTTTGTTAGACTATTGCGTTCGAGGAATAGCCTCAGTGAGTGGATCCACTTTGATGTTTCTTTCTATGTCTCTCTATATCTCAAGTTCGCGGAGAAAGCCATCTCCCGAAATGAGCAATACCTGTCTTAGAATGTGTCTGGATGTCTGATGGGACCTAGCTCATAAATGAACTCCAAATCCAAACATCTTAGACAGTATCGTCAACTGAACTTAATCAGTATCCTGCGCCATCCTTCCCTCAGTATCCACCCGGACCACCTGTCCAAATACTGCCCCTCGTCAGAGGGAAAACTATAACTCTGACAACCTCCCTGTCGTCCAAGTCACCTTGGAAGCCTGGAATGATAACCGTCTCCCGAATGAGGCTGTCGCTATCATATCCCTAGAACATCCACTTATGTTCTAAAACTGCTTCCGACCGTTTCTCCAGGATTGGATCAATGTAGACTTATTGCATCCAGTGCAAGAACAACATCTGGTGTGGTACTTGACATCTCATGATTGACTCAATTGCCTGAGCAAGTGATCTGCCAATCATGCACATCCCTCTCCACTTTAGTCTGTAAGACACCTTTAGAGAGGGTGACTCCATCATCTGCAGGTACGCTACCGTGCATGGAGTCGTCCATTCTAAATACTCATAGAATACTGTCTAAGTACCCAGATTGGAAAACTACCCAAATCTAGATCTAAAACCATAGATCTAGTAACCAGTATGTCTTATATAATGTCTAAGTCCCATATGGAGAATCCACTGTGTGACGACCAAAGTATAACCGATCGTAGTATAGGAATATCACTTCCTACTCTGTGTATGTCATCCAAATACCATGACATCACACCCTACTACCTTCTCAACAGATCCATCCCCTATTCTGATGAAGTCAAACCTATGACTGTCACATCAGAAATAGATGATCTATCTCCGCTATATCTGCTTTAGTCTATAAATAGACATAAGCCACATGTCCACCATGCTTCCGCTGCTCCCACTGACTACGACAACCCTCTGGCAGAGTCATATACACGTACACTTCTAAAGCTAGTTTAGAACGACGCTATACTTATCCTCCTGCCTGGTCTCGCAGCCTGGAACAACAGCAATGGCAAGTCTGGGTAAACAAGAACCTCCCTGTCACCGTCCTTGAGGCTACCGGAGTACCCCTCGGGTGCTTGAGGTTACCCACCGTATCTGCGGAGTGGCCAAAGGAATGTCAAACCAGATTGAATCTTTAGGTTCCTATCAAAATCTTCAGTAATCGTTTGTGGTTCTGGAATCACTTCCAGTTCTACCATACTCCCACTATTGTTTTCTGAAAAAATCCATTTTTATTAAAACTGTGGCGAGTCAAGAATAATATCACTATTGATCTTTCTTATGGTAGAAAGTCAACCCTCGTCATAGCCTGGGTCAACCCACAAACAGCCATTACAGAAACGTGCCGTGAGTTGTCCTGTGTCTGGTTTTAATCATAAGCCGGACAACTCCCCGTACCTTAACATTATTAAGATATGAACTGTTCTATATCCAATACAGAAACAGAGGCACTGATTTAATTGAAATAGATTCAAATCATGCAGCTGTCCTCAGTGCATGTCAACTAAATGGAAGGAGGCCGATCAGCGTTACTCAACTTAGGAATACTTCCACCTTTGAGCAACCTGAAAGAGAAGTAAGTTCTCTTAACTATCAACTGAATACCATACTCAAGTATCTACATCTTCGATCACCTTGAAGAATCCCGATATTTGCAACACCTGGTTCTCTACTTTATTCATATACCTATAACTTCTCAAAATTCGGACCCTGTGTTTCCACGAAACACCTGTCTAAAAACTAGAGAAGTCATAAGTAATCCGAATATAGTACGAGGACCAACCCCTCGGTCCTGATGGACCCTGGACAACATACAATACTCTGTATAAGTCCCTTGAGTCTGATAACTCATTCACTGTGCGTCGTAGGTTGAAAACTGTACTGTGGTTTTGAAGAATTACACCGATGTTTAATGCTCCTTACCTAACCATCCACTGATATAGGTAAATGTCACGGACATAATTTCAAAAAGGTATATCTCACTCTATAAAAATAGACGTACAGATATATTGATTTGAAAATGGTGCATAACAGCGGATATTCAAAACCAAATATTTGCCGACCGGCAAACAACCCAGGTGACTTCCTCAAATATCACCGATTACAACGAATCCTGATATAATGAGGATGATCACCTAATTCCATATAACTTACTCCCACTCATCATCTGTAAAACCATACAGATATGAGAATCATACCTGGTAAATACATACCCTGGAGTAAGTATCTAATCGGGAAATCAGTTTTTCTTTAACAGTACACTGTGAAGCTGAAACATTGAAATGTTTCATAGGGGTATTCTGGTATTCCTAGTAATGCCTCTTCCAGATTCACAACTGTAACCGTATAAATCTCTGCCACCTCTCCAAATCCCTTCATATGATTTTAGTCATTACCTTCTGTACACCCCTTTAGACCAAATGGTTTTCTTCCTTCCCTACCGTTCGGCACCAGCCTATGGTTTGGTAGAAGACTGTCCAATAAGCATAATGGGTGTACCGTCCCAATCCTAGGAACACTCGCAATGCGAGAGAAGGTGAAGATAAAAGGCAACCGAATAAACCTTATTCCTATTTCTCCTGAACCAGAATCCATCCCCGAACTGGAACAAGTTCCTTTCGAGTTCGTATATAACCATACGATGGAGTATCCAATAAACTGTGGATCTTCGTAGTGATACGGAGTGTCCTGGAGAAATACAAAGGTGAAGTGGGAGTGGTAATGAAATACTTGGTTTGGTCGTGAATATCAGTTGCAATTTACTTTGCCTTCTTACTAATCCCTTTCTTTGTCTTTACATAATACCTCCTGTACACCGTTTTGGCTAATTGGTTTTCTTCATTCCCTACCGGTCGGCACCAGCCTAAGGTTTGGAAGAAGACTATCCAATTTGCGTAATAGGTGTCTATCTCCTATACCAAGAAGTACTCACAACTTGAGAGAAGGTAAAAGGAAAAGACAATTGAATAGTCCTATTCGTTTTCTCCAGAACCGGAAACCATCCTCGAATAAATTACTTCGAGTTCGTATATAACCATACGATGGTTTTGCCTAATGGAAGTGGACGTTCATAGTAATACGGGGTGTCCTGGAGAAAAAGGGTAAAAGTAGGAGTGGCAATGAGGTCTGCAACTCTGACAATCCAAAAGCCAGTGTTAAGAAGGTTCGGTTAATTTTGGTCTCTGAGTCATAGTCTTAGGGTCGTGTCAATGGTCGCTGCCGAAGAGAGAGAGAGAAAAGAAACACTCAGCGTGCACTCTAGCCTAGATCAGAATGGTTACCAATTTATCTAATCTAGAAACCTCCCACTGTACCGTCAAATTCTCCTCCAAACCTTAAAGAAGAATTAGTCGGGATCACCCGAGGAGTAAACCAACTCATCAGTGGGAATCAGGATCCAACTATCATCGCATGATAACATGACGGATTCCGCTCATGTCATCACACAGCAGAAGGTATTCGCATATCTGGCAAGTTTCAGTTTCTTTAGAAACTCCCGATGTGATTTTTGCCCCATGCTCTTATGACCTTGACTTTGGCCAACAAATCATAAGTCACATGTCAAGTTCTACCCGTCATTCTCCAGGTTAATTTGAATCCACCCGTACCTGCCCTTGACTTTGGCCAACAAGGCAGTACGACTGTTCCAAACCAACGCATCAATCTATGCTGCATATGAATAACCAACAGCTGCCAAACACTGTGCCTTGACTTTGGCCAACAAACACAGCTTGAATACTATTGACTATCCATATGAAACAACGGCGGCCTACGAATGGTTTCTGGTGAAAACCTTTAACGTAATGAACTTGATATCGTTGAAGGAACGGATAGCTTTTTAGAAAAATATAGTAACGAAAACCTTTGCTAAAGAGGTCACTCCCGGTGAAGGGATCTCGGCTCTTTCCCCGTAGAATGAGATGCTGGATATTCCAACTGAATACTACGATGCAAAGCAAAAGTAATCGGCTATAGTGAAGTTATTGCCCTGACGCAAACTTTTTGCCCAAGGGGTCACTCCCGGTGTAGGGATCTCGGCCCTTGCCTTGTCGACTGAGGAGCAGGATATTCTAACTGAATACCACTGTGCAAAACAAAAGTGAACGTCCTTGCAATAACAGCTTTTTGAAAAGTGTTCCAACAACATCAGATTAGGTTTATTTAACTTGCATTGATCCGAATCAACGCAGTCCCATCAATTGATCACACCACAAAGAACGAAAATATACTGATGTACGTATATGCCATCCGCATTCGCCACTGGGTCCCGTCATTACCCGTTAGGTTAGCTAACTAACGACAGAGCGGGGACTGGACTAGCGCGGATGCAAAACATATACAACATCTACTAATATATATAATATATAATTTTCGCTCAAGGCGTGATAAAATGCAGCATCACAGAACAAAACAGATATCTGGGATCCCCGGGTTTCACAGAGCCGCTGAAACCCGACGTTCCCCTGGTCGTGTGGATAGCCTGTGCAATGAAAATCCTAGACCCCTACGGGCGCGGCAAGTCACCCGCCAAAACCTGAAGCGAGGCAGCCCCCTTCAGCAACGTGAATGGACCACCCAGCACTACACGGAATCCGGTAACTTGGGCACCCCTCCTGGGTCAACCTGTACCCCCTACGAGTGCGGCGAATAGCCCGCCAATTCTAGAGTGAAGCCCCCTCCATCTCAATGCCATGAGATGCGGGCCCGTTGCCCTCTAGAACCCGGCTATCCGTGCACCTCTCCGCGGGGCAATCGTAGTACAGAAAGTAAATTATACATACAACGGGTACATCGACCGCAACCTGGTCGTGCCCCAAAATAATAATACAAACAGGCAGTGACGGCAGTCCACATGTCGGACGCTCGCCCCGCAATATCAAATGTACATAATACAACAAAACTGTACTACCACTGCAACCAGGCTATCCCCACGACCGATCCGCAACGTCACAGCAAAATCACAGAACATCAACGTGAAAGTCACGTTCGCAAATCCGTCTAACCGGGCTATAGCAGTTAGACAGGATTTACCGATCAAGTGACATTCACGGTCGCAGATATAATGTAAATACTGTGAACTAATGTGTTTAATATATCCGATCGATCAAATTTTACCAAGTGGGCCCCCAAGTACTACTGTAGCACATCAAGAAATTATGGGCCCAAAAACAACATTCCAGAAACCACATTTTCAAGTCTGGAGGCCTCTGTAAAAAATTGGTGTACTGATCTGTCAAAAGAGAGGCGGAACCGCGGCCTAAGCATGGGTTTGGCCGCGGTTCCGCGGTCGAATAATAAGATCTCGCAACCAAATTTTTACAGTAGGCTTGTAATTCCCTGCACAGTATTCTGAGACTACCTGAAAAAAATTTCGAGACAAAATAATTTCGACAGAAAACTGTTGTTTTGAAAAACAGGGTTTTGGAACATTTGTTCGATCGGAAATGCAAAACACATTAGACAAAGCTAGACTATGTTAATGGCGAGGCTCTGATACCACTGTAAGTGCACGGCGGCGCCCCGGCCTCCATCCCGAGGCCAAATGCGGAAGCGATGGTTAACTTTAATTTTTCAAACCGGCACCACCGCGCACTAAAACCCGTATCGGCCCATTAACTAGTTCTAGCTAACTACAAGATGGGGAAGAGAGATATACCGAGCGATCCGTGTCCTCCGGTCTTCTCGCCGTCGTCCCGATCTCCCGCGAAATGTCCGGTCTCCACCTCCTCGCCGGAAGGGCACCACGTCGCCTGCTTCTTTTACGGGCTCCCACCTCTATACCGAGGCAACTCGGGCATGAAGTTGGCGAGCCGACGTGCCCAAGATTTGCTGTAGAATGTGTGTAGAACTCATGTCTCATTTTGGGGTTACATGAAGTCGCCTTTGGTGGAGGAAATTAACAGTGAACTTTTGTGGAGGAACTTGGGGATTTTTCTAGCATCAAGAGAGCAAAAATCCCCACTACAAATTTTTGGACAGCCCACTATATGCTTGGCCGGCCATGGCTTGGAATGGGGGAGGAGAGAATGAATGAGGGAGTGAGTATATGTGGCCAAATTGCAAAAGAGTGAGCCAAAAAAAACAAGAGAGAGAAAAGGTTATCATATGAAGAAATGATCACAAAGAAACTCCAACACTCATACTACCATCATCAACAACCATGATTGCTCACCAAGTCAAGCAATCATGAACCGAGGAAAGTCAAGGGATGGTCCTCCATCATGATCGAACAATATGCAAAGACCCCCTTCCATATTGCTTATTTGCACAAATGCAAATAAGCCCTCCTCCACCAATCTTCGGCTAATGAAGGATACAAAGAAATATGGCCGAAACGAAAACAAACTGGCAACTACAAAAAACTGGTCCCGTAATAAATTACAGGAAAAACCCCGATACTGTGTATACACACCCGCATTTGTATTCCGACCGAAATACAAATGAAATGAGACAAAATCTACACTGTACATACTAGGATCCGGCTTAAACCAAAAGCCCGCTAGTAATAACCGTCCGATCCTGATCCGTGCAATACCGCACGTATCTGATCGAACCCTGCCATATCTCCATACGGCCTCTACAGCGTTTCGCCCGAAAACTTGAGCAACTGAATGTGGGGGCTTCTAATGACTCGTCAATACTATGGCTGTGGATTTAACCACTAGCACGTCAGAGGTATAAGCCAATACGTGACGGGCCACTAGCTATTGACTAAAAGGGACGCCGATGAGCGATCTCATCCTGACACCCTACTGAGCCTGTCAGTGACAATATCCGTAAAGTCCGGTCCGTTCGTCTATGAGCATCGCATGGCGGGCCTAGGGGGTTGGTAAAAGTCAGACCCCCAAAAGCGGTACAAGTCATGTCAGAGAGTAATCCAGAACACCCTGAGATACTACTGGAATACCTACCAGTAAATCTCCTGCCTTGGCCAAGGACTTTTCATGTTCTGGCTCTCCTAGAAACAACGCGACCTCACCCCCAATACTGGGAGAGACGAGCCCCCGAAGATCCGCTCACTGCCTCCATATGGCTCGGGACTGTACCGAACTAAAACCTGTTTGCATGTCTCCTTTGAGCGTGGTAGGGTAGTAATCAAAGTACAGTGGGAACTCACACGAGACAAATGGCGATCCTCAGGTCGATGAACTAACGTGTACACATGTCACCAGGGAACTGCTATCTGACGTCAGGTATAAGACCAACTAGCATGTTCCCGGCGAGTCCTGTCCGGTGTACTCATAACCCAATGAGCACCCGTATACATCTTAGGTGAACCAACTGACACCAGTGGCTTCTGAGACCGGCCACCGCTTCTCGTCGGGGTCTCGACTGTATACACTAGTCTACTCTGGAGTATCGATGCCCTGTCTCGAAACTCCCATGACTAGGGACCATTTAAGGATGTGCTTATAGACTACCAGCTCTCACGTATATGATCGCCCTCATACTGCTGGCAGTCAAGCAAGAATCCTAGGGGCTCTATCAACGTGTAATAGCGACCTGTCAGGTCACCTAAAGCAGTACACGATGATAAAGATAAACCAGATAGCATACTATCATCTCGAGTAAGACTGTCCTACTGGGATTGGTCCTCCCTCAATCATTGCAATCACGTGCCTGTGATCCAATAATTGACTCTGAGGGCACTATCTCCAACAAAGGAGACTCTGCCGAAATTTTCAGGAAATATTTTATGTTTTTAAAACCGCATAATTCGGCTTATGCTATTAAAACTACTTGATTTTAAATTGGTTTTCCTTCACTCTACTACTTTGCTTGGTTTGGATTTCTGGGTTTTCGGCTTACTTAGATTACGTACGCCTCGAGACGTTTCTTAGTTTAAGTGCCGGTCATGTTCCGTACTTTCGGGATGTGACCGTACAGTCCGGTCTCTTCGTATGATATGTCGCATATCCAGTCTAGGGGTGGTAAACGTCAGACCCTAGTAACCGATAAGTCGTGTTTATGTAAGGCTCATAACGGGTCGAGAAACTACTGATAACATTTTCCAGTAAATCTCCATATCAGCCCTGGCTAGGGACTTCCAGTTATAGCCAATCGAACACAGCGCAACATCAACCCCCAATACCGGGAGAGACGAAACCCCTCCTATCGCTCATTGTCTCCATGTGATTCGGGACTGTACCCAAAAGCCACCTTTTTGCACGTTCTCTTGAATGTGGTAAGGTTGAAATCAAAGCTCGGTGGGAATCACACAAGACTCTATGACGATCTCGGGTCTACAGACTAACCTGTACCAGTGTCACTAGAGAACTGCTACCTGACGATAGGTATAATACCATCTAGGAGTTCTCGGCGAGTCCGTTCAGTGTACCCAGTCTCCACTGAGCACCCGTACACCATCTTTGATGTCCAACACCTACGGATATGGGATCATCCATCGCCCATCATATGGGTCAAGATGCGTATACGCTAGTCTACTCTGGATTATCGATGCCCTGTCTCGATACACCCTCGACTAGGAACAGTTATAGGATGTACTTGTGGACAACCTAGGCCCTGGTATGATCTCATCATAGTCCTAGTAGTCGAGTACAGATCCTAAGGGCTTTATCAACATGTGAGAGGAAGACAGTAAACTAATACAAGTCAACATGTTAAGACAAAGTGAAACCAGATAGCATACTATCATGTCGAGAAAGAAAGTCCTCTCTCTATATATCCAAGCATCCATTATAATATACATCATATGTACAACAATGGCCTCTAAGGCATATACATTAGTAACAGCACGTGATTGTTGGATACGCCTTTTGAGAATGATTTTGCTTTTGAGCACTTTGTTTTCAGGATGGGCACTATGTTACGTAGTAGCCGAACGGGACTGATCTGAGGACAATACCTAAATACTTTGTATTCATTAAAAGTTTACCAAGAGGTTTTCAAAAAGGAGTTATAGTCTGGCTATTTTCCTATGTGTCCGTTAGCAACATGAACGTTTACAAAGGAAAACCTTTTGGGGTATTTTAAAATGGCAGAACGTATATTTTAGCAAAACCTATATGAACGTATGTTTATTACTTTACAAATGAGAATCTGTCACTTGTGCCTTGAGTTGCGCATCACACGGAGATTCAGAAAAGGATTTTTCATGTGTTTTATTCAGTTTTGGAGTTTTCCAAAGATGCGTACTATACACGTATTATAGTATTTGACTAGTGTATATTCGATTTCTGTAGTGGATTTCGAGGTCTGTAACTCCGAGTATATGCGTACAAATCCGATGATTTGCGTGTTGCTTGACGGAGTTTGATATTTGAGTTTCGTACTCGTTTTCATGCGCACGCGATGCGCTGTAGTGTTTCTATATCTTCCGTGATTTCGGAGCCCCGTCGATTTAAGTTTATTACTGAAATGTTTCAGTGTTTGGGGGTTTAAATTAAAATTCGGGCACCGAATTTATTAAAGGGGGGAAGATTGTAGCATTTCAGAAAATATAAAATATTATTTTTGGAATTTAATATTAAAATAATATATTTCCCGTAAACAGCCCGACTTGCGAAATTGGGGTTTTCAAAAAAAAGTATAAATATATACCAATATTTGTGAAATAATTGGAAATTAAAATGATTTATTCATTTAAAATATATTTAAAGAATTTGGCATTTTTAAAAATCAATTATATGCCATTTAAAATTTAACCCGATTCGTGCACTACCAATCACGATTAAGCCAAATCATGTTGTATTTTGGTTACATGTTGTTTCTTGTGTTGTTTTGGGGTATTATGTAGTTTGGTTTTAAAAAGAAAAGAGAAAGAGAAAAGGGAAATGATTGGAGATATATATATATATATATATATATATATATATATATATATAATTGAGAGTGGGTGAGATTAAGAGATAGAGAGAGGGGGGCTGACATTCCTCATCCCCCATCATTTTAATTCATCTTCTTCAACCTCACATCCCTCTACCTTCACCCCTTAGATCCATCTCCAAATCTTCATAAAAAACATATACCCCATTCACAAAAGTTGATCCCCTTTTCATTCTCTACACAATGGACCAAGCAAGGTTGGTTCTTAAAGACTTTGGGAAGCTAGTATTTTTCTTGAGTTGCTCAAATGAGGTATAACTTCATCCATTCAGTTAGTTTTGAGTTTCTTGGTATCCTAATCTAGTTAGAAGTTGATTTGGTTAAGTTATGTACTGTATGGAAAATTCTAGAGAAGGGTTTAGGTGAAAGTGTGGATTTGGTGAACTCTAGTGGCTGTTACAAGACCTGGAATTGAGTATAGAAACCAAAACACGGATTTAAGAATTTCACCATCTCGGTTTTGTGACATAGTAGTGGCCTACAGGGAATCTGGGAGGACCTGGAGCGATTTCGAGACAATCAAACAACTCTAGAGACCTAATTGAGACCCCAGGAGACCACCCTGAAGATACGAACACATTCCATGCAGTTTGGGTCAAGGTGGCCAGAAATTTTGGGCATGTGGCCGGCCACTTGGTGGGGGATTGGGTCCAGGTTGTTTCAATAGCTCACTCACTCCATATACAACATCCTATACTTGCTAGTTTTGCTTCAATTGGACTGAGTCAAAATCTGGGAGCATATTGGTGTGATTTTTGGTTATGTTTTCCGTATTTTGAATTACAGGTTTTGATATTTGGATTTGTATTTGGTTGCTGGATATTTGTACGTCAACAACAAGGGATAATTGGTTGGTTTTGCATGCGTGGGCTATAGGTTCTAACCTATAGGCGATCCGTGTGCCGTATCGGTTTTCCGGATTCGATTTTAATAGCGATTGCGATTGTGTATTATTTTAGGTACCTTCATGTTGATTCCGAGGCGACGGTGCACGGCGTCATCGACTTCGGAAAGCAAGGATCAAGGTGAGTAGATCTATATCTACGGGGGAAGTCGGGTGAATGGCGTATAGCACCCCCGCAAAGTTTTGGTGGAAATCGATTTATAGAATATGGTTAAGGAAACCTCGAGTAGAAAACTATGGATAGGGTTAAAAAGATAATTAGATTTGATGTGAATGATTGAATATGTGTATCAAGAAATGAAATGAATGTTTTAGGGATATGAAAACTGAAGGTGAATCACGACTTATAGATATGTAGTTGCACTAGAATAAGTACGAGTTTTAGAGTAGCCTGACACTAGATTAATAAGGTAGATTTATATAAAAAATTGAATTGATGTGGGATATAAATGCGATGAAAGGAATATACGATGTGATATGATAACTTGATTGATATGTCGGTATACAGATGCGAGTCGATTTGAGATGATTGATATCTTTGCCGGTCCCTTGATATGAGATTGTTATGGATGTGACCCAGGGATATAGGTATATAGATATATATATATATATATGTTGTGAATCATGAGTGATATGTCATACGAGACGTGAGGTCCGTACCCTCATTGTCTTATAGGTTGATAGGATCCCTAATGGTTTAATGCCGTCGTACGATGATTTTCCGTACGTGATGACTTGACTTGATGACTGATCCATACCCTTGACTAGAGGATGCCGTACAATGGATTATACCGTACACAGTGTTGTGAGGCTAGATGCCGATTGATAGATTCACCGACTCGGACATATTATAGACACGTATACCTTTAACAATGAACTTACGATTTATTTGTGCTACGCACATGTCATTCTCATTGCATCATATATACCTGTGCTAATACACCTACACCATTATCGATGATGCGTCTGCTACACTTACACAGATTGGCCAGTTCACACACTTCATCATCGATAATTGCTATGTCACTACACAGTAGAATTGCTGCATCATGATATGACTCTTTGCATGATTTACCTGCTATAGTTACATATACACCTTTATACGATGTTGTATTTGACTTGAGAGAAATTGGGAACCGCATAATATAAAAAAGACTGGATTTATTTAAAAGAGCGGTTTTCCCCTGATATGTGCATATTACTGTTCCATGTTGCATGATATACGGATATGCTTACATTTCTGTTATATGTCGCATACATCATGCATTATGATTTATACGCATTGAGATATGCCCTTTTCATGAGATTTCTGGATTTGAGAACCGTGGCCATTTTAAAAGAAAGTATGTAATGTTTTAAAAACCCGGTTTCTTTTGATATGATATTTCAGTGCGTCCACCATGAATTTTCTCGGTTCTGAGACATGTGATATGTGAAACCCGATTCGAGGAGTGGACGATCCATTTGCGGGTTCATGGTGGACCCGGTATGGTTCCCCGGGGCGAGAAATGATTTTCGTGGTGTAGACGATGAGCCTGGCAGGGTGGGCACTAACTACCGGTGATTGGTTGGACCTGGCGGTTATCCGGAGGATACCGACCAGAGTCGAGAGATGGATATGGGCCTACCCGTTCTGCCAGAGCTCGAGGACCGATCCCGCAGACGAAGCCCGAGGGCCGATCCGGACTGACGGAGCCCGAGATATGAAGATTTATGTGTCGATGCTGGATATGGGTTTCATGATCTTTCGAGTGTCGATACTGGACACTCAGGTTCCATGATTTTGATGTGTCGCGAGGGACACAGATTGATTTATATCCTCGTATTTTCATGCATATGCTTTTTATGATATTACATGCATGATGTTGTTGTGTCATCGGTTGACACGTGGACGAGATCCACATGCTTACAGGCATTGATTATTTGGTTAGATGATATCTACATGCTGATAGGCGTTTATTTATATTGTTGGCTCTTATGCAGATACGGTCACCGTAGATATCATAGTATTACCTTTATGATACAGTTGACCTATGAGTCGTTGTTTATTCGATTTCTACTTGTTGATGTTTTTCTACTCACGAGTTGGCAACTCACCCCCATTGTGCCACAGTTCTTACAGGTTGACCGCATGGATCAGTAGCTATCGCTGTCACACAGTTGCATTTGGGTGATTGCTGTGGTAGGTGGTACATATTGGATCGTGCCCCTCTTGTATTTATTATTCATATAGTATCTAGTCAACTCCATCAATCAAACTAGTACTTGTATAAGTAATGAGACTTAGTGAGACTTGTGGTTGCGAGACTTAGAGAAAGGGGTATTCCGCTACTTGTGGTTTTGATGTCTTGCTTTATTCTTTATCTTTTATGGTGATTTTCGCCATTGGGCATTGTATACTTATATTTATGATTTGCGTGGTTGTGGATCCACCGATTGGCGAAGAGCTAGCTCCCGCTTGGGGATGCCTTTATCATCATTATGTAACTGTGGTTTTGGATCAAAATATACAAAGGAGGTGCTGCCCAAATTTTTAATAGACGTAAAATGTTTTTCAACAAATAAAACTCACTTGCATTTTCATGTTCTATTATCCATGCATTTACTAAATTGTTTGTTTTCATTATACCTTTATTTTGAAACTTCATCTCTTTTATTTTCTTAAAAAGGTTTAGATTTCTGGGCTTCGGCTTACTTGAGTTACGTTACGCCTTTAGACGTTGCGTGATTTAAGTGCTGGTCACGAGCTAATATTTCAGGTCGTGACAATTTTGTCCGACAGAGGCACCCAGTTCACCAGCGGACTACTCTAGAAACATTAAGAGACTTTAGACACCCGATTGAGTTTCAGTACAGTTTTGTATCCACAAACCGGCGGTCAGTCAGAGCGGACCTTTCAGACTCGTGTGGACATGCTCCGAGCATGCGTTCTAGATTACGTGGCAGTTAGGATCGCCACTTTCCTTTGATAGAGTTTTCCTATAATAACAACTTCCAGGAGAAGATTCAGATGGCACCCTTCGAGGCATTATGAGAGGAAATGTCGATCACCAGTTTATTGGACAGAGCTCTGTGAGAACAGTATTTTAGGACCACAGATTGTGCAAGAGACGATCGAAAAGATTCAGTTGACTTGGGATAAAATGAGAGCGGCCCAGAGCAGGCAGAATTCTTATGCAGACCGACGTCGGCGCAGATTTGAGTTCGTCATTGTAGATCATGTATTCTTGAAGGCTTCTCCGATGAAGGCGTGTCGAGATTCGGAAAGGAAAGGAAGGCTTAGTTACAGATATGTGGGTTCTTTGTGATTCTCGAGTGTATTGGCGCAGTTTCTGATCGTTTGGCTCTTCCACTCAGTTTCCCAGATATTCACCCTGTGTTTCATGTATGAATGCTCCGCAAGTACCTTCTTGACCCCTCTCACACGATTCGGTACCAGCCAACTCACCAGGAGCGCGACTTTTCTTTCACAGAGCAGCCGATAATCATTCTAGATCGGCAGGTGAAGAACTGAGGTCCGAGGTTATACCGTCCTGATAGGTTCTTTGGCGAGGCCCGAACGGTGAAAAGGGACATGTGGGAAACCAAGGACGAGATGCGGACGAAATATTCCCAACTCTTCGAAGGTACGCATTGTTAAATTTTAAATTCGGAGACCGAATTTCTTTAAGGGGGAAGATTGTTACGTTCTGAAAAAAATCTTTTAGGTGAAATTTCCGATAATCGGTAAAATAACGGGTGTTTTCAGTAAAAAGCCAAGATATAATTATTTTTCAATATAGACTTAAATATACCTATTCTAGATATGTAATTGCTAATATTTGGTATTTAATTGGTCACTTATAAATTGCATGTTTACTTAAATATTTTCCTTAATTAATTATTTTTAATATTATTTTAAGCTTTGACTAATACATTTAATTAGTGTTAATTAGAAGTTAGAATGGGTTTATACAAGTTTAGTGCACCATGACAACTTAACACTTAAATTGTAACATATTGTTTTCTTCCAAATTTTCTCAAAGGTTCTAGATATTTCAAAGAAAAAAAGCATGAAAATTTAAAGAATATAATAGACAATGAAGTATGGGGTGTAGTTATATGATATATTGGGGTATTCCTTAACTTGACGACAACATAACTCACTCATTTTCTCCTCTCTTTCCTCATGGCCTGCACAAGGGTAGCAGCCCCATTCCCCAATTTCCACACTTCAAATAGTAAAGAAAGAAGTATGGGTATATAATTGAGGTACGGGGAGTTGACTTGAAAACACCACACACATACCTCACTCACTCACCATTCTCTCTCATCCAGCCGAGTCATTCCACAAGCGCCCTCCCCGTTTTCCCCACTTCATTTTCCATCAGAAATCCCCAAAATTCCATCAAAAATCCTAACTAAAACCTCACAAGTTCATAGTTAAACCTTCACCCTTTATTCCTGACCTATCTCGCTTGGATCTTGATGCAAGAAACCATTTTGGGAGGCCAAGAATTTGCATGTTGATCTCAAATTTATGAGGTATAAATCTTAAACCTATAGTTATTTTGTTGTTTAATTATTTTAGATCAAACTTATTTATGTATTGATATGGTTTTGATTTCAAGTTTTGGAATTTCAAGAGAGGGTTTGAAATTAAAGTTAGGGTTTTTCATCACTTGATCTTGTTGCAATGTGTAGTTTCACATCTTAAGACATGGAAAAAAAATCTAAGCTAGTTGCTAGTTTACTAATTGTTATCTTAAAATTGTCCAAATTATATAATTTTGCAAACTAGATTTTTAGGATTAATGTAAAGAGGTAAGATTAAATTTTAGTAAATATTGGTGTGACCTAATTATGATATTAAGTGAGCTTTGTGGCCACTAAATTTGTTAAAACATCTAGATTTGACTTAAAATGATAATTGTTCCTTACTAGGTTTTCAGAATAATTAGCATTTAATTGAGTTTTAGGTTTTGATGATTTACAAACTATTTCATATAATATTTAATGTGTTGTGAATGCGCGATTGGTACGATTGGGTTTAGGTTTGGGGTTTGCCACGTATAGCACCCTAGTTGTGGTTTGTGGCGTTGTCGCGAGCGCGTCTTGTGCACCAAGTGCGTGCGCGTTTAGTTAGTGCGCGTGGTTGACTTATATTGTTTGTGTTCGTGACTATTTATATATTTATTCTCTTATTTCCGTGTGTACGTTTCTAGGATCGGGTGCAGAGGCGTCAGATGTGGCGCGGAAATGGCAGAGCTGAAATCGAATCAGATTAGCCGAGGCATCCTGGTGAGTAAATGTACACATCTACGGGGTAATCTTATGGATGGCGCAAGGCGCCCAATAGTCAGGATTACTAGTAGTTCTTGTACTTTTATACGTAATCTCCTAGTCATTCATCTCATTGCATTGCATTATCATAAATATATATAATATTATCTCATAAGACACTTGCACCTTATCATTGGTTCATTCCATGTGCACTATTCATGCGAACACACACGCCTTTGGTAATTTTATGTCACGAACACTATAGAACTGCTTAGAATCTCTATCTGTGCATTGCATCATATATGATCTGTATACTTATACTCGTATAGTAATTTCATCAGGATGGATACGCAGGATTGTTAGTCATATATACATACCTCATTGCATCAAGATTCATGCATAGCTTCTGGCCGTACTTCGCATGATATATACCATCATATCATAGACATCCATCATCATCGATATGTTTACATGTTGTGATTCTTCTCGAGGATTTCAATATTTCTGAGATTTATGGATTTTGGAGAAACGGTAAGAATTTTAAGAACATATTACCATTTTAAAAATGTAAGTTGCGTTTTTCTCGAGATATGATGTGTGTGGTGTCCACCATGGGTTTCTCGGTTCTTGAGCGGGATCATACACCCGATTCGAGGAGGAGGATGAACCGTCTGCGGGTGCATGGTGGACCCGGTACGGTACCTCAGGGGAAGATGGTCGCAGATGATGGCGTTGAGCCAGGCAGGGGAGCACTACCGACCGGTTATTTGTGACGCGGCGGATATCCGGAGGATATCGACGTAGTCGTGAAATTTAGTAATATGGGTCGATCCGAACTGACGGAGCCCAAGATATTGAGATATTGAGATATTGAGACATTGAGATATTGGGATATATATATATTGTGTCGATTCTTGACACTGATTTTCTGTACTTTAGTTTATTTCACAGAGGTTTTTCTAAGATAAGAACAAAGATTTTCTCATACCAGACTTGTTCAGGTTTCGTTTTGATTATGCATTCATGTTGCATTCATATTAGTACATCGTATCATATCGATATGTGTATGTTGGGACGCATTTGCGTGCATGATTACGATAGCCTTATTAGATGTTACTTACTACTCACGAGTTGGTAACTGTTGGAGATAGTGCCCTCAGAGTCAATTATTGGATCACAGGCACGTGATTGCAATGATTGAGGGAGGACCTATCCCGGTACGACAGTCTTACTCGAGATGATAGTATGCTATCTGGTTTACCTTTATCAGCGTGTACTGCTTCAGGTGACCTTACATGTCACTATTACACGTTGATAGAGCCCATAAGATTCTTTCTTGACGGCCAGCAGTATGAGGGCGATCATATACGTGGGAGCTGGTAGTCTATAAGCATATCCTTAAAAGGTCCCTAGTCGTGGGAGTTTCGAGACAGGGCGTCGATTCTCCAGAGTAGACTAGTGTATACAGTCGAGACCCCGACGAGGGGCGGTGGCCGGTCTCACAAGCTACTGGTGTCAGTTGGTTCGCCTAAGATGTATACAGGTGCTCATTGGGTTATGAGTACACCGGACAGGACTCGCCGGGAACATGCTAGTTGGTCTTATACCTGACGTCAGATAGCAGTTCCCAGGTGACATGTGTACAGGTTAGTTCATCGACCTGGGGATCGTCATTTGTCTCGTGTGAGTTCCCACTGTGCTTTGATTACTACCCTACCACGGCTCAAAGGAGTCGTGCAAACAGGTTTTAGTTGGGTACAGTCCCGAGCCACATGGAGGCAGTGAGCGGATCTTCGGGGGTTTCGTCTCTCTCGGTATTGGGGGTGAGGTCGCGCTGTGTCTAGGAGAGCCATTACACGAAGTCCTTGGCCAAGGCAGGAGATTTACTGGTAGGTATTCCAGTAGTATCTCAGGGTGTTCTGGGCTACACTCCGACACGACTTGTACCGCTTTTGGGGGTCTGACTTTTACCAACCACCTAGGCCCGACATGCGATGCTCATAGACGAACGGACCGGACTGTACGGATATTGTCACATACAGGCTCAGTAGGGTGTCAGGATGAGTTCGCTCATCGACGTCCCTTTTAGTCAATAGCTGGTGGCCCGTTACGTATTGGCTTATACCTCTGACGTGCTAGTGGTTAAATCCACAGCCATAGTATTGACGAGTCTTTAGAGTCCACCACACATTCAGTTACTCAGCTTTCGGGCGAAACGCTGTAGAGGCCGTATGGAGATATGGCAGGGTCCGATCAGATACATGCGGTATTGCACGGATCAGGATCGGACGGTTTGTACTAGAGGCTGTATAGATATATGGCAGGGTTCGATCGGATACGTGCGGTATTGCACGGATCAGGATCGGACGAACATTACTAGCCGGCTTTGGTTTAAGCCGGATCCTAGTTTAGTACAGTGTAGATTTTATCTCATTGCATTTGTATCCGGTCGGAATACAGATGCGGGTGTGTATGCACAGTATCGGGGTTTTCCTGTAATTTATTACGGGACCAGTTTTCTGGAGTTGCCAGTTTGCATTCCGTTCCGGCCAGTTTTCCTTTGTTCTTTCCCGGCCGGACTTTTCCGATGGAGGGGGTTATTTGCAAGTTTGCAAATAACACTTTGTGGAGGGTTTTATTGCAAAAGTATTGATTATGATATCTTTCATCCATGATGCATTTATTGTGAAGTGAAAGGATTTGATTTGGATGTGAGTTTTGTGATCATTATGTTCTTGGATGTGGTCACCATTGCTTTTCTCCTACCTTCACCTCCCTTCATGCCTTTTGATTCATTCCTCCACCCTTCTCACAAGGAGAATGGCCGGCCACAATTTCTTGAGAGGAGATGAGAAAAATGAGAGAGATTCATTTTTGTGTATAGCATTCTTCATCTCATTCCATTTGCTAGAAAATTGAAAGCACCAATTTTCTTTAGACCATTCCTCCGTCTATGGAAACCAACCCCAAAGAGACATACTCTACACTACATTCTACAGCACTTCTTGGGCATGTGGACTTGCCAGCTTCATGCCCGAGTTGCCTCGGTATAGAGGCGGGAGCCCGTAAAAGATGCAGGCGATGTGGTGCCCTTCCGGCGAAGAGGCGACGACCGGAGTTTCCGCGAGAGATCGGGATGACGACGAGAAGACCGGAGGACTCGGATCACTCGGTATATCTCTTCCCATCTTGTAGTTAGCTAGAACTAGTTTAATGGTCCGATCCGGGTGTTTAGTGCGCGGTGGTGCCGGTTTGCAAAGTTCGCAAAATTAAAGTTTATCACCGTTTCCGCATTTGGCCGTCGGATTGACGGCCGGGGCGCCGCCGTGCACTTACAGTGGTATCAGAGCCACGCCATTAACTTCGTCTAGCTTCGTTTGATGTGTTTTGCATTTCCGATCGACCAAAATTCCAAAATCTACATTTTCCTTCGCATCTGTTTTCTGTCGAATTTTTTCTGTCCCTAAAATTTTTTCAGGTTGTAGAAAACTGATGTACAAGAAATTCTAAGCATACTGGAAAAGTTCGACATAGTCAGTCGACCACTGTAGCGCGGAACCGCGACCAAACCCCCCTTGGGCCGCGGTTCCGCCGCACATTGGTGTCCTCACTGTGTAAAAATTTTCCAGTGGGCTTCTGGGCTGTTTGAAGGGGTTTTGGATATTAAAATTGGGCCAATTATTTCTGTGAGTGCTACAGTATTGCTTGGGGGCCCACTTGTTAATTATTTGATCGATCGGATATTTTAAACACATTTTTCACAGTATTTACATTATATCTGCGACCGTGAATGTCACTCGATCGGTAAATCCGGTCCAACTGCTATAGCCCGGTTAGACGGATTTGCGAACGTCACTTTCACGTTGATGTTCTGTGTTTTGCTGTGATGTTGCGGATCGGTCGTGGGGGATAGCCTGGATGCAATGCTAGTACAGTTTTGTTGTATTATGTACATTTGATATTGCCGGACGAGCGTCCGACATGTGGACTGCCATCACTGTCTGTTTGTATTATTCTTTTGGGGCACGACCTGGTTGCGGTCGATGTACCCGTTGTATGTATATTTTACTTTCTGTACTAGGATTACCCCGCGGAGGGGTGCACGGATATCCGGGTTCTAGAGGGCAACGGGCCCGCATCTCAGGGCATTGAGACGGAAGGGGCTTCAGTCTGGAATTGGCGGGCTATTCGCCGCACTCATAGGGGGTACAGGTTGACCCAGGAGGGGTGCCCAAGTTACCGGATTCCGTGAAGTGCTGGGTGGTCCATTCACGGTGCTGAAGGGGGCTGCCTCGCTTCAGGTTTTGGCGGGTGACTTGCCGCGCCCGCAGGGGTCTAGGTTTTCATTGCACAGGCTATCCACACGACCAGGGGAACGTCGGGTTTTCAGTAGTGGCTCTGTGAAACCCGGGGATCCCAGATATCTGTATTGTTCTGTGATGCTCTACATTTCTGTGATGTTGCATTTTATTCACGCCTTGAGCGAAATACTATATATTGGTATATATATTAGTAGATGTTGTATATGTTTTTCATCCGCGCTAGTCCAGTCCCCGCTCTGCCGTTAGTTAGCTAACCTAACGGGTGATGACGAGACCCAGTGGCGAATGCGGATGGCATATACGTACGTCAGTATATTTTCGTTCTTTGTGGTGTGATCAATTGATGGGACTGCATTGATTCGGATCAATGCAAGTTAAACAAACCTAATCTGATGTTGTTGGAACACTTTTCAAAAAGCTGTTATTGCAAGGATGTTCTCTTTTGTTTTGCACCGTGGTATTCATTTGGAATATCCTGCTCCTCAGTCGACGAGGCAAGGGCCGAGATCCCTTCACCGGGAGTGACCCCTTGGACAGAAGTTTGCGTCAGGGCATTAACTTCACTATAGCCGATTACTTTTGCTTTGCACAGTGATATTCGGTTATGAATATCCAGCACCCCATTCTACGGGGAAAGAGCCGAGATCCCTTCACCGGGAGTGACCTCTTTAGTAAAGGTTTTCGTCACTATATTTTCTAAAAAGCTATCCGTTCCTTCAACGATATCAAGTTCATTACGTTAAAGGTTTTCGCCAGAAACCATTCGTAGCCCTCCGTCGTTTCATATGGGTAGTAAATAGTATTCAAGCTGTGTATGTTGGCCAAAGTCAAGGCACAATGATTGGTAGCTATTGGGTATTCATATGCAGCATAGATAGATGTGTTGGTTTGGGGCAGTCGTACTGCCATTTTGGCCCAAGTCAAGGGCATGTACGGGTGGGCTCAAATTAACCTGGAGAATGACGGGTTGAACTTGACATGTGACTTATGATATGTTGGCCAAAGTCAAGGTCATAAGAGCATGGGGTAGAAATTCACATCGGGAGTTTCAAAAGTACTGAAACTTGCCAGATATGCGCATACCTTCTGGAGTGTGATAGGGTGAGCGGATTCCGTCACGTTATCATGCGATGATAGTTGGATCCCGATTCCCACTGATGAGTTAGTTTACTCCTCGGGTGACCCCGACTAATTCTTCTTTCAGGTTTGGAGGAGAATTTGAGGTACAGTGGGAGGTTTCCAGATTAGATAAATTGGTAACCATTCTGATCTTGGTTAGAGTGCACGCTGAGTGTTTCTTTTCTCTCTCTCTTTGGCAGCGACCATTGACCCGACCCTAGACTATGACTCAGAGACCAAGTTGACCGAACCTTCTTTACACTGGCTTTTGGATTGTCAGAGTTGCAGACCTCATTGCCACTCCTACTTTTACCCTTTTCTCCAGGACACCCCGTATTACTGCGAACGTCCACTTCCATTGGACAAAACCATCGTATGGTTAGATACGAACTCGAAGGAATTCGAGGATGGTTTCCGATTCTGGAGAAAACGGATAGGATTATTCAGCTGTCTTTTCCCTTTTACCTTCTCTCAAGTTATGAGTACTCCTTGGTTTAGGAGATAGTACACCTATTACGCAAATTGGATAGTCTTCTTCCAAACTTTAGGCTGGTGCCGAACAGTGGGGAATGAGGAAAACCAATTAGCATAACCATGGTGTGCAGAAGGTATTAAGATTAAGACAAAGTAAGGGATTAGTAAGAGGGCAAAGTAAATTGCGACTGATATTCACGACCAAACCAAGTATTTCTTCGCCAATCCTAAATCACCTTTGTATTTCTCCAGGACACTCCGTATCACTACGAAGATCCCAGTTCATTGGATAATCCATCGTATGGTTATATACGAACTCGAAAGGAACTTGTTCCAGTTCGGGGATGGATCCTGGTTCAGAAGAAATAGGAATAAGGTTTATTCGGTTGTCTTTTATCTTCACCTTCTCTCGCATTGCGAGTGCTCCTAGGACTAGGACAGTACACCCATTATGCTTATTGGATAGTCTTCTTCCAAACCATAGGCTGGTGCCGAACGGTAGGGAAGGAAGAAAACCATTTGGCCTAAGGGGTGTGCAGAAGGTAATGACTAAAGACATATAAAGGGATTTGGTGAGGTGGCAAAGAATTATACGGTTATAGTTGTGAATCTGGATAATGGTAGAGGCATTACTAGGAATACCAGGATACCCCATCGAAACATTTCAATGTTTCAGTTCAACTGTGTACTGTTAAAAGAAAACTGATTTCCCGATTAGACACTTGCTCCAGGGTATGTATTTACCAGGTTTGATTCTCACATCTGTATGGTTTTACAGATGATGAGTGGGAGTAAGTTATTGGGAATTAGGTGATCATCCTCATTATATCAGGATTCGTTGTAATCGGTGATATTTGAGGAGATCACCTGGGATGTTTGCCGGTCGGCAAATATTTGGTTTTGAATATCCGCTGTTGTGCACCAATTTCAAATTGATATATCTGTACGTCTATTTTCATAGAGTGAGATATACCTTTTGATATTATGTCGATGACATTTACCTATATCAGTGGATGGTTAGGTAAGGAGTATTAAACAGCGGTGTAATTCTTCTTAACCATAAGTACAGTTTTCAACCTACGACACACAGTGAAAGAGTTGTTAGACTCGGCGGACTTATACAGAGTATTGTATGTTGTCCAGTGTCCATTAGGACAGAGGGGTTGGTCCTCATACTATATTCTGTTTACTTTTAACTTCTCTAGTTCTTAGACATGTGTTTCGTAGAAACACAGGGTCTAAGTTTTGAGGAGTTATAGGTATTTGAATAGAGTAGAGAACCAGGTGTAGCAAGTATCGGGATTCTTCAAGGTGATCGAAGATGTAGACACTTGTGTATGGTATTCAGTTGATAGTAATGGTAAAGAGAAATTGCTTCTCTTTCAGGTTACTCATAATTGGAAGCATTCCTAAGTTGAGTAACGCTGATCGGCCTCTCTCCATTTAGTTGACATGCACTGGAGACAGCTGCATGATTTGAATCTGGTTCAATTAAATCAGTGCCTCTGGTTCTATATTGAATATAGTACAGTTCATATCTTAACATTGTTAAGGTACGGGGAGTTGTCCGGCTTATGATTAAAACCAGACTCTGGATAACTCAAGGCACGTTTCTGTAATGGCTGTTTGTGGGTTGACCCAGGCTATGACGAGGGTTGACTTTCTACCATAAGAAAGATCAATAGTGATATTGTTCTTGACTCGCCACAGTTTTAATAAAAATGGATTTTTTCAAAAACAGTAGTGGGAGTATGGTAGAACTGGAAGTGATTCCAGAACCGCAAACGATTACTGAAGATTTGATAAGGAACCTAAAGATTCAATCTAATTTGACATTCCATTGGCCACTCCGCAGATAAGGTGGGTAACTTCAGGCACCCGAGAGGTACTCCGGTACCCTCAAGGACGGTGACAGGGAAGTTCTTGTTTACCCACACTTGCCATTGTTGTTGTTCCAGGCTGCGAGACCCGGCAGGAGGATGAGTATAGCGTCGTTCTAAACTAGCTTTAGAAATGCACGTCTATATGACTCTGCAAGAGGGTTGTCGTAGTCAGTGGGAGCAGCGGAAGCATTGGTGGACATCAGGCTTATGTCTATTTATAGACTAAAGCAGATATAGCGGAGTTAGATCATCTGTTTCTGATGTGACAGTCATAGGTTTGACGTCATCAGAATAGGGGATGGATCTGTTGAGAAGGTAGTAGGAAGTGATATTCCTATACTACGATCGGTTATACTTTGGTCGTCACACAGTGTTTTCTCCACATGGGACTTAGACATTATATCAGACATACTGGTTACTAGATCTGTGGTTTTAGATCTAAATTTGGGTGGTTTCTCAATCAGGGTACTTTGACAGCATTCTAAGAGTATTTAGAATGGATGACTCTTGGCACGGTAGTATACCTGCAGGTGATGGAGTCACCCTCTCTAAAGGTGTCTTGTAGACTAAAGTAGAGAGGGATGTGCATGATTGGCAGATCACTTGCTTAGGCAATTGAGTCAATCATGAGATGTCAAGTACCACACCAGATGTTGTTCTTGCACTAGATGCAATAAGTTGACATTGATCCAATCCTGGAGAAACAGTCGGAAGCAGTTTTAGAACATAAGTGAATGTTCTAGGAATATGATAACGGCTGCCTCCTTTAGGAGACGGTTATCATTCCAGGCTTCCAAGGTGACATGGACGACAGGGAGGTTGTCAGAGTTATAGTTTTCCTTCTGACGAGGGGCAGTATTTTGGACAGGTGGTCCAAGGAAATACTGAGGGTGGCATGGCGCAGGATACTGATTAAGTTCAGTTGACGATACAGTCTAAGAAGTTTGGATTTGGAGTTCATTTATGAGCTCGGTCCCATCAGACATCCAGACATTCTAAGACAGGTATTGCTCATTTCGGGAGATGGTTTTCTCCGCGAACTTGAGATATAGAGAGAGACATAGAAAGAAACATCTAGGCGGATCCACTCACTGAGGCTATTCCTCGAACACAAGAGTTTCGCAAACAGGCTTTATGAGACTGACTAGTAGAGGAGTTGGGTGTACGGTATCACACGGGCTGTGAGTATGCGACATCGCAATAATTAGCCTTGAGTGCAAGTGGGAGATTGTTGAAGATAGTGCCCTCAGAGTCAATTATTGGATCACAGGCACGTGATTGCAATGATTGAGGGAGGACCTATCCCGGTACTACAGTCTTACTCGAGATGATAGTATGCTATCTGGTTTACCTTTATCAGCGTGTACTGCTTCAGGTGACCTTACATGTCACTATTACACATTGATAGAGCCCATAGGATTCTTGCTTGACGGCCAGCAGTATGAGGGCGATCATATACGTGGGAGCTGGTAGCCTATAAGCATATCCTTAAAAGGTCCCTAGTCGTGGGAGTTTCGAGACAGGGCATCGATTCTCCAGAGTAGACTAGTGTATACAGTCGAGACCCCGACGAGGGGCGGTGGCCGGTCTCACAAGCCACTGGTGTCAGTTGGTTCACCTAAGATGTATACAGGTGCTCATTGGGTTATGAGTACACCGGACAGGACTCGCCGGGAACATGCTAGTTGGTCTTATACCTGACGTCAGATAGCAGTTCCCAGGTGACATGTGTACAGGTTAGTTCATCGATCTGGGGATCGTCATTTGTCTCGTGTGAGTTCCCACTGTGCTTTGATTACTACCCTACCACGGCTCAAAGGAGTCGTGCAAACAGGTTTTAGTTGGGTACAGTCCCGAGCCACATGGAGGCAGTGAGCGGATCTTCGGGGGTTTCGTCTTTCCCGGTATTGCGGGTGAGGTCGCGATGTGTCTAGGAGAGCCATTACACGAAGTCCTTGGCCAAGGCAAGAGATTTACTGGTAGGTATTCCAGTAGTATCTCAGGGTGTTCTGGGCTACACTCCGACACGACTTGTACCGCTTTTGGGGGTCTGACTTTTACCAACCCCCTAGGCCCGACATGCGATGCTCATAGACGAACGGACCGGACTGTACGGATATTGTCACTGACAGGCTCAGTAGGGTGTCAGGATGAGTTCGCTCATCGACGTCCCTTTTAGTCAATAGCTGGTGGCCCGTTACGTATTGGCTTATACCTCTGACGTGCTAGTGGTTAAATCCACAGCCATAGTATTGACGAGTCTTTAGAGTCCACCACACATTCAGTTACTCAGCTTTCGGGCGAAACGCTGTAGAGGCCGTATGGAGATATGGCAGGGTCCGATCAGATACATGCGGTATTGCACGGATCAGGATCGGACGGTTTGTACTAGAGGCTGTATAGATATATGGCAGGGTTCGATCAGATACGTGCGGTATTGCACGGATCAGGATCGGACGAACATTACTAGCCGGCTTTGGTTTAAGCCGGATCCTAGTTTAGTACAGTGTAGATTTTATCTCATTGCATTTGTATCCGGTCGGAATACAGATGCGCGTGTGTATGCACAGTATCGGGGTTTTCCTGTAATTTATTACGGGACCAGTTTTCTGGAGTTGCCAGTTTGCATTCCGTTCCGGCCAGTTTTCCTTTGTTCTTTCCCCGCCGGACTTTTCCGATAGAGGGGGTTATTTGCAAGTTTGCAAATAACACTTTGTGGAGGGTTTTATTGCAAAAGTATTGATTATGATATCTTTCATCCATGATGCATTTATTGTGAAGTGAAAGGATTTGATTTGGATGTGAGTTTTGTGATCATTATGTTCTTGGATGTGGTCACCATTGCTTTTCTCCTACCATCACCTCCCTTCATGCCTTTTGATTCATTCCTCCACCCTTCTCACAAGGAGAATGGCCGGCCACAATTTCTTGAGAGGAGATGAGAAAAATGAGAGAGATTCATTTTTGTGTATAGCATTCTTCATCTCATTCCATTTGCTAGAAAATTGAAAGCACCAATTTTCTTTAGACCATTCCTCCGTCTATGGCAACCAACCCCAAAGAGACATACTCTACACTACATTCTACAGCACTTCTTGGGCATGTCGACTTGCCAGCTTCATGCCCGAGTTGCCTCGGTATAGAGGCGGGAGCCCGTAAAAGATGCAGGCGATGTGGTGCCCTTCCGGCGAAGAGGCGACGACCGGAGTTTCCGCGAGAGATCGGGATGACGACGAGAAGACCGGAGGACTCGGATCACTCGATATATCTCTTCCCATCTTGTAGTTAGCTAGAACTAGTTTAATGGTCCGATCCGGGTGTTTAGTGCGCGGTGGTGCCGGTTTGCAAAGTTCGCAAAATTAAAGTTTATCACCGTTTCCGCATTTGGCCGTCAGATTGACGGCCGGGGCGCCGCCGTGCACTTACAGTAACTCACCCCCGTTGTGCCATAGTATCTTGCAGGTCCGACCCGTCAGCATAGTAGCGGCAGGCGCACTTTCTCATTTTGTTCCTTTTGCTTGTACTTGCGACATTGCTCGTTGGTAGGTTGCGAGGATATGTTATCCCATCATGTATATTATTTGTATCTAGTATACTCCATCTACCCTTGTATATTTGACTAGACGGTGAGACTCGTGGGACTTGTATTTGTGATGTTGTTGTCGATGCTCACTTGAGCCGACGTAGTGTTTCTCATTTCATGCTTTCAGATGCTTATTTCGCACTTTTGTTATACATATTGTATGTGGTTGTGATTCCTCCATTAGCGAAGAGCTAGCTTCCGCTTGGGGATGCCTTATTTCATCATTTATATGTATTTTCATGTGTTGTACCCATTTAGGAGCCAGTATTTACAAAGGAGACTCTACCGAAATTTTCGGGAAAATCTAATGTTGCGAATGTTTAATTCCACTTATTTTGTTAAAACCACTTGCTTTAAAACAAGTTTTCCTTCACTCTAATTGTCAAACGGTTTAGTTATCTGGGCTTTATCTTACTTAGATTACGTTGTGCCTTGAGACGTTTCGTACTTTAAGTGCCAGTCACGTTCCGTACCTTCGGGTCGTGACATAACTAGTCAAACCCAAGAAGCTGCGAATCTCCGTCACTGATACTGGTCTGGGCCAATGCTGTACGACATCGATCTTCTTAAAGTCCGCTCGTATACCATCTCTCGTAACCATGTGACCCAAGAAGTCAACATTTTCCAGCCAGAAAGCACAGTTAGAGGATTTATCAAACAGCGGGTGATCCCTCAAGGTCTGCAATGTGATCCTCAAATGCTGCTTGTGCTACTCTCGACTCTTAGAGTACACCAGAATGTCGTCAATGAACACGATAATGAATTGGTCGAGGAACGACCTGAATATGCGATTCATCAAATCCATGAACGCTGCTGGGGCATTGGTGAGCCCGAACGACATCACCAAGAACTCATAATGCCCATACCGCGTACGAAAAGCAGTCTTCGGAATGTCATCATTCCGAACCCGCAACTTAAGATAACCCGACCGCAAGTCAATCTTCGAGAAATGTCCCGCACCCTGGAGCTGATCAAACAAATCGTCAATGCGAGGTAGGGGATATCTATTCCGCACAGTAACTTGATTCAATTGGCAATAATCATTGCAAAATCTCATACTGTCGTCCTTCTTCTAGACGAACAGGACAGGAGCTCCCCAAGGAGACACAATCGGTCGAATAAGCCCTTTACCCAGCAAATCTTGTAACTGATCCTTAAACACTTTAAGCTCTGCCGGGCCATCCGAAAAGGCGGTATAGAAATAGGCCCCGTGCCGGGGTTCAATTCAATGCATAACTCAACACCGCGCTCAGGTGGCAATCCAAGTAACTCATCAGGAAAGTCATCGGGAAACTCCCTCATAATCGGAACCTAGTCTGACGGGGCCTCTGCGGCTCCAGCATCACGAATATACGCCAAGAATCCCTGACATCCTTTCCTCAAGAGCCGACTAGCGCGAAGGGAAGAAATCAAACTGGGAAGGGTGGCACTACGGCTTCCTGAATAAGAAGAACTGGCTCATCCGGAAAACTAAATCTGACCGCCTTCTCATGGCGGAACACAACCACAGGCAAGATATATCATAATAGTGTGGAAAACCACTTAAAGAGCAAGAAACAGAAAAGCATAGAAGTCGGCTCACACGAGCTCGATACCAGATATCAAATAATACAAGTCTTACAGTCTCGTAGTCTAGGTCCAATATACAAATGGTAGATGGAGTGTACAAGATACAAAAGTAAATATACATGGTGGGAAACAAAAGAATATCCTCACCAAACCCACCTACAAGTATGGCACAAAGGTCGAAGCAAAAGGAGGAAACATAAGTGTTGGATATAGTGCCCTCAAAATTAATTATTGGATCGCAGGAACGTGATTCCAATTATTGAGGAGGACATATACTGATAGGACCGTCTTACTCGCGATGATAGTATACTATCTGGTTTGTCTTTATCATCGTGTACTCCTTTAGGTAACATTACATATCACTATTACACGTTGATAGAGCCCTTGGGATTCTTGCTTGACTACTAGCAGTATGATGCCGATCATATACGTGAGAGTTGGGTAGTCTATAAGCACATCCTTAAAAGGTCCCTAGTCTAGGGAGTTTCGAGACAGGGCATCGATACTCAAGAGTAGACTAGTGTATACAGTCGAGACCCCGAAATGGGGCGGTGGCCGGTCTCACAAGCCATTGGTGTTAGTTGGTTCACCTAAGATGTATATAGGTGCTCATTGGGTTATGAGTACACCGGACAGGACTCGCCGGGAACCTGCTAGTTGGTATTATACCTAACGTCAGATAGCAGTTCCCTGGTGACATGTGTATAGGTTAGTTCATCGACCTGAGATCGTCATTTGTCACGTGTGAGTTCCCACTGTTCTTTGATTATTACCCTACCACGGCTCCAAGGAGTCATGCAAATAGGTTTTAGTTGGGTACAGTCCCGACCCACATGGAGGCAATGAGCGGATCGGCAGGGGTTCGTCTCTCCCGGTATTGGGGGTGAGATCGCGCTGTGTCTAGGAGAGCCATTACACGAAGTCCTCGGCCAAGGCAGGAGATTTACTGGTAGGTATTTCAGTAGTATCTCATGGTGTTCTGGGCAACACTCCGACACGACTTATACCGCTTTTGGGGGTCTGACGTTACAAGCCCCCTAGGCCCGATATGCGATACTCATAGTCGAACGGACCGGACTGTACGGATATTGTCACTAATAGGCTCAATAGGGTTATAGGATGAGTTATCTCGTCGTCTTCCCTTTTGCTCAATATATGGGCAACCGTTACGTACAGATTGTACCACTGACGTGCTTGTGGTTAAACCCACTGCAAGAGTATTGATGAGTCTTTGGAGTCCCCCACAGATAGTTTCCCAAGTTCGGGTGAAACATTGTAGAGGCCGTATGGTTTAATGACAGGGTTCGAACATACACGTGCATTTGTGCACGTGTCATGATTCGGACGGATAATACTAGTGGGCTTTGGTTTAAGCCGGATCCTAGTATTATATTGTGCTGGAAAACTTTCGTCTCATTGCATTCGTATTCAGTCAGAATACAGATGCGGGTATGTATATACGGTTGAGGGGTATTCTCTTAATTTCATTACATGATACTTCTAGAAGATGCTACCTCATTATTGTATTAACCATTTGGATTAATGGTTTAATGAGGTGGAGGGCGAGTCATGTTTGGCTTTAAATGAAGCATATCTCTTTTGGTGATTCATGGGGTGAGTCATATAGTGACTCATCCTACACTATTCTTGCATGCTTAATTTAAGATAAGTTTTGTGAGATATTTTGGTTAACTTTTGAATTTATCCTTGTGTTGCTAGTGTTAGTTGTATATATGCCCTAGAGGGCATTGTTGTACATATGATGTATATTATAGTGGATGCTTGGATATATATAGAGAGGACTTTCTTGCTCGATATGATAGTATGCTATCTGGTTTCACTTTATCTAAACATGTTGACTTGTATTTGTTTACTGTCTTGCTCTCACATGTTGATAAAGCCCTTAGGATATGTACTCGACTACTAGGACTATGATGCAGATCATACTAGTTGGGCCAAGGTAGTCCAAGAGTACATCCAATAATTGTTCCTAGTAGAGGGTTTATCGAGACAGGGTATCGATACACAAGAGTAGACTAGTATATACGCATCTCGACCCATATGATGGGCGATGGATGATCCTATATCCATCGTTGTTTGACATCAAAGATGGTGTATGGGTGCTCAGTAGAGACTGGGTACACTGAACGGACTCGTCGAGAACTCCCAGATGGTATTATACCTATCGTCAGATAGCAGTTCTCTAGTGACACTGGTACAGGTTAGTCTTTAGACCCGAGATCGTCATAGAGTCTTGTGTGATTTCCACCGTGCTTTGATTTCCACCTTCCCACGTCCAAGAGGGCATGCAAAACAGTGGCCTTTGGGTACAGTCCCGAATCACATGGAGGCAATGAGTGATAGGAGGGGTTTTGTCTCTCCTGTTATTGGGTGTTGATGTTACGCTGTGTTCGATTGGCTATAACTGGAAGTCCCTGGCTAAGGCTGTTATGGTGATTTACTGGTAAGAGTTATCAGTAGTTTCTTGACCGGTTATGAGCCTCACATCGACACGACTTATCGGTTACTGGGTCTGACGTTCACCACCCCTAGACTGGATATGCGACATATCAGACGAAAAGACCGGACTGTACGGGTAGTGTTACTGATTGGCTCGACGGGAGTTTTGACGACTTCGCTGGTTTTCTTCTGATCGCTCAATACCCGGGTGGCCGTTACGTTTAGCTGACCGCTTGCGGCTTGTGAGTGTTTGATATGATTATCACCCACTGCCGGCGTATTGACGAGTCTTAGAGTCCCACACAGGAATTTCCAAGCTCAGGCGAAACGATGTGGTGTGCATATGAGATATGTGCGGGACCCGATTGAATGCGAGTATGTGATACCGTATATTAATCGGGCGTTTTTCTATTGGTCGGGTCATATGTTATATGACCGGTTTGTTAAATCAAGTGTTGATTTAACATTTGACTTTTAGTTTAATTCTTTATTTAAACACTTTTCTTTGAAGAAGATGTATGCATGCATGTATGCACATGTTGATGTGCATGGACACATACATGTATACATGGATAGTTATCATGGTTGATGATACACTATATGGTGGCAATGCAAGACTCACATGGTTGTTAATATATATATATATATATATATATATATATATATATATATTTATTTATTTATCTTTGAGTTAAATTTAATGATAATTCACTCATGGTTAATGTTTATCTTGTTTTGACTTTGTGACCATTCCTGACCTAACTTTTAACCATGGGTTAATTATCTTTTACCTTTTAACTCTATGAAAAAATATCTAGATATTAACTAACCATGGTTAGGTGAGAAGGATTTAATATGATTATTTCATTCGCATCTCTTTTTATATATTATTATACATCACAAAAGCTTTTGAGCTTGAGCTTTGCTATCATCTTCTTCTTCCTCCCTCTCTTGAGTTTTCATTTGAGTGAGTTAGTTAAAAAGAAAGGGTTTTGATTAGAGAATACAAACCGCCTTATCATTCTACACACATCTAGCACATTTGTGTACGGTGTTTGCTACATTTTTTCTATGGATCAAGTAAAGCAAGGAGCTTTCGATAAAGGGACTTCGGGTGGATCATCGTGGACTTGGAAGGTTGCTAGCGATCCGTTCCAAACTTTCAAAGGTCCAAGTAGTCACCAAAGAGAGACTACAAAGGTTCTAATCTTTACTCTTAGTGATAGATTGTTCTTTGTATGTGATACAATACTTGTTACCCTAAATATTCTATTTATAATTCATGGTTTGTTTGCTTTGCACCTCTCTAAATATTAATATAGCATGAGTGATGCTACCAAACCCTAGACTAGGTGCAAGGGAAACCCAACAGTGGTATCAGAGCCAAGCTAGAATTTTAGACACAGTGTTAAAATAATTACGAAAACGAAATCGACTCCGAAATACGGTATTATGGAACCCTCATTTTGGTCTCTGTAAATTTTCTAAAAAGTCTTTTAAAAATTTTTCAAACAGCTGCAGAATGGAGAATGGGAGATCCTAAGAACATGGGTGAAATTTGGAGAGAGGGCCTTGGAATTTGACCGAGCCCCAGGCCAGAAATTTCGGCCTGGTCGGCCCCCTTAACCCCTCTAGACTCCGTATTTCTCCTGTGCTCTTATCTTCTATATTTGGGGTTTCTAGTATTGTTTGCTTAGGCCAATTTTCATGTGATGATTAGTTTGACCTGGGGCTAATTCGTAGTGCTTCGTAGTCGTATTATTTAACACTGTATTGGTAGCCTTGACTATTTTTAGCAGTTCGATCGAACTTCAAACACAACATTTTGTACCTCGCTGAAATTTCCAAGTGTTGTAATTTTCCGACGTTGATTATATTTGTAAAATCATGCAAGTACCCCTATGGACCCCCTAGAAGACTATACTAACCTTAACTCGATTTTATGCCAATAGAACTACGATCAAACCTTAGGGTATGCCGTAGATCCGTGGTGTCATAGGTGAGGCATTGGTTAACCCTTCTACGGCTGGTCCATAAACACCGTGGCACAGTTTTAGAGTATTTTTGACTTTGCTCAAGTGTTGAGGTCACGGGGTAATTTATGAGTGTATGTTGATTCGATCGAAACGTTATACATTGTCTTGGTATATCTGTAATGTGATACAATATGTGGAATTCATAGAGTTAGGCATGAAATCCGCAATATGTGATATTTCGGGTTTACGATGTCTAAGATGATTTTGGATTCCAAATATTGTAGTTTTTCACTTTTCTTTTCTGCGACCGTAAGCATAGTAAATGGTGTATCGCCGGCTTCGTTGCTATACATCAATGACAATCGGGATACGCATACTTTCTTACGTTTATGATATTAGATATTGTAGGGTTACTAGGCACTGTCACAAGGGTCTAGAAGGCATCAACCATGCCCGATTTAAAATTTAGAAGTGCCCAACAATCTAAAGCGAGGATCTTTGCTAGATAATTAGGGTTAAACATGCAAGTAAACATCTTTACAACTAAGAGAAAGGGATTACAACCTTTGTAGTCCATTCCTTCGTTTCATAAGCTCTGAGTAGTAGTCCCTTCGCCGCGATCCATGATCTCCCGGACTCAAGAGAGGCTCCACAAGCTGAACGATCCATGCTTGCTTGAAGTCTTCCTTTTCGAAGATGATCTACCTTGAAGTTTTTTTTTTAACTCAAGCTCTCACTTCTCTAATCAAGTATTAATGAAGTGAACACTCTAATCTAATTGGCCAGAATAGATGAGGATGATGAAGTAGGAATTATGCTCTCTTTTATTATCAATGTCTTACACTAATCCATCACAAAACCAAAAGCTAGATAACTTTTTGAGGAGGAAGAAGAAGATGAAGTCTTTTGTGATGAATAATGAATTGTTATTCTCATTACAAATGCAACCCATGGTTAATAATGAAAGGGCTAACCATTATAGAGATTTAACTAAGGTAAAGGGTTTGGGTTGGGTTAGGAAATATCTCCACAAATATCAACACATAATATCTTAGCTTAAAACAAAACAAAAGCATTTCTTGAAGCTTCATGAAAAAGCTAATCCAAATCAAACCCTAATCATGTTTAATCTCCACTAATCATGTTGTATTAGTAATCATAACTTGTTACAATATTATATATCACATACATAATATATTTTTGTAACAAAAGAAAATAATACAATTAACATATATCGCATATATATCAATGTATTATCCGGTGAGAAAATGAATCAATAAAGCGAGCCAATATTAGTTAATGTAACGTAATATATCACATATATAATTATACATTAAATTATCGAATCAACACTTGATCCGACAATCCGCCTATTTCTCAAATAACCGACTAATATAATCTGTATCAGTTCATCGAATCAACACTAGATCCGATGACCCAGCTATATCACATATACCCGGCCGATATCTAATATCGCGAGAATAGAATACGGTATCTCATATGGATCCCGAACATATCACATATGTACTCCTACTCCGTTTTGCCTGAGTCAAGAAACCTCTGGGTAGGACTCTAAAGAATCGTCAATACGCCGGCAGTAGGTGATGATCATATCAAACACTCACAAGCTGCAAGTGTAACATCCACCCAGGTATTGATCGATCAGAATATCAATAAGCAAGCCTGTACATTCTCCTGTCAATCCAATCAGTAACACTCCCGTACAGTCCGGTCTCTTCGTCTGATATGTTGCATATCTAGTCTAGGGGTAGTAAACGTCAGACCACAGTAACCGATAAGTTGTGTCGATGTCAGGCTCATAACAGGTCGAGAAACTACTGATAACACTTATCAGCATCACTCTATATCAGCCCTGGCCAAGGACTTCCAGTTATAGCCTATCGAACACAGCACAACATCAACTCCCTATACCGGGAGAGACGAATCCCTTCCTATCGCTCATTGCCTTCATGTGATTCGGGACAGCACCCAAAAGCCACCGTTTTGCACGCCCACTTGGACGTGGTAAAGTGGAAATCAAAGCACAGTAGGAATCTCACAGGACTCTCTGACGATCTCGGGTCTACAGACTAACCTGTACCAGTGTCACCGGAGAACTGCCATCTAACGTGAGTTATAATACCATCTGGGAGTTCTTGGCTAGTCCGTCCAGTATACCCAGTCTCCACTGAGCACCCGTACACCATCTTTGGTGTTAAACACCGATGGATATGGGATCATCCATCGCCCATCATATGGGTGAAGATGCGTATACGCTAGTCTACTCTGGTGTATCGATGCCCTGTCTCGACACACCCTCGACTAGGAACAGTTATAGGATGTGCTCGTTGACTACCCTGGCCGTAGTAGTATGATCTCATCATAGTCCCAGTAGTCGAGTACATATCCTAAGGGCTTTATCAACATGTGAGAGTAAGACAGTAAACTAATATAAGTCAACATGTTAAGATAAAGTGAAACCAAATAGCATACTATCATGACGAGCAAGAAAGTCCTCTCTATATATATCCAAGCATCCACTATAGTATACATCATATGTACAACAATGGCCCCTAGTGTATATATATAACTAATAATCTCCCACTTGCACTATGGCCAGCTGTTGTAGTATCTCATACCCAGCATCCCGAAGAGTCTCTCAAACTGTGTCTGGAGAATGGCCTTCGTGAATGGATCCGCTGTGTTGTCCTTCATATCAACTATCCTGACCTCGATCTCCCGGCGATCAACTATCTCCCGAATTAGGTGATACAGCCTCAGAATATGTCTGGACATCTGATGGGACCTGGGTTCCTTGGCCAAAGCCACAGCTCTATTGTTATCACAATACAAAGGTATTGGATGCTCAATGGATGGAACAACACCATGTTCAGTAATGAACTTCTTCATCCAGACAGCCTCTTTTGCAGCATCGTTGGCAGCGATGTATTCAGCCTCTATCGACGAGTCTGGAACGGTTTCCTGTTTGGAACTCTTCCAACACACCGCCCCTCTATTGAGGGTAAAGAAAAATCCCGAGAGCGTCTTAGAGTCGTCCTTATCACTTTGGAAGCTTGAATCGGTAAAGGACTCCACCTGGAGTTCTCTGTTACCATACACCAAGAACATCTCCTTAGTTCTTCTCAAGTACTTGAGAATGTTCTTCACAGCTATCCAGTGACTCTCTCCAGGATCTGCTTGATACCTACTCACTATACTTAGTGAGTATGCTACATCGGGTCTGGTATATAGCATCGCATACATGATAGAGCCAACTGCCGAAGCATAGGGTATCACTTGCATGCGAGCTCTCTCCAAATCAGTCTTGGGAGACATCTCTTTGGTGAGAGTGAGTCCAGAGATCGTGGGTAGGTTCCCACGCTTGGATTCTTCCATGCTAAACCTCTTTAGTATGGTGTCAATGTACCTGGATTAGGACAATCCTATTATCTGTTTAGATCTATCTCTATAGATCTTTATTCCCAGTATGCACGAGCTATCATCTAGATCTTTCATTGAGAATCTTTGTGATAAGAAGAGCTTGACCGACTACAGCATAGGAACATCATTCCCTATCAAGAGTATGTCATCCACGTACAATATGAGGAAGACAACCTTACTCTCTGCAACCTTTTTATATATACAAGGTTCATCTACGTTTTTGATGAAGTCAAACTCTTTGACTACCACATCAAAGCAGATGTTCCAACTCCGTGATGCCTGTTTTAACCCGTAGATGGATTTAAGCAGCTTGCATACTTTTCTGTTGCTCCCATTATCTACGAAGCCCTCTGGCTGAGTCATGTACACGCACTCCTCTAAATCACCATTTAGAAAGGCGGTCTTAACATCCATTTGCCAGATTTCGTAGTCATGGTATGCAGAAATGGCAAGTAAGATCCGGATGGACTTAAGCTTAGCCACTGGAGAAAAGGTTTCGTCATAATCCACACCTGAACATTGACGAAATTCCTTTGCAACAAGTCTAGCTTTGTAAGTCTCAACTTTTCCATCTATACCTAGTTTCTTCTTAAAGATCCATTTGCTCCCAATGGGTTTACCCCTTCAGGAGCAACTTCCAAAGTCCATACTTTGTTGGTGTACATGGATTCCATCTCAGATCGCATTGCATCCAGCCACTTCAAAAAGTAAACACTCGTGATGGCCTGCTTGAAGCTATTCGGGTCATCATCTTCCACCATCAACGAGAAAACCGTAGTATCTCTCAGGTGGATAAGAAACCCTACTAGATCGGCGGAGAGGCTGGGGTTCGTTGGGTACTACTGAATCCTCTGGTTTCACTAAATCTTCAGTTGCAGTTTGTGTCGCTGGAACTTCTTCCAGTTCTACCTTATTGCCACTATCTTGTTTCATAAGAAAACCCTTTTCTAAGAAGGTGGCATGTCGAGAAACAAACACTTTTTGTTCCTCGGAGTGGTAGAAGATATACCCTTGCGAATGCTTGGGATATCCAATAAACTTGCACAAAACTGACCTTGCCTCGAGCTTGTCCGGATTTTGTGTTTTCACATATGCCGGACAACCCCATATCTTAATGTAATTAAGATGTGGTTTCTTTCCTTTCCATATCTCATATGGAGTGGTTGGCACAGATTTGGTGGGAACCCTATTCAATAGGTCTATGGTTGTCTCAAGCGCATACCCCCAGAAGGAAACAGGTAACTCAGCAGTGCTCATCATAGAGCGTACCATATCTAATAGGGTGCGATTCTTCCGCTCCGATACACCATTGTGCTGTGGTGTATAAGGAGGAGTAAACTGAGAGAGAATCCCATTCTCTTTTAGATAGTCCAGGAACTCATTGCTTAAGTATTCTCCTCCTCGATCAGGTCGTAGGATCATAATACTTTTTCCCGTTTGGTTCTCTACTTCGTGCTTATATTCCCCGAATTTTTCAAAAGCTTCAGACTTGTGTTTCATCAAGAACACATGTCCGTATCTTGAGAGATCGTCAGTGAATGTAATGAAGTAGGAAGAACCGTTCCTGGCATGGGTAGACATGGGTCTACATACATCACTATGTATCAGCCCCAAGAGTTCTGTAACTCTTACTCCGTGTCCACTAAACGGAGTTTTGGTCATTTTTCCTTTGAGACATGACTGGCAAGTATCATAAGATGATAATTCGAACGTATTCAAATATCCAACCTTTAGTAACTTAGCTAGTCATATCGCATTGATATGACCAAGTCTATAATGCCATAAGAAGGATTCGTTCATTTTTGAACTCTTCCACTTGTGTGTGTTTTGTATATTAAGGACTATATTTTTATTTAGAACGTATATGCCATTATGTAACGAGCCTGATCCAATCAACTTTTGATTTAGGAGGATGTTCATAACATTATCCTTTATTACAAAATTATATCCTTCTTCACTTAATAAAGAAACTGATGTAATGTTGCACATCATGTTCGGTATAAAATAGCACCCGTTCAGAATCAATATATTACTACTTGGTAATTCCAGGTGATATTCGCCAACAGCTTTGGCTGCAATATCTGCACCATTCCCTACTCTTACGGAATGATCACTCATTCCCAGTTCTCTACCTTTATGCAGCCCACATAACATATTACATATGTGGGATCCCGATCCGGTATCTAATACCCAGGACGTAGAGTGGACTGAGAAACAGTTCTCGATAACTAACACACCCGAAAAAGATGCATCAACATGCTTATTCTTCGTTTGGGCGGTGTGAGAATCCAGATATTCTCCTATTTCCTGCTCAGTCCTATAACACTTATAAGAAAGAACGGGACCAACGTTCACCTACTCAGTATAATAAGCGGGTTCAGTCAATACATCCAAATTATTATCTTGATTAAGGCCTGACATGGTCGCTACCTGGAGAGAGAGAGAAGGAAACACTTTAGCGTATACTCTTGCAAGATTAGATTGGTTATTATCTTATCTAATCAGGATGTCTCCCACTGTTTTTATCAAATCTTCCTTCAAACCCTAAAAGGAAAGATTACCCGGGATTAATTACACCTCACAAGTTCGCCAACCTTTCAGCCAGATCAGTGTTGGTACATTGAGGGAGGTTCCCTGTGCTTTCGCACGGACCTAATTAAAATAAACCTCGTTTTCCCAGAGGCATAACCCCGTTAACACCTTTCTAGACACCTACTTGATCGGCTAATTGTACTGTGTAAGATACTCCCAGGAGTAACTTTTACTCGCAGTGGGTATCAGGATCCATCAATCTCATAGAAGCTATGCAATCTCATTGCAAATTTCAACACTTGAAATTCCCGACAATTCTTTTACCCCTAGCGTGTTATGACCTTGACGCATGCCAAACAACCCATAGTCCACTAGTCAAGTTCAACCCGTACATTTCGTGATTGAATCAAACCCATCCGTACAACCTTTGACGCATGCCAAACATTGCCGTACGAATACCCTAATCCAATCGCATCTCATGGTACAGATAAGTAGTAATTAGCTACCGTACACTATGCCTTGACGCATGCCAAACTACTGTAACACGAATATTAAATATTACTTATCTAAAATGACGGAGGGCTACGCAGGGTTTTTAGAAAACCATGAGCATAATGAACTTGATATCGTTGTAGAAACAAGTGATTTTTGAAAAGGAGTGTTTTTTAGGCTTTTCCAGTTTCGCTAAAGAGGTCATTCCGGGTGAAGGGATCTCGGCTCTTTCCTCATCGAATAAGTTGCAGGATATTTCATAAGTACCGCTCTGCAAAGCAAGAACTATAGAAGCAATCAAAAACTAATCCGTGAGTTTGTAGCATCTGCCAGTTCTGCTAAAGTGGTCACTCCCGGTGAAGGGATCTCGGCTCTTTCCTTATCGAGTAAGGTGCAGGGTATATCATATATACCGCTGTGCAAAGCAAGACTGTAGCTACCCTTTTTATAAAGTTTTGATTCTACAACATCTTTTTAGGTTTCTTTTCTTTTATTAATCTCATTAATAAATCCCATAAGTTATACTTCCTAAGCATCACAGAAGAAACGAAAGCTGTAATATTTATATATCATCATGTATATATAGTATAAGCATTCTTCTCAGGCAGTAATATGATCTCATCACAGAACATTGCAGCAGAAGATAACATATGAAATATTGGATATACTAGGACGTCCGTGTTTTACATCGAACCAGTATAAAACACGGATTCAACGGTCGCAATAAATAGCCAAACCTACATCCCTAGACCCCTACGAGAGCGGCAAGCAACACTTCCAATTCTAGGGTTAGGAGACCTGGTCTCGACTCCTCGAGATGGCCTCCCACTGGACCCTAGAACTCGGTTACTTATGCTCCTCTCCTTGGGTCTACCGATTGCGGAAAATTAAATAATATACAATGGTGACAACAACGTCAACCCGGAAGTGCCCCAATAAAAGAATATTACATACAAATGAATTTTACATGAATGAAAATTAAAACCCTCATCTCACATAAAACCCTCGGCTATTCAGAACACGACGATCCAATATAACACATCACAGTAACACATAATATCTCATATCATCAACATAACCAAGTATGCGTATCCCGATTGTCGTTGATGTATAGCAACGAAGCCGGCGATACACTACAGACTATGCTTACGGTCACAGAAAAGAAAGTGTAAAACTACAACATTTGGAATCCACAATCAGTTTAGACATCTTAAATCCGAAATATCACATACTTCGCATTTCATGCCTAACTATATGAATTCCACATATTGTATCACATTCAAGATAAATAGAAAAAGTTAAACTTTCCGATCGAATAATAAAACACCTAAGAATTCCCAAATAGCTCAACACTTAAGCGGATTTCAAAAATCCCAGAACATGTCACCGCTCCAATGAACCAGCCGTAGAAGGGTCAAACCAACGCCTCACAGATATGCTTGCATGTTTATCCGAAAGTTTTAAACTCAAGAAAAATTCAACACTTGAATGTTTTTCGTGTCGGGAAAAAGTGAGTTATTGATATCCGTTCGAACATTTTAACACGTCCTAAATTATCCGAAAAACTAAACGAAGTGAAACATTCCGATCGAATCAACGAATACAAAAGATCTCCAGAAAACTCAACACTTGAGTAAGATTAAAAATTCCCAGAAGTATGTAGTAATAGCCGCAGATGAACCCTAGAAAAAACAATCACTGACACCCAAGTACTGCCGCGGAACCGCCGCAAAAAGCATGTTAAGTCCGCGGTTCCGCGGCTACTTTAGGGCTACAGTGACCCGTATTTCACAGTAATCCATAAAATTTCCTGCTGAATTTTCTGAGTATTTTTAATACGGAAAAATCATATTTTTGAAAAATTTCCAGAGCTGGGTCAAAATTCGACGTTTCGGGGTTCGATCAAACTTTTAACTTCGTATACATGTCACCTAATGCTCTAGATAGGCTCTGATACCACTGTAAGGTTACTAGGCACTGTCACAAGGGTCTAGAGGGCATCAACCATGCCCGATTTACAATTTAGAAGTGCCAAACAACCTAAAGCGAGGATCTTTGCTAGATAATTAGGGTTAAACATGCAAGTAAACGTCTTTACAACTAAGAGAAAGGGATTACAACCTTTGTAGTCCGTTCCTTCATTTCATAAGCTCCGAGTAGTAGTTCCTTCGCCGCGTTCCATGATCTTCCGGACTCAAGAGAGGCTCTACAAGCCGAACGATCCATGCTTGCTTGAAGTCTTCCTTTTCGAAGATGATCTACCTTGAAGTATCTTTAACTCAAGCTCTTACTTCTCTAATCAAGTATTAATTAAGTGAACACCCTAATCTAATTGGCTAGATTAGATGAGGATGATGGAGTAGGAATTATGAACTCTTTTATTATCAATTTCTCACACTAATCCATCACAAAACCAAAAGCTAGAAAGCTTTTTGTGGAGGAAGAAGAAGATGAAGTCTTTTGTGATGAATAATGAATTGTTATTCTCATTACAAATGCAATCCATGGTTAAAAATGAAAGGGCTAACCATTGTAGAGATTTAACTAGGGTAAAGGGTTTGGGTTGGGTTAGCAAATATCTCCACAAATATCAACACATAATATCTTAGCTTAAAACAAAATAAAAGCTTCTAGAAGCTTCATGAAAAAGCTAACCCAAATTAAACCCTAATCATGTTTAATCTCCCCTAATCATGTTGCATTAGTAATCATAACTTGTTACAATATTATATATCACATATATAATATATTTTTGTAACAAAATAAAATAATACAATTAACATATATCGCATATATATCAATGTATTAACCGGTGAGAAAATGAATCAATAAAGAGAGCCAATATTAGTTAATGTAACGTAATATATCACATATATAATTATACATTAAATTATCGAATCAACACTGGATCCGACAATCCGCCTATTTCTCAAATAACCGACTAATATAATCTGTATCAGTTCATCGAATCAACACTTGATCCGATGACCCGGCTATATCACATATACCCGGCCGATATCTAATATCGCGAGAATAGAATAGGGTATCTCATATCGTAATATTCTCGATCGCGCACATATCACATATGTATTCCTACTCCGTTTTTCCAGAGTCAAGAAATCACTGTGTAGGACTCTAAAGAATCATCAATACGCCGGCAGTAGGTGATGATCATATCAAACACCTACAAGCTGCAAGCGGTCAGCTAAACGTAACAGCCACCCAGGTATTGACCGATCAGAAGATCAACAAGCAAGCCTGTACATTCTCCTGTGAATCTAATGAGTAACCCTCCCGTACAGTCTGGTCTCTTCGTCTGATATGTTGCATATCTAGTCTAGGGGTGGTAAACGTCAGACCCCAGTAACCGATAAGTCGTGTCGATGTGAGGCTCATAACAGGTCGAGAAAATACTAATAACACTTATCAGCATCACTCTATATCAGCCCTGGCCAGGGACTTCCAGTTATAGCCAATCGAACACAGCACAACATCAACTCCCTATACCGGGAGAGACGAATCCCCTCCTATCGCTCATTGCCTCCATGTGATTTGGGACTACACCCAAAAGCCACCATTTTGCACGCCCTCTTCGACATGGTAAGGTGGAAATCAAAGCACAGTGGGAATCTCATAAGACTCTATGACGATCTCGGGTCTACAGACTAACCTGTACTAGTGTCACCGGAGAACTGCCATCTGACGTGAGGTATAATACCATCTGGGAGTTCTCGGCGAGTCTGTCCAGTGTACCCAGTCTCCACTGAGCACCCGTACGCCATCTTTGATGTCAAACACCGATGGATATGGGATCATCCATCGCCCATCATATGGGTCAAGATGCGTATACGCTAGTCTACTCTGGTGTATCGATGCCCTGTTTCGACACACCCTCGAGTAGGAAAAGTTATAGGATGTGCTCGTTGACTACCCTGGCCCCACTAGTATGATCTCATCATAGTCCAAGTAGTTGAGTACATATCCTATGGGCTTTATCAACATGTGAGAGTAAGACAGTAAACTAATATAAGTCAACATATTAAGATAAAGTGAAACCAAATAGCATACTATCATGACGAGCAAGAAAGTCCTCTCTATATATATATCCAAGCATCCACTATAATATACATCATATGTACAACAATGGCCTCTAGGAGATATATATGACTAACAGATATTATGTGTTGCTGTAATATGTTATATTGGATCGTCGTGTTCTGAATAACCGGGGATTTTATGTGAGATGAGGGTTTTGATTTTCATTCATGTAAAATTCATTGTATCTAATATTCTTTTATTTGGGCAGTTCTGGGTTGAGGTTGATGTCACCATTGTATATTATTTACTTTTTCGCATTAGGATAGACCCAAGGAGGGGAGCACAAGTTACCGGATTCTAGGGTCCAGTGGGAGGCCATCTCTAGGAGTCGAGACCGGGTCTCCTAACTCTAGAATGGACAGCGTTACTTGCCGCTCTCGTAGGGGTCTAGGGATGTGGGTTTGGCTATTCATCACGACCGTGGAATCCGTTTTTTATACAGGCTCAAAATAAAACACGGACCTCCTAGTATATCCAATATTTCATAGGTTTCTTCTGCTGCTGATATACTGTGATGTGATCATATTATATGCGTGAGACGAATGCTTTATTATTGTATATATGATATATAATAAACGCTGCTTATGTTTTACCCCCGTGCTAGTCCCGTCACGGTATGCCGTTAGTTAAGTAACCTAACGGTGCATAACGGGACACTGTGGCGAATGCGGATGGCATAAGCGTACGTTGTATTTTCGTTTCTTCTTTGATTCCTAGGAAGCATAAATGATGGGATTCATTAATGAGATTAGTGAAAGAAAAAGAAACCTAAAAGATGTTGTAGAATCAAATTTTTTATAAAAGGGTAGCTCTAGTTTTTGCTTTGCATAACAGTATTCCTTGTACAATATCCAGCACCTTATTTGATGAGGAAAGACCCGAGTTCCCTTCACCGTGAGTGACCTCTTTTGCAATACTAGCAGTTGCTATAAACTCACGGTTTAGTTTTTGATTGCTTCTATAGTTCTTTCTTTGCACAACGGTTTTTATGAAATATCCTACACCTTATTCGATAAGGAAAGAGCCGAGATCTCTTCACTGGGAGTGACCACTTTAGCGAAACTAGAAAAGCCTCAAAAACACTCCTTTTTCAAAAATCACTTGTTTCTACAGTGATATCAAGTTCATTACGCTCATGGTTTTCCGAAAAACCTGTGTAGCCCTCCGTTATTTCCGATAAGTATTATTTAATATTCGTGCTACGGTAGTTTGGCATGCGTCAAGGCGTAGTGTACGGTAGCTGATTAGTACTTATCTGCAATATAAGATGTGATTGGATTAGGATATTCGTACGGCGTTGTTTGGCATGCGTCAAGGGTCGTACGGGCGGGTTTAATTCAATCAGGAAATGCACGGGTTGAACATGACTAGCGGACTATGGGTTGTTTGGCATGCGCCAAGGTCATAGCACGCTAGGGGGAAAAGCATTATCGGGAGTTTCAACAGTTGAAATTTGCAATGAGATTGCATACCTTCTATGAGATACATGGATCCTGATACCCACTGCAAGTAAGAGTTACTCCTGAGAGAGTTTTACACAGGAAAATTAGCCGATCAAGTAGGTGATTAGAAAGGTGTTAACGGGGTTATACCTATGGGAAAACGAGATTTATTCTAATTAGGTCCGTACGAAAGCACGAGGAACCTCCCTCAAAGTACCAACACTGGCCTGGCCGAAAGATTGGCCAACTTGTAAGGTGTAATTAATCCCGGCTAGTCTTACCTTTTTGGGTTTGGAGGAAGATTTGATAAAAACAGTGGGAGCCATCCTGATTAGATAAGATAATAACCAATCTAATCTTACAAGAGTATACACTAAAGTGTTTTCTTCTCTCTCTCTCCAGGTAGCGACCATGTCAGGCCTTAATCAAGATAATAATATGGATGTATTGACTGAACGCGCTTATTATACTGAGGAGGGGAACGTTGGTCCCGCTCCAACATATAATTGTTATAAGTCCGAGTAGGAAATAGGAGAATATCTGGATTCTCACGCCGCCCAAACGAAGAATAAGCATGATGATGCATCTTCTTCAGGTGTGTTAGTTATTGAGAACCGTTTCTCAGTTCACTCTACGTCCTAGGTATTAGATACCGGATCGGGATCCCATATATGTAATATGTTACATGGGCTACGGAAAAGTAGGGAACTGGGAGAGGGTGATCATTTCGTAAGAGTAGGGAATGGTGCAAATGTTGCAGCTAAAACTGTTGGCGAATATCACCTTGTGTTGCCAAATGGTAATACAATGATTCTGAACGAATGCTATTACATTCCGACCCTGATATGCAATCTTATATCAGTTTCTTTAATGAGTAAAGAATGATATAATTATGTAATACAGGATAATTTTATGAACATCTTCCTGAATCAAAAGTTGATTGGATCAGGCTCGTTAAATAATGGAATATACGTTCTGAATCAAACTACAATACTTAATGTACAATACACACACAAGAGGAAGAGTTCAGAAATGAACGAATCCTTCTTGTGGCATTGTAGACTAGGTCATATCAATACGACACGACTAGCTAAGTTACATAAAGATGGATATTTGAAACTGTTCGAATTTTCATCTTATGACACTTGCCAGTCATGTCTAAGAGGAAAGATGACCAAAACTCTGTTTAGTGGACATGGAGAAAGAGTTAGAGAACTCTTGGGACTGATACATAGTGATGTATGTGGTCCAATGTCTACACATGCCAGGAATGGTTCTTCTTAGTTTATTACATTCACTGACGATTTCTCAAGATACGGACATGTGTTCCTGTTGAAACACAAGTCTGAAGCTTTTGAGAAATTCAGAGAATATAAGAACAAAGTAGAGAACCAAAAGGGTAAAAGTATTAAAATCCTTCGATCAGATCGAGGAGGAGAATACTTTGTTAGTGTATATGCCCTAGAGGCCATTACTGTATCATACTAGCTTGTATATTACTTGATGGAAGCTTGGGATATTCACAGTTGTATAGACAATCTTGCTCAAAATGGTAGTATGCTACTTCGTTTGTCTCTACTTCAATATGTGCATGTGTTTCTTTTAGCATATCGCTTATATACATATTAGTAGAGCCTTTATGATCTTTGCTTGATTACCAGCGTTGTGATGGCGCTCACACTCGTGGGGGCTGGGTAATCCATAAGCACATCCTTATATAGGTCCCTAGTCGTAGGACTATCGAGACAGGGCATCGATACTCCGGAGTAGACTAGCGTATGCGCTTCTCATCCCAGCGGGGGAGACGGTCTGCCCTACAGCCGTCAGTACGTCGTACTTGAGATAGTATGCGGGTGCTCGTTAGGTTACGAGTACACTGGACAGGACTCGTCGGGAACTGTTGGTTGGTATTATACCTATCGTCAGTTATCAGTTCCCAACAGCTTAGTCCGCCGACTTGACACTGTCACTTCGCCTCGAGTGTGTTCCCACTGTACTTAGATTACTACCCTACCACGGCTTAAAGGAGTCGTGCAAACAGGTAGTAGTTGGGTGCAGTCCCGAAGCACTTGGAGGCAGTGATGGTTAGACAGGATTCGTCTCTCCCGGTATTGGGGGTTGACATCGCGCTGTGTCTAGGAGAGCCATTACACAAGTAGTCCCTGGCCAGGGCAAGCGAGATATACTGGTAGGTTTCCAATGTTATCTCAGGGTGTTCTGGGCTACACTCCGACACGACTTGTACCGCTATTAGGGGACTGACGTTCACCGCCCCCCTAGGCCCGCCATGCGATGTATCAGACGAACAGACCGGACTGTACGGAGATTGTCACATACAGGCTCAGTAGGAGTTCGGATGGGTTTACCTCATCGGCCTTCTTATCGACATTTACCTGGGGACCGTTACGTACAGCTAGTGCCGCTTGCGGTCTGTGGTTAAACCCACTGCCAGCGTAGTGTCGAGTCTTTAGAGTCCCACACAGAGAGTTTCCCTGCACTGAGCGAAACGTGTAGAGGCCGTATGGTTTTACGGCAGGGCTACGATCACATACGTGCACTTGTGTGCGTATGCTGTTCGGGCAGGCAATACTAGTGGGCTTTGGTTTAAGCCAGATCCTAGTATTGCACAGATGGATTTGTTTTGTCTTCTGTGCATTCGCATTCTACGGAATGCGGATGCAGGTGTGTATGCGCAGTTTTGAGGAGCGATGAAGGAGGAGGTGCCCCATTAGGGTTTTGGCAGATGGTTCGGCCAAAACCATAATGTGGCACACTCATTAGGATTTTGACAATTCGTTTGGTCAAAACCGTTATGAGTCGGAGACATTGTTTATTAATCCTTTTAGTGATAGATTAGTGATGGCTAATTGCATTGACCATTTGACCACTTAGACCCCTCTTGATTTTGTTGACCCGTTGACCGTGTTGACCATTGACCTTCAAGAGGGATCTACACTCTTCTTTTATTTTCTTTTTAATTCTTGAGTTATGATAATGGTCAATTCAATGTGCCATCAACTCTTTCATGATAGGATTAGTAATGATGATTCTTGTGTATTATTGCAACCATGGTTCATTTCATTTTGGCTTAATCTTTTCATTATTCTCTTCTGATTCTCTCTCTTGAAATGAGAAGAAAAGAAAAGCCTCATGGTTGCTAACATTTCTCCTTCTTCTTCCTCCTCTTGATCTTATCTTTTGATCTCATGTGTTGAGAGAAAAAGATCCCACAAAGACAAATACATCCATACATCTCCTCTACACATTCTAGGACTTCTTAACTAGCAATCACTTTGCCCTAGTTGCCTTGGCTTGAGGCGGAGCTTAGTGTACAACTCTCTGGTGGATCGTCTTCGACTCAAGAAGGCCGCGGAGGTGCCCAAGGTCCGGATCGACGCTTGGTGCTTGGATGGACGAGCGGGACAGCGGAATGAAGACCCGAAGGACCGGTTCCGTGAGGTATACTTTCTACAGCATAGTAGCTAAAATCTCTAAGTGTTTACTAGTTTCTATTTTAGCAAAGATCCCGACTTTTAGTCCATGTTGCCTTGCGCCAAAATCATTGTTTTTCGCCGTTTCCGCCTCCCCGTAAGAACCGGGGTGAGCAACGTGGACTTACAGTGGTATCAGAGCCTAGCTAAACATAAACTAGTAAGTTAGCAAAGTGTTAAGAACATCGATCGGAAAAAAGTCGCAAAACACATCCGCAAAACCTCAACTTTCTGTCGAATTTTTTACTGTTCAAAAATTATTTTAACATACATGAAAATTCGTCTCAGGGTTTTCTAAAACCACTGCAGAAAAACGGTCCTATGAACCGACCAAACCGCCGCGGTTCCGCGGCAGTAGCATGCTAGTGCCGCGGTTCCGCGGCCGATTTGACTCGGTCGTGGACCTGGTTTTTTGCAGTGTTTTAGTTTGGATGTTTTGGGACTTTTAAGACATGTTTTTTCTACCTAGATTTTCCAGAGAGCGAATTGACTTTTGGGGTGGTTAAAAATCCGTATTTTGATCGATATTCCGTACTCTTTGGCTAATGAATATTATCTGTATTGTAATATATGTATTGAACGTCCACTAATCGCTATACGTCGATTAGTGGGGGTTATACATATCTGTGATCTGTAATGTTGATGGTTTGTGTATATGAACTCAGTGGATTGTCGCGGATGAATAGCCGGGAATGGGTGTGAGATGAGTGTTTCTTTTTCTTTCATTCATTGTAAAAGTGGTAAATTGATGTAATATTATTTGTATGGCCGCACAACCGGGTTGGGGTTGTAGCCGTCATTGTATAATTTCTTTTTACTGTTTTTGCTCCTACGATAGACCCAAGGAGGGGTGCACAAACTACCGATTATCTTGAAGTGCCGAGTGGACTACTCACGGGTTGAGGGAGGTTGCTTCGCGTCGGGTACTTGGCGGGTAGTTTGCCGCACCCGTAGGGGTCTAGGGTGGGGTTTGGCTATTCATCGCGACCGTGTAATCCGTTTTTCGTTGCAGGCTCGAACGAATCGCGGATTCGTAGTATATCCAAAGTGTTCATCTGCGATCTGTAATGTCTATCATTTCTATATATTTATATATGATAACTATTTAGGCGTTGCTTAAGTTTTTCAGCCGCGCTAGCCCAGCCCCCGCTCTGTCGTTAGTTAAGTAACCTAACGGGTGATGACGGGGCCCCGTGGCGAATGCGAATGGCATAAGCGTACGTCATATTTTGGTTGTTTTCTGCAATGGTAGGTTTAAATGATGGGACGCATTAAAAGAACTAATGCAAGAAAATAAACCAAGTAAAAGTCGTTGGAACACTTTGAAAACCACTCGGTTCTTTTCAAAAACCAGCATTTTAAATGCGGAGCTTGAACCACTCCTTTTAAAAGCTATCTCGTTCCATCGATTATATCAAGTTCACTACGTTCACGGTTTCGCCAAAACCATTCGTAGCCCTCCGTCATTTCGGTTAAATATTCAGTAGTATTCAAGCTATGTATTTTGACCTTCGCCAAGGCATAGTGATTGGTAGCTGTTGAATATTTATCTGTAGCATAGATAGATGCGTTGGTTTGGGACAGTCGTACTACTATTTTGGCCTTCGTCAAGGGTATGTACGGGTGGGTTCAAATTAATCTGGATAATGACGGGTAGAACTTGACATGTGACTTATGATATGTTGGCCTTCGTCAAGGTCATAAGAGCATGGGGCAAAAATCCACATCGGGAGTTACATAAGTACTGAAACTTGCTAGCGCTGCATACCATTTGGAGTGTGATGATTCTGGTAGGATTCCTTCAGTTTTATCACGCGATGATATTTGGATCCCGATCCTACTGTGAGTATATGCTACTCCTCGGGAACTTTCTCACTTAACGATCAATGCTATAAACCAAGTAGGTGTCTAGAAAGGTGTTAGCGGGGCTACGCCCACAGGGAAAAGAGGTTACTTAATTAAGGAACTTCGCGAAAGCGTTGGAAAACCTCCCTCGAAGTACCGACACTGGCCTGGCTGAACGGTTAAGCAAGTATTGTACGGTGAGATTAATCCTGACTAGTTCTTCCTTTATGGTTTGAGGAGGGATTCGAGAGACAGTGGGAGCCATCCTGTTTAGATAAATTAAAAACCAATCTAAACTTGCAAGAGCATCATGCTAAGTGTTTTCTTCTCTCTCTCTTAATTGCAGCGACCCAGTGACCGCACCTAGGTTACATCTAGATAATAAAATGACTGAATCTGACTGTTATGACTGGCAAAGGTCTGTCCAGATGTCCATTGCCCATGACAAGCTGGGACACCTCTTGACTGATCCAACCCCTGCCGTCTGAGGTCCAGTTTCCCCAGTCACGGATATTCATATCCATAGGACATCGGAAGAAGATTGTGCGAAAGCCAAGTGCCTCGTGTTAGCCTCAGTTGATGGTGTATACCAGAGACAGCACGAGAAGATGGACTCAGCTTCTATCTTCCTCCATAACAAAATTTTATATGGAGAGCAATCTCGTATCGCAAGATATGAGACCTCGAACGAATTGCTTCCAGCGAGGTTGGCTATCGGGTCATCTGTAGGGGGCAACGTCCTTACAGAGACCAGCTCTTTTGAGCTCTCGGGCCTGAAGACCACGTTGAAGAACGGGTCAGATGCTGACTTGGTTCAACAGTCTCTACCTACTACCCTAAAGGAAACTAGGGAAGTAGAAAGAAAGGGAAGGGCAGAAGTTTCAGCAACAGATGTAGTAAAAGAGGGATGTTCCTATTGTTACGGGAATGAACATGGGCAGAAGGATTGCGGGGCTTGTAAAGCCAGTAGCCAGAATTCGAAGCATGTTGTGGCTTCGGCTTCAGGTGTGTTTGTAATAGATAACTGTATGTCAGTTAACCCTACTTCCTGGGTATTGGATACCGGATCAGGATCTCATATCTGTAATTCGTTACAGGCTTTGAGAAACCGTAGGGTTATCAGGAAAGGTGATATGACTCTCAGGGTTGCTAACGGAATGAGCATGTATGCTGAATCCGTAGGGGAATATCATCTAGGACTGACAACTGGGCAGATATTGATTCTGCGTAACTGTTTTTATGTACCAGGTGCGAATTGTAACATCATATCTATATCCTTACTTTCTAAGGAAGGATATGATTTTACTTTTGTAAGCGATGTAGTAAACATCCACCTAAATCAAGTGCTGATTGGGTCAGGTACATTGAAATACGGTATATACGTTTTGAATCAAGCTCAGGTCTTCAGTGTCCAGAACACACTTAAAAGAAAGTCTCCGGAATTAAATCAGGCTTTCTTATGGCATTGTAGACTGGGTCACATTAATGAGACACGGTTGACAAAGTTACATAAAGAAGGATACTTGGATCCGTTCGAGTACCAGTCTTATGCCACTTGTGAATCTTGTCTCATGGGAAAGATGACAAAGACTCCGTTCACTAGACACGGAGAAAGAGCAAGCGAGCTCTTAGGACTCATACACAGTGATGTGTGTGGTCCAATGTCTACACATGCGCGAAGTGGTTATTCATACTTTATTACTTTCACAGATAATTTCTCTAGGTATGGGCATGTATTCTTGATGAAGCACAAACCGAGGCCTTTGAGAAATTTCAGGAATACAAGAATGAAGTTGAAAAACAAACAGGCAAAAGTATCAAGACACTGAGATCTGATCGAGGTGGTGAATACTTAAGTGCCGAGTTTCTGGGCTACTTAAAAGAGAATGGAATTCTCTCTCAACTTACTCCTCCATACACACCACAACACAACGGTGTATCGGAAAGGCAGAATTGAACCCTATTGGATATGGTTTGATCCATGATGAGTAAGGCTGAGTTGCCGCGATCCTTCTGGGGTTATGCACTAGAATCAGCTGCATATCTTTTGAACAAGGTTCCCTCCAAGACTGTGCCTACCACACCATATCAGATGTGGTGTAGGAAGAAACCCTGTCTTAAGTACCTGAAGATATGGGGATGTCCAGCTTTTGTAAAAAAGCAGCATGCGGACAAGCTCGAGGCACGCTCAGTACTGTGTAAGTTTGTGGGATACCCAAAGAACTCCAGGGGGTATTTTTTCTATTACGCAGAGGAACAAAAGGTTTTTGTTTCTCGTCATGCCGACTTTCTAGAACATCAGTTTTTAGAAAAAGAAGCAAGTGGGAGCGTAGTAGAACTGGAAGAAATTCCAGAACCACAAGCTATTACTGAAAGCTTAGAAGAACCAGAGGTTTCAAGAGAACCGGACATCCCAGCGCCACTCCGTAGGAGTAGTAGGCAGTCTCATCCGCCCGAGAGATACTACGGTTTTCTTATAGACGGGGATAGAGAGGATTGCACCATGGATTATGGTGAGCCTACTAGCTTCCAGCAAGCCATTCAGAGTGGCGACTCGGTAAAATGACTGGATGCAATGCGGGCCGAGATGGAGTCCATGTAAACCAACAAAGTTTTGACTTTGGACTTTGCTCCAGAAGGGGTGAAACCCGTAAGATGCAAATGGATCTTCAGAAAGAAGATTGGTGTAGATGGGCAGGTTGAGACCTATAAAGCTAAACTTATTGCAAAAGGTTTTCATCAAAGACCTGGTTTGGACTATGACGAGACCTTTTCTTCAGTGGCTATGCTGAAATCCATTCGGATCCTTCTTGCCATTGCTGCCTTCCACGATTATGAAATCTTGCAGATGGACGTAAAGACGGCTTTCCTAAATGGAAATTTGGAAGAGTGCGTCTATATGGATCAGCCGGAGGGATTCATTCAGAGTGGGAGCAGCGGTAGAGTGTGCAAGTTGCTCAAGTCCATTTATGGACTTAAGCAGGCATCGCGGAGTTGGAACATCTGCTTTGATGATACTGTCAAAGAATTCGACTTTATCAAAAACCCAGATGAACCATGCATTTACAGTAAGATTGTAGGGAGAACTGTGGTATTCCTCGTCTTGTACGTGGATGACATTCTCCTAATAGGAAATGATATTCCTATGCTACAGTCAGTCAAAGGATTCTTGTCGCAGAGGTTCTCCATGAAGGACCTGGGCGATGCCAACTACATTCTGGGGATCCAGATCTATCGTGATAGATCTAAGAGGATGTTAGGACTTTCACAGTCAAGGTACATCGACACCATACTGAAAAGGTTCAGTATGGAAGATTCCAAGCGCGGTAATCTACCGGCTTGTCACGGGATCACCCTCTCCAAAGAAATGTCTCCCAAGACTGATTTGGAAAGGGATCGCATCTCTATTATACCCTACGCTTCTGCGGTAGGCTCTATAATGTATGCGATGTTGTGTACCAGACCAGATGTAGCATACGCATTGAGCGTTGTATGCCGGTATCAGTCGAACCCAGGGGAGAAACACTGGATAGCGGTAAAGAACATTCTCAAGTACCTGAGAAGGACTAAGGAGATGTTCTTGGTGTATGGCAGAAAAGACCTCTAGCTTGAGGCCTTTGCTGACTCCAGCTTCCAGAGTGACAAGGATGACTCCAAGTCCTTGTCGGGTTATGTCTTTACCCTCAATGGAGGGGCGGTTTGCTGGAAGAGTTCTAAGCAGGAGACCGTTGCAGACTCAACTATGGAAGCGGAGTACATAGCTGCTTGCGATGCCGCAAAGGAAGCTGTCTGGATGAAGAAGTTCCTCACAGAGCTTCAGGTGGTTCCTACCATTGTTAATCCAATACCGCTGTATTGCGACAACAACGGAGCTATAGTTTTAGCGAAGGAACCCAGGTCCCATCAAAAGTCCAGGCACATTTTGAGGCGGTACCACCTGATCAGGGAGATCGTAGATCTCCAGGAGATCGAGGTGAAGAGAGTAAATATGGAGAACAACACTGCAGATCCACACACGAAGGCCCTACCCCAGACTCAGTTCGAGCGGCTGATCGAGATGATAGGTCTTCGATACGCCAGTACATGGCCTTAGTGCAAGTGGGAGATTATTAGTGTATATGCCCTAGAGGCCATTACTGTATCATACTAGCTTGTATATTACTTGATGGAAGCTTGGGATATTCACAGTTGTATAGACAATCTTGCTCAAAATGGTAGTATGCTACTTGGTTTGTCTCTACTTCAATATGTGCATGTGTTTCTTTTAGCATATCGCTTATATACATATTAGTAGAGCCCTTAGGATCATTGCTTGATTACCATGGTTGTGATGGCGCTCACACTCGTGGGGGCTGGGTAATCCATAAGCACATCCTTATACAGGTCCCTAGTAGTAGGACTATCGAGACAGGGCATCGATACTCCGGAGTAGACTAGCGTATGCTCTTCTCATCCCAGCGGGGGAGACGGTCTGTCCCACAGCCGTCAGTACGTCGTACTTGAGATAGTATGCGGGTGCTCGTTAAATTACGAGTACACTGGACAGGACTCGTCGGGAACTGTTGGTTGGTATTATACCTATCGTCAGTTATCAGTTCCCAACAGTTTAGTCCGCCGACCTGACACTGTCACTTCGCCTCAAGTGTGTCCCTAATGTACTTAGATTACTACCCTACCACGGCTCAAAGGAGTCGTGCAAACAGGTAGTAGTTGGGTGCAGTCCCGAAGCACTTGGAGGCAGTGACGGTTAGACAGGATTCGTCTCTCCCGGTATTGGGGGTTCACATCGCGCTGTGTCTAGGAGAGCCATTACACAAGTAGTCCCTGGCCAGGGCAAGCGAGATATACTGGTAGGTTTCCAGTGTTATCTCAGGGTGTTCTGGGCTACACTCCGACAAGACTTGTACCGCTATTAGGGGACTAACGTTCACCGCCCCCAGGCCCGCCATGCGATGTATCAGACGAACAGACCGGACTGTACGGAGATTGTCACATACAGGCTCAGTAGGAGTTCGGATGGGTTTACCTCATCGGCCTTCTTATCGACATCTACCTGGGGACCGTTACGTACAGCTAGTGCCGCTTGCGGTCTGTGGTTAAACCCACTGTCAGCGTAGTGTCGAGTCTTTAGAGTCCCACACAGAGAGTTTCCCTGCACTGAGCGAAACGTGTAGAGGCCGTATGGTTTTACGGCAGGGCTACGATCACTTACGTGCACTAGTGTGCGTATGCTGTTCGGGCAGGCAATACTAGTGGGCTTTGGTTTAAGCCAGATCCTAGTATTGCACAGATGGATTTGTTTTGTCTTCTGTGCATTCGCATTCTACGGAATGCGGATGCAGGTGTGTATGCACAGTTTAGAGGAGCAATGAAGGAGGAGGTGCCCCATTAGGGTTTTGGCAGATGGTTCGGCCAAAACCATAATGTGGCACACTCATTAGGATTTTGACAATTCGTTTGGTCAAAACCGTTATGAGTCGGAGACATTGTTTATTAATCCTTTTAGTGATAGATTACTGATGGCTAATTGCATTGACCATTTGACCACTTAGACCCCTCTTGATTTTGTTGACCCGTTGACCGTGTTGACCATTGACCTTCAAGAGGGATCTACACTCTTCTTTTATTTTCTTTTTAATTCTTGAGTTATGATAATGGTCAATTCAATGTGCCATCAACTCTTTCATGATAGGATTAGTAATGATGATTCTTGTGTATTATTGCAACCATGGTTCATTTCATTTTGGCTTAATCTTTTCATTATTCTCTTCTCATTCTCTCTCTTGAAATGAGAAGAAAAGAAAAGCTCCATGGTTGCTAACATTTCTCCTTCTTCTTCCTCCTCTTGATCTTATCTTTTGATCTCATGTGTTGAGAGAAAATGATCCCACAAAGACAAATACATCCATACATCTCCTCTACACATTCTAGGCTTCTTGACTAGCAATCACTTTGCCCTAGTTGCCTTGGCTTGAGGCGGAGCTTAGTGTACAACTCTCGGGTGGATCGTCTTCGACTCAAGAAGGCCGCGGAGGTGCCCAAGGTCCGGATCGACGCTTGGAGCTTGGATGGACGAGCGGGACAACGGAATGAAGACCCGAAAGACCGGTTCCGTGAGGTATACTTTCTACAACATAGTAGCTAAAACCTCTAAGTGTTTACTAGTTTCTATTTTAGCAAAGATCCCGACTTTTAGTCCATGTTGCCTTGCGCCAAAATCATTGTTTTTCGCCGTTTCCGCCTCCCCGTAAGAACCGGGGTGAGCAACATGGACTTACATACTTGAGCAATGAGTTCCGCGACTATCAAAAAGAGAATGTGATTCTCCTTTTGCTTACTCCTCCCTATACACCACAGCACAACGGTGTATCGGAGCGGAGGAATCACACCCTATTGGATATGGTGCGCTCTATGATGAGCACTGCTGAGTTGCCTATTTCCTTCTGGGGATATGCACTGGAAACAGCTGTAGACCTATTGAATATGGTTCCCACCAAATCTGTACCAACCACTCCATATGAGATATGGAAAGGAAAGAGACCATATCTTAATTATGTTAAGATATGGGGTTGTCCGGCATATGTGAAAACTGTAAGTCTACGGTAGCGCCCCGGCCGTCTGTCCGAGGCCAAAATAAGGAAACGAAAACTTTTTCAAACTTGAAACCGGCGCTATCGTAGACTATAAACCCGGATCGAACCATTAACCTATACCGAGCAACTAGAGAAAGGATTGGAAAAGCTATACCGATCGATCCGTGTCCTTCAGTCTTTGGCCACCATCCTAAGCTCCTCGCGGTATCTCCGATCTCGATCTCCTCATCGGAAAGGGCACCACATCCTCGAGTCATTTTATGGGCTCCCGCTTCATCCGAAGCAACTCGGGCATGAAGTTTGCTAGCCGACGTGTCCAAGATGAAGTAGAGAATGCGTGTGACAACTTTGTCTCTTGCATCCATTGTATGGATGGAGGTTGAAGGTGATGCCATCTATGGAAATGGTGAGCTAGAGGAAGAAGAAGAAGAAGAAGCATTTTCTTTTCTTTTGTGTTGCTATTATAAAATGAGAGAGAGAGTTAGAATGAAATAATAAAAGAGCAAAACATATCTATCATGGCTGCCCTTTTCATTCTTCCTCTCAATTCATCACTCAAATCCATCACAAAATGTGACATATGCATAATAAAAGAGACCATGAGTCACTAGGTTGCATGTGTCACAATAAATGCACCTCATGATGATTTCTAGCTCATAATTTCCATATGCAAACATTAATCCAAATGTTTTCAACAATAAAAAGATATGGCAACATCTAAAGTAAACTCGTGACGGATCACAAGGATACCCCTCACTTGTATATACATACCTTTATCCGCATTCCGACTGAATGCGAATACAATGAGACTAAAGTAATCCAACAAATCTAATACTAGGATCCGTCTTAAACCAAAGCCCACTAGTATGATCCGTCCAATCATGATCCGCGCACTACATCACGTATATGATCGAACCCTACCATATATCATACGGCCTCTACAACGTTTCGCCCGAAATTTAAGAAACTGTCTGTGGGGGACACTAAAGACTCATCAATACTTTGGCTGTGGATTTAACCACTAGCACGTCAGAGGTACCAGCCGTACGTAACGGGCTACCAGGTATTGACCAAAAGGTAGGTCGATGAGCGAACTCATCCTGACACCCTACTGAGCCGGTCAGTGACAATATCCGTACAGTCCGGTCCGTTCGTCTATGAGCATCGCATGGCGGGCTTAGAGGGTTGGTAAATGTCAGACCCCCAAAAGCTGTACAAGTCGTGTTGGAGTGTAGCCCTGAACACCCTGAGATACTACTGGAATACCTACCTATAAATCTCCTGCCTTGGCCAAGGACTTCGTGTAATGGCTCTCCTTGACATAGCGCGATCTCACCCCCAATACCGGGAGAGACGAAACCCCTGCCGATCCTCTCACTGCCTCCATGTGGCTCAGGACTGGACCCAATTAAAACCTGTTTACACGACTCCTTTGAGCCGTGGTAGGGTAGTAATCAAAGCACAGTGGGAACTCACACAAGAAAAATGATGATCTCAGGTCGATGTACTAACCTGTACACATGTCACCATCGAACTACTATCTGACGTCAGGTATAATACCAACTAGCTTGTTCCTACCGAGTCATGTCCGGTGTACTCATAACCCAACGAGCACCTGTATACGTCTTAGGTGAACCAACTGACACCAATGGCTTGTGAGACCGGCCACCGCCCCTCGTCGTGGTCTCGATCGTATACACTAGTCTACTAATGAAGTATCGATGCCCAGTCTCGAAACTCCCATGACTAGGGACCACTTTAAGGATGTGCTTATACACTACCCAACTCTCACATATATGATCGCCATCATACTACTGGTAGTCAAGCAAGAATCCTAAAGGCTCTATCAACGTGTAATAGCGACCTGTAAGGTCACCTAAAGCAGTACACGATGATAAAGACAAACCATGCTAGCATACTATTATCTATCAACATGTAATAGTGAACAACAATGTCACCTAAAGCATATACACGATGATAAAGACAAACCAGATAGTATACAAACCTCTCGAGTAAGACTGTCCTACCGGTATAGGTCCTCCCTCAATCATTGCAATCACGTGCCTGCGATCCAATAATTAACTCTGAGTGCACTATATCCAACAATCTCCCACTTGCACTCAAGGCTGATTATTGCGATGTCGCATACTCACAGCCCGTGTGATACCGAACACCCAACTCCTCTATTGATCAGTCTCACAAAGCCCGTTTGCGAAACTATTGCGTTCGAGGAATAGCCTCAGTGAGTCGATCCGCCCTGATATTTCTTTCTATGTCTCTCTTAATCTCAAGTTCGTGGAGAAACCCATCTCCCGAAATGAGCAATACCTGTCTTAGAATATGTCTGGATATCTGATGGGACCTAGCTCATAAATGAACTCCAAATCCAAACATCTTAGACTGTATCGTCAACTGAACTTAATCAGTATGCTGTGCTATGCCTCCCTCAGTATCCGCTTGGACCATCTGTCCAATATACCGCCCCTCGTCAGAGGGAAAACTATAACTCTGATAGTCACTCTGTTATCCAGGTCACCTTGGAAGCCTGGAATGATAACCGTCTCCCGAAGGAGGCTTCCGTTATCAAATCCCTAGAACATCCACTTATGTTCTAAAACTGCTTCCGATCGTTTCTCCAGGATTGGATCAATATCAACTTATTGCATCTAGTGCAAAAAACAACATCTGGTGTGGTACTTGACATCTCATGATTAACTCAATTGCCTAAGCAAGTGATCTGCCAATCATGCACATCCCTCTCCCCTTTAGTCTGTGAGACACCTTTAGAGAGGGTGACTCCATCACCTGCAGGTACACCAACATGCCAGGAGTCGTCCATTCTAAAACACCTTCAGAATGCTGTCTAAGTACCCATATTAGGACTTTTCCCAAATCTAGATCAAAAACGATAGATCTATTAACCAGAATATCTGATATAATATCCATATCCTATGTTGAGAAACCACTGTGTGACAACAAAAATATAACCGATCGTAGTATAGGAATTTCACTTCCTACTCTGTGTATGTCATCCAAATACCATGACATCACACCCTACTACCTTCTTAATAGATCCATCCCCTATTCTGATGAAGTCAAACCTATGACTGTTACATCAGAAATAGATGATCTATCTCCACTATATCTGCTTTAGTCCATAAATAGACATAAACACTTGTCCACTATGCTTCCGCTGCTCCCACTGACTACGACAACCCTCTGGCAGAGTAACATATACGTGCACTTCTAAAGCTAGTTTAGAACGACGCTATACTCATCCTCCTGCCGGGTCTCACAGTCTGGAATAACAGCAATGGCAAGTCTGGGTAAACAAGAACCTCCTTGTCACCGTCTTTGAGCATACCGAAGTACCTCTCGAGTGCCTGAGGTTACCCACCATATCTGCTGAGTGGCCAATGGAATGTCAAACAAGATTGAATCTTTAGGTTCTTATCAAATTTTCTGTAATCGTTTGCGGTTCCGGAATCACTTCCAGTTCTACCATACTCCCACTACCGTTTTCTGAAAAAATCCATTTTTTATTAAAACTGTGGCGAGTCAACAACAATATCACTATTGATCATCCAGATGGTAGAAAGTCAACCCTCGTCATAGCCCGGGTCAACCCACAAACAGCCATTACAGAAACGTTCCTTGAGTTATCCAGAGTCTGGTTTTAAGCAAAAGCCGGACAACTCCCTGTACCTTAACATTGTTAAGATATGAACTATTCTATATCTAATATAGAAAGAGAGGCACTGAATTAATTGGAACCAGATTCAAATCATGCAGCTGTCTCCAGTGCTTGTCAACTAAATAGAAAGAGGCCGATCAGCATTACTCAACTTAGGAGTTCTTCCAATTATGAGTAACCTGAAAGAGAAGCAAGTTCTTTTAATCATTACTATCAACTGAATACCATACATAAGTATCTAAATCTTCGATCATCTTGAAGAATCCTGATACTTGCAATACCTAGCTCTCTACTTTATTCTTATACCTATAACTTCTCAAAACTTAGACTTTGCATTTCTACGAAACACATGTCTAAGAACTAGAGAAGTCTCAAGTAAACAAAATATAGTACGAGTACCAACCCCTCTGTTCAAATGGACACTGGACAACATACAATACTCTGTATAAGTCCCCTGAGTCTAATAACTCATTCTCTGTGTGTCGTAGGTTGAAAAATGTACTTATGGTTAAGAAGAATTACACCGCTGTTTAATACTCCTTACCTAACCATCCACTGATATAGGTAAATGTCATGGACATAATTTCAAAAAGTTATATCTCACTTTATAAATATAAACTTAAAGATATATCAATTTGAAATTGGTGCATAACAACCGATATTCAAAACCAAATATTTGCCGTCCAGCAAACAACACTGGCGATTTCCTCAAATATCACCAATTACAACGAATCCCGATATAATGAGGATGATCACCCAATTCCCAATAACTTACTCCCACTCATCATCTGTAAAACCATACAGATGTGAGAATCAAACTTGGTAAATACATGCCCTGGAGCAAGGGCTAATTGGGAAAACAGTTTTCTTTTAACAATACACAGTGAAACTGAAACATGTAAATGTTTCGAATGGGTATCCGGGTATTCCTAGTAATGCCTCTTCCATTATCAGATTCACAACTATAACTGTATATTTCTTCGCCATCTTTCCAAAACCCTTTATATGTCTTTAGTCATTATCTTCTGTACCCCCCTTTAGGCCAAATGGTTTTCTTCCCTCCCTATCGTTCGGCACCAGCCTATGGTTTAGAAGAAGACTATCCAATAAGCATAATGGGTGTACTCTCCTAATCCTAGGAGTACTAGTAACCTGAGAGAAGGTGAAGATAAAAGACAACTGAATAAACCTTATTCCTATTTCTCCTAAACCAGAATCCATCCCCGAACTGGAACAAGTTCCTTCGAGTTCGTATATAACCATACGATGGAGTATCCAAGTAACTGTGGATCTTCGTAGTGATACGGAGTGTCCTGGAGAAATACAAAGGTGAAGTAGGAGTGGCGATGAAATACTTGGTTTGGTCGTGAACAGCAGTCGCAATATACTTTGCCCACTTACTTATCCCTTTATTTGTTTTAACTTATTACCTTCTGTACACCATCGTTAGGCAAATTGGTTTTCTTCATTCCCCACCGTTCGGCACCTGCCTATAGTTTGGAAGAAGACTATCCAACTAGCGTAATAGGTGTACTGTCCTAATCCAAAGAGCACTCGCAACCGGAGAGAAGGTAAAAGGAAAATACAACTGAATAGTCCTATTCATTTTCCCCAGAACCGGAAACCATTCTCGAATCTGGAACAAGATCCTTCGAGTTCGTATATAACAATACGATGGTTTTATCCAATGGAAGTGGATGTTCGTAGTAATATGGGGTGTTCTAGAGAAAAGGGTAAAAGTAGGAGTGGCAATGAGGTATGCAACTCTGACAATCCAAAATCCAGTGTTTTAAGAAAGTTTGGTTAACTTTGTCACCGAGTCATAGTCAAGGGTCGGGTAATGGTTGGTGCCAAAGAGAGAGAGAAAAGAAACACTCTGCGTGCACTCTAACCTAGATCAGAATGGTTATAAATTTAGCTAATCAGGAAACCTCTCACTGTATCGTCAAATTCTCCTCCAAACCTGAAAGAAGAATTAGTCGGGATCACCCAAGGAGTAAACCAGCTCATCAATAGGAATCGGGATCCAACTATCATCGCATGATTACATGATGGAATCGACTCACGTTATCACACTCCAGAAGGTATGCGCATGCCTGGCAAGTTTCAGTTTCTTTAGAAACTCCCGATGTGTGTTTTTACCCCAAGGACCCAAGTGACCTTGACACAGTCAACAAATCAAAGAGTCCTAGTCAAGTTCAACCCGTCATTATCCTGGATTGCATTAAACCCACCCGTATGAGCCCTTGACACAGTCAACAAGGCCGCACAACTGTCCTAACCAATCACATTAATATGCCACAAATAAACACTACTTAGCTACCGCACACTACGCCTTGACACAGTCAACAAACGCAGCACGAATACTAAGTAATACTTGTAAGAAATGACGGAGGGCTACGGCTGGTTTTTGGCGAAAAACCTTTAGCGTAATGAACTTGATATCGTTGAAGGAACTTCATAGCTTTTATAAAAATATAGTGGCGAAAACCTTTGCTAAAGAGGTCACTCCCGGTGAAGGGATCCCGGCTCTTTCCCCGTAGAATGAGGTGCAGGATATTCCAGCTGAATACGGCGATGCAAAGAAAAAAGGCAATCGGCTATAGTGAAGTTATTACTCTGACGCAAACTTCTGTACAAGGGGTCACTCCCGGTGAAGGGATCCCGGCCCTTGCCTCGTCGACTGAGGTGCTGGATATTCATAACCGAATACCACTGTGCAAAACAAACAAAAACGTTCTTGCAATAACAGCTTTTTGAAAAATTGCTCCAACAACATCAGAATAGGTTTGTTTAGCTTGCATTGATCCGAATCAATGCAGTCCCTTCAATTAATCACACCATAAAAGAACGAAAATATGTTGTATGTATATGCCATCCGCATTCGCCACTGGGTCCCGTCATCACCCGTTAGGTTACTTAACTAACGACATAGCGGGGACTGGAATAGCGCGGGTGTAAAACATATACAACATCTACTAGTATATATATCAATATATAATATTTGCTCAAGGCGTGATAAAATGCAACATCACAGAAAAGTAATAAGAATCACAGAACAATACAGATAATCTGGGATCCCCGGGTTTCATAGAGCCGCTACTGAAACCCGACGTTCCCTTGGTCGTGTGGATAGCCTGTGCATTGAAATCCTAGACCCCTATGGGCACGGCAAGTTACCCGCCAAAACCTGAAGCGAGGCAGCCCCCTTCAACAAAGTGAATGGACCACCCAGCACTTCACGGAATCCGGTAACTTTAGCACCCCTCCTTGGGTCAACCTGTACCCCCTACGAGTGCGGTGAATAGCCCGCCAATTCTAGAGTGAAGCCCCCTCCATCTCAAAGCCATGAGATGCGGGCCCGTTGCCCTCTAGAACCTGGCTACCCGTGCACACCACCGCGCGGTCATCCTAGTACAGAAAGTAAAATATACAATGGGTACATCGACCTCAGCCCGGTCGTGCCCCAAAAGAATAATATACAAACAGGCAGTGACGGCAATCCACATGTCGGACGCTCGCCCCACAATATCAAATGTTCAAATACAACCAAACTGTACTACTGTTGCATCCAGACTATCCACCACGACAAATCCGTAACATCACAGCACAACACAGAACATCAACGCGAATGTCATGTTCGCAAATCCGTCTAAAAGAACTATAGTAATTAGACAAGATTTACCGGTTGAATGACATTCACGGTCACAGATATAATGTAAATACTGTGAACTAACATGTTTAAAATTTTCGATCGACAAAATTTCCCGAAGTGGGCCCCAAGCACAATTCCCAGTACTCAAACAAATGTGGGCCAAAACAAAAAATACCAGAAACCCCAATTCCAACTCAGAGACCACTGTAGAAATTTCGGTGCCCTAATGCTACAGTATTGCGGCGGAACTGCGGCAAAAACAAGTGTCATGCCGCGGTTCCGAGGCACTATAGTGTGCTCAGGCAACCAATTTTCTGCAGTGGTCTTAGAAAAGCCTGCTTGATTTTTTGACGTGCTAAAAAAAAAATTTTGACGACAAAAAAATTTCGACAGAAACTGCATAAATTGGAATCGCGGTTTTGGAAATTTCGTTCGATCGAAGTTCTAAATACGTTAGAGCAAGCGAGTAAAGGTTAATGGCATGTCACTGATACCATGTAAGTCTACGGTAGCGCCCCGGCCGTTTGTCCGAGGCTAAAATGCGGAAACGAAAACTTTTTCAAAACTTGAAACCGGCGCTATCGTACACTATAAACCCGGATCGAACCATTAACCTATAACTAGCAACTAGAGAAAGGGTTGGAAAAGCTATACCGATCGTTCCGTGTCCTTCGGTTTTTGGCCACCATCCCAAGCTCCTCGCGGCATCTCCGATCTCGATCTCCTCGTCGGAAAGGGCACCACATCTTCGAGTCTTTTTACGGGCTCCCGCTTCATCCGAAGCAACCCGGGCACGAAGTTCGCTAGCCGACGTGTCCAAGGTGAAGTAGAGAATGTGTGTGACAACTTTGTCTCTTGCATCCATTGTATGGATGGAGGTTGAAGGTGATGACATCCATGGAAATGGTGAGCTAGAGGAAGAAGAAGAAGAAGAAAGCATTTTCTTTTCTTTTGTGTTGCTATGATAAAATGAGAGAGAGAGTTAGAATGAAAGAATACAAGAGCAAAACTTATCTATCATGGCTGCCCTTCTTTCTCTTCATCTCATTTCATCACTCAAATCCATCACAAAATATGACATATGCACAATAAAAGAGACCATGAGTCACTAGGTTGCATGTGTCACAATAAATGCACCTCATGATGATTTCTAGATCATAATTTCCATATGCAAACATTAATCCAAATATTTGCAACAATAAAAATATACGGCAACATCTATAGTAAACTCGTGACGGATCACAAGGATACCCCTCACCTGTATATAGATACCTGCATCAGCATTCCGACAGAATTCGAATACGATGAGACTAAAGTAATCCAACAAATCTAATACTAGGATCCGGCTTAAACCAAAGCCCACTAGTATGATCTGTCCGATCATGATCCCCGCACTACCGCACGTATATGATCGAACACTGCCATATATCATACGGCCTCTACAACGTTTCGCCCGAAACTTAAGAAACTGTCTGTGGGGTACTCTAAAGACTCGTCGATACTTTGGCTGTGGATTTAACCACTAGCACGTCAGAGGTACTAGCCGTACGTAACGGGCTACCAGGTATTGACCAAAAGGGAGGTCGATGAGCGAACTCATCCTGACACCCTACTGAGCCTGTCAGTGACAATATCCGTACAGTCCGATCCGTTCGTCTATGAGCATCGTATGGCGGGCCTAGGGGTTGGTAAAAGTCAGACCCCCAAAAGCGGTACAAGTCGTGTTGGAGTGTAGCCCAGAACACCCTGAGATACTACTGGAATACCTACCAGTAAATCTCCTGCCTTGGCCAAGGACTTCGTGTAATGGCTCTCCTTGACAGAGCGCGATCTCACCCCCAATACCGGGAGAGACGAAACCCCTACCGATCCTCTCACTGCCTCCATGTGGCTCGGGACTATACCCAACTAAAACCTGTTTGCACGACTCCTTTGAGCCGTGGTAGGGTAGTAATCAAATCACAGTAGGAACTCACACGAGACAAATGACGATCTCAGGTCGATGTACTAACCTGTACACATGTCACTAGGGAACTGCTATCTGACGTCAGGTATAATACCAACTAGCATGTTCCCAGCGAGTCTTGTCCGGTATACCCATTACCCAACGAGCACCTGTATACGTCTTAGGCGAACCAACTGACACCAATGGCTTGTGAGAACAGCCACCGCCCCTCGTTAGGGTCTCGATCGTATACACTAGTCTACTAATGGAGTATCGATGCCCAGTCTCGAAACTCCCATGACTAGGGACCACTTTAAGGATATGCTTATAGACTACGAAACTCTCACATATATGATCGCCATCATACTGCTGGTAGTCAAGCAAGAATCCTAAGGGCTCTATCAACGTGTAATAGCGACCTGTATGGTCACCTAAAGCAGTACTCAATGATAAAGACAAACCATGCTAGCATACTATTATCTATCAACGTGTAATAGTGAACAACAATGTCACCTAAAGCATGTACACTATGATAAAGACAAACCAGATAGTATACAAACCTCTCGAGTAAGACTATCCTACCGGTATAGGTCCTCCCTCAATCATTGCAATCACGTGCCTGCGATCCAATAATTGACTCTGAGGGCACTATATCCAACAAAAATACAAAATCGGGACAAGCTCGAGGCAAGGTCTGTTCTGTGCAAGTTTATTGGATATCCCAAGCATTCGCAAGGGTATATCTTCTACCACTCCGAGGAACAAAAAGTTTTTGTTTCTCGACACGCCACCTTCTTAGAAAAGGGTTTTCTTATGAAACAAGATAGTGACAATGAGGTAGAACTGGAAGTGGTTCCCGTGACACAAACTACGACAGAAGATTTGGTAGAACCAGAGGATTCGATAGTTCCCAACGAATCTCAGCCTCTCCGCCGATCTAGTAGGGTTCCTCATCAACCTGAGAGATACTGCGGTTTTCTAATAGACGGTGGGAGCGAGGATTGCATCATGGATGATGATGACCCGACTAGCTTCCAGCAGGCCATCACGAGTGGAGACTCTGTGAAGTGGCTGGAAGAAATGCGATCTGAGATGGAATCCATGTACACCAACAATGTATAGACTTTGGAAGTTGCTCCTGAAAGAGTAAAACCCATTGGAAGCAAATGGATCTTTAAGAAGAAACTTAGTGTAGATGGAAAAGTTGTAACTTTCAAAGCTAGACTTGTTCCAAAGGGTTTTCGTCAACGACCAGATGTGGATTATGACGAAACATTTTCTCCAGTGGCTATGCTTAAGTCCATCCGGATCCTGCTTGCCATTGCTGCATACCATGACTACGAAATCTGGCAGATGGATGTTAACACCGCCTTTCTAATGGTGATTTAGAGGAGTGCGTGTACATGACTCAGCGAGAGGGCTTCATAGATAGTGGGAGCAGCGGAAAGGTATGCAAGCTGCTTAAATCCATATACGGGTTAAAGCAGGCATCGCGGTGTTCCAACATCTTCTTTGATGTGGTAGTCAAAGAGTTTGACTTCATCAAGAACGTAGATGAACCTTGTATCTACAAGAGAGTTGCAGAGAGTAAGGTTGTCTTCCTCGTATTGTACGTGGATGACATACTCTTGATAGGAAATGATGTTCCTATGCTGCACTCGGTCAAGCTCTTCTTATCACATAGATTCTCAATGAAAGATCTAGGTGATGCCTCCTGCATTTTGGGAATTAGGATCTATAGAGATAGATCTAAACGGATACTGGGATTATCCCAATCTAGGTACATTGACACCATACTAAAAAGGTTTAGTATGGAAGAATCCAAGCGTGGGAACCAACCCATGATCTCTGGACACACTCTCTCCAAAGAGATGTCTCCTAAGACTGATTTGGAGAGAGCTCGCATGCAAGGGATACCCTATGCTTCGGAAGTAGGCTCTATCATGTACGCGATGCTATGTACCAGACCCGATGTAGCATACTCACTAAGTGTAGTGAGTAGATGTCAAGCAGATCCATGAGAGAGTCACTGGACAGCTGTGAAGAACATTCTCAAGTACTTGAGAAGGACTAAGGAGATGATCTTGGTGTATGGTAACGGAGAACTCCAGGTGGAGTCCTTTACCGATTCAAGCTTCCAAAGTGATAAGGAGGACTCTAAGTCACACACGGAATTTGTCTTCACCCTAAATGGAGGGGTGGTTTGTTGGAAGAGTTCCAAGCAAGAAACCGTGGCAGACTCGATGATGGAGGCTGAATACATTGCTGCCAACGATGCTCCCAAAGAGGCTGTCTGGATGAAAAGTTCATCATTGAACTTGGTGTGGTTCCGTTAATTGAACATCCAATACCTTTGTATTATGATAAAAATGGATCTGCGCTTTGGCCAAGGAACCCAGGTCCCATCAGAAGTCCCGACATATTCTGAGGCGGTATCACCTGATCCGGGAGATAGTTGATCACCGCGAGATCGAGTGTAGCGTCTTGAAAAGTCGTTTTGGTGTTTTCCTGAAATTCGGTGAAAATTCGGTATTTTTCCGAAAACCGTCTTTCTAGATATTTTGCAGTTTAGGGCTAATTATACCTTAAATGGGTAGGTAATTACTTGTTTTTAGTAGCTAATGAGTTAATTATGAAATTTTGGTCATTTAAAAAATTTTCCCTATTTTTCAATTTCTTAATATTATTTTAAGCCGGTAAGAAAATACATTAAATAAGCGATAAATACAAATTTTTCCGGGCTAATTTTAATCTCTAAAATTATGATAATTATAATCTAGTGATAACATGAATTTTTAGTAATTTATTTTGATTTTTAACAAATTTTTATGTTATGAAACGAATTTATTGAATTTTGAGCTAAAACTTGCAATTTTTGAGTTGTAGGGGGCCTTTTTGCATAAAATTTCTTTTGTAAAACCCCTCTCTCTTTTTCCTCAGTCCTAGGACAGCCCCACCTTGTGTGAGACCAGAAAATTCTGATCTCTTTTCTTTAGTTGCTTTCTTGAGTGATTTAAGGGGTTTTTTGGATTTATTTTAATTAAAATGAATAAAGTAAGGTGCATTTGACTTTGTGGACTTGACCCATGACCTTCCCCACTTGCCCACACCTTCCCCCATTCCTCCTCTGGCCGAAAATCCTGCACACCCTCTTCTTCCTCTCTTTTCTTTTCATTTTCTTCAATTTCTTCAAGAAAATACATCAAAATCCATGATTTAATTCAAAAATCCAAACAAAATCCTTAAGCTATCATTATCCTTAGCCATTCTTGCTTGGATCTTGGTATTGAGGCCATCATTTGGAGCAAAATTTTCTTGCTTGATCCATAGATCAAGAGGTATAATTTCTATCATGTTAAATTCTTTTGTTTAAGTTCTTATGTTAGATGGTTTAGTGTTAATTTAGTGTAGTTTAATCTAGTTTCTTAGGTTTTGCTTGAAAATTTTAGCTAGGGTTTTGAAGCCATAATACTTAATTAGATTGTTTTATAGTTAATCTAGTGGTTAATTAACTAATCCATATAGTTATCTTGTTGATCTAGTTTTCAATTATGCTAATTTGATTAAATTTAGAAGTGTGAAATTGCTTTTTAGGATTTTCAAGAGAGGGTTTTTGTATGGAATTGGTTTGTGAAGCTTGATTAGTGAGTGGATTAAGTTTTAGAAAGCATTATTTAATTGATTAAACCTAACTTGTTATCTATTATTTTGCTAACCTAACCTAAGAGGTTAATTTTCTTAAGTGGGCTTTGTTGTGTTAATTTAAAGTTTCAGGTGAGGAAATTGATTGGATTTTGCTAAGTTATAAATTCAAGAATGGTTGTTTATGGAAAATAGGATTGGAATCATTGTTGTTGTGTTATAATTAGTGTTTGTAGATTGCTTGTAGTGTGGTTGGGCGATTGTGCTAGATTGTAGTCGTTTTGTCGCAAATCGGCAATTGTTGCACCGATTTTTGGAATGTATATGCTTACTAGATTTTTATATAAATTATGTGATGGATTAATTTTGATATCTTGATGATTGTAATGGCTTGTCCTGCGACTTTTAGGATGCGTGAGTGCGGTTTTTGGGTAGTCGGGTTTTAGTTTTGCCGGGCGACCAAATCGGCGTTTTTCGGCAGTTTTTGCGATTTTCGCGTGTGTCCTCGCACCTTGTGCACGTTGTACCTAGCTAGCGAACTTTAGTAGTTTCGTTGGGGTTTTGCGTCGTTCTTGATATGTAACCTTATATTTGGTACTGATGTAAATTCCAGGTTCGGTCGTGGAAACGTCAGACGCGGCGCGAAAGGGAAAGGCGGTGATTGGACACAGCTAGCCAGGGATTCCGGTGAGTAGATCTAACATCTACGGGGGACGATCGTTTGGATGGCGCAAGTCACCCGATAGATTTAGTAAACTGGAAAATAGTAAATTGGATAATCACTTGTGACATTAGAATAATAATACTGGCATGATAATTGCTGCAATTAGATCAATATGTTATATCCATATACGCAAACTCAATTGTAGGACACATGCACCATTACCAGGTTTTTATATGCAGCACGAGCACTATTCATGTTTACATACACACCCTGGTAATTGCCATGCCACCACACTAGATAACCTTTAATTTAAACCTTTTACTAATTGATACTTAAATTGTGCTATTTCCTTAAAATGAAACCGTAGGATTGCTATTCATGTGCATGTACTTCATCATATTCATTGTTCATGCTTAATACATTAATCACACATCGCAACTTGATTATTGATATCATACGCATTCATTATCATTGATATATGCACTTATGAGGATTTCTTGAGATTTTATAATATTGCTGGATTTCGGGGGAAAGCCGCAAAATTTCCAAACTTATGATATTTTTAAAACATGTAAATTGCGGTTTTCTAGTGATGTAAGTGTCGTCCACCATGAGTTTGCTGTGGTTTTTGGAGACCCGTTTCGAGGAGTTGGATGAACCGTTTCGGGTACATGGTGGGCCCGGTAGGGTACCCCGGGGCAAGAAGCTCGTGGTGTTGACGATGAGCCTGGCAGGGGACGGATTACCTACCGGTGACTTCATTGGGCACGGCGGATATCCAGAGGATACCGACCGGGGCCGCGAGAGGATGAGATATTGATATTGAGCTGGGTCAGCCGGATGGCTGAGGCCAGAGACACTATGACATGGATTTATGAGATTTGAGACAGCTTTTGGGTGTCGTTGCTGGACACCGATTTTCGTCGATTCATTGACATTATGCTGGCATTCTAAAAGAGTTTCAAAAACAAAAAGAGATAAAATATTTCCTATATATACCTATTGAGACCTCAGATATTCATGTTGCATACATATTAGTACACTGATGTTATATACACACCTGCTAGTGCATCCAGTCATACCCGTATTATAGATGCTAGGATGCTTGTGTGCATGCATACGATAGCCTTTGTAGATGTTATTTATTACTCACGAATTGGCAACTCACCCCCGTTGTGCCACAGTCTTTTGCAGGTCCGCTCCGTCAGTTCAGTAGCGGCGGGCGCACTTGTCTTTTGCCTCTTTTGCCTGAGCTCGAGATTTGCTCATAGGTGGGTTATGTTATTATTTTATACCACTTGTATATTCTTTGTATCTAGTGTACTCCATCTACTGTTTCTACCAGATTTATTGTATATTGACCTAGAGATGAGACTGTGAGGTTTGTGGATTTTATGCTGTATTTTGGGGTCGAGCTCACTTGAGCCGACATGCTGCTTTTCTCATGCTTTATTATGATTATTATGCTTGCTGTCATTTACATTGCGTGGGATTTGTGACCGCCTTATGGCGAAGAGCTAGCTCCCGCTTGGGGATGCCCTATTTTGTTGGTTTTACATATATTCTTGTTGTACCCATTTTTGGGGGCCAGTATTTACAAAGGAGACTCTGCCGAAATTTTCGGAAAAAAATTAGTATTGTTTTTAAAAAGGGTTTTACATGACTTATTTGATAAACTTGCTTTCAAATGTTTGGGTTTTCTTCACTCTTTTGCTTAATTGGTTTTGTTTTTCTGGGCTTTGGCTTACTTATTTTACGGACGCCTTTAGACGTTTCGTAAACTTAAGTGCCAGTCACGTTCCGTACCCTGCGGGTCGTGACAAAGTTGGTATCAGAGCGATAGGTTTTACCTTTGTGAGTGTAGGATGACCCTTGGTAGATGGAGTAAGTGACTTAAGCAGGGTAACGTAGCGTGCGTATGTCCGCGGCATACTTACGATACGGTACTCCGCCTAAGTGACTTTAGGATACTTGCTTGAAAAAAAAAATTCCTTCTTCAATTCAGTGTATCCTATGATCCTATTGCACTGTTCTTACTATCCGTTATCCTGTAACAGCCACTATGCCGCCGAAGGCTACGAGGGCACAGAGGGCTGCCGCCAGAGACGAGATTCGAGCTGGCTCGTCCGAGACTAGGACTGAGCAGGGTGGTATGCCTACGCCGCAGGGACAGACCGATCCACCTTCCCCAGGCCGTATGGATAGGCTCGAGACCGGTATGGAGGAGTTGCGACAGATGATGGGAGGCATGCAGGAGCTGCGTCAGATGGTAGGATCCCTAGTTGCAGCCAGTCGTACACCGAGGCCGGATGACGTACCTACTACGTCACAGACGACCATGATACCTGCTCCTACTACTACCACCGTGGCCATTCCGGTTTCACTACAGGATTTCATGAGGCTGAGACCTCCAGTATTCACCGGCACCGAGGCAGCGGAGGACCCACAGACGTTCCTTGACAGTTTAGCCAGGATCTGCCGTTCGCTGAGATGTTCGGATGATCGATGGGTAGAACTTGCGAGTTTCCGACTAGAGGGTCTCGCGCAGACATGGTGGGAGTCAGTCTTGAGAGGTCGAGCTGCAGGTCTACCGCCTATGACTTGGGCCGAGTTTACAGCGGTCTTTCTAGCCCGTTTCCTTCCAGAGAGCGTTCGTGACGCCAGAGCTCGTAGCTTCGAGGCCTTAGTCAAGACACCTGGGATGACGGTGTCTGAGTATGATATCCAGTTTACACAGTTATCCCGATATGCTCAGTATTTGGTGGATACCGAAGAGAAGATGGTGAAGAGGTTCGTACAGGGACTTGATGCCCAGCTATATCTTGCCATTGGCGCCCAGCATTACGACACTTATTCAGCGGCTATGGATACGGCATTGCGGATGGAGGCACGCATATCACGGACTTCGGCCGTTTCTGGGCCGAAGAGGATGCGCACCGATGTACCGCCTCAGAGGCAGCACGCCAGATTCTTTCCGAGAGATAGGCCTGGCAGAGGATTTGGGCGGGGACAGTTATATGGTTCTTATCCCCAGGGGCAGCAGCCGTCGCCAGGATGTTTTGGGTGCGGGAGTCTGCACCATCTTGTCAGAGACTGTCCAGTGAGACGACAGGGAGCAGCGACAGTTCCGCATGTGACCCTACCACCATCACCACCCCCTCCTCAGAGAGCCCTACTTCCTACCCCAGGCGATGCTCCACGCCAGTTAGGTGCACCGAGAGGCCGTGGACGCGGCGGTCCTGTTCAGAGAGGACGAGGAGGCAAGGCCGAGGTCGAGGTCAGCCCGCTATCGGTGGAGGACAGGCCCGAGTTTTTGCTTTGACACCGCAGGATGCGCAGGCATCCAATGCCGTTGTGACAGGTACCTTGCCAGTTTGTACTTTCGACGCACGGGTATTATTCGACCCAGGTTCCACACATTCGTACGTATCTACACACTTTGCACCGATGTTGGGCCGTGAGTCATCGTCGTTAGATCGGCCGCTTGTTGTTGTTACTCCGGTAGGCGAGTCGTTTGTCGCTCGTTTTGTATTTCGTTGGTGTTCCGTTCGTATCGGGGAGAGGGATTCATCAGTTGATTTGATACTCCTCGATATGTTGGACTTTGATGTGCTTCTGGGCATGGATTGGCTAGCCACTTGTTATGCTTCGGTGGACTGCCGTGAGAAGGCAGTCAGATTTAGCTTTCCGGGAGAGCCAGTCCTTGTTATTCAGGGAGACCGCAGTATCACCCTTTCCAGCTTAATTTCGTCTCTTCGCGCTGGTCAGCTCTTGCGGAAGGGATGTCAGGGATTCTTAGCGTTTGTTTGTGATACTCGAGCTGCAGAGGTTCCGTTAGACCGGGTTACGGTAGTTTGTGAGTTCCCTGATGTTTTCCCTGATGAGCTACCTGGGCTACCGCCTGAGCGCGATGTTGAGTTCTGCATTGATTTGATTCCCGGTTCGGGGCCTATTTCTGTACCGCCTTATCGGATGGCCCCGGCAGAGCTTCGAGAGCTGAAGGATCAGTTGCAGGATTTGTTGGATAAGGGGCTTATTCGACCGAGTGTTTCTCCGTGGGGTGCTCCGGTCCTGTTTGTCAAGAAGAAGGATGGAAGTTTGCGCTTATGTATCGACTACCGCCAGCTGAACAAAGTTACCGTTCGGAACAGATATCCGTTGCCGCGCATTGATGATTTGTTCGACCAGCTTCAGGGTGCGGGGTATTTTTCGAGGATCGACTTGCGATCAGGATACCATCAGCTGCGAGTTCGACAGGAGGATATACCGAGGACAGCTTTCCGCACGCGCTACGGCCACTACGAGTTTTTGGTGATGTCGTTCGGACTCACCAACGCCCCAGCAGCATTTATGGATTTGATGAATCGTACATTCAGGCTGTATCTTGACTTGTTCATCATCGTGTTTATCGACGATATCTTGGTGTACTCCCGGAGCAGAGAGGAGCACGAGCAGCACTTGCGGATTACGTTACAGACTCTGAGGGAGCACCGGCTGTTCGCGAAGTTCTCCAAGTGTGCATTCTGGCTGGACAGTGTCGGATTCTTGGGTCACGTGGTTACGAGAGACGGCATTTGTGTGGACCCGAAGAAGATTGAGGCTGTTCAGCAGTGGCCCCGACCTACATCGGTTACTGAGATCCGTAGTTTTCTAGGCTTGGAGAGCTACTACAGGCGTTTTGTTCAGGACTTCTCCCGTATAGCTGCACCGTTGACCGGTTTGACCCGGAAGGGAGTTCCTTTCGTCTGGACGGAGGAGTGCGAGCGCAGTTTTCAGCAGCTGCGGACATGTTTGACTACGGCGCCGGTATTATCTTTGCCTTCGGGATCAGGCGGATTTGTTGTCTACTGTGATGCTTCGCGAGTGGGATTAGGATGCGTTTTGATGCAGCATGGCCGGGTGATCGCTTATGCTTCTCGGCAGTTGAAGAAGCATGAACAGAACTACCCCACTCATGATTTGGAGATGGCTGCAGTGGTCTTTGCACTGAAGATTTGGCGACATTACCTTTACGGCGAGTCGTGTCAGATATTCACCGATCACAAGAGCTTAAAGTACATATTTCAGCAGCGAGACCTGAACCTCAGACAGCGTCGTTGGATGGAGTTGGTGAAAGACTACGACTGCGAGATCTTATATCACCCCGGCAAGGCAAATGTGGTGGCAGATGCGTTGAGTAGGAGGCCCGGGGGTAGTCTATCCTTTTTGTGCGCAGTGCAGAGGCAGTCGTCAGCAGATTGGCAGATGTTATGCGACAGCCGAGTTGAGTTCGAGTTCACTCAGACAGGGGGACAGCTCGCGCATGTTCGTGCACGCCCACAGTTGCTTGACCGTATATATGAGGCACAGCGCAGTGACGACCGTTGCTCAGAGATCATGGCACAGGTGGGACAGGGCAGATTTTCCGAGTTCGTGGTTGACGATCAGGGGATTTTACGATATGGATCTAGACTGTGCGTACCAGATGCTGATGGATTGCGGCGCGACATTCTTGAGGAGGCACACCGATCAGTGTATAGTGTCCACCCCGGTTCCACCAAGATGTACCATGATATGAGAGAGACCTACTGGTGGGACGGGATGAAGAGGGACATTGCGGAGTTCATTTCGAGATGCCTGACTTGTCAGCAAGTCAAGGCCGAGCACCAGAGGCCCGTAGGAGAGCTACAGCCGTTACCCATTCCAGAGTGGAAATGGGAGCAGATTTCGATGGATTTCGTTGTGGGTCTACCCAGGACCAGTCGAGGGTACGACTCCATCTGGGTGATCGTGGATAGATTGACGAAAGCGGCTCACTTCCTTCCAGTGAAGACGACTTTCAGCTTCGCTCAGTATGCTCAGCTCTATATTGACGAGATCGTGCGACTACATGGCGTACCGACTTGTATCGTGTCAGATCGAGGCACTCAGTTCACCAGCCGACTTTGGCAGAGACTTCAGGAGGCTTTGGGCACTCGTTTGAGCTTCAGCACAGCGTTTCATCCGCAGACAGACGGACAGTCAGAGCGGACCATTCAGACTCTCGAGGACATGCTCAGAGCGTGCGTTTTAGACTTTGGTGGTAGCTGGGACCGTCATTTACCTCTAGTGGAGTTCTCCTACAACAACAGCTTCCAGGATACTATTCAGATGGCACCTTTCGAGGCATTGTATGGGAGGAGATGCAGATCGTCCGTTTGTTGGACAGAGCTCAGTGAGAGCAGCATTTTCGGGCCGCAGCTCGTTGAGGAGACGACATCGAAGATACAGTTGATCCGAGACTGGATGAGAGCGGCTCAGAGCAGACAGAAATCCTATGCAGACAGGCGCCGTCGCAGATTAGAGTTCGCAGTTGGCGACCATGTTTTTTTGAAAGTCTCTCCGATGAAGGGCGTGATGCGTTTTGGGCGAAAGGGGAAGCTTAGCCCTAGATTCGTAGGTCCCTTCGAGATCCTCGAGCGTGTCGGCGCTGTTGCATATCGTTTGGCTCTTCCTCCCAGCTTTCCCGATGTTCACCCCGTCTTCCATGTTTCGATGCTCCGCAAGTGCCTTCACGACCCTTCGCATGCGATTCAGCACCCGACAGTCCAGCTAGAGCGCGACCTTTCTTTTGCAGAGCAGCCGGTGGCCATCCTGGATCGGCAGGTGAAGAAGTTGAGGTCGAAGATTATACCAACCGTCAAGGTCCTTTGGCGTAGCCCGAGCAGCGAGGAGGTTACCTGGGAGACCGAGGGCGAGATGAGGAAGAAGTATCCCCATCTCTTTGAAGGTACGCGTAGCTATTTTTTTTTTTAATTCGGGGACCGAATTTCTTTAAGGGGGGAAGATTGTAGCGTCTTGAAAAGTCGTTTTGGTGTTTTCCTGAAATTCGGTGAAAATTCGGTATTTTTCCGAAAACCGTCTTTCTCGATATTTTGCAGTTTAGGGCTAATTATACTTTAAATGGGTAGGTAATTACTTGTTTTTAGTAGCTAATGAGTTAATTATGAAATTTTGGTCATTTAAAAATTTTTGCCTATTTTTCAATTTTTTAATATTATTTTAAGCCGGTAAGAAAATACATTAAATAAGCGATAAATACAAATTTTTCCGGGCTAATTTTAATCTCTAAAATTATGATAATTATAATCTAGTGATAACATGAATTTTTAGTAATTTATTTTGATTTTTAACAAATTTTTATGTTATGAAACGAATTTATTGAATTTTGAGCTAAAACTTGCAATTTTTGAGTTGTAGGGGGCCTTTCTGCATAAAATTTCTTTTGTAAAACCCCTCTCTCTTTTTCCTCAGCCCTAGGACAGCCTCACCTTGTGTGAGACCAGAAAATTCTGATCTCTTTTCTTTAGTTGCTTTCTTGAGTGATTTAAGGGGTGTTTTGGATTTATTTTAATTAAAATGAATAAAGTAAGGTGCATTTGACTTTGTGGACTTGACCCATGACCTTCCCCACTTGCCCACACCTTCCCCCATTCCTCCTCTGGCCGAAAATCCTGCACACCCTCTTCTTCCTCTCTTTTCTTTTCATTTTCTTCAATTTCTTCAAGAAAATACATCAAAATCCATGATTTAATTCAAAAATCCAAACAAAATCCTTAAGCTATCATTATCCTTAGCCATTCTTGCTTGGATCTTGGTGTTGAGGCCATCATTTGGAGCAAAATTTTCTTGCTTGATCCATAGATCAAGAGGTATAATTTCTATCATGTTAAATTCTTTTGTTTAAGTTCTTATGTTAGATGGTTTAGTGTTAATTTAGTGTAGTTTAATCTAGTTTCTTAGGTTTTGCTTGAAAATTTTAGCTAGGGTTTTGAAGCCATAATACTTAATTAGATTGTTTTATAGTTAATCTAGTGGTTAATTAACTAATCCATATAGTTATCTTGTTGATGTAGTTTTCAATTATGCTAATTTGATTAAATTTAGAAGTGTGAAATTGCTTTTTAGGATTTTCAAGAGAGGGTTTTTGTATGGAATTGGTTTGTGAAGCTTGATTAGTGAGTGGATTAAGTTTTAGAAAGCATTATTTAATTGATTAAACCTAACTTGTTATCTAGTATTTTGCTAACCTAACCTAAGAGGTTAATTTTCTTAAGTGGGCTTTGTTGTGTTAATTTAAAGTTTCACATGAGGAAATTGATTGGATTTTGCTAAGTTATAAATTCAAGAATGGTTGTTTATGGAAAATAGGATTGGAATCATTGTTGTTGTGTTATAATTAGTGTTTGTAGATTGCTTGTAGTGTGGTTGGGCGATTGTGCTAGATTGTAGTCGTTTTGTCGCAAATCGGCAATTGTTGCACCGATTTTTGGAATGTATATGCTTACTAGATTTTTATATAAATTATGTGATGGATTAATTTTGATATCTTGATGATTGTAATGGCTTGTCCTGCGAATTTTAGGATGCGTGAGTGCGGTTTTTGGGTAGTCGGGTTTTAGTTTTGCCTGGCGACCAAATCGGCGTTTTTCGGCAGTTTTTGCGATTTTCGCGTGTGTCCACGCACCTTGTGCACGTTGTACCTAGCTAGCGAACTTTAGTAGTTTCGTTGGGGTTTTGCGTCGTTCTTGATATGTAACCTTATATTTGGTACTGATGTAAATTCCAGGTTCGGTCGTGGAAACGTCAGACGCGGCGCGAAATGGAAAGGCGGTGATTGGACACAGCTAGCCAGGGATTCCGGTGAGTAGATTTAACATCTACGGGGGACGATCGTTTGGATGGCGCAAGTCGCCCGATAGATTTAGTAAACTGGAAAATAGTAAATTGGATAATCACTTGTGACATTAGAATAATAATACTGGCATGATAATTGCTGCAATTAGATCAATATGTTATATCCATATACGCAAACTCAAATGTAGGACACATGCACCATTACCAGGTTTTTATATGCAGCACGAGCACTATTCATGTTTACACACACACCCTGGTAATTGCCATGCCACCACACTAGATAACCTTTAATTTAAACCTTTTACTAATTGATACTTAAATTGTGCTATTTCCTTAAAATGAAACCGTAGGATTGCTATTCATGTGCATGTACTTCATCATATTCATTGTTCATGCTTAATACATTAATCACACATCGCAACTTGATTATTGATATCATACGCATTCATTATCATTGATATATGCACTTATGAGGATTTCTTGAGATTTTATGATATTGCTGGATTTCGGGGGAAAGCCGCAAAATTTCCAAACTTATGATATTTTTAAAACATGTAAATTGCGGTTTTCTAGTGATGTAAGTGTCGTCCACCATGAGTTTGCTGTGGTTTTTGGAGACCCGTTTCGAGGAGTTGGATGAACCGTTTCGGGTACATGGTGGGCCCGGTAGGGTACCCTTGGGCAAGAAGCTCGTGGTGTTGACGATGAGCCTGGCAGGGGACGGATTACCTACCGGTGACTTCATTGGGCACGGCGGATATCCAGAGGATACCGACCGGGGCCGCGAGAGGATGAGATATTGATATTGAGCTGGGTCAGCCGGATGGCTGAGGCCAGAGACACTATGACATGGATTTATGAGATTTGAGACAGCTTTTGGTTGTCGTTGCTGGACACCGATTTTCGTCGATTCATTGACATTATGCTGGCATTCTAAAAGAGTTTCAAAAACAAAAAGAGATAAAATATTTCCTATATATACCTATTGAGACCTCAGATATTCATGTTGCATACATATTAGTACACTGATGTTATATACACACCTGCTAGTGCATCCAGTCATACCCGTATTATAGATGCTAGGATGCTTGTGTGCATGCATACGATAGCCTTTGTAGATGTTATTTATTACTCACGAGTTGGCAACTCACCCCCGTTGTGCCACAGTCTTTTGCAGGTCCGCTCCGTCAGTTCAGTAGCGGCGGGCGCACTTGTCTTTTGCCTCTTTTGCCTGAGCTCGAGATTTGCTCATAGGTGGGTTATGTTATTATTTTGTACCACTTGTATATTCTTTGTATCTAGTGTACTCCATCTACTGTTTCTACCAGATTTATTGTATATTGACCTAGAGATGAGACTGTGAGGTTTGTGGATTTTATGCTGTATTTTGGGGTCGAGCTCACTTGAGCCGACATGCTGCTTTTCTCATGCTTTATTATGATTATTATGCTTGCTGTCATTTACATTGCGTGGGATTTGTGACCGCCTTATGGCGAAGAGCTAGCTCCCGCTTGGGGATGCCCTATTTTGTTGGTTTTACATATATTCTTGTTGTACCCATTTTTGGGGGCCAGTATTTACAAAGGAGACTCTGCCGAAATTTTCGGAAAAAAATTAGTATTGTTTTTAAAAAGGGTTTTACATGACTTATTTGATAAACTTGCTTTCAAATGTTTGGGTTTTCTTCACTCTTTTGCTTAATTGGTTTTGTTTTTCTGGGCTTTGGCTTACTTATTTTACGGACGCCTTTAGACGTTTCATAAACTTAAGTGCCAGTCACGTTCCGTACCCTGCGGGTCGTGACATCGAGGTCAGGAAAGTTGACATGAAGGACAACACTGCAGATCCACTCACGAAGGACATATCCTAGATACAATTTGAGAGACTTTTCGGGATGTTCGGTATGAGATACTACAACAGCTGGCCTTAGTGCAAGTGGGAGATTGTTAGTTGTAAATATGCCCTAGAAACCATTGTTGTACATATGATGGATATTATAGTGGATGCTTGGATATATATAAAGAGGATTTTCTTGGTCGATATGATAGTATGCTATCTGGTTTCAGTTTATCTAAACATGTTGACTTGCATTTGTTTACTGTCTTGCTCTCACATGTTGATAAATCCCTTAGGATATGTACTCGACTACTAGGACAATGATGCAGATCATACTAGTGGGGCCAGGGTAGTCCAAGAGTGCATCCTATATTTGTTCCTGGTCGAGTGTGTATCAAGACAGGGCATCGATACACCAGAGTAGACAAGCGTATACGCATCTTGACCCATATGATGGGCGATGGATGATCCCATATCTATCAGTGTTTAACATCAAAGATGGTGTACGGGTGCTCGGTAGAGACTAGGTACACTGAAAGGACTCGCCGAGAACTTCTTGATGGTATTATACCTATCGTCAGATAGCAGTTCTCTGGTGACACTGGTACAGGTTTGTCTATAGACCCGAGATCGTCATAGAGACTTGTGTGATTCCCACTGTGTTTTGATTTCCACCTTACCACGTCCAAGAGGGCGTGCAAAATGGTGGCTTTTGGGTACAGTCCCGAATCACATGGAGGCAATGAGCGATAGGAGGGGTTTCTTCTCTCCCTGTTTTGGGAGTTGATGTTGCGCTGTGTTCGGTTGGCTATAACTGGAAGTCCCTGGCTAGGGCTATTATCGAGATTTACTAGTAAGAGTTATTTGTAGTTTCTCGACCTGTTATGAGCCTCACATCGACACGACTTATCGGTTACTGGGATCTAACGTTCACCACCCCTAGACTGGATATGCGACATATTAGACGAAGAGACCGGACTGTACGGGTAGTTTTACTGATTGGCTCGACGGGAGTTTTGACAGCTTCGCTGGTTTTCTTCTGATCACTGAATACCCGGGTGGCCGTTACGTTTAGCTGACCGCTTGCAGCTTGTCGGTGTTTTATATGAGCATCACCCACTGCCGACGTATTGACGAGTCTTAGAGTCCCACACAGAAATTTCCCAGCTCAGGCGAAATGATGTGGTGTGCATATGAGATATGCGCGGGACCCGATTGAATCCGAGTATGTGATACTATATATTAATCGGGCGTTTTTCTTTTGGACGGGACATATGTGATATGACCGGTTTATTAAATTAAGTGTTGATTTAACATTTTACTTTTAGTCTAATTCTTTATTTAAACCCTTATGCTTGAAGAAGATATATGCATGCTTGTATGCACATGTTGATGTGCATGAACACATACATGCATACATGGATAGTTATCATGATTGATGATACACTATATGGTGGCAATGCAAGACTCACATGGTTGTTAATATATATATATATATATATATATATATATATATATATCTTTGAGTTAAATTTAAAGATAATTCACTCATGGTTAATGTTTATCTTGTTTTGACTTTGTGACCATTCTTGACCTAACTTTTAACCTTGGTTTAATTATCTTTTGCCTTTTAACTCTATGAAAAAATATCTAGATATTAACTCACCATGGTTTGAGGTTAGAAGAATTTAATATGATTATTTCATTCTCGATATTAACTCACCATGGTTTGAGGTTAGAAGAATTTAATATGATTATTTCATTCTCATCTCTTTTTATATATTATTATTCATCACAAAAGCTTTTGAGCTTGAGCTTTGCCATCATCTTCTTCTTCCTCCCGCTCTTGAGTTTTCATTTGAGTGAGTTAGCTAAAAAGAAAGGGTTTTGATTAGAGAATACAAACTACCTCATCATTCTACACACATCTATCACATTTGTGTGTTGGTGTATATACCCTAGAGGCCATTACTGTATCATACTAGTTTGTATATTACTTGATGGAAGCTTGGGATATTCACAGTTGTATATACAATCTTGCTCGAAATGGTAGTATGCTGCTTGGTTTGTCTCTGCTTTAATATGTGCATGTGTTTCTTTTAGCATATTGCTGATATACATATTAGTAGAGCCCTTAGGATCTTTGCTTGATTACCAGCGTGGTGATGGCGCACACACTCGTGGGAGCTAGGTGATCTACAAGCACATCCTTATACAGGTCCCTAGTCGTTGGACTATCGAGACAGGGCATCGATACTCCGGAGTAGACTAGCGTATGCGCTTCTCATCCCAGCGTGGGAGACGGTCTGTCCCACAGACGTCAGTACGTCATACTTGAGATAGTATGCGGGTGCTCGTTAGGTTACGAGTACACTGGACAGGACTCGTCGGGGACTGTTGGTTGGTATTATACCTATCGTCAGTTATCAGTTCCCAGGTGACATGAGTACAGCTTAGTCCGCTGACTTGACACTGTCACTTCGCCTCGAGTGTGTTCCCACTGTACTTTGATTACTACCCTACCACGGCTCAAAGGAGTCGTGCAAACAGGTAGTTTTTGGGTGCAGTCCCGAAGCACTTGGAGGCAGTGACGGTTAGACAGGATTCGTCTCTCCCGGTATTGGGGGTTGACATCGCGCTGTGTCTAGGAGAGCCATTACATGAGTAGTGCCTGGTCAGGGCAAGCGGGATATACTGGTAGGTTTCCAGTGTTATCTCAGGGTGTTCTGGGCTACACTCCGACATGACTTGTACCGCTATTAGGGGACTGACGTTTCACCGCCCCCCTAGGCCCGCCATGCGATGTATCAGATGAACAGACCGGACTGTACGGAGATTGTCACATACAGGCTCAGTAGGAGTTCAGATGGGGTTCACCTCGTCAGTCTTCTTATCGACATCTACCTAGGCACCTTACGTACAGCTAGTGCCGCTTGTGGTCTGTGGTTAAACCCACTGCCAGCGTAGTGTCGAGTCTTTAGAGTCCCACACAGAGAGCTATTCGCTTTTAGGCAAAATGAGTAGAGGTCGCATGGTTTTGCGACAGGGTTCGTTCACATCCGCGCACATGTGCCCGTTTGCTGTCCGGACAACTTATACTAGCGGGCTTTGGTTTAAGCCGGATCCTAGTATATGATTTAGGATTGGTTTTTCTCATTGTATTCGTGTTCCTCGGATCACGAATACGGGTGCGTATGCACAGTTGCTTGAGACAGAGGAAGAGGACTTTGATTAGGGTTAATGACTATTGTCATTTTACTAACCCTAATGCAAATGTGTGTATTATTGTTAATTGATATTAGTTTAATAATTGTGCATGGTTATGGTTGTTGACTATTTGACCCTCTTGACTTGTTGACCTTGGTTGACACTTTGACCATCATCATTTCATTTGGAAGATGCTCTTTGATCCTTGTAATTTGCATTAAAAATGAAATGATAATGGTCATGTCTTGATTTAGCCATGACAATTATCTCACTAATTATCTAATTACAATAATTCACAGATATGAGAGAATGCTTCATATTATTCTCTCATTCTATTATTCACATTCTCTCTCTTGTTCTTCCTCTCCCTCAAGCTCTCCCCTCTCATGTGTTGAGAAACACTTGAGCTTGATAAAAACCCTCTCTTGATAATCTCTACTCTCATCTAGGGTTCAAGGATTAGCACTTCTTGCACTCTAGTTACTTCTAGCTTGGAGTTGAAGCCAAAGGTCGAGGCTTTCGGGTGGATCTTTCTTCGACATGAGAAGACGACTAAGGTGACCTCCTTCCACCACTCCAAGGAGCAAGGAGAGAAGGACATAAAGCACAAGGTATAACCTTTCTAGCACTTAGCTAGTTTCTAGTTAGCTTTAGCTTGTTTTTGTTTAGCAAAGATCCTTCATAGTCTAGTCCTTGTTGCCTAAGCTCATAAAAATTAGATTTTTATTCCGTTTTCCGCCTCCCCGCGAGTATCGGGGTGGGCAACATGGACTTACAGTGGTATCAGAGCCTAACTAAGCATAAACTAGCTGGGTAGTAAAGTGTATGGAAGTTCGACCGAAAAAAATCGAAAAACCGAGTTTTAAAAACCCTAAGTTTCTGTTAAAATTTTTTCTGTTCGAAATAAAATTTGTCATACTCCAAAAATCATCTCAGGGTTTTCTTAAGAAGCACAGCAAACCCGGTCCAGTGAGTCGTCTAAACCGCCGCGGTTCAGCGGCAATAGCAAGCTATTGCCGCGGAACCGCCGCCATTTTAACTCTTCACTGAGTCGAGTTTGGTGTAGTTTTCTTATGCCTTGGTTTTAGGATTTTTAAGATGGTTTATATGTTTCCAGGTTTTCCAGAATAGAAATTTGTTTTTGGGGGCCTATAATTCCGTTTTTTTTTTTCCGGAACTTCATTACACTTTGACTAAAAGGTTATATCTGTGATGTTTATATGTATTGAACGTCGGCTAATCGCTATATGTCGATTAGTCGGGGTTATACATATCTGTGATCTGTGATTGATGATGGTATGCGTATATGAATGGATTGGATTGTCGCGGATGAATAGCCTGGGTGGATGTGAGATGAGTGTTGCTTTTTCTTTCATTCATTGTAATATGTAAATTGATGTAATAATATTATTTGTATGGCCGCGCAACCGGGTCGGGGTTGTAGCCGTCATTGTATAATTCTTTTTACTGTTTTTGCTCCTAGGATAGACCCATGGAGGGGTACACAAACTACCGGGTATCTCGAAGTGCCGAGTGGCCTACTCACGGTGGTGAGGGAGGTTGCTTCGCTTCGGGTACTTGGCGGGTAGTTTGCCGCACCCGTAGGAGTCTTGGGTGGGGTATTTGGCTATTCACCGCGACCGTGTAATCCGCTTTTCGTTGCAGGCTTGAACGGATTGCGGATTCCTAGTATATCCAATGTATTCATCTGTGATCTGTAATGTCTATCATTGCTATATATTTATATATGATAACTATTTAGGCGTTGCTTATGTTTTACAGCCGCGCTAGCCCAGCCCCCCGCTTTGTTGTTAGTTAAGTAACCTAACGGGTGATGACGGGGCCCCGTGGCGAATGTGAATGGCATAAGCGTACGTCATATTTTGGTTGTTTTCTGCAATGGTAGAATTAAATGATGGGACGCATTAAAAGAACTAATGCAAGAAAATAAACCAAGTAAAAGTCGATTGGAACACTTTGAAAACCACTCGGTTCTTTTCAAAACTAAACTTTTAAACGTGGAGCTTGAGCCACTCCTTTTAAAAGCTATCTCGTTCCATCGACTATATCAAGTTCACTACGTTCACGGTTTCGCCAAAACCATCCGTAGCCCTCCGTCGTTTCATATAAATATTCAACAGTATTCAAGCTGTGTTTGTTGGCCTTAGTCAAGGCACAGTGTTTGGTAGCTGGTGGGTATTCATATGTTGCATAGATAGAATGCGTTGGTTTGGGACAGTCGTATTGCTTTGTTGGCCATAGTCAAGGGTATATACGGGTGGGTTCAAATTAACATGGATAACGACGGGTAGAACTTGACATGTGACTTATGATTTGTTGGCCTTAGTCATGGTCATAAGAGCATGGGGCAAAAATCTACATCGGGAGTTTCAAAAGTACTGAAACTTGCTAGCGCTGCATACCATTTGGAGTGTGATGATTCTGGTAGGATTCCTTCGGTTTTATCACGCGATGATATTTGGATCCCGATCCTACTGTGAGTATATGCTACTCCTCGGGAAAACTCTCACTTAACGATCAATGCTATAAACCTGGTGGGTGTCTAGAAAGGTGTTAGCGGGGCTACGTCCACAGGGAAAAGTGGTTACTTAATTAAGGAACTTCGCGAAAGCGTTAGAAAACCTCCCTCGAAGTACCGACACTGGCCTGGCTAAACGGTTAAGCAAGTATTGTACGGTGAGAAAGATCTCGACTAATTCTTCCTTTGTGGTTTGAGGTGGGATTCGAGAGACAGTGGGAGCCATCCTGTTTAGATAAATTAAAAACCAATCTAAACTTGCAAGAGCATCATGCTAAGTGTTTTCTTCTCTCTCTCTTAATTGCAGCGACCCAGTGACCGCACCTAGGTTACATCTAGATAATAAAATGACTGAATCTGACTGTTATGACTGGCAAAGGTCTGTCCAGATGTCCATTGCCCAGGACAAGCTGGGACACCTCTTAACTGATCCAACCCCTGCCGTCTCAGGTCCAGTTTCCCCTGTCACGGATATTGATATTCGTAGGACATCGGAAGAAGACTGTGCGAAAGCCAAGTGCCTCGTGTTAGCCTCAGTTGATGGTATATACCAGAGGCAGCACGAGAAGATGGACTCAGCTTCTATCTTCCTCCATAACAAAGTTTTATATGGAGAGCAATCTCGTATCGCAAGATATGAGACCTCGAACGAATTGCTTCCAGCGAGGTTGGCTATCGGGTCATCTGTAGGGGGCAACGTCCTTACAGAGACCAGCTCTTTTGAGCTCTCGGACCTGAAGACTACGTTGAAGAACGGGTCAGATACCGACTCAGTTCAACAGTCTCTACCTACTACCCTAAAGGAAACTAGGGAAGTAGAAAGAAAGGGAAGGGCAGAAGTTTCAGGAACAGATGTAGTAAAAGAAGGATGTTCCTATTGTTACGGGAATGAACATGGGCAGAAGAATTGCAGGGCTTGTAAAGCCAGTAGCCAGAATTCGAAGCATGTTGTGGCTTCGGCTTCGGGTGTGTTTGTGATAGAGAACTGTATGTCAGTTAACCCTACTTCCTGGGTATTGGATACCGGATCAGGATCTCATATCTGTAATTCGTTACAGTCTTTGAGAAACCGTAGGGTTATCAGGAAAGGTGATATGACTCTCAGAGTTGCTAACGGAATGAGCATGTATGCTGAATCCGTAGGGGAATATCATCTAGGACTGACAACTGGGCAGATATTGATTCTGCGTGACTGTTTTTATGTGCCAGGTGCGACTTGTAACATCATATCTGTATCCTTACTTTCTAAGGAAGGATATGATTTTACTTTTGTAAGCGATGTAGTAAACATCCACCTAAATCAAGTACTGATTGGGTCAGGTACATTGAAATACGGTATATACGTTTTGAATCAAGCTCAGGTCTTCAGTGTCCAGAATGCACTTAAAAGAAAGTCTCCGGAATTAAATCAGGCTTTCTTATGGCATTGTAGACTGGGTCACATTAATAAGACACGGTTGACAAAGTTACATAAAGAAGCATACTTGGATCCGTTCGAGTACCAGTCTTATGCCACTTGTGAATCTTGTCTCATGGGAAAGATGACAATGACTCCGTTCACTGGACACGGAGAAAGAGCGAGCGAGCTCTTGGGACTCATACACAGTGATGTGTGTGGTCCAATGTCTACACATGCGCAAAGTGGTTATTCATACTTCATTACTTTCACAGATGATTTCTCTAGGTATGGGCATGTCTTCTTAATGAAGCACAAATCCGAGGCCTTTGAGAAATTTCAGGAATACAAGAATGAAGTTGAAAAACAAACAGGCAAAAGTATCAAGACACTGAGATCTGATCGAGGTGGCGAATACTTGAGTGCCGAGTTTCTGGGCTTCTTAAAAGAGAATGGAATTCTCTCTCAACTTACTCCCCCATACACACCACAACACAACGGTGTATCGGAAAGGAGGAATCGAATCCTATTGGATATGGTTCGTTCCATGATGAGTAAGGCTGAGTTGCAACGATCCTTCTGGAGTTATGCACTAGAAACAGCTGCATATCTTTTGAACCAAGTTCCTACTAAGTCAGTGCCTACCACACCATATCAGATATGGAGTGGGAAGAAACCAAGTCTTAAACACTTTAAGACATGGGGGTGTCCAGCTTTTGTAACAAAGCAGCATGCGGACAAGCTCGAGGCACGTTCGGTACAGTGTAAGTTTGTGGGATACCCAAAGAACTCCAAGGGGTATCTTTTCTATTGCGCAGAGGAACAAAAGGTTTTTGTTTCTCGTCATGCCCGCTTCTTGGAAACTGAGTTTTTGGAAAATCAGATAAGTGGGAGCGCAATAGAAATGGAAGAAATTCCAGAACCACAAGCTATTACTGAAAGCTTGGTAGAACCAGAGGGTTCGAAAGAACAGGACATCCCAGCGCCACTCCGCAGGAGTAGTAGGCAGTCTCATCCGCCCGAGAGATACTACGGTTTTCTCATTGACGGGGATAGAGAGGATTGCACTATGGATTATGGTGAGCCTACTAGCTTCCAGCAAGCCATTCAAAGCGGTGACTCGGTAAAATGGCTGGATGCAATGCGGGCCGAGATGGAGTCTATGTACACCAACAAAGTTTGGACTTTGGACTTTGCTCCAGAAGGGGTAAAACCCGTAGGCTGCAAATGGATCTTCAGAAAGAAGATTGGTGTAGATGGGCAGGTTGAGACCTATAAAGCTAGACTTGTTGCAAAAGGTTTTCGTCAAAGACCTGGTTTGGACTATGACGAGACCTTTTCTCCAGTGGCTATGCTGAAATCCATTCGGATCCTTCTTGCCATTACTGCCTTCCACGATTATGAAATCTGGCAGATGGACGTAAAGACGGCTTTCCTAAATGAAAATTTGGAAGAGTGCGTCTATATGGATCAGCCGGAGGGATTCATTCAGAGTGGGAGCAGCGGTAAAGTGTGAAAGTTGCTCAAGTCCATTTATGGACTTAAGCAGGCATCGCGGAGTTGAAACATCTGCTTTGATGATACTGTCAAAGAATTCGACTTTATCAAAAACCCAGATGATCCATGCATTTACAGTAAGATTGTAGGGAGAACTGTGGTATTCCTCGTCTTGTATGTGGATGACATTCTCCTAATAGGAAATGATATTCCTATGCTACAGTCAGTCAAAGGATTCTTGTCGCAGAGGTTCTCCATGAAGGACCTGGGCGATGCCAACTACATTCTGGGGATCCAGATCTATCGTGATAGATCTAAGAGGATGTTGGGACTTTCACAGTCAGGGTACATTGACACCATACTCAAAAGGTTCAGTCTGGAAGATTCCAAGCGCGGTAATCTACCGGCTTGTCACGGGATCACCCTCTCCAAAGAGATGTCTCCCAAAACTGATTTGGAAAGGGATCGCATGTCTATTATACCCTACGCTTCCGCGGTAGGCTCTATAATGTATGCGATGTTGTGTACCAGACCAGATGTAGCATACGCATTGAGCGTTGTAAGCCGGTATTAGTCAAACCCAGGGGAGAAACACTGGATAGCGGTAAAGAACATTCTCAAGTACCCGAGAAGGACTAAGGAGATGTTCTTGGTGTATGGCGGAAAAGACCTCCAGCTCGAGGCCTTTGCTGACTCCAGCTTCCAGAGTGACAAGGATGACTCCAAGTCCATGTCGGGTTATGTCTTTACCCTCAATGGAGGGGCGGTTTGCGGGAAGAGTTCCAAGCAGGAGACCGTTGCAGACTCAACTATGGAAGCGGAGTACATAGCTGCTTGCGATGCCGCAAAGGAAGCTGTCTGGATGAAGAAGTTCCTCACGGAGCTTCAGGTGGTTCCTACCATTGTTGATCCAATACCGCTGTATTGCGACAACAACGGAGCTATAACTTTAGCGAAGGAACCCAGGTCCCATCAGAAGTCCAGGCACATTTTGAGGCGGTACCACCTGATCAGGGAGATCATAGATCGCCAGGAGATCGAGGTGAAGAAAGTAAATACGGAGAACAACACTGCAGATCCACTCACGAAGGCCTTACCCCAGACTCAGTTCGAGCGGCTGATTGAGATGATACGTCTTCGATACGCCAGTACATGGCCTTAGTGCAAGTGGGAGATTGTTAGTGTATTTGCCCTAGAGGCCATTACTGTATCATACTAGTTTGTATATTACTTGATGGAAGCTTGGGATATTCACAGTTGTATATACAATCTTGCACGAAATGGTAGTATGCTGCTTGGTTTGTCTCTGCTTTAATATGTGCAAGTGTTTCTTTTAGCATATTGCTGATATACATATTAGTAGAGCCCTTAGGATCTTTGATTGATTACCAGCGTGGTGATGGCGCTCACACTCGTTGGAGCTGGGTGATCTACAAGCACATCCTTATACAGGTCCCTAGTCGTTGGACTATCGAGACAGGGCATCAATACCCCGGAGTAGACTAGCGTATGCACTTCTCATCCCAGCGTGGGAGACGGTCTGTCCCACAGCCGTCAGTACGTCGTACTTGAGATAGTATGCGGGTGCTCGTTAGGTTACGAGTACACTGGACGGGACTCATCGGGGACTGTTGGTTGGTATTATACCTATCGTCAGTTATCTGTTCCCAGGTGACATGAGTACAGCTTAGTCCGCTGACTTGACACTGTCACTTCGCCTCGAGTGTGTTCCCACTGCACTTTGATTACTACCCTACCACGGCTCAAAGGAGTCGTGCAAACAGGTAGTTTTTGGGTGCAGTCCCGAAGCACTTAGAGGCAGTGACGGTTAGACAGGATTTGTCTCTCCCGGTATTGGGGGTTGACATCGTGCTGTGTCTAGGAGAGCCATTACACGAGTAGTCCCTGGCCAGGGCAAGCGGGATATACTGGTAGGTTTCCAGTGTTATCTCAGGGTGTTCTGGGCTACACTCCGACACGACTTGTACCGCTATTAGGGGACTGACGTTTCACCGCCCCCCTAGGCCCGCCATGCGATGTATCAGACGAACAGACCGGACTGTACGGAGATTGTCACATACAGGCTCAGTAGGAGTTCAGATGGGGTTCACCTCGTCAGTCTTCTTATCGACATCTACTTGGGGACCGTTACGTACAGCTAGTGCCGCTTACGGTCTGTGGTTAAACCCACTGCCAGCGTAGTGTAGAGTCTTTAGAGTCCCACACAGAGAGCTATTCGCTTTTAGGCAAAATGAGTAGAGGTCGCATGGTTTTGCGACAGGGTTCGTTCACATCCGCGCACTTGTGCACGTTTGCTGTCCGGACAACTTATACTAGCGGGCTTTGGTTTAAGCCGGATCCTAGTATATGATTTGGGATTGGTTTTTCTCATTGTATTCGTGTTCCTCGGATCACGAATACGGGTGCGTATGCACAGTTGCTTGAGACAGAGGAAGAGGACTTTGATTAGGGTTAATGACTATTGTCATTTTACTAACCCTAATGCAAATGTGTGTATTATTGTTAATTGATATTAGTTTAATAATTGTGCATGGTTATGGTTGTTGACCATTTGACCCTCTTGACTTGTTGACCTTGGTTGACACTTTGACCATCATCATTTCATTTGGAAGATGCTCTTTGATCCTTGCAATTTGCATTAAAAATGAAATGATAATGGTCATGTCTTGATTTAGCCATGACAGTTATCTCACTAATTATCTAATTACAATAATTCACATATATGAGAGAATGCTTCATATTATTCTCTCATTCTATTATTCACATTCTCTCTCTTGTTCTTCCTCTCCTTCAAGCTCTTCCCTCTCATGTGTTGAGAAACACTTGAGCTTGAGAAAAACCCTCTCTTGATAATCTCTACTCTCATCTAGGGTTCAAGGATTAGCACTTCTTGCAGTCTAGTTACTTCTAGCTTGGAGTTGAAGCCAAAGGTCGAGGCTTTCGGGTGGATCTTTCTTCGACGTGAGAAGACGACTAAGGTGACCTCCTTCCACCACTCCAAGGAGTAAGGAGAGAAGGACATAAAGCCCAAGGTATAACCTTTCTAGCACTTAGCTAGTTTCTAGTTAGCTTTAGCTTGTTTTTGTTTAGCAAAGATCCTTCATAGTCTAGTCCATGTTGCCTAAGCTCATAAAAATTAGATTTTTATTCCGTTTTCCGCCTCCCCGCAAGTACCGGGGTGGGCAACGTGGACTTACATTGTGTAGTGTCTTTGCTACACTTCTTTCATGGATCAAGTAAAGCAAGGAGCTTTAAGCAAAGGGACTTCGGGTGGATCATCGTGGACTTAGAAGGTTGCTAGCGATCCGTTACAAACTCTCAAAGGTCCAAGGAATCACCAAAGAGAGACTACAAAGGTTGTAATCTCTACTTTTAGTGAAAGATTGTTCTTTATATGTGATACAATTCTTGTTAACCTAAATATTCTACTTAAGATTCATGGTTTGTTTTCTTTGCACCTCTCTAAATTTTAATGTGGCTTGAGTGATGCTACCAAATCCTAGACTAGGTGTAAGGAAAACCCAATAGCTAGCAAGCTTCATATATCTCACAACACTTGGCCATTATTTTTTTGAGGAGTTTCTTCACTCATCCTCCATGGCTTCATCTTCTTCCTCCACCCATCAAGTCTCATGTGTTCAGAAACATTAGGTGTCATGAGAAAAAGTAATCCCACACACTCTCTACTTCACTTTGGACATGTCGGCTAGCAAAGTTCATGTCCGAGTTGTTTCGGTTTGAAGCAGGAGCCCATATAAAGATTCCTTAATATGGTGCCACTTCGACGAGGGGACCCGAGATTGAGCGAGATCGGAGATGCCGTGAGGAGCATAGGATGGTGGCTAAAGACCGAAGGACATGGATCGATCGGTTTGTAGTTTGCTAGTTTAGTGTTAATGGTACGATCCGGGTGAAATTCTGTGTTAGCGCCAGTTCATAAAAGTTTTTGTTCCGCGTTTGGCCTCGGATTGAAGACCGGGGCGCTACCGTAGACTTACATGGTATCAGAGCCACGCCATTAACCTTTATTAGCTTGTTCTAGCATATTTAAAAGATCGATCGAACGAAATTTCCAAAACCGCATTTCCATTGATAAAGTTTCTGTCGTATTATTAAACTAGTCTAAAAATTATTTTGGGTTTGTCAGAAAATCGAGCAAGCTTTTTTAAGACTACTGAAGAAATTTGGTCAACTGATCCCATAAGACTGCCGCGGAACCGCCGCACAACCCTTGTGTTGGTCACGGTTCCGCCGCCGTTTTGGAGCAACAGTGTACCATTTTTCTTCTGGGTGTCTTTCATTTGGAATTGTGGTTTTTGGAATATTTTGTTTGGGCCAAGATTTTGTTCGTGTACTGGATTTGTGCTTGGGGCCAAATTCGGGAAGTTTTGTCGATCAGAATTATACATGCGTTAGTTTATAGTGCTTACATTATATCTGTGGCCGTGAATGTCATTAGAGCGGTATAACTCGTCTAATTGCTATAGTCCTTTTAGACGGGTTTGCGAACGTGACATTCGCGTTTTTGTTCTATGTTGTGTTGTGTTGTTGCGGATTGTCGTGTTGGATAGCTTGCATTCAAAGGTAGTACAGTTTGGATTCATTTGTACATATGATATCGCGGGGCGAGCATCCGACATGTGGACAGCCGTCGCGGCCTGTTTGTATATTATTAGTTTGGGGCACGACCGGGTTGAGGTCGATGTACCCGTTGTATATATTTTCTTTTCTGTACTAGGATTACCCCACGACGGGGTGCATGGATAGCCAGGTTCTGGAGGGCAACGGGTCCGCATCTCATGGCTTTGAGAAGGATAGGGCCTCACTCAAGGATTGGCAGGCTATTCGCTGCACTCGTAGGGGGTACAAGTTGAACCAAGGTGGGGTGCATAAGTTACCGGATTCCGTGAAGTGCTGGGTGGTCCATTCACATTGCTGAAGGGGGCTGCCTCGCTTCTGGTTTTGGCGGGTAACTTGCCGCACTCGTAGGGGTCTAGGTTTCATTGCACAGGCTATCCACACGACCAGGGGAACATCGGGTTTCACTTGCGGCTCAATGAAACCCGTGTTAGTTATATGTATGACCTAGAGGGCATTACTATACATGAGATGTACATTATAGTGGATGCTTGGACATATATAGGGAGGACTTTCTTGCTCGACATCATAGTATGCTATCTGGCTACTCTTTATCTTAACATGTACACTGATTGTCTTTCTGTTACATGTTGGTAAAGCCCTTAGGATGCGTACTTGACTACCTAGATTATGATGCGGATCATACTAGTAGGACAAAGGTAGTCGGTAAGTACATCCTTTAATGTCCCTAGTCGTGGGTGTATCGAGACAGGGCATTAATATAACTGAGTAGACTAGCATATAGCTTCTTGACCCATGTAGATGGGCAATGGATGATCCCATATCCATTGGTGTTTGACATCAGAGATGATATACGGTTGCTCAGTGGAGACTGAGTACACTGGACGGACTCCCCGAGAACTCCCAGATGTTATTATACCTCACATCAGATGGCAGTTCTCTGGTGACACTGGTACAGGTTAGTCTGTCGACCTGAGATCGACATAGAGTCTTGTGTGATTCCCACTGTGCTTTGATTTCCATCTTACCACGTTAAAGAGAACGTGAAAAACGGTGATTTTTAGGTATAGTCCCAAGTCACATGGAGGGAACGAGCGATAGGAGGGGATTCGTCTCTCCCGATATTGGGAGTTGATGTTGCGCTGTACTCGATTGGCAATAACATGAAGTCCCTGGCCAGGGCTTATTTTGAGATTTACTAGTAAGTGTTACCAGTAGTTTCTCGACCTGTTATGAACCTTACATCGGCATGACTTATCGAGTTACTGGGGTCTGACGTTTACCACCCGTAGACGAGATATGTAACATATCAGAAGAAGAAACCGAACTGTACGGTAAGTGTTACTGATTGGATTCGCAGGAGTATGAACAGGCTTGCTTGTTGATCTTCTGATCGCTCAATACCCGGGTGGCCATTATGTTTAGCATGCCTCTTGCGGCTTGTGAGTGTTTGATATGATCATCACCTACTGCCGGCTTATTGACGAGTCTTTAGAGTCCTACACAGAGATTTCCTGGCTCAGGCGAAACGGAGTAGGAACACATATGAGATAAGTGCGGGACCGAGATTAATACGTGTATGAGATACCATATTCTATTCTCGCGATTTATTCGTATCGATCGGGTATATGTGATATAGCCGGGTTATCGAATCAAGTGTTGATTCGATAAATTGATACACTTGATATTAGTCGGTTATATGTGATATAGCCGGATTATTAAATCAAGTGTTGATTTGATAATCTAATGTATAGTTATATATTTGATATATTAATTTACATTAACTAGTATTAGCTCACTTAAGATTTCTTTTGTCACTTGTTTTGTGCATTAAGTGTATTTGTGATATATACTTATGTACATAGTTTGTATCATGCTTGATGATACATGCAAGCATGGGTGTGTGTGTGACTTACACCATGATAATTAAAATGTGAATGTTTTTATTTATCTTAATAATTTAACATTAGTGAGAATTTTGTCATGCTTGGAAGCTTGGAGAAGCTTGAAGCATCTTTGACAAATTCTAATTGTTTTGTCTCACTTAAGATATTTATTAACCTAACCATTTTAATTAGCCATGGTTTGGTCTCTACAATGGTTAGTATATGACACTAACTCACCCATGGTTGCTATTCTCACCTCATAAGTTTTCATTCTTGATTTTTCATGGTTGCTTTCTTCATCTCTTTCCTTCTTCAAGCATACTAGCTCCATGAAATGTGAAGAAATATTGTGAGAAAATAAAATCTAAAGTGAGCCCACTTCCTACTTCATCATCTTATACACTTGCTTGGGTAGTATAGGGTGTTCTCTTCACAAAGTTCATGACATAGTGAAGGGTTAGCTTGAGTTTGAGTCAGCTCGACGTAGATCATCTTCGGCCTCGAAGACTACGAGCAAGCTTGTTCATTTCTCCGAGGGAACCCATACTAGTGTTCGGGAGATCCATGATCGCAGCGAAGGGACGTCAACACGGATCTTTAGAAGTAACGGACCGGTCTACAAAAGTTGTATTCCTTGTTCACCTTCCTTTGTAAAGTTGTTTGCATTTTATTTCGTCGATTTCTAGTTAACGATTCTTAGTTAGGGTTAGCTAAAACAGCAAAAATTTGAATTTGGCATGGATGATGCCTCCCGAAACCTTGCTGCCATCTTAGGTAACCCTGCAGTGGTATCAAAGCCATGCTAGAAATTTAGATAGATTTTGTTAGGATTACGAAACCGAAATACTCCGAAACTTGAGAAGGAAAATTGATGTTTCTGTCGTCTTTAAAAGTTTGTAAAAAAAACATTTTAGCATGTACAGAATGATGTATGAGATATATCAAGAGCACCATGAAAATTTCATGAAATTCTATGAATTTTTGGCCGGCCACCACCATGCTCATCTCAGCCAATTCGACCTCCCCACCCCCCACCCCCCGAAAAAATTTTGTGTGTTCCAGTGACTTGGTTTTCATGTTTCAGGTGTTGTTTGTTTTTTCTAATTTTGCATGTGATGTAATCTTACACTATAAACAATTCGGATTGTTTATTCGTAGTTTTAACATTGTTTCGTGTTATTCACATATTGTCTAGGCGAAGTTAAAAGGTTCGACGAATGTCAAAAACCCATTTTTCCAAGTTTAACGTATTCGGAAAAATATGCAAGTGATTCTATGAACCCTCTAGAAGAATGAAACCATAACTCGACTTTTTGGATCGCGGAACTACGGTCAAACCCTAGGGTTTGCCATAGTTCCATGGCAACATGAGTGAGGCTTGGGTTTTCCCTTCTACGGCTAGTGCATAGGTATTATGGCATATTCTGGGTATTATTAAAACTGTGCTCAAGTGTTGAGTTGTCGGGAAATTGTGGAAGTTTGATGAATCGATCGAAAAGTTTAACATCGTCCAGATATTATATGATGGGATACAATATTTGGAATCTACATGTAGTTATGAGATAACTAATTTGAATGTTATAAATCAAGCAATTTAGTCTAATTTGATCGGTTGCCACGGGATTTTGATATGATCAAAAGTCCGTCGCAATCACGTAGCGTACGCGGATACTCGTCGGGTAAACTCAATAGATAGCCATGCCCCATAGCGCCGACAAAGTGACTGTAGGAGAACCCCGTCCGCAAAAGCATCCGTTCGGGTGCTCGCGGCAGTAGTGTTCCGCCTTAGTGCACTTCGTCGACGTCATCGGGGGGTGCGGCCATCTACTAAAGTTTCCGACGAGCATTCGATCAGGTTGTCGGGAATCTTGTTGAATTGCCCAACTAGATATTGAAAAGTGTTTTTGAGATCGAGACTAAAATGCGGGGTTTATAATTGTTAGGCATGCGATTTCTAAGGAATTCATTTGGTTAGGCATGTGATGTCTAAGGTTGTTGCGGATTCCAAATGTTGTAGTTTTTCACTTTCTTTTCTGCGACCATAAGTGTAATATGTGGTGTATCGCCGGTTTCGTTGCTATATATCAACGACAATTGGGATACGCATGTTTACTTACGTTGATGACATGTGATGTTATGTGCTGGTGGGATATGTTATATTGGATCATCGTGTTTTGAATAGCCGGGGGTTTTATGCGAGATGAGAGCTTTTTTTTGTTTTCATTCATGTAAAATTCATTGTATGTAATATTCTTTTATTGGGGCACTTCCGGGTTGAGGATGGTGTCACAATTGTATATTATTTACTTTTCCGCATTATGATAGATCCAAGGCGGGGAGCACAAGTAACCGGGTTTAAGGGTCCAGTGGGAGACCATCTCGAGGAGTTGAGACCGGATCTCCTAACTATAGAATTGTTAGGGTTGCTTGCCACTCTCGTAGGGGTCTGGGGATGTGGGTTTGGCTATTCATTAAGACCGTAGAATCTGTGTTTTATACATACTTAATATAAAACCCGGAAATCCTAGTATATCCAATATTTCATATGTTGTTTTCTGCTGCGATATCTGTGATTTGATCATTTGATATGTTGAGATAGATACTGTATATAGTATATATGATATATTATATAGACGTTGCTTATGTTTTACACCCGCGCTAGCCCTGCCCCGCTCGGCCGTTAGTTACCTAACCTAACGGTGCATGACGGGACATCGAGGCGAATACGAATGGTATAAGCGTATGCTGTATTTATCTGTGATGTTCAGGTAACTTACAATGATGGGACTTCATTAATGAGATTACTGAAAGAAAATAAACCTAAAGATGTTGTGGAATCGAATTTTCAGAAACAGGTAGCTCTAGTTCTTGCTTTGCATAGCGGTGTTCCTTGTAGAACATCCTGCACCTTATTCGATGAGGAAAGAGCCGAGATCCATTTTCCGGGAGTGACCTCTTTAGAAATAACTAGCAGATGCTACAACCCTCGATTTGTCTTTTGATTGCTTTTATAGTTTTTGCTTTGCATAGTGGTATTGTGAATATCCTGCACCTCATTCGACGAGGAAAGTGCCGATATCCCTTCACCGGGTGTGACCTCTTTAGCAAAACTAGTAAAAGCCTCAAAAACATTCCTTTTAAAAATCATATGATTCTACAACGATATCAAGTTCATTACGCAAAAGGTTTTCTTAAAAACCTGTCGTAGCCCTCCGTCATTTCAGATAAGTAGTATTTAGTATTCGTGCTGCGTTTATTGACCTTGTCAAGGCGTAGTGTGTGATAGCTAATTAGTGCTTATCAGCAAAGAATATGATGCGATTGGATTAGGGTAGTCGTGCAGCCTTGTTGACCTTGTTTAGGGTCGTGCGGGTGGGTTTAATTCAATCAAGAAACGACGGGTTAAACATGACTTGCGGTCTATGCTTTGTTGACCTTGTCAAGGTCATAGATCACTTGGGGCAAAATATTATCGGGAATTTCAAGTGTTGAAATTTGCAATGAGATTGCATACCTTCAATGAGATAGTTGTATCCCGATACCCACTGGGAGTAATAGTTACTCATGAGAGTGTTTTACACATTACAATTAGCCGGTCAAGTAGGTGTCTAGAAAGGTGTCAACGGGGTTACGCCCCGGGGAAAAACGAGGTTTATTTTAATTAGGTCCGTGCGAAAGCACGGGGAACCTCCCTCAAAGTACCGGCACTAGCCTGGCATAAAGATTGGCGAACTTGTAGAGTGTAATTAATCCAGGCTAGTCTTTCTTTTTATGGTTTGGAGGAAGATTTGATAAAAACAGTGGGAGCCATCCTGATTAGATAAAATAATAACTAATCTAATCTTGCAAGAGCATACGCTGAGTGTTTTCTTCTCTCTCTCTCTAGGTAGAGACCATGATACGCCTTAATCAAGATAATAATATGGATGTATTGACCGAACCCGCTTGTTATACTGTGCCGGGGAACGTTGGTCCCGCTCCAACTTATAATTGTTATAAGACCGAGCATGAAATAGGGGATTACCAGGATTCCCGTGCCGCCCAAACGAAGAAAGTGCATGATGATGCATCTTCTTCAGGTGTGTTCATTACCGAGAACTATTTCTCAGTATCCTCTACGTCCTGGGTATGAGATACCGGATCAGGATCCCAAATATGTAATCTATTACATGGGCTAAAGATGGGTAGAGAACTGAGAACGGGTGATAAAGTTTCAAGAGTTGGAAACGGTGCAATTGTTGCAGCCAAGTTGTAGGCAGTTATCACCCTGTATTATCAAGTACATTGATTCTGAACGAATGTTATTAGATACCGAACCTGATATACAACATCATATCAGTCTCTTTATTTAGTAAAGAAGGATATAATTTTGTATTGTTGGATAATGTTTTGAACAATTCCTATATCAAGAGTTGGTCGGTTCAGGAACGTTATCTAAAATCATATACGTTCTAAATCAAACAACAGTTCTTAACGTACAGAATACACACAAGAGGAAGAGTTCAGAAATGAACGAATCCTTCTTGATGCATTATAGACTAGGTCATATCAATGCAACCTGACTAGCTAAGTTACATTAAGATGCACATTTAAATCAGTTTGAATTTATATCTTGTGAAACTTGCCAGTCATGTCACAAAGATAAAATGACCACAGCTCCGTTTACTTAAAACAGAGAAAGAGTTAGTAAACTCTTTGGAATGATACATGATGATGTATGTAAGTCCCCTGTCTAGATATGCCAGTGTTAGTTTTATGTATGCCATAGTGGCCAGTATTGTGCATATGATGTATATTATATTGGATGCTTGGACATATATAGAGAGGACTTTCTTGCTCAATATGATAGTATGCTATCTTGTTGCTCTTTATCTTAACACCTATACTTGTCTCTTGATACTGTCTTAGGGTTACATGTTGGTAAAGCCCTTACGATGTGTACTTGACTACCAGGACTACGATGTAGATCATACTAGTGGGGCCATGGTAGTCCATTAGTTCATCCTTTAATGTCCCTAGTCGTAGGTGTATCAAGACGGGGCATCGATATACCAGAGTAGACTAGCGTGTATGCTTCTCGACCCATGAGATGGGCGATGGATGATCCCATATCCATTGGTGTTTGACATCAGAGATGCTATACGGGTGCTCAGTAGAGACTGGGTACACTGGACGGACTCGCCGAGAACTCCCAGATGGTATTATACCTTACGTCAGATGGCAGTTCTATGGTGACACTTGTACAGGCTAGTCTGTAGACCCGAGATATCATAGAGTCTTGCATGATTCCCACTATGCTTTGATTTCCACCATAACACGTCCAAGAGGGCATGCAAAACGGTGGTTTTTGGTAACAGTCCCGAGTCACATGGAGGCAATGAGAGATAGAAGGGTTTTTTTCTCTCCCGGTATTGGGAGTTGATGTTACACTATGCTCAATTGGCCATAACTGGGAAGTCCCTGGCAAGGGATGATTTAGAGATTTACTGGTAAGTGTTACCAGTAGTTTCTTGAGCCGTTAGGAGCCTCACATCAGCATGACTTATCAGTTATTGGGGTCTGACGTTTACCACTCATAGACTTGATATGGGACATATCAGATGAGGATACCGGACTATACAACAAGTGTTACCGTCAGGCTTTTTGCAGGAGTTGAAGCGGGCTTACTTATTGATCTTCTGATTGCTTAATACTCGGGTAGCCGTTACGTCTTGCTAGTATCGCTGACGGCTTGGGGGTGCTTGATGTGATCATCACCAACTACCAGCGTATTGACGAGTCTTTAGAGTCCTACATAGAGCTTTTACTGGCTCAGGCAAAACGAAATAGGAGTACATATGTGATATGTGCGGGACCAAGAATAATGTGTGTATGTGATACAGTATTCTATTCTCGCGACTTTTGTATCGCTTGCTTGTATGAGATATAGCTGGGTTATCGAATCAAGTGTTGATTCGATAAGACGATACATTGGATGTTAGTCGGTTATATTGTTGGATAATGTTTTGAACATTTCCTATATCAAGAGTTGATCGGTTCAGGAACGTTATCTAAAATCATATACGTTCTAAATCATACAACAGTTCTTAACGTACAGAACACACACAAGAGGAAGAGTTCAGAAATGAACGAATCCTTCTTGATGCATTATAGACTAGGTCATATCAATGCAACCCGACTAGCTAAGTTACATTAAGATGCACATTTAAATCAGTTTGAATTTATATCTTGTGAAACTTGCCAGTCATGTCACAAAGATAAAATGACCACAGCTCCGTTTACTTAAAACAGAGAAAGAGTTATTAAACTCTTTGGAATGATACATGTTGATGTATGTAAGTCCCCTGTCTAGATATGTCAGTGTTAGTTTTATGTATGCCATAGTGGCCAGTATTGTGCATATGATGTATATTATATTGGATGCTTGGACATATATAGAGAGGACTTTCTTGCTCAATATGATAGTATGCTATCTTGTTGCTCTTTATCTTAACATGTATACTTGTCTCTTGATACTGACTTATGGTTATATGTTGGTAAAGCCCTTGCGATGTGTACTTGAATACCAGGACTACGATGCAGATCATACTAGTGGGGCCATGGTAGTCCATTAGTTCATCCTTTAATGTCCCTAGTCGTAGGTGTATCAAGACGGGGCATCGATATACCAGAGTAGACTAGCGTGTATGCTTCTCGACCCATGAGATGGGCGATGGATGATCCCATATCCATTGGTGTTTGACATCAGAGATGCTATACGGGTGCTCAGTAGAGACAGGGTACACTGGACGGACTCGCCGAGAACTCCCAGATGGTATTATACCATACGTCAGATGGCAGTTCTATGGTGACACTTGTACAGGTTAGTCTGTAGACCCGAGATCATCATAGAGTCTTGCGTGATTCCCACTGTGCTTTGATTTCCACCATAACACGTCCAAGAGGGCATGCAAAACGGTGGTTTTTGGTAACAGTCCCGAGTCACATGGAGGCAATGAGAGATAGAAGGGTTTTTTTCTCTCCCGGTATTGGGAGTTGATGTTACGCTATGCTCAATTGGCCATAACTGGGAAGTCCCTGGCTAGGGATGATTTAAAGATTTACTGGTAAGTGTTACCAGTAGTTTCTTGAGCCGTTATGAGCCTCACATCAGCATGACTTATCAGTTATTGGGGTCTGACGTTTACCACTCATAGACTTGATATGCGACATATCAGATGAGGATACCGGACTGTACGGCAAGTGTTACCGTCAGGCTTTTTGCAGGAGTTGAAGCGGGCTTACTTATTGATCTTCTGATTACTCAATACTCGGGTAGCCATTACGTCTAGCTAGTATCGCTGACGGCTTGTGGGTGCTTGATGTGATCATCACCTACTACCAGCGTATTGACGAGTCTTTAGAGTCATACATAGAGGTTTTACTGTCTCAGGCAAAACGAAATAGGAGTACATATGTGATATGTGCGGGACCAGGAATAATGTGTGTATGTGATACAGTATTCTATTCTCGCGACTTTTGTATCGCTTGCTTATGTGAGATATAGCTGGGTTATCGAATCATGTGTTGATTCGATAAGACGATACATTGGATGTTAGTCGGTTATATGTGATATAGCCGGATTATTAAATCAAGTGTTGATTGTATAATTTAGTGTATAATTGTATATTTGATATACTAATTTACATTAACTAACATTTGCTCACTTAAGCATTTATTTTCTCACATGTGCACACTTAATATATATGTGACATATATTAATTTGTGTTTTGTTTTTGTATCAAGGTTGTTGATATAACATACGATGGTGTATGAGACTTACACTATGCTGTTTTTGTTATTGGGCTTTAATATTTAAAGTAAAAAAAAATTAGTGGATTATTAGTTTAATGCATGAAGCTAGTGGAAGCTTGTGGATGCTTTGACTAAGTCCATTATTTTTTTTTACTTAAGATATTTAGTAACCTAACCATCACAATTAGCCATGGTTATGTCTCTACATGAGCTAGTATATGATACTCACTCACCATGGTTTACTCTCTAACTTGATCATTTGATTCTCTTCTCATTTGTTCATCTTCTTCCTCAAGCTCAAAAAGTTTTCTAGGGTATGAAAAAGTGAGAAAGTATTATGAGAAAAATAATTCTAAAGTGAGCTCACTTCCTATTTCCTCATCCTCTATTAGATTAGAACTTTAGTATAGGGTTTTTGCTTCACTAATCCTTTAGTTAGTGAAGTAGAAGCTTGAGCTAATATTCCCTCGATGTAGATCATCTTCGGCTTCGAAGACTTCAAGCAAGAACGTTCCATTCGCCTTGTGAAGCCATGCAAGGGTCCGGGAGATCCATCAACACAGCGAAGGGACTACTACAAGGAGCTTATGAAGTGAAGGACCGATCTACAAAGGTTGTATTTCTAGTTCACTTAATTGTAAATGGTTTATTATAGTTTCCGTATGCTTTTCTAGTTAACGATTCTAGTTTAGAGTTCCTTGAAACGGAAAAATTTTGAAAATGGCATGGACGATGCCTCCCGAAAGCTTGTTGCCGTCAATAGGAACCCTTCAGTGGTATCAGAGCCTGGCTAGGAAATTATACGGATATTGTTATATTACGAATATGAAACGAACTCCGAAACATGAATTCCCAAATCCATGTATCTGTCGATTTTAAAACGAGCTCCAAAAATTTTGCAAACAAGTACAGAATTATCTATTTGCCAATATAAGAACATGGGAAAAATTGGGAACCCTGTGCTCGGATTTGGATCGAGCAAATGGGCTCAGAAACCGAGCAGGCCGGCCTGGCATGGTAGAAATGGTCCCAAATTTTTTCCTTGGTCTGTGCTTTGGGATTTGGGGTTTCAGGTGTTGATTATTTTTGCTACTTTTTCATATGATGGTTAACTCAATGCAAAGGCAACTCCGAGTGTTTCGTAGTCGTAATTTTAACTGTTTTCGGGTTACTTTAGACTGTATTAAAATGTTCAATCAGATATCAAATACCCTTTTTGACCTTGCTGAAAATTTCCAAGTGTTGGAATTTTCTTAAGGTAATTATATTCGATAGTTGTGCAAGTAACTCTATGGACCCTCTAGAAGAACAAAAACCTTAATTCGATTCTATGTCCTCGGAACCGCGACTGAACCGTAGGATTTGCCGTAGTTCCGCGGTGTCATAGGTGAGGCGTTGGTTTGGCCCTTCTACGGCTGGATCATAGGTATTGAGGCATATTTTTGGGTACTTTAACTTCGCTCAAGTGTTGAGCTTTTCGGGTAATTTTGGGTGTTTGTTGATTCGATTGGAATGTTTATCATCGTCAAGTTTTTTCTGCGACCGTAAGTGTAATATGTGGTATATCGCCGGTTTCGTTGCTATATGTCAATGACAATTGGGATACGCATATTTACTTACGTTGATGACATGTGATGTTATGTGTTGCTATATATTTATATTGGATCATCGTGTTTTGAATAGCCGGGGGTTTTATGTGAGATGAGAGTTTTTATTTTCATTCTTGTAAAATTCAATGTATGTAATATTCTTTTATTGGGGCACTTACGAGTTGAGAATGATGTCACCATTGTTGTATATTATTTAATTTTCCGCATTAGGATAGACCCAAGGAGGGGAGCACAAGTAACCGGGTTCTAGAGTCCAGTGGGAGACCAACTCGAGGAGTCGAGTCCGGGTCTTCTAACTCTAGAATTGGTATGGTTGCTTGCCGCTCTCGTAGGGGTCTAGGGTTGTGGGTTTGGCTATTCATCGCGACCGTGGAATCCGTGTTTTATACAGGCTCAAAATAAAACACGGACCTCCTAGTATATCCATTATTTGATATGTTTCTTCTGCTGCGATATCTGTGATGTGATCATTTGATTTGTTGAGATGGAAGCTGTATATAATATATATGATATATTATATAGATGTTAGTTATGTTTTACACCCGCGCTAGCCCCGCCTCGCTCTGCCGTTAGTTACCAAACCTAACGGTGCATGACGGGGCATCGAGGCGAATGCGGATGGCATAAGTGTACGTTGTAATTATCTGTGATGTTTAGTTGACTTAAATGATGGGACTTCATTAATGTGATTAATGAAAGAAAAAAAACCTAAAAGATGTTGTAGAATCAAATTTTCAAAAAGGTTAGCTACAGTTTTGATTTGCATAGTGATATATATGATATATCCCGCACCTTATTCGATGAGGAAAGAGCAGGGATCCCTTCACCGGGAGTGACCTCTTTAGGAAAGAGCCGAGATGCTACAACACTCGGTTTGTATTTTGATTGCTTTTGGAGTTTTGCTTTGCATAGTGATATATATGATATATCCCGCACCTTATTCGATGAGGAAAGAGCCGATATCCTTTTACCGGGAATGACCACTTTAGCAAAACTAATGAAAGCCTCAAAAACACTCCTTTTCAAAATTCACTTGTTTCTACAATGATATCAAGTTCATTACGCAATAGGTTTTCAGAAAAAACTATCGTAGCCCTCCGTCATTTCAGATAAGTCCTACTAAGTATTCGTGCTACGTTTGTTCACCTCCGTCAAGGCGTAGTGTGCGGTAGCTAACTAGTATTTATCTCCTAATGCATATGATGCAGATTGGATTAGGGTAGTCGTACGACCTTGTTGACCTCCGTCAAGGGTCGTGCGGGTGGGTTTGATTCAATCAAGAAATGACGGGTTGAACTTGACTTGCACCCTATGGTTTGTTGATCCCCTTCAAGGTCATAGGATGCTTGGGGCAAAATATTATCGGGAGTTTCAAGTGTTGAAATTTGCAATGAGATTGCATATCTTCTATGAGATAATTGGATCCCGATACCCACTGCGAGTAATTGTTACTCCTGGGAGTGTTTTACACAGGATAATTAGCCGATCAAGTAGGTGTCTAGAAAGGTGTCAACGGGGTTATGCCTCTGGGAAAACGAGGTTTATTTTAATTAGGTACGTGCAAAAGCACGGGGAACCGCCCTCAAACTACCGACACTGGCCTAGCTGAAAGATTGGCGAAATTGTAGGGTGTAATTAATCCCGGCTAGTCTTTCCTTTTATGGTTTGAAGGAAGATTTGATAAAAACAGTGGGAGACATCCTGATTAGATAAAATAATAACCAATCTGATATTGCAAGAGCATACGCTAAAGTGTTTTCTTCTCTCTCTCTCCAGGTAGAGACCATATCATGCCTTAATCAAGATAATAATATGGATGTATTGACCGAACGCGCCTGTTATACTGTGCTGGGGAATGTTAGTTCCGTTCTTTCTTATAAGTCTGAACAGGATATAAGCGAGGATTCCCATACCACCCGAATGAAGAAAGTACATGTTGATGCATTTTCTTCAGGTGTGTTCGTTACAGAGAACTGTTTCTCCATTTGCTCTACGTCCTGGGTATTAGATACCGGGTCAGGATCCTATATATGTAATCAGTTACATGGGCTGAGAAAAGGTAGAGAACTTGGAGAAGGTGATAAAGACATAAGGGTTGAAAATGGTTCAATTGTTGCAGCTAAAACCGTCGGGGAATATCACCTTGTATTACCAACTGGTAATACATTTATTCTAAACGAATGCTATTACATGCCGAACCAGATATGCAACATTATATCGGTTTCTTTATTAAGTAAAGAGGGATATAATTTTTTATTACAGGATAATGTTATGAACATTTTCCTGAACAAAAATTTGGTTGGATCAGGCACGTTGTGCAATGGCATTTATGTTCTAAATCAATCAACAGTTCAGAGCATAACAAACACACACAAGATGAAGAGTTCATAACAGAACGGATCCTTCTTGTGGCATTATAGACTAGGTCACATCAATGCGACATGTCTAGCTAAGTTGCATAAAGATGGATATTTGAATCCGTTCGAATTTTCACTTTATGACACTTACCAGTCATGTCTCAAAGGCAAGATGACCAAAACTCCATTTACGGGACACGGAGAAAGAGTTACTGAACTCTTGGGACTGATACATAGTGATGTATGTGGTCCCATGTCTACACATGCCAGGGATGGTTCTGCGTACTTCATTACATTCACTGACGATCTCTCTAGTTCCGGATATGTGTTCCTGATGAAACACAAATCAGAAGCTTTTGAGAAATTTATAGAATATAAACAAGAAGTCGAGAACCAAACCAGGAAAAGTATTAAAATTCTTCGATCTGATCGAGGAGGTGAATACTTGAGCAATGAATTCCTGGACTTCCTAAAAGAGAATCGGATTCTCTCTCAGCTAACTCCTCCATATACACCACAGCACAACGGTGTATCGGAACGGAGGAACCGCACCCTATTAGATATGGTGCGCTCTATGATGAGCATAGCTGAGTTACCTATTTCCTTATGGGGGTATGCGCTAGAGACAGCTGCATACCTACTGAATAGAGTTCCTACCAAATCTTTGCCTACCACCCCATATGAGATATGGGAGGGGAAGAGACCATATCTTAATTTTGTAAAAATATGGGGTTGCCCGGCCTATGTCAAAAGACAAAAATCGGACAAACTCGAGGCAAGGTCTGTTTTGTGTAAGTTTGTTGGATATCCCAAGCATTCGCGAGGGTATATCTTCTACCACAGTGAGGAACAAAGGGTGTTTGTTGCTCAACACGCCACCTTTTTAGAAAAGGAATTTCTTGCAAAAGAGATTAGTGGCTCTGAGGTAGAACTGGAAGAGGTTCCAGCTATACAAACAACAACAGAAGATGTGGTGGAACCAGAGGATTCGGTAGTTCCAGATGAACCCAACCACTCCGCCGATCTAGTAGGGTTCCTCACCTACCTAAGAGATACTATGTTTTTCTCATGGATGTTGGGAGCGAGGATTGCATCATGGAAGATGATGACCCAACTAGATTCGAGCAGGCCATCACGAGTGATGACTCGGTGAAATGGCTGGATGCAATGCGGTCCGAGATGGAATCCATGTACACCAACAAAGTATGGACTTTTGAATATGCTCCTGAAGGGGTAAAACCCATTGGGAGCAAGTGGATCTTCAAGAAAAAACTTGGTGTAGATGGAAAAGTGGAGACTTTCAAAGCTAGACTTGTTGCATAGGGTTGTCGTCAATGACCAGGTGTCGATTATGACGAAACCTTTTCTCCAGTGGCTATGCTTAAATCCATCCGGATCATGCTTGCCATCGCTGCATATCATGACTACGAAATCTGGCAAATGGATGTTAAGACCGCCTTTCTAAATGGTGATTTAGAAGAAAGCGTGTACATGACTCAGCCGGAGGGCTTCGTAGCTAGTGGGAGCAGCGGGAAGGTGTGCAAGCTGCTTAAATCCATTTATGGATTAAAGCTAGCATCGCGGAGTTGGAACATCTGCTTTGACGTCGTTATCAAAGAGTTTGATTTCGTCAAAAACGTAGATGAACCTTGTATATACAAGAAGGTGGCAGAGAGTAAGGTTGTCTTCCTCGTATTGTACGTGGACGACATACTCTTGATAGGAAATGACATTCCTATTTTGCAATCGGTCAAGCTCTTCTTATCACAAAGATTCTCAATGAAAGATCTAGGGGATGCCTCCTGCATCTTGGGGATTAAGATCTATAGAGATAGATCTAAACGGATACTGGGATTGTCCCAATCTAGATACATTGACACCATACTAAAGAGGTTTAGTATGGAAGAATCCAAGAGTGGGTTTTTACCCACGATCTCTGGACTCACTCTATCCAAAGAGATGTCTCCCAAGACTGATTTGGAGAGAGCTCGCATGCAAGGGATACCTTATGCTTCGGCAATAGGCTCTATCATGTATGCGATGCTATGTACGAGACCGGATGTAGCACACTCACTAAGTGTAGTGAGAAGGTATCAAGCAGATCCTGGAGAGAGTCACTAGACAACTGTGAAGAGCATTCTCAAGTACTTACGAAGGACTAAAGAGATGCTCTTGGTGTATGGTAATGGAGAACTCCATGTGGAGTCCTTTACTGATTCGAGCTTCCAGAGTGATAAGGACGACTCTAATTCACACTCGGGATTTGTATTTACCCTAAATGGAAGGGTGGTATGCTGGAAGAGTTCCAAGCTGGAAACCGTGGCAGACTCGACGATGGAGGCTAAATACATCGCTGCCAACGATGCTGCCAAAGAGGCTGTCTGGACCAAGAAGTTCATAACTGAACTTCGAGTGGTTCCATATATTAAGGATCCAATACCTTTGTATTGTGATAACAATGGAGCGGTGGCTTTAGCCAAGGAACCCTAGTCCCATCAGCGATCCAGGCATATTCTGAGGCGGTATCACCTGATCCGGGTGTTAGTTGATCGCCGGGAGATCGAGGTCAGGAGGGTTGACACAAAGAACAACACAGTGGATCCACTCACGAAGGCCATTTCCAATATACAGTTCGAGAGACTCTTCGGGATGCTCGGTATGAGATACTGCAGCAGCTGGCCCTGGTGTAAGTGGGAGATTGTTAGTTGTATGTATGCCCTGGAGGCCAGTTGTACATATGATGTATATTATATTGGATGCTTGGATATATATAGAGAGGACTTTCTTGCTCGACATGATAGTATGCTATCTGGTTGCTCTTTATCTTAACATGTATACTTGTCTCTTGATATTGTCTTATGGTTACATGTTGGTAAAGCCCTTAGGATGTGTACTTGACTCCCAGGACTATGATGCAGATCATACTAGTAGGGCCATGATAGTCCATAAGTTCATCCTTTAATGTCCCTCGTCGCAGGTGTATCAAGACAGGGCATCGATATACCAGAGTAGACTAGCGTGTATGCTTCTCGACCCATAAGATAGGCGATGGATGATCCCATATCCATTGGTGTTTGAAATCAAAGATGCTATACGGGTGCTTAGTGGAGACTGGGTACACTGGACGGACTCGCCGAGAACTTCCAGATAGTATTATACCTTATGTCAGATGGCAGTTCCCTGGTGACACTTGTACATGTTAGTCTGTAGACCCGAGATCGTCATAGAGTCTTGTGTGATTCCCACTGTGCTTTGATTTCCACCTTACCACATCCAAGAGGGCATGCAAAACGGTGGTTTTTGGGTACAGTCCCGAGACACATGGAGGTAATGAGCGATAGGAGGGGTTTCGTCTCTCCCGGTATTGGGAGTTGATGTTGTGCTGTGCTCGATTGGCCATAATAGGGAAGTCCCTGGCCACGGATGATTTAGAGATTTACTGTTAATTGTTACCAGTAGTTTCTTGACCCGTTATGAGCCTCACATCGGCATGAATTGTCGGTTATTGGGGTCTGACGTTTACCACCCTTAAACTTGATATGCGACATATCAGACAAGGTGACCGGACTGTACGGCAAGTGTTACCGTCAGGCTTTTTGCAGGAGTTGGAACGGGCTTGCTTGCTGATCTTCTGATCGCTCAAGACCCGGGTAGCCATTACGTCCAGCTAGTACCGCTGACGGCTTGTAGGTGCTTGATGTGATCATCACCTACTGCCGGCGTATTGACGAGTCTTTAGAGTCCTACATAGAGGTTTTACTGGCTCAAGAAAAACGAAATAGGAGCACATATGTGATATGTGCGGGACTGAGAATAATGCGTGTATGTGATACAGTAGTATTCTATTCTTGCGACTTTTGTATCGCTCGGTTTTATAGGATATAGCCGGGTTATCGAATCAAGTGTTGATTCGATAAGACGATACATTGGATGTTAGTCGGTTATATGTGATATAGCCGAATTATTAAATCAAGTGTTGATTTTATAATTTAGTGTATAATTGTATATTTGATATACTAATTCACATTAACTAACATTTGCTCACTTAAGCATTTATTTTCTCACATGTGCACACTTAATATATATGTGATATATATTAATTTGTGTTTTGTTTTTGTTTCATGGTTGTTGATACAACGTACATGGGTCTATGAGACTTACACCATGCTATTTGTGATATTGGGTTTTAATATTTAAAGTAAAAACAAAATTAGTGGATTATTAGTTTAATGCATGAAGCTAGTGGAAGCTTGTGGATGCTTTGACTTTGTCCATTAGTTTTTTTTTACTTAAGATATTTAGTAACCTAACCATCACAATTAGCCTTGGTTATGTCTCTAAATGAGTTAGTATATGATACTCACTCACCATGGTTTACTCTCTAACTTGATCATTTGATTCTCTTCTCATTTGTTCATCTTCTTCCTCAAGCTCAAAAAGCTTTCTAGGGTTTGAAAAGGAGAGAAAGTAATATGAGAAAAATAATTCTAAAGTGAGCCCACTTTCTATTTCTTCATCCTCTACTAGATTAGCACTTTAGTATAGGGTGTTTTCCTCACTAATCCTTTAGTTAGTGAAGTAGAATCTTGAGCTAGTATTTCCTCGACATAGATCATCTTCGGCCTCGAAAACTTCAAGCAAGAACGTTCCATTCGCCTTGTGAAGCCATGCAACGGTCCGGGAGTTCCATCAACGCAGCGAATGGACTACTACAAGGAGCTTATGAAGTGGATGACCGATCTACAAAGGTTGTATTTCTAGTTCACTTAGTTGTAAATGGTTTACTATAGTTTTCGTATGCTTTTCTAATTAACGATTCTAATTTAGAGTTCCCTGAAACGGAAAAATTTTGAAAATGGCATGGACGATGCCTCCCGAAAGCTTGCTGCCGTCGATAGGAACCCTTCAGCCAGGACTAGTTCTTTGTACTTCATTACATTCACTGATGATCTCTCAAGATTCGGACATATGTTCATGTTGAAACCCAAGTCTGAAACTTTTGTGAAATTCTAAGAATATAAGTTAGAAGTAGAGAACCAAAATGGGTATAAGTATTATGTCCTTTGATGTAATCAGGGAGAAGAATACTTGAGCACGGAATTCCTGGACTATTCAAAAGGAGAATGAGATTCTCTCTCAGTATTACTCCTCCGTATACACCATAGCACAACGGTGTATCGGGGCGAAGAAATCACACCCTTTTAGATATGGTGCGCTCTATGATTAGTACTACTAGGTTGCCTATTTCCTTTTGGGTGTTATGCACTTGTGAAGCTGCATACCTATTGAATTAGGTTCTAACCAAATCAGGTGCCTAACACTCCATATGTGATATGGTATTGGAAGAGCCCATCTCTTAAGCAAGTTAAGATTTGGGGTTGTCCGGCCTATGTCAAAAGCAAAATACGGACAAGCTCAAGGCAAGGTCAGTTCTGTGGAAGTTTGTTGGATATCCTAAGCATTCGCAAGGGAATATCTTCTACCGCACCGAGGAACAAAAGGTGTTTTATTTCTCGGCATGCCAACCTTTTTAGAAAAGAAATTTATTTTGCAAACAAATTTGGGGTCATGAGGTAGAACTGGAAGGAGTTCCAGGTATACAAACTGCAGCTGACGATTTGGTAGAACAGGAGGATATAATAGCTCCCAACGAACCTCAGCCTCTCCGCCGATCTTGTAGGGTTCCTCACCCACCCGAGAGATACTTCGGTTTTCTCTATGACAGTGGGAGCGAAGATTACATCATGAGATGATGACTCAACTAGTTTCGAGCAGGCCATCAAGAGTGGGGACTCTGTAAGAATAGCTGGATGCTATGCGATCTGAGATGGAATCCATATACACCAACAAAGTATGGACTTTGGTTGCTTTATCTGAAGGGTTAAATCCCTATCAGGAGCAAGTATATCTTGAGAAGATTACTTGGTGTAGATGGAAAAGTTGAGACTTTCAAAGCTAGACTTGTTGTAAAAGGTTCTCGTCATCGATCTGGTTTGGTTTATGATGAAACCTTTTCTGCAGTACCTATGCTTAAGTCCATCCAGATCCTACTTGCGACTTCTACGTACCATAACTACGATATCTGGCGGTTGAGTGTCATGACTGCTTTTCTAGATAGTGATTTAGAAGAAAGCGTTTATAAGTACACAGCCAGAGGGCATCGTAGACAGTGGGAGCAGCGGAAACGTGTGCATGTTGCTTTACAGGTTAAAGCAGGCATCGCGGAGTTGGAACATTTGTTTTGATATGATAGTCAAAGAGTTTGACTCCATCAAAATGGTAGATGAACCTTGTATATAAAAAAAGGTACTAGAGAGTAAGGTGGTCTTCCTTGTATTGTACGTGGATGATATACTCTTGATAAGAAAGAAGTTTCGTATGCTACACATGGTCAATCTCCTCTTATCACATTGATTCTCCATGTAGGATCATGGTGATACCTCCTAAATCCTGGGTTTTGGATCTATGAGATAGATCTAAGTGGATGTTAGGATTCTCACTAGGTGTAGTGAGATGGTATCAATCGATCCAGGAGAGAATCACTGGAAAGCTTCCTGGGTGGTAAGGTCGACTGAATGTCAGTCACAGGCATTGTCTTTACCCTCAGTGGAGGGACGATATATTGGAAGAGTTCCAGGCTAGATACCATGGAAAACTAGACGATAAAGACTGGATACATCGCTACCAAAGATGCTACCAAAGAGGAAGTCTGGGTGTAAATTAGTTCATGAGATGAACATTGTTCCAACCATTGTCTGACAATAGAGTTGTGGCTTAGGCCTGGAACCCCCGTCCCATCAGTGATCCAGACATATTCTAAGGCAGTATCACCTGATCATGGAGATGGTTGATCTCCAGGGGATCGAGGTTAGGATTGTAGACTCAGATGACAACACGGCGGATCCACTCACAAAGGCCTTTTCCCAGAGAGAGACTTTTAAGGGATGGTTGAGTATGAGATACTACAACCACTACTATATGATGGCCCTAGTGCAAGTGGGAGACTGTTAGTTATATGTATGCCCAAGAGGCCATTACTGTACATGAGATGTACATTGTAGTGGATGCTTGGTCATATATAGGGAGGACTTTCTTGCTCGACATGATAGTATGCTATCTGGTTACTTTTTATCTTAACATGTACACTGATTGTCTCTCTGTTACATGTTGGTAAAGCCCTTAGGATGCGTACTTGACTACCTATATTATGATGCGGATCATACTAGTGGTAAAAAGGTAGTTGGTAAGTACATCCTTTAATGTCCATAGTCGTGGGTGTATCGAGACGGGGCATCGATATACCAGAGTAGACTAGCGTATAGCTTCTAGACCCAGGTAGATGGGCGATGGATGATCCTATATCCATTGGTGTTTGACATCAGAGATGATATACGGGTGCTCAGTGGAGACTGGGTTCACTGGACGGACTCGCCGAGAACTCCTAGATGGTATTATACCTCACGTCAGATGGCAGTTCTCTGGTGACACTAGTACAGGTTAGTCTGTCGACCCGAGATCGTCATAGAGTCTTGTGGGATTCCTAATATGCTTTGATTTCCACCTTACCATGTTCAAGAGAACGTGCAAAACGGTGGTTTTTGGGTACATTCCCGAGTCATATGGAGACAATGACCGATAGGAGGGCATTCGTCTCTCCCGGTATTGGGAGTTGATGTTGCGCTGTGCTCGATTGGCTATAACATGAAGTCCCTGGCCAGGGCTGATTCTGAGATTTACTGGTAAGTGTTACCTGTAGTTTCCCGACCTATTATGAGCCTCACATCAGCATGACTTATCGAGTTACTGGGGTCTGACGTTTACCACCTCTAGACGAGATATGTGATATATCAGACGAAGAGACCGGACTATACGGTAAGTTTTACTGATTGGATTCACAGGATATGAGCAGGCTTGCGTGTTGATCTTCTGATCGCTCAATACCCAGGTGGCCGTTACGTTTAGCACGCCTCTTGCGGCTTGTGGGTGTTTGATATGATCATCACCTACTGCCAGCGTATTGACGAGTCTTTAGAGTTCTATACAGCGGTTTCCTCGCTCAGGAGAAATGGAGTAGGAGCACATATGAGATATGTGCGGGACTGAGATTAATACGTTATGAAATACCGTATTTTATTCTCACGATTTATTCGTATCGATCGGTTATATGTCATATAGCCGGGTTATCGAATCAAGTGTTGATTTGATAAATTGATACACTTGATATTAGTCGGTTATATGTGATATAGCCGGATTAATAAATCAAGTGTTGATTTGATAATCTAATGTATAATTATATATTAGATATATTAATTTACATTAACTAGTATTAGCTCACTTAAGATTTCTTTTCTCACTTGTTTTGTGCATCAAGTGTATATGTGATATATACTTATGTACATAGTTTGTATCATGCTTGATGATACATGCAAGCATGGGTGTGTGTGACACATACACCATGATAATTAAAATGTGAAGGTTTTTATTTATCTTAATAATTCAAAATTAGTGAGAATTTTTTCATGCTTGGAAGCTTGGAGAAGCTTGAAGCATCTTTGACAAAGTCCACTTGTTTTGTCTCACTTAAGATATTTATTAACCTAACCATTTTAATTAGCCATGGTTTGATCTCTACAATGGTTAATATATGACACTAACTCACCCATGGTTGCGATTCTCACCTCATGAGTTTTCATTCTTGATTTTTCATGGTTGCTTTCTTCATCTCCTTCCTTCTTCAAGCTTACTAGCTCCATGAAACATGAAGAAATATTGTGAGAAAATAAAATCTAAAGTGAGCCCACTTCATACTTCATCATCCTATACACTTGCTTGGGTCGTATAGGGTGTTCTCTTCACAAAGTTCATGATCTAGTGATGAGTTTGAGTCTCCTCGACGTAGATCATCTTCGGCCTCAAAAACTACGAGCAAGCTTGTTCATTTCTTCGAGAGAACCCATACTACTGTTCGGGAGATCCATGATCGCTGCGAAGGGAAGTCAACACGGAGCTTTAGAAGTGAAGGACCGGTCTACAAAGGTTGTATTCCTTGTTCACTTTCCTTTGCAAAGTTGTTTGCATTTTATTCCGTCGATTTCTAGTTAACGATTCTTAATTAGGGTTAGCTAAAACGGAAAAAAATTGAATTTGGCATGGACGATAACTCCTGAAACCTTGCTGCCGTCTTAGGTAACCCTGCAACCCGGGGATCCCAGATTATCTGTATTGTTCTGTGATGCTTATTACTTTTCTGTGATGTTGCATTTATCACGCCTGGAGCGATTATTGTATATTGATATATATACTAGTAGATGTTGTATATGTTTTACATCCGCGCTATTCCAGTCCCCGCTCTGTGGTTGGTTAATGAACCAAACGGGTGATGATGGGACCCAGTGGCGAATGCGGATGGCATATATGTAAATTTTATTTTCGTTCTTTTATTGTGTGATTAATTGATGGGACTGCATTGATTCTGATCAATGCAACAAAAACAAACCTATTCGATATTGTTGGAACAATTTTCAAAAATCTGTTATTGCAAGGACGCTTTCATTTGCTTTGCACAGCGGTATTCAGTTTGGAATATTCGGCACCTCATTCGACGAGGCAAAGGACGAGATCCCTTCATCGGGAGTGACCCCTTGGGCAGAAATTTGTGTCAGGGTAGTAACTTAACTATAGTCGATTACTTTTGCTTTGCATCATGGTATTCAGTTTGGAATATCCTGCACCTCATTCTATGGGGAAAGAGCCGAGATCCCTTCACCGAGAGTGACCTCTTTAGCAAAGGTTTTCACCACTATATTTTTGTAAAAAGCTATCAGGTTCCTTCAACGATATCAGGTTCATTACGTTAACGGTTTTTCGCCAAAAACCAGCTGTAGCCCTCCGTCATTTCAGATGGGTAGCACTTAGTATTCATGCTATATTTGTTGACCTTCGTCAAGGCATAGTGTATGGTAGCTACTTGTTACCTTTCTGTTGCATAGATAGATGCGTTGGTTTGGGACAGTCATATTACCTTGTTGGCCTTCGTCAAGGGTATGTACGGGTGGGTTCAAATTAACCTGGACAATGACGGGTATAACATGACATGTGACTTATGATTTGTTGACCTTCGTCAAGGTCATAAGAGCATGGGGTAAAAATCACATCGGGCGTTTCAAACAGACATGAAACTTGCCAGGCATGCGCATACCTTCTGGAGTGTGATAACGTGAGTGGATTCCTTCACGTTATCATGCGATGAGTATTGGATCTCGATTCCCACTGATGAGATGGTTTACTCTTTGGGTGGTCCCGACTAATTCTTCTTTCAGGTTTGGAGGAGAATTTGAGATTACAGTGGGAGATATCCTAATTAGATAAAGTGATAACCATTTTGATCTAGGCTAGAGTGCACGCAGAGTGTTTCTTTTCTCTCTCTCTTTCGCCGCGACCAAGGACCGACCCTAGACTATGACTCAGTGACCAAGTTAACCGAACCTTCTTAAAACACTGGCTTTTGGATTGTCTGAGTTGCATACATCATTGCCACTCCTTCTTTTACGTTTTGCATTTCTCCAAAACACCTCGTATTACTACGAACATCGACTTCCATTGGATAAATCCATCGTATGGATATATACGAACTCGAAGGAACTTGTTCCAGATTCGAAGATGGATTCTCGTTCTGGAGAGATTGAATAGGACTATTCAGTTGTCTTTTCCTTTTACCTTCTCTCATGATGTGAGGGCTCCTAGGATTAGGAGACAGTACACCTGTTATGCTTATTGGATAGCCTTCTTCCAAACCATAGGCAGGTGCTGAAAAGTAGGGAAATATAGAAAACCGATTAGCCTAAGTGAGCTGTACAGAAGGTAATAAGTAAATACAAATAAAGGAGTTAGAAAGAAGGCAAAGTAAATTGCGACTGCTATCATTCACGATCAAACCGAGTATATCATCGTCACTCCTACTTCAACTTTGCTTTTCTCCAGTTCAGGAGAAATAAAATAAGGTTTATTCAGTTGACCTTTATCATCATCTTCTCTCCGATTGCGAGTACTCCTAGGCTTAGGAGAGTACACCTATTATGCTTACTAGATAGTCTTCTTCCAAACCATAGGCTGTTTTCGAACGTTATGGAAGGAAGAAAACCATTTAGCCTAAGGGGTGTACAGAAGGAAATGAGTAAAGGCAAATAATGGGATTTAGGGAGATGGCAAAGAAATATACGGTTACAGTCATGAATCTGATAATGGAAGAGGCATTACTAGGAATACCCGGATACCCCTTCGAAACATTTTCATGTTTCGGTTTCACTTTTCGTTGTTAATAGAAAACTGATTTTCCAATTAGATACTTACTCCACGGTATGTATTTACCAGGTATGATTCTCATATCTGTATGGTTTTGTAGATGATGATTGGGAGTAAGTTATTGGGAATTAGGTGATCATCCTCATTATAGCGGAATTCGTTGTAATTGGTGATATTTGAGGAAATCGCCTGGGTTTTTCCGGACAGCAAATATATGGTTTTGAATATACGTTGTTATGCACCAATTTCAAACTGATATATCTGTACGTTTATTTTCATAAAGTGAGATATAACTTTTTGAAATTATGTCGGTGACATTTACCTATATCAGTTGATAGTTAGGTAAGGAGCATTAAACAGCGGTATAGTTCTTAAGTATAGTACAATTTTCAACCTACGATGCACAGAGTTTGAGTTATGAAACTCAGGGGACTTATACAAAGTATTGTATGTTGTCCAGTGTCCATTAGGACAAAGGGGTTGGTGCTCGTACTCTATTCTGTTTACTTGTGACTTCTCTAGTTTTTGGACAAGTGTTTCGTAGAAATACAAGATCTAAGTTTTGAGAAGTTATAGATACAAGAATAAAGTAGAGAACCATGTGATGCAAGTATCGGGATTCTTCAAGGTGATCGAAGATGTAGATACTTGTGTTTGGTATTCAGTTGATAGTTATGATGCTGAGAACTTGCTTCTCTTTCAGGTTACTCATAATTGGATGCACTCTTATGTTGAGTAATGATGATCGGCCTCTCTCCATTTAGTTGATATGCACTGGAGGCGGCTGCATGATTTGAATCTGGTTCCAATTAAATCAGTGCCTCTATTTCTATATTGGATATAGAACGGTTCATATCTTAACGATGTTAAGTTAAGGGGAGTTGTCCGGCTTATGCTTAAAACTAGACTCTGGATAAGTCAAGGCACGTTTCTGTAATGGCTGTTTGTGGGTTAACCCACGCTATGACGAAGGTTGACTTTGTACCATTTGAAAGATCAATAGTGATATTATTCTTGACTCGCCACAGTTTTAGTAAAATGGATTTTTTTTCAGAAAACAGTAGTGGGAGTATGGTGGAACTGGAAGTGATTCTAGAACCGCAAACTATTTCTAAAAATTTAATAGGACCTAAAGATTCGATCAGGTTTGACATTCCATTTGGTCACTCCGCAAATATGGTGGGTAACCTCAGGCATCCGAGAGGTACTCCGGTAGCCTCAAGGACGGTGACAGGGACGTTCTTGTGTACCAAGACTTACCATTACTGCTGTTCCAGACTATAAGACCCGGCAGGAGGATGAGTACAGCGTCGTTCTAAACTAGCTTTAGAAGTGCACGTATATATGACTCTGCCAGAAGGTTGTTGTAGTCAGCAGGAGGAGCGGAAGCATAGTGGACAAGTAGCTTGTGTCTATTTATAGACTGAAGCAGATATAGCAGAGATAGGTCATCTATTTTTGATATGATAGTCATGGGCTTTGACTCCATCAGAATAGGGGATGGATCTGTTAAGAAGGTAGTAGGGTGTGATGTCCTGGTATTTGGATGACATACACAGAGTAGGAAGTAAAATTCCTATACTACGATCGGTTATACTATGGTTGTCACACAGTAGTTTCTCCACATAGGATATGGATATTATATCAGGCATTCTGGTTACTAGATCTATGCTTTTAGATCTAGATTTAGGAAGTGTCACAATCTGGGTACTTAGACAGTATTCTAAAAGGTATTTTAGAACGGATGACTTCTGGCATAGTGGTGTACCTGTAGGTGATGGAGTCACCCTCTCTAAAGGTGTCTTACAGACTAAAGTGGAGAGTGATGTACATGATTGGCATATCACTTGCTTAGGCAATTGAGTCAATCATGAGATGTCAAGTACCACACCAGATGTTGTTTTTGCACTAGCTACAATAAGTTGATATTAATCCAATCCTGGAGAAACATTCGGAAGCTGTTTTAGAACATAAGTGAATGTTCTACGGATTTGATATCGACAGCCTCCTTCGGGAGTTATCATTCCAGGCTTCCAAGGTGACCTGGATGACAGAGTGACTGTCAGAGTTATAGTTTTTCCTCTGACGAGGGGCAGTAGTTTGGACAGGTGGTCCAAGCGGATACCGAGGGAGGCATGGCGCAGGATACTGATTAGGTTTAGTTGACGATACAGTCTAAGAAGTTTGGATTTGGAGTTCATTAGAGAATTGGGTCCCATCAGATATCCAGACATATTCTAAGACAGGTATTGCTCAATTTGGGAGATGGCTTTTTCCGCGAACTTGAGATTAAGAGAGATAGAGAAAGAAACATCTGGGCGGATCCACTCACTAAGGCTATTTCTCGAACGCAATAGTTTCACATACAAGCTTTGTGAGACTGATCTGTAGAGGAGTTGGGTGTTCGGTATCACACGGGCTATGAGTATGCGACATCGCAATAATTAGCCTTAAGTGCAAGTGGGAGATTGTTGGATATAGTGCCCTCAAAGTCAATTATTGGATCGCAGGTACGTGATTGCAATGATTGAGGAGGACCTATACCGGTAGGACAGTCTTACTTGAGATGATAGTATGCTATCTGGTTTATCATTATCATCGTGTACTGCTTTAGGTAATATTATAGATCACTATTACACGTTGATAGAGCCCTTGTGATTTTTGCTTGACTACCAGCAATATGTTGGCGATCATATATGTGAGAGTTGGGTAGACTATAGCACATCCTTAAAAGGTCCCTGGTCGAGGGAGTTTCGAGATAGGGCATCGATACTCCAGAGTAGACTATTGTATACAGTCGAGACTCCGACGAGGGGCTGTGGCCGGTCTCACAAGCCATTGGTGTCAGTTGGTTCACCTAAGATGTATACAGGTTCTTATTGGGTTATGAGTACACCGGACAGGACTCGCCGGGAACCTGCTAGTTGGTATTATACCTAGTATCAGATAGAAGTTCCCTGGTGACATGTGTACAGGTTAGTTCATCAAACTGAGATCGTCATTTGTCTCGTGTGAGTTCCCACTGCACTTTGATTACTACCCTACCACGGCTCAAAGGAATCGTGCAAACAGGTTTTAGTTAGGTGCAGTCCCGTGCCATATGGAGGCAGTGAGCGGATCGGCAGAGGTTTCGTCTCTCCCGGTAATGGGGTAAGATCGCGCTGTGTCTAGGAGAGCCATTACACGAAGACCTTGGCCAAGGCAGGAGATTTACTGGTAGGTATTCTAGTAGTACCTCAGGGTGTTCTTGGCTACACTCCGAAACAACTTATACCGCTTTTGGGGATCTGACGTTACCAGCCCCTAGGCCCGATATGTTAATACTCATAGACGAACGGACCAGACTGTATGGATATTGTCACTGATAGGCTCAGTAGGGTTCCAGGATGAGTTCGCTCATCGGCTTCCCTTTTGGTCAATACATGGACAGGCATTACATACAACTAGTACCACTGACGTGCTTGTGGTTAAACCCACTGCCAGAGTATTGACTAGTCTTTAGAGTCCCCCACAGATAGTTTCCCAAGTTCGGGCGAAACGTTGTAGAGGCCGTATGGTTTTATGGCACGGTTCGAACATACACATGCACTTGTGCACATGTCATGATTCAGACGGATAATACTAGTGGGCTTTGGTTTAAGCCGGATCCTAGTATTATGTTGTGTTGGAATACTTTCGTCTCATTGCATTCGTATTCAGTCGGAATACAGATACGGGTATGTATATACGGTTGAGGGGTATTCTCGTAATTTCAATACAAGATACTTCTAGAAGATGCCACCTCATTATTGTATTAACCATTTGGATTAATGGTTTAATGAGGTGGAGGGTGAGTCATGTTTGGCTTTAAATATAGCATAACTCTTTTGGTGATTCATAGGGTGAGTCATGTAGTGACTCATTGTAACATTTCAAAAAAAATAAAATATTATTTTGGGGAATTTATATAATTTAATATTATATTAATGAATATTTTAATATTTCGGTATAATTAAATACCGATAAATGGGTAATATTTTGGAAAAATTATGGAAAATTCTAAAATAGGTTATTTTATTGAATTATGCCATTTTTAAGTTTTTATGATTAGTTTTATGCTAATCTAGTGCTAATCGCGTTTAAAAAAATCGCTAATCGAATTTTTAGCATTTTTTTGCAAAACATGCACATATCATTTTGCTTACACTTATGCATTTCTACCATGTTGTTTTGGGGTTACTATTGGTGTGAGAAGGAATTGGGTTTAAGAAAAGAAAAGAAAAGAAAAAGAGAGTTGAAATAGAATATGGTAGTAGGTGGTCAGAGAGAGAAAAGTGAGGTGTGTTGACTTGGCCATTCCCTCATGTTCCAACACTCATTTCCTCTCCCTCTTCCCTCAATGCTGCTGCTTCTCCTGCTCCTCATTCCCTCCCCTCTTCACCTCCTCAAATCATCTCTAAAACAAACTCAAAACCCTATCTTCATTTTACTAAAAAGGTGCACAAGCTCAAGACAAACACATTGAACCAAGAAAGCAAGGATTTTGGACATTTGGGGCAACTCAAGAATTTTCTTGAGTTGCCAAATGAGGTATTTACTGAACCATTAGCTTAGTTTTTGCATTACTTTTAACCCCATGTTAAGATTGAATCGATATCGGGTAGTTTGATGGACATAGGAAAAACCTAGTTAGGGTTTGAGGGAATTTTGGGTTGTGATGTGAAATTGAGCTCAGTAGAAGCTACATGAACACCCTAGTGCTTCAATTAAGACCCAAACCTGAGACTTGAAACCCAGAATATGGATTTACAAACCGATATCGGAAGATTTGTGGAATCTATGAAGGTTATATGGGATCTGCTATCACCCCGAGACTCTGAAAATTATTTTGCATTGACAGTGAGATATGCAGGCACCCAGGAAGCTAACCCCAAAACCCTAGCCCCTACCTCCCAAACCAGGCCGCAGATTTAATCTGTTTGGCCGTAATTTGCGGCCTGGGTCCCACCATTTTGGCTCGTTTTGGTTCTGTGGTCTCCTTATCAGTAAATTAGATCCCTGATATGTGCAAAATTGTCCAATTTGACTTAGGGTGAAATCTGGGACCCTTTTCTCTAGTTGTTGTTTGGATTCGGGTTTCTGTATTGCGTATTTTGAATTCTGGAATTTAGTATCCATGTTTTACTTCGATCACTTGACGTTTGCACGACGAGATCGTGGGTCGTTTGATGGTTTTGAAAGCGTACCCATAGGTTCTAACCTATAGGCCTTTTAGCGTATCGTGTTAGTTTTCGCGTGTCGTTTTAGTTTCGATTTGGTTTTAATGCGATGCGATACATGTGATATGTAGGTACCCCATGGTGATCCGAGGCGATGAAGATGATGGTGGCAATATCGATACCAACACGCAAGATACAAGGTGAGTAGATTATATCTACAGGGGAAGTCGGGTGGATGGCGTATAGCACCCCCGTAGTTCGATGTCTAGTATACTATAGACACTATATATATATATGATTGCTTATTGCGTGACATGGAGATCATAGATGTGTTAGGTGTACTATGGATATATTAGGGTTAGAAGTGAACTAGTGTATTTCTTAGTTGCTAACCCTAGAACAGGTTTACACCCACACGCACACACATGCTTATTCCTATACTTGTACCGTGATGATGAGGATAGTGGATGATATGTGGAGACGAGTCGATGATATTGGGCATAGTGCCGGGACATCGGTGATATGATGTGATTCTTATTTAGGATACGATACGAGATTTTAGCGGGCCTTTCGACGTGTGTTTTACACACGCGCTTTTATTTGTTTAGATGGTATCGATTGTACTAGACTTAGATCAGTATCCAAATCATGAGAGATGATGATAAGGATACAAGATAATTGATGAGCTGACTATGATGTTGACCCGTACCCAGATTTGGGATGCCGTACGACGGATTTACGTACGAGCTTTATATTGATGATAGATCCACACTCATGACTCAAGGATATTATATGATGTATATTGTGTCGTATAGGATACTATTGAAGCGGGATCACCGACTATTATATTTATATATATATCGACTCAGATGTAGGTGGTTTCCATACCCCACCTGTTTAGCTTGTTAGTTAGGTCTGTAGATTATTTATTAGACATTAGACTAGACCCGAGTCAGACCTATTTCAAAACTAACGAATCGGGGATATTTTAAAGATAGACAAAACGGATTCTACGGATATTTTCAAACGACGCATCTTTTCTTAAATCACCGTAGCCCTTATTTTACCAAAAACCCCGATTCGTCTTATTTCAAATGGCAAAGCTGCATGATATATTTATTGAGGTAGATTCTTCACTGTTACGTTGATTATTCAATTCCGCATATTCATGCTATTTGGATTGCATTGCTTGTGTTTATTGCTATATTACAACCATGTTGTTAGGACACCAGCACCATTATCGATGATGCGTATGTTCCACGTACACTGCTTGCCGGCTCACACACTTCATCATCGATAATTGCCATGCCACTACACTGTAGTACTGTTGCATTCCGGATATAACCCTTGAATGGCATACTTGTGTACCAATATACTGTGTATTCCGCTTGTACACCCATACATGCATGCATACATATTTGCACATACATTGATGATTCTGGCTTGATTAGAGATTTGGGAACCACAAGATATGTTTTAAAGCTGATTCATTTTAAAGAAGCGGTCTTCTATAAATATGTGCATATTATTATTCCGTGTTGCATGACATACTGATATGCTTACATTTCTTTTACATGTCGCATACATCGTGCTTTTTGATTATACGCAGTGAGATATGTTGTTTCCATAATATTTCCGGATTTGGGAACCGTGGGTATTTCCAAAGAGAAACGTAATTGTTTTAAAAAACCTGGTTACCCTTGATATGATATTTCGGTGTGTCCACCATGTGATTTCTCGGTGCTGAGAGCGACATGTGAAACCCGATTCGAGGAGGCGGATGAGGCCGATTGCGGGTACATGGTGGACCCGGTATGGTTTACCGGGGCAAGAAATGTTTTTTGTGGAGCAGACGATGAGCCTGGCAGGGTGGCGAGTACCTACCGGTGATTGGTTGGACCTGGCAGTTATCCGGAGGATACAGACCAGAGTCCATAGATGGATATGGGACGATCTGTACGGCTGGGGCCGAGGGCCGATTCCGCAGACGGAGCCCGTGGGATGATCCGGACTGACGGAGCCCGATATATGAGGATTTACTTGCCGATGCTGGGCACAGCTCTCATGATGTTTTCGAGTGTCGATGCTGGACACTCCGGTTACATGATTTTGACGTGTCGCGAGGGACACAGATGGTTTATATCCTCATATTTCCATGCATATGCTTTATGATATTTACATACATGATGGTTATTGTCATTGGGTGACGCGTGGACGGGATCCACATACATACAGATTTTATTACATTGATCATACCTCATATTTATGATATGTATTACCTGAGGCACTAGCACGAGAACTTGGCACTACACTCATGTATAGAGGTTATATTGCCACTTTAGCATGCTTCAGACTTATTCATATTGAGAATATATATATATCTGATCGTATTGACCTAGGATGAGTCATACATACGATTTCTGCTCTGTGATGTTTTCTATTCACGAGTTGGCAACTCACCCCTGTTGTGCCACAGTTTCTTGCAGGTTTTGCCGTACAGCTTTCATTGCGGCTTTTCTGGCACACTGCTTCCCTTACGGGTGACTTGCTTTGGTAGGTGGGTTCTTTTGCATCAGAACCACCATTGTACATGTATTATTCAGTTGTATCTAGTAATTCCATCAACCAAAACTTGTATAATGTTTCAGACTTAGAAATCAGTTATGTATTATTTCGACCTTAGAGTCGCGCATTGTAGTATTACGGTTTTTATGCTGTTTTGAGTTCTTTCTGAGTTTTGAGCCTCGCCCTTCGGCGTTGTATATTATATTGCTTGCGTGGTTGTGACCGTCGATTGACGAAGAGCTAGCTCCCGCTTGGGGATGCCTTTTATCATTGTATATATAAATTATTCTTGTTGTACCCCGTTCGGGGCCAGTATTTACAAAGGGAACTCTGCCGAAATTTTCAGAAAAGACTATACTTGTTTAAAAACCTTGCTTTTAAAACATGTTTTCTTCACTTCTTGATACTATTTTTCCTTCATTTATTATTAAAATGGTTTTAGATTTCTGGGCTTTGACTTACTTGGATTAGATAGGGTCCTATAGACTTCATATGATTCAAGGGCCAGTCACGAGATATTTCGGGTCGTGACAAAGTTGGTATCAGAGCGCGAGGTTAACCTTGGTTCGAGTATAAGTTTGACTATGTGGAGCCTAGGGCGTTTATATATATATACGGAACTTAGGCTTGACCTTACGGAACATAGACTAAGTCGAGGGGATATTATACCCGAACTTTCGTCGCGTAGGGTGACCGTTGGTTAATGGAGTAGATAGCTTGTGTAGAGTGACGTACCGTACGTATGTTCCGCGGCATATTTACGATACGCTACTCCGCTTAAGAAACCTTAGGATGTACATTTCCTTACACAGTATTATATTCATTCATATGATCTATCCTCATCGATGCTGCTTATGATTTGCTGCCATGATTGCACGGGCAGAGTGAGCTATGGCTCGAGCTGCGTCAGCATGAGCTCATCATGGACGAGGATTGACCAGGGTGTGATTCCAGAGACATACGATTGCATATAGAGGCGTTGTCTTATTGTGTTTTCGCGCCATGAGCGTTTGACTGATCGCTTTTACGAGATTTCCCGGATGTGCTGATCGACACCAGAGAATTGAGCTACTGATAGAGGCCAGCCAGGATGTGATAACCATTGATATATCGCTTATTCACGATGATAGAGGCGTTGTTCAGCGTACGGACGAATGAGTCAATTGTTGCTGCAATGACGAGATATCACCCAGATGATTGGAGCTACTGCAGCTTGAGCATATACTCAGTGATATGATGGAAGGTCGCTAGTCACCCGAGGATGAATGACTAGGACGTGTGGTTCGTTCGCTTACCCCGATGCGAGGTCATCAGGTGGATTGACTCCAGCTAGAGACGACTTCATGCAGATTCGTTGAGAGTCGATAGAGACGATCGAATGTCAAAACCCTATATTCCAAGTTTAAAGTATTCGGAAAGACATGCAAGCGATTCTATGGACCCTCTAGAAGAATGAAACCCTAACTCGACATAATGACTGTGTGAAAGCCTTTGAACCTTAAGGTTTGTGGCAGTTCCGCGGCGCCATTAGTGAGGCTTGGGTTTGCCCTTCTACAGTTGTACCACCGATGCTATGGTATATACTCGATACTATTAAACTGTGCTTAAGATATTGAGCTCTTGGAGGATTCTGAGGTTTTGACAAATCGATCGGATGGTTCGGCATCTTTCGGATATTATGTGATGGGACACATTGCTTGGGAGACTACAGATACGAGTGTAGCCGTTGGAGCGTCGTCCATGCAACCACGATGAGATGAGTCCAAATCAGTCGACATTGGAGCAGAGTGAAGTAAAGGGTTCGTAAGAGATTTCGATGAGATGACGTTCCACTCCGCTGACATCAAAGATGTGATATGTCTACAGAGGTGTTGGGATGCGACCAGCTTCCGAGTAAATGATGTACTGAGAATGCAGATGTCCAAAGAGCGAGAAAAAATTGTGTAAGAGTACCAGCCTCCGTACAGTTCGGCATAGGCGAGATTGGAAGAGACCTTGAGCAAGATTCCTTCCAGGACACTGCTGCAATAAGAATTGTACCCAGGATCGGATGTGTGATGTGTATTCAGAGGACCAGAGGTCGGCGCCAGTGACGTGCTGCTTTACGAGTGGTCGTGAGGATTGACCGAGAGATGACCAAAGAAATGCCAGAACGGAATCGTCCCCGTTAGCACACCTGACAGGGCCGATGAGCCGATGGATTGCAAGATTGGTAATCCACAGAGAAGATAAGGACCCAGGGATAGGGGGCGCCAGACCATGAGCAAGAGGCAAGTAGATATCTTGCTCTGCTAGCATTGGATGCACCGACACCTTCTCGACTTTGAAGAAGGATATACCGACGACGGTAATTACGATTTGTGATTTTGTTATTTGACTATCACGTATCCGTCACTTTGGATTTCGGTATTTTCGGCGATCTATTCGCATGATTTAGTCTTGATGACTGAGTTTCATGGTATTTGTTTTCTTGCACCATGGTTGCACCTACTGGGTATGTATATCTTACACATAGTTATTACACTTGAGATGTGTAATAGCTGTGCACATATAAGTTATTACACTTGACATGTGCTTTTCGCACCGTTGTGTTGATTTATGATTTGTGCACAGTTATTGCACCTGATATCGTTTTCGTGCCTTGGTTGCACCTGCTTATGACTTCATGGATTTCATACGGTTGATTTGATGTTGTGCATATGTTACGTACACGATTTGATTTTTGCACTCGGTATAGCTTATATGTGCTTGTAGTGCATTGATATGTGTTTTGTGCACGTAGTTGCACACGTTTATGATTTTTTTTATACCTAGGTACACTTGGTGTTGCTGCTTACGCATTTGAGTTATTGCTTGGTATTTGTGCATGGGATGCACCAGTTCTATACTTCGTGTGTTTGTCGCACCAGTTTTATGTTTCTTGCATTTATCGCATTAGATTTATATTTCGTGCCTTTATTGCACCGGATTTATATTTTTTGCACTACGGTTGCACCTGACTTCGATTTGATGTCATTCGATATGTCGATTTTGATTCTGATATTGATGTTGATTTCTTACACTCCGTGCATTTGATTTGGACTTGCGCATGTTCGACGCATGCTATTGAATTTCATGATTTCGTGCATGTTAAGTGCGCAGGATTTAGCTTTTATTCGTGCATGATGGATGCACCGATTTGGATTTTCGTGCATGTTGGGCGCATCTTTTGAGATACGATTTTGGTGCACGCCAGATGCACTAAATCGAGATTCTTTGTGCATGTCAGATGCACCTGAGTTTGCTGCCAGGCACACACGTTGCCTATGACAGATGTTTCGTGCACACCCATTGCACCTAGATGTTGTTTTTGTGCACCTGTATGGAACATACAAGGAATTTTGATTTCCGTACACACCAGACGCACGTAGTATTCATATGCACATTTTGGGATTGATTCTTATGGAGCAGTACGTTTTTATGATATTTGCTATGTGTTTTCGTATTGAGCAGAACTAGTCAGAGGATAGTACCTAAATATATTTTGCATGCATTTACTTCAGCTATTTACATGTATAGATTTGATGTCTACATGTACTGTTCTGATTTATATATCATATTGGTTTTATTTTGGTTTTGACATTCGTGTCTTTACCATGACTCCGATGATTGCAGGATGCTTGACGGAGTTTTGATTTTGAGTTATCTTCTCATTACTCATGCGCATTCATTGCGCCACTATGCGTTTTATGTATTGATGATTTCGGAGCCCCGACGACTTAGACTTTTACAGAAATGTTTTAGAATTTGGGGGTTTAAATTTAAATTCAGTGACCGAATGTCATTAATGGGGGAAGATTGTAACATTTCAAAAAAAATATTATTTTTGGGAATTTTTATAATTTAATATTATTTTATTGAATATTTTAATATTTCGGTATAATTAAATACCGATAAATGGGTAAGATTTTGGAAAAATTATGGAAAATTCTAAAATGGGGTATTTTATGGAATTATTCCATTTTAAAGTTTTTATGATTAGTTGTATGCTAATTTAGTGCTAATCGCGATTAAAAAATCGCTAATCGGATTTTTAGCATTTTTGTGCAAAACATGCACATATCATTTTGCTTACACTTGTGCATTTCTACCAAGTTGTTTTGGGGTTACTATTGGTGTGAGAAGGAATTGGGTTTAAGAAAAGAAAACAAAAGAATAGAGAGTTGAAATAGAATATGGTAGTAGGTGGTGAAAGAGAGAAAGGTGAGGTGTGTTGACTTGGCCATTCCCTCATGTTCCAACACTCATTTCCTCTCCCTCTTCCCTCATTGCTACTGCTGCTCCTGCTCCTCATTCCCTCCCCTATTCACTTCCTCAAATCATCTGAAAAACAAACTCAAAACCCTATCTTCATTTCACTAAAAAGGTGCACAAGCTAAAGACAAACACATTGGACCAAGAAAGCAAGGATTTTGGCCACTTGGGGCAACTCAAGAATTTTCTTGAGTTGCCAAATGAGGTATTTACTGAACCATTAGTTTAGTTTTTGCATTACTTTTAACCCCATGATAAGATTGAATCGATATCGTGTAGTTTGGTGGACATAGGAAAAACCTAGTTAGGGTTTGAGGGAATTTAGGGTTGTGATGTGAAATTGAGCTCAGTAGAGGCTACATGAACACACTAGTGCTTGAATTAAGACCCAAACCTGAGACTTGAAACCCAGAATACGGATTTAGAAACCGATATCGGAAGATTTATGGAATCTATGAAGGTTATATGGGATCTGCTATCACCCCGAGACTTTGAAAATTATTTTGCATTGACAGTGAGATGTGCAGGCACCAAGGAAGCTAACCCCAAAACCCTAGCCCCTACCTCCCTAACCAGGCCACAGATTTAATCTGTTTGGCCGTAATTTGTGGCCTGGGTCCTACCATTTTGGCTCGTTTTGGTTCTGTGGTCTCCTTATCAGTAAATTAGACCCCTGGCATGTGCAAAATTGTCCAATTTGACCTAGGGTGAAATCTGGGACCCTTTTCTCTAGTTGCTGTTTTGGATTCGTGTTTCCGTATTGTGTATTTTGAATTCTGGAATTGTGTATCCGTGTTTACCTCGATCACCTGACGTTTGCACGACGAGATCAAGGGTCGTTTGATGGTTTTGAAAGCGTACCTATAAGTTCTAACCTATAGGCCTTTTAGCGTATCGCGTTGGTTTTCACGTGTCGTTTTAGTTTCGATTTGGTTTTAATGTGATGAGATACGTGTGATATGTAGATACCCCACGGTGATCCGAGGCGATGAAGATGATGGTGGCAATATCGACACCGACATGCACGCAAGATACAAGGTGAGTAGATTATATTTAAGGGGGAAGTCGGGTGGATGGCGTATAGCACCACCGCAGTTCGATGTCTAGTATACTATATACACTATATATATATGATAGCTTATTGCGTGACATGGAGATCATAGATGTGTTAGGTGTACTATGGATAGATTAGGGTTAGAATTGAACTAGTGTATTTCCTAGTTGCGAACCCTAGAACAGTTTTACACACACATGCACACACATGCATATTGCTATACTTGTACCGTGATGATGAGGATAGTGGATGATATGTGGAGACGAGTCAATGATATTGGGCATAGTGCCGGGACATCGGTGATATGATGTGATTCGTATTTGGGATACGATACGAGATTTTAGCGGGCCTTTGGACGTGTGTTTTACATACACGCTTATTTGTTTAGATGGTATCGAATGTACTAGACTTAGTTCAGTACCCAGATCATGAGAGATGATGATAAGGATACCAGATAATTGATGAGCTAACTGTGATGTTGACCCGTACCCAGATTTGGGATGCCGTACGACGGATTTACGTACGAGCTTTATATTGATGATAGATCCACCCTCATGACTCGAGGATAATATATGATGTATATTGTGTCGTATGGGATACTATTGAGGCGGGATCACCGACTGTTGTATTTATATATAAATATATATATATCAACTCAGATTTAGGTGGTTTCCATACCCCTCGTGTTTAGCTTGTTAGTTAGGTCTGTAGATTACTTAGTAGACATTAGACTAGACCCGAGTCATACCTATTTCAAAATTAACGAATCGGGGATATTTTAAAGATAGACAAAACGGATTCTACGGATATTTTCAAACGACGCATCATTTCTTAAAACGCCGTAGCCCTTATTTTACCAAAAACCCTGATTTGTCTTATTTCAAATGGCAAAACTGCTTGATATATTTATTGAGGTAGATTCTTCACTGTTGTGTTGATTATTCGATTCCACATATTCATGCTATTTGCATTGCATTGCTTGTGTTTATTGCTATATTACAACCAAGCTGTTAGGACACCAGCACCATTATCGATGATGTGTATGTTCCACGTACCCTGCTTGCTGGCTCACACACTCCATCATCGATAATTGCCATGCCACTACACTGTAGTACTGTTGCATTCAGGATATGACCCTTGCATGGCATACTTGTGTACCTATATACTGTGTATTCCTATTGTACACCCATACATGCATGCATACGTATTTGCACATACATTGATGATTCTGGCTTGATTAGAGATTTGGGAACCGCAAGATATCTTTTAAAGCTGATTCATTTTAAAGAAGCGGTCTTCCCTAAATATGTGCATATTACTATTCTGTATTGCATGACATACTGGTATGCTTACATTTCTTTTACATGTCGCATACATCGTGATTTCTGATTATACGCATTGAGATATGTTGTTTCCATGATATTTCTGGATTTGGGAACATTGGGTATTTCAAAAGAGAATATGTAATTGTTTTAAAAAACCCGGTTACCCTTGATATGATATTTCAGTGCATTCACCATGTGTTTTCTCGGTGCTAAGAGCGACATGTGAAACCCGATTCGAGGAGGCACATTAGGCCGATTACGGGTACATGGTGGACCCGGTATGGTTCCCCGGAGCAAGAAATGTTTTTTGTTGAGCAGACGATGAGCCTGGCAGGGTGGCGAGTACCTACCGGTGATTGGTTGGACCTGGCAGTTATCCGGAGGATACTGACCAGAATCGATAGATGGATATGGGACGATCCGTACTGCTGGGACCGAGGGCCGATTCCGCAGAAGGAGCTCGTGGGCTGATCCGGACTGACGGAGCCCGATATATGAGGATTTATGTGCCGATGCTGGGCACAGCCCTCATGATGTTTTCGAGTGTCGATGCTGGACACTCCGGTTCCATGATTTTGATGTGTCGCGAGGGACACAGATGGTTTATATCCTCATATTTCCATGCATATGCTTTATGATATTTACATGCATGATGGTTATTGTCATTGGGTGACGCGTGGATGGGATCCACATACATACAGATTTAATTACATTGATCATACCTCATATTTATGATATGTATTACCTGAGGCACTGGCACAAGAACTTGGCACTACACTCATGTATAGAGATTATATTGCCACTTTAGCATGCTTCAGACTTATTCATATTGAGGATATATATATATATATATATATATATATATATCTGATCGTATTGACCTAGGATGAGTCATACATACGATTTCTGCTCTGTGATGTTTTCTATTCACGAGTTGGAAACTCACCCACGTTGTGCCATATTTTCTTGCAGGTTTTGCCGTACAGGTTTCATTGCGGCTTTTCTGGCACACTACTTCCCTTACGGGTGACTTGCTTTGGTAGGTGGGTTCTTTTGCATCAGAACCACCATTGTACATGTATTATTTAGTTGTATCTAATAATTCCATCAACCAAAACTTGTATATTGTTTCAGACATAGAAATCAGTTATGTATTATTTCGACCTTAGAGTCGCGCTTTGTAGTATTATAGGTTTTATGCTGTTTTGAGTTCTTTCTGAGTTTTGAGCCTCGCCCTTCGTCGTTGTATATTATATTGCTTGCGTGGTTGTGACCGTCGATTGACGAAGAGCTAGCTCTCACTTGGGGATTCCTTTTATCATTTTATATATATATTATTCTTGTTGTACCACGTTCGGGGCCAGTATTTACAAGGGGAACTCTACCGAAATTTTCAGAAAAGACTATACTTGTTTAAAAATCTTGCTTTTAAAACATGTTTTCTTCACTTCTTGAAACTATTTTTCCTTCATTTATTATTAAAATGGTTTTAGATTTCTGGGCTTTGGCTTACTTGGATTAGATGGGATCCTATAGACTTCATATGATTCAAGGGCCAGTCACGAGCTATTTCGGGTCGTGACACTCATCCTATAATATTCTTACATGGTTGATTTAAGATAAGTTTTGTGAGATACTTTGGTTAACTTTTGAATTTATTCTTGTGTTGCTAGCAAGCTTCATATATCTCACAACACATAGTCATTATTTTTTTGAGGAGTTGCTTCACTCATCCTCCATGGCATCATCTTTTCCTCCAGCCATCAAGTCTCATGTGTTGAGAAACATTGGGTGTCATGAGACAAAGTAATCCTACACACACTCTACTTCACCTTGGACATGTCGGCTTGCAAACTTCTTATCCGAGTTGCTTCGGTTTGAAGCGGGAGCCCGTATAAAGATTCCTTAACGTGGTGCCACTTCGACAAGGGGACCAGAGATCGAGCGAGATCGGAGATGCCGCGAAGACCTAAGGATGGTGGCTAAAGACCGAAGGACACGGATCGATCGGTATAGCCATTCTATCATCTTTGTAGTTTTCTAGTTTAGTGTTAATGGTACGATCCGAGTGAAAGTCTGCGTTAGCGCCAGTTCATAAAAGTTTTTGTTCCGCGTTTGGCCCCGGATCGACGGCCGGGGCGCTACCGTAGACTTACAATATGTAGTAGCAGTGCGCCCGCCGCGACTACGCTAATGGGTCGGTCCTACAAGACACTGTGGCACAACGGGGGTGAGTTGCCAACTTGTGAGTAGTAAGTAATATCTAATGAGACAATAGCAAGCATGCACGCAAATGCTTCGAAAAACTATATATAAAGTATGATGCGATGTACTAATATGAATGCGACATAAATGAATGATCAATCATGAAATCGGGGTATATCTGTTATGAGAAAATTTGAGTTTTATCTTAATAAACTTTTGGTATTGTAAAACTGGAGTATCATAAAATAGAAACAACAAAAATTCGTGTCAAGCGTCGACACAGAATATATATCAATATCTAGGGTGCCGTCTCTCAGATCGGCCCCAATCTGTATGAATCATACGACTCCGTTCGGTATCCTCCAGATCTCCGCCGGGCCAAAATCACCGGTAGGTAGTACTCCCCTGCCGGGCTCAACATCTCTCAATACGGCCTTCTTGCCCCAGGATACCTCACCGGTTCCACCATGTACCCATAGAGGGTGCCTCTTCTCTCCTCGAATCGGGTATATGTACATACGTGGCTCAAGAACCGAGAAAACTCATGGTGGATGCTACACATATTATATCATGACAAAACGGAAAATTTCCATTTTTAAAATGAAAATATGTTTATAAAATTCTTTTGCGGTTTTCCCCAAATCCAAAAATCTCAGGAATACGGAAATCTCCAAAAACAATCACAATATATGAATATGTGGATGACGATGAATGTCCATGATATCAATATGATGCAATGAGAGAAACGACTTGAAGATTGTTGGATATAGTGCCCTCAGAGTCAATTATTGGATCGCAGGTACGTGATTGCAATGATTGCGGAGGACCTACACCGGTAGGACAGTCTTACTCGAGATGATAGTATGCTATCTGGTTTGCCTTTATCAGTCGTGTACAGGTTCAGGTGACTGATCACTGTTACACTTTGATAGAGCCCTTAAGATCTTGCTTTACTACCAACAGTATGATGGCGATCATATACGTGAGAGTTGGGTGGTTTATTAGCATATCCTTTATTGTGGTCCCTAGTCATGGGAGTTTAGAGACAGGGCATCGATACTCCGGAGTAGACTTGTGTATACAGTCGAGACCCCGACGAGGGGCGGTGGCCGGTCTCACAAGCCACTGGTGTAAGTTGGATCACCTAAGATGTATACAGGTGCTCAATGGGTTATGAGTACACCGGACAGAACTCGCCGGGAACCTGCTAGTTGGTATTATACATATCGTCAGATAGCAGTTCCCTGGTGACATGTGTACAGGTTAGTTCATCGACCTGAGATCGTCATTTGCCTTGTGTGAGTTCCCACTGTGCTTTGATTTCTACCCTACCATGGCTCAAAGGAGTCGTGCAAACAGGTAGTTTTTGGGTACAGTCCCGAGCCACATGGAGGCACGTGAGCGGATCGGCAGGGGATTCGTCTCTCCCGGTATTGGGGGTGAGATCGTGCTGTGTCTAGGAGAGCCATTACACAAAGCTCACGGCCGTGGCAGGAGATTTACTGGTAGGTTCTCCAGTAGTATCTCAGGGTGTTTTCGGGCTACACTCCGACACGACTTATACTGCTATTGGGGGTCTGACGTTACTAGCCCCCTAAGGCAGATATGCGATACTTATAGACGAACGGATCGGACTGTATATACATTGTCTCTGTTAAGCTCAGTAGGGTTTCCGGATGAGTTCGCTCATCGGCATCCCTTGAGGTCGGTCCATGGGCAGCCGTTACGCATAGCTAGTGCCGCTGACGGCTTGTGGTTAAACCCACTGCCAGGGTACTGACGAGTCATTAGAGTCCCCCACAGACAGTTTCCCAAGTTCGGGCGAAACGTTGTAGAGGCCGTATGGTTTTATGGCAGGGTTCGGAAAATGCACGTGCGTTTACGCACGTGTCATATTTCGGGCAGATAATACTGGTGGGCTTTGGTTTAAGCTGGATCCGAGTATTATACTGTGTTGATATAATATCTTTGTCTTAGTTGTATTTGTATTCGGTCGTAATACAAATGCGGGTATGTTTATACTGTTACGGGGTTATCCTGAAATTCGTTTCGGGATCGCTTTTGGAAGTTGCGAGTTTCCAGTTTCCAGTTTTCTATCAGCCGTATTTAACATTTGGTTAAATACGGATTTATCTTTTCTAAGATGAGTGTGGAAGTTTCTAGAAGCATCTAGAAGGTGGTGACAAGGATTGGTGACTCATGGTTGCATTAATGATTCAATTAATGCAAGGTGACTAGGTTAAGTGATTCATCTTTTTCATTTATTGTGTTCATACTTTGTGTTCACACTAGTTATTTTCTCTTGTGGTCACTCTCCCCTCTCCTACACTCACTCCCCCACTCCTATAAGTGTGGTCGGCCCCCTCCTCTCTCTCACACTTGATTTGGTTAAAAGATTATGATAGTTTTGGGGTGTATGGAAATTTCATAGCTTCTTTCATTCCATCACCCGATTCGAGTGGAAACTTCATTAACCGATCGTCCACGGCTTTGGACAAAGTGAGACAAACTAATATACTCATTCTCTACATCAATCTTGGTCATCACTTTTAGCAAACTTGACGATCAAGTTGCCTCAAGTCAGAGGCGGGAACCCGTTTGAAGCTTCATCGACGTGGTGCCACCTGGACGAGCAGATCGGAGATCGACGAGATCAGAGCAGCCGCAACAGAGCGTGGGATGATGGTTAAACAACGAAGGACTCGTATCGTTCTCTATAACCTTTCTACCCTCTTTACAGTTTGTTAGTTTAGCAATAATGGTAGATCCGGGTTATAGTATACGATAGCGCCAGTTAAAAGTTTTTGTTCCGCATTTGGCGTCTGTTAGACGGCCGGGGAGCTACCGTAGATTTACAGTGGTATCAGAGCCTCACCATTATGCTATACTAACTTGTGCTAACGCGTTTAAAACCTCGATCGGGCCGAATATCAAAAACTACATTTTTTCCATTCACAGATTCTGTCGATTTTAAATCAAGTCCTAAAATTATTTTACATATCACAGAAATCTGTGCAGGGTTTTCTAAGCACACCGTACAAATTTGTTCATGACAAGAGCGCCGCGGAATCGCGGTCAAACCTAGGGTTTGACCACGCATCCGCGGCCATTGTGTGAGATCATGGCTCCAAATTTGTACAGTAGCTTCTCTTCTGGAAAATGAGGTTTTTGGTATATATCTTTTGGGCCCAGATTTTGTTGCTGTACAGCAGATGTTCGTGGGGCCCACTTCGTGATATTTAGTCGATCAAAATTTAAACATGTTAGTTTTCAGTACTAACATTATATCTCCGACCGGGAATGTCATTTGATCGGTAAACCGCGTCTGATTGCTATAGTTCTTTTAGACGGGTTTGCGAACGTGACATTCGCATTAATGTTCTGTGTTGTGCTGTGATGTTGCGGATTTATCGTGGTGGATAGCAGTGTGCAATGATAGTGCTGTTTGGATTTATTTGTACATTTGATATTGCGGGGCGAGTGTCCAACGTGTGGACTGCCGTCACTGCCTGTTGTATAATATTCTTTTGGGGCACGAACGGGTCGAGGTCGCTGTACCTGTTGTACTATTTTTCATTTCTGTACTAGGTTTACCCCGCGACGGAGTGCATGGATAGCCGGGTTCTGGAGGGCAACGGGTCCGCATCTCATGGTTTTGAGAGGCAGAGGGGCCTCACTCTAGAATTGGCAGACTATTCACCGCACTCGTAGGGGGTTCAGGTTGACCCAAGGTGGGGTGCTCAATTTACCGGATTCTGTGAAGTGCCGGGTGTTCCATTCACTATGCTGTGGGGGACTGCCTCGCTTCAGGTTTTGGCGGGTAACTTGCTGCTCCCGTAGGGGTCTAGGTTTCATTGCATAGGCTATCCACACGACCGGGGGAACGTAGGGTTTCAGCAGCGGCTCTGTGAAACCCGGGGATCCCAGATTATCTGTATTGTTCTGTGATGCTTATTACTTTTCTGTAATGTTGCATATTATCACGCCTGGAGCGATTATTGTATATTGGTATATATACTATTAGATGTTGTATATGTTTTGCAGCCGCGCTAGTTCAGTCCCCGCTCTATCGTTAGTTAAGTAACCTAACGGATGATGACGGGACCCAGTGACGAATGCGGATGGCATATACGTACATTTTATTTTCGTTCTTTTCTTGTGTGATTGATGATGGGACCGCGTTGATTCTGATCAATGCAAAGGAAAACAAATCTGTTTGGAGTTGTTGGAATAATTTTAAAAAGTGTTATTACAAAGACGTTTCCTTTTGTTTTGCATAGCTGTATTTGGTGTGAATATCCTGCACCTCATTCGACGAGGCAAGGGCCGATATCCCTTCACCGGGAATGACCCCTTGGGCTGAAGTTTGCGTCAGGGTAATAACTTCACTATAGTCGATTACAAGTTGCTTTGCATCGCAGTATTCAGTGGAATATCCTGCACCTCATTCCACGAGGAAAGAGCCGAGATCCCTTCACCGGGAGGGACCTCTTTAGCAAAAGGTTTTCGCCACTATATTTTATAAAAAGATATCATGTTCCTTCAACAAGATCAAGTTCATTACGTTAAAGGTTTTTCGCCAAAAAGCAGCCGTAGCCCTCCGTCATTTCATATGAATGGTCAGTAGTATTCAAGCTATGTTGGTCTGGCCCTTAGCCAGGACATAGTGATTGGTAGCTGCTGGGGTATTCACATCTTGCATAGATAGATGCGTTGGTTTGGGACAGTCGTACAGCCTTGTTGGCCTTTAGTCAAGGGCGAGCACGGGTGGGTTCAAATTGACAAGATAATGATGGGTAGAACTTGGCATGTGACTTATGATGGGTTGGCCCTTAGTCACGATCATAAGAGCATGGGGTAAAAATCATATCGGGAGTTTCTAAAGAAACTGAAACTTGCCAGGCATGTGCATACCTTCTAGAGTGTGAGTAACGTGAGTGGATTCCGTCACGTTATCATGCGATGAGAGTTGGATCCCGATTCCCACTGATGAGTTGGTTTACTCTTCGGGTGATCCCGATTGATTCTTCTTCCAGGTTTGGAGGAGAATTTGTCAGGACAGTGGGAGGTTTCCGGATTAGTTAAAGTGATAACCATTCTGATCTAGGTTAGAGTGCACGCAGAGTGTTTCTTTCTCTCTCTCTTTGGCAGCGACCTTTGACCGACCCTAGACTATGACTCAGTGACCAAGTTGACCGAACCTTCTTAAAATACTGGCTTTTGGATTGTCTGAGTTGCATAAGTCATTGCCACTCCTTCTTTTACCCTTTGGATTTCTCAGAACACCCCGTATTACTACGGACATCCACTTCCATTGGATAGATCCATCGTATGGTTATATACAAACTCGAAGCGACTTCTTCGAGGATGGATCCAGGTTCAGGAGAAATAGAATTGGTTTATTCAGTTGTCTTTTATTATCACCTTCTCTCAGGTTGCGAGGGCTCCTTGGTTTAGGAGAGTACACCTATTACGCTTATTGGATAGTTTTATTCCAAACCATAGGTAGGTGCCGAAAGGTAGGGAATGAAGAAAACCAATTAGCCTAAGTAGGGTGTGCAGAAGATAATATGTAAAGACAAAATTAAGGGATTAGAAAGAGGGCAAAGTAAATTGCGACTGTTATCATTCACGACCAAACCGCGTACTTCATCGCCACTCCTATTTCACCTTTAAAAAGAATAAGGTATTATTCAGTTTTCTTTTATTATCACCTTCTCTCAAGATGTGAGTACTCCTAGGTTTAGGAGGGTACACCTATTATGCTTACTGGATAGTCTTCTTCCAAACCATAGGCTGGTGCCGAAAGGTAGGAAAGGAAGAAAACCATTTAACCTAACGAAGGTGTACATAAGGTAACGACTAAAGATAAATAAAGGGATTTGGAGAGAAGGCAATGAAATATACGGTTGAAGTCATGAATTGGATTATGGAAAAGGCATTGCTAGGAATACCTGGATACCCCTACTAAACATTTTCATGTTTCAGTGCATTGTTAAAGGAAAACTGTTTTTCCGATTAGATACTTACTCCAAGGGTATGGATTTACCAGGTTTCATTCTCATATCTGTATGGTTTTACAGATGATGAGTGGGAGTAAGTTATTGGAAATTAGGTGATCATCCTCATTATATCGGAATTCGTTGTAATTGGTGATATTCGAGGAAATCGCCAGGTTATAGTTTTCAACCTACAACGCACATGTTTTGAGTTATTCAACTCAGCGGACTTATACAGAATATTGTATGTTGTCCAGGTTTCCATCAGGACAAAGGGGTAGGTCCTCGTACTATGTTCTGTTTACTTATGACTTCTCTAATTTTTAGACAAGTGTTTCGTAGAAATACAAGGTCTAAGTTTTGAGAAGTTGTGGGTATAAGCTGTAAGTCCATGCTACCTCTCCCGGTACTTTCGGGCTTGCGGAATTTGGTGAAAAACGATTTTCTAGAGGCGGTAACATGGACTCAAAACCGGATCTTTGTTAAACTATCTACCTAACTACGAGTTGTTAACTACTCGGTTAGGGGGTTATACCTTTCTTTCTTGAACTCCTTCTTCTTCATCTCTTGATGGTGTACGGATTGGCTTCACCCCGTCGTCTCCTTGCGCCGAAGATCGATCCGTCCGAAAGCTTCTACCTTTGGCTTCTTCTTCGAACTTTGAAGAAACTAGTTCACTTGGTTTGCTAAACCTTGTGAACTAGAGTGAGTATAGGAGAGTGTGATGGGATTTTCTCTATGGTTCTTGTTTCTCGACACATGAGACAAGTGAACCATAGACAAGAAAGAGAGCAAGAGGAAGAGGGTGAGAGCAAGAGAATGGGAGAGCTCAAAACCAAGAGAGAGAAAGATCATGAAAGAATAATGAGCCTCACTTTTCTCTTTCACCCTCTCATAATCCAAAAGCATCATGAGCCATAATGTTAATCAAGTATTATTATGTGATGGTTCATATCATGTCAAAGGCAATATCATTTCCATGCACTCATTTTTCAAACCACAACAAGCAAGCAAAAGTCTTTGCATGAAAATGACAACCATTGTGATGATGATGGTCAACTAGTCCAACCTAGTCAACCGGTCTACAAAGTCAACAAGTCAACAAAGTCAACCCCTCAACAACCATGTCACTATAATACTTAATTAATATTATTGCTAATTATATATATATCATATTCTCATTAGGGTTGAGCAAAAAGTCAATAGTCAACAGTCAACGGTCAACAACCCTAATGAGAATCCTCTGCTTCTGTCTCTCCGTCAACTGTGCATACACACCCGCATCCGTGTTCCGAAGAACACGAATACATACTGGATAAAACCAATCCCAAAACGTACACTAGGATCTGGCTTATACCAAAGCCCGCTAGTGTTAACTGTTCGGACACTGTACGTGCACAAGTGCACGGATCTGACCGGACCCTGTCGCAAAACCATGCGACCTGTCGCAAAACCATGCGACCTGTCGCAAAACCATGCGACCTCTACTCTTTTGCCTAAAGGTGAATAGCTTTCTGTGTGGGACTCTAATGACTCGACACTACGCTGGCAGTGGGTTTAACCACAGACCGCAAGCGGCACTAGCTGTGCGTAACGGTCCCCAGGTAGATGCCGACAAGAAGACTGACGAGGTGAAACCCATCCGAACTCCTACTGAGCCTGAATGTGACAATCTCCGTACAGTCCGGTCTGTTCGTCTGATACATCGCATGGCGGGCCTAGGGGGCGGTAAACGTCAGTCCCCTAATAGCGGCACAAGTCGTGTCAGAGTGAAGCCCAATACACCCTGAGATAGCACTAGAAGCCTACCAGTATATCTCGCTTGCCCTGGCCAGGGACTACTCGTGTAATCGCTCTCCTAGACACAGCGCGATGTCAACCCCCAATACCGGGAGAGACGAATCCTGTCTAACCGTCACTGTCTCCAAGTGCATCGGGACTGCACCCAACTACTACCTGTTTGCACGACTCCTTTGAGTCGTGGTAGGGTAGTAACCAAAGTACAGTGGGAACACACTCGAGGCGAAGTGACAGTGTCAAGTCAGCGGACTAAGCTGTACTCATGTCACCTGGGAACTGATAACTGACGATAGGTATAATACCAACCGGTCAGTTCCCGACGAGTCCTGTCCAGTGTACTCATAACCTAACGAGCACCCGCATACTATCTCCAGTACGACGTACTGATGGATGTGGGACAGACCATCTGCCACTCTGGGATGAGAAGCGCATGCGTCAGTCTACTCCGTAGTATCGATGCCCTGTCTCGATAGTCCTGCGACTAGGGACCTGCATAAGGATGTGCTTATAGATTACCCAGCCCCCACTAGTGTGACTGCCATCACAACGCTGGTAATCAAGCAAAGATCCTAAGGGCTCCACTAATGTGTATAGGTGATATACTAAAATAAACACATGTACACATTGAAGCAGAAACAAACCAAGTAGCATACTACTATTTTGAGCAAGATTGTCAATACAAGGTGAATATCCCAAGCTTCCATTAAGTAATATACATACTAGTATGATACAGTAATGGCCTCTAGGGCATATACACTAACAATCTCCCACTTGCACTAAGGCCATGTACTGGCGTATCGAAGACCTATCATCTCGATCAGCCGCTCGAACTGAGTCTGGGGTAGGGCCTTCGTGAGTGGATCTGCTGTGTTATCTTCTGAATTTACTCTCTTTACCTCGATCTCCCGGCGATCAATGATCTCCCTGATCAGGTGGAACCGCCTCAAAATATGCCTGGACTTCTGATGGGACCTGGGTTCCTTCGCTAAAGCTATAGCGCCGTTGTTCTCACAATACAGCGGTATTGGATCAACACTGGTAGGAACCACCTGAAGTTCCGTGAGGAACTTCTTCATCCAGACAGCTTCCGCATCGCAAGCAGCTATGTACTCCGCTTCCATAGTTGAGTCAGCAACGGTCTCCTGCTTGGAACTCTTCCAGCAAACCGTCCCTCCATTGAGGGTAAAGACATAACCCGACATGGACTTGGAGTCATCCTTGTCACTCTGGAAGCTGGAGTCAGCAAAGGCCTCAATCTGGAGGTCTTTTCCGCCATACACCAAGAACATCTCCTTAGTCCTTCTCAGGTACTTGAGAATGTTCTTTACTGCTATCCAGTGTTTCTCCCCTGGGTTCGACTGATACCGGCTTACAACGCTCAATGCGTATGCTACATCTGGTCTTTTACATAACATCGCATACATAATAGAGCCTATCGCAGATGCGTAGGGTATTGATGACATGCGAGCCCTTTCCAAATCAGTCTTAGGAGACATCTCTTTGGAGAGGGTGATTCCGTGACAAGCCGGTAGATTACCGCGCTTGGAATCTTCCATACTGAATCGTTTCAGTATGGTGTCTATATACCTAGACTGTGAAAGTCCCAACATCCTCTTAGATCTATCACGATAGATCTGGATCCCCAGAATGTAGTTGGCATCGCCCAGGTCCTTCATGGAGAACCTCTGTGACAAGAATCCTATGACTGACTGTAGCATAGGAATATCATTTCCTATTAGGAGAATGTCATCGACGTACAAGACGAGAAAAACCACATTTCTCCCTACAATCTTACTGTAAATGCATGGTTCATCTGGGTTTCTGACAAAGTCGAATTCTTTGACAGTATCATCAAAGCAGATGTTCCAACTCCGCGATGCCTGCTTAAGTCCATAGATGGACTTGAGCAACTTGCACACTTTACCACTGCTCCCACTCTGATTGAATCCCTCTGGCTGATCCATATAGACGCACTCTTCCAAATTTCCATTTAGGAAAGTCGTCTTTACGTCCATCTGCCAGATCTCATAATCGTGGAAGGCAGCAATGGCAAGAAGGATCCGAATGGATTTAAGCATGGCTACCGGAGAAAAGGTCTCGTCATAGTCCAAACCAGGTCTTTGACGAAAACCCTTTGCAAGGAGCCTAGCTTTATAGGTTTCAACCTGCCCATCTACACCAATCTTCTTTCTGAAGATCCATTTGCAGCCTACGGGTTTTACCCCTTCTGGAGCAAAGTCCAAAGTCCAAACTTTGTTGGTGTACATGGACTCCATCTCAGTCCGCATTGCATCCAGCCATTTTACCGAGTCACCGCTCTGAATGGCTTGCTGGAAGCTAGTAGGCTCATCATAACTAACTGTACAATCCTCTCTATCCCCGTCTATGAGAAAACCGAAGTATCTCTCGGGCGGATGAGACTGCCTACTACTTCTGCGGAGCGGCGTAGGAATGTCCGGTTCTCCTGAAACGTCTGGTTCATCCAAGCTTTCAGTAACAGCTTGTGGTTCTGGAATTTCTTCCAGTTCTATTGCGCCCTCACTTATATGATTTTCTAAAAATTCAGTTTCCAAGAAGTGGGCGTGCGGAGAAACAAAAACTTTTTGTTCTTCTACGGAATAGAAAAGATACCCCCTGGAGTTCTTTGGGTATCCCACAAACTTACACAGTACTGAGCGTGCCTCGAGCTTGTCCGCATGCCGCCTTTTTACAAAAGCTGGACATCCCCATACCTTATGATACTTAAGACAGGGTTTCTTCCCACTCCACATCTGATATGGGGTGGTAGGCACAGTCTTGGTTGGAGCCTTGTTCAAGAGATATGCAGCTGCTTCTAGTGCATAACCCCAGAAAGATCGCGGTAACTCAGCCTTACTCATTATGGAACGAACCATATCCAATAGGGTCCGATTCCGCCTTTCCGATACACCGTTGTGTTGTGGTGTGTATGGAGGAGTAAGTTGAGAGAGAATTCCATTCTCTTTTAAGTAGTCCAGAAACTCGGCACTCAAGTATTCTCCACCTCGATCCGATCTTAGAATCTTGATACTTCTGCCGGTTTGTTTTTCAACTTCATTCTTGTATTCTTGAAATTTCCCAAAGGCCTCGGATTTGTGCTTCATTAAGAAGACATATCCATACCTAGAGAAATCATCTGTGAAAGTAATGAAGTATGAATAACCACTTCACGCATGTGTAGACATTGGACTACATACATCACTGTGTATGAGTCCCAAGAGCTTGCTCGCTCTTTCTCCGCGTCCAGTGAACGGAGTCTTTGTCATCTTTCCCATGAGACAAGATTCACAAGTGGCATAAGACTGATACTCGAACGGATTCAAGTACCCTTCTTTATTTAACTTAGTTAATCGTGTCTCATTAATGTGACCCAGTCTACAATGCCATAAGAAAGCCTGATTTGTTTCCGGAGACTTTCTTTTAAGTGTGTTCTGGACACTGAAAATCTGAGCTTGATTTAACACGTATATTCCGTTCTGTAATGTACCTGACCCAATCAGAACTTGATTTAGGTGGATGTGTACTACATCGCTTACAAAAGTAAATTCATATCCTTCCTTAGAAAGTAAGGATACAGATATGATATTACAAGTCGCACCTGGTACATACAAACAGTTACGCAAAATCAATATCTGCCCAGTTGTCAGTCCAAGATGATATTCCCCTACGGATTCAGCATCCATGCTTATTCCGTTAGCAACCTTGAGGGTCATATCACCTTTCCTGATAACCCTACGGTTTCTCAGAGCTTGTAACGAATTACAGATATGAGATCCTGATCCGGTATCCAATACCCAGGAAGTAGGGTTAACTGACATACAGTTCTCAATTACAAACACACTCGAAGCCGAAGCCACAACATGCTTCGAATTCTGGCTACTGGCTTTGCAAGCCCTGCAATCCTTCTGCCAATGTTCATTCCCGTTACAATACGAACGTCCCTCTTTTACTACATCCAGTCCTGAAACTTTTGCCCTTGCTTTTCCTTTTTCTTCCCTGGTTTCCTTCAGGGTATAAGCAGAGGGCAGGGACTGTAGAATTAAGTCAGTACTTGACCTATTCTCCAACGTGGTCTCCAGGTCCGTGAGCTCAAAATAGCTGGCCTCTGTAAGGACGTTGTCCCCTACAGATGACCCGACAGCCAACCTCGCTTGAAGCAATTCGTTCGAGGTCTCATATCTTGCGATACGAGATTGCTCTCCATATAAATATTTGTTATGGAGGAAGATAGAAACTGAGTCCATCTTCCCGTGCTGTCTCTGGTTTGCACCACTAACTGAGGCTAACACGAGGCACTTGGCTTTCGCACAATCCTTTTCCGATGTCCTACGGATGTAAATATCCGTGACAGGGGAAACTGGACCTGAGACGGTAGGGGTATGATCAGTTAAGAGGTGTCCCAGCTTGTTATGGGCAATGGACATCTGGACAGACCTTTGCCAATCATAACAGTCAGGTTCAGTCATTTTATTATCTAGATGTAACCTAGGTGTGGTCACTGGGTCGCTGCAATTAAGAGAGAGAGAGAAGAAAACACTCAGCATGATGCTCTTGCAAGTTTAGATTGGTTTTTAATTTATCTAAACAGGATGGCTCCCACTGTCTCTCGAATCCCTCCTCAAACCATAAAGGAAGAATTAGTCGGGATCAATCTCACCGTACAATACTTGCTTAACCGTTCAGCCAGGCTAGTGTCGGTACTTCGAGGGAGGTTTTCCAACGCTTTCGCGAAATTCCTTAATTAAATAACCTCTTTTCCCTGTGGGTGTAGCCCCGCTAACACCTTTCTAGACACCTACTTGGTTTATAGCATTGATCATTAAGTGAGAAATTTCCCGAGGTGTAGCATATACTCACAGTTGGATCGGGATCCAAATATCATTGCGTGACAAAACTGAAGGAATCCTACCAGAATCATCACACTCCAAATGGTATGCAGCGCTAGCAAGTTTCAGTTCTTTTGAAACTCCCGATGTGGATTTTTGCCCCATGCTCTTATGACCTTGACGAAGGTCAACAAATCATAAGTCACATGTCAAGTTCTACCCGTCATTATCCAGGTTAATTTGAACCCACCCGTATATACCCTTGACGAAGGTCAACAAGGTAATACGACTGTCCCAAACCAACGCATCTATCTATGCTACATATGAACACCCAACAGCTACCAATCATTATGCCTTGACGAAGGTCAACAAACATAGCTTGAATACTATTGAATATTCATACGAAACGACGGAGGGCTACGAATGGTTTTGGCGAAACCTTGAACGCAGTGAACTTGATATAATCGAAGGAACGAGATAGCTTTTAGAAGGAGTGGCTCAAGCTCCGCATTTAAAAGTTGGTTTTGAAAAGAACCGAGTGGTTTTTCGAAAGTGTTCCAACGACTTTAACTTGGTTTATTTTCTTGCATTAGTTCTTTTAATGCGTGATATTCTTGCATTAGTTCTTTTAATGCGTCCCATCATTTATTCCTACCATTGCAGAAAACAACAAAAATATGACGTACGCTTATGCTATTCGCATTCGCCACGGGGCCCCGTCATTACCCGTTAGGTTACTTAACTAACGACAGAGCGGGGGCTAGGCTAGCGCGGCTGTAAAACATAAGCAACGCCTAAATAATATCATATATAGATATACTGCAATGATAGCCATTTCAGATCACAGATGAACACATTGGATATACTAGGAATCCGCAATTCGTACGAGCCTGTAACGAAAAGCAGATTACACGGTCGCGGTGAATAGCCAATACCCCACCTAAGACCCCTACGGTTGCGGCAAACTACCCGCCTAGTACCCGAAGCGAAGCAACCTTCCTCAACTCCGTGAGTAGGCCACTCGGCACTTCGGCATACCCGGTAGTTTGTGCACCCCCCTCCATGGGTCTATCCTAGGAGCAAAAACAGTAAAAAGAAATTATACAATGACGGCTACAACCCCGGCCCGGTTGTGCGGCCATACAAATAATTATTACATCAATTTACAAATTTACATGAATTGAAAGAAAAGAAAACTCTCGTCTGACAACCCCCGGCTATTCACCCGCGACAATCCAATGAATTCATATACACATTCCAATAACATTACAGATCACAGATTTGTATAACCCCCACTAATCGACATATAGCGATTAGTAGACGTTCAATACAAATATCACATCACAGAAAAACCCGTCAGCTTAAGTCTTTTAGAAGTTCGATCAAAAATACGGATTTTCAGGCCCCAAACACAAAATTTTCGTTCTGGAAAATCTGAGCAGAAAATACATATTCCAAAAATCCCAAAATACCCCTATGAACAAACTGCAAAAATAAAACCCCACGACCGAGTCAACTCGGCCGCGGAAACGCGGCGCGTTGATCGATTCAGTTGGTCGAATTTTTGCAGTTTCTTCTAAAAACCCTGAGTCGATTTTTGGTATATCTCAAATAATTTTTGCAGCACTTTGAAAATCGACAGAAAGTTTGAAATCCGGGTGTATTTCGCGACTTTTTCTCCGATCGAATTTCTAGTTACTATGCTAACATGTTAGGTAGTGTTTAACCAGGCTCTGATACCACTGTAAGTCCATGCTACCTCTCCCGGAACTTTCGGGCATGCGGAATTTGGTGAAAAACGATTTTCTAGAGGCGGTAACAAGGACTCAAAACCGGATCTTTGTTAAACTATCTACCTAACAACCTAACTACGAGTTGTTAACTACTCGGTTAGGGGGTTATACCTTTCTTTCTTAAACTCCTTCTTCTTCATCTCTTGATGGTGTACGGATTGGCTTCACCCCGTCGTCTCCTTGCGCCGAAGATCGATCCAGCCGAAAGCTTCTACCTTTGGCTTCTTCTTCGAACTTTGAAAAAACTAGTTCACTTGGTTTGCTAAACCTTGTGAACTAGAGTGAGTAGAGGAGAGTGTGATGGAATTTTCTCTATGGTTCTTGTTTCTCAACACATGAGACAAGTGAACCATAGACAAGAGAGAGAGCAAGAGGAAGAGGGTGAGAACAAGAGAATGGGAGAGCTCAAAACCAAGAGAGAGAAAGATCATGAAAGAATAATGAGCCTCACTTTTCTCTTTCACCCTCTCATAATCCAAAAGCATCATGAGCCATAATGTTAATCAAGTATTATTATGTGATGGTTCATATCATGTCAAAGGCAATATCATTTCCATGCACTCATTTTGCAAACCACAACAAGCAAGCAAAAGTCTTTGCATGAAAATGACAACCATTGTGATGATGATGGTCAACTAGTGCAACCTAGTCAACCGGTCAACAAAGTCAACAAGTTAACAAAGTCAACCCCTCAACAACCATGTCACTATAATACTTAATTAATATTATTGCTAATTATGTATATATCATATTCTCATTAGGGTTGAGCAAAATGTCAATAGTCAACAGTCAACGGTCAACAACCCTAATGAGAATCCTCTGCCTCTGTCTCTCCGTCAACTGTGCATACACACCCGCATCCGTGTTCCAAGGAACACGAATACATACTGGATAAAACCAATCCCAAAACGTACACTAGGATCTGGCTTATACCAAAGCCCGCTAGTGTTAACTGTCCGGACACTGTACGTGCATAAGTGCACGGATGTGACCGGACCCTGTCGCAAAACCATGCGACCTGTCGCAAAACCATGCGGCCTCTACTCTTTTGCCTAAAGGCGAATTGCTTTCTGTGTGGGACTCTAAAGACTCGACACTACGCTGGCAGTGGGTTTAACCACAGACCGCAAGCGGCACTAGCTGTGCGTAACGGTCCCCAGGTAGACGCCGACAAGAAGACTGACGAGGTGAAACCCATCTGAACTCCTACTGAGCCTGAATATGACAATCTCCGTACAGTCCGGTCTGTTCGTCTGATACATCGCATGGTGGGCCTAGGGGGGCGGTAAACGTCAGTCCCCTAATAGCGGCACAAGTCGTGTCGGACTGAAGCCCAATACACCCTGAGATAGCACTGGAAGACTACCAGTATATCTCGCTTGCCCTGGCCAGGGACTACTCGTGTAATGGCTCTCCTAGACACAGCGCGATGTCAACCCCCAATACCGGGAGAGACGAATCCTGTCTAACCATCACTGTCTCCAAGTGCTTCGGGACTGCACCCAACTACTACCTGTTTGCACGACTCCTTTGAGTCGTGGTAGGGTAGTAACCAAAGTACAGTGGGAACACACTCGAGGCGAAGTGACAGAGTCAAGTCAGCGGACTAAGCTGTACTCATGTCACCTGGGAACTGATAACTGACGATAGGTATAATACCAACCGGTCAGTTCCCGACGAGTCCTGTCCAGTGTACTCGTAACCTAACGAGCACCCGCATACTATCTCCAGTACGACGTACTGATGGCTGTGGGACAGACGATCCCCCACTCTGGGATGAGAAGCGCATGCGCCAGTCTACTCCGGAGTATCGATGCCCTGTCTCGATAGTCCTGCGACTAGGGACCTGCATAAGGATGTGCTTATAGATTACCCAGCCCCCACTAGTGTGACTGCCATCACAACGCTGGTAATCAAGCAAAGATCCTAAGGGCTCCACTAATGTGTATAGGTGATATACTAAAATAAACACATGTACACATTGAAGCAGAAACAAACCAAGTAGCATACTACTATTTTGAGCAAGATTGTCAATAAAAGGTGAATATCCCAAGCTTCCATTAAGTAATATACATACTAGTATGATACAGTAATGGCCTCTAGGGCATATACACTAATATAAGAATAAAGTAGAGAACCAGGTGTCACAAGTATCGGGATTCTTCAAGAAGATCGAAGATGTAGATTCTTGTGATTGGTATTCAGATGATAGTAATGGTTTTGAGAAACTTGTTTCTCTTTCAGGTTACTCATAATTGGATGGATTCCTAAGTTGAGTAATGCTGATTAGCCTCTCTCCAATTATGTTGATATGCACTGGAGACAGCTACATTATTGAAACTGGATCCAATTAAATAAGTGCCAAAGTTTCTATATTTGATATAGAATGGTTCATATCTTAGTGATTTTAAGGTACGGGGAGTTGTCCGGCTTATGCTTAAAACCAGACTCTGGATAACTTAGGGCACGTTTCTGTAATGGCAGTTTGTGGATTGGCCCAGGCTATGTCGAGGGTTGACTTTCTACCATCTGGAAGATCAATAGTGATATTATTCTTGACTCGCCATAGTTTTAGTAAAATGGATTTTTTCAGAAAACAGTAGTGGGAGTATGGTAGAACTGGAAGTGATTCCAGAACCGCAAATGATTACGGAAAATTTAATAGGACCTATATATTCAATCAGGTTTGACATTCCATTAGCCACTCTGCAGATATGGTGGGTAACCTCAGACACCCAAAAGGTACTCCGGTACCCTCAAGGACGGTGACACGGAGGTTCTTGTTTACCCAAACTTGACACTACTGTTGTTCCAGACTATGAAACTCGGCAGGAGGTTAAGTATAGCGTCATTCTAAACTAGCTTTAGAAGTGCATATATATATTATTCTGCCAGAGGGTTGTCGTAGTCAGTGGGAGCAACGGAAGCATAGTGGGCAAGTAGCTTATGTCTATTTATAGACTAGAGCATTTATAGCGGAGATAGATCATCTAATGTTGATGTGACAGTCATGGGTTTGACTTCATCAGAATAGGGGATGGATCTGTTAAGAAGGTAGTAGGGTGTGATGTCAGGGTATCTGGATGACATAGACAGAGTAGGAAGTAAAATTCCTATACTACGATCGGTTGTACTGTAGTCGTCACACAGTTGTTTCTCCAGATAGGATATGGATATAATATTTGACATTCTGGTTTCTAAATCTATGGTTTTAGATCTGGATTTGGGTAGTTTCCCAATGTGAGTACTTTGACAGTATTCTAATGGTTTTTAGAATAGTTGACTCCTGGCATGGTGGTGTACCTGCAGGTGATGGAGTCACCCTCTCTAAAGGTGTCTTACAGACTAAAGGGGAGAGGGATGTGCATGATTGGCAGATCACTTGCTTAGGCAATTGAGTCAATCGTGAGATGTCAAGTACCACACCAGATGTTGTTTTTGCACTAGATGCAATAAGTTTGTATTAATCCAATCCTGGGGAAACATAAGGAAGCAGTTTTAAGACATAAGTGCATGTTCTACGGATTTGATGACGGCAGCCTCTTTCGGGAGATGGTTATCGTTCCAGGCTTCAAAGGTGACATGGTTGACAGAGTGATTATCAGAGTTATAGTTTTCCCCCTGATGAGGGACAGTATTATGGACAGGTGGTCCAAGAGGATACTGTGGGTGGCATAGTGACGGATACTGATTAGGTTCAGTGATCGATACAGTCTAAGAAGTTTGGATTTTGAGTTCATTTATGAACTAGGTCCCATCAGATATCCAGACATATTCTAAGACAGGTATTACTCAATTCGGGAGATGGCTTTCTCCGCGAACTTGAGATTTAGAGATATATATAAAGAAACATCTGGGCGGATCCACTCACTGAGGCTATTTCTCGAACACAATAGTTTTACAAACGAGCTTTGTGAAACTGATTAGTAGAGGAGTTGGATGTTCGGTTTCACACGGGCTGTGAGTAGTCGACATCGCAGTAATTAGCCTTAAGTGCAAGTAGGAGATTGTTGGATATAGTGCCCTCAGAGTCAATTATTAGATCGCAGGTACGTGATTGCAATGATTGCGGAGGACTTATTCCAGTAGGACAGTCTTACTCGAGATGATAGTATGCTATCTGGTTTGCCTTTATCAGTCGTGTACAGGTTCAGGTGACTGATCACTGTTACACTTTGATAGATCCCTTAGGATCTTGCTTTACTACCAACAGTATGATGGCGATCATATACGTGAGAGTTGGGTGGTTTATTAGCATATCCTTTATTGTGGTCCCTAGTCGTGGGAGTTTCGAGACAGAGCATCGATACTCCGGAGTAGACTAGTGTATACAGTCGAGACCCCGACGAGGGGCGGTGGCCGGTCTCACAAGCCACTGGTGTCAGTTGGATCACCTAAGATGTATACAGGTGCTCATTGGGTTATGAGTACACCGGACAGGACTCGCCGGGAACCTGCTAGTTGGTATTATACATATCGTCAGATAGCAGTTCCCTGGTGACATGTGTACAGTTTAGTTCATCGACCTGAGGTCGTCATTTTTCTCGTGTGAGTTCCCTCTGTGCTTTGATTTCTACCCTACCACGGCTCAAAGGAGTCGTGCAAACAGGTAGTTTTTGGGTACAGTCCCGAGCCACATGGAGGCACATGAGCGGATCGGCAGGGGATTCGTCTCTCCCGGTATTGGGGGTGAGATCGTGCTGTGTCAAGGAGAGCCATTACACAAAGCCCAATCTCGTGGCAGGAGATTTACTGGTAGGTACTCCAGTAGTATCTCAGGGTGTTTTCGGGCTACACTCCGACACGACTTATACTGCTATTGGGGGTCTGACGTTATTAGCCCTCTAGGAAGATATGCGATATTCATAGACGAACGGACCGGACTGTATATACATTGTCACTGTTAGGCTCAGTAGGGTTTCCGGATGAGTTCGCTCATCGGCATCCATTGAGGTCTGTCCATGGGCAGCCGTTACGCACAGCTAGTGCCGCTGACGGGTTGTAGTTAAACCCACTGCCAGGGTACTGACGAGTCATTAGAGTCCCCCACAGACAGTTTCCCAAGTTCGGGCGAAACGTTATTGAGGCCGTATGGTTTTATGGCAGGGTTCGGAAAATGCACGTGCGTTTACGCACGTGTCATATTTCGGGCAGATAATACTGGTGGGCTTTGGTTTAAGCCGGATCCGAGTATTATACTATGTAGATATAATATCATTGTCTCAGTTGCATTTGTATTCGATGGTAATACAAATGCGGGTATGTTTATACTGTTACGGTGTTATCCTGAAATTCGTTTCGGGATCGCTTTTGGAAGTTGCCAGTTTCCAGTTTCCGGTTTCCGGTTTTTTATCAGCCGTATTTAACATTTGGTTAAATACGGATTTATCTTTTCTTGGATGAGTGTGGAAGTTTCTAGAAGCATCTAGAAAGTGGTGACAAGGATTAGTGATTCATGCTTGCATTAATGATTCAATTAATGCAAGGTGACTAGGTTAAGTGATTCATCTTTTTCATTTATTGTGTTCATACTTTGTGTTCACACTAGATATTTTCTCTTGTGGTCACTCTCCCCTGTCCTACACTCACCCCCACTCCTATAAGTGTGGCCGGCCCCCTCCTCTCTCTCACACTTGATTTGGTTAAAAGATTATGATAGTTTTGGGGTGTACGGAAATTTCATAGCTTCTTTCATTCCATCACCCGATTCGAGTGGCAACTTCATTAACCGATCGTCCACGGCTTTGGACAAAGTGAGACAAAGTAATCTACTCATTCTCTACATCAATCTTGGTCCTCTCTTTTAGCAAACTTGACGATCGAGTTGCCTCAAGTCAGAGGCGGGAGCCCGTTTAAAGAATCGTCGACGTGGTGCCACGTGGACGAGCAGATCGGAGGTCGACGAGATCGGAGCAGCCGCAACGGAGCGTGGGATGATGGTTAAAGAACGAAGGACTCAGATCGTTCAGTATAACCTTTCTACCCTTTTTACAGTTTCTTAGTTTAGCAATAATGGCAGATCCGTGTTATAGTATACGATAGCGCCAGTTAAAAGTTTTTGTTCTGCATTTGGCGTCTGTTAGACGGCCGGGGAGCTACCGTAGACTTACAAAGATTACATATCAATAATGATCCAATGAGCTAAATAACTTGAAGACTACCTATCAATAATGATGAAATGTGATGAATGACTAGAAGACTACATATATCAATAATGAAGCAATGAGATGAATGACTTGGTGACTACAGATCAATATGATGCAAATGAAAAAATACTGATTATTAATTAAGTTCTATAGTGTTCGTGACATAGCAATTACCAATGGCGTGTGTGTTCGCATAAAATAGTGCACGTACGGCATGAACCATCGGTAATAGTTCAAGTGTCCTAGTAGGATAGTAACAATGTGCATGATGATGCAAGTGCAATATGAATATGATATACGCATATGAAAACAAGAATTATAAATAAACCCTAGCTATTGAGCGCTTTACGCCATCCAAGCGATTCCCCCATAGATGTGACATCTACTCACCGGAACGCTTCGGCTAATCGAATCCGATCACTTCCTTTCCTCTCCTTGCCGCATCCGACGTCTCTGTAGGGTTCCTATGAATGACAACAATGTTTCCGGAGGCATCATCCATGCCATTTTCAAAATTTTGCCATTTTAAATAACCCTAAAATAGAATCTTTAACTAGAGAATCATACGAAAAATATTGTAAACTACTTTACAACTAAGTGAATAAGGAATACAACCTTTGTAGACCGGTCCTTCACTTCAATAGCTCCGTGTAGTAGTCCCTTCGCTCCAAGTAGTGATCTTCCGGACTCTAGCATGGCTTCACTAGGTGAAAGGAACGAGCTTGCGTGAAGTCTTCGAGGCCGAAGATGATCTACGTCGAGCAGACACAAACCCAAGCTACTACTTCACTAATGAAAGATTAGTGAAGCTAACTGTAAGTCGATGTGCAACACCCCACGAGTTGCGGGGAGGCGGAAATTTGAAAAACGATCATGTTTATAAGGCGAACATCGACTAACCGACGATCTTTTCTAAACATGAATTAACTACAACCATAGAGTTCTAAGCTACTATGCAAAGAGATTATACCTAATGATTCGTTTCCTTCGTCTTTACGATCTCTACGGCCTCCTTGGATCTCCACGTCCTCCTCGGCTTCCTTCCGTGATAGACGATCCACCCAAGAACCCTAATCCAAGCTATTACCTCTAAACTTGAGGTTACTTGGTTTCTCTAGTTGCTAATCAAAGTAACTAAGGTGATGTAGAGTTAGGTTATGGAGTGTTTAGTCTTTACTAATCCTTGTACTCAACTCATGAGTGGTAGGATTAGGGTTTGGAGAAGGAGAGAGAGCTTGAGGAGAGAGAAGGTGGAGATGATAATGAGAATAGAAAAGCTTCTCACTTGAATATATCAAATATAATGAATTATCAAATAATATCAATTAAATGATTATTCACCATGCTTCATTTGTTCAAGAAGAGTGATTCATCATGTGAGTCATTAGATGCATTAATGATGCATTAATGATGCATTTAATGATATGATGAATCATATGAATGAGTCACTGAAGCAATTAATGAAAATGCTACCTTAACCCCTCATGTCACATCCTTCTAGAAGCTTCTTGGAAATTACGAGAACGCCCCTCGCATCCGTGAAAACACGGAAAAACTTTAGACTATATAAATCCAACAACCTGATACTAGAATCTGGCTTAAAATAAAGCCGGCTAGTAAAAACTGTCCTAATGTCGTACGTGCGTTTAAACACGTATGCGTCCGAACCTTTGTCGTAAAACCATACGACATCTATATCTTTTCACCTGGGTTTGGGAAATCTCTGTGTGGGGCTCTAAAGACTCGACTACTACGCTGGCAGTGGGTTTAACCACAGACCACAAGCGGCACTAGCTGTACGTAACGGTCCCCAGGTAGTTGTCGATAAGAAAGCCGATGAGGTAACCCATCCGAAATCCTACTGAGCCTGTCCGTGACAATATCCGCGCAGTCCGGTCTGTTCATCTAAGAGTATCGCATGTATGGTCTAGGGAGGTAGTGGACGTCAGACCCCTAATAACCGTACAAGTCGTGTCGACATGGCTTAAGACCATCCGAGAATCTACTGATCAGTCCATCAGTAATTCTCTATCAGCCCTGGCCAGGGACTTATGGTAATGACCAACCGATCACCGTGCGATATCAACTCCCTATACCGGGGGAGATGAATCCCTAACAGTCGCTCACTGCCTCCACGTGGCTCGGGACAGTGCCCAACTAAAACCTGTTTACACGACTCCTTTGAATCGTGGTAGGGTAGCAATCAAAGCACAGTGGGAACTCACACGAGACAAATGACGACCTTTAGTCAACGGACTATCTGCACACATGTCACCTGAGAACTGCTATCTGACCATAGGTATAATACCATCCAGTTAGTTCTCGGCGAGTCCTGTCCGGTGTACTCACATCCAGTGAGCATCTGTATACAATCTTAGGTGCACTCTACCAATGGCTGCTAGACCAGTCCATCGCCCCTCCTCACGGTCTGGATATGTATACACTAGTCTACTCCGGAGTATCGATGCTCAGTCTCGATACTCCTGCGACCAGGGACATCTAAGGATGTGGCTATTGACTATCCAGCTCCTACAAGTATGACTGCCATCACAACGCCGGTAGTCAGGCAAACACCCTATAGGCTTTATCAACATACATATATAAATACCAAGTAAAATATATCATACGTTAAGAAAAAGACAAACCAAATAGCGTACTATCATATCAAGCAAAATTGTCATGTACATACATATCCTAAGCATCCTATACAATGAAGGCCTCTAGGGCATATATATACAACAATCTCCCACTTACACTAAAGCCTATAATAGGCTCAATGAGTACCTACTGTCTCTACCAGATCCAGTTGCTGGCGTACTGCATGCCCAACATCTCAAACAGCCTCTCGAACTGCACTTGAGGGATGGCCTTGGTGAATGGATCTGCCGTGTTGTCTTTTGTGTCCACTCTCCATATCTCGATCTCCCGACGATCCACGATCTTCCTGATCAGGCGAAACCGCCTTAAGATATGCCTGGATTTCTGATGGGACCTTGGTTCCTTCGCTAAAGCTAAAGTGCCATTGTTATCACAATACAAAGGTATTGGATTGGCAATGGAAGGAACCACCTGAAGTTCAGAAATTAACTTCCTCATCCAGACAGCCTCTTTTGCGGCTTCACTAGAAGCTATATACTCAGCCTCAATAGTTGAGTCTGCGACGGTATCCTGTTTGGAACTCCTCCAATATACCGCCCCTCCATTGAGGGTAAACACAAAACCCCAAATGGATTTAGAATCATCCTTGTCACTTTGGAAGGCGGAGTCGGTAAAAGACTCTACCTGGAGGTCCTTATTACCGTAAACTAAGAACATCTCCTTAGTCCTTCTCAGGTACTTGAAAATGTTCTTCAACGCTATCCAATGTTTCTCACCTGGGTCAGACTGATACCTGCTTACCACACTAAGTGCGTAAGCTACATCCGGTCTGGTACTTAACATCGCATACATTATAGATCCTACCGCCGAAGCGTAGGGTATAATGCCCATGCGAGCCCTCTCTTCATCAGTCTTTGGAGACATCTCTTTGGAGAGGGTGATTCCGTGATAAGCGGGCATATTACCGCGCTTGGAATCTTCCATACTAAATCTCTTTAGTATAGTGTCAATATACCTGGACTGTGAAAGTCCCAACATTCTATTAGATCTATCACGATGGATCTTAATGCCCAGAATGTATGATGCATCTTCCAAGTCTTTCATAGAGAATTTCTGTGACAAGAAGAGCTTTACTGATTGTAGCATAGGGATATCATTCCCTATCAGTAGTATGTCGTCGACGTAGAAAATGAGGAAGACTACTGCTCTTTCTATAATCTTCCTATAAATACATGGTTCATCTAAATTTTTGATAAAGTCAAATTCTTTGACTGTCTCATCAAAGCAGATGTTCCAACTCCGCGATACTTGCTTTAATCCATAAATGCATTTAAGCAACTTGCAGACTCTTCCGCTGCTCCCACTGTCTAAGAAACATTCTGGTTGATCCATATAAACACTCTCTTCTAAATGTCCATTTAGAAAAGCTGTTTTTACGTCCATCTGCAAGATTTCATAGTCATGAAAGGAAGCAATCGCAAGCAGGATCCGAATGGATTTAAGCATAGCTACAGGTGAAAAGGTTTCATCATAGTCCAATCCTGGTCTTTGACGAAAACCTTTTGCTACGAGTCTAGCTTTGTAGGTTTCCACTTGTCCAAATGCACCAATCTTCTTTTTGAAGATCTATTTGCATCCAACTGGTTTTACTTCAGGAGGAGAAACTTCTAAAGTCCATATTTTATTGGTATACATGGATTCCATTTCGGATCTCATAGCATCCGGCCATTTCATCGAGTCACTACTCGTAATAGCCTGCTGAAAACAAGTAGGCTCATCATCATCGATGATGCAATTCTCTCGATCCCCATCTAGAAGAAAACCATAGTATCTTTCAGGAGGATGAGAAAGCCTACTAGATTTGCGGAGTCGCATTGGTTCGTCATGTTCTATTGAAATCTGAGGTTCTACTAAGTCCTCGGTAGCAGTTTGAGGTTCTGGAATTTCTTCCAGCTCTACCGCGCTCCCACTAATTTCTTTTGCAAGAAATTCTCTTTCTAAGAAGACAATGTGACGAGCGACAAACACCTTTTGTTCTTCAGTGTGGTAGACCACATACCTCCTTGAATGCTTGGGGTATCCTACAAACTTGCATAAAACCGATCGTGCCTCAAGCTTGTCCGGATTATGCTTTTTAACATATGCCGGACACCCTCATATTTTGATATACTTAAGATATGGTCTCTTCCCGCTCCACATTTCATATGGAGTGGTAGGTACAGACTTAGTTGGAACTCTATTCAATAGGTATGCGGCTGATTCTAGAGCAAATCCCCAGAAGGAAAGTGGCAACTCAGCACTACTCATCATTGAACGCGCCATATCTAATAGCGTGCGATTCCTCCTTTCTGATACATCATTATGCTGAGGTGTATAAGGCGGAGTAAGGTAAGAGAGAATTCCATTCTCTTTTAAGCATTCAAGGAAACTGGTACTTAAGTATTCTCCACCTCGATCAGATCGAAGTGTCTTGATGCTTTTACCAATTTGTTTCTCTACTTCATTTTTATACTCCTTAAACTTCTCAAAAGCCTCGGATTTATGCTTCATTAAGAACACATGTCCATACCTTGAGAAGTCATCAGTGAAAGTGATGAAGTAGGAGTGACCACTTCGTGCATGCGTAGACATCGGACCACATACATCACTGTGTACAAGTCCCAAGAGTTCAGTGGCTCTTTCTCCGTGTCCGGTGAACGGAGATTTGGTCATTTTTCCTTTGATACATGATTGACAAGTTGCATATGATGAATATTCAAATGGATCTAAATATCCATCTTTATGTAACTTAGTCAACCTTGTTTCATTTATATGACCAAGTCTATAATACCATAGGAAGGCTTGAATCGAATCTGGAGCCTTTCTTTTACGCGTGTTTTGAATTTTGAAAATTTGAGGTTGATTAAGTATGTATATTCCATTTTCCAGTGTGTAATACCCAATCAGTTCTTGATTTAGGTGAATGTTCATAACATTTCTTTCAAGCGCAAAACTATATCCTTCATTCGATAACAAAGATACTGATATAATATTACACAACATACTGGGAATACAAAAACAGCTGTAGAACAGCAAAATGTGTCCACTAGTCAACCCTAGGTGATATTCTCCTATTGCAATTGCATCTACATGCATTCCATTGCCCATCCGGAGAGTCATATCACCTGTCCCCAGCATTCTACTATTTCTCAGATCCTGCAATGAATTACAGATATAAAAACCAGAACCGATATCAAGTACCCATGATGTAGAGTTAACTGAAAGACAATTTTCGATTACACACACATGAAGTAGAAGCTGTAGGGTTCCTAGGCACACTAATGAAGTCTCACAAGTGATCAAACATGGCTAATTCAAATTTTACAAGTGCCTACAGACCCTAATACGAATCGTTAACTAGATAATGAGGCGATGCAAGCATGTAAACGAATTAAATGCTAAAGGAAAGGAGCTACAACCTTTGTAGATCCCGTCCACCACTTCCTGAGCTCCGCGACGATGTCCCTCCGCTGTCCAAATTGCATCCCGGACTCTAGCATCGGCTCCACCGAAGAAATGGGCGGGCTTGGTCGTCGGCTTCGATGCCGAAGATGATCTACGTCGAGGCATCACAAGATCAAGCTCCAACTTCACCAAGCTTTGAAAACTTATGAAGGAAACACCATATACTACTGGGCAAGAGGTAGAGGATGAAGAAATAGGAAGTGGGTTCACTTTAGAATTGGATTTCTCACTTGTTTTCATCACTTGCCATTGATGTAGCAAGCTTTTCTTCATGGAAGAAGAAGATGATGAAGAAGAAGAAGATATGATAAGTATTTTTTAAAAAAGGAAAACAATATGATACTTATCATAATTCAACCATGGTTTAGTGTAGAGATTTAACTAAGGTTAGATGAATGGTTAGGGTTAGACATGAGACAAGAATGGTGGACTTGTTCAAAGCTTCAAGAAGCTTCAACAAAAAACAAACTAAGCCACCATTTCTTTTTCTCTTTATCTTTTCCAAAACAATAATAAATGGATAAATAAATAAGAGAAAAGAAACCCTAACCATTCACTAAACATAGTTTAATCTTTACACAAACCCAAATGAGCAAGTATCATCAAACATGATACAATCTTGTGCACAAAAATATATCATATACACAATGTGCACTTCAAGTGAGAAAATCCTTTTAAAGTGAACCAATACTAGTTAATGCAAAGTAATATATCAAATATATAATTATGCATTAAATCATTAAATCAATACTTGATTTAACGATCCGGTCATATCGCATATAACCGACTAATATCTAATGTATCATCTTATCGAAACAATCCTTGATTCGATAACTAGGTTATATCGCATACAACCTTTCGACACATTCATCGCGAGAATGGAAAACGGTATCACATACACGCATTATTCTCGGTCCCGCACATATCTCATATGCGCTCCTATTTCGTTTCGCTTGAGCCAGGAAACCTCTGTGTAGGACTCTAAAGACTCGTCAATACGCCGGTAGCAGATGATGATCATATCAAGCACCCACAAGCCGCAAGCGGTCTGCTAAACGTAACGGCCACCCGGGTATTGAGCGATCAGAAGATCGACGAGCAAGCCCGCTCACACTCCTGTGAATCCAACGAGTAACACTTACCGTACAGTCTGGTCTATTCGTCTGATATGCCGCATATCTCGCCTAGGGGTGGTAAACGTCAGACCCCAGTAGCTCGATAATTCATGCCGACGTGAAGTCCATGACATGTGTGAAACTACTAATAACACTTACCAGTACGTCACTGCAACCCTGGCCAGGGATTTCCTGTTATGGCCAGTCGAGCATAGCGCAACATCAACCCCCAATACCGGGAGAGACGAATCCCCTCCTATCGCTCATTGCCTCCATGTGAATTGGGACTGTACCCAAAAACCACCTGTTTGCACGACTCAGTAGAGCCGTGGTAGGGTAGAAATCAAAGCACAGTGGGAGACACACAAGACTCTATGACGATCTCGGGTCAACAGACTAAGCTGTACCAGTGTCAACAGAGAACTGCCATCTGACGTGAGGTATAATACCATCTGGGAGTTCTCGGCGAGTCCGTTCAGTGTACCCAGTCTCCACTGAGCATCCGTTTACCATCTCTGATGTCAAACACCAATGGATATGGGATCATCCATCGCCCATCGCATGGGTCGAGAAGATATACGCTAGTCTACTCTGGAATATTGATGCCCCGTTTCGATATTCCCTCGACTAGGAACATTGAAGGATGTACTCATGGACTATCCAGGCCCCACTAGTATGATCTGCATCACAGTCCTGGAAGTCGAGTACACATCCTAAGGGCTTTATCAACATGTAATCAGAGAGACAGAAAGTATACATGTTAAGATAAAGAGCAACCAGATAGCGTACTATCATGTCGAGCAAGAAAGTCCTACCTATATATGTCCCAGCATCCACTACAATATACATCCAATGTACAGTAATGGCCTCTAGGGCATACATATAACTAACAATCTCCCACTTGCATTAGGGCCATCTGTAGCAGTGGTTGCAGTATCTAATACTCAACCATCCCCTCAAAGTCTCTCTTTGGGAAAAGGCCTTCGTGAGTGGATCCGCCGTGTTGTCCTCTGAGTCTACTCTCCTATCCTCGATCATCCTGGAGATCAACTATCTCCATGATCAGGTGATGCTGCCTCAGAATATGTCTGGGTCACTGATGGGATTGAGGTTCCTGGGCCAAAAGCCACACTTCCATTGTCATACAATGGTAGGAACCTAGTTCATCTTATGAACCAATATACACCCAAAATGCCTCTTTGGTAGTATCTTAAATAGCGATGTTACCAGCCTTTATCGTCTAGTTTGCCACGGTATCTAGTTTGGAACTCTTCCAACATACCGTCCCTCTACTGAGGGTAAAGACAATGCCTGCGACTGACATTCAGTCATCCTTATCACCCTGGAACCTTTCCATTGATTCTCCCTAGGATCAATTGATACCATCTCACTACTTCTAGTGAGAATCCTATCATCCAGTTACATCTATCTCATAGATGAAAACTCAGGATTTAGGAGGTATCACTTTGATCCTATTGGAGAATCTTTGTGATAATAGGAGATCGACCGATCGTAGCATAGGAAACTCTTTTCCTATCAAGAGTATGTTGTCCACGTACAATACGAGGATAACCACCTTACTCTCTACTACCGTTTTGTATATACTTGGTTCATCTACCATTTTGATGATGTCAAACTGTTTGACTAACTCATCAAAACAGATGTTCCAACTCCGCAATGCCTGCTTCATTATATAAAGCAACTTGCACACGTTTTCGCTTCTCCCACTGTTCACGAAGCCCTCTGGTTGTGTTCTTATAGACGTTCTCTTCTAAATCATTATTTAGAAAAGTAGTCATGGCACCAAACCACCAGATATCGTAGTCATGGTATGTAGCAATGGAAAATAGGATCTGGATGGACTTAAGTATAGTCCCTGGAAAAGGTTTCATCATTTTCCACTCTTGGTCGATGACGAAAACCTTTAACAAGTCTAGCTTTGAAAGTCACAACCTTTCCATTTACACCAAGTAATCTTCTCAAGATATACTTGCTCCTGATGGGGATTTAACCCTTCAGATATCGCAACCAAAGTCCATACTTTTTTGGTGTACATGGATTCCATCTCAGATCGTCAAGCATCCAGCCATTCTTACAGAGTCCCTACTCTCGATGGCCAGCTCGAAACTAGTTGGGTCATCATCTTATGATGCATTCCTCGCTCCCACTGTCATCGAGAAACCAAGGCATCTCTCAGGCGGATGAGGAACCCTACTAGCTCGGCGGAGAGGCTGAGGTTCGTCGAGGACTATAGAATCCTTTGGTTCTGTCAAATCATCTGGTGTAGTTTTGTATAGTTGGAACCTTTCTAGTTCTACAGAACTGACCTTGTCTCGATCTTGTCCGGATTTTGCTTTAGACATAGGCCGAACAATACCAAATCTTAACTTACTTAAGAGATAGGCTCTTCCCACACCATATCTTATATGGAGTGGTAGGCACTGATTTGATTTGAACCCTATTCAATAGGTATGCAATTTCATAAGTGCATAACCCCAAAAGGAAATAGGTAACTCAGTAATACTCATCACAGAGCACACCATATCTAATATTGTGCGATTGCTCCGCCCTGATACACCATTGTGCTGTGGTGTATTCAGGGGAGTAATACGGAGAGAGAATCTCATTCTCTTTTAGAATGGTCCAGGAATGTCATGCACAAGTATTCTCCTCCCTGATCTCATCATAGGACATAATACTTATACCCGGTTATTGGTTCGCTACTTCTGACTTATATTCTGTGAATATCTCAAAAGGTTCGGACTTGTGTTTCAACAGGAACATATGTCAGAATCTTGAGAGATCATCAGAGAACGTAATGAAGTATAAAGAACCGGTCCTGGCATGTGTAGACAGGAGACCTTACATACATCATCATGTATCAATCCCAAGAGTTTACTAACTCTTTCCCTGTTTCCAGTAAACAGAGCTATGGTCATCTTATCTTTGTGACATGACTGGCAAGTTTCACAAGATGTAAATTCAAACTGATTTAAATATGCATCTAAAATGTAACTTCAGCCAGTCGGGTCGCATTGATATGACCTAGTCTACAATGCCTCAAGAATGATTCGTTCATTTTTGAACTCTTCCTCTTGTGTGTGTTCCGTATACTAAGAACTGTAGTTTGATTTAGAGCATCAATGATTTTAGATAACGTGCCTGAACCGATCAACTTTTGATATAGGAAATGTTCAAAATATTATCCAACAATACAAAATTTTATCATTTCTTTACTATTAAAGAGAGTGATATGATTTTGTATATCAGGTTCGGTATCTAATAACATTCGTTCAGAATCAATGTATTTGGAATACAGGGTGACGGTGACCAACAGACTTGGCTGCAACACTTGCCCCGTTTTCTGTCTCATGAAACTTATCACCCGTTCTCAGTTCTCTACCTAGCTGTAGCCCTATGTAACAGATTACATATCTGGGATCCTGATCCGGCATCAAATACCCAGGACGTAGAGGATACTGAGAAACAGTTCTTTGTAATGAACACACCCGAAGGAGATGCATCATATGCACTTTCTTCATTTGGGCGGCATAGGAATTCTGGTATTCCCCTAACTCCTGCTCGGTCTTATAACTATTATAAGATGGAGCGGGACCAACGTTCCCCAGCTCAGTATAACAAGCAGGTTCGGTCAATACATCCATATTATTATCTTGATTAAGGCGTGATATGGTCGCTACCTGGAGAGAGAGAGAAGAAAACACTCTGCGTGCGCTTTTGCAAGATTAGATTGGTTATATATTTTATCTAATCAGGATGGCTCCCACTGTTTTTATCAAATCTTCCTTCAAACCTTAAAAGGAAAGACTAGCCGGGATTAATTACACTCTACAAGTTCGCCAATCTTTCAGCCAGGCCAGTGTCGGTACTTTGAGGGAGGTTCCCCGTGCTTTCGCACGGACCTAATTACAGTAAACCTCGTTTTCCCAGAGGCGTAACCCCGTTGACACCTTTCTAGACACCTACTTGATCGGCTAATTTCAAAGTGCAAAACTCTCCCAGGAGTAACAATTACTCGCAGTGGGTATCGGGATCCAACTATCACATAGAAGGTATGCAATCTCATTGCAAATTTAAACACTTGAAACTCCCGATAATGGTTTTTACCCCTAGCACTTATGACCTTAACTAAGGTCAACAAATCATAAGTACTAGTAAAGTTCTACCCGTCATTTCATGATTAATTAGACCCACCCACATGACCCTTAACTAAGGTCAACAAAGTCACGCGACTGTCCTAACTAATCGCATCATACGCGGTGTAGGAAGACATCACTTAGCTACCGTACACTGTGCCTTAACTAAGGTCAACAAACACAGCACGAATACTAAGTACTCTACTTCCTAAAATGACGGAGGGTTGCGAATGGTTTTTATGAAAACCTTTAACGCTTTGAACTTGATCTCGTTGCGGAATCAAATGGTTTTTAAATGGAATGTTTTCGAGGCTTTTCTAGTTTTGCTAAAGGGGTCACTCCCGGTGAAGAGATCGTCGGCCCTTTCCTCGTCGAATGAGGTGCGGGATATATCTTATATATCACTGTGCAAAGCGGAAACTATAGAAGCGACAAAAAACAAACCGAGGGTTGTAGCATCTGCCAGTTATTGCTAAAGGAGTCACTCCCGGTGAAGGGATCTCGGTCCTTTCCTCATCGAATAAGGTGCAGGATGTTCTATAATGAACACCGCGATGCAAAACAAGAACTGTAGCTACCTGTTTTATTTTGAAATTCGATTCCACAACATCTTTTAGGTTTATTTTCTTTCATTAATCTCATTAATGAATGTCCCATCATTTAAGTCCACCTAATCATCACAGATAAATATAACGTACGCTTATGCCATCCGCATTCGCCTCGATGTCCCGTCTGCACCGTTATGTTAGGTAACTAACGGCAGAGCGGGGCAGGGCTAGCGCGGGTGTAAAACATAAGCAACGTTTATATAATATATCATATAAACTATATACTATATCTGTCACAGAACATCACATGATCACATCACAGATAAATCACAGCAGAAGATACATATGAAATATTGGATATACTAGGACGTCCGTGTTTTCAATACGAGCCAGTATAAAACACGGATTCCACGGTCGTGATGAATAGCCAATCCCACACCCCTAGACCCCTACGAGAGCGGCAAGCAACCCTACCAATTCTAGGGTTAGGAGACCCGGACTCGACTCCTCGAGTTTGTCTCCTACTGGACCCTAGAACCCGGTTACTTATGCCCTCCTCCTTGGGTCTATCCTAGTGCAGAAAAGTAAATAATATACAAATGGTGACAACATCCGCAACCTGGAAGTGCCCCAATAAAAGAATATTACAAACAAGTTTTTACATGAATGAAAAAAAAACACTCATCTCACATAAAAACCCCCGGCTATTCGAACACGACGATCCAATATAACATATCCAGCAACACATAACATCACATGTCATCAACGTAAGTAAATATGCGCATCCCAATTGTCGTTGACATATAGCAACGAAACCGGCGATATCACATATTAAACTTACGGTCACAGAAAAGAAAGTGTAAAACTACAACAGTTGGAATCCGCAAACTCTTTAGACATCGCATGCCTAATCAAATGAAATACTTAGACATCGCATGCCTAACAACTATAAACCCCACATTTTAGTCTCATAATCGAAAACACTTTTCAATATAAAGTCGGGCAATTCAACAGGATTCCCGACATTCAGATCGAATGCTCGTCGCAAACTTTAGTAGGCGGCCACACCCCCAATGCCGTCGACGAAGTGCACCAAGGCGGAACACCGCTACCGCGAGCACCCAAACGGATGCTTTCGGCGACGGGGTTCTCCTACAGTCACTTAGTCGGGGCTATGGGGTGAGGCTGTCTATTAAGTTTACCCGGCGAGTATCCGCGTACACTACGTGATTGCGACGGACTTTTGATCACATCAAAATTCCGTTGCAACCGATCAAATGAGTCCAAACCTCTAGATTTATAACATTCATTCAGTTATCTCATAACTATTTGTGAATTCCAATTATTGTATCACATTCCGGATAAATGGAAAATGCTAAACTTTTCGATCGAACAATCGAACACCCAAGTTTTCCCGAAACAGATCAATACATGAAATAAGTTTAAAAACATTCACTTCATGCCTCAGTACCAACGGTCCAGCCGTAGAAGGGTCAAGCCAACGCCTCACATGTGGCACGCCGTACTGCCCCAAACCCGAAGGTTCAAAGGGCAGTTCAAGACGGTCACATAATCGAGTTAAGGTTTGTTGTCTTCTAGAGGGTCCATCGCGTTACTTGCACTACTTAGAACGTCTTTAAACCCTGGAAAAGTCCAACAATTGGAAATTTCCCAACAGTGGAAAACTTGGGTATTTATATCCGGTCGAACCTTTTAACATATTCTAAAATTATCCGGAAAAACACACAGACAAAATTAGACAATCCGATCGAAACACCGAGTCCCCAATACAACCCAGAAAATTCAACTCTTGAATAAATATTAAAAATTCCCAGGAAATCCAGCACTGCAAAGTAAGAATTACTGTGTAAAATTCTTTCAATAGGGAGACATTCAGGCCGCGGAACGGCCGCACAAGCCATGCTTGTGCGGCGGAACCGCGGTGGTTTGATGGACTTAGGCCATCGAATTTCACAGTAACTCTTATATTCTCCTGCTGATTCTTCTGCATATTTTTAATTCTCAAAAAACCACGATTTCAGAAAATGTACAGAGAGCATTTTAGGGTTTGGGTTTCGGTTCGATCGGACTTCTAATTCCGTCTACGCATCACCTAAGGCTCTAGCCAGGCTCTGATACCACTGAAGGGTTCCTAGGCACACTAATGAAGTCTCACAAGTGATCAAACATGGCTAATTCAAATTTTACAAGTGCCTACAAACCCTAATACGGATCGTTAACTAGATAATGAGGCGATGCAAGCATGTAAACGAATTAAATGCTAAAGGAAAGGAGCTACAACCTTTGTATATCCGGTCCACCACTTCCTGAGCTCCGCGACGATGTCCCTCCACTGTCCAAATCGGATCCCGGACTCTAGCATCGGCTCCACCGAAGAAATGGGCGGGCTTGGTCGTCGGCTTCGATGCCGAAGATGATCTACGTCGAGGCATCACAAGATCAAGCTCCAACTTCACCAAGCTTTGAAAACTTATGAAGGAAACACCCCATACTACTGGGCAAGAGGTAGAGGATGAAGAAATAGGAAGTGGGTTCACTTTAGAATTGGATTTCTCACTTGTTTTCATCACTTGCCATTAATGTAGCAAGCTTTTCTTCATGGAAGAAGAAGATGAAGAAGAAGAAGATATGATAAGTATTTTTTTAAAAAGGAAAACAATATGATACTTATCATAATTCAACCATGGTTTAGTGTAGAGATTTAACTAAGGTTAGATGAATGGTTAGGGTTAGACATGAGACAAGAATGGTGGACTTGTTCAAAGCTTCAAGAAGCTTCAACAAAAAACAAACTAAGCCACCATTTCTTTTTCTCTTTATCTTTTCCAAAACAATAATAAATGGATAAATAAATAAGAGAAAAGAAACCCTAACAATTCACTAAACATGGTTTAATCTTTACACAAACCCAAATGAGCAAGTATCATCAAACATGATACAATCTTGTGCACAAAAATATATCATATACACAATGTGCACTTCAAGTGAGAAAATCCTTTTAAAGTGAACCAATACTAGTTAATGCAAAGTAATATATCAAATATATAATTATGCATTAAATCATTAAATCAATACTTGATTTAACGATCCGGTCATATCGCATATAACCGACTAATATCTAATGTATCATCTTATCGAAACAATCCTTGATTCGATAACTAGGTTATATCGCATACAACCTTTCGACAAATTCATCGCGAGAATGGAATACGGTATCACATACACGCATTATTCTCGGTCCCGCACATATCTCATATGCGCTCCTATTTCGTTTCGCTTGAGCCAGGAAACCTCTGTGTAGGACTCTAAAGACTCGTCAATACGCCGATAGCAGATGATGATCATATCAAGCACCCACAAGCCGCAAGCGGTCTGCTAAACGTAACGGCCACCCAGGTATTGAGCGATCAGAAGATCGACGAGCAAGCCCGCTCACACTCCTGTGAATCCAACCAGTAACACTTACCGTACAGTCCGGTCTGTTCGTCTGATATGCCGCATATCTCGCATAGGGGTGGTAAACGTCAGACCCCAGTAGCTCGATAAGTCATGCCGACGTGAAGTCCATGACATGTGTGAAACTACTGATAACACTTACCAGTAGGTCACTGCAACCCTGGCCAGGGATTTCCTGTTATGGCCAGTCGAGCATAGCGCAACATCAACCCCCAATACCGGGAGAGACGAATCCCCTCCTATCGCTCATTGCCTCCATGTGAATCGGGACTGTACCCAAAAACCACCTGTTTGCACGAATCAGTAGAGCCGTTGTAGGGTGGAAATCAAAGCACAGTGGGAGACACACAAGACTCTATGACGATCTTGGGTCAACAGACTAAGCTGTACCAGTGTCACCAGAGAACCGCCATCTGACGTGAGGTATAATACCATCTGGGAGTTCTCGGCGAGTCCGTTCAGTGTACCCAGTCTCCACTGAGCACCCGTATACCATCTCTGATGTCAAACACCAATGGATATGGCATCATCCATCGCCGATCGCATGGGTCGAGAAGATATACGCTAGTCTACTCTGGAATATCGATGCCCCGTTTCGATATTCCCTCGACTAGGAACATTGAAGGATGTACTCATGGACTATCCAGGCCCCACTAGTATGATCTGCATCACAGTCCTGGAAGTCGAGTACACATCCTAAGGGCTTTATCAACATGTAATCAGAGAGACAGAAAGTATACATGTTAAGATAAAGAGCAACCAGATAGCGTACTATCATGTCGAGCAAGAAAGTCCTACCTATATATGTCCCAGCATCCACTACAATATACATCCAATGTACAGTAATGGCCTCTAGGGCATCCATATAACTAACAGAAGCAACTACATGCTTCATGTCATTGGCTTTGAAGGCCTGACAATCCTTCTTCCTGTGCCCTTGCTTGTGACAATAGAAGCATTCATTCTTTTCTGTCTTCACCCTTCCTGCCTTGTTCGTTCCGTGCACCTTCTTGACCCTACCTTTCGGTTTGGTGGCTTTCATCTTCTTCTTCTCTTTAGCTTTCGCTTTAGATTTAGAAGAAGATGATTAGCCAACATAGAGAACGGGGGTCTTCTCCTTTTTCAAGGAGGTCTCTGCTACCCTCAACATATTGAGGAGCTTTGGAAGATCCGCTTCCATTTCGTGCATGTTGAAGTTCAGCACGAACTGAGAGAAGGTGTGGTGAAGGGACTGCAAAATCAAGTCGATATACAAATCGTTCTCTAGCACGCATCCCAGGTTTGCGAGTTCCTCAATGAGGATGATCATTTTGAGGACGTGCTCTCCTACAGGCGATCCTGGAGCTAACCTCATCTGGAAGAGTTTCCTTGAGGTTTCGTACCTCGCGATACGGGAGTGCTCCCCATATAATTTTTTGACATGGAGAAAGATGGATACAATATCCATACTATCGTGCTGTTTCTGGAGTTCATTGTTCATGGACGCCAGCACGATACACTTAGCTCGCTCACAATCTAGATACCAAGTTTTGCAGACTTCCCTATCTACAACTGAGGAATCTGGTCCTGGGATAAGGGGAGGAACAGCGGTGGTAACATATGCTACTTTGTCATAAGTCAGTGCAATATTGACGTTCCTTAGCCAATTTTTATAGTTCTGCCCGGTCAGTATTTTTTTTTCAAGTAATAGTTTTAATCCAGTCATGGTAGCTGCCAGAGAGAGAGAAAAGAAAACACTCAGCATATGCTCTTGCATGTTTAGATTGGTTTCTTAATTTATCTAAATAGGATGGCTCCCACTGTTTCCTCAAATCCTTCTTCAAAACCTAAAGGAAGAACTAGTCAGGATTTAATCACACGTCACAATACTTGCTTAACCTTTCAGCCAGGCTGGTGTTGGTACTTCGATGAAGGTTTTCCAACACTTTCGTGAAGTTCCTTAATTAAATAACCTCTTTTTCCTGGAGGCGTAGCCCCACTAACACCTTTCTAGACACCTACTTGGTTTATAGCATTGACTGTTAAGTGAGAAAAATTCCCAAGAGTAATCCTACTCATCAGTATGATCGGGATCCAACTATCATTGCATGATGCCCTAGATGGAAGCCACTCTAGTCACCACACTCTAGAAGGTATGCTAAATCTGCAAGTTTCCTTTATGTTTGAAACTTCCGATGTGATTTTTACCCCAAGCTCTTATGACCTTGACGTAGGCCAACAAATCATAAGACGCAAGTCAAGTTCTACCCTTCGTTGTCCGGATCAATTTAAGTACATCGTACATGCCCTTGACGTAGGCCAATAGGGTGTACGTCTGTCATAAACTAATGCATCTATCTATGCAACAAATAGGCACACACACTGCTACCATACATTATGCCTTGACGTAGGCCAACAAGCATTGCATGAATACGATGTGCTGTCTATCTGAAACGACGGAGGGTTACGGCTAGTTTTTGGCAAAAAACCGTTAACGTAATGAACTTGATATGATCGAAGGAACAAAGATAGCATTTATTTAAAAGGAGTGGTTTAAGCTCCGCATTTAAAATTTTCTTTTTCAAGAAAACCGAGTGGTTTTAGAAATTGTTCCAACGTTCAGTTTAGGTTTTATTTTCTTTGCATTAATAATAATGCGTCCCATCAATTAACCTATCATTACAGATAACAACGAAAATACAACGTCCTCTTATGCCATCCGTATTCGCCACTGGGTCCCGTCATCACCCGTTAGGTTACTTAACTAACGACAGAGCGGGGGCTGGGCTAGCGCGGGTATAAAACATAAGTGACGTCTAAATAGCTATCATATATGGATATTGTACATTCGTCAGACGCAATAATAGGCATTCCAGATCACAGATAAACAATATTAGATTTGCAAGCAATCCGCGTTTCTTTTGAGTCTGCAACGAAATACGGATTACACAGTTGTGATGAATAGCCATTTACCCCGCCCCAGACCCCTACGGGTACGGCAAACTACCCGCCATGTACCAGAAGTGAAGCGGTCTGCCTCAACACTTCAAAATACCCGATAGTTTATGCACCCCACTTGGGTCTATCGTAGGAGCAAAAACAGTAAAAAGAAATAATACAACGGTGGATACAACCGCAACCTGGATGTGCCCCGCGAAATAATATTACAACTTATTACATTTACATCGAATGAATTAATACAATAACCCATCATAAAACCCGGCTAATCATCACAACTATCCAATACAGTTTATATACACGAACAGTTAAAAACAACATCACAGATATGTGCAACCCCCTGCCAACCGACATACTAGCAGTTAGGGGATGTTTACGAAGACATAATACAGTTCACAGATATAATCATACAAGCAAACATCGTATAATTTCGATCGATTAAACATTTTAAATTCTACTCCAAATCTTCTCTGTAAATTTGAAACCTGAGCAGAAAATAAAAATACCAGAATATACAAAATATCACAAAAGATGCACAGAACAAAACTGGGCTGAATCGGCCCCAACTCGGCCGCGGATCCGCGGCAGATCGGTGGGATCGGCCGCGGTTCCGCGGCTATTTGGCCGATTCAGGAGCCCATTTTTCTTGTGTGTTCTTATATATTCAAGCTGGTCATTGTGGAGGTCCGTGAAAAATTTTTAGACCTCATTTTTAATTCGACAGAAACTATGCAATATCGGTGTATTTTCCGGTTTGTTTCGCGTTCGAAATTCATAAAACTTTGCAAGTGAGTTAATTATTGTTTAGTGAGGCTCTGATACCACTGTAAGTCGATGTGCAACACCCCACGAGTTGCGGCGAGCGGAAATTTGAAAAACGATCATGTTTATAAGGCGAACATCGACTAACCGAAGATCTTTTCTAAACAATAATTAACTACAACCATAGAGTTCTAAGCTACTATGCAAAGAGATTATACCTAATGATTCGTTTCCTTCGTCTTTACAATCTCTACGGCCTCCTTGGATCTCCACATCCTCCTCGGCTTCCTTCCGTGATAGACGATCCACCCAAGAACCCTAATCCAAGCTATTACCTCTAAACTTGAGGTTACTTAGTTTCTCTAGTTGCTAATCAAAGTAACTAAGGTGATGTAGAGTTAGGTTATGGAGTGTTTAGTCTTTACTAATCCTTGTACTCAACTCATGAGTGGTAGGATTAGGGTTTGGAGAAGGAGAGAGAGCTTGAGGAGAGAGAAGGTGGAGATGATAATGAGAATAGAAAAGCTTCTCACTTGAATATATCAAACATAATGAATTATCAAATAATATCAATTAAATGATTATCCACCATGCTTCATTTATTCAAGAAGAGTGATTCATCATGTGAGTCTTTAGATCATTAATGATGCATTTAATGATATGATGAATCATATGAATGAGTCACTAAAGCAATTAATGAAAATGCCACCTTAACCCCTCATGTCATATCCTTCTAGAAGCTTCTCGGAAATTACGAGAACGCCCCTCGCATCCGTGAAAACACGGAAAAACTTTAGACTATATTAATCCAATAACCTGATACTAGAATCTGGCTTAAAACAAAGCCGGCTAGAAAAAACTGTCCGAATGTCGTACGTGCGTTTAAACACGTATGCGTCCGAACCTTTGTCGTAAAACCATACGACCTCTATATCTTTTCGCCTGGGTTTGGGAAATCTCTGTGTGGGACTCTAAAGACTCGACTACTATGCTGGCAGTGGGTTTAACCACAGACCGCAAGCGGCACTAGCTGTACGTAACGGTCCCCAGGTAGTTGTCGATAAGAAAGCCGATGAGGTAACCCATCCGAAATCCTACTGAGCCTGTCCGTGACAATATCCGCGCAGTCCGGTCTGTTCGTCTAAGAGTATCGCATGTATGGTCTAGGGAGGTGGTGGACGTCAGACCCCTAATAACCGTACAAGTCGTGTCGGCATGGCTCAAGACCATACGAGAATCTACTGATCAGTCTATCAGTAATTCTCAATCAGCCCTGGCCAGGGACTTATGGTAATGACCAACCGATCACCGTACGATATCAACTCCCTATACCGGGAGAGACGAATCCTTAACAGTCGCTCACTGTCTCCACGTGGCTCGGGACTGTGCCCAACTAAAACCTGTTTACACGACTCCTTTGAATCGTGGTAGGGTAGCAATCAAAGCACAGTGGGAACTCACACGAGACAAATGACGACCTTAAGTCAACGGACTAATTCCACAAATGTCACCTGAGAACTGCTATCTGACGTTAGGTATAATACCATCCAGTTAGTTCTCGGCGAGTCCTGTCCGGTGTACTCACATCCAATGAGCTTCTGTATACAATCTTAGGTGCACTACACCAATGGCTGCGGGACCAGTCCATCGCCCTCCTCACGGTCTAGATATGTATACACTAGTCTACTCCGGAGTATCGATGCCCAGTCTCGATACTCCTGCGACCTGGGACATCTAAGGATGTGCCTATTGACTATCCGGCTCCCACATGTATGACTGCCATCACAACGCCGGTAGTCAGGAAAACACCCTATGGGCTTTATCAACATACATATATAAATACCAAGTAAAGTATATCATACGTTAAGACAAAGACAAACCAAATAGCGTACAATCATATCAAGCAAGACTGTCATGTACATACATATCCCTAGCATCCTATACAATGAAGGCCTCTAGGCCCTATATATATAACAATCTCCCACTTGCACTAAGGCCTATAATAGGCGCAATGAGTACCCACTGTCTCTACCAGATCCAGTTGCTGCCGAATGCATGCTCAACATCTCAAACAGCCTCTCGAACTGCACTTGAGGGGTGGCCTTGGTGAATGGATCTGCCGTGTTGTCTTTTGTGTCCACTCTCCGTATCTCGATCTCCCGACGATCCACGATCTCCCTGATCAGACGAAACCGCCTTAAGATATGCCTGCATTTCTGATGGGACCTTGTTTCCTTCGCTAAAGCTACAGCGCCATTGTTATCAAAATACAAATGGATTGGATTGGAAATGGAAGGAACCACCTGAAGTTCAGAAATTAACTTCCTCATCCAGACAGCCTCTTTTGCGGCTTCACTAGAAGCTATATACTCAGCCTCCATAGTTAAGTCTGTGACGGTATCCTGTTTGGAACTCCTCCAACATACCGCCCCTCCATTGAGGGTAAACACAAAACCCGAAATGGATTTAGAATCATCCTTGTCACTTTGGAAGCCGGAGTCGGTAAAAGCCTCTACCTGGAGGTCCTTATTACCGTAAACTAAGAACATCTCCTTAGTCCTTCTCAGGTACTTGAAAATGTTCTTCACCCCTATCCAATGTTTCTCACCTGGGTCAGACTGATACCTGCTTACCACACTAAGTGCGTAAGCTACATCCAGTCCGGTACATAACATCGCATACATTATAGATCCTACCGCCGAAGCATAGGGTATAATGCCCATGCGAGCCCTCTCTTCATCAGTCTTTGGAGACATCTCTTTGGAGAGGGTGATTCCGTGACAAGCGGGCATATTACCGCGCTTGGAATCTTCAAAACTAAATCTCTTTAGTATAGTGTCAATATACCTGGACTGTGAAAGTTCCAACATTCTGTTAGATCTATCACGATGGATCTTAATGCCCAGAATGTATGATGCATCTTCCAAGTCTTTCATAGAGAATTTCTGTGACAAGAAGTGCTTTACTGATTGTAGCATAGGGATATCATTCCCTATCAGTAGTTTGTCATCGACGTACAAAACGAGGAAGACTACTGCTCTTTCTACAACTTCCTATAAATACATGGTTCATCTACATTTTTGATAAAGTCAAATTCTTTGACCGTCTCATCAAAGAAGATGTTCCAACTCCGCGATGCTTGCTTTAATCCATAAATGGATTTAAGCAACTTGCAGACTCTTCCGCTGCTCCCACTGTCTAAGAAACCTTCTACTTGATCCATATAAACACTCTCTTCTAAATGTCCATTTAGAAAAGCTGTTTTTACGTCCATCTGCCAGATTTCATAGTCATGGAAGGCAGCAATCGCAAGCAGGATCCGAGTGGATTTAAGCATAGCTACAGGTGAAAAGGTTTCATCATAGTCCAATCCTGGTCTTTGACGAAAACCTTTTGCTACGAGTCTAGCTTTGTAGGTTTCCACTTGTCCAAATGCACCAATCTTCTTTTTGAAGATCCATTTGCATCCAACTGGTTTTACTTCAGGAGGAGCAACTTCTAAAGTCCATACTTTATTGGTATACATGGATTCCATTTCGGATCACATAGCATCCAGCAATTTCATCAAGTCACTACTCGTAATAGCCTGCTCAAAACTAGTAGGCTCATCATCATCGATGATGCAATTCTCTCGATCCCCATCTAGAAGAAAACCATAGTATCTTTCAGGAGGATGAGAAAGCCTACTATATCTGCGGAGTGGCGTTGGTTCGTCATGTTCTATTGAAATCTGAGGTTCTACTAAGTCCTCGGTAGCAGGTTGAGGTTCTGGAATTTCTTCCAGCTCTACCGCGCTCCCATTAATTTCTTTTGCATGAAATTCGCTTTCTAAGAAGACAATGTGACGAGCAACAAACACCTTTTGTTCTTCAGTGTGCTAGACCATATAGCCCCTTGAATGCTTGGGGTATCCAACCAACTTACATAAAACCGATCGTGCCTCGAGCTTGTCCGGATTATGCTTTTTAACATATGCCGGACACCCCCATATTTTGATATACTTGAGATATGGTCTCTTCCCGCTCCACATTTCATATGGAGTGGTAGATACAGACTTAGTTGGAACTCTATTCAATAGGTATGCGGCTGATTCTAGAGCAAATCCCCAGAAGGAAAGTGGCAACTCAGCACTACTCATCATTGAACGCACCATATCTAATAGCGTGCGATTCCTCCTTTCTGATACACCATTATGCTGAGGTGTATAAGGCGGAGTAAGCTGAGAGAGAATTCCATTCTCTTTTAAGCATTCAAGGAAACTGGTACTTAAGTATTCTCCACCTCGATCAGATCGAAGTGTCTTGATGCTTTTACCAGTTTGTTTCTCTACTTCAGTTTTATACTCCTTAAACTTCTCAAAAGCCTCGGATTTATGCTTCATTAATAACACATGTCCATACCTAGAGAAGTCATCAGTAAAAGTGATGAAGTAGGAGTGACCACTTTGTGCATGCGTAGACATCGGACCACATACATCACTGTGTACAAGTCCCAAGAGTTCAGTGGCTCTTTCTCCATGTCCGGTGAACGGAGATTTGGTCATTTTTCCTTTGATACATGATTGACAAGTTGCATATGATGAATATTCAAACGGATCTAAATATCCATCATTATGTAGCTTAGTCAACCTTGTTTCATTTATATGACCAAGTCTACAATGCCATAGGAAGGCTTGATTCGAATCTGGAGCCTTTCTTTTACGCGTGTTTTGAATTTTGAAAATTTGAGGTTGATTAAGTATGTATATTCCATTTACTAGTGTGCCATACCCAATCTGTTCATGATTTAGGTGAATGTTCATAACATTTCTTTCAAGCGCAAAACTATATCCATCATTCGATAACAAAGATACTGATATAATATTACACAACATACTGGGAATACAAAAACAGCTGTACAACACCAAAATGTGTCCACTAGTCAACCCTAGGTGATATTCCCCTATTGCAATTGCATCTACATGCATTCCATTACCCATCCGGAGAGTCATATCACCTGTCCCCAGCACTCTGCTATTTCTCAGATCCTGCAATGAATTACAGATATGAGAACCAGAACCGGTATCAAGTACCCATGATGTAGAGTTAACTGAAAGACAATTTTCGATTACACACACCTGAAGTAGAAGCAACTACTTGCTTCATGTCCTTGGCTTTGAAGGCCTGACAATCCTTCTTCCAGTGCCCTTGCTTGTGACAATAGAAGTATTCATTCTTTTCTGTCTTCACCCTTCCTGCCTTGTTTGTTCCCTGCACCTTCTTGACCCCACCTTTCGGTTTGGTGGCTTTCATCTTCTTCTTCCCTTTAGCTTTCGCTTTAGATTTAGAAGAAGATGATTAGCCAACATAGAGAACGGGGGTCTTCTCCTTTTTCAAGGAGGTCTCTGCTACCCTCAACATATTGAGGAGCTTTGGAAGATCCGCTTCCATTTCATGCTTGTTGAAGTTCAGCACGAACTGAGAGAAGGTGTGGGGAAGGGACTGCAAAATCAAGTCGATATACAAATCGTTCTCTAGCACGCATCCCAGGTTTGCGAGTTCCTCGATGAGGATGATCATTTTGAGGACGTGCTCTCCTACAGGCGATCCTGGAGCTAACCTCATCTGGAAGAGTTTCCTTGAGGTTTCGTACCTCGCGATACGGGAGTGCTCCCCATATAATTCTTTGACATGGAGAAAAATGGATACAATATCCATACTCTCGTGCTGTTTCTGGAGTTCATTGTTCATGGACGCCAGCACGATACACTTAGCTCGCTCACAATCTAGATCCCAAGTTTTGCGGACTTCCCTGTCCACAACTGAGGAATCTGGTCCTGGGATAAGGGGAGGAACAGCGGTGGTAACATATGCTACTTTGTCATAAGTCGGTGCAATATTGACGTTCCTTAGCCAATCTTTATAGTTCTGCCCGGTCAGTATATTTTTTTTCAAGTAATAGTTTTAATCCAGTCATGGTAGCTGCCAGAGAGAGAGAAAAGAAAACACTCAGCATATGCTCCTGCAAGTTTAGATTGGTTTATTAATTTATCTAAACAGAATGGCCCCCACTGTTTCCTCAAATCCTTCATCAAAACCGAAAAGAAGAACTAGTCAGGATTTAATCACACTTCACAATACTTGCTTAACCTTTCAGCCAGGCTGGTGTTGGTACTTCGAGGGAGGTTTTCCAACACTTTCGCGAAGTTCCTTAATTAAATAACCTCTTTTTCCTGGAGGCGTAGCCACACTAACACCTTTCTAGACACCTACTTGGTTCATAGCATTGACTGTTAAGTGAGAAAAATTCCCGAGAGTAATCCTACTCATCAGTGGGATCGGGATCCAACTATTATTGCATGATGCCCTAGATGGAAACCACTCTAGTCAACACACTCCAGAAGGTATGCAAAATCTGCAAGTTTCCTTTATGTTTGAAACTCCCGATGTGATTTTTACCCCAAGCTCTTATGACCTTGACGTAGGCCAACAAATCATAAGACGCAACTCAAGTTCTACCCGTCATTGTCCTGATCAATTTAAGTACATCGTACATGCCCTTGACGTAGGCCAACAAGGTGTACGTCTGTCTTAAACTAATGCATCTATCTATCCAACAAATAGGCACACACACTGCTACCATACACTATGCCTTGACGTAGGCCAACAAGCATAGCATGAATACGATGTGCTGTCTATCTGAAACGACGGAGGGTTACGACTAGTTTTTGGCAAAAAACCGTTAACGTAATGAACTTGATATGATCGAAGGAACAAAGATAGCTTTTATTTAAAAGGAGTGGTTTAAGCTCCGCATTTAAAATTTGCTTTTTCAAGAAAACCGAGTGGTTTTAGAAATTGTTCCAACGATTCAGTTTAGGTTTTATTTTCTTTGCATTAATAATAATGCGTCCCATCAATTAACCTATCATTACAGATAACAACGAAAATACAATGTCCTCTTATGCCATCCACATTCGCCACTGGGTCCCGTCATCACCCGTTAGGTTACTTAACTAACGACAGAGCGGGGGCTGGGCTAGCGCGGGTGTAAAACATAAGTGATGTCTAAATAGCTATCATATATAGATATTGTACATTCGTCAGACGCAATAATAGGCATTCCAGATCACAGATAAACAATATTGGATTTGCAAGCAATCCGTGTTTCATTTAAGCCTGCAAAAAAATACGGATTACACAGTTGTGATGAATAGCCATTTACCCCACCCCAGACCCCTACGGGTACGGCTAACTACCCGCCAAGTACCAGAAGTGAAGCGGACTGTCTCAACACTTCAAAATACCCGGTAGTTTGTGCACCCCACCTTGGGTCTATCGTAGGAGCAAAAACAGTAAAAAGAAATAATACAACGGTGGCTACAACCGCAACCTGGATGTGCCCCGCGCAATAATAATACAACTTATTACATTTACATCGAATGAATTAATACAATAACCCATCACTAAACCCAGCTAATCATCACAACTATCCAATACAGTTTATATACACAAACAGTTAAAAACAACATCACAGATATGTGCAACCCCCTGCCAACCGACATACTAGCAGTTAGGGGAGGTTTACGAAAACATAATACAGTTCACAGATATAATAAAATAAGCAAACATCGTATAATTTCGATTGATTAAACATTTTAAATTCTACTCCAAATCTTCTCTGTAAATTTGAAACCTGAGCAGAAAATAAAAATACCAGAAAATACAAAATATCACAAAAGATGCACAGAAGAAAACTGGGTTGAATCGGCCCCAACTCGGCCGCGGATCCGCGGCGGATCGGTAGGATCGGCCGCGGTTCCGCGGCTATTTGGCCGATTCAGGAGCCCATTTTTCTTGTGTGTTCTTATATATTCAAGCTGGTCATTCTGGAGGTCCCTGAAAAATTTTTAGACCTCATTTTTAATTCGACAGAAACTATGCAATATCGGTGTATTTTCCGGTTTGTTTCGCGTTCGAAATTCATACGACTTTGCAAGTGAGTTAATTATTATTTAGTGAGGCTCTGATACCACTGTAAGTCGATGTGCAACACCCCACGAGTTGCGGGGAAGCGAAAATTTGAAAAACAATCATGTTTATAAGGCGAACATCGACTAGCCGAAGATCTTTTCTAAACAATAATTAACTACAACCATAGAGTTCTAAGCTACTATGCAAAGAGATTATACCTAATGATTCGTTTCCTTCGTCTTTACGATCTCTACGGCCACCTTGGATCTCCACGTCCTCCTCGGCTTCCTTCCCTGATAGACGATCCACCCGAGAACCCTAATCCAAGCTATTACCTCTAAACTTGAGGTTACTTAGTTTCTCTAGTTGCTAATCAAAGTAACTAAGGTGATGTAGAGTTAGGTTATGGAGTGTTTAGTCTTTACTAATCCTTGTACTCAACACATGAGTGGTAGGATTAGGGTTTGGAGAAGGAGAGAGAGCTTGAGGAGAGAGAAGGTGGAGATGATAATAAGAATAGAAAAGCTTCTCACTTGTATATATCAAACATAATGAATTATCAAATAATATCAATTAAATGATTATTCACCATGCTTCATTTATTCAAGAAGAGTGATTCATCATGTGAGTCATTAGATCATTAATGATGCATTAATGATGCATTTAATGATATGATGAATCATATGAATGAGTCACTAAAGCAATTAATGAAAATGCCACCTTAGCCCCTCATGTCACATCCTTCTAGAAGCTTCTCGAAAATTATGAGACGCCCCTCGCATCCGTGAAAACACGGAAAAACTTTACACTGTATAAATCCAATGACCTCATACTAGAATCTGGCTTAAAACAAAGCTGGCTAGTAAAAACTGTCCGAATGTCGTACGTGCGTTTAAACACGTATGCGTCCGAACCTTTGTTGTAAAACCATACGACCTCTATATCTTTTCGCCTGGGTTTGGGAAATCTCTGTGTGGGACTCTAAATACTCGACTACTATGCTGGCAGTGGGTTTAACCACAGACCGCAAGCGGCACTAGCTGTACGTAACGGTCCCCATGTAGTTGTCGATAAGAAAGCCGATGAGGTAACCCATCCGAAATCCTACTGAGCATGTCCATGATAATATCCGCGCAGTCCGGTCTGTTCGTTTAAGAGTATCGCATGTATGGTCTAGGGAGGTGGTGGACGTCAGACCCCTAATAACCGTACATGTGGTGTCGGCAAGGCTCAAGACCATCCGAGAATCTACTGATCAGTCCATCAGTAATTCTCAATCAGCCCTGGCCAGGGACTTATGGTAATGACCAACCGATCACCGTGCGATATCAACTCCTTTTACCGGGATAGACGAATCCCTAACAGTCGCTCATTGCCTCCACGTGGCTCGGTACTGGGCCGAACTAAAACCTGTTTGCACGACTCATTTGAATCGTGGTAGGGTAGCAATCAAAGCACAGTGGGAACTCACAAGAGACAAATGACGACCTTAAGTCAACGGACTATCTGCACACATGTCACCTGAGAACTGCTATCTGACGTTAGGTATAATACCATCCAGTCAGTTCTCGGCGAGTCCTGTCCGGTGTACTCACATCCAGTGAGCATCTGTATACAATCTTAGGTGCACTCCACCAATGGCTGCGGGACCAGTCCATCGCCCCTCCTCAGGGTCTAGATATGTATACACTAGTCTACTCCGGAGTTTCGATGCCCAGTCTCGATACTCCTGCGACCAGGGACATCTAAGGATGTGCCTATTGACTATCCAGCTCCCACAAGTATGACTGCCATCACAACGCCGGTTGTCAGGCAAACACCCTATGGGCTTTATCAACATACATATATAAATACCAAGTAAAATATATCATACGTTAAGACAAAGACGAACCAAATAGCGTACTATCATTTCAAGAAAGACTGTCATATACATACATATCCCTAGCATCCTATACAATGAAGGCCTCTAGGGCATATATATCCAACACTAACACCCTATACTAAAGTGCTAATCTAGTAGAGGATGATGAAGTAGGATTTTTGCTCATTTTAGAATTGATTTTCTCACTAATATTTCTCACTTGCACCAAAGCTAGAGAGCTCTTGAGCTAGAGGAAGAAGATGAAGAGAGATAATGTTGTGAGAGTGAATGGCAACCATGGGTAAGAAAATATCTAATATTACTCATGTAGAAACTTAACCATGAGTTATGATAATGATTGGGTTAACAAATATCTAGTGTAAGACAAAACTAGTGGACTAAGTCAATGGATCTCAAAGTTTCATGAAGCTTCATGCCATGTGACAAATTTCCAACTAATAATTGAATTAACATAAATAAATAAACCCTACATTATGTTTATCATGGTTTAAGTCTCATACACCCATGTTGCATGTATCATCAACCATGACACATAATAAAACACAATTAATATATATCACATATATATTATGTGTGCACATGTGAGAAAATAAATGCTTAAGTGAGCTAATATTAGTTAATGTAAACTAGTATATCAAATATACAATTATATACTAAATTATCAAATCAACACTTTGTTTAATAATTCGGCTATATCACATATAACCGACTAATATTATATGTACCAACTTATCGAATCAACACTTGATTTGATAACCCGGCTATATCACATATAACCGACCGATACAAATATCGCAAGAATAGAATACGATATCACATACTCGTATTAATCTCGGTCCCGCACATATCACATATGCGCTCCTACTTCATTTTGCCTGAGCCAGTAAAACCTCTGTATAGGACTCTAAAGACTCGTCGGTAAGTCGGCTGTAGGCGATGATCATATCAAGCACCCACAAGCCGTCAGCGGTACTAGATAGACGTAACGGCTACCCGGGTATTGAGTGATCAGAAGATCAACAAGCAAGCCCGCTCTAGCTTCTGTAAAGCCTGTCAGTAACACTACCGTACAGACCGGTCTCTTCGACTACGTTGTCGCATATCAAGCCTAGGGGTGGTAAATGTCAGACCCCAATAACTCGATAAGTCTTGCCGATACGAGGCATATAACGGGTCGATAAACTACTGATAACACTTACCAGTAAATCTCTAAATCAGCCCTGGATAGGGACTTCCAGTTATAGCCAATCGAGCATAGTACGACATATACCCCCAATACCGGGAGAGACGAAATCCCCTCCAATCGCTCATTGCCTCCATGTGACTCGGGACTATTCCCAAAAACCACCATTTTGCACATCCCCTTGTACGTGGTAAGGTGGAAATCAAAGCACAGTGGGAATCACACATGACTCTATGACAATCTCGGGTCTACAGACTAACCTGTACCAGTGTCACCAGAGAACAGCTATCTGACGTCAGGTATAATACCATCTAGGAGTTCTCGGCGAGTCCGTCTAGTGTACCCAGTCTTCACTGAGCACCCGTATACCATCTCTGATGTCAAACACCAATGGATATGGGATCATCCATCACCCATCTGATGGGTCGAGAATCGCATACGCTAGTCTACTCTTGTATATCGATGCCCTGTCTCGATACACCAACGACTAGGAACATTAAAGGATGAACTTATGGACTACCATAGCCCCACAAGTATGATATGCATCATAATCTTGGTAGCCAAGTACATATCCTAAAGGCTTTACCAACATGTAACCATAAGACAGCATCAAGAGACAAGTATACATGTTAAGATAAAGAGCAACCAGATAGCATACTATCATGTCGAGCAAGAATGTCCTCTCTATATATGTCCAATCATCCACTATAATATACATCATATGTACAATAATGGCCTCTAGGGCATACATACAACTAACAATCTCGCACTTGCACTAGGGCCAGCCGTTGTAGTATCACATAACCAACATCCCGAAGAGTCTCTCTAACTGTATCTAGGGAAAGACCTTCGTGAGTGGATCCGCTGTGTTGTTCTTTGTGTCAACTCTCCTGACCTCGATCTCCATGCGATCAACTATCTCCCGGATCAAGTGATACCACCTCAGAATATGCCTGGATCGTTGATAGGACTTGGGTTCCTTGGCTATCGCCACTGCTCCATTGTTATCTCAATACAAAGGTACTGGATGCTCAATGGTCAGAACCACACCAAGTTCAATTATGAACTTCTTCATCCATACAGCCTCTTTGGCAGCATCGTTGGCAGCGATGTATTCAGCCACCATCGTCGAGTCTGCCATGGTTTCCTTCTTGGAACTTTTCCAACATACCGCCCCTCCATTGAGGGTAAAGACAAATCCCGAAACCGACTTAGAGTAGTCCTTATCACTCTGGAAGCTCGAATCGGTAAAGGACTCCACTTGGAGTTCTCCGTTACCATACACCAAGAGCATTTCTTTACTCCTTCTCAAGTACTTGAGAATGCTCTTCACAGCCGTCCAGTGACTCTCTCTGGGATCTGCTTGATACCTACTTACTACACTTAGTGAGTATGCTACATCGGGCCTGGTAAATAGCATCTCGTACATGATAGAGCCTACTGCCGAAGCATAGGGTATCCTTTGCATGCGAGCCCTCACCAAATCAGTCTTGGGAGACATCTTTTTGGAGAGAGTGTGTCCTGAGATTGTGGGTAAAAACCCACGATTGGATTCTTCCATACTAAACCACTTTAGTATGGTGTCAATGTATCTGGATTGGGACAATGCCAGTATCCGTTTAGATCTATCACTATAGATCTTAATCCCCAAGATGTACGAGGCATCACCTAGATATTTCATTGAGAATCTTTATGATAAGAAGAGATTGACCGATTGCAGCATAGGAATATCATTTCCTATCAAGAGTATGTCATCCACGTATAAAACGAGGAAGACAACCTTACACTCTGCCACCTTCTTGTATATACAAGGTTCATCCACGTTTTTGACGAAGTCAAACTCTTTGACAATGACATCAAAATAGATGTTCCAACTCCCCGATGCTTGGTTTAACCCGTAGATGGATTTAAGCAGCTTGAACACCTTCCGCTGCTCCCACTGTCTACGAATCCCTATGGCTGAGTCATGTACACTCTCTCCTCTAAATCACTATTTAGAAAGGCGGTCTTAATATCCATTTGCCAGATTTCGTAGTCATGGTATGCAGCAATGGCAAGTTGGATACGGATGGACTTAAGCATAGCCACTGGAGAAAAGGTTTCGCCATAATCCACACCTGGTCATTGACGAAAACCCTTTGCAACAAGTCTAGCTTTGAAAGTCTCAACTTTTCCATCTACACCATGTTTCTTCTTAAAGATCCATTTGCTCCCAATGGGTTTTACCCCTTCAGAAGCAACTTCCAAAATACATACTTTGTTGGTGTACATGGATTCCATTTCAGATCGCATTGTATCCAGCCACTTCACAGAGTCCCCACTCGTGATGGTCTGCTCGAAACTTGTTGGGTCATCATCTTCCATGATGCAATCCTCGCTCCCACCATCAATGAGAAAACCGTAGTATCTCTCAAGTGGATGAAGAACCCTACTAGATCGGTGGAGAGGCTGAGGTTCGTTGGGAGTTATCGAATCCTCTGGTTCCACTAAATCTTCAGTTATCATTTGTGTAGCTGGTAATTCTTCCAGTTCTTCCTCTTTTCCACTAATTTCTTTTACAAGAAATTCCTTTTCTAAAAAGGTGGCATGTTGAGCAACAAACACCTTTTGTTCCTCACTGTGGTGGAAAAAATATCCATATGAGTTCTTTGGATATCCCACAAACTTGTAAAGAACTGATCGTGCCTCGAGTTTGTCCGGATTTTGCCTTTTGACATAGGCCGGACAACCCCATGTCCTAACTCGTTTAAGAGATGGTCACTTCCAACTCCATATCTCATATGGTGTGGTGGGTACAGATTTAGACGGAACTTGATTCAATAAGAAGGCTGTTGTCTCAAGCGCATAACCACAAAAGGAAATAGGCAACTCAGTAGTGCTCATCAAAAAGCGCACCATATCTAATATCGTGTGATTCCTCCGTTCTGATACACCGTTGTGCTGTGGTGTATACGCAGGAGTAATATCAGGTCCCGAAAGTACGGAACAAGACCGACACTTAAACTACGAACGTCTCGAGGCGTACGTAATCTAAGTAAACCGAAACCCCAGAAATCCAAACCAAGAAAAGTAGTAGAGTGAAGGAAAACCAATTTAAAACAAGTAGTTTCAATAGCATAAGCCGAATTATGCGGGTTTCTAAAAACATCAAAAATTTCCTGGAAATTTCGGCAGAGTCTCCTTTGTAAATACTGGCCCCCAAACGGGATACAACATGAATAGTATACGAAATCAAAAAAAAGGCATCCCCAAGCGGGAGATAGCTCTTTGTCAATCGACGGTCACAACCACACAAGCAATATAATATACAACGCCAACGGCGAAGATCAAAACTCAAAAGGAAACTCAAACCACAAGAAAACCACAGAAAAATAACGCGCGACTCTAAGGTCGAAGGAATAACAACACTGGTCTCTATCTCAAAGTAAATAAATGTTTGGTTGATGGAACTTCTAGATACAACTGAATAATAATATAAAATGTATAATGATGGGTACGATGCAAATAAACCCACCTACTAGCATGTCACCCGAATGAAACTGTACCCGCAAAGCCGTAAAGAAACCTGTACGACGAAACCTGCAAGAAACTGGGGCACAACGGGGGTGAGTTGCCAACTCGTGAATAGAAAAACATCTACGAATAGAAATCGCATGTATAACGCAATCCTAGGTCATACGATCAATATATATAATCCTCAAATAAAACCAGCAGTCTATAACAATGACTAGGGTAAATATCTAATCCAAGGGTAATTCCATGTGCCCGTGCCAGTGCCCCAGGCAGCAATGTATCATATGGATGATGTATGAATGCATGGAACAGAATGAATGTACTGAAGAAAACTGCTTTCATAAATCAATGAGATTTCTGTATTTTAAAAGTGAGGTACCATAAATGAAATCGGCATAAAACAGTGCCCAGCATCGACACAAAACAAGTGTCCAAATATCTCGATATCTCTGTATCACAATATTTGTACCTCAATATCTCAAAATCTCAATATCTCAATCACAATATCCAGGGCGCCGTCAATCCAGACCGGCCCCTACCATCTATCTCAAGAACACGACGGTATCCTCCGGATATCCGACGCGTCGGGTAATATCACCGGTCGGTAGTGCTCCCCTGCCAGGCTCAACGTCAACAACACGATCCTCTTGCCCCGAGGTACCGCACCGGGCCCACCATGTACCCGAAACGGTTCCTTCACTCCTCGAATCGGGTCTCGAAATCCATCAGCAAACTCATGGTGGACGACTCAAATATCATGGGAAAACCGCACTTTTTATTTTAAAAGAGAGAAAAGGTTTATTTATGTTTTTGCGGTTTTCCTCCAAATCCAGAAAATCTCATGGAAATCCGAATCCAAAACCTCAATAACACGTAAAATAGTGAATATATGCATGAGAATCCATGAATGCGACATAACAATGAATAACAGTATGCATGAGGTAGCAGGTAATAACTATAATGTCTAAACTAACATATAAAGCAAGTACGCTAATATCATGTCTAAACTATTAGCTAACAGGCTATGTCAAGCAATAATATTTTCTAAGGTGTACGTGACATGGCAATTACCGATGAAGATGTGTGTGAGCCGGCAAGTAAGTGTACGTGGTACATACGCATCATCGGTAATGGTGCTGGTGTCCTAACAGCATGATATCAATAATGGAGTATGAAACATAATATAAGCATGCGATGCGAAGCGAACCACAATAATGAACGGGAGCTGAATACTAGACGCAACTATAACTAATCTGCATTAATCTAATATAAGTCCTACAAATGGTGCCTTTTGAAATAACACGAATCATGGGGATTTGAAAATAGGGGCTCCGGTGTTTTTATGAAAAGATACGTCTTTTGAAATATCCGTAGGATCCCTTGGGCTGTCTTTTAAAATGCCCACGATTCGTTAGTTTTTGAAATAGGTAAGAATCGAATCTAATCTAACAACTAAACTAAACTAAAGGGCTAAGCTAACAAGCTGGACTACAGGTAAGGAAACCGCCTAACATCTGAGTCGATACATATACATACCTGTATATATATTAGTCGGTGATCCCGCCTCAATAATATCATATCCGATACCATATCTATAAGCGGGCATCCCAAGTCAAGAGTGCGGATCAATCATCAAAATATAGCTCGTACGTAAATCCGTCGTACGGCATCCCCAAATCTGGGTACGGGTTAATATCACATTCATCATACTATTCACCTGGTATCCTCTTTATCAAATATCATGATCGGGGTACTGATCTATGTCTAGTACAATACAGATACCGCCTAAGTATGCATGCACGTATATGAAACACTACGTCAAGGACCCGCTACAACGTCATGTCGTATCTCAAATACGAACCCTGCTATATCACCGATCTCACGTCCTCAAATCAAATATCATCGACTCATCATAAATCCCAAGTACTATACTCATTATCCATGCATGCGTATATGAATGTACATATGCATAGTCCCATACCCACGCATATATACATATATACACATCCCAATCTGCGCACAAGAATGTAAGGTATGCAAGTCTGTGTGTGCGTATATGGGTATAACAACTACTCTAGGGTTTCGCAACTAACCCAAAGCTAATCCATGAACACATAATCATAACATGAATAAACATTCTCGTATCATAAAACACCTATATAAGCATATATATATGAGCTACACTACGGACTGCGGGGGTGCTATACGCCATCCACCCGACTTCTCCACGTAGATATAAATCTACTCACCTGGTCCTCTCTAGCCGGTGCCGACGTCGCTACGCGCTTGCTTGTCTTCTCGAAGTCCACATGGGTTACCTACATATCATAACGCACCGTATCGCATTAAAACCCAATTCGAAATCGAAACGGCATTTTGAAAATCAAATCGGCACTCGTATCACGCATAGGTCAAAACCTATCGCCTACGCATGCAAGAATAGTTAAACCAACCCTCGATGTCGATGTACAAACGTCAAACCATCGAGAAAAACCCAAACACACTCATTTGCACATTCACGAACACTAATTATAGTATAAAATGGGTTAAAGTTCACAAAAACCCCGAACTCACTTTAAAAGCCATTTTTTCGAAAATCTAGCAAGCAATATTAACTGTTTTAGTACAAAACTTGATATTTAAACAAATCTAGCGGCCTCAATATCCACTAAATATCATAACTAATTCATACAAATCAAATTCATAAATTAATCTCATCAATTTGTATAAATTCCAAATTCCTAGTTTGCAAAAATACCGATTTTAACTGTTTTTAAAGTAAAATTCACAATTTATCAATTAAGCATGGTTTTGCATGATCTAAGTTGCTAAACAACAATTAAAATGTTAATAAAGTCATCAAAACCTTAATTAGATTTTAAATCACCCATTTGCAACTAAAAGCTAAAAACTAGTTTGCAATTTATATATACTTATTACAAATTTAAATTAACAAAATACGAACTAGCGACTAGATTTGATTTAGCAAGTCTTAAGATCTCAATTACAACATACAATCCATGATCCAAATACCCAAAACTCTAATTTGATCACAACCCATTCTCTTTAATTTTCTAAATTAACAACTAGAACCAATTTAACACTTAAATATGCTAGATTGAAACAATTTAAACAACGATTTAAATATGGGTTGGGATTTATACCTCACAACCATGAGATCAACATGCAAACTAAGCCTCCAAAATTCCAACTTTTCCCCAAGATCCATACTAGATAGGCCAATGAGAAATGGGTAGGAATTAGATTTTGATTTTGTGGGATTTTTAGTGGATTTTTGAGTGAGATTTGATGATTTTAGCATAAGAAATGAGGGGGGACAAGTGGGGGAGCTGCTGCTGCAGCAAGGGGAAGGGGTTTCGGCCAATTTTTGGTGGGGGGAGAGAGAGAGAGAGATTGTGTGGTGTTGGAAAAGTCACAAGTCAACAATTACCCCCATACCTCCTTTAATTAATACATTCTTTATTCTATTCTATTCTTTTCTTCTTTGAAATTCAAGTGGCGAAAAGGGTGAGGGCTGCTGAATTCAGCCAAGGAATGAAGTAAATGGGGGTGTGTGAGTGTGGGTATGGGTGTGGGGTGATGGAAAATGATAAATACAATACCCCAAACATCCATTTACACTAAAACAAAAGCCTTTTTCTTCGATATTTTCTAAACCGTTTTGGCAAACGATTTCATTTCAAAAACCACATGATATAATTTTATTTAATGTTTTATGATGCACAAAATTTGTTTCAACTCATTCCAATTTGTAATTTTCCCTAATTAAATGTATTAGTGACGGCTTAAAATAATATTAAAATAATTAATTTCGGAAAAATTTTCAGAAAATTTGAAATTTCACCGGTGGCTCAATAAACACCAAATACTAGCAATTACATAGCTAGAATATGTATATTTAATTTTATAATAAAAATATTTGCATTTTGACTTTTTACAGAAAACCCCCTTATTTTACCGTTTTTTCGAAATTTCACCGAAACGATTTTTTAAATGTTACAATCTTCCCCCCTTCAAGAAATTCGGTCCCCGAATTTAAATTGAAACTCCCCCCCCAAATACTAAAATATTTCAGCCAAAACCATCAAATCGCCGGGGCTCCGAAATCATAAATACATAAACACATCATAGCGCAATGCATGCGCATGGAAAATGAGCATAAAACTCAAAATCAAAACTCCGTCAAGCATCCCGCAATCATCGTAGTCATGGGGAAGACATCAATGTCAAGATCCAATACGAAAACCAACATGATATACATCATTAAAGCATCTAGAAGCAATGCATGACAACCTTTTTCAAATCGTTGTGCGATGCTCGCAGCACTGCACAGTGGCGGACGTCTATTGTAAGAAAATAACTACATATATATATATCCTTTGTTTAATATGTACGTTCCTCCGTTTCGGAAACAATTTAGAAGGGTCTCCTTGTTTTAAACACTTCGTGTCATATCAGACACGTAGGTAAATACTGAGACTATAGCTTGCTTTTTGGAATTCCCTTCAATAGCTATCAATGCATGCAAAATACATTCAGGTACTGTCCTCTGACTAGTCCTGCTTAGTACGAAAACACATCGCAATTATCATAAAAAAACGTACTGCTCTATAAGAAATCAATCCCAAAATACGCGTATGAATACTACGTGCGTCTGATGCGCACGACAATCAAAATCCATATACGTGCCATACAAGTGCACGGAAACAAGATCTAAGTGCATCGGGTGTGCACAAAGCATCTGTCGTAGGCAACGTGTGTGCCTGACAGCAAAATCAGGTGCATCTGACATGCACGAAAAAATCTCGATTTAGTGCATCTGGTGTGCACCAAAATCGCATCTCAAGACATGCGCTCAACATGCGCGAAAACCCAAAACCAGGGGCATCCATCATGCACGAAATCATGAAATCCAATATCAAGCGCCGAACATGCGCAAAATCAAATCAGGTGCACAAAACAAATATCGAGTATCACAATCGAAATCGAAGTCCAGTGCATCTAAGTGCAAAAAAGGCGTATCACCGCACTGCAAGCATATATAAACTATACAGAGTGCAGGAACCAAATCGTGTGCGTGCATACGCATAAAATCAACTCAAATGTATAAAACCGTAAAATCACAAACATGTGAAACCCAAGAACGAAAACGATATCAAGTGCAACACTGTGCAAAGATCGTAAATCCTCAATCATCAAAATCAAATCATTCGAATAAATCACCCAAAACATCGAAATCAATAATGGCGGAATAGTACCGCTCAAGTGCATCCTCTAAGAATCTCGGGCCAACTGTCGCGGTCACTAGCGGGACGTCTCGTCAATGATCATGAACTCTGGCCTGCTGGTGTGCGTAACAATGACCACTCCTGGGTCAAGGTCTTCACTGTGAATTACCAATCTCTCGGTCCATCGGCTCATCGGCCCTGTCAGATGTGCTAATGGGGATGATTCCGTTCTGGCACTTCTCTGGTCATCTCTAGGTCAATCATCGCGACCACTCGTACGGCAGTATATCACTGGCGTCGACCTCTGGCTCTCTGAATGTACGTGACACGTCTGATCCTGGGTGCAAGTATCTTTGCAGCAGTGTCCTGGAAGGAATCCTGCTCACGGTCTCTTCCATGTCTCGTCTCTGCCAACTGTCAGGAAGTCATCGTCCTTTCCTATATCTGCATCTTGCTCTGGAACGACTGTATACTCATCGCGACTCCTTCTGGAAGGTAAATCCAAGTACCATGCCTCGGCATGCGCATCGCATCTCTGATGTCGGCGGAGTGGAACTTCATCTCATCTAAATCTGGTACGAACCTCTTACTTCACTTTTCTCTAATGTCGTCTGCTTTGGACTCGTCTCATCGCGGCTGCATGGACTGAGCTCCAACGGCTATCCTCGTATCGGGAGTCTCCCAAGAAATGCATCTCACCACCTAGCATCTGAATTAAGTCGAACCATCCAATCGATTGTCAAAACCTCATAATCCCCTAAGGGCTCAACATCTTGGGCACAGTTTAATAGTATCGAGTACATACCACAACATCGGTGGTCCAGCCGTAGAAAGGCAAACCCAAGCCACACCAATGGCGCCGTGGAACTGCCGCAAACCCGAAGGTTCAAAGGCTTTCACACGGTCATTATGTCGAGTTAGGGTTTCATTCTTCTAGAGGGTCCATAGAATTGCCTGCATGTCTTTCCGACTACATTAAACTTGGAATAATAGATTTCTGACATTCGATCATCTCTGTCGACTCTCAACGTCTCCGCATGAAGTCGTCTCTAGCTGGAATCAATCTATCTGATGACCTCGCATCGGGGTAGCGAACGAACGACATGTCCTAGTCATTCATCCTTAGTGACTAGCGACCTTCTATCATCTCTTAGTACAACTCGTACTGCAATAGCTCCAACATCTGGGGCGATATCCCGTCGCTCGCAGCAACAACTGGCTCACTCGTCTGCACGTTGAACAGTGCCTCAATCATCATGAGTGAGCAATACACCAACGGTCATCAAAATCTGGCTGGCCTCTGTCAGTGGCTCAATCCTCTAGTGCTGATCAGCACATCCGAGTAACCTCATAAAGGCGATCCGCCAAACGCTCGTGGCGCGGAAACACAGTAAAAAGACACATCTCCGCAATCGTGTGTCGCAAGAATTTCGCCCTGGTCAGTCCTCGTTCGTGACGAGCTCGTGCTGACCGCAACTCTAGCCGTAGCTTTTCCCGCCCGTAATCATGGCAGCAAAACCAAAACTGGTACTGATGAGGCTAGATCGGAATGAATATAATACTGAGCAAAGAAATGTACATCCTAAGGCTTCTTAAGTGGAGTAGCATATCGTAAATATGCCGCGGAACAAACCTACGGTACGTCACTCTACTTTAGTCACCTATTCTATCAACCAAGGGTCATCCTATGCTCCGAAGGTAAAACCTAACGCTCTGATACCAACTTTGTCAGGTCCCGAAAGTACGGAACAAGACCGGCACTTAAACTACGAACGTCTCGAGGCGTACGTAATCTAAGCAAACCGAAACCCCAGAAATCCAAACCAAGAAAAGTAGTAGAGTGAAGGAAAACCAATTTAAAACAAGTAGTTTCAATAGCATAAGCTGAATTATGCGGGTTTCTAAAAACATCAAAAATTTCCTGGAAATTTCGGCAGAGTCTCCTTTGTAAATACTGGCCCCCAAACGGGATACAACATGAATTGTATACGAAATAAAAAAAAGGCATCCCCAAGCGGGAGATAGCTCTTCGTCAATCGACGGTCACAACCACACAAGCAATATAATATACAATGCCAACGGCGAGGATCAAAACTCAAAAGGAAACTCAAACCATAAGAAAACCACAGAAAAATAACGCGCGACTCTAAGGTCGAAGGAATAACAACACTGGTCTCTATCTCAAAGTAAATAAATGTTTGGTTGATGGAACTTCTAGATACAACTGAATAATAATATACAATGTATAATGATGGGTACGATACAAATAAACCCACCTACTAGCAAGTCACCCGAACGAAACTGTACCCGCAAAGCCGTAGAGAAACCTGTACGACGAAACCTGCAAGAAACTGGGGCACAACGAGGGTGAGTTGCCAACTCGTGAATAGAAAAACATCTACGAATAGAAATTGCATGTATAACGCAATCCTAGGTCATACGATCAATATATATAATCCTCAAATAAAACCAGCAGTCTATAACAATGACTAGGGTAAATATCTAATCCAAGTGTAATTCCATGTGCCCGTGCCAGTGCCCCAGGCAGCAATGTATCATATGGATGATGTATGAATGCATGGAACAGAATGCATGTTCTGAAGAAAACTGCTTTCATAAATCAGTGAGGTTTCTGTATTTTAAAAGTGAGGTACCATAAATGAAATCAGCATAAAACAGTGCCCAGCATCGACACAAAACAAGTGTTCAAATATCGCGATATCTCTGTATCACAATCTCTGTACCTCAATATATCAAAATCTCAATATCTCAATCACAATATCTAGGGCGCCGTCAATCCAGACCGGCCCCTACCATCTATCTTAAGACCACAACGGTATCCTCCGGATATCCGACGCGTCGGGTAATATCACCGGTCGGTAGTGCTCCCCTGCCAGGCTCAACGTCAATAACACGATCCTCTTGCCCCGGAGTACCGCACCGGGCCCACCATATACCCGAAACGGTTCCTCCACTCCTCAAATCGGGTCTCGAAATCCATCAGCAAACTCATGGTGGATGAATCAAACATCATGGGAAAACCGCACTTTTTATTTTAAAAGAGAGAAAAGGTTTATTTATGTTTTTACGGTTTTCCTCCAAATCCAGAAAATCTCATGGAAATCCGAATCCAAAACCTCAATAACACGTAAAATAGTGAATATATGCATGAGAATCCATGAATGCGGCATAACAATGAATAACAGTATGCATGAAGTAGCAGGTAATAACTACAATGTCTAAACTAACATATAAGGCAAGTACGCTAATATCATGTCTAAACTATTAGCTAACAGGCTATGTCAAGCAATAATATTTTCTAAGGTGTACGTGTCATGGCAATTACCGATGAAGATGTGTGTGAGCCGGCAAGTAAGTGTACGTGGTACATACGCATCATCGGTAATGGTGCTGGTGTCCTAACAACATGATATCAATAATGGAGTATGAAACATATTATAAGCAAGCGATGCGAAGCGAACCACAATAATGAGCGGGAGCTGAATACTAGACGCAACTATAACTAATCTGCATTAATCTAATATAAGTCCTACAAATGGTGCCTTTTGAAATAACACGAATCATGGGGTTTTGAAAATAGGGGCTACGGTGTTTTTATGAAAAGATACGTCTTTTGAAATATCCGTAGGATCCCTTAGGCTGTCTTTTAAAATGCCCACGATTCGTTAGTTTTTGAAATAGGTAAGAATCGAATCTAATCTAACAACTAAACTAAATTAAAGGGCTAAGCTAACAAGCTGGACTACAGGTAAGGAAACCGCCTAACATCTGAGTCGATACATATACATACCTGTATATATATTAGTCGGTGATCCCGCCTCAATAATATCATATCCGATACCATATCTATAAGCAGGCATCCAAAGTCAAGAGTGCGGATCAATCATCAAAATATAGCTCGTACGTAAATCCGTCGTACGGCATCCCCAAATCTGGGTACGGGTTAATATCACATTCATCATACTATTCACCTGGTATCCTCTTTATCAAATATCATGATCGGGGTACTGATCTACGTCTAGTACAATACTGATACAGCCTAAGTATGCATGCACGTGTGTGAAACACTACGTCAAGGACCCGCTACAACGTCATGTCGTATCTCAAATACGAACCCTGCTATATCACCGATCTCACGGCCTCAAATCAAATCTCATCGACTCATCATAAATCCCAAGTACTATCCTCATTATCCATGCATGCGTATATGAATGTACATATGCATAGTCCTATACCCATGCATATATACATATATACACATCCCAATCTGCGCACAAGAAAGTAAGGTACGCAAGTCTGTGTGTGCGTATGTGGGTATAACAAATACTCTAGGGTTTCGGAACTAACCCAAAGCTAATCCATGAACACATAATCATAACATGAATAAACATTCTCGTATCATAAAACACCTATATAAACATATATATATGAGCTACACTACGGACTGCGGGGGTGCTATACGCCATCCACCCGACTTCTCCCTGTAGATATAAATCTACTCACCTGGTCCTCGCTAGCCGGTGCCGACGTCGCCACGCGCTTGCTTGTCGTCTCGAAGTTCACATGGGTTACCTACATATCATAACGCACCGTATCGCATTAAAACCCAATTCGAAATCGAAACGGCATTTTGAAAATCAAATCGGCACTCGTATCACGCATAGGTCAAAACCTATCTCCTACGCATGCAAGAATAGTCAAACCAACCCTCGATGTCGATGTACAAACGTCAAACCATCGAGAAAAACCCAAACACACTCATTTGCATATTCACGAACACTAATTATAAAATAAAATGGGTTAAAGTTCACAAAAACCCCGAACTCACTTTAAAAGCCATTTTTCCGAAAATCTAGCAAGCAATATTAACCGTTTTAGTACAAAACTTGATATTTAAACAAATTTAGCGGCCTCAATATCCACTAAATATCATAACTAATTCATACAAATCAAATTCATAAATTAATCTCATCAATTTGTATAAATTCCAAATTCTTAGTTTGCAAAAATACCGATTTTAACTCTTTTTAAAGTAAAATTCACAATTTATCAATTAAGCATGGTTTTGCATGATCTAAGTTGCTAAACAACAATTAAAATGTTAATAAAGTCATCAAAACCTTAATTAGATTTTAAATCACCCATTTGCAACTAAAAGCTAAAAACTAGTTTGCAATTTATATATACTTTTTACAGATTTAAATTAACAAAATGCGAACTAGGGACTAGATTTGATTTAGCAAGTCTTAAGATCTCAATTACAACATACAATCCATGATCCAAATACCCAAAACCCTAATTTGATCACAACCCATTCTCTTTAATTTTCTAAATTAACAACTAGAACCAATTTAACACTTAAATATGCTAGATTGAAACAATTTAAACAACGATTTAAACATGGGTTGGGATTTATACCTCACAACCATGAGATCAACATGCAAACTAAGCCTCCAAAATTCCAACTTTTCCCCAAGATCCATACTAGATAGGCCAATGAGAAATGGGTAGGGATTAGATTTTGATTTTGTGGGATTTTTAGTGGATTTTTGATTGAGATTTGATGATTTTAGCACAAGAAATGAGGGGGGACAAGTGGGGGAGCTGCTGCTGCAGCAAGGGGAAGGGGTTTCGGTCAATTTTTGGTGGGGGGGAGAGAGAGAGAGATTGTGTGGTGTTGGAAAAGTCACAAGTCAACAATTACCCCCATACCTCCTTTAATTAATACATTCTTTATTCTATTCTTTTCTTTTCTTCTTTGAAATTCAAGTGGGGAAAAAGGGTGGGGGCTGCTGAATTCAGCCAAGAAATGAAGTAAATGGGGGTGTGTGAGTGTGGGTATAGGTGTGGGGTGATGGAAAATGATAAATACAATACCCCAAACATCCATTTACACTAAAACAAAAGCCTTTTTCTTCGATATTTTCTAAACCGTTTTGGCAAACGATTTCATTTCAAAAACCACATGATAAAATTTTATTTAATGTTTTATGATGCACAAAATTTGTTTCAACTCATTCCAATTTGTAATTTTCCCTAATTAAATGTATTAGTGACGGCTTAAAATAATATTAAAATAATTAATTTCGGAAAAATTTTCAGAAAATTTGAAATTTCACTAGTGGCTCAATAAACACCAAATACTAGCAATTACATAGCTAGAATATGTATATTTAATTTTATAATAAAGATATTTGCATTTTGACTTTTTACAGAAAACCCCCTTATTTTACCGTTTTTTCGAAATTTCACCGAAACGATTTTCAAAACGTTACAAGTAAGCTGAGAGAGAATCCCATTCTCTTTTATATAGTCATGAAATTACATGCTCATGTATTCTCCTCCTCGATCAGATCGTAGGATTTTAATACTTTTACCCGTTTGGTTCTTGACTTCGGATTTATATTCCTTAAATTTCTCAAAAGATTCAGACTTGAGTTTCATCAGGAACACATGTCCGTATCTAGAGAGATCGTCAGTGAATGTAATGAAGTACGAGGAACCATTCCTGGCATGTGTAGACATGCGACTGCATACATCACTATGTATCAGTCCCAACAGTTCCGTAACTCTTTCTCCGTGTCCAAGAAACGGATTTTTGGTCATCTTACCTTTGAGACATGACTGGCAAGTTTCATAAGATGATAATTCGAACGGATTCAAATATCCAAAATTATGTAACTTAGCTAGTTGTGTCGCATTGATATGACCTAGTCTACAATGCCACAAAAAGGATTCATTCATTTCTTAACTCCTCCTCTTGTGTGTGTTTTGTATGTTAAGAACCGTGGTTTGATCTAGAACATATATGCCATTAATAAACGAGCATGATCCAATCAAATTTTGATTCAGGAAGATGTTCATAACATTATCCTGTACTACAAAATTATATCCTTCTTTACTTAGTAAAGAAACTGATATAAGATTGCATATCAGGGTCGGAATGTAATAGCATTCGTTCAGAATCAATGTATTACCATTTGATAATACAAGGTGATATTCGCCAACTGCTTTGGCTACAACATTTGCACCATTCCCTACTTTTACGGAATGATCAACTATTCCCAGTTCTCTACCTTTCCTTAGCCCATGTAACATATTACATATGTATGCTACTGATCTGGTATCTAATACCCAAGACGTAGAGTGAACTGAGAAACTGTTCTCGATAACTAACTTCCAGGGTTTTCTAACACGACAGCAAGGATTCGGGAGGCATCGTCCATGCCAATTTAATATTTTAGCCAATCAGGCTAACCCTAACATAGAATCGTATATTAGAAAAAGTGACGAATCGATATGCAAACAACTTTTCAACTAAAATGAACAAGAAATACAACCTTTGTAGACCGGTCCTTCACTTCATAAGCTCCGTGTAGTAGTCCCTTCGCTGCGATCATGAACTCTCGGACTCTAGAGAGGCTCCCATGAAGAAATGAACATGCTTCCATCGAAGTTTTCGAGGCCGAAGATAATCTACGTCGAGGAGACACTAACCCAAGCTACCCCTTCACTAATTATGGAATTAGTGAAGCAAAGACCCTATACTAAATGGCAAGTAGTAGAGGATGATGAACTAGGAATTTTAATTATTTTAGATTTGATTTTCTCACTATCGGAGAGAGTTGTGAAACACGACGGATATTTAGAGGATACCGATTGGTGTTATTGATTACAGGATGACACGACCCAAAGTTTGGATGTGACCGACACTTAGATTGTATAATATCTAAAGATATGCATACAGTCCAAGTAAGCCGAAAACCAAGATCAAAATCCTTTTTGCAGAATTCTATATAGAAATTTAGTTTTAAGTAAAAATCACAGTTTATGAAGTTAAATATTAAACAAGTATAAAGTGTTAAGTTTGGTTGCATCCCTAGTTAGGATCAACAACATCAATAGTGGAGACAAATATCCTGGAGTATAAAACATTAACAAGAATTTCCAATAAGTTAGCAAATTTCTAATATATAGAACTAAATCGTCCCATCTGTCAAATAGTATTCATATAATCATCTCTCACTGTAAGTCATATACATATCTGATAGAGATTTTCTAGATACAAAATACAATACCAAAAGAGAAAGTTACTACATATGTAACCCACCTATCAAAAGATGCTTTATAAGCTGTGAAAAGTAGATCTGCCCGGCCGCTAACTGTCCTCTCTACCCCTGTAAGGAACTGTGGCACAACGGGGCTGAGTTGCCAACTCAGTGAATAAACTAATATATAACGGCTAATAATGTAAATATGACGATCATACTAACTAAAATGTGAACAAGTAAAATATATGATGCTAAGTGGAAAGCAAGAATCTGTACTATAAATATCCTAACAAAAATGAAATCTCATCATTTAATTCCAATAATTGATATCTTTCCGTGCCCATCATCGACACAAAACTTCCCTTTCTCTCAGGCATCATTCCTCGAATTACCCTACAATCAAAACACCGGTCAGTATCATCTAGATATCCGCAGTGTTTCACAACTATCTCCGGTATCGAGTATCCTCGCTAGGCTCGCCCGCCTCAAATGCGGCTATCCTGCCCCTCGATCTCGACCGGGTCCACCATGTGTCCAACTGTATATCTCCCCCACTCAGTATGGATAATGTAAAATCCGCGACCTTATATCTCCCCCACTCGGCCCGGAATAAAACTAAATCATAAAACATCTCATGGTGGACATGACACATCAATCATGAAATCACTGGATTTATGTAATAGTATTCAAAACTCAAAACCATAAATCCTCCATAATACCATTACCTCTTATTTCAACATAAAATACTCAAATAAATAAAAATTATGTTAATGATGCAATTTACTACTGTTATTGATGTGTAAGATATGATATGAATCATTTTTAACAAGAATTTACTAAGTGTAAAAGTGACATGGTAATATCAACGCGGTATGTGTAACATATAAGATGTGCTCGTGGCATAACTCGTCGATACTTGTGCAGTGTCCTAGCAACTAAGCAAAGTATATGTGAATTATGAGTGCATATTATCAATTTAGCCTACCAAGTTAAAGCATTTATTTAAATAAAACTACGGGCGTAACACGCCATCTTTACAAAATTATCCGGTAGATGTTTAGTCTACTCACCGGAAAACGTCGTAACTAATCAGGAATTGCCAATCCTTTTCGTTTCCTCGCGGCTTCCGAAATTCCCGTATTTGAATCTAACATCAAAAATTAACTTATATTAGGAAACGGCTATCCCGACACGGCGAATATGAAAAACACACGTTCTCACGTACTAGTTATATTGTATGCGACTATATCAAGCTATTTAACACTTAACTTTACTGGAATTAACCCGACTCTGCATCGTGACAGAAAACAGATCGCGATATGCTTTAACCGTGTCGTATTTTAGGTTTTTAGGTACATTTTCCGATATTAGTTTTGAGATTCTATATGCAATTAAACTAACCTGTTTAAATAATACCAAAATGTCCAATATCCAACACAGAAACCTACCCAACAAGCCAAAACACCCTGGCTTCATAAAAATCCGGCGACGCCGGAATTCTATTTATGGTCGCCGGCCAAAATCCGATATCCCCTGCTCGTATTCCTATGAGTGGTTCTAGGTCCAACATACATCATTAAGACTCTGTTTAGTTAAATAAATTCCTCCCTAAATTACAGCAGATTCAAACAGAGCCTAGTTTCTACTAAAATACGATATTATAGAACTTGTTCATTTTGAATTAAACTAACTACAGAATCTAACCTCCTACTGTGATTATGAATTTTACCTACAATAATTTGTTGGAATAACACCCTCCAAGATGCACAAGCTCCTTGTCCTAGCTTGATGGTGAGATCCTTGCCTAGTTCTTCTTCTTCACTTCTCTTGTTCTTCTATGTTTTTCTTTGTTTTTTTTTCTTTTTTCTCTCTTTAAATTTCTTTAGTCTTTAGAATGCTTCAGATCTGAACAAGCTATTTATGTGAGAAAAGGGAAGGATAAGAGAAAGGAGGAGGTGTCATCAAGCAAGATGTGGGGTTTTCATGCAAGGAAGAGGTGTGGTGTGTAGGTTATGCATGAGAGTAGGAGGTGTCCAAGCTTTATTCACTCTAAATTGAATTATCTTAATAAACTTCAGAACTAAAACCTAATTTTGCCTCTTTTTCACTTACACCCTAATAAATTTCCTTTTTGCACAAAAACCTACACTTTACCTAGAAACCCTTCACAACTAATGTTATTATAAAACACTCATTTTATTAAAATGAAGCTAAAATTCACCTTAAAACCCTTATAACTTATTTATGTTGCATACTAAAGTTTTTTATTTAATTTGTTTTACAAACATCTTATTAAATTATCCTAGTTGGTTTTAAAAACTTTTTAATTTAGCTCATTATTATTTAATTAATTAATTTTATTTATTTCTAAAATTTCCGAATGCTACAGTATTCCTCCCCTTAAGAAAATTCGGTCCCCGAATTTAAATTTAACTAGAGATACCTTCAAAAAGATATCGAAATTTCTTTCGCATCGCATCTTCGGTCTCCCAAGTAATTTCCTCGTGATTCTTTCTTTCCACAGAACCTTTACAGATGGAAGTATCCTTGATCGTAGTCTCTTTGACTGCCTGTCAAGAATAACGACTGGCTGCACTATGTAGGATAAATCCGGCTCAAAATGTAAGGTCTGATGCTGGATCGTATGAGAAGGATCGTGAAGATACTTGCGAAGCATCAAAACGTGAAACACCGGATGCACGTCGGGAAAACTCGGTGGAAGTGCTAAACGATAAGCTACAGCACCCACCTTCTCCAGAATCTCGTAAGGTCCGACATATCTGGGGCTGAGCTTCCCCTTCTTCCCGAAACGCATCACACCCTTCATCGGAAATACACGAAGAAACACATGATCTCCCACCTGAAACTCGAGTCTACGACGTCGTCGATCTGCATAGGATTTCTGTCTGCACTGGGCCGCCCTCATTCTGTCCCGTATCAATTGAATCTTCTCTGTAGTCTCCTGTACTATCTGCGGTCCCAAAATGCTACTCTCGCTTAGTTCCGTCCAGCAAACAGGTGATCGAAATTTCCTCCCATACAAAGCTTCAAAGGGAGCCATTTGGACCGTCTCCTGAAAACTGTTGTTGTACGAGAATTCTATCAAAGGTAGGTGATGGTCCCAACTACCACCAAAATCAAGACTACAAGCGCGATGCATATCCTCTAGTGTCTGAATGGTCCGCTCCGACTGACCATCTGTCTCTGGGTGAAAAGCTGTACTAAAGCTCAATCGTGTGCCAAGAGCTTCTTGAAGTTCTGCTATAGCCTGCTAGTAAACTGGGTACCCCTATCTGAAACTATGCACGTCGGAACTCCATGCAGATGTACAATCTCATCGATATAAATATGAGCATACTTTGCAAACCCATACGTCGTCTTCACTGGAAGAAAATGAGCTGCCTTTGTCAATCTATCTACAATCACCCAAATGGAATCATACCCTCTGCTAGTCCTAGGTAGACCCACCACGAAATCCATGGAAATCTGTTCCCATTTCCACTCTGGAATGGGCAAGGGCTGCAACTCTCCGGCTGGCCTCTGGTGTTCTGCCTTGACTTGCTGACAAGTCAAGCATCTCGACAAAAACTCCGCAACATCCCTCTTCATTCCTTCCCACCAATAAACATCCTTCAGATCATGATACATCTTAGTGGAACCAGGATGAATGCTGTATGCTTATCTATGAGCCTCGTCTAAGATCTCACGTCTCAATCCATCAGAATCTGGTACACAAAGATGAGTCCTAAAGCGTAATACTCCATGATCATCAATCACAAACTCCGATTCCCTGCCCTGCCTAACCTGATCCATAATCTCTGATATACAAGCATCTACGGGCTGTATCTCTCGAATGCGATCCAATAACTGAGGTCGGGTGCGAACATGTGCTAACTGTCTTCCTGCCGAAAAGAACTTAAACTGTATACGGCTATCATATAAAATCTGCCAGTCTGTAGAAGACTGTCTCTGCAAGATGCGTAAATGAGATAAGCTACCTCTAGGTCTCCGACTCAAAGCATCTGCTACTACATTCGCTTTGCCTGGATGATACAAGATCTCACAGTCGTAATCTTTCAGCAGTTCCATCCATCTACGCTGCCTTAGATTCAGATCCCTCTGCTGAAAAATATACTTTAAGCTTTTATGATCTGTGAAGATTTGACACGACTCTCCATACAAGTAATGTCTCCAAATCTTCAATGCGAATATCACAGCAGCCATCTCTAGATCATGAGTGGGGTAGTTTTGTTCATGCCTCTTCAACTGTCGAGAAGCATAAGCTACAACCCTGCCGTGCTGCATCAATACACAGCCTAAACCCACTCTAAAGGCATCACAATACACAACAAAGCCACCTGACCCAGAAGGTAATGATAATACAGGTGCAGTCGTCAAGCGAGTCTTCAACTGCTGGAAAATCTGCTCCCATGCATCTGTCCACAGAAATGGAACTTCCTTCCTAGTCAATCCGGTCAACGGTGCAGCTGTCCGATAAAAATCCTGCACAAAGCGTCGGTAATAACCTGCCAGACCTAAGAAACTGCGAATCTCTGTAACTGATATGGGTCTGGGCCAGTGATGCACTGCTTCGATCTTCTTTGGGTCCACACGTATCCTCTCTCTCGTGACCACGTGACCCAAGAACTCCACACTGTTTAGCCAAAAGGCACACTTGGAGAATTTTGCAAACAGCTGATGCTCCTTCAAGGCCTGCAACGTAATACGCAAATGCTGCTCGTGCTCCTCTCTACTCCGGGAATAAACGAGAATGTCATCAATGAATACTATAAAAAACTGATCAAGAAAGTGCCTGAAGAAACGGTTCATCATATCCATAAAAGCTGCTGGAGCGTTGGTGAGTACGAACGACATCACCAGAAATTCAAACGCAGTCTTCGGAATATCGTCCTTCCGAACCCTCAACTAGTGATACCCCGACCGCAAATCAATCTTCGAGAAGTAACCATCTCCCTGCAACTGATCGAACAAGTCATCTATACGTGGTAGTGGATACCTGTTTCGCACAGTGACGCGATGCAGCTATCGGTAGTTGATGCATAGTCTCATACTATCGTCCTTCTTCTTTACAAATAAGATAGGAGCTCCCCACGGTGATACACTAGGACGCACAAGTCCTCTATCTAACAACTCTTGCAACTGACTTTTGAGTTCCTTCAACTCCGTCAGTGCCATACGATAGGATGGTATAGAAATAGGCCCCGCACCCAGAATCAAGTCGATGCAAAATTCAATATCACGATCGGGTGGCAATCTTGGTAATTTAGCAGGAAACGCATCCGGAAATTCTCGTGTGATCGGAACCTGGTCCAATGGAATCTCAGTGACCCCTAAGACCTGAACAAAAGCTAAGAACCCATGACAACCCTTCTTCAAGAGTCATCCCGCACAAAAAGCAAAAATAATATTGGTAGGAGTTATATTACAATCCCCCTGCACAATAAACATCGGTTCACCTGGAAAATAAAATCTAACCGCTTTCCCACGACAATCTATATAGGCATGACAAGCGGCCAACCAATCCATGCCAAGAAGTATATCAAAATCTAGCATATCCAGAAGAATCAAATCAACTAGCGAACCTCTATCACCAATACGTACAGAACATGATTTTAATATGTGTCAAGCTATAAAAGAATCTCCCACCGGAGTAATCACTACCAATGGTAAATCCGACAATGACGACTCTTTCACCAAAGAAAGTGCAAAGCGTGAAAATACATAAGAATGTGTAGAACCGGGATCAAATAAAATATGTTCATCTAGTGAACATACTGCAAGTGTACCGTCACAACTGCATTTGATGCCTGGGCATCCTGTGGAGTCAGCGCAAAAACCTATGCCTGGCCCCTGCCCGCATCCTGTCGTCCTCTACCTCTATCTCCTCGACCTCTCTAAGAGCGTCCTGCAAAGCCTCGACCTCGAGGTGCAACTGCCTGGCGTGTAGCGCCAACAGGGGGAGGAAGTAAAGCCATCGGCGTAGAAGGTAGAAGGGGTAAAGCAGCCTGTGGAAGAACGGTCCCTCCCTGGGATCTAAAATCCCGCGCAAAGTGTCCGGGAAGTCCACAACTAAAACATGTAGATGGGGGCCTCTGATCATCGGGATAAGAACTGAACATCTGGCCCTGGGTCCAACATCGTCCGAAAATGCGGCCTGGAGTATATCTGCATCTACCTCTGCCAAATTGCCAAGTCATTGGCCCAAACGGTCTATTCCTCTTTGCTTCAGAAACAACCACGGCCTCACTCTACCGCTCCTCCACTCGTATCGCTGCATCCATGGCCTGCGGATATGTATCAAAATGCTGGAAGCCTATAGCTAAATACAAATGTGTATCCAAACTCCTTAGGAACCTCTTCACCCGAAGTTCCTCCGTAGGTACTAAGTATGGAGCATAGCGCGACAACTGGGTGAATCGTAAATCATAATCTGCCACTGACATACTCGCCGATTTCCGTAACGCTTCAAAACAGCTAGCTCTAGCGTCCCTCACACTCTGTGGAAGAAATCTAGCAAGAAAGACCTCGGAAAACTCAGTCCACAACATCGAAGGAAGAACTGTAGCTCGTCCTCTCTCCATCGACTCACACCACTCCTGTGCAAGTCCCTCTAAACGAAAACTAGTCAGCTCAACTGACCTCGCATCAGAACATCGCAATGATCTGCCAATTCTCTCCATCCTATCAAGAAAGGACTAAGGATCCTCCGCTACGTCGGTCCCTGTAAATACCAGGGGTCGCAACCTCATGAAGATACCTCCATCACTCTCGTATCTACAAGTGCTACCATCTGCGTAGGCTGTACCTCAGACTCTGGCACGGTCGGTACCAGATCCTATCTCAGTACTCGAGTGGCCTGAGCTAACTGTCCTACCACTCGCTGCAATCCCAACATGCCCTCCTCTATCCTAGTCATGCGATCTGGAGGAGGAGGATCAACATGCTCATGCACCGCCGGAACGTCCGGTATACCAGTCGCCGTCACAGGCGGACTCGCCCTAGCTGCATCCCTGGCTACGGCTCGTCTAGCACGCATAGCCATAGCAACTGGAACAAGAAACGAGAGTTGATAAGGCTTATGAATAGGAACAATCAATATCGGAGAATCAAAGGAAGAATAGATCAAAATATACATCCTAAGGTTAGTCAGGTTGAGTATGGTAACGTAAATATGCCGTGGAACATACGTATGGTACTGCACTCATCCTAATTTACCTACTCCATCAAACCAAAGGTCATCCTAAATCACGGACTCACGTCAACCTATTTTAATTTCCTACCCGATTCCGTAAGGTTAATCCTATGCTCTGATACCAACTTTGTCACGACCCAAAGTTTGGATGTGACCGGCACTTAGATTGTATAATATCTAAAGATATGCACATAGTCCAAGTAAGCCGAAAACCAAGATCAAAAGCCTTTTTGCGGAATTCTATATAGAAATTTAGCTTTAAGTAAAAATCACAGTTTATGAAGTTAAATATTAAACAAGTATAAAGTGTTAAGTTTGGTTGCATCCCTCGTTGGGATCAACAACATCAATAGTGGAGACAAATATCCTGGAGTATAAAACATTAACAAGAATTTCCAATAAGTAAGAAAATTTCTAATATATAGAACTAAATCATCCCATCTGTCAAATAGTATACATATAATCATCTCTCACTCTAAGTCATATACATGTCTAATGGAGATTTTCTAGATACAAAATACAATACCAAAAGAGAAGGTTACTACATATGTAACCCACCTATCAAAAGATGCTATATAAGCTACGAAAAGTATTTCTTCCCGGCCGCAAACTGTCCCCTGTACCCCTGTAAGGAACTGTGGCACAACGGGTGTGAGTTACCAACTCAGTGAATAAACTAACATATAACGGCTAATAATGTAAATATGACGATCATACTAACTAAATTGTGAACAAGTAAAATATATGAATGTATGTTGAAAGCATGAATCTGTACTATAAATATCATAACAAAAATGAAATCTCATCATTTATTTCCAATAATTGATAGCTTTCCGTGCCCATCATCGACACAAAACTTCCCTTTCTCTCAGGCATCATTTCTCAAATGACCCTGCAATCAAAACACCGGTCGGTATCATCTAAATATCCGCCGTGTTTCACAACTATCTCCGGTATCGAGTATCCTCGGTAGGCTCGCCCGCCTCAAATGCGGCTATCCTGCCCCTCGGTCTCGACCGGGTCCACCATGTATCCAACTGTATATCTCCCCCACTAAGTATGGATAACGTAAAATCCACGACCGTATATCTCCCTCACTCGGCCCGGAATAAAACCAAATCATAAAACATCTCATGGTGGACATGACACATCAATCATGAAATCACTGGATTTATGTAATAGTATTCAAAACTCAAAACCATAAATCCTCCATAATACCATTACCTCTTATTTCAACATAAAATACTCAAATACATAAACATGATGTTAACGATGCAATTTACTACTGTTATTGATGTTTAAGATATGATATGAATCATTTTTAACAAGAATTTACTAAGTGTAAAAGTGACATGGTAATATCGACGAGGTGTGTGTAACATATAAGATGTGCTCGTGACATAACTCGTCGATACTTGTGCAGTGTCCTAGCAACTAAGCAAAATATATATGAATTATGAGTGCTTATTATCAATTTAGCCAACCAAGTTAAAGTATTTATTTAAATAAAACTACGGGCGTAGCACGCCATCTTTACAAAATTCCCCGGTAGATGTTTAGTCTACTCACAGGAAAACGTCGTAACTAATCAGGAATTGCCAATCCTTTTCCTTTCTTCGCTGCTTCCGAAATTCCCAGATTTGAATCTAACATCGAAAATTAACTTATATTAGGAAATCGCTATCCCGACACGGCGAATATGAAATACACACGTCCCCACGTACTAGTTATGTTGTATGCGACTATATCAAGCTATTTAACACTTAACTTTACTGGAATTAACCCGACTCTGTATCGCAACAGAAAACAGATCGCGATGTGCTTTAACCGTGTCGTATTTTAGGTTTTTTGGTACTTTTTCCGATATTAATTTTCAGATTCTATATGCAATTAAACTAACCTGTTTAAATAGTACCAAAATGTCCAAGATCCAACACAGAAACCTACCCAACAAGCCAAAACTCCATGGCTTCCTAAAAATCCGGCGACGCCGGAATTCTCTTTATGGTCGCCGGCCAAAATCCGATATCCCCTTCTCGTATTCCTATTAGTGGTTCTAGGTCCAACATACATCATTAAGACTCTGTTAAGTTAAATAAATTCCTACCGAAACTACAGCAGATTCAAACAGAGCCTAGTTTCTACTAAAATACGATATTATAGAACTTGTTCATTTTGAATTAAACTAACTAGAGAATCCAACCTCCTACTTTGATTAAGAATTTTACCTACAATAATTTGTTGGAATAACACCCTCCACGATGCACAAGCTCCTTGTCCTACCATGATGGTGAGATCATTGCCTGGTTCTTCTTCTTCTTCACTTCTCTTGTTCTTCTATGTTGTTCTTTGTTTTTTTCTTTTTTCTTTCTTTAAATTTCATAAGTCTTTAGAATGCTTCAGATCTGAACAAGCTATTTATGTGAGAAAAAGGAAAGATAAGAGAAAGGAGGAGGTGTGATCAGGTATGGTTCCCCTCGGCAAGAAGATCGATGCATTTTGCCGATTGAGCCTGGAGGCGGGCTAGTACCTACCGGTGACAGTATTGATGACTCGGCGGGGGTCATGGAGACATCGTTGGGAGTCATGCACGTATGCATACGTCGAAAGGCGAGGGTCAGAGCTAGGCACTCGTGCTTTCGGGACAGCGTATGATACGTACCTATCAGGATTTCTGTGTCGATGCTTGGCACATTGTTTTCATGATATTTCTCTTAAACCCCTTTTGTATATATAACAGGGGATTTAGCCGTTGTTATATATACCCTTACACCAATATTAGTGGAATGGGATGCTAATATATGTGTATTGCCCCCATTATATTTATTTCTGCAAATATATATATATACCTTTAGGATGTTAGAAACTTACTTGAGATTCGACTTGGGATATAGGCGTTTCATTGAGATTGGATATTGGATATGAAAGAGATTGTGGATTTGTACATTCGGGATATAGGAGAGCTACTCGATATTGTGCATTGAGGTGATGTGAGACCTATGTGATGTGAGAGCCCAGTTGGGGGCTGATTTGAGGATTTGGGATTTGAGTGTCTTGATGGATTGTGATCCTACCACGATGTTAGATTTCCGTGGAAATGACATACTCCACCCTATACCTCACACTTATCTACTTTATACACAGATTCACATATTGATTGTACCAGTTAGTGTACCCTTATGTTAGTTGCATATCGACTTTCTCATATCCCTATTGCATGGTTATTGCATATTATTGTCATGTTACTATTGCTTCACATATTGATTGTACCTGTTAGTGTACTTCCCTTTATTCAGTTTTTGCATGACATGTTATTAGTGTAATCGCTTATCTTAGATTCATGCTGTACGTACATTCCTGCGATTACCTGCATATGTTATCTACTATTCATGAGTTGGCAACTCACCCCCGTTGTGCCACAGGTGTTTCAGGTTGTTCCCCAGAGTAGTCGAGGCAGGCTATTCCTCTATCCAGCTATTCCGCTTTTAGCTATCATCTTTTGCTACAGATACCGCATCAGCTCACAGTATACCATTTTGCTTAGGTGGGTTAGATGATTATCTGTATTTCATATTGTACATTCGTTGTATTTGGTACTCTCCATCTACTATTATGTTGTTGACTTAGAGACTTGGTGAGGACGCTTTTGTATTTTATTTGTGGATTGTTGCCTTTTATATACAGTTTCCTTCCTATTGTCTTTATTTCTTCGCTACGGCGTCGTATATTTGTATTGTATTCTTCTTGGCTAGTTTTTACAAAAAGGGGGTGTTGCGAAAATTTTAAAGAAAGAAAGTGGGACTTTTAAAGAATTTGGGTTGTGATTTCAAATGTTTCAAAAACTTATATTATCTTTTCCGTATTTTCTTGGTTTAGATTTCTGGGTTTGGCTTTCTTTTACTACGTTGCGTCTTCAGGCGTTGCGTAGTATTAAGGCCGTCACGGGCCATTTTTGGGTCGTGACATGGATGATCCCATATCCATTGGTGTTTAACATCGGAGATGATATACGGGTGCTCAGTGGAGACTGGATACACTGGACGGACTCGCCGAGAACTCCCAGATGGTATTATACCTTACGTCAGATGGCAGTTCTCTGGTGACACTGGTACAGAGTAGTCTGTTGACCCGAGATCGTCATAGAGTCTTGTGTGATTCCCACTGTGCTTTGATTTCCACCTTACCACGTCCAAGAGGGCGTGCAAAACGGTGATTTTTGGGTACAGTCCCGAATCACATGGAGGCAATGAGCGATAGGAGGGGATTCGTCTCTCCCGGTATAGGGAGTTGATGTTGCACAGTGTTCGATTGGCTATAACCGGAAATCCCTGGCCAGGGTTGCTGAGATTTACTGGTAAGTGTTACCAGTAGTTTCTCGAACTGTTATAAACCTCATATCGACACGACTTATCGAGCTATTGGGGTCTGACGTTTACCACCCCTAGGCGAGATATGCGACATATCAGACGACGAGACCGGACTGTACGGTAAGTGTTACTGGTTGGATTCACAGGAGTATGAGCGGGCTTGCTCGTCGATCTTCTGATCGCTCAATACCCGGGTGGCCGTTACGTTTAGCAGACCGCTTGCGGCTTGTGGGTGTTTGATATGATCATCATCTGCTGCCGGCGTATTGACGAGTCTTTAGAGTCCTACACAGAGGTTTCCTGGCTCAAGCGAAACGAAATAGGAGCGCATATGAGATATGTGCGGGACCGAGAATAATGCGTGTATGTGATACCGTATTCTATTCTTGCGATGAATGTATCGAATGGTTGTATGTGATATAACCTAGTTATCGAATCAAGGATTGATTCGATAAGCCGATACATTGGATATTAGTCGGTTATATGCGATATGACCGGATCGTTAAATCAAGTGTTGATTTAATGATTTAATGTATAATTATATATTTGATATATTACTTTGCATTAACTAGTATTGGTTCACTTAAGATGGATTTTCTCACTTGTTGTGCACATTGTATATGTGATATATTTTTGTGCACATGTTTGTATCATGTTTGATGATACATGCTCACTTGAGTTTGTGTAAAGATTAAACCATGGTTATTTAAATGGTTAGGGTTTTGATTTTCATATCTATTTATTTATTTATTTATTTTTGGAAAAGATGAAGAGAAATGGTGTCTTTCTTTGTTTGTTATTGAAGCTTCATGAAGCTTTGACTAAGTGACCATTTTTGTCTTCATGCTTAACCCTAACCATTCACCTAACCCTAGTTTACTCTCTACACTTGACCATGGTTAGTGTATGATAAGTATTGATTTTATTTTCTTTTTGAAATATACTTATCATATTATCTTCTTCTTCTTCTCCTTCTTCAACATGAAGAATACCTTGCCTCCATCAATGGCAACTTGAGAAAAAGAGTGAGAAATCCAATTCTAAAGTGAACCCACTTCCTATTTCTTCATCCTCTACCACTTGCCAAGTAGTATAGAGTGTTTTCTTCACAAGTTTCATGACTTGGTGAAGTTGGAGCTTGATCTTGTGTTGCCTCGACGTAGATCATCTTCGGCATCGAAGCCGACAACCAAGCCTGCCCATTTCTCCGATGAAGCCGACGCTAGAGCCCGGGATTCGATTTGGACAGCAAGGAGACTTCATCATGGAGCTATGGAGGTGGAGGACTGGATCTACAAAGGTTGTATTTCCGTTCACTTATAGTTAAGATGTTAACTAGTTGCATGTTTCGCTTAAACTCTAGTCAACGATCCGTATTAGGGTTTCTCGGCACTTGTAAAATTTGAATTTGGCATGGTTGATGCCTTGTGAGACCTTCTTAGAGTGCCTAGGAACCCTACAGTGGTATCAGAGCCCAGCTAGAGCTTTAGACGATGTGTTAACGAAGTTAAAACTCCGAACGAACCCGATACATCCAAGTTTACCCCCTCTCTGTATATTTTTTCAAAACTCAATATTTTCTGAATTAAAAATACCTGAAAAATAGAGCAGGGAAATATAAGAATTATGGTGCAAAACGAGCAGCTAACTCTTCTAAACTGCCGCGGAACCGCGGCCATAGCATGCTTGGGCCGCGGATCCGCGGCCATAAAGAGAGATTGGGTAGTTATGTTTGCACAGTAATTCCTATATATAAAATTGCTATTTTATGGATATTTTTAATCTGACTCAAGTGTTGAGTGTTCTGGGGCTTATTTGGTAATCGTCGATTCGATCGGGAATTTTAAATTCGTTATTGTTTTTCCGGGTAAATTTTAGAACATGTTAAAAAGTTCAACCGGATATAAATACCCACCTTTTCCCCTGTCGGGAAATTTCCAAGTGTTGGATCTTTCCGTGGTTTAATAACATTCTAAGTAGTCAAGTAACGCGATAGACCCTCTAGAAGACAACAAACCTTAACTCGATTATGTGACCGTCTTGAACTGCCCTTTGAACCTTCGGGATTGGGGCAGTACGACGTGCCACATGTGAGGCGTTGGCTTGACCCTTCTACGGCTGGACCGTTGGTACTGAGGCATGAACTGGATGTTTTAAAACTTGTTTCATGTGTTGATCTGTTTCGGGAAAACATGGGTGTTTGATTGTTCGATCGGAAAGTTTAACATTTTCTATTTATCTGGAATTTGATACAATACTTGGAATCCACAAGCAGTTATGAGATAACTGATTTGAATGTTAAAAACATAGCACTTTAGTCTCACTTGATCGGTTGCCATGGAATTTTGATGCGATCAAAAGTCCGTCGCAATCACGTAGCGTACGCGGATACTCGCCGGGTAAACTTAATAGACAGCTATACCCTATAGCCCCGACCAAGTGACTGTAGGAGAACCCCGTCGCCGAAAGCATCCGTTCGGGTGCTCGCGGCAGCGGTGTTCCGCCTTGGTGCACTTCGTCGACAGCATCGGGGATGTGGCCGCCTAATAAAGTTTACGACGAGCATTCGATCAGGATGTCGGGAATCTTGTTGAATTGCCCGACTTGATATTGAAAAGTGTTTTCGATGATGAGACTAAAATGCGGGGTTTATAATTGTTAGGCATGCGATGTCTAAGGAATTCATATGGTCAGGCATGCGATGTCTGAGGAGGTTGCGGGTTCCAACTGTTGTAGTTTTACACTTTCTTTTCTGTGACCGTAAGTGTAATATGTGATATCGCCGGTTTCGTTGCTATATGTCAACGACAATTGGGATGCGCATATTTACTTACGTTGATGACATGTGATGTTATGTGTTGCTGGATATGTTATATTGGATCGTCGTGTTTGAATAGCCGGGGTTTTTTTTATGTGAGATGAGTGTTTTTCATTTTCATTCATGTAAAAACGTGTATGTAATATTCTTTTATTGGGGCACTTCCAGGTTGCGGAAGATGTCACCTTTTGTATATTATTTACTTTTCCGCACTAGGATAGACCCAAGGAGGAGAGCACAAGTAACCGGGTTCTGGAGTCCAGTGGGAGACCAACTCGAGGAGTCGAGTCCGGGTCTCCTAACTCTAGAATTGGTAGGGTTGCTTGCCGCTCTCGTAGGGGTCTAGGGGTGTGGGTTTGGCTATTCATCGCGACCGTAAAATCCGTGTTTTATACTGGCTCGTATTGAAAACACGGACGTCCTAGTATATCCAATGTTTCATATGATTCTTCTGCTGCGATATCTGTGATGTGATCATTTGATATGTTCTGTGATGGATACTGTATATAGTATATAAGATATAATATATAGACGTTACTTATGTTTTACACCCGCGCTAGCCCTGCCCCGCTCTGCCGTTAGTTACCTAACCTAACGGTGCACGAGGGGACATCGAGGCGAACACGGATGGCATAAGTGTACGTCGTATTTATCTGTGATGTTTTGGTACTTAAATGATGGGACTTCATTAATGTGATTAATGAAAGAAAAAGAAACCTAAGATGTTGTGGAATCAAATTTCTAAATAAAACAGGTAGCTACAGTTCTTGCTTTGCACAGCGGTATATATGATATATCCTGCACCTTATTCGATGAGGAAAGGACCGAGATCCCTTCACCGGGAGTGACTCCTTTAGCAATAACTGGCAGATGCTACACACTCAGTTTGTCTTTTGATAGCTTCTATAGTTTCTGCTTTGCACAGTGATATATATGATATATCTCGCACCTCATTCGACGAGAAAAGGACCGACGATCCCTTCACCGGGAGTGACTCTTTTAGCAAAACTAGAAAAGCCTAAAAAACAATCTATTTCAAAATTCATTCGATCCTACAACGATATCAAGTTCATTACGCAATAGGTTTTCAGAAAAACCTGTCGTAACCCTCCGTCATTTCAGATAAGTAGTAGTTAGTATTCGTGCTACGTTTGTTGGCCTGTGTCAAGGCGTAGCGTGCGGTAGCTAACTAGTATTTATCTGCTTATGCATATGATGTAGATTGGATTAGGGTAGTCGTGCGACTTTGTTGGCCTGCGTCAAGGGTCGTGCGGGTGGGTTTAATTCAATCAGGAAATGACGGGTTGAACTTGACTAGCGCACTATGGTTTGTTGGCCTGCGTCAAGGTCATAGGACACTAGGGGCAAAATTATCGGGAATTTCAAGTGTTGAAATTTGCAATGAGATTGCATACCTTCTATGAGATAGTTGGATCCCGATACCCACTGCGAGTAATTGTTACACCTGGGAGAGTTTTACACATTACAATTAGCCGATCAAGTAGGTGTCTAGAAAGGTGTCAACGGGGTTATGCCTCTGGGAAAACGAGGTTTACTGTAATTAGGTTCGTGTGAAAGCACGGGGGACCTCCCTCAAAGTACCGACACTGGCCTGGCTGAAAGATTGGCGAACTTATAGTGTGTAATTAATCCCGGCTAGTCTTTCCTTTTAGGGTTTGAAGGAAGATTTGATAAAATCAGTGGGAGCCATCCTGATTAGATAAAATAATAACCAATCTGATCTTGCAAAAGCATACGCAAAGTGTTTTCTTCTCTCTCTCTCCTGGTAGCGACCATGTCACGCCTTAATCAAGATAATAATACGGAATATTGACCGAACCCGCTTGTTATACTGAGCTGGGGAATGTTGGTCCCGCTCCAACTTATAATTGTTATAAGACAGAACAGGAAATTGGGGAATACCAGATTTCCCGTGCCGCCCAAATGAAGAAAGTGCATGTTAATGCATCTCCTTCGGGTGTGTTCATTACAAAGAATTGTTTCTCTGTATCCTCTACGTCCTGGGTATTTGATACCGGATCAGGATCCCAGATATGTAATCAGTTACATAGGGCTACAGAAAGGTAGAGAACTGAGAATGGGTGATAAGTTTCATGAGGCAGAAAACGGGGCAAGTGTTGCAGCCAAGTCTGTTGGTCACTGTCACCCTGTATTACCAATACATTGATTCTGAACGAATGTTATTAGATACCGAACCTGATATACAAAATCATATCAGTCTCTTTATTAGTAAAGAAATGATAAAATTTTGTATTGTTGGATAATGTTTTTGTTAGTTGTATGTATGCCCTAGAGGCCAGTATTGTACAGATGATGTATATTATATTGGATGCTTGGACATATATAGAGATGACTTTCTTGCTCGATATGATAGTATGCTATCTGGTTACTCTTTATCTTAACATGTACACTTGTCTTTTTAAACGGTCTAATAGTTACATGTTGGTTAAGCCCTTAGGATGTGTACTTGACTACCTGGACTATGATGCAGATCATACTAGTGGGGACATGGTAGTCCATAGGTACATCCTTCAAGGTCCCTAGTCGTGGGTGTATCGAGACGGGGCATCGATATACCAGTGTAGACTAGCGTATACGCTTCTCGACCCATGAGATGGGCGATGGTTGATCCCATATCCATTGGTGTTTGACATCAGAGATGGTATACGGGTGCTCAGTGGAGACTGGGTACACTGGACGGACTCACCAAGAACTCCCAGATGGTATTATACCTCACGTCAGATGGCAGTTCTCAGGTGACACTTGTGCAGGTTAGTCTGTAGACCCGAGATCGTCATAGAGTCTTGTGTGATTCCCACTGTGCTTTGATCTCCACCTTACCACTTCCATGAAGGCGTGCAAAACGGTAGTTTTTGGGCACAGTCCCGAGTCACATGGAGGCAATGAGCGATAGGAGGGGTTTCGTCTCTCCCGGTATTGGGGGTTGATGTTGCGCTGTGCTCGATTGGCCGTAACAGGGAAGTCCCTGGCCAGGGATGATCAGAGATTTGCTGGTAAGTGTTACCAGTAGTTTCTCGACCCGTTATGAGCCTCACATCGGCACGACTTATCGGTTATTGGGGTCTGACATTTACCATCCCTAGACTTGATATGCGACATATCAGACGAACAGACCGGACTGTACGGTAAGTGTTACTGGTTGGATTCACAGGAGTGTGAGCGGGCTAGCTCGTCGATTTTCTGATCGCTCAATACCCGGGTGGCCATTACGTTTAGCAGACCGCTTGCGGCTTGTGGGTGATTGATATGATCATCATCTGCTGCCGGAGTATTGACGAGTCTTTAGAGTCCTACACAGAGGTTTCCTAGCTCAAGCGAAACGAAATAGGGGCGCATATGAGATATGTGCGGGACCGAGAAGGATGCGTGTATGTGATACCGTATTTCATTCTCGCGATGAATGTTTCGAGTGGTTATATGCGATATAACCTAGTTATCGAATCAAAGATTGATTCGATAAGTCGATTCATTGGATACTAGTCGGTTATGTGCGACATGACTGGATCATTGAATCAAGTGTTGATTTAATGATTTAATGTATAATTATATATTTGATATATTACTTTGCATTAACTAGTATTGGTTCACTTTAAATGGTTTTTCTCACTTGATGTTCACAAGTTGTATATGTGATATACTTTTGTGCACTTGATTGTATCATGTTTGATGATACATATACACTTGGATTTGTGTAAAGACTTAAACCATGTTTAGTGAATGGTTAGGGTTTCATATTTTCACTTAATCTTTATCTTTTCTTTTTTGAGAAATAGATAAATGAAAACAAAATGGTTTCTTTTTATCATGAAGCTTGTTGAAGCTTCATGAAGCTTTGACCAAGTGACCATTTTGTCTTCGTGCTTAACCCTAACCATTCCCACTAACCATGGTCTATTCTCTACACCTAACCAAGGTTAGAAGATGATAAGTATTCATTTTTATTATTCTTTTTAAAGAGAACTTATCATATTCTATCTTCTTCTTCTTCTTGATCTTCAAGAAAAAGCTTACTAGCTTTAATGGCACTTTGAGCAAAAGAGTGAGAAATCCAATTCTAAAGTGAACCCACCTCCTATTTCTTCATCCTCTACCTCTTGCCAAGTAGTTTTGGGTGTTTTCTTCACAAGTTTCACGATTTGGTGAAGTTGGAGCTTGATCTAGTGTAGCCTCGACGTAGATCATCTTCGGCATCGTAGCCGATGACTTGTCCGCTCATTTCTCCGATGAAGCCGATGCAAGAGTCCGAGATCCGAGATGGACAGCGAGGGGACAACTTCGTGGAGCGAAGGAAGTGGATAACCGGATCTACAAATGTTGTAGTTTCCTACTTTTAGTTAAGATGTTAACTAGCTTTTTGTTTCGCCTAAAATTCTAGTTGACGATCCGTATTAGGGTTTCTCGGCACCCATAAAATTTGATATTGGCATGGTTGATGCCTTGTGAGACCTCATTGGAGTGCCTAGGAACCCTACAGTGGTATCAGAGCCTAGCTAGAGCCTTAGGCGAAGCCTAGACGACGTTTGAAATCCGAACGAACATCGAAACCCTAACTTTGCATGCTCTCTGGACTTTTTCTAAAAACTGGGTTTTTTCCAGATTAAAAATTCTTAAAAAATTCAGCAGGAAATTCTAAGAATTACGGTGCAAAATTTTCCAAAAGATACCTCCAAAGAGCGGCGGAACCGCGGCAGAAGCCTGCCTTCTGCGGCGATTCCGCGGCCATATGATGACGTCAGCTTTCCTATTTTGCATAGTAATCTGTTATTTGAGGTGCTGAGTTTTCTGGGATTTTTTTTTAATCTGAACTCAAGAGTTGAGTTTTCTGGGGTGTTTTGGAGCCTCGTAGATTCGATCGGATTATCAAATTTTGTCTATGTGTTTTTCCGGATAATTTTCGAATATGTTAAAAAGTTCGACCGGATATAAATACCCAACTTTTCCCCTGCCGAAAATTTCCAAGTGTTGGATTTTTCTCTGGTTTAAAGACGTTTTGAGTAGTGCAAGTAACGCGATGGTCCCTCTAGAAGACAACAAACCTTAACTCGATTATGTGACCGTCTTGATGTAGGGTTCCTAGGCACCCTAATGAGTTCTCACAAGGCATCGAACATGCCATTATAAAATTATACAGGTGCCGAGAGACCCGACTACGGATCGTTTGCTAGATTTCTAGGCAAAAAGTAAACTAGTTAACACTTAACTAATGGGAAACGGAAATACAACCTTTGTAGATCCGGTTCTCCACCTCCATAGCTCCGCAACGAAGTCCTCTCCGCTGTCCAAAAAGAATCCGGGCTCTAGCGTCGACTTCATCGGAGAATAAGCGAGCTAGGTCGTCGATGTCCATGCCGAAGATGATCTACGTCGAGGCATCGCTAAATCAAGCTCCGACTTCACCAAGTCAAGAAACTTGTGAAGAAAACACACTCTACTACTTGGCAAGAGGTAGAGGATGAAGAAATAGGAAGTGGGCTCAATTTAGAATTGGATTTCTCACTCTTTATCATCAATCACCATTGATGACCTCAAGGTTTTCTTCTTGAGTTCAAGGAAGAAGAAGAAGAAAAATGATATGATAAGTTAATTAAAAAGGATAAATTATCTCAATACTTATCATAACCTAACTCTAGTTAAGTGTAGAGAATAGACCATGGTTTGCTTAAATGGTTAGGGTTAAGAATGAAGACAAGAAAGGTGACTAAGTCAAAGGTTCATGAATCTTCAACAAACAAACAAACAAAGCCACCATTCTTTCTTTATCTTATCCAAAACAAATAAATAAATAAATAAATAAGATAATCAAAACCCTAATCATTAACTTAACCATGGTTTAATCTTTACACTTAACCAAGTTAACATGTATCATCAAACATGATACAAACAAGTGCACAAAAGTATATCGCATATACAATGCGCACATCCGAGTGAGAAAATCCATCTTAAGTGAACCGATACTAGTTAACGCAAAGTAATATATCAAATATATAATTATGCATTAAATCATTAAATCAACACTTGATTTAACGATCCGGTCATATCGCATATAACCGACTAGTATCGAATGTATCGGCTTATCGAATCAACCCTCGATTCGATAACTAGGTTATATCGCATACAACCATTCGATACATTCATCGCGAGAATAGAATACGGTATCACATACACGCATTATTCTCGGTCCCGCACATATCTCATATGCGCTCCTATTTCATTTCGCTTGAGCCAGGAAACCTCTGTGTAGGACTCTAAAGACTCGTCAATACGCCGGCAGCAGATGATGATCATATCAAACACCCACAAGCCGCAAGCGGTCTGCTAAACGTAACGGCCACCCGGGTATTGAGCGATCTGAAGATCGACGAGCAAGCCCGCTCACACTCCAGTGAATCCGACCAGTAACACTACCGTACAGTCCGGTCATGATCGTCTGATATGTCGCATATCTCGCCTAGGGGTGGTAAACGTCAGACCCCAATAGTTCGATAAGTCGTGTCGATATGAGGCTCATAACGGGTCGAGAAACTACTGGTAACACTTACCAGCAATTCTCTGAGCAGCCCTGGCCAGGGACTTCCTGTTACAGCCAATCGAACACTGTGCAACATCAACTCCCTATACCGAGAGAGACGAATCCCCTCCTATCGCTCATTGCCTCCATGTGACTCGGGACTGTACCCAAAAACCACCATTTTGCACGCCCTCTTGGACGTGGTAAGATGGAAATCAAAGCACAGTGGGAACCACACAAGACTCTATGACGATCTCGGGTCAACAGACTACTCTGTACCAGTGTCACCAGGGAACTGCCATCTGACGTGAGGTATAATACCATCTGGGAGTTCTCGGCGAGTCCGTCTAGTGTACCCAGTCTCTACTGAGCACCCGTATATCATCTCTGATGTCAAACACCAATGTATATGGGATCATCCATCGCCCATCTGTATGGGTCGAGAAGGTATACGCTAGTCTACTCTGGTATATCGATGCCCCGTCTCGATACACCCACGACTAGGGACTTTGAAGGATGTACTTATGGACTACCATGTCCCCACTAGTATGATCCGCATCATAGTCCAGGTAGTCAAGCACACACATCCTAAGGGCTTTACCAACATGTAACAGAGAGACAATCAGTATACACGTTAAGGTAAAGTTCAACCAGATAGCATACTATCATGTCGAGCAAGAAAGTCCTCCCTATATATGTCCCAGCATCCACTACAATATACATCCTATGTACAGTAATGGCCTCTAGGGCATACATATAACTAACAATCTCCCACTTGCACTAGGGCCATCTGATAGCAGTGGTTGTAGTATCTCATACTCAACCATCCCATAAAAATCTCTCTCTGGGAACAGGCCTTTGTGAGTGGATCCGCTGTGTTGTCCTCTGAGTCTACTCTCCTATCCTCGATCTCCCTAGAGATCAACCATCTCCATGATCAAGTGATACTGCCTTAGAATATGTCTGGATCACTGATGGGACGGACGTTCCTTGGCATAAGCCACAACTCCATTGTCACACAATGGGAGGAACTAAGTTCATCTCATGAACCAATATACACCCAAACAGCCTCTTTGGTAGCATCTTAAGTAGCGATGTATCCTGCCTTTATCGTCTAGTATGTCACGGTATCTAGCTTGGAACTCTTCCAACATACCGTCCCTCCACTGAGGGTAAAGACAATGCCTGTGACTGACATTCTGTCGTCTTTATCACCCTTGAACCCTTCCAGTGATTCTCCCCAGGATCGATTGATACCATCTCACTACAACTAGTGAGAATCCTAATATCCATTTAAATCTATCTCATAGATCCAAAACTCAGGATTTATGAGGTATCATTTTGATCCTATATGGAGAATCATAGTGATAAGCGGAGATTGCTCGAGCGTAGCATAGGAAACTCCTTCCCTATCAAGAGTATGTCATCCACGTACTCTACGAGGATCGTCACCATACTCTCTACTACCTTTTTGTTTATACAAGGTTCATCTACCATTTTGATGATGTCAAACTCTTTGACTAATTCATCAAAACAGATGTTCCAACTCCGCGATGCCTGCTTTATCCTATAAAGCATCTTGCACACGTTTCCGCTGCTCCCACTGTCTACGAAGCCCTCTGGCTGTGTACTTATAGACGCTCTCTTCTAAATCATCATTTAGAAAAGGCAGTCAAGACACCCAACCACCAGATATCGCATTCATGGTATGTAGGCGTGACAAGTAAGATCTGGATGGACTTAAGCATAGCTACTTGAAAAGGTTTCATCATTATCCACACCCGGTCAATGATGCAAACTTTTAACAAGTCTAGCTTTGAAAGTCTCAACTTTTCCATGTACACCAAGTAATCTTCTCAAGATATACCTGCTCCTGATGGGGATTTAACCCTTCAGATATAGCAACTAAAGTCCATACTTTATTGGTGTATAAGGATTCCATCTCAGATCGATAAACATCCAGCCATTCTTACAGAGTCTCACTCTTGATGGCCAGCTCGAAACTAGTTGGGTCATCATCTCATGATGCATTCCTCGCTCCCACTGTCATAGAGAAACCGAAGTATCTCTCAGGTGGGTGATGAACCCTACTAGATCGGCGGAGAGGCTGAGGTTCGTTGGTTTCTACTGAATCCTCTGGTTGTATCAAATCATCTGCTGTAGTTTGTATAGCTGGAACCTTTCCAGTTATACATTACAGACCTTGCCTCGAGCTTGTCCGGATTTTGCTTTTAGACATAGGCCGGACAACCCCAAATCTTAACTATCTTAAGAGATGGGCTCTTCCCTTTCCATATCACATATGAAGTGGTAGGCAACTGATTTGATTGGAACCTTATTCAATAGGTATGCAACTTCTCAAGTGCATAACACCCAAAAGGAAATAGGTAGCTCAGTATTACTCATCATAGAGCACACCTTATCACAAAGGGTGTAATTGCTCCACCCCGATATACCATCGTGCTATGGTGTATGCGGAGGAGTAATGCTGAGAGAGAATCTCATTCTCCTTTAGAAAAGTCCAGGATTTCCGTGCTCAAGTATTCTCCTCCTTGATCTCATCATAGGATATAATACTTATACCCGTATTCTGGTTCTCTACTTCTCGCTTATATTCTGTGAATATCTCAAAAGGTTCGGACTTGTGTTTCAACAGGAACATAGGTCTGAATCTAAAGAGATCATCAGAGAACGTAATGAAGTATAAAGAACCAGTCTTGGCATGTGTAGACAGGGGACCTACATACATCAACATGTATCATCCCAAGAGTTTACTAACTCTTTCTCTGTTACCAATAAACAGAGCTGTGGTCATCTTATCTTTGTGACATGACTGGCGAGTTTCACAAGATGTAAATTCAAACTGATTTAAATATACATCTACATGTAACTTCAGCTAGTCGGGTCGCATTGATATGACCTAGTCTACAATGCCTCAAGAAGGATTCGTTCATTTCTGAACTCTTCCTCTTGTGTGTGTTCCATATACTAAGAACTGTAGTTTGATTTAGAACATCAATGCTTTTAGATAACGTGCCTGATCCGATCAACTTTTGATATAGGAAATGTTCAAAACATTATCCAACAATACAAAATTTTATCATTTCTTTACTAATAAAGAGATAGATACGATTTTGTATATCAAGTTCGGTATCTAATAACATTCGTTCAGAATCAATGTATTTGTAATACAGGGTGACAGTGACCAACAGACTTGGCTGCAACATTTGCCCCGTTTTCTGCCTCATGAAACTTATCACCCGTTCTCAGTTCTCTACCTATCTGTAGCCCTATGTAACAGATTACATATCTGGGATCCTGATCTGGTATCACATACCCAGGACGTAGAGGATACAGAGAAACAGTTCTTTGTAATGAACACACCCGAAGATGATGCATCAGCATGCACTCTCTTCGTTTGGGCGGCACGGGAATTCTGGTATTCCCCAATTTCCTGCTCTGTCTTATAACAATTATAAGTTGGAGCGGGACCAACGTTCCCCAGCTCAGTATAACAAGCGGGTTCGGTCAATATTCCGTATTATTATCTTGATTAAGGCGTGATATGGTCGCTACCAGGAGAGAGAGAGAAGAAAACACTCAGCGTGCGCTCTTGCAAGAATAGATTGGTTATTATTTTATCTAATCAGGATGGCTCCCACTGCTTTTTATCAAATCTTCCTTCAAACCCTAAAAGGAAAGACTAGCCGGGATTAATTACACACTACAAGTTCGCCAATCTTTCAGCCAGGCCAGTGTCGGTACTTTGAGGGAGGTCCCCCGTGCTTTCGCACGAACCTAATTAATGTAAACCTCGTTTTCCCAGAGGCGTAACCTCGTTAACACCTTTCTAGACACCTACTTGATCGGCTAATTGTAATGTGTAAAACTCTCCCAGGAGTAACTCTTACTCGCAGCGGGTATCGGGATCCAACTATCACATAGAAGGTATGCAATCTCATTGCAAATTTCAATACTTGAAACTCCCGATAATGGTTTTTACCCCTAGCACCTATGACCTTGGCTAAGGTCAACAAATCATAGGTACTAGTCAAGTTCTACCCGTCATTTCGTGATTAATTAGACCCACCCACATGACCCTTGGCTAAGGTCAACAAAGCCACATGACTGTCCTAACTAATCGCATCATATGCTGTGTAGGAAGACATCACTTAGCTACCGCACACTACGCCTCGGCTATGGTCGACAAACGTAGCACGAATACTAAGTACTCTACTTCCTAAAATGACGGAGGGTTGCGAATGGTTTTTATGAAAACCTTTAACGCTTTGAACTTGATATCGTTGTAGAATCAAATGAATTTTGAAATGGAGTGTTTTTTAGGCTTTTCTAGTTTTGCTAAAGGAGTCACTCCCGGTGAAGGGATCGTCGGTCCTTTCCTCGTCGAATGAGGTGCGGGATATATCACATATATCACTGTGCAAAGCAAAAACTCTTAAAAGCAATCAAAAGACAAACCGAGTGTGTAGCATCTGCCAGTTATTGCTAAAGGAGTCACTCCCGGTGAAGGGATCTCGGTCCTTTCCTTATCGAATACGGTGCAGGATATATCACATATACCGCTGTACAAAGCAAGAACTGTAGCTACCTGTTTTATTTTGAAATTCGATTCTACAACATCTTAGGTTTCTTTTATTTCATTAATCACATTAATGAAGTCCCATCATTAAAGTACCTAAACATTACAGATAAATACGACGTACACTTATGCCATCCGCATTCGCCTCGATATCCCCTCGTGCACCGTTAGGTTAGGTAACTAACGGCAGAGCAGGGCAGGGCTAGCGCGGGTGTAAAACATAAGTAACGTCTATATAATATATCATATATACTATATATTGTATCTATCACAGAACATCTCATGATCACATCACAGATATCGCAGCAGAAGAAACATATGAAATATTGGATATACTAGAACGTCCGTGTTTTCAATACGAGCCAGTATAAAACACGGATTCCACGGTCGTGATGAATAGCCAAACCCACACCCCTAGACCCCTACAAGAGCGGCAAGCAACCCTACCAATTCTGGAGTTAGGAGACCCGGACTCGACTCCTCGAGTTAGTCTCCCACTGGACTCTAGAACCCGGTTACTTGTGCCCTCCTCCTTGGGTCTATCCTAGTGCAGAAAAGTAAATAATATACAAGAGGTGACAACTTCCGCAACCTGGAAGCGCCCCAATAAAAGAATATTACATACAAGTTTTTACATGAATGAAAATGAAAAACACTCATCTCACATAAAAACCCCGGCTATTCAAACACGATGATCCAATATAACATATCCAGCAACACATAACATCACATGTCATCAACGTAAGTAAATATGTCCATCCCAATTGTCGTTGACATATAGCAACGAAACCGGCGATATCACATATTACACTTACGGTCACAGAAAAGAAAGTGTAAAACTACAACAGTTGGAATCCGCAACCACCTCAGACATCGCATGCCTGACCAAATGAATTACTTAGACATCACAAGCCTAACAATTATAAACCCCGCATTTCAGTCTCATTATCGAAAACACTTTTCAATATCGAGTCGGGCAATTCAACAAGATTCCCGACAGTCTGATCGAATACTCGTCGCAAACTTTAGTAGACGGCCGCACCCCCGATACCGTCGACGAAGTGCACCAAGGCGGAACACCGCTACCGCGAGCACCCGAACGGATGCTTTCGGCGACGGGGTTCTCCTACAGTCACTTGGTCGGGGCTATGGGGCGAGGCTGTCTATTAAGTTTACCCGGCGGGTATCCGCGTACGCTATGTGATTGCGACGGACTTTTGATCACATCAAAATTCCGTGGCAACCGATCAAGTGAGACTAAACTGCTATGTTTATAACATTCATTTAGTTATCTCATAACTATTTGTGAATTCCAATTATTGTATCCCATTCCAGATAAATAGAAAATGTTAAACTTTCCGATCGAACATTCTAACACCCAAGTTTTCCCGATACAGATCAACACATGAAACTAGTCTAACAACATTCAGTTCGTACCTCAGTACCAACGGTCCAGCCGTAGAAGGGTCAAGCCAACGCCTCACATGTGGCACGCCGTACTGCCCCAAACCCGAAGGTTCAAAGGGCAGTTCAAGACGGTCACATAATCGAGTTAAGGTTTGTTGTCTTCTAGAGGGACCATCGCGTTACTTGCACTACTTAGAACGTCTTTAAACTACGGAAAAATCCAACACTTGGAAATTTCCCGACAGTGGAAAAATTGGGTATTTATATCCGGTCGAACTTTTTAACATATTCTAAAAATTTATCCGGAAAGCCAAATAGACGAAATTTGATACCCCGATCGAAACACCGAATCCCCAAAACAACTGCAGAAAATTCAACTCTTGAATAATTTTTAAAAATACCCAGAGAACTCAGCACAGCAAACTAATAATTACTGTGCAAATTTTGGTCAACGATGCAACAGTGTTGCCGCGGAACCGCCGCTCCACGTGGGCTAATGCCGCGGTTCCGCGGCTGTTTGATGGAATTACGACCAAAATTTTTCACCGTAATTCTTATAAAACCCTGCTTATTTTTCTGCATATTTTTAATTTGGAAAAATCCCAATTTTTGGAAAAAGGACAGAGAGCATTTTGGGTTTGGGTTTTCGGGTTCGTTCGGGTTTCAAAATCCGTCTAGACTTCGCCTAAGGCTCTAGCTAGGCTCTGATACCACTGTAGGGTTCCTAGGCACTCTAATGAGTTCTCACAAGGCATCGAACATGCCATTATAAAATTTTACGGGTGCCGAGAGACCCGACTACGGATCGTTTGCTAGATTTCTAGGCGAAAAGTAAACTAGTTAACACTTAACTAATGGGAAACGGAAATACAACCTTTGTAGATCCGGTTCTCCACCTCCATAGCTCCGAAACGAAGTCCTCTCCGCTGTCCAAAAAGAATCCGGGCTCTAGCGTCGACTTCATCGGACAATAAGCGAGCTGGTCGTCGATGTCCATGCCGAAGATGATCTACGTCGAGGCATCGCTAAATCAAGCTCCGACTTCACCAAGTCAAGAAACTTGTGAAGAAAACACACTCTACTACTTGGCAAGAGGTAGAGGATGAAGAAATAGGAAGTGGGTTCAATTTAGAATTGGATTTCTCACTCTTTATCATCAATCACCATTGATGACCTCAAGGTTTTCTTCTTGAGTTCAAGGAAGAAGAAGAAGAAAAATGATATGATAAGTTAATTAATGTAGGGTTCCTAGGCACTCTCAAGAGGTCTCGCAAGGCATCAACCATGCCAATTTCAAAAATTCTAGGTGCCGAGAGACCCGACTGCGGATCGTTTGCTAGAAAACTAGGCGAAAAAGCTAACTAGTTAACACTTAACTATGAGAATCGGAAATACAACCTTTGTAGATCCGGTGCTCCACCTCCACGGCTCCGAGATGAGGTCCTCTCCGCTGTCCAAAAAGAATCCGGTCTCTAGCGTCGACTTCATCGGAGAATAAGCGAGCTAGATCGTCGATGTCCATGCCGAAGATGATCTACGTCGAGACATCGCTAAATCAAGCTCCGACTTCACCAAGTCAAGAAACTTGTGAAGAAAACACACTCTACTACTTGGCAAGAGGTAGAGGATGAAGAAATAGGAAGTGGGTAGACTTTAGAATTGGATTTCTCACTTGTTTCCATCAATCACCATTGATGGAGCTTGGTTTTCTTCAAAGAAGAATGAAGAAGAAGAAGAGCAACAAGAAGATAAGTATTATGATAAGAATAAATGAATAAATAAAAATCCATTCTTATCATAATTCTCACCATGGTTAGGTGTAGAGAATTAACTTGAGTTAATTGAATTGGTTAGGGTTAAGCATGAGACAAAATGGTGACTAAGTCAAAAGTTCATGAAGCTTCATGAAAGAAAACAAAAGAAGCCACCATTCTATTTTATGCAATTTATTTTCCAAAAATAAAAACAAATGAATAAATGAATAATCAAATAAAAACCATAACCATTTCTTTAACCAAGGTTTAATTCTTTACACAAACCCTAATTTGCATGTATCATCAAATATGATACAAACATGTGCATAAAAGTATATCACATATACAACTTGCACAATCCAAGTGAGAAAATCCATTTAAAGTGAACCAGTACTAGTTAATGCAAAGTAATATATCAAATATATAATTATACATTAAATCATTAAATCAACACTTGATTCAATGATCCGGTCATGTCGCACACAACCGACTAGTATACAATGTATCGGCTTATCGAATCAACGCTTGAATCGATAACTAGGTTATATCGCATACAACCATCCGACACATTGATCGTGAGAATGGAATACGGTATCACATACACGTATTATTCTTGGTCCCGCACATATCTCATATGCGCTCCTATTTCGTTTCGCTTGAGCCAGGAAACCTCTGTGTAGGACTCTAAAGACTCGTCAATATGCCGGCAGCAGGTGATGATCATATCAAGCACCCACAAGCCGCAAGTTGTCTGCTAAACGTAATGGCCACCCGGGTATTGAGCGATCTGAAGATCGACGAGCAAGCCTGCTCACACTCCAGTGAATCCAACCAGTAACACTACCGTACAGTCCGGTCTGATCGTCTGATATGTCGCATATCTCGCCTAGGGGTGGTAAACGTCAGACCCCAATAGCTCGATAAGTCGTGTCGATATGAGGTCTATAACTGTTCGAGAAACTACTGGTAACACTTACCAGTAAATCTCAGCAACCCTGGCCAGGGATTTCCTGTTATAGCCAATCGAACACTGCGCAACATCAACCCCCTATACCGGGAGAGACGAATCCCCTCCTATCGCTCAGTGCCTCCATGTGACTCGGGACTGTACCCAAAAACCACCGTTTTGCACGCCCTCTTGGACGTGGTAAGATGGAAATCAAAGCACAGTGGGAACCACACAAGACTCTATGACGATCTCGGGTCAACAGACTACTCTGTTCCAGTGTCACCAGAGAACGGCCATCTGACATGAGGTATAATACCATCTGGGAGTTCTCGGCGAGTCCGTCCAGTGTACCCAGTCTCTACTGAGCACCCGTATATCATCTCTGATGTCAAACACCAATGGATATGGGATTATCCATCGCCCATCTGTATGGGTCGAGAAGGTATACGCTAGTCTACTCTGGTATATCGATGCCCCGTCTCGATACACCCACGACTAGGGACTTTGAAGGATGTACTTATGGACTACCATGTCCCCACTAGTATGATCCGCATCATAGTCCAGGTAGTCAAGTACAGATCCTAAGGGCTTTACCAACATGTAACAGAGAGACAATCAGCATACACGTTAAGGTAAAGGGTAACCAGATAGCATATTATCATGTCGAGCAAGAGAGTCCTCCCTATATATGTCCCAGCATCCACTACAATATACATCCAATGTACAGTAATGGCCTCTAGGGCATACATATAACTAACAATCTCCCACTTGCACTAGGGCCATCTGATAGCAGTGGTTGTAGTATCTCATACTCAACCATCCCATAAAAATCTCTCTATGGGAACAGGCCTTTGTGAGTGGATCCGCTGTGTTGTCCTCTGAATCTACTCTCCTAACCTCGATCACCCTGGAGATCAACCATCTCCATGATCAGGTGATACTGCCTTAGAATATGTATGGATCACTGATGGGATCGGCGTTCCTTGGCATAAGCCATAACTCCATTGTCACACAATGGGAGGAACTAAGTTCATCTCATGAACAAATATACACCCAAACAGCCTCTTTGGTAGCATCTTTAGTAGCGATGTATCCTGCCTTTATCGTCTAGTATGCCACGGTATCTAGCTTGGAACTCTTCCAACATACCGTCCCTTTACTGAGGGTAAAGACAATGCCTGCGACTGACATTCAGTCGTCTTTATCATCCTGGAACCCTTTCAGTGATTCTCCCCAGGATCGATTGATACCATCTCACTACAACTAGTAAGAATGCTAACATCCAATTAGATCTATCTCATAGATCCAAAATCCAGGATTTAGTAGGTATCACTGATCCTATGCGGAGAATCTTTATGATAAACGGAGATTGATCGAGCGTAGTATAAGAAACTCCTTTCTTATTAAGAGTATGTCATCCACGTACTCTACGAGGATCACCACCATACTCCCTGTTAGTGTATATGCCCTAGAGGCCATTACTGTATCATACTAGTATGTATATTACTTAATGGAAGCTTGGGATATTCACCTTGTATTGACAATCTTGCTCAAAATAGTAGTATGCTACTTGGTTTGTTTCTACTTCAATGTGTACATGTGTTTATTTTAGTATATCACCTATACACATTAGTGGAGCCCTTAGGATCTTTGCTTGATTACCAGCGATGTGATGGTCGTCACACTAGTGGGGCTGGGTAATCTATAAGCACATCCTTATGCAGGTCCCTGGTCGCAGGACTATCGAGACAGGGCATCGATACTCCGGAGTAGACCAGCGCATGCACTTCTCATCCCAGTGTGGGAGACGGTCTGTCCCACAGCCGTCAGTACGTCGTACTTGAGATAGTATGCGGGTGCTCGTTAGGTTACGGGTACACTGGACAGGACTCGTCGGGAACTGACTAGTTGGTATTATACCTATCGTCAGTTATCAGTTCCCAGGTGACATGAGTACAGCTTAGTCCGCTGACTTGACACTGTCACTTCGCTTCGGGTGTGTTCCCACTGTACTTTGATCACTACCCTACCACGGCTCAAAGGAGTCGTGCAAACAGGTGGTGGTTGGGTGCAGTCCCGAAGCACTTGGAGGCAGTGACGGTTAGACAGGATTCGTCTCTCCCGGTATTGGGGGTTGACATCGCGCTGTGTCTAGGAGAGCCATTACACGAGTAGTCCCTGGCCAGGGCAAACGAGATATACTGGTAGGTTTCCAGTGTTATCTCAGGGTGTTTTGGGCTTCGCTCCGGCACGACTTGTACCGCTATTGGGGGACTGACGTTTACCGCCCCCTAGGCCCGCCATGCGATGTATCAGACGAACAGACCGGACTGTACGGAGAATGTCACACTCAGGCTCAGTAGGAGTTCAGATGGGTTTCGCCTCGTCGGTCTTCTTGTCGGCATTACCTAGGGACCGTTACGCACAGCTAGTGCCGCTTGCGGTCTGTGGTTAAACCCACTGCCAGCGTAGTGTCGAGTCTTTAGAGTCCCACACAGAAAGCTTTTCGCCTTTAGGCAAAAGAGTAGAGGTCGCATGGTATTGCGACAGGTCGCATGGTTTTGCGACAGGGTTCGGTCACATCCGTGCACTTATGCACGTACAGTGTCCGGACAGTTTACACTAGCGGGCTTTGGTTTAAGCCAGATCCTAGTGTATCTTATGGGATTGGATTTATCCAGTTTGCATTCGTGTTCCTCGGAACGCGGATGCGGGTGTGTATGCACAGTTGACAGGGAGGCACAGACAGCGGATTCTCATTAGGGTTGTTGACAGTTGACCGTTGACTATTTGACTTTTTGCTCAACCCTAATGAGAATATGATATGTGATTAACTATTATATTAATTAAGTATTATGGTGACTTGGTTGTTGACTTTGTTGACTTGTTGACTTTTGTTGACTTGTTGACTTTGTTGACCGGTTGACTAGGCTTGACTAGTTGACCATCATGATAACCATGGTTATTATTTCATGCCAAAGACTTTTACTTACTTGTTCATTTGAGTAAAATGAGTGCATGACATGATAAGGTTATGGTTGCTTCAACCATCACATAAGACTTTTATTGATATGATGAGTTATGATTACATTGGATTATGAGAGGGTGAGAGACAAAAGAGAGCCTCATTCTTTCTTGCTCATTCTCTCTCTTGTTCTTGAGCTCTCCTTTTGCTCTCACCCTCAACCTCTTGCTCCCTCTCTTGATCCTATGGTTCTATTGTCTCATGAGTTGAGAATCAAGAACCATAGATAAAATCCCATTCTATTTCTTCTCTACTCATTCTAGTTCACTAGGTTTAGCAAACCAAGTGAACTAGTTTCTTCAAAGAACGAAGAAGGAGCTAAAGGTTGGAGCTTTCAAGTGGATCTATCTTCGGCGTACGGAGACGACGAGAAGGAGCCATCGGACCACCATCGGAGCTTGAAGAGAAGGATTTCAAGACAAGTTAAGGTATAACCATCTCCATCCGAGTAGCTAACTCTCTTTAGCAAAGTTTGCTAGTTTTAGTTTAGTTAAAGATCCCGACTTTGCTTAGTCCATGTTGCTCTTTCCGCTAAAAATTTGATTTTTATACCGTTTCCGCCTCCCCGTAAGAACCGGGGGTCGCAACGTGGACTTACAGTGGTATCAGAGCCAGGTTAAACTTAAACTAGCTTGGTAGTGAAGTGTAACGAAGTTCGGAACCGGAAAAATCCAAAAAACAAACTTTTACAAAACCTGAGTTTCTGTTGAAATTTTTTTGGCTCAAAATGAAAAAATTTATACTCCTAAATTCGGCTCAGGGTTTTGTGTGAACACCCATGAAAAACGGTCCACTGTTTCGTTCAAACCGCCGCGCTTCCGCCGCACGAGGTAGGCATGTGCCGCGGAAGCGCCGCGGTTTGTCGTCTTCTCTGCATCGTTTTTCGTGCAGTGTGTGTCTGTGTTGGTTTTGGGATTTTTGAAATATATTATATGTGCCCAGATTTTCCAGAAAAGAAATTTCCTTTTGGGGTCCTATAATTCCGTATTTTTTTCCGAACTTCACTGCACTTTGACTATGATGGTTATATCTGTGATGTTTGCATGTATTGAACGTCGGCTAATCGCTATAAGTCGATTGGTCGGGGTTATACATGATCTGTGTTTGATGCTGGAATGTGTATATAAATATGTTGGATTGTCGTGGGTGAATAGCCGGGGTTGTGAGACGAGAGTTTTCTTTTCTTCCAATTCATGTAAATTTGTAAATTGATGTAACAATTATTTGTATGGCCGCACAACCGGGTCGGGGTTGTAGCCGTCATTGTATAATTTCTTTTTACTGTTTTTGCTCCTAGGATAGACCCATGGAGGGGTGCACAAACTACCGGGTATGCCGAAGTGTCGAGTGGCCTACTCATGGAGATGAGGGAGGTTGCTACGCTTCGGGTACTTGGCGGGTAGTTTGCCGCACCCGTAGGGGTCTTGGGTGGGGTATTGGCTATTCACCGCGACCGTGTAATCTGTTTTTGTTACAGGCTCGTACAAATTACAGATTCCTAGTATATCCAATGTATTTATCTGTGATCTGAAATGTTTATCATTGCAGTATATCTATATATGATATTATTTAGGCGTTGCTTATGTTTTACAGACGCGCTAGCCCAGCCCCCGCTCTGTCGTTAGTTAAGTAACCTAACGGGTAATGACGGGGCCCAGTGGCGAATGCGAATGGCATAAGCGTACGTCATATTTTGGTTGTTTTCTGCAATGGTAGGATTAAATGATGGGACGCATTAAAAGAACTAATGCAAGAATATCATGCATTAAAAGAACTAATGCAAGTAAAACATGCATTAAAAGAACTAATGCAAGAAAATAAACCAAGTATAAGTCGTTGGAACACTTTCGAAAAACCACTCGGTTCTTTTCAAAAACAAACTTTTAAAATGCGGAGTTTGAGCCACTCCATTTAAAAGCTATCTCGTTCCATCGACTAAATCAAGTTCACTACGTTCACGGTTTTGCCAAAACCATTCGTAGCCCTCCGTCGTTTCATATGAATATTCAACAGTATTCAAGCTGTGTTTGTTGGCCTTAGTCAAGGCACAGTGATTGGTAGCTGGTGGACATTCATATGTTGCATAGATAGATGCGTTGGTTTGGGACAGTCGTATTACTTTGTTGGCCTTAGTCAAGGGTATATACGGATGGATTCAAATTAACCTGGACAACGACGAGTAGAACTTGACATGTGACTTATGATTTGTTGGCCTTAGTTAAGGTCATAAGAGCATGGGGCAAAAATCCACATCGGGAGTTTCAAAAGAACTGAAACTTGCTAGCAATGCATACCATTTGGAGTGTGATGATTCTGGTAGGATTCCTTCAGTTTTGTCACGCAATGATATTTGGATCCCGATCCTACTGTGAGTATATGCTACTCCTCAGGAAATTTCTCACTAAACGATCAATGCTATAAACCTAGTAGGTGCCTAGAAAGGTGTTAGCGGGGCTACGCCCCCAGGGAAAAGAGGTTCTTTAATTAAGGAACTTCGCGAAAGCGTTGGAAAACCTCCCTCGAAGTACCGACACCGGCCTGGCTGAACGGTTAAGCAAGTATTGTGCGGTGGGATTGATCCCGACTAATTCTTCCTTTATGGTTTGAGGAGGGATTCGAGAAACAGTGGGAGCCATCCTGTTTAGACAAACTAAAATCCACTTTAAACTTGCAAGAGCATCATGCTGAGTGTTTCTTCTTCTCTCTCTTAAATGCAGCGACCCTGTGACCGCACCTAGGTTACATCTAGATAATAATATGACTGAACCGACTGTTATGACTGGCAAAGGTCTGTCCAGATGTCCATTGCCCACGACAAGCTGGGACACCTCTTAACTAATCAAAACCCTGCTGTCTCAGGTCCAGTTTCCCATGTCACGGATGTTTACATCCACAGGACATCGGAAAGGGATTGTGCGAAATCCAAGTGCCTCGTGTTAGCCTCAGTTGATGGTACAAACCAGAGGCAGCACGAGAAGATGGACTCAGTTTCCATCTTCCTCCATAACAAAGTTTTATATGGAGAGCAATCTCATATCGCAAGATATGAGACCTCGAACGAATTGCTTCAAGAGAGGTTGGCAGTCGGGTCATCTGTAAGGGGCAACGTCCTTACAGAGACCAGCTATATTGAGCTCACGGACCTGGAGACCACGTTGGAGAATGGGTCAAGTACTGACCTAATTCTACAGTCCCTGCCCTCTGCTTATACCCTGAAAGAAACCAGGGAAGAAAAAGGAAAAGCAAGGGCAAAAGTTTCAGGACTGGATATAGTAAAAGAGGGACGTTCCTATTGTAACGGGAATGAACTATGGCAGAGAGATTGCAGGGCTTGTAAAGCCAGTAGCCAGAATTCGAAGCATGTTGTGGCTTCGGCTTCGAGTGTGTTGGTAATTGAGAACTGTTTGTCAGTTAACCCTACTTCCTGGGTATTGGATACCGGATCAGGATCTCACATCTGTAATTCGTTACAGGGTCTGAGAAACCGTAGGGTTATCAGGAAAGGTGATATGACTCTCAGGGTTGCTAACGGAATGAGCATGGATGCTGTATCCGTAGGGGAATATCACCTAGGACTGACAACTGGGCAGATATTGATTCTGCGTGACTGTTTGTATGTACCAGGTGCGACTTGCAATATCATATCTGTATCCTTACTTTCTAAGGAAGGATATGATTTTGCTTTTGTAAGCGATGTAGTAAACATCCACCTAAATCAAGCACTGATTGGGTCAGGTACATTAAATAACGGTATATACGTATTGAATCAAGCTCAGATATTCAGTGTCCAGAACACACTTAAAAGAAAGTCTCCAGAATTAAATCAGGCTTTCTTATGGCATTGTAGACTGGGTCACATCAATGAGACACGGTTGACTAAGTTACATAAAGAAGGATACTTGGATCCGTTCGAGTACCAGTCTTATGCCACTTGTGAATCTTGTCTCATGGGAAAGATGACAAAGACTCCGTTCACTGGACACGGAGTAAGAGCGAGCGAGCTCTTGGGACTTTTACACAGTGACGTGTGTGGTCCAATGTCTACACATGCGCGAAGCGGTTATTCATACTTCATTACTTTCACAGATGATTTCTCTAGGTTTGGACATGTCTTCTTAATGAAGCACAAATCCGAAGCCTTTGAGAAATTTCGAGAATATAAGAATGAAGTAGAAAAACAAACAAGCAAAAGTATCAAGATCCTAAGATCGGATCGAGGTGGTGAATACTTGAGTGCCGAGTTTCTGGACTACTTAAAAGAGAATGGAATTCTCTCTCAGCGTACTCCTCCAGACACACCACAACACAACGGTGTATCGGAAAGAAGGAATCGAACCCTATTAGATATGGTTCGTTCCATGATGAGTAAGGCTGAGTTACCGCGATCTTTCTGGGGATATGCACTGGAAACGGCTGCACATCTCTTGAACCAAGTTCCTACTAAGACAGTGCCTACCACACTATATCAGATGTGGAGTGGGAAGAAACCCTGTCTTAAATCCTTTAAGACATGGGGATGTCCGGCTTTTGTAAAAAAGAAGCATGCGGACAAGCTCGAGGCACGCTCAGTACAGTGCAAGTTTGTGGGATACCCAAAGAACTCCAAGGGGTATCTTTTCTATTACGCAGAGGAGCAAAAAGTCCTTGTTTCTCGTCATGCCCGCTTCATGGAAACTGAGTTTTTAGAAAATCAGATAAGTGGGAGCGCAATAGAACTGGAAGAAATTCCAGAACCATAAGCTATTACTGAAACCTTAGTAGAACCAGAAGGTTCAGGGGAACCGGACATTCCTACGCCGCTCCGCAGGAGTAGTAGGCAGTCTCATCCGCCCGAGAGATACTACGGTTTTCTCATAGACGGGGATAGAGAGGATTGCATCATAGATTATGATGAGCCTACTAGCTTCCAGCAAGCCATTCAGAGCGGTGACTCGGTAAAATGGCTGGATGTAATGCGGACCGAGATGGAGTCCATGTACACCAACAAAGTTTGGACTTTGGACTTTGCTCCAGAAGGGGTAAAACACGTAGGCTGGAAATGGATCTTCAGAAAGAAGATTGGTGTAGATGGGCAGGTTGAAACCTATAAAGCTAGGCTCGTTGCAAAGGGTTTTCGTCAAAGACCTGGTTTGGACTATGACGAGACTTTTTCTCCGGTAGCCATGCTTAAATCCATTCGGATCCTTCTTGCCATTGCTGCCTTCCATGATTATGAGATCTGGCAGATGGACGTTAAGACGGCTTTCCTAAATGGAAATTTAGAAGAGTGCGTCTATATGGATCAGCCAGAGGGATTCAATCAGAGTGGGAGTAGCGGTAAAGTGTGCAAGTTGCTCAAGTCCATCTATGGACTTAAGCAGGCATCGCGGAGTTGGAACATCTGCTTTGATGATACTGTCAAAGAATTCGACTTTGTCAAAAACCCAGATGAACCATGCATTTACAGTAAGATTGTAGGGAGAAATGTGGTATTCCTCGTCTTGTACGTCGATGACATTCTCCTAATAGGAAATGATATTCCTATGCTACAGTCAGTCAAAGGATTCTTGTCACAGAGGTTCTCCATGAAGGACCTGGGCGATGCCAACTACATTCTGGGGATCCAGATCTATCGTGATAGATCTAAAAGGATGTTGGGACTTTCACAGTCAAGGTACATCGACACCATACTGAAACGATTCAGTATGGAAGATTCCAAGCGCGGTAATCTACCGGCTTGTCACGGAATCACCCTCTCCAAAGAGATGTCTCCCAAGACTGATTTGGAAAGGGCTCGCATGTCATCAATACCCTACGCATCTGCGGTAGGCTCTATTATGTATGCGATGTTATGCACCAGACCAGAGGTAGCATACGCATTGAGCGTTGTAAGCCGGTATCAGTCGGACCCAGGGGAGAAACACTGGATAGCAATAAAGAACATTCTCAAGTACCTGAGAAGGACTAAGGAGATGTTCTTGGTGTATGGCGGAAAAGACCTCCGGATTGAGGCCTTTGCTGACTCCAGCTTCCAGAGTGACAAGGATGACTCCAAGTCCATGTCGGGTTATGTCTTTACCCTCAATGGAGGGGCGGTTTGCTGGAAGAGTTCCAAGCAGGAAACCGTTGCTGACTCAACCATGGAAGCGGAGTACATAGCTGCTTGCGATGCCGCAAAGGAAGCTGTCTGGATGAAGAAGTTCCTCACGGAACTTCAGGTGGTTCCTACCAGTGTTGATCCAATACCGCTGTATTGTGACAACAACGGTGCTATAGCTTTAGCGAAGGAACCCAGGTCCCATCAGAAGTCTAGGCACATTTTGAGGCGGTTCCACCTGATCAGGGAGATCATTGATCGCCGGGAGATCGAGGTAAAGAGAGTAAAATCAGAAGATAACACTGCAGATCCATTCACCAAGGCCTTGCCCCAGACTCAGTTCGAGCGGCTGATCGAGATGATAGGTCTTCGATACGCCAGTACATGGCCTTAGTGCAAGTGGGAGATTGTTAGTGTATATGCCCTAGAGGCCATTACTGTATCATACTAGTATGTATATTACTTAATGGAAGCTTGGGATATTCACCTTGTATTGACAATCTTGCTCAAAATAGTAGTATGCTACTTGGTTTGTTTCTACTTCAATGTGTACATGTGTTTATTTTAGTATATCACCTATACACATTAGTGGAGCCCTTAGGATCTTTGCTTGATTACCAGCGATGTGATGGCCGTCACACTAGTGGGGCTGGGTAATCTATAAGCACATCCTTATGCAGGTCCCTGGTCGCAGGACTATCGAGACAGGGCATCGATACTCCGGAGTAGACCAGCGCATGCGCTTCTCATCCCAGTGTGGGAGACGGTCTGTCCCACAGCCGTCAGTACGTCGTACTTGAGATAGTATGCGGGTGCTCGTTAGGTTACGGGTACACTGGACAGGACTCGTCGGGAACTGACTAGTTGGTATTATACCTATCGTCAGTTATCAGTTCCCAGGTGACATGAGTACAGCTTAGTCCGCTGACTTGACACTGTCACTTCGCCTCGGGTGTGTTCCCACTGTACTTTGATCACTACCCTACCACGGCTCAAAGGAGTCGTGCGAACAGGTGGTGGTTGGGTGCAGTCCCGAAGCACTTGGAGGCAGTGACGGTTAGACAGGATTCGTCTCTCCCGGTATTGGGGGTTGACATCGCGCTGTGTCTAGGAGAGCCATTACACGAGTAGTCCCTGGCCAGGGTAAACGAGATATACTGGTAGGTTTCCAGTGTTATCTCAGGGTGTTTTGGGCTTCGCTCCGGCACGACTTGTACCGCTATTGGGGGACTGACGTTTACCGCCCCCTAGGCCCGCCATGCGATGTATCAGACGAACAGACCGGACTGTATGGAGAATGTCACACTCAGGCTCAGTAGGAGTTCAGATGGGTTTCGCCTCGTCGGTCTTCTTGTCGGCATTACCTGGGGACCGTTACGCACAGCTAGTGCCGCTTGCGGTCTGTGGTTAAACCCACTGCCAGCGTAGTGTCGAGTCTTTAGAGTCCCACACAGAAAGCTTTTCGCCTTTAGGCAAAAGAGTAGAGGTCGCATGGTATTGCGACAGGTCGCATGGTTTTGCGACAGGGTTCGGTCACATCCGTGCACTTGTGCACGTACAGTGTCCGGACTGTTTACACTAGCGGGCTTTGGTTTAAGCCAGATCATAGTGTATCTTATGGGATTGGATTTATCCAGTTTGCATTCGTGTTCCTCGGAACGCGGATGCGGGTGTGTATGCACAGTTGACAGGGAGGCACAGACAGCGGATTCTCATTAGGGTTGTTGACAGTTGACCGTTGACTATTTGACTTTTTGCTCAACCCTAATGAGAATATGATATGTGATTAACTATTATATTAATTAAGTATTATGGTGACTTGGTTGTTGACTTTGTTGACTTGTTGACTTTTGTTGACTTGTTGACTTTGTTGACCGGTTGACTAGGCTTGACTAGTTGACCATCATGATAACCATGGTTATCATTTCATGCCAAAGACTTTTACTTGCTTGTTCATTTGAGTAAAATGAGTGCATGACATGATAAGGTTATGGTTGCTTCAACCATCACATAAGACTTTTATTGATATGATGAGTTATGATTACATTGGATTATGAGAGGGTGAGAGACAAAAGAGAGCCTCATTCTTTCTTGCTCATTCTCTCTCTTGTTCTTGAGCTCTCCTTTTGCTCTCACCCTCAACCTCTTGCTCCCTCTCTTGATCCTATGGTTCTATTGTCTCATGAGTTGAGAATCAAGAACCATAGATAAAATCCCATTCTATTTCTTCTCTACTCATTCTAGTTCACTAGGTTTAGCAAACCAAGTGAACTAGTTTCTTCAAAGAACGAAGAAGGAGCTAAAGGTTGGAGCTTTCAAGTGGATCTATCTTCGGCGTACGGAGACGACGAGAAGGAGCCATCGGACCACCATCGGAGCTTGAAGAGAAGGATTTCAAGACAAGTTAAGGTATAACCATCTCCATCCGAGTAGATAACTCTCTTTAGCAAAGTTTGCTAGTTTTAGTTTAGTTAAAGATCCCGACTTTGCTTAGTCCATGTTGCTCTTTCCGCTAAAAATTTGATTTTTATACCGTTTCCGCCTCCCCGTAAGAACCGGGGGTCGCAACGTGGACTTACACTCCCTACTACCTTCTTGTTTATACAAGGTTCATCTACCATTTTGATGATGTCAAACTCTTTGACTAATTCATCAAAACAGACGTTCCAACTCCGCGATGCCTGCTTTATCCTATAAAGCATCTTGTACACGTTTCCGCTGCTCCCACTGTCTACGAGGCCCTCTGGCTGTGTACTTATAGACGCTCTCTTCCAAATCATCATTTAGAAAAGCAGTCAAGACACCCAACCATCAGATATCGTAGTCATGGTATGTAGCCGTGGCAAGTAGGATCTGGATGGACTTAAGCATAGATCCTTAGAAAAGGTTTCAACATAATCCACACCTGGTCAATGATGCAAACCTTTAACAAGTCTAGCTTTGAAAGTCTCAACCTTTCCATTTACACCAAGTAATCTTCTCAAGATATACTTGCTCCTGATGGGGATTTAACCCTTCAGATATAGCAACTAAAGTCCATACTTTGTTGGTGTACATGGATTCCATCTCAGATCGCTAAACATCCAGCCATTCTTATAGAGTCTTACTCTCGATGGCCAGCTCGAAACTAGTTGGGTCATCATCTCATGATGCAATCCTCGCTCCCACTGTCATAGAGAAATCGAAGTATCTCTCAGGTGGGTGAGAAACCCTACTAGATCGGCGGAGAGGCTGAGGTTCATTGGTAACTATTGAATCCTTTGGTTCTACCAAATCATCTGCTGTAGTTTGTATAGCTGGAACACTTCCAGTTCTACATAACAGACTTTGCCTCGAGCTTGTCCGGATTTTGCTTTTAGACATAGGCCGGACAACCCCAAATCTTAACTAACTTAAGAAATGGGCTCTTCCTTTTCCATATCACATATGAACTGGTAGGCAACTGATTTGATTGGAACCCTATTCAATAGGTATGCAACTTCATAAGTGCATAACTCCCAAAGGAAAAAGGTAACTCAGAAGTACTCATCATAGAGCACACCATATCAAATAGGGTGTATCTGCTCCGCCCCGATATACTATCGTGCCATGGTGTATTCGGAGGAGTAATGCTGAGAGAGAATCTCATTCTCCTTTAGAATAGTCCAAGAATTCCGTGTACAAGTATTCTCCTCCTTGATCACATCAAAAGACATAATACTTATAATCGTTTTGGTTCTCTACTTCTAACTTATATTCCGTGAATATCTCAAAAGGTTCGGACTTGTGTTTCAACAGGAACATATGTCTGAATTTTGAGAGATTATCAGAGAATATAACGAAGTACAAAGAACCAGTCCTGGCATATGTAGACAGGGGACCTACATACATCAACATGTATCATCCCAAGAGTTCACTAACTCTTTCTCTGTTTCCAGTAAACGGAGCTATGGTCATCTTATCTCTGTGACATGACTGGCAAGTTTCATAAGATGTAAATTCAAACTGATTTAAATATGCATCTATATGTAACTTCAGCTAGTCGGGTCGCATTGATATGACCTAGTCTACAATACCTTAAGAAGAATTCGTTCATTTCTGAACTCTTCCTCTTGTGTGTGTTCTGTATACTAAAGAACTGTAGTTTGATTTAGAACATCAATGCTTTTAGATAACGTGCCTGAACCGATCAACTTTTGATATAGGAAATGTTCAAAACATTATCCAACAATACAAAATTATATCATTTCTTTACTAATAAAGAGACTGATATGATTTTGTATATCAGGTTCGGTATCTAACAACATTCGTTCAGAATCAATGTATTGGTAATACAGGGTGACAGTGACCAACAGACTTGGCTGCAACAATTGCCCCGTTTTCTGCCTCATGAAACTTATCACCCGTTCTCAGTTCTCTACCTTTCTGTAGCCCTATGTAACATATTACATATCTGGGATCCTGATCTGGTATCACATACCCAGGACGTAAAGGATACTGAGAAACAGTTCTCTGTAATGAACACACCCGAAGATGATGCATCAGCATGCACTCTCTTCGTTTGGGCGGCACGGGAATTCTGGTAATCCCCTATTTCCTGCTCTGTCTTATAACAATTATAAGTTGGAGCGGGACCAACGTTCCCCAGCTCAGTATAACAAGCGGGTTCGGTCAATATTCCGTATTATTATCTTGATTAAGGCGTGATATGGTCTCTACCAGGAGAGAGAGAGAAGAAAACACTCAGCGTGCGCTCTTGCAAGATCGGATTGGTTATTATTTTATCTAATCAGGATGGCTCCCACTGCTTTTTATCAAATCTTCCTTCAAACCCTAAAAGGAAAGACTAGCCGGGATTAATTACACACTACAGGTTCGCCAATCTTTCAGCCAGGCCAGTGTCGGTACTTTGAGGGAGGTCCCCCGTGCTTTCGCACGAACCTAATTAATGTAAACCTCATTTTCCCAGAGGCGTAACCCCGTTGACACCTTTCTAGACACCTACTTGATCAGCTAATTGTAATGTATAAAACTCTCCCAGAAGTAACTCTTACTCGCAGCGGGTATCGGGATCCAACTATCTCATAGAAGGTATGCAATCTCATTGCAAATTTCAACACTTGAAATTCCCGATAATCTTTTGCCCCTAACCTCCTATGACCTTGACAAAGGCCAACAAACCATAGGATGCTAGTCAAGTTCAACCCGTCATTTCCTGATTGAATTAAACCCACCCGCACGGCCTTTGACAAAGGCCAACAAGGTCGCACTACTACCCTAACTCAATCTGCATCATATGCTTAAGCAGATAAGCACCAGTTACCTACAGCACACTGCGCCTTGACAAAGGCCAACAAACGCAGCACGAATACTAACTACTACTTATCTGAAATGACGGAGGGCTACGACAGGTTTTTCTGAAAACCCATTGCGTAATGAACTTGATATCGTTGTAGGATCGAATGAATTTTGAAATGGAGTGTTTTTGAGGCTTTTCTAGTTTTGCTAAAGGAGTCACTCCCGGTGAAGGGATCGTCGGTCCTTTCCTCGTCGAATGAGGTGCGGGATATATCATATATATCACTGTGCAAAGCAAAAACTTAAAAGCAATCAAAAAACAAACCGAGTGTGTAGCATCTGCCAGTTATTGCTAAAGGAGTCACTCCCGGTGAAGGGATCTCGGTCCTTTCCTCATCGAATAAGGTGCAGGATATATCTCATATACCGCTGTGCAAAGCAAGAACTGTAGCTACCTGTTTTATTTTGAAATTCGATTCTACAACATCTTAGGTTTCTTTTATTTCATTAATCACATTAATGAAGTCCCATCATTTAAGTACCTAAACATCACAGATAAATACGACGTACACTTATGCCATCCGCATTCGCCTCGATGTCCCCTCGTGCACCGTTAGGTTAGGTAACTAACGGCAGAGCAGGGCAGGGCTAGCACGGGTGTAAAACATAAGTAACGTCTATATAATATATCATATATACTATATGTTGTATCTATCACAGAACATCACATGATCACATCACAGATATCGCAGCAGAAGAAACATATGAAATATTGGATATACTAGGACGTCCGTGTTTTCAATACGAGCCAGTATAAAACACGGATTCCACGGTCGCGATGAATAGACAAACCCACACCCCTAGACCCCTACGAGAGTGGCAAGCAACCCTACCAATTCTAGAGTTAGGAGACCCGGACTCGACTCCTCGAGTTGGTCTCCCACTGGCCTCCAGAACCCGGTTACTTGTGCTCCTCTCCTTGGGTCTATCCTAGTGCGGAAAAGTAAATAATATACAAACGGTGACTACTTCCGCAACCTGGAAGCGCCCCAATAAAAGAATATTACATACAAGTTTTTACATGAATGAAAATGAAAAACACTCATCTCACATAAAAACCCCCGGCTATTCAAACACGACGATCCAATATAACATATCCAGTAACACATAACATCATATGTCATCAACGTAAGTAAATATGCGCATCCCAATTGTCGTTGACATATAGCAACGAAACCGGCGATATCACATATTACACTTACGGTCACAGAAAAGAAAGTGTAAAACTACAACAGTTGGAATCCGCAACCACCTCAGACATCACATGCCTGACCAAATGAATTTCTTTAGACATCGCATGCCTAAAAATTATAAACCCCGCATTTTAGTCTCAAAATCGAAAACACTTTTCAATATCAAGTCGGGCAATTCAACAAGATTCCCGACATCCTGATCGAATGCTCGTCGCAAACTTCAGTAGACGGCCGCACCCCCGATACCGTCGACGAAGTGCACCAAGGCGGAACACCGCTACCGCGAGCACCCGAACGGATGCTTTCGGCGACGGGGTTCTCCTACAGTCACTTGGTCGGGGCTATGGAGTGAGGCTATCTATTAAGTTTACCCGGCGAGTATCCGCGTACGCTACGTGATTGCTACGGACTTTTGATCACATCAAAATTCCGTGGCAACCGATCAAGTGAGACTAAAGTGCTATGTTTATAACATTCATTCAGTTATCACATAACTTATTGTGAATTCCAATTATTGTATCCCATTCCGGATAAATAGAAAATGTCAAACTTTCCGATTGGACAATCGAACACCCAAGTTTTCCCGATACAGATCAACACATGAAATAAGTCTAACAACATTCAGTTCGTGCCTGAGTACCGACGGTCCAGCCGTAGAAGGGTCAAGCCAACGCCTCACATGTGGCACGCCGTACTGCCCCAAACCCGAAGGTTCAAAGGGCAGTTCAAGACGGTCACATAATCGAGTTAAGGTTTGTTGTCTTCTAGAGGGTCCATCGAGTTACTTGCACTACTTAGAACGTCGTTAAACTACGGAAAGATCCAACACTTGGAAATTTCCCGACAGGGGAAAAATTGGGTATTTATATCCGGTCGAACTTTTTAACATATTCTAAAAATTATCTAGAAAGCCACACAGACAAAATTTGATACTCCGATCGATACACCGAATCCCCAAAACAACCCAGAACATTCAACTCTGGAATAAATTTTAAATATTCCCATAAAATCCAGAATAATTAAATAGGAATTACTGTGCAGAAAATATGTGATGACGTCACAACCTAGCCGCGGAACCGCCGCAGAAGCTGGGCTTCGCCGCGGTTCCGCGCTCTGTTCGATGAATCTTTCGCCTGAGTTTGCACAGTAATTCTTATAATTATTTATTGAATTTTTTAGGCATTTTTAATACACAAAAATCCGCATTTTCGGAAAAAATCCAGAGAGCATATTCCGGTTTGGGTTTTCGTGTCGTTCGGACATCAAATTCCGTCTAGACTTCGCCTAAGGCTCTAGCTAGGCTCTGATACCACTGTAGGGTTCCTAGGCACTCTCAAGAGGTCTCGCAAGGCATCAACCATGCCAATTTCAAAAATTCTAGGTGCCGAGAGACCCGACTACGGATCGTTTGCTAGAAAACTAGGCGAAAAAGCTAACTAGTTAACACTTAACTATGAGAATCGGAAATACAACCTTTGTAGATCCGGTGCTCCACCTCCACGGCTCCGAGATGAGGTCCTCTCCGCTGTCCAAAAAGAATCCGGGCTCTAGCGTCGACTTCATCGGAGAATAAGCGAGCTAGGTCGTCGATGTCCATGCCGAAGATGATCTACGTCGAGACATCGCTAAATCAAGCTCCGACTTCACCAAGTCAAGAAACTTGTGAAGAAAACACACTCTACTACTTGGCAAGAGGTAGAGGATGAAGAAATAGGAAGTGGGTAGACTTTAGAATTGGATTTCTCACTTGTTTCCATCAATCACCATTGATGGAGCTTGGTTTTCTTCAAAGAAGAATGAAGAAGAAGAAGAGCAACAAGAAGATAAGTATTATGATAAGAATAAAAGAATAAATAAAAATCCATTCTTATCATAATTCTCACCATGGTTAGTTGTAGAGAATTAACTTGAGTTAATTGAATTTGTTAGGGTTAAGCATGAGACAAAATGGTGACTAAGTCAAAAGTTCATGAAGCTTCATGAAAGAAAACAAAAGAAGCCACCATTCTATTTTATGCAATTTATTTTCCAAAAATAAAAACAAATGAATAAATGAATAATCAAATAAAAACCCTAACCATTTCTTTAACCAAGGTTTAATTCTTTACACAAACCCTAATTTGCATGTATCATCAAATATGATACAAACATGTGCATAAAAGTATATCACATATACAACTTGCACAATCCAAGTGAGAAAATCCATTTAAAGTGAACCAGTACTAGTTAATGCAAAGTAATATATCAAATATATAATTATACATTAAATCATTAAATCAACACTTGATTCAATGATCCGGTCATGTCGCACACAACCGACTAGTATACAATGTATCGGCTTATCGAATCAACGCTTGAATCGATAACTAGGTTATATCGCATACAACCATCCGACACATTGATCGCGAGAATGGAATACGGTATCACATACACGTATTATTCTCGGTCCCGCACATATCTCATATGCGCTCCTATTTCGTTTCGCTTGAGCCAGGAAACCTCTGTGTAGGACTCTAAAGACTCGTCAATACGCCGGCAGCAGGTGATGATCATATCAAGCACCCACAAGCCGCAAGCGGTCTGCTAAACGTAACGGCCACCCGGGTATTGAGCGATCTGAAGATCGACGAGCAAGCCCGCTTACACTCCAGTGAATCCAACCAGTAACACTACCGTACAGTCCGGTCTGATCGTCTGATATGTCGCATATCTCGTCTAGGGGTGGTAAACGTCAGACCCCAATAGCTCGATAAGTCGTGTCGATATGAGGTCTATAACTGTTCGAGAAACTACTGGTAACACTTACCAGTAAATCTCAGCAACCCTGGCCAGGGATTTCCTGTTATAGCCAATCGAACACTGCGCAACATCAACCCCCTATACCGGGAGAGACGAATCCCCTCCTATCGCTCATTGCCTCCATGTGACTCGGGACTGTACCCAAAAACCACCGTTTTGCACGCCCTCTTGGACGTGGTAAGATGGAAATCAAAGCACAGTGGGAACCACACAAGACTCTATGACGATCTCGGATCAACAGACTACTCTGTACCAGTGTCACCAGAGAACTGCCATCTGACGTGAGGTATAATACCATCTGGGAGTTCTCGGCGAGTCCGTCCAGTGTACCCAGTCTCTACTGAGCACCCGTATATCATCTCTGATGTCAAACACCAATGGATATGGGATCATCCATCGCCCATCTGTATGGGTCGAGAAGGTACACGCTAGTCTACTCTGGTATATCGATGCCCCGTCTCGATACACCCACGACTAGGGACTTTGAAGGATGTACTTATGGACTACCATGTCCCCACTAGTATGATCCGCATCATAGTCCAGGTAGTCAAGTACAGATCCTAAGGGCTTTACCAACATGTAACAGAGAGACAATCAGCATACACGTTAAGGTAAAGGGTAACCAGATAGCATACTATCATGTCGAGCAAGAGAGTCCTCCCTATATATGTCCCAGCATCCACTACAATATACATCCAATGTACAGTAATGGCCTCTAGGGCATACATATAACTAACAATTAAAAAGGATAAATTATCTCAATACTTATCATAACCTAACTCTAGTTAAGTGTAGAGAATAGACCATGGTTTTCTTAAATGGTTAGGGTTAAGAATGAAGACAAGAAAGGTGACTAAGTCAAAGGTTCATGAATCTTCAACAAACAAACAAACAAAGCCACAATTCTTTCTTTATCTTATCCAAAACAAATAAATAAATAAATAAATAAGATAATCAAAATCCTAATCATTAACTTAACCATGGTTTAATCTTTACACTTAACCAAGTTAACATGTATCATCAAACATGATACAAACAAGTGCACAAAAGTATATCGCATATACAATGCGCACATCCGAGTGAGAAAATCCATCTTAAGTGAACCGATACTAGTTAACGCAAAGTAATATATCAAATATATAATTATGCATTAAATCATTAAATCAACACTTGATTTAACGATCCGGTCATATCGCATATAACCGACTAGTATCGAATGTATCGGTTTATCGAATCAACCCTCGATTCGATAACTAGGTTATATCGCATACAACCATTCGATACATTCATCGCGAGAATAGAATACGGTATCACATACACGCATTATTCTCGGTCCCGCACATATCTCATATGCGCTCCTATTTCGTTTCGCTTGAGCCAGGAAACCTCTGTGTAGGACTCTAAAGACTCGTCAATACGCCGGCAGCAGATGATGATCATATCAAACACCCACAAGCCGCAAGCGGTCTGCTAAACGTAACGGCCACCCGGGTATTGAGCGATCTGAATATCGACGAGCAAGCCCGCTCACACTCCAGTGAATCCGACCAGTAACACTACCGTACAGTCCGGTCATGATCGTCTGATATGTCGCATATCTCGCCTAGGGGTGGTAAACGTCAGACCCCAATAGTTCGATAAGTCGTGTCGATATGAGGCTCATAACGGGTCGAGAAACTACTGGTAACACTTACCAGCAATTCTCTGAGCAGCCCTGGCCAGGGACTTCCTGTTATAGCCAATCGAACACTGTGCAACATCAACTCCCTATACCGGGAGAGACGAATCCCCTCCTATCGCTCATTGCCTCCATGTGACTCGGGACTGTACCCAAAAACCACCGTTTTGCACGCCCTCTTGGACGTGGTAAGATGGAAATCAAAGCACAGTGGGAACCACACAAGACTCTATGACGATCTCGGGTCAACAGACTACTCTGTACTAGTGTCACCAGAGAACTGCCATCTGACGTGAGGTATAATACCATCTGGGAGTTCTCGGCGAGTCCGTCCAGTGTACCCAGTCTCTACTGAGCACCCGTATATCATCTCTGATGTCAAACACCAATGGATATGGGATCATCCATCGCCCATCTGTATGGGTCGAGAAGGTATACGCTAATCTACTCTGGTTTATCGATGCCCCGTCTCGATACACCCACGACTAGGGACTTTGAAGGATGTACTTATGGACTACCTTGTCCCCACTAGTATGATCCGCATCATAGTCTAGGTAGTCAAGCACACATCCTAAGGGCTTTACCAACATGTAACAGAGAGACAATCAGTATACACGTTAAGGTAAAGTTCAACCAGATAGCATACTATCATGTCGAGCAAGAAAGTCCTCCCTATATATGTCCCAGCATCCACTAGAATATACATCCTATGTACAGTAATGGCCTCTAGGGCATACATATAACTAACACTTGAACTGCCCTTTGAACCTTCGGGTTTGGGGCAGTACGGCGTGCCACATGTGAGGCGTTGGCTTGACCCTTCTACGGCTGGACCGTTGGTACTGAGGCATGAAGTGAATGTCTTTGAACCTATTTCATGTGTTGAACGGTTTCGGGAAAACTTGGGTGTTCGAATGTTCGATCGGAAAGTTTAATATTTTCTATTTATCCGGAATGGGATACAATAATTGGAATTCACAAACAGTTATGAGATAACTGAATGAATGTTATAAATCTAGCGGTTTAGTCTCATTTGATATTGAAAAGAGTTTTCGATAATGGGACTAAAATGCGGGGTTTATAATTGTTAGGCATGTGATGTCTAAGTATTTCATTTGATTAGGCATGCGATGTCTAAAGAGGTTGCGAATTCCAACTGTTGTAGTTTTATACTTTCTTTTCTGTGACCGTAAGTGTAATATGTGATATCGCCGGTTTCGTTGCTATATGTCAACGACAATTGGGATGCGCATATTTACTTACGTTGATGACATGTGATGTTATGTGTTGCTAGATATGTTATATTGGATCGTCGTGTTCGAATAGCCGGGGGTTTTTATGTGAGATGAGTGTTTTTCATTTTCATTCATGTAAAAACTTGTATGTAATATTCTTTTATTGGGGCACTTCCAGGTTGCGGAAGTTGTCACCTTTTGTATATTATTTACTTTTCCGCATTAAGATAGACCCAAGGAGGGGAGCACAAGTAACCGTGTTCTAGGGTCCAGTGGGAGACCATCTCGAGGAGTCGAGTCCGGGTCTCCTAACCCTAGAATTGGTAGGGTTGCTTGCCGCTCTCGCAGGGGTCTAAGGGTGTGGGATTGGCTATTCATCACGACCGTGGAATCCGTGTTTTATAATGGCTCGTATTGAAAACACGGACGTCCTAGTATATCCAATGTTTCATATGTTTCTTCTGCTGCGATATCTGTGATGTGATCATATGATGTTCTGTGATAGATACAGTATATAGTATATATGATATATTATATAAACGTTACTTATGTTTTGCACCCGTACTAGCCCTGCCCTGCTCTGTCGTTAGTTACCTAACCTAACGGTGCACGAGGGGACATCTAACCTAACGGTGCACGAGGGGACATCGAGGCGAATGCGGATGGCATAAGTGTTCGTCGTATTTATCTGTGATGTTTAGGTGACTTAAATGATGGGACTTCATTAATGTGATTAATGAAAGAAAAGAAACCTAAGATGTTGTAGAATCAAATTTTAAACAAAACAGGTAGCTACAGTTCTTGCTTTGCATAGCGGTATATATGATATACCCTGCACCTTATTCGATGAGGAAAGGACCGAGATCCCTTCACCGGGAGTGACTCCTTTAGTAATAACTGGCAGATGCTACACACTCGGTTTGACTTTTGATTGCTTCTATAGTTTATGCTTTGCACAGCGATATATATGATATATCCCGCACCTCATTCGACGAGGAAAGGGCCGACGATCCCTTCACCGGGAGTGACCCCTTTAGCAAAACTAGAAAAGCCTCAAAATCACTCCATTTCAAAACTTCATTCGATTCTACAACGATATCAAGTTCATTACGCAATAGGTTTTCAGAAAAACCTGTCATAGCCCTCCGTCATTTCAGATAAGAACTGTTTAGTATTCGTGCTGCGTTTGTTGGCCTTTGTCAAGGCGTAGTGTGCGGTAGCTGAATAGTGCTTATCTGCTTGTACATGTGATGCAGATTGATTCAGGGTAGTCGTACGACCTTGTTGGCCTTTGTCAAGGGTCGTGCGGGTGGGTTTGATTCAATCAAGAAATGACGGGTTGAACTTGACTAGCATCCCATGATTTGTTGGCCTTTGTCAAGGTCATAGGACGCTAGGGGCAAAATATTATCGGGAATTTCAAGTGTTGAAATTTGCAATGAGATTGCATACCTTCTATGAGATAGTTGGATCCCGATACCCACTGTGAGTAAGTGTTACTCCTGGGAGAGTTTTACACATTGCAATTAGCTGATCAAGTAGGTGTCTAGAAAGGTGTCAACGGGGTTACGCCTCTGGGAAAACGAAGTTTACATTAATTAGGTTCGTGCAAAAGACGGGGGACCTCCCTCAAAGTACCGACACTGGCCTGGATGAAAGATTGGCGAACTTGTAGTGTGTAATTAATCCCGGCTAGTCTTTCCTTTTAGGGTTTGAAGGAAGATTTGATAAAAACCAGTGGGAGCCATCCTGATTAGATAAGATAATAACCAATCTGATCTTGCACGAGCATACGCTAAAGTGTTTTCTTCTCTCTCTCTCCAGGTAGCGACCATTTCATGCCCTAATAAAGATAATAATATGGATGTATTGACCGAACCCGCATGTTATACTGTGCTGGGGAACGTTGGTTCCGTTCTTTCCTATAAGAGTTATAGGACTGAGCAGGATATAGGGGAATACCAGGATTCCCATGCCACCCGAATGAAGAAAGTACATGATGATGCATTTTCTTCGGGTGTGTTCGTTACAGAGAACTGTTTCTCCATTTGCTCTACGTCCTGGGTATTAGATACCGGGTCAGGATCCCATATATGTAATCAGTTACATGGGCTTAGGAAAGGTAGAGAACTTGGAGAAGGTGATAAAGACATTAGAGTTGGAAATGGTGCAATTGTTGCAGCTAAGACTGTCGGGGAATATCACCTTGTATTACCAACTGGTAAAACATTGGTTCTGAACAAATGCTATTACATGCCGAACCTGATATGCAACATTATATCAGTTTCTTTATTGAGTAAAGAGGGATATAATTTTGTATTACAGGATAATGTTATGAACATTTTCCGTAACCAAAAGTTGGTTGGATCAAGCACGTTGTGCAATGGCATTTATGTTCTAAATCAATCCACAGTTCTAAGTATAACAAACACACACAAGAGGAAGAGTTCTGAACTGAACGAATCCTTCTTGTGGCATTGTAGACTGGGTCACATCAATATGACACGACTGGCTAAGTTACATAAGGATTGATATTTAAATCCGTTCGAATTTTCATCTTATGACACTTGCCAGTCATGTCTCAAAGGCAAGATGACCAAAACTCCGTTTACGGGACACGGAGAAAGAGTTACCGAACTCTTGGGACTAATACATAGTGATGTATGCGGTCCCATGTCTACACATGCCAGGGATGGTTCTTCATACTTCATTACATTCACTGACGATCTCTCTAGATTCGGATATGTGTTCCTGATGAAACACAAATCAGAAGCTTTTGAGAAATTTAGAGAATATAAACAAGAAGTTGAAAACCAAACTGGAAAAAGTATTAAAATCCATCGATCTGATCGAGGAGGTGAATACTTGAGCAATGAATTCCTGGACTTCCTAAAAGAGAATGGGATTCTCTCTCAGCTGACACCTCCATATACACCACAGCACAACGGTGTATCAGAACGGAGGAACCGCACCCTATTAGATATGGTGCGCTCTATGATGAGCACAGCTGAGTTACCTATTTCCTTCTGGGGATATGCGCTGGAAACAGCAGCATACCTATTGAATCAAGTTCCAACTAAATCTGTACCTACCACACCATATGAGATATGGGGTGGGAAGAGACCATGTCTTAAACGAGTTAAGATATGGGGTTGCCCCGGCCTATGTCAAAAGGCAAAATCCGGACAAACTCGAGGCACGGTCAGTTCTATGCAAGTTTGTGGGATATCCCAAACATTCACATGGATATCTTTTCTACCATACAGAGGAACAAAAAGTGTTTGTTTCTCGACATGCCACCTTTTTGGAAAAGGAATTTCTTGCAAAAGAAATTAGTGGGGATAAGGTAGAACTGGAAGAAATTCCGGCTACACAAACTCAAACTGAAGATTTAGCGGAACCAGAGGATTCAGTAGTACCCGACGAACCCCAGCCTCTCCGCCGATCTAGTAGGGTTCCTCTCCAACCTGAGAGATACTACGGTTTTCTCATGGATGGTGGGAGCGAGGATTGCATCATGGAGGATGATGACCCAACTAGCTTCGAGCAGGCCATCACGAGTAGGGACTCAGTGAAATGGCTGGATGCAATGCGGTCCGAGATGGAATCCATGTACACCAACAAAGTATGGACTTTGGATGTTGCTCCTGAAGGGGTAAAACCCATTGGGAGAAAGTGGATCTTCAAGAAGAAACTTGGTGTAGATGGGAAAGTGGAGACTTTCAAAGCTAGACTTGTTGCAAAGGGTTTTCGTCAAAGACCAGGTGTAGACTATGACGAAACCTTTTCTCCAGTGGCTATGCTTAAATCCATCCGGATCATGCTTGCCGTCGCTGCATATCATGATTACGAAATCTGGCAAATGGATGTTAAGACCGCCTTTCTAAATGGGGATTTAGAAGAGAGCGTGTACATGACTCAGCCAGAGGGCTTCGTAGACAGTGGGAGCAGCGGGAAGGTGTGCAAGCTGCTTAAATCCATTTATGGATTAAAGCAAGCATCGCGGAGTTGGAACATCTGCTTTGACGTCGTTATCAAAGAGTTTGATTTCGTCAGAAACCCAGATGAACCTTGTATTTACAAGAAGGTGGCAGAGAGTAAGGTTGTCTTCCTCGTATTGTACGTGGACGACATACTCTTGATAGGAAATGATATTCCTATGTTGCAATCGGTCAAGCTCTTCTTATCACAAAGATTCTCAATGAAAGATCTTGGTGATGCCTCCTGCATATTGGGAATTAGGATCAATAGAGATAGATCCAAACGGATATTGGGATTATCCCAATCCAGGTACATTGACACCATACTAAATAGGTTTAGTATGGAAGAATCCAAGCGTGGGAACTTGCCCACGATCTCTGGAGTCACTCTCTCCAAAGAGATGTCTCCCAAGACTGATTTGGAGAGAGCTCGCATGCAAGGGATACCCTATGCTTCGGCTGTAGGCTCTATCATGTACGCGATGCTATGTACCAGACCCGATGTAGCATACTCACTAAGTGTAGTGAGCAGGTATCAAGCTGATCCTGGAGAGAGTCACTGGACAGCTGAGAAGAGCATTCTCAAGTACTTGCGAAGGACTAAAGAGATGCTCTTGGTGTATGGTAACGGAGAACTCCAAGTGGAGTCCTTTACCGATTCGAGCTTCCAGAGTGATAAGGACGACTCTAAGTCGCAGTCGGGATTTGTCTTTACCCTCTACGGAGGGGCGGTTAGCTGGAAGAGTGTTAGTTATATGTATGCCCTAGAGGCCATTACTGTACATAGGATGTATAGTGTAGTGGATGCTGGGACATATATAGGGAGGACTTTCTTGCTCGACATGATAGTATGCTATCTGGTTGAACTTTACCTTAACGTGTATACTGATTGTCTCTCTGTTACATGTTGGTAAAGCCCTTAGGATGTGTGTGCTTGACTACCTGGACTATGATGCGGATCATACTAGTGGGGACATGGTAGTCCATAAGTACATCCTTCAAAGTCCCTAGTCGAGGGTGTATCGAGACGGGGCATCGATATACCAGAGTAGACTAGCGTATACCTTCTCGACCCATACAGATGGGCGATGGATGATCCCATATCCATTGGTGTTTGACATCAGAGATGATATACGGGTGCTCAGTACAGACTGGGTACACTGGACGGACTCGCCGAGAACTCCCAGATGGTATTATACCTCACGTCAGATGGCAGTTCTCTGGTGACACTGGTACAGTATAGTCTGTTGACCCGAGATCGTCATAGAGTCTTGTGTGGTTCCCACTGTGCTTTGATTTCCATCTTACCACGTCCAAGAGGGCATGCAAAACGGTGGTTTTTGGGTACAGTCCCGAGTCACATGGAGGCAATGAGCGATAGGAGGGGATTCGTCTCTCCCGGTATAGGGAGTTGATGTTGCGCTGTGTTCGATTGGCTATAACAGGAAATCCCTGGCCAGGGTTGCTGAGATTTACTGGTAAGTGTTACCAGTAGTTTCTCGAACAGTTATAGACCTCATATTGACACGACTTATCGAGCTATTAGGGTCTGACGTTTACCACCCCTAGGCGAGATATGCGACATATCAGACGATCATGACCGGACTGTACGGTAGTGTTACTGGTCGGATTCACTGGAGTGTGAGCGGGCTTGCTCGTCGATCTTCAGATCGCTCAATACCCGGATGGCCGTTACGTTTAGCAGACCGCTTGCGGCTTGTGGGTGTTTGATATGATCATCACCTGCTGCCGGCGTATTGACGAGTCTTTAGAGTCCTACACAGAGGTTTCCTGGCTCAAGCGAAATGAAATAGGAGCGCATATGAGATATGTGCGGGACCGAGAATAATACCAGTATGTGATACTGGATTCGATTCTCGCGATGTGACATTGATCGGTTATATGCGATATAGCCGGGTTATCGGATCAAGTGTTGATTCGATAAGTTGTTACTATAGATACCAGTCGGTTATGTGCGGCATGACCGGATCATTGAATCAAGTGTTGATTTAATGATTTAATGTATAATTATATATTTGATATATTACTTTGCATTAACTAGTATCGGTTCACTTTAGACGGATTTTCTCACTTGGTTCGTGCGCATTGCATATGCGATATGTTTTTGTGCACTTGTATGTATCATGTTTGATGATGCATGCTAACTTGAGTTTGTGTAAAGATTAAACCATGGTTATTCAAATGGTTAGGGTTTTGTTTTTTATATCTATTTATTCATTTATTTATTTATTTTCTTTTTGGAAAAAGAAATGAGAAGAATGGTGGCTTTCTTTGTTTGTAGTTGAAGATTCATGAACCTTTGACTTTGTCCACCATTCTTATCTCATGCTTAACCTAACCATTTGATTTAACCCTAGTTCAATCTCTACACTTGACCATGGTTTAGTTATGATAAGTTTTGATTATTCTTTTCTTTTTCTAATTAACTTATCATAACTATTTCCTTCTTCTTCTTCATTCTTCAAGTGAAGAAAGCTTGCCCCATCAATGGCAAGTGTTGGAAATGAGTGAGAAATCCAAATCTAAAGTCTACCCACTTCCTATTTCTTCATCCTCTACCTCTTGCCAAGTAGTAGAGTGTGTTCTCTTCACAAGTTTTTGGACTTGGTGAAGTCGGAGCTTGATTTAGCGATGCTTCGACGTAGATCATCTTCGGCATGGACATCGACGACCTAGCTTGCCCATTCTCCGACGAAGCCGACGCTAGAGCCCGGATTTGATTTGGACAGCGGAGAGGACTTCGTTGCGGAGCTATGGAGGTGGAGCACCGGATCTACAAAGGTTGTATTTCCGTATTCCCTTAGTTAAGTGTTAACTAGTTATCTTTTCGCCTAGTTTTCTAGCAAACGATCTGTAGTCGGGTTTCTCGGCACCGTTAAAATTTTAATTTGGCATGTTCGATGCCTTGTGAGACCTCTTGGGAGTGCCTAGGAACCCTACAGTGGTATCAGAGCCTAGCTAGAGCCTTAGGCAAAGTCCAGACGGAATCTGAAACCCGATCGAACCGAAACCCTACCCGCAAAATTGCTCTCTGGACGATTTTGAAATACTGGGATTTTTCCAGATTAAAAATATTCAGAAAACTCAGTAAAATAATCTAAGAATTACTGTTGAAATTTGAGGCCTTGAATCATTAAAGGGGGCGCGGATCCGCGGCCTCACAGTAGGCTCAGGCGGCGGATCCGCGGCCCTTTTGTCGTGTTGTGCATTAATTTCTGCACAGTAATTCTTATATATTATTTATGGTGTTTCTGGGAATTTTTAATTTTTATTCAAGAGTTGAATTTTCTGGAGTTGTTTTGGAGATTCGGTGTTTCGATCGGAGTATCAAATTTTGTCTGTGTGGCTTTCCGGATAAATTTTAGAATATGTTAAAAAGTTCTACCGGATATAAATACCCAATTTTTCCCCTGTCGGGAAATTTCCAAGTGTTGGATTTTTCCGTAGTTTAACGATGTTCTAAGTAGTGCAAGTAACTCGATGGTCCCTCTAGAAGACAACAAACCTTAACTCGATTATGTGACCGTCTTGAACTGCCCTTTGAACCTTCGGGTTTGGGGCAGTACGGCGTGCCACATGTGAGGCGTTGGCTTGACCCTTCTACGGCTGGACCGTTGGTACTGAGGTACGAACTGAATGTTGTTAGACTTATTTCATGTGTTGATCTGTATCGGGAAAACTTGGGTGTTCGATTGTTCGATCGGAAAGTTTAACATTTTCTGTTTATCTGGAATGGGATACAATAATTGGAATTCACAAAAAGTTATGAGATAACTGAATTAATGTTATAAACGTAGCACTTTAGTCTCTCTTGATCGGTTGCCACGGAATTTTGATGTGATCAAAAGTCCGTCGCAATCACGTAGCGTACGCGGATACTCGCCGGGTAAACTTAATAGACAGCCTCACTCCATAGCCCCGACCAAGTGACTGTAGGAGAACCCCGTCGCCGAAAGCATCCCTCCGGGTGCTCGCGGTAGCGGTGTTCCGCCTTGGTGCACTTCGTCGACGGTATCGGGGGTGCAGCCGTCTACTGAAGTTTGCGACGAGCATTCGATCAGGATGTCGGGAATCCTGTTGAATTGCCCGACTTGATATTGAAAAGTGTTTTCGATAATGAGACTAAAATGCGGGGTTTATAATTGTTAGGCATGCGATGTCTAAGGAATTCATTTGGTCAGGCATGTGATGTCTGAGGTGGTTGCGGATTCCAACTGTTGTAGTTTTACACTTTCTTTTCTGTGACCGTAAGTGTAATATGTGATATCGCCGGTTTCGTTGCTATATGTCAACGACAATTAGGATGCGCATATTTACTTACGTTGATGACATGTGATGTTATGTGTTGCTGGATATGTTATATTGGATCGTCGTGTTTGAATAGCCGGGGGTTTTTATGTGAGATGAGTGTTTTTCATTTTCATTCATGTAAAAACTTGTATGTAATATTCTTTTATTGGGGCGCTTCCAGGTTGCGGAAGTTGTCACCGTTTGTATATTATTTACTTTTCTGCACTAGGATAGACCCAAGGAGGGGAGCACAAGTAACCGGGTTCTGGAGTCCAGTAGGAGACCAACACGAGGAGTCGAGTCCGGGTCTCCAAACTCTAGAATTGGTAGGGTTGCTTGCCGCTCTCGTAGGGGTCTAGGAGTGTGGGTTTGGCTATTCATCACGACCGTGGAATCCGTGTTTTATACTGGCTCGTATTGAAAACACGGACGTCCTAGTATATCCAATATTTCATATGATTCTTCTGCTGCGATATCTGTGATGTGATCATGTGATGTTCTGTGATAGATACAGTATATAGTATATATGATATATTATATAGATGTTACTTATGTTTTACACCCGCGCTAGCCCTGCCCCGCTCTGCCGTTAGTTACCTAACCTAACGGTGCATGAGGGGACATCGAGGCGAATGCGGATGGCATAAGTGTACGTCGTATTTATCTGTGATGTTTGGGTACTTAAATGATGGGACTTCATTAATGTGATTAATGAAATAAAAGAAACCTAAGATGTTGTGGAATCGAATTTCAAAATTAAAACAGGTAGCTACAGTTCTTGCTTTGCACAGCGGTATATGAGATATATCCTGCACCTTATTCGATGAGGAAAGGACCGAGATCCCTTCACCGGGAGTGACTCCTTTAGCAATAACTGGCAGATGCTACACACTCGGTTTGTCTTTTGATTGCTTTTAAGTGTTTTTGCTTTGCACAGTGATATATGTGATATATCCCGCACCTCATTCGACGAGGAAAGGACCGACGATCCCTTCACCGGGAGTGACTCCTTTAGCAAAACTAGAAAAGCCTCAAAAACACTCCATTTCAAAATTCATTCGATCCTACAACGATATCAAGTTCATTACGCAATAGGTTTTCAGAAAAACCTGTCGTAGCCCTCCGTCATTTCAGATAAGTACTGGTTAGTATTCGTGCTACGTTTGTTGACCTTAGCCAAGGCGTAGTGTGCGGTAGCTGATTAGTGCTTATCTGTATAAGCATATGATGCGATTGAGTTAGGGTAGTCGTGCGACTTTGTTGACCTTAGCCAAGGGTCGTGCGGGTGGGTTTAATTCAATCGGGAAATGACGGGTTGAACTTGGCTAGCACTTATGATTTGTTGACCTTAGCCAAGGTCATAAGCTGTTAGGGGCAAAATATTATCGGGAATTTCAAGTGTTGAAATTTGCAATGAGATTGCATACCTTCTATGAGATAGTTGGATCCCGATACCCGCTGCGAGTAAGAGTTACTCCTGGGAGAGTTTTATACATTACAATTAGCCGATCAAGTAGGTGTCTAGAAAGGTGTTAACGAGGTTACGCCTCTGGGAAAACGAAGTTTACATTAATTAAGTTCGTGCGAAAGCACGGGGGACCTCCATCAAAGTACCGACACTGGCCTGGCTGAAAGATTGGCGAACTTGTAGTGTGTAATTAATCCCGGCTAGTCTTTCCTTTTAGGGTTTGAAGGAAGATTTGATAAAAAACAGTGGGAGCCATCCTGATTAGATAAAATTATAACCAATCTATTCTTGACAGAGCGCACGCTGAGTGTTTTCTTCTCTCTCTCTCCAGGTAGCGACCATATCACGCCTTAATCAAGATAATAATACGGATTATTGACCGAACCCACTTGTTATACTGAGCTGGGGAACGTTGGTCCCGCTCCAACTTATAATTGTTATAAGACAGAGCAGGAAATTGGGGAATACCAGATTTCCCGTGCCGCCCAAACGAAGAGAGTGCATGCTGATGCATCATCTTCGGGTGTGTTCATTATACAGAACTGTTTCTCAGTATCCTTTACGTCCTGGGTATGTGATACCAGATCAGGATCCCATTTATGTAATTTGTTACATAGGGCTACAGATAGGTAGAGAACTGAGAACGGGTGATAAGTTTCATGAGGCAGAAAACGGGGCAAGTGTTGCAGCCAAGTCTGTCGGTCACTGTCACCCTGTATTACCGATACATTGATTCTGAACGAATGTTATTAGATACCGAACCTGATATACAAAATCATATCTGTCTCTTTATAAGTAAAGAAATGATAAAATTTTGTATTGTTGGATAATGTTTTGAACATTTCCTATATCAAAAGTTGATCGGTTCAGGCACGTTATCTAAAAGCGTTGATGTTCTAAATCAAACTACAGTTCTTAGTATACGGATCACACACAAGAGGAAGAGTTCAGAATTGAACGAATCCTTCTTGAGGTATTGTAGACTAGGTCAGATCAATGCGACCCGACTGGCTAGAGTTACATAAAGATGCATATTTAAATTAGTTTGAACTTACATCTTGTGAAACTCGCCAGTCATGTCACAAAGATAAAATGACACTAGCTCTGTTTATTGGAAACAGAGAAAGAGTTAGTGAACTCTTGGGATAATACATGTTGATGTATGTAGGTCCCCTGTCTACACATGCCAAGACTGGTTCTTTATACTTCATTATGTTCTCTGATGATCTCTTTAGATTCAGACCTATGTTCCTGTTGAAACACAAGTCCGAACCTTTTGAGATATTCACGGAATATAAGTTAGAAGTAGAGAACTAATACGGGTATAAGTATTATGTCCTATGATGAGATCAAGGAGGAGAATACTTGAGCACGGAAATCCTGGACTATTCTAAAGGAGAATGAGATTCTCTCTCAGCATTACTCCTCCGTATACACCATAGCTAGATGGTATATCGGGGCGGAGCAGATACACCCTATTTGATATGGTGTGCTCTATGATGAGTACTACTGAGTTACCTATTTCCTTTTGGGAGTTATGCACTTGAGAAGCTACATACCTATTGAATAGGGTTCCAATCAAATCAGTTGCCTACCGCTTCATATGTGATATGGAAAGGGAAGATCCCATCTCTTAAGATAGTTAAGATTTGGGGTTGACCGGCCTATGTCTAAAAGCAAAATCCGGACAAGCTCGAGGCAAGATCTGTTATGTACAACTGGAAAGGTTCCAGCTATACAAACTATAACAGATGATTTGGTAGAACCAAAGGATTCAATAGATACCAACGAACCTCAGCCTCTCCGCCGATCTAGTAGGGTTCCTCACCCACCTGAGAGATACTTCTGTTTCTCTATGACAGTGGGAGCGAGGATTGCATCATGAGATGATGACCCAACTAGTTTCGAGCTGGCCATCAGGAGTGAGACTCTGTAAGAATGGCTGGATGCTTAGTGATCTGAGATGGAATCCATATACACCAACAAAGTATGGACTTTAGTTGCTATATCTGAAGGGTTAAATCCCCATCAGGAGCAAGTATATCTTGAGAAGATTACTTGGTGTAGATGGAAAAGTTGAGACTTTCAAAGCTAGACTTGTTAAAAGTTTGCATCATTGACCAGGTGTGGATAATGATGAAACCTTTTCAAGTAGCTATGCTTAAGTCCATCCAGATCCTAGTTGTCACGGCTACATACCATGACTGCGATATCTGGTGGTTGGATGTCATGACTGCTTTTCTAAATGATGTTTTAGAAGAGTGCGTCTATAAGTACACAGCCAGAGGGCTTCGTAGACAGTGGGAGCAGCGGAAACGTGTGCAAGATGCTTTATAAGATTAAAGCAGGCATCGCGGAGTTGGAACATCTGTTTTGATGGATTAGTCAAAGAGTTTGACATCATCAAAATGGTAGATGAACCTTGTATAAACAAAAAGGTAGTAGGGAGTATGGTGGTGATCCTCGTAGAGTACGTGGATGACATACTCTTGATAAGAAAGGAGTTTCTTATGCTACGCTCGATCAATCTCCGTTTATCACAAAGATTCTCCATATAGGATCAAAATGATACCTCATAAATCCTGAGTTTTGGATCTACGAGATAGATCTAAATGCATGTTAGGATACTCACTAGTTGTAGTGAGATGGTATCAACCGATCCTGGGGAGAATCACTGGAAAGGTTCCAGGGTGATAAAGACGACTGAGTGTCAGTCGCAGGCATTGTCTTTACCCTCAGTAAAGGGACGGTATGTTGGAAGAGTTTCAAGCTAAATACCGTGACATACTAGACGATAAAGGCACGATACATCGCTACATAAGATGCTACCAAAGAGGCTGTTTGGGTGTATATTGGTTCATAAGATGAACTATGTTCCTTCCATTGTGTGACAATGGAGTTGTGGCTTATGCCAAGGAACGCCCGTCCCATCAGTGATCCAGACATATTCTAAGGCAGTATCACTTGATCATGGAGATGGTTGATCTCCAGGGAGATCGAGGTTAGGAGAGTAGATTCAGAGGACAACACAGCGGATCCACTCACAAAGGCCTGTTCCCAGAGAGTGACTTTCAAGGGATGGTTGAGTATGAGATACTGCAACCACTGCTATCAGATGGCCCTAGTGCAAGTGGGAGATTGTTAGTTATATGTATGCCCTAGAGGCCATTACTGTACATAGGATGTATAGTGTAGTGGATGCTGGGACATATATAGGGAGGACTTTCGTGCTCGACATGATAGTATGCTATCTGGTTGAACTTTACCTTAACGTGTATACTGATTGTCTCTCTGTTACATGTTGGTAAAGCCCTTAGGATGTGTGTGCTTGACTACCTGGACTATGATGCGGATCATACTAGTGGGGACATGGTAGTCCATAAGTACATCCTTCAAAGTCCCTAGTCTAGGGTGTATCGAGACGGGGCATCGATATACCAGAGTAGACTAGCGTATACCTTCTCGACCCATACAGATGGGTGATGGATGATCCCATATCCATTGGTGTTTGACATCAGAGATGATATACGGGTGCTCAGTACAGACTGGGTACACTGGACGGACTCGCCGAGAACTCCCAGATGGTATTATACCTCACGTCAGATGGCAGTTCTCTGGTGACACTGGTACAGAGTAGTCTGTTGACCCGAGATCGTCATAGAGTCTTGTGTGGTTCCTACTGTGCCTTGATTTCCATCTTACCACGTCCAAGAGGGCGTGCAAAACGGTGGTTTTTGGGTACAGTCCCGAGTCACATGGAGGCAATGAGCGATAGGAGGGGATTCGTCTCTCCCGGTATAGGGAGTTGATGTTGCGCTGTGTTCGATTGGTTATAACAGGAAATCCCTGGCCAGGGTTGCTGAGATTTACTGGTAAGTGTTACCAGTAGTTTCTCGAACAGTTATAGACCTCATATTGACACGACTTATCGAGCTATTGGGGTCTGACGTTTACCACCCCTAGGCGAGATATGCGACATATCAGACGATCATGACCGGACTGTACGGTAGTGTTACTGGTCGGATTCACTGGAGTGTGAGCGGGCTTGCTCGTAGATCTTCAGATCGCTCAATACCCGGGTGGCCGTTACGTTTAGCAGACCGCTTGCGGCTTGTGGGTGTTTGATATGATCATCACCTGCTGCCGGCGTATTGACGAGTCTTTAGAGTCCTACACAGAGGTTTCCTGGCTCAAGCGAAACGAAATAGGAGCGCATATGAGATATGTGCGGGACCGAGAATAATACCAGTATGTGATACTGGATTCGATTCTCGCGATGTGACATTGATCGGTTATATGCGATATAGCCGGGTTATCGGATCAAGTGTTGATTCGATAAGTTGTTACTATAGATACCAGTCGGTTATGTGCGACATGACCGGATCATTGAATCAAGTGTTGATTTAATGATTTAATGTATAATTATATATTTGATATATTATTTTGCATTAACTAGTATCGGTTCACTTTAGACGGATTTTCTCACTTGGTTCGTGCGCATTGCATATGCGATATGTTTTTGTGCACTTGTATGTATCATGTTTGATGATGCATGCTAACTTGAGTTTGTGTAAAGATTAAACCATGGTTATTCAAATGGTTAGGGTTTTGTTTTTTATATCTATTTATTCATTTATTTATTTATTTTCTTTTTGGAAAAAGAAATGAGAAGAATGGTGGCTTTCTTTGTTTGTAGTTGAAGATTCATGAACCTTTGACTTTGTCCACCATTCTTATCTCATGCTTAACCTAACCATTTGATTTAACCCTAGTTCAATCTCTACACTTGACCATGGTTTAGTTATGATAAGTTTTGATTATTCTTTTCTTTTTCTAATTAACTTATCATAACTATTTCCTTCTTCTTCTTCATTCTTCAAGTGAAGAAAGCTTGCCCCATCAATGGCAAGTGTTGGAAATGAGTGAGAAATCCAAATCTAAAGTCTACCCACTTCCTATTTCTTCATCCTCTACCTCTTTCCAAGTAGTAGAGTGTGTTCTCTTCACAAGTTTTTGGACTTGGTGAAGTCGGAGCTTGATTTAGCGATGCTTCGACGTAGATCATCTTCGGCATGGACATCGACGACCTAGCTTGCCCATTCTCCGACGAAGCCGACGCTAGAGCCCGGATTTGATTTGGACAGCGGAGAGGACTTCGTTGCGGAGCTATGGAGGTGGAGCACCGGATCTACAAAGGTTGTATTTCCGTATTCCCTTAGTTAAGTGTTAACTAGTTATCTTTTCGCCTAGTTTTCTAGCAAACGATCCGTAGTCGGGTTTCTCGGCACCGTTAAAATTTTAATTTGGCATGTTCGATGCCTTGTGAGACCTCTTGGGAGTGCCTAGGAACCCTACAAAGAGTTCCAAGCAGGAAACTGTGGCAGACTCGACGATGGAGGCTGAATACATCGCTGCCAACGATGCTGCTAAAGAGGCTGTCTGGATCAAGAAGTTCATTACTGAACTTGGAGTGGTTCCATCCATTGAGCATCCAATACCTTTGTATTGTGATAACAATGGAGCGGTGGCTTTGGCCAAGGAACCCAGGTCCCATCAGCGATCCAGGCATATTCTGAGGCGGTATCACCTGATCCGGGAGATAGTTGATCGCCGGGAGATCGAGGTCAGGAGGGTTGACACGAAGAACAACACGGCGGATCCACTCACGAAGGCCATTCCCCAGATACAGTTTGAGAGACTCTTCGGGATGCTCGGTATGCGATAATACAGCAGCTGGCCCTAGTGCAAGTGGGAGATTGTTAGTTGTATGTATGCCCTAGAGGCCAGTATTGTACACATGATGTATATTATATTGGATGCTTGGACATATATAGAGATGACTTTCTTGCTCGATATGATAGTATGCTATCTGGTTACTCTTTATCTTAACATGTACACTTGTCTCTTTAAACTGTCTAATAGTTACATGTTGGTAAAGCCCTTAGGATGTGTACTTGACTACCTGGACTATGATGCAGATCATACTAGTGGGGACATGGTAGTCCATAGGTACATCCTTCAAGGTCCCTAGTCGTGGGTGTATCGAGACGGGGCATCGATATACCAGTGTAGACTAGCGTATACGCTTCTCGACCCATGAGATGGGCGATGGATGATCCCATATCCATTGGTGTTTGACATCAGAGATGGTATACGGGTGCTCAGTGGAGACTGGGTACACTGGACGGACTCGCCAAGAACTCCCAGATGGTATTATACCTCACGTCAGATGGCAGTTCTCAAGTGACACTTGTGCAGGTTAGTCTGTTGACCCGAGATCGTCATAGAGTCTTGTGTGATTCCCACTGTGCTTTGATCTCCACCTTACCACGTCTATGAGGGCGTGCAAAACGGTGGTTTTTGGGCACAGTCCCGAGTCACATGGAGGCAATGAGCGATAGGAGGGGTTTCGTCTCTCCCGGTATTGGGGGTTGATGTTGCGCTGTGCTCGATTGGCCGTAACAGGGAAGTTCCTGGCCAGGGCTGATCAAAGATTTGCTGGTAAGTGTTACCAGTAGTTTCTCGACCCGTTATGAGCCTCACATCGGCACGACTTATCGGTTATTGGGGTCTGACGTTTACCACCCCTAGACTTGATATGCGACATATCAGACGAGCAGACCGGACTGTACGGTAAGTGTTACTGGTTGGATTCACAGGAGTGTGAGCGGGCTAGCTCGTCGATCTTCTGATCGCTCAATACCCGGGTGGCCGTTACGTTTAGCAGACCGCTTGCGGCTTGTGGGTGATTGATATGATCATCATCTGCTGCCGGAGTATTGACGAGTCTTTAGAGTCCTACACAGAGGTTTCCTGGCTCAAGCGAAACGAAATAGGGGCGCATATGAGATATGTGCGGGACCGAGAATGATGCGTGTATGTGATACCGTATTTCATTCTCGCGATGAATGTTTCGATTGGTTATATGCGATATAACCTAGTTACCGAATCAAAGATTGATTCGATAAGTCGATTCATTGGATACTAGTCGGTTATGTGCGACATGACCGGATCATTGAATCAAGTGTTGATTTAATGATTTAATGTATAATTATATATTTGATATATTACTTTGCATTAACTAGTATTGGTTCACTTTAAATGGTTTTTCTCACTTGATGTTCACAAGTTGTATATGTGATATACTTTTGTGCACTTGATTGTATCATGTTTGATGATACATATACACTTGGATTTGTGTAAAGACTTAAACCATGTTTAGTGAATGGTTAGGGTTTCATATTTTCACTTAATCTTTATCTTCTTTTTTTTGAGAAATAGATAAATGAAAACAAAATGGTTTCTTTTTATTATGAAGCTTGTTGAAGCTTCATGAAGCTTTGACCAAGTGACCATTTTGTCTTCGTGCTTAACCCTAACCATTCCCACTAACCATGGTCTATTCTCTACACCTAACCAAGGTTAGAAGATGATAAGTATTCATTTTTATTATTCTTTTTAAAGAGAACTTATCATATTCTATCTTCTTCTTCTTCTTGATCTTCAAGAAAAAGCTTACTAGCTTTAATGGCACTTTGAGCAAAAGAGTGAGAAATCCAATTCTAAAGTGAACCCACCTCCTATTTCTTCATCCTCAACCTCTTGCCAAGTAGTTTTGGGTGTTTTCTTCACAAGTTTCACGACTTGGTGAAGTTGGAGCTTGATCTAGTGTACCCTCGACGTAGATCATCTTCGGCATCGTAGCCGACGACTTGTCCGCTCATTTCTCCGATGAAGCTGATGCAAGAGTCCGAGATCCGAGATGGACAGCGAGGGGACAACTACGTGGAGCTAAGGAAGTGGATAACCGGATCTACAAAGGTTGTAGTTTCCTACTTTTAGTTATGATGTTAACTAGCTTTTTGTTTCGCCTAAAATTCTAGTTGACGATCCGTATTAGGGTTTCTCGGCACCCATAAAATTTGAAATTGGCATGGTTGATGCCTTGTGAGACCTCATTGGAGTGCCTTGGAACCCTACAGTTTTGAACATTTCCTATATCAAAAGTTGATCGGATCAGGCAGGTTATCTAAAAGCATTGATGTTCTAAATCAAACTACAGTTCTTAGTATACGGAACACACACAAGAGGAAGAGTTCAGAAATGAACGAATCCTTCTTGAGGTATTGTAGACTAGGTCATATCAATGCGACCAGACTAGCCGAAGTTACATATAGATGCATATTTAAATCCTGTTTGAATTTACATCTTGTGAAACTTGCCAGTCATGTCACAGAGATAAGATGACCGTAGCTCTGTTTATTGGAAACAGAGAAAGAGTTAGTAAACTCTTGGGACTGATACATGATGATGTATGTAAGGTCCCCTGTCTACATATGCCAGGACCGGTTCTTTATACTTCATTACATTCTCTGATAATCTCTTAAGATTCAGACATATGTTCCTGTTGAGACACAAGTCCGAACCTTTTGAGATATTCACAGAATATAAGTTAGAAGTAGAGAACCAATACAGGTATAAGTATTATGTCCTTTGATGTGATCAAGAAGGAGAATACTTGTGCATAGAATTCCTGAACTATTCTAAAGGAGAATGAGATTCTCTCTCAGCATTACTCATCCGTATACACCATAACACGATGGTATATCGGGGCGGAGCAATCACACCCTATATGATAAGGTGTGCTCTATGATGAGTACTACTGAGTTACCTATTTCCTTATGGGAGTTATGCACTTGAGAAGCTGCATACCTATTGAAAAGGGTTCAAATCAAATCACTTGCCTACCACTTCATATGTGATATGGAAAGGGAAGAGCCCGTATCTTAAGTTAGTTAAGATTTGGGGTTGTCCAGTCTATGTCTGAAAAGCAAAATACGGACAAGCTCGAGGAAAGGTCTGTAATGTAGAACTGGAAAGGTTCCAGCTATACAAACTACAGCAGATGATTTGATAAAACCAATGGATTCAATAGTTACCAACGAACCTCAGCCTCTCCGCCGATCTAGTAGGGTTTTCTCACCCACCTGAGAGATACTTCTGTTTCTCTATAACAGTGGGAGCGAGGATTGCATCATGAGATGATGACCCAACTAGTTTCGAGCAGGCCATCGAGAGTAGGGACTCTGTAAGAATGGCTGGATGCTTAAGCGATCTGAGATGGAATCCATGTACACCAACAAAGTATGGACTTTGGTTGCTATATCTGAAGGGTTAAAATCCCCATCAGGAGCAAGTATATCTTGAGAAGATTACTTGGTGTAGATGGAAAAGTTGAGACTTTCAAAGCTAGACTTGTTAAAGGTTTTCGTCATCGACCCGGCGTGGATAATGATGAAACCTTTTCCAGTGGCTATGCTTAAAGTCCATCCGGATCTTACTTGCCACGGCTACATACCATAACTACGATATCTGGCGGTTGGGTGTCATGACTGCTTTTCTAAATGATGTTTTAGAAGAGGGCGTCTATAAGTACACAGCCAGAGGGCTTCGTAAACAGTGGGAGCAGCGGAAACGTGTAGAAGATGCTTTATAGGATAAAGCAGGCATCGCGGAGTTGGAACATCTATTTTGATGTGGTAGTCAAATAGTTTGACTTCATCAAAAGGGTAGATGAACCTTTTATATACAAAAGGGTAGTAGGGAGTATGGTGGTGATCCTCGTAGAGTACGTGGATGACATACTCTTGATAGGGAAGGAGTTTCCTATGCTACGCTCGATCAATCTCCGCTTATCACAATGATTCTCCATATAGGATCAAAGTGATACCTCCTAAATCCTGGATTTTGGATCCATGAGATAGATCTAATTGGATGTTAGGAGACTCACTAGTTGTAGTGAGATGGTATCAATTGATCCTGGGGAGAATCACTGGAAAGGTTCCAGAGTGATAAGGACGACTGAATGTCAGTCACAGGCATTGTCTTTACCCTCAGTGGAGGGACGGTATGTTGGAAGAGTTCCAAGCTAAATACCGTGGCTTACTAGACGATAAAGGCTGGATACATCGCTACTTAAGATGCTACCAAAGAGGCAGTCTGGATGTATATTTGTTCATGAGATGAACTTAGTTCTTCCCATTGTGTGACAATGGAGTTGTGGCTTATGCCAAGGAACGTCTGTCCCATCAGTGATCCAGACATATTCTGAGGCAGCATCACCTGATCATGGGGATGGTTGATCTCCAAGGAGATCGAGGTTAGGAGAGTAGACTCAAAGGACAACACGGCGGATCCACTCACAAAGGCGTTTTCCCAGAGAGAGACTTTTATGGGATGGTTGAGTACGAGATACTACAACCACTGCTATCAGATGGCCTTAGTGCAAGTGGGAGATTGTTAGTTATATGTATGCCCTAGAGGCCATTGCTATACATAGGATGTATATTGTAGTGGATGCTGGGACATATATAGGGAGGACTTTCTTGCTCGACATGATAGTATGCTATCTGGTTACTCTTTACCTTAACGTGTATACTGATTGTCTCTCTGTTACATGTTGGTAAAACCTTTAAGATGTGTACTTGACTACCTGGACTATGATGCGGATCATACTAGTGGGGACATGGTAGTCCATAAGTACATCCATCAAAGTCCCTAGTCGTGGGTATATCGAGACGGGGCATCGATATACCAGAGCAGACTAGCGTATACCTTCTCGACCCATACAAATGGGCGATGGATGATCCCATATCCATTGGTGTTTGACATCGTAGATGATATACGGGTGCTGAGTGGAGACTGGGTACACTGGACGGACTCGCCGAGAACTCCCAGATGGTATTATACCTTACGTCAGATGGCAGTTCTCTGGTGACACTGGTACAGAGTAGTCTGTTGACCCGAGATCGTCATAGAGTCTTGTGTGATTCCTACTGTGCTTTGATTTCCACCTTACCACGTCCAAGAGGGCGTGCAAAATAGTGGTTTTTGGGTACAGTCCCGAATCACATGGAGGCAATGAGCGATAGGAGGGGATTCGTCTCTCCCGGTATAGGGAGTTGATGTTGCACTGTGTTCGATTGGCTATAACCGGAAATCCCTGGCCAGGGTTGCTGAGATTTACTGGTAAGTGTTACCAGTAGTTTCTCGAACTGTTATAAACCTCATATCGACACGACTTATCGAGCTATTGGGGTCTGACGTTTACCCCGCCTAGGCGAGATATGCGACATATCAGACGACGAGACCGGACTGTACGGTAAGTGTTACTGGTTGGATTCACAGGAGTATAAGCGGGCTTGCTCGTCGATCTTCTGATCGCTCAATACCCGGGTGGCCGTTACGTTTAGTAGACCGCTTGCGGCTTGTGGGTGTTTGATATGATCATCATCTGCTGCCGGCGTATTGACGAGTCTTTAGAGTCCTACACAGAGGTTTCCTGGCTCAAGCGAAACGAAATAGGAGCGCATATAAGATATGTGCGGGACCGAGAATAATGCGTGTATGTGATACCGTATTCTATTCTCGCGATGAATGTATCGAATGGTTGTATGTGATATAACCTAGTTATCGAATCAAGGATTGATTCGATAAGCCGATACATTAGATATTAGTCGGTTATATGCGATATGACCGGATCGTTAAATCAAGTGTTGATTTAATGATTTAATGTATAATTATATATTTGATATATTACTTTGCATTAACTAGTATTGGTTCACTTAAGATGGATTTTCTCACTTGTTGTGCACATTGTATATGTGATATATTTTTGTGCACATGTTTGTATCATGTTTGATGATACATGCTCACTTGAGTTTGTGTAAAGATTAAACTATGGTTATTTAAATGGTTAGGTTTTTGATTTTCATATCTATTTATTTATTTGTTTATTTTTGGAAAAGATGAAGAGAAATGGTGCCTTTCTTTGTTTGTTATTGAAGCTTCATGAAGCTTTGACTAAGTGACCATTTTTGTCTTCATACTTAACCCTAACCATTCACCTAACCCTAGTTTACTCTCTACACTTGACCATGGTTAGTGTATGATAAGTATTGATTTTATTTTCTTTTTGAAATATACTTATCATATTATCTTCTTCTTCTTCTCCTTCTTCAACATGAAGAATACCTTGCCTCCATCAATGGCAACTTGAGAAAAAGAGTGAGAAATCCAATTCTAAAGTGAACCCACTTCCTATTTCTTCATCCTCTACCACTTGCCAAGTAGTATAGGGTGTTTTCTTCACAAGTTTCATGACTTGGTGAAGTTGGAGCTTGATCTTGTGTTGCCTCGATGTAGATCATCTTCGGCATCGAAGCCGACAACCAAGCCTGCCCATTTCTCCGATGAAGCCGACGCTAGAGCCCGGGATTCGATTTGGACAGCTAGGAGACTTCATCATGGAGCTATGGAGGTGGAGGACTGGATTTACAAAGGTTGTATTTCCGTTCACTCATAGTTAAGATGTTAACTAGTTTCATGTTTCGCTTAAACTCTAGTCAACGATCCGTATTAGGGTTTCTCGGCACTTGTAAAATTTGAATTTGGCATGGTTGATGACTTGTGAGACCTCCTTAGAGTGCCTAGGAACCCTACATTAACTGACGACGGATATAATACCAACCAACAGTTCCCTGCGAGTCCTGTCCGGTATACCCGTAACCCAACAAGCACCTGTATACTATCTCCAGTACGACGTTCTAATGGCTGTGGGACAGACCATTTCCCCTGCTGGGATGAGAAGCGTACACACTAGTCTACTCTGGAGTATCAATGCCCTGTCTCGATAATCCTGCAACTAGGGACCTGAAAAAGGATGTGCTTGTAGACTACCCAGCCCCCACTAGTGTGACAGCCATCACAACGCTGGTAGTCAAGCAAGATCCTACGGTCTCTATTAATATGTATTCTCGATATGCTAACATATACACATATTAAGATAGACATAAACCAAGTAGCATACTACCATGTTTAGCAAGACTGTTAATATAACTGTGAATATCCCAAGCTTCCATTAAGTAATATACAAGCCAGTATGATACAATAATGGCCCCTAGGGCATATACACTAACAATCCTCATATGGTATGTGGATGACATACACTTGATAGGGAAGGAGTTTCCTATGCTACGCTCGGTCAATCTCCTCTTATCATAAAGATTCTCCATATAGGATCAAGGTGATACCTCCTAAATCCTGGACTATAGATCTATGAGATAGATTTAATTGGATTTTAGGATTCTCACTAGTTGTAGTGAGATGGTATCAATCGATCCTAGGGAAAATCACTGGAAAGGTTCCAGGGTGATAAGGATGACTGAATGTCAATCGCAGGCATTGTCTTTACCATTAGTGGAGGGATGGTACGTTGGAAGAGTTCCAAGCTAGATACCGTGACTTACTAGACGATTAAAGGAAAGATACATCGTTACCAAGGATGCTACCAAAGAGACAGTCTGGACATATATAAGTCCATGAGATGAACTTCATTCCTGCCATTATGTGACAATGGAGTTGTGGCTTAGGCCTAAGAACCCCCGTCCCATCTGTGATCCAGACATATTCTTAGGTAGTATCACCTGATTATGGAGATGGTTGATCTCCAGGGAGATCGAGGTTAAAGAGAGTAGATACAGAGAACTGTTGCGCCACGGCAGCGCCACGGCCGTCTATCCGAGGCCAAAATGCGGAATCAAAATCTTCCTTACTTGGAAACTGGCGCTACCGCGGACAATATACCCGGATCGTAACCATTAACCGATACTAGCTAACAAGAGAAAGGGTGAGAGATATACCGAGTGATCCGAGTCCTCCGGTCTTCTCGTCATCGTCCCGATCTCCCGCGGAAGCTCCGGTCGTCGCCTCCTTGCCGGAAGGGCACCACATCGTCTGTATCTTTTACGGGCTCCCACCTCAATACCGAGGCAACTCGGGCACGAAGCTGGCAAGTCGACGTGCCCAAGAATTGCTGTATAATGTAGTGTAGATGATGCTAGTCTCATTAGGGGTTTGTAGTTGCCTTGATGGAGGAATGGAATTTTCAAGTGGAGCTAGAATGTGTGTAGTATGGAAAAATGAGATGAACAAATTTTTTCCTTCATCCAAATGAAATGATCCCCTCACATTTTTTTCTCTCCTCATCCAATGTGGCCGGCCAATACATTTGTGGAAATGGTGGAGGGATAAACAAAACTCATGAAGGGAGGTGAGTGTAGGATAAAGCAAGAGGTGACCATAAACAAAACATCAACCATGCTTATTACTTCTATTCACATCAAATCTCATTAATGCAAAAACATGGATGAAAGATGCTAAACATATCATAATGAATATATTTGCAAGAAACCCCCTCCACAAATGTTATTTGCACAATTGCAAATAACCCCCTCCAACGGAAAAGTCCGGCAGGGAAAGAACAAAGGAAAACCGGCCGGAACGGAAAGCAAACTGGCAACTCCAGAAAACTGGTCCCGTAATAAATTACAGGAAAACCCCGATACTGTGCATACACACCCGCATCTGTATTCCGTCCGGATACAAATGCAAAGAGACAAAATCTACACTGTACTATACTAGGATCCGGTTTAAACCAAAGCCGGCTAGTAATATCCGTCCGATCCTGATCCGTGCAATACAGCACGTATCCGATCGAACCTTGCCATATATCCATACGGCCACTAGTAAAAACCGTCCGATCCTGACCCGTGCAATACCGCACGTATCTGATCGGACCCTGCCATATCTCCATACGGCCTCTACAGCGTTTCGCCCGAAAGCTGAGTAACTGAATGTGTAGTGGACTCTAAAGACTCGTCAATACTATGGCTGTGGAATTAACCACTAGCACGTCAGAGGTATTAGCCAATACGTAACGGGCCATCAGCTATTGACCAAAAGGGACGTCGATGAGCGAACTCATCCTGACACCCTACTGAGCCTGTCAGTGACAATATCCGTACAGTCCGGTCCGTTCGTCTATGAGCATCGCATGGCGGGCCTAGGGGGTTGGTAAAAGTCAGACCCCCAAAGGCGGTACAAGTCGTGTCGGAGTGAAGCCCAGAACACCCTGAGATACTACTGGAATACCTACCAGTAAATCTCCTGCCTCGGCCGAGGGCTTTGTGTAATGGCTCTCCTAGACAGAGCGCGACCTCACCCCCAATACCGGGAGAGACGAACCCCTGCAGATCCGCTCACTGCCTCCATGTGGCTCGGGACTGTACCCAACTAAAACCTGTTTGCACGACTCCTTTGAGCCGTGGTAGGGTAGTAATCAAAGTACAGTGGGAACTCACACGAGACAAATGACGATCTCAGGTCGATGAACTAACCTGTACACATGTCACCTGGGAACTGCTATCTGACGTCTGGTATAATCCCAACTAGCAGGTTCCCGGCGAGTCCTGTCCAGTGTACTCATAACCCAATGAGCACCTGTATACATCTTAGGTGAACCAACTGACACCAGTGGCTTGTGAGACCGGCCACCGCCCCTCGTCGGGGTCTCGACTGTATACACTAGTCTACTAATGGAGTATCGATGCCCTGTCTCGAAACTCCCACGACTAGGGACCATTTAAGGATGTGCTTATAGACCCCAGCTCCTACGTATCTGATCGCCATCATACTGCTGGTCGTCAAGCAAGAATCCTAGGGGCTCTATCAACGTGTAATAGCGACATGTCAGGTCACCTAAAGCAGTACACGATGATAAAGATAAACCAGATAGCATACTATCATCTCGAGTAAGACTGTCCTACCGGGATAGGTCCTCCCTCAATCATTGCAATCATGTGCCTGTGATCCAATAATTGACTCTGAGGGCACTATCTCCAACAATCTCCCACTTGCACTCAAGGCTAATTATTGCGATGTCGCATACTCACAGCCCGTGTGATACCGAACACCCAACTCCTCTACTAGTCAGTCTCACAAAGCTCGTTTGCGAAACTATTGCGTTCGAGGAATAGCCTCAGTGAGTGGATCCGCTGTGATGTTTCTTTCTATGTCTCTCTATATCTCAAGTTCGCGGAGAAAGCCATCTCCCGAAATGAGCAATACCTGTCTTAGAATATGTCTGGATATCTGATGGGACCTAGCTCATAAATGAACTCCAAATCCAAACTTCTTAGACTGTATCGATAACTGAACTTAATCAGTACCCAGCGCCATGCCTCCCTCAGTATTGCCTTGGACCACCTGTCCAAAATACTGCCCCTCGTCAGAAGGAGAAACTATAACTCTGACAGCCACTCTGCCATCCATGTCACCTTGGAAGCCTGGAATGATAACCGTCTCCTAAAAGAGGCTGTCGTTATCACATCCCTAGAACATCAACTTATGTTCTAAAACTGCTTCCGACTGTTTCTCCAGGATTGGATCAATATCAACTTATTGCATCTACTGCAAGAACAACATCTGGTGTGGTACTTGACATCTCATGATTGACTCAATTGCCTAAGCAAGTGATCTGTCAATCATGCGTATCCCTCTCCCCTTTAGTCTGTAAGACACCTTTAGAGAGGGTGACTCTATCAACTGCAGGTACACTACCGTGCCAGGAGTCATCCATTCTAAATACTCATAGAATGCTGTCAAGGTACCCAGATTGGGAAACTACCCAAATCTAGATCTAAAACCATAGATCTAGTAACCAGAATGTCTGATATAGTGTCCAAGTCCCATGTGGAGAAAACACTGTGTGACGACCAAAGTATAACCGATCGTAGTATAGGAATATCACTTCCTACTACCTTCTCAACAGATCCATCCCCTATTCTGATGACGTCAAACCTATGACTGTCACATCAGAAACAGATGATCTATCTCTGCTATATCTTCTTTAGTCTATAAATAGACATAAGCCTGATGTCCACCAATGCTTCCGCTGCTCCCACTGACTACGAAAACCCTCTGGCAGAGTCATATAGACGTGCACTTCTAAAGCTAGTTTAGAACGACGCTATACTCATCCTCCTGCCGGGTCTCGCAGCCTGGAACAACAACAATGGCAAGTGTGGGTAAACAAGAACTTCCTTATCACCGTCCTTGAGGCTACCGGAGTACCTCTCGGGTGCCTGAAGTTACCCACCTTATCTGCGGAGTGGCCAATGGAATGTCAAATCAGATTAAATCTTTAGGTTCCTTATCAAATCTTCAGTAATCGTTTGCGGTTCTGGAATCACTTCCAGTTCTACCATACTCCCACTACTGTTTTCTGAAAAATAACCATTTCCTTTTTAAATTGTGGCGAGTTAAGAACAATATCACTATTGATCTTCCAGATGGTAGAAAGTCAACCCTCGTCATAGCCTGGGTCAACCCACAAACAGCCATTACAGAAACGTGCCTTGAGTTGTCCAGTGTCTGGTTTTAATCATAAGCCGGACAACTCCCCGTACTTTAACATCGTTAAGATATGAACTGTTCTATATCCAATATAGAACCAGAGGCACTGATTTAAAAGAACTAGATTCAAATCATGCAGCTATCTCCAGTGCATGTCAACTAAATGGAAGGAGGCCGATCAGCGTTACTCAACTTAGGAATGCTTCCAATTATGAGTAACCTGAAAGAGAAGCAATTTCTCTTTATCATTACTATCAACCATACACAAGTATCTACATCTTCGATCACTTTGAAGAATCCCGATACTTGCTACACCTGGTACTCAACTTTATTCAAATACCTATAACTCCTCAAAACTTAGACCCTATGTTTCTACGAAACACATGTCTAAGAACTAGAGAAGTTAAAAGTAAACAGAATATAGTATGAGGACCAACCCCTCTGTCCTAATGGACACTGGACAATACACAATACTCTGTATAAGTCCCCTGAGTCTAATAACTCATTCACTGTGCGTCGTAGTTTGAAAACTGTACTTTTGGTTAAGAAGAATTATACCGCTGTTTGATGCTCCTTACCTAACCATCCACTGATATAGGTAAATGTCATCGACATAATATCAAAAGGTATATCTCACTCTATGAAAATAGACGTACAGATATATCAATTTGAAATTGGTGCACAACAGCGGATATTCAAAACCAAATATTTGCCGACCGCAAACAGCCCAGGTGATCTCCTCAAATATCACCGATTACAACGAATCCCGATATAATGAGGATGATCACCCTATTCCCAATAACTTACTCCCACTCATCATCTGTAAAACCATACAGATGTGAGAATCAAACCTGGTAAATACATACCCTGGAGCAAGTGTCTAATCAGGAAATCAGTTTTCTTTTAACAGTACACAGTTGAACTGAAACATTGAAATGTTTCGATAGGGTATCCTGGTATTCCTAGTAATGCCTCTACCATCATCCAGATTCACAACTGTAACCGTATATATTTTTGCCATCTGTCCAAATCCCTTTATATGTCTTTAGTCATTACCGTCTGCACACCCCTTTAGGCCAAATGGTTTTCTTCCTTCCCTACCGTTCGGCACCAGCCTATGGTTTGGAAGAATACTATCCAATAAGCATAAAAGGTGTACTGTCCTAATCCTAGGAGCACTCGCAAAGCGAGAGAAGGTGAAGATAAAAGACAACCGAATAAACCTTATTCCTATTTCTCCTGAACCAGAATCCATCCCCGAACTGGAACAAGTTCCTTTCGAGTTCGTATATAACCATACGATGGATTATCCAATAAACTTGGGATCTTCGTAGTGATACGGAGTGTCCTGGAGAAATACAAAGGTGATTTAGGATTGGCGAAGAAATACTTGGTTCGGTCGTGAATAGCAGTCGCAATTTACTTTGCCCTCTTACTAATCCCTTGCTTTGTCTTAACTTAATACCTTCTGTACACCATCGTTATGCTAATTGGTTTTCTTCATTCCTCACCGTTCGGCACCTGCCTAAGGTTTGGAAGAAGACTATCCAATTTCCGTAATAGGTGTACTATCTCCTAAACCAAGGAGTACTCGCAATGAGAGAAAGTGAAAAGAAAAGACAACTGAATAATCCTATTCGTTTTCTCCAGAACCAGAAACCATCCTCGAAGTCCTTCGAGTTCGTATATAACCATACGATGGTTTTGTCCAATGGAAGTGGACGTTCGTAGTAATACGGGGTGTCCTGGAGAAAAGGGTATAAGTAGGAGTGGCAATGAGGTTTGCAACTCTGACAATCCAAAAGCCAGTGTTAAGAAGGTTCGGTCAACTTGGTCACTGAGTCATAGTCCAGGGTCGGGTCAATGGTCGCTGCCAAAGAGAGAGAGAAAAGAAACACTCAGCGTGCACTCTAACCTAGATCAGAAAAGTTATCACTTTATCTAATCTGGAAACCTCCCACTGTAACCTCAAATTCTTCCCCAAACCTGAAAGAAGAATTAGTCGGGGTCACCCGAAGAGTAAACCAACTCATCAGTGGGAATCGGGATCCAACTATCATCGCATGATAACATGACGGAATCCACTCACGTCACCACACTCCAGAAGGTATGCGCATGTCTGGCAAGTTTCAGTTCTTTTGAAACTCCCGATGTGATTTTTACCCCTAGGACCCAAGTGACCTTGACGAATAATCAACAAATCAAAAGGTCCTAGTCAAGTTCAACCCGTCATTATCTTGATTGCGTTAAACCCACCCGCACGACCCTTGACGAATAATCAACAAAGTCGTACGACTGTCCTAACCAATCCACATATCCATGCGACAGAATAGCACAACAAAGCTACCGCACACTACGCCTCGGCGAATAGCAACAACAAACGTAGCGCGAATACTAAGCAATACTAATCTGAAATGACGGAGGGCTACGACTGGTTTTTGGCGAAAAACCTTTAACGTAATGAACTTGATATCGTTGAAGGAACTGGATAACTTTTTATAAAAATATAGTGACGAAAACCTTTACTAAAGAGGTCACTCCCGGTGAAGGGATCTCGGCTCTTTCCCCGTAGAATGAGGTGCAGGATATTCCAACTGAATACCACGATGCAAAGCAAAAGGCAATCGGCTATAGTGAAGTTAATGCCCTGACGCAAACTTCTGTCCAAGGGGTCACTCCCGGTGAAGGGATCTCGGCCCTTGCCTCGTCGACTGAGGAGCAGGATATTCCAAATGAATACCACGATGCAAAACAAAAGTGAACGTCCTTGCAATAACAGCTTTTTGAAAAGTGTTCCAACAACATCAGAATAGGTTTGTTTTAACATGCATCGATCCGAATCAACGCAGTCCCATCAATTGATCACACCACAAAGAACGAAAATATACTGACGTACGTATATGCCATCCGCATTCGCCACTGGGTCCCGTCATCACCCGTTAGGTTAGCTAACTAACGGCAGAGCGGGGACTGGACTAGCGCGGATGAAAAACATATACAACATCTACTAATATATATACCAATATATTATATTTCGCTCAAGGCGTGAAAAAAATGCAACATCACAGAAATGTACAGCATCACAGAACAATACAGATATCTGGAAGCCCCGGGTTTCACAGAGCCGCTGCTGAAACCCGACGTTCCCCTGGTCGTGTGGATAGCCTGTGCAATGAAAACCTAGACCCCTACGGGCGCGACAAGTCACCCGCCAAAACCTGAAGCGAGGTAGCCCCCCTTCAGCACCGTGAATGGACCACCCAGCACTTCATGGAATCCGGTAACTTGGGCACCCCTCCTAGGTCAACCTGTACCCCCTGCGAGTGCGGCGAATAGCCCGCCAATCCTGGAGTGAAGCCCCTTCCGTCCCAATGCCATGAGATGCGGGCCCGTTGCCCTCTAGAACCCGGCTATCCGTGCACCCCTCCGCGGGGCAATCCTAGTACAGAAAGTAAAATATACATACACCGGGTACATCGACCGCAACCAGGTCGTGCCCCAAAAGAATAATACAAACAGGCAGTGACGGCAGTCCACATGTCGGACGCTCGCCCCGCAATATCAAATGTACATAATACAACCACAACTGTACTAGCATTGCATCCAGGCTATCCCCCATGACCGATCCGCAACATCACAGCATAAACACAGAACATCAACGTGAAAGTCACGTTCGCAAATCCGTCTAACCGGGCTATAGCAGTTAGACAGGATTTACCGATCAAGTGACATTCACGGTCGCAGATATAATGTAAATACTGTGAAATAATGTGTTTAAAATATCCAATCGATCAAAAATTAACAAGTGGGCCCCCAAGTAATACTGTAGCACTCACAGAAATTCTGGGCCCAATTTTAATATTCCAAAACCCCTATCTTAAGCCCAAAAGCCCACTGCAAAAAGTTGGCCAAATGAAGCATACATACTGCGGCGGAACCGCGGCAAACAAGGGGTCATTGCCGCGGTTCCGCGGTCGTACGGAATGATCAAGCTTCCAAATTTTTGCAGTGTTCTTAGGATTCTCTGTACATCATTCTGCAATCACCTGAAAAAATTTTCGAGCCCGGAAAAAATCGACAGAAAACTGATGCAAGCAAAACGCGGTTTTTGGAATTTTGGTCGATCGGATAAGCAAAACACATTAGAACAAGCTAGGCAAGGTTAATGGCGTGGCTCTGATACCATGTTGCGCCACGGCAGCGCCCTGGCCGTCTATCCGAGGCCAAAATGCGGAATCAAAATTTTCCTTACTTGGAAACTGGCGCTACCGCGGACAATATACCCGGATCGTAACCATTAACCGATACTAGCTAACAAGAGAAAGGGTGAGAGATATACCGAGTGATCCGAGTCCTCCGGTCTTCTCGTCATCGTCCCGATCTCCCGCGGAAACTCCGGTCGTCGCCTCCTTGCCGGAAGGGCACCACATCGTCTGTATCTTTTACGGGCTCCCACCACAATACCGAGGCAACTCGGGCACGAAGCTGGCAAGTCGACGTGCCCAAGAATTGCTGTATAATGTAGTGTGGATGATGCTAGTCTCATTAGGGGTTTGTAGTTGCCTTGATGGAGGAATGGAATTTTCAAGTGGAGCTAGAATGTGTGTAGTATGGAAAAATGAGATGAACAAATTTTTTCCTTCATCCAAATGAAATGATCCCCTCTCATTTTTTTCTCTCCTCATCCAATGTGGCCGACCAATACATTTGTGGAAATGGTGGAGGGATAAACAAAACTCATGAAGGGAGGTGAGTGTACGATAAAGCAAGAGGTGACCATAAACAAAACATCAACCATGCTTATTACTTCTATTCACATCAAATCTCATTAATGCAAAAACATGGATGAAAGATGCTAAACATATCATAATGAATATATTTGCAAGAAACCCCCTCCACAAATGTTATTTGCACAATTGCAAATAACCCCCTCCAACGGAAAAGTCCGGCCGGGAAAGAACAAAGGAAAACCGGCCGGAACGGAAAGCAAACTGGCAACTCCAGAAAACTGGTCCCGTAATAAATTACAGGAAAACCCCGATACTGTGCATACACACCCGCATCTGTATTCCGTCCGGATACAAATGCAAAGAGACAAAATCTACACTGTACTATACTAGGATCCGGTTTAAACCAAAGCCGGCTAGTAATATCCGTCCGATCCTGATCCGTGCAATACCGCACGTATCCGATCGAACCTTGCCATATATCCATACGGCCACTAGTACAAACCGTCCGATCCTGACCCGTGCAATACCGCACGTATCTGATCGGACCCTGCCATATCTCCATACGGCCTCTACAGCGTTTCGCCCGAAAGCTGAGTAACTGAATGTGTGGTGGACTCTAAAGACTCGTCAATACTATGGCTGTGGAATTAACCACTAGCACGTCAGAGGTATTAGCCAATACGTAACGGGCCACCAGCTATTGACCAAAAGGGACATCGATGAGCGAACTCATCCTGACACCCTACTGAGCCTGTCAGTGACAATATCCGTACAGTCCGGTCCGTTCGTCTACGAGCATCGCATGGCGGGCCTAGGGTGTTGGTAAAAGTCAGACCCCCAAAGGCGGTACAAGTCGTGTCGGAGTGAAGCCCAGAACACCCTGAGATACTACTGGAATACCTACCAGTAAATCTCCTGCCTCGGCCGAGGGCTTTGTGTAATGGCTCTCCTAGACACAGCGCGACCTCACCCCCAATACCGGGAGAGACGAACCCCTGCAGATCCGCTCACTGCCTCCATGTGGCTCGGGACTGTACCCAACTAAAACCTGTTTGCACGACTCCTTTGAGCCGTGGTAGGGTAGTAATCAAAGCACAGTGGGAACTCACACGAGACAAATGACGATCTCAGGTCGATGAACTAACCTGTACACATGTCACCTGGGAACTGCTATCTGACGTCTGGTATAATCCCAACTAGCAGGTTCCCGGCGAGTCCTGTCCAGTGTACTCATAACCCAATGAGCACCTGTCTACATCTTAGGTGAACCAACTGACACCAGTGGCTTGTGAGACCGGCCACCGCCCCTCGTCGGGGTCTCGACTGTATACACTAGTCTACTAATGGAGTATCGATGCCCTGTCTTCAAACTCCCACGACTAGGGACCATTTAAGGATGTGCTTATAGACCCCAGCTCCCACGTATCTGATCGCCATCATACTGCTGGTCGTCAAGCAAGAATCCTAGGGGCTCTATCAACGTGTAATAGCGACCTGTCAGGTCACCTAAAGCAGTACACGATGATAAAGATAAACCAGATAGCATACTATCATCTCGAGTAAGACTGTCCTACCGGGATAGGTCCTCCCTCAATCATTGCAATCACGTGCATGTGATCCAATAATTGACTATGAGGGCACTATCTCCAACAAGAACAACAGTGTGGATCCACTCACAAAGGCCTATTTCCCAGTAGAGACTTTTTTTGGATGGTTGAGTATGAGATACTTCAACCACAGCTGATTGTTGGGTATGCGATACTACCACAGATGGCCCTAGTGCAAGTGGGAGATTGTTAGTGATATGTATGCCCTAGAGGCCATTACTGTACATACGATGTATATTGTAGTGGATGCTTGGACATATATAGGGAGGACTTTCTTGCTCGACATGATAGTATGCTATCTGGTTGCTCTTTATCTTAACATGTACTCTGATTGTCTCTATGTCACATGTTGATAAAGCCCTTAGGATGAGTACTTGACTACCAGGACTATGATGCAGATCATACTAGTGGGGACAGTGTAGCCGCCAAGTACATCCTTCAAATGTTCCTAGTCATGGGAGTACCGAGACAGGGCATCGATACTCCAGAGTAGACTAGCGTATGTGCTTCTTGACCTATATGATGGGCGATGGATAATCCCATATCCATTGGTGTTTGACATCAGAGAAGGTATACGGGGGCTCAGTGGAGACTGGGTATACTGGACGGACTCGCCGAGAACTCCCAGATGGTATTATACCTCACGTCAGATGGCAGTTCTCTGGTGACACTAGTACAGGTTAGTCTGTAGACCCGAAATCGTCATAGAGTCTTGTGTGATTCCTACTGTGCTTTGATTTTCATCATACCACGTCCAAGAGGGCGTGCAAAACGGTGGCTTTTGGGTACAGTCCCAAATCAAATGGAGGCAATGAGCGATAGGAGGGGTTTCGTCTCTCCCGGTATAGGGAGTTGATGTTGCGCTGTGTTCGATTGGCTATAACTGGAAATCCGTGAGGGTTGCTGAGTTTTACTGGTAAGTGTTATCAGTAGTTTCTCGAACTGTTATGGACCTCATATCGACACGACTTATCAAGCTACTGGGGTCTGACGTTTACCACCCCTAGGCGAGATATGCGACATATCAGACGAAGAGACCGGACTGTACGGTAGTGTTACTGACTGGATTTGCGGGAGAATGTACAGGCTTGCTTGTTGATCTTCTGATCGCTCAATACTTGGATGGCTGTTACGTTTAGTTGACCGCTTGCAGCTTGTCGGTGTTTGATATGATAATCACCTACTGCCAGCGTATTGACGATTCTTTAGAGTCCTACACAGAGGTTTCCTAGCTCAGGCAAAACGGAGTAGGAGCACATATGTGATATGTGCGGGACCGGGAATAATACGGGTATGCGATACCGTATTAGATTCTCGCGATATGAGATATCGGCCGGGTATATGTGATATAGCTGGGTCATCGGATCAAGTGTTAATTCGATGAACTGATACAAATTATATTAGTCGGTTATATGTGATATAGCCGGATTATCGGATCAAGTGTTGATTCGATAATTTAATGTATAACTATATATGTGATATATTAAGTTACACTAACTAATATAAGTTCACTAAAAGATTCTTTTTCTCACTTGGATAATACATTGATATATATGTGATATATCACCAAGAGGTTCCACAAGGCATCAACCATGCCAAATTCAAAAATTTAGGTGCCGAGAAACCCTAATATAGATCGTTAACTAGAAATTAAGGCGAAAACAAATGCAAGCAAACAACTTTGCTACTAAGTGAATGGAAATACAATCTTTGTAAATCCGGTCCTCCACTTCTTTAGCTCCGTGATGACGTCCCTTCGCTGCGATCACCGGGATCCCGGACTCTAGCGATGGTTTCGTCGGAGAAATGAGCGGGCTAGGTCGTTGACTTCGATGCCCAAGATAATCTACGTCGAGGAACCTCTAACTCAAGCTCCATCTTCACTAGCTCATGAAACTTGTGAAGAAAACACCCTATACAACATGGCAAGTGGTAGAGAATGAAGAAATAGGAAGTGGGTTCACTTTGGATTTGGATTTCTCACTAGGTTTCAACACTTGAAAATTTTCTAGCAATGGTTTTCTTTCTTCTTGAAGAAGAAGAAGAAGAAAGAAAAAGAATGAATAATGGTAAAAAGAAAATTCAAGTGGAGACTTATCATAATGCAACCATGGGTGAGATAAACACATGTAGAGAATAAACTAGGGTTTAGGTAATGGTTAGGTTTAGGATAAAACAAAATGGAAGACTTTTTCAAAGATGCTTTGAAACTTCAAGAAGCTTCAAGCAAAAGAAAGAAAAGAAAGCCACCATTTCATTTTAATTTTCAAAAATAAATGAAATAAAACAAATGAAACCCTAACCATTATCTACACATGGTGTATAGCATACACACACCCATGTTTGCATGTATCATCAAACATGATACAATCTTGTGCACAAAAATATATCACATATACAATGTGCACAATCAAGTGAGAAAAACATCTTAAGTGAACCAATATTAGTTAGTGTAAAGTAATATATATCAAATATATAATTATACATTAAATCATTAAATCAACACTTGACTTAATGATCCGGTCATATTGCATATAACCAACTAATATCAATAGTAACAACTTATCGAATCAACACTTGATCCGATAACCCGGCTATATCGCATATAACCGATCAATGTCACATATCGCGAGAATATAATACAGTATCACATACTGGTATTATTCTCGGTCCCGCACACATCTCATATGCGCTCCTATTTCATTTCGCTTGAGCCAGGAAACCACTGTTTAGGACTCTAAAGACTCGTCAATACGCCGGCAGCAGGTGATGATCATATCAAACACCCACAAGCCGCAAGCGGTCTGCTAAACGTAATGGCCACCCGGGTATTGAGCGATCAGAAGATCAACGAGAAAGCCCGCTCACACTCCTGTGAATCCAACCAGTAACACTTACCGTACAGTCCGGTCTCGTCGTCTGATATGTCGCATATCTTGCCTAGGGGTGGTAAACGTCAGACCCCAATAGCTCAATAAGTCGTGTCGATATGAGCTCTATAACAGTTTGAGAAACTACCGGTAACACTAACCAGTAAATCTCTGCAACCCTGGCCAGGGATTTCCAGTTATAGCCAATCGAACACAGCGCAACATCAACTCCCTATACCGGGAGAAACGAATCCCCTCCTATCGCTCATTGCCTCCATGTGATTCGGGACTGTACCCAAAAACCACCGTTTTGCACGCCCTCTTGGAAGTGGTAAGGTGGAAATAAAAGCACAGTGGGAATCACACAAGACTCTTTGACGATCTCGGGTCTACAGACTAACCAGTACCAGTGTCACCAGAGAACTGCCATCTGACGTAAAGTATAATACCATCTGGGAGTTCTCGGCGAGTCCGTCCAGTGTACCCAGTCTCCACTGAGCACCCATATATCATCTCTGATGTCAAACACCAATGGATTTGGGATCATCCATCACCCATCTGTATGGGTCGAGAAGGTATACGCTAGTCTACTCTGGTATATCGATACCCCGTCTCGATACACCCACGACTAAGGACCTTGAAGGATGTACTTATGGACTACCATGTCCCCACTAGTATGATCCGCATCATAGTCCAGGTAGTCAAGTACACATCCTAAGGGCTTTACCAACATGTAACAGAAAGGTAATCAGTGTACACGTTACGGTAAAGAGCAACCAGATAGCGTACTATCATGTCGAGCAAGAAAGTCCTCCCTATATATGTCCAAGCATCCACTACAATATACATCCTATGTATAGTAATGGCCTCTAGGGCATACATATAACTAACAATCTCCCACTTGCATTAGGGTCATCTGATAGCAGTGGTTGTAGTATCTCATACTCAACCATCCCATAAAAGTCTCTCTCTGGGAAAAGGCCTTTGTGAGTGGATCCGCCGTGTTGTCCTCTGAGTCTACTCTCCTAACCTCGATCTTCTTGGAGATCAACCATCTCCATGATCAGGTGATGCTTCCTCAGAATATGTCTGGGTCACTAATGGGACCAGGGTTCCTTGGCTAATGCCACACTTCCATTGTCACACAATGGTAGGAACCTAGTTCATCTCATGAACCTTTATACACCCAAACAGCCTCTTTAGTAGCATCTTAAGTAGCGATGTATCCTGCCTTTATCGTCTAGTAAGCCACGGTATTTAGCTTGGAACTCTTCCAACATACCGTCCCTCCACTGAGGGTAAAGACAATGCCTGTGACTGACATTCAGTCGTCCTTATCACCCTGGAACCTTTCCAGTGATTCTCCCCAGGATCGATTGATACCAACTCACTACAGCTAGTGAGAATCCTAACATCCAGTTAGATCTATCTCATAAATCCAAAACTTAGGATTTAGGAGGTATTACTTTGATCCTATATGGAGAATCCTTGTGTTAGGCGGAGATTGACCGAGCGTAGCATAGGAAACTCCTTCCCCATCATGAGTATGTCATCCATGTACTCTATGAGGATCACCACCATACTCCCTACTACCTTTTTGTATATACGAGGTTCATCTACCATTTTGATGATGTCAAACTCTTTGACTATCTCATCAAAACGGATGTTCCAACTCCGCGATGCCTGCTTTAATCTTATAAAGCATCTTGTACACGTTTCCGCTGCTCCCACTGTCTACGAAGCCCTCTGGCTGTGTACTTACAGATGCTCTTTTCTAAAACATCATTTAGAAAAGTTGTCATGACACCCAACCACCAGATATCGTAGTCATGGTATATAGCCGTGGCAAGTAGGATCTGGATGGACTTAAGCATAGGACCCAGAAAAGGTTTCATTATTAGCCACAACTGGTCTATGATGCAAACCTTTAACAAGTCTAGCTTTGAAAGTCTCAACTTTTCCATGTACACCAAGTAATCTTCTCAAGATATACTTACTCCTGATGGGGATTTAACCCTTCAGATATAGCAACCAAAGTCCATACTTTGTTGGTGTATAAGGATTCCATCTCAGATCACTAAGCATCCAGCCATTCTTACAGAGTCCTTACTCTCGATGGCCAGCTCTAAACTAGTTAGGTCGTCATCTCATGATGCAATCCTCGCTCCCACTGTCATAGAGAAACCGAAGTATCTCTCAGGTGGGTGAGGAACCCTACTAGATCGGCGGAGAGGCTGAGGTTCGTTGGTAACTATTGAATCCTTTGGTTCTATAAAATCATCTGCTGTAGTTTGTATAGCTGGAACCTTTCGAGTTCTACATTATAGACCTTGCCTCGAGCTTGTCCGGATTATGCTTTTGACATAGGCCGGACAATCCAAAATCTTAACTTACTTAAGAGATAGGCTCTTCCCATACCATATCTCATATGGAGAGGTAGGTTGTGATCTGATTCGAACCTAATTCAATAGGTATGCAGCTTCTCAAGTGCATAACCACCAAAAGGAAACAGGTAACTCAGTAGTACTCATCATAGAGTGCACCATATCGAATAGGGTGCAATTGCTCCGCCCTGATATACCATCGTGCTATGGTGTATACGGAGGAGTAATGCTGAGAGAGAATCTCATTCTCCTTTAGAATAGTTCAGGAATTCTATGCATAAGTATTCTCCTCCTTGATCTCATCAAAGGACATAATACTTATACCCGTATTGGTTCTCTACTTCTAACTTATATTCTATGAATATCTCAAAAGGTTCGGACTTGTGTTTCAACAGGAACATATGACTGAATCTTGAGAGATCATCAGAGAATGTAATGAAGTACAAAGAACCGGTCTTGGCATGTGTAAACAGGGGACCTACATACATCAACATGTATCAACCCAAGAGTTCACTAATTCTTTCTCTGTTTCTAGTAAACGGAGCTATGGTCATCTTATCTTTATGACATGACTGGCAAGTTTCACAAGATATAAATTCAAACTGATTTAAATATGCATCTAAAATGTAACTTAAGCTAGTCGGGTCACATTGATATGACCTAGTCTACAAAACCTCAAGAAGGATCCGTTCATTTCTGAACTCTTCCTCTTTTGTGTGTTCCGTATACTAAGAACTGTAGTTTGATTTAGAACATCAATGCTTTTAGATAACGTGCCTGAACCGATCAACTTTTGATATAGGAAATGTTCAAAACATTATCCAACAATACAAAATTATATCATTTCTTTACAAATAAAGAGACTGATATGATTTTGTATATCAGGTTCGGTATCTAATAACATTCGTTCAGAATCAATGTATTTGGGATACAGGGTGACAGTGACCAACAGACTTGGCTGCAACACTTGCACCGTTTTCTGTCTCATGAAACTTATCACCCGTTCTCAGTTCTTTATCTTTATGTAGCCCATGTAACAGATTACATATTTGGGATCCTGATCCGGTATCTCATACCCAGGACGTAAAGGACATAGAGAAACAGTTCTTTGTAATGAACACACCCGAAGGAGATGCATCATATGCACTTTCTTCGTTTGGGCGGTATGGGAATCCTGGTATTCCCCAATTTCCTGGTCTGTCTTATAACAATTATATGTTGGAGGGGGACCAACGTTCCCCAGCTCAGTATAACAAGCGGGTTCGGTTAATACATCCGTATTATTATCTTGATTAAGGTGTGACATGGTCGCTACCTGGAGAGAGAGAGAAGAAAACACTCTACGTGCGCTCTTGCAAGATCAGATTGGTTATTATTTTATCTAATCAGGATGGCTCCCACTGTTTTTATCAAATCTTCCTCCAAACCATAGAAGGAAAGACTAGCCGGGATTAATTACACGCTACAAGTTCGCCAATCTTTCAGCCAGGCCAGTGTCGGTACTTTGAGGGAGGTCCCTTGTGCTTTCGCACGAACCTAATTAATGTAAACCTCGTTTTCCCAGAGACATAACCTCGTTAACACCTTTCTAGACACCTACTTGATCGGCTAATTGTAATGTGTAAAACTCTCCCAGGAGTAACTCTTACTCGCAGCGGGTATCGGGATCCAACTATCTCATAGAAGGTATGCAATCTCATTGCAAATTTCAACACTTGAAATTCCCGATAAGTTTTCCCTTAGCGTTCTATGACCTTGACGAATGCCAAACAACCCATAGTCCACTAGTCAAATTCAACCCGTACATTTCTTGACTGAATTAAACCCACCCGCACGACCCTTGACGAATGCCAAACAACGCCGTACGAATACCCTAATCTAATCTGCATCATATGCATAAGCAGATAAATACTAGTTAGCTACCGCACACTACGCCTTGACGAATTCCAAACTACCGCAGCACGAATACTAACTAGTACTTATCTGAAATGACGGAGGGCTACGACAGGTTTTTCTGAAAACCTATTGCGTAATGAACTTGATATCGTTGTAGAATCAAATGATTTTAAAATGGAGTGTTTTGAGGCTTTTCTAGTTTTGCTAAAGGGGTCACTCCCGGTGAAGGGATCGTCGGCCCTTTCCTCGTCGAATGAGGTGCGGGATATATCATATATATCACTGTGCAAAGCAGAAACTATAGAAGCAATCAAAAGACAAACCGAGTGTTGTAGCATCTGCCAGTTATTGCTAAAGGGGTCACTCCCGGTGAAGGGATCTCGGCCCTTTCCTCATCGAATAAGGTGCAGGATGTTCTACAAGGAACACCGCGATGCAACGCAAGAACTGTAGCTACCTGTTTTTGAAAATTCGATTCCACAACATCTTTAGGTTTCTTTTGTTTTCATTAATCACATTAATGAAGTCACATCATTTAAGTCACCTAAACATCACAGATAAATACGACGTACACTTATGCCATCCGCATTCGCCTCGATGTCCCCTCATGCACCGTTAGGTTAGGTAACTAACGGTAGAGCAGGGCAGGGCTAGCGCGGGTGTAAGTAGCGTCTATATAATATATCATATATACTATATACTGTATCTATCACAGAACATCAAATGATCACATCACAGATATCGCAGCAGAAGAAACATATGAAACATTGGATATACTAGGACGTCCGTGTTTTCAATACGAGCCTGTATAAAACACGGATTCCACGGTCGCGATGAATAGCCAAACCCACACCCCTAGACCCCTACGAGAGCGGCAAGCAACCCTACCAACTCTAGAGTTAGGAGACCCGGACTCGACTCCTCGAGTCGGTCTCCTACTGGACTCTAGAACCCGGTTACTTGTGCCCGCCTCCTTGGGTCTATCCTAGTGCGGAAAAGTAAATAATATACAAATGGTGACATCTTCCGCAACCTGGAAGTTCCCCAATAAAACAATATTACATACAAGTTTTTACATGAATGAAAATGAAAAACACTCATCTCAAAAAAAAAACCCGGCTATTCAAACACGATGATCCAATATAACATATCCAGCAACACATAACATCACATGTCATCAACGTAAGTAAATATGCGTATCCCAATTGTCGTTGACATATAGCAACGAAACCGGCGATATCATATATTACACTTACGGTCACAGAAAAGAAAGTGTAGAACTACAACAGTTGGAATCCGCAATCTCCTCAAACATCGCATGCCTGACCAAATGAATTCCTTAGACATCGCATGCCTAACAATTATAAACCCCGCATTTTAGTCTCATTATCGAAAACACTTTTCAATATCAAGTCGCGCAATTCAACAAGATTCCCGACATCCTGATCGAATGCTCGTCGCAAACTTTAGTAGACGGCCGCACCCCCGGATGCCGTCGACGAAGTGCACTAAGGCGGAACACCGTTGCCGCGAGCACCCGAACGGATGCTTTTGGCGACGGGGTACTCCTACAGTTACTTGGTCGGGGCTATGGGGCATGGCTGTCTATTAAGTTTACCCGGCGAATATCCGCGTACACTACGTGATTGCGACGGACTTTTGATCGCATCAAAATTCCGTGGCAACCGATCAAGTGAGACTAAAGTGCTAGATTTATAACATTCATTCAGTTATGTCATAACTATTTGTGGATTCCAAATATTGTATCACATTTCAGATAAACAGAAAATGTTAAACTTTCCGATCGAACAGTCAAACACCTAAGTTTTCCCGAAACAGCTCAACACATGAAATAGGTTTATGAACATTCACTTCAGCAACGGTCCAGCCGTAGAAGGGTCAAGCCAACGCCTCACATATGGCACGCCGTACTGCCCCAAACCCTAAGGTTCAAAGGGCAGTTCAAGACGGTCACATAATCGAGTTAAGGTTTGTTGTCTTCTAGAGGGTCCATCGCATTACTTGCACTACTTAGAACGTTTTCAAACTACGGAAAAATCCAATACTTGGAAATTTTCGGGCAGGGGAAAAATTGGGTATTTACATCCGGTCGAACTTTTTAACATATTCAAAAATTATCCGGAAAACACATAGACAAAGTTAAATAAACCGATCAAATCATCGAACCCCCAATACAATCCAGAAAATTCAACTGTTGAATATAAATTAAAAAATTCCCAGAAAACACAGGAATCAAATAAGGAGTTACTGTGCAAAAAGTAAAGAATAAAGTGTCAATACGGCCGCGGAACCGCCGCAGGAGCCATGCTCGTGCCGCGGTTCCGCCGCGCTTTTATTGAGTTAAGCGTACGTGCTTCACAGTAACTCTTCAAAAGCACTGCTGAATTTTTTGGCTATTTTTAATTTGCAAAACTCCACATTTTTAGAAAATGTACAGAGAGGGTTAAAAGTTAGGGTTTCGGGGTTCGATCGGATTTCTAACATCGTCTACACTTCGCCTAAAGCTCTAGCTAGGCTTTGATACCACTGTAGGGTACCTAGGCACACTCAAGAGGTTCCACAAGGCATCAACCATGCCAAATTCAAAAATTTAGATGCCGAGAAACCCTAATATAGATCGTTAACTAGAAATTAAGGCGAAAACAAATGCAAGAAAACAACTTTGCTACTAAGTGAATGGAAATACAACCTTTGTAGATCCGGTCCTCCACTTCTTTAGCTCCGTGATGACGTCCCTTCACTGCGATCACCGTGATTCCGGACTCTAGCGATGGTTTCGTCGGAGAAATGAGCGGGCTAGGTCGTTGACTTCGATGCCCAAGATGATCTACGTCGAGGCAACTCTAACTCAAGCTCCATCTTCACTAGCTCATGAAACTTGTGAAGAAAACACCCTATACAACATGGCAAGTGGTAGAGAATGAAGAAATAGGAAGTGGGTTCACTTTGGATTTGGATTTCTCAATAGGTTTCAACACTTGAAAATTTTCTAGCAATGGTTTTCTTTCTTCTTGAAGAAGAAGAAGAAGAAAGAAAAAGAATGAATAATGGTAAAAAGAAAATTCAAGTGGAGACTTATCATAATGCAACCATGGGTGAGATAAACTCATGTAGAGAATAAACTAGGGTTTAGGTTTAGGATAAAACAAAATGGAAGACTTTTTCAAAGATGCTTTGAAACTTCAAGAAGCTTTAAGCAAAATAAAGAAAAGAAAGCCACCATTTCATTTTAATTTTCAAAAATAAATGAAACCCTAACCATTATCTAAACATGGTGTATAGCATACACACACCCAAGTTTGCATGTATCATCAAACATGATACAATCTTGTGCACAAAAATATATCACATATACAATGTGCACAATCAAGTGAGAAAAACATCTTAAGTGAACCAATATTAGTTAATGTAAAGTAATATATCAAATATATAATTATACATTAAATCATTAAATCAACACTTGACTTAATGATCCGGTCATATTGCATATAACCGACTAATATCAATAATAACAACTTATCGAATCAACACTTAATCCGATAACCCGGCTATATCGCATTTAACCGATCAATGTCACATATCGCGAGAATATAATACAGTATCACATACTTGTATTATTCTCGGTCACGCACATATCTCATATGCGCTCCTATTTCGTTTCGCTTGAGCCAGGAAACTTCTGTGTAGGACTCTAAAGACTCGTCAATACGCCGGCAGCAGGTGATGATCATATCAAACACCCACAAGCCGCAAGCGGTCTGCTAAACGTAAAGGCCACCCGGGTATTGAGCGATCAGAAGATCAACGAGCAAGCCCGCTCACACTCCTGTGAATCCAACCAGTAACACTTACCGTACAGTCCGGTCTCGTCGTCTGATATGTCGCATATCTTGCCTAGGGGTGGTAAACGTCAGACCCCAATAGATCGATAAGTCATGTCGATATGAGGTCTATAACAGTTCGAGAAACTACTGGTAACACTTACCAGTAAATCTCAGCAACCCTGGCCAAGGATTTCCGGTTATAGCCAATCGAACACAGCGCAACATCAACTCCCTATACCGGGAGAGACGAATCCCCTCCTATCGCTCATTGCCTCCATGTGATTCGGGACTGTACCCAAAAACCACCGTTTTGCACGCCCTCTTGGACGTGGTAAGGTGGAAATCAAAGCACGGTGGGAATCACACAAGACTCTATGGCGATCTCGGGTCTACAGACTTACCTGTACCAGTGTTACCAGAGAACTGCCATCTGACGTAAGGTATAATACCATCTGGGAGTTCTCGGCGAGTCCGTCCAGTGTACCCAGTCTCCACTGAGCACCCGTATATCATCTCTGATGTCAAACACCAATGGATATGGGATCATCCATCGCCCATCTGTATGGGTCGAGAAGGTATACGCTAGTCTACTCTGGTATATCGATACCCCGTCTCGATACACCCACGACTAGGGACCTTGAAGGATGTACTTATGGACTACTATGTCCCCACTAGTATGATCTGCATCATAGTCCAGGTAGTCAAGTATGCATCCTAAGGTCTTTACCAACATGTAACAGAAAGACAATCAGTGTATACGCTAAGGTAAAGAGCAACCAGATAGCATACTATCATGTCGAGCAAGAAAGTCCTCCCTATATATGTCCAAGCATCCACTACAATATACATCCTATGTATAGTAATGGCCTCTAGGGCATACATATAACTAACACTAAGGTGCTAAGCTAACCCTACACAGGCACGTCCGCGTACGGCCGGTCTCCCCGACGTCAAACTGCATAGGGATTACCCCTTCCGCCGGGATGGAGTGGTTGGTGAATCCTGAAAGGACGTGGGAGGTCGGCCTTAGGTCTGCCGGGGTGAGCTACATGCACAGAAAGCAGTCGTAGAAGAGAATGTCCGTCGAGCTTCCCGAGTCGACCAGTATCCTATGCACCTCATATTGGTGGACCCGAGCCGTAATCACCAGAGGGTCGTTGTGGGGCAGGGATATGCCGTGGAGGTCCCCGTCGTTAAAAATGATCGGCTCGGTCTACCTGGCCTTCTTCCTCGGATGGCTGTTGGCCTCCACGGCCGGCTTGGGGCACTGAGTCTCGTAGGTACTCGACGTACCCCCCGCCAACATGACCATGATTTTTGATGAGCCCCGGATCCTTTCGACGAGGTTCCTTAGGTCCCGTGGTGAGGTAGGCTTCGAGCTACCGTGACGAGTCCCGTCCGCTCGACCCCATCGAAGGAGGGGGTGCCGGTTATGCCTGGGCGCAGGCTAGCTGACCGACACCTCCTCAGGAGGGACAGGGGCATGATGGGGATCGGGGCGGGGCGTTCTGGCGACGGACCTCGGTGTTGAACTATGGGGCGCCCAGCAGGTCATAGAATATGTTGACCCGGGAGGTCTGCGGCCGTGGGAAGCCGCGAGGCGGTGGTCGGCAGTGCCGACGCGAGAAGAGTCTTCTCTCCCTCTGTAGTGTCCCGGTCCCGAGGTGGGGAGCAGCGACTTAGGGAGCTTGCCCTGCCATTTGGACACGGACGAGTGCATCCACGACGGACGCGAGTCAATTTATCCGGGCGGCTTGGGCGTTGATGGCGTTCGGGGGAGGAGATTCGTCCGCGCCTCCGTTGTGGGGGAAGCGGCGGCTAGTGCTTAGATCGTCGCGGTGATCGCTCGCCATTGAGTTGAGATCGGAAGATGAACTTTGTTGAGTGGAATCAAGAATTTTCCCACAGACGGCGCCAACTGACGGATGTCTGGATCTCCTTCAGATGTTACCTTTCGTAGATCTGCTGCAAGCGATGATGGACGGCTGAGATTGAGTTGGAGGATGACTCCTGAAGCGTGTGGATCTCAATGGGTTTGAGGTGGTTGATGTTAGTTATATGTATGCCCTAGAGGCCATTACTGTACATACGATGTATATTGTAGTGGATGCTAGGACATATATAGGGAGGACTTTCTTGCTCGACATGATAGTATGCTATCTGGTTGTACATTATCTTAACATGTACTCTGATTGTCTCTATGTTACATGTTGATAAAGCCCTTAGGATATGTACTCGACTACTGGGACTATGATGAGATCATACTAGTAGGGCCACGGTAGTCGACGAGTACATCCTATAATTGTTCCTAGTCAAGGGTGTATCGAGACAGGGCATCGATACACCAGAGTAGACTAGCGTATACGCATCTTCACCCATATGATGGGCGATGGATGATCTGATATCCATCGGTGTTTGACATCAAGGATGGTGTACGGGTGCTCAGTGGAGACTGGGTACACTGGACGGACTCGCCGAGAACTCCCAGATGGTATTATACATCCGTCTGATGACAGTTCTCCGGTGACACTGGTACAGAGTAGTCTGTTGACCCGAGATCGTCATAGAGTCTTGTGTGATTCCCACTGTGCTTTGATTTCCATCATACCACGTCCACGAGGGCGTGCAAAAAGGTGGCTTTTGAGAACAGTCCCGAATCACATGGAGGCAATGAGCGATAGGAGGGGATTCGTCTCTCGCGGTATAGGGAGTTGATGTTGTGCTGTGTTCGGTTGGCTATAACCGGAAATCCCTGGCCAGGGTTGCTGAGATTTACTGGTAAGTGTTACCAGTAGTTTCTCGAACTGTTATAGACCTCATATCGACACGACTTATCAAGCTACTAGGGTCTGACGTTTACCACCCCTAGGCAAGATATGCGACATATCAGACGACGAGACCGGACAGTACGGGAGTGTTACTGTTTGGATTCATATGAGAATATACAGGCTTGCTTGTTGATCTTCTGAGCGCTCAATACCTGGGTGGCTGTTACGTTTAGCTGACCGCTTGCAGCTTGTGGGTGTTTGATATGATCATCACCCACTGCCGGCGTATTGATGATTCTTTAGAGTCCTACACAGAGGTTTCTTGGCTCAGGCAAAACGGAGTAGGAGCACATATGTGATATGTGCGGGACCGAGGATAATGCGGTATGTGATATGTGCGGGACCGAGGATAATGCGGTATGTGATACCGTATTGGATTCTCGCGATATGAGATATCGGCCGGGTATATGTGATATAGCCGGGTCATCGTATTAGTCGGTTATATGCGATATAGCCGGATTGTCGGATCAAGTGTTGATTCGATAATTTAATGTATAATAATATATATGATATATTAAATTACATTAACTAATATTAGCTCACTAAAAGATTCATTTTCTCACGGGATAATACATTGATATATATGCGATATATGTTAATTGTTTTATTTTCTATTGTTACAAAATATATTGTATATGTGATATATAATATTGTAACATGCTAGGGTTACAAATTTAATAATGGATTAGGGTTTAAACTTGGTTAGGGTTTGGATTAGGGTTAGCTTTTGCATGAAGCTTCCATGAAGCTTCATGAAGCTTTGACTTTGAGATTGCTTGATATTTTGTGAGATATTATGTTAACCCAATCCAAACCATTAACTCTAGTTAACTCTCTACAAGGGTTAACTCTTTCATGCTTAACCCTTGGTTAGATTTGTAAGCACTACAATAATTCATTGTTCATCACAAAAGGATTAAGTTATCATCTTCATTCATTTTCTTCTTCCTTGAGTTTCTTCTTGAAAAAGCATTCTTTTGTGATGAAAGTGAGTGAGAAAAAGATTATAAATGAGAGCAAAAATCCTACTTCATCATCCTCATCTATCCTTTCCATTTAGATGAGAGTGTTCACATCATTTCATGAGTGATAGCTTGTGTTAACGAAACTTCAAGGTAGATCATCTATGTCATCGAAGATCGGAAGCAAGGTTGCATCATTCTCTTCGTGAAGCCTCTCGAGAGTCCGGAACATGATGATCGCAGCGAAGGGACCTCAACACGGAGCTTAAGAAGTGAATGACCGGATCTACAAAGGTTGTAATCCCTCTCACTTAGTGTTAAAGTGTTTAACATGCTAGTTTTCGCCAAAACCCTAGTTTAAAGATCCGTCTTTGGGTTGTTCGGCACGGCTAAAATTTTAATCGGGCATGGTTGATGCCTTGTAGACCCTTGTGCACATGCCTAGCATCCCAACAGTGGTATCAGAGCCAAGCTAGAGCTTTAGGCAAAGTCTAGACGAAGTTTAAAGTGCGATCGAACCCGGAAACCCCCGATGGTATTAGAGAATTGCAAACTAGAAAAGCATCAAAAGCACTCCATTTAGCAAATACCACTTAGCAAAACTAGAAAAGCATCAAAAACACTCCATTTAAAAATCACTCGATTCTACAACGATATCAAGTTCATTACGCAAAGGGTTTTCTTAAAAACCCGTCGTAGCCCTCCGTCATTTCAGATAAGTACTTGTCACGACCCGAGAGTTTCGACTCATGACCGGCACTTAACCACGCAACGTCTACAGGCGTAACGCGGCTAAGTAAGCCGAACCCAGAAATCAAAACCAATAAATAAAGAGTGATTAAAGCATTTTGTGAAATCAGTCGTACATGTCCGAAAAACTTTTATTAATTTAGTAGAAATCCTTTTAAGTTCAAGAGTTATAACTTTTATAATTTTGGCAACATTTCCTTTTTAAACATTTGCCCCGCAAGTCGAGTAAAAGCAAGGTGTAGCAGAAATGACAAGTAAAATGAATGAAGCATCACCATATGATATACGACGCCGTAGCGAAGAATACACAGTAAAGCAAGGACAATATCACAAAGATAAGACTGCATAAAATAAAGTCGGCTCACATGCGAGCTCGACACCAGAGTATAAAATCATACACATCGTCCTCACAACTGTTTCTAAGTCAATACAGAAAAGTAGATGGAGAATACTAGATACATCAATATACAACTGAAGGATAACAGATACCATACAAAAACCCACCTATCAGCAAAAGGCTAACTCGCCTCAGAAAGGGTATCTGTGCCAAAAGATGCGGTAAACAGCCAGCCGCGACTACTCCCAAGGGCAACCTGCAAGTACTGTGGCACAACGGGGGTGAGTTGCCAACTCATGAATAGAGATAACATATAAAGGTGATCGCGAGCATGCACATATAGCGTGGCTCTACTAATGCCAGCAGATGATATCAATGCATGCCAAACAGTGGATGCAATAGTAATGCAAGTGCTCTATCAGGTAAATGCTACAGGATGAGGTATATAGTAATCAATACTGAGCATGGGATAAATAACATCTACATAGAGATGTCAACATGGAAAACAATAATCGGTGCCTCAGACTGCACCCAAATCCCAAATACACTCAGGCGCCGGCACACCCATCGGCCCTCAAATCCTGTATATCTCTGAGAAATCACGAGTGCCCAACATCGGCACCCAAAATATCATAAAATACTCGTGTCCAGCATCGACACGCAAATCCTCGTATATCGGGCTCCGTCAGTCCGGATCGGCCCACGGGGTCCGTCTGCGGTATCGGCCCTCGGCCCCGGCAGTACGGATCATCCCGCATCCATCTCTCGACTCTGGCCAGTATCCTCCGGACAACTGCCAGGTCCAACCAATCACCGGTAGGTACTCGCCCGCCTCCAGGCTCAATCGGCAAAACCCATCGATCATCTCGCCGAGGGGAACCATACCGGGCCCACCACGAACCCGCAAACGGAACATCCACTCCTCGAATCGGGTTTCAAGCACACGTCTCAGCACCGAGAAAACGCGTGGTGGACACACCAAAATATCATATCACGAGGTACCGGGTTTTTCAAAATAGTGCATCTTTTCTTAAAAATTTCTACGGTCCTCCAAAACCAGAAATCACATGAAAATCCATCACTAATAAGTCAATCCAATGCGAGGTACAATGTAAATCAATCCATGATATGCGTATAAGGGGAAAACCGCTTTTTAAAATAGTTTCCGTTCTTAAAGATGTCATGCGGCTCCCAATTTCTAGAAAATCATAACCAATCATATGTAAGATGAACTAAAGCAATGTAATCATGGCAGCTCTACAGTGAGTGTGGCAGGGCAATTACTAACGGTGTGTGTGTAGCATGTACAGTAGTGCCCGTGCAACATAACCCGTTAGTAATAGTGCAGTGTTCTATCAGTTCTAAGCATATATATATATATGTAGCAGGGAATGCAATATGCGATGACAGTCTATGGGGTACATGCAACATATAATAATAAAGTCCTATCAGCCCTGACGCATAACGCCATGCGGGCGATATCCCCGTAGATGTGAAATCTACTCACCGTGTCTCGCGCTAAGTGTATCCAACAACTTGCTTGCCCTTCTTCGCAGCGTTCGTCTCACTGGCCTGCGAACCTAGAATCACATAACATATATCACACATAAGCTCAATTTTACAAAACGTGATATTACGATACAATTAGAAACCCGTGTCGCAAACCAATCGCGCGTGTGCGTGATACGCTAAAACGTGTGATCACGCGCCTGAAACTACCCCGACGCGTCGCGATACGCAAAACCCCAATCCTACTCACGTATCACGCGTGTCGCGAAGGTTTAGAAAAACGGCAAAACAGGTATTTGGTCCCAGATTTCTATACAGAACTAAACTTACAAAAATATATATATCACAGCACTATACACATTAGCAGACACCTACAGGACCAAACCCTAACCCAAACCCTACCCATCTAGCCGCAAATTGCGGCCAGAATGAATTAATTGGCGGCCAAAAGGGGAAATTTGGGGGTCGGGTTCAATCTATGGTATCAGCACATCTCCACTATACTGCAGTCTTCCCAAATTCATTCTGAACTAATCGGGTCAAAAGCAGTTTCCAGAAAACTCAGTTTTGCCGATAAACGACGGATTTGCATCAATTAGGGAACTGGTGGTGTTTTAGTGCAATCGGGGTTAAACTAGGTTAATATGGTCTCAATAACCCACTAACAACCTACTGAAACCAATCCACACCACATTAGCACAAGATTCCTACTAAACACCTCATATCGCACTAAAACGCACTAAAAACCACTAACCGATGCAAAACTACTCCAACCAAGAAACTAGGGAATAAGTTTAGGAAATATACCTCATACTTAACCCTAGGGAGGTAAAGGAAGATGAAGAGGTGAAGGGGAGAAGCTACAGCTGCTGCTGAATTGCTTGCTGCTGCTGCTGCTGAATACCTGCTGCTGCTGCTGCTGCTGTGCTTCAGTTGCTGTGAGGTAAGTGGGTGTGTTGTGTGAGTGTGTGGGTGTGTGAGACTTGAGAGAAAAGCAAAGAAATGAGAGGAAAACAACCAACACTCAAATGTCAACCCTCCTCTCTCTCTCTTCATTAATGGCAAGCATGGCTTGAGCCATGATGCCCTCTCTCTCTCTCTCTCACAAGTCAACACTTAACAATTCAAATTAAAGTAACTTTTAATTAACTAATTAAACCCACTTAAAAACCCATAAGACTTAATCCTCAAGATTAACCCACCATGGCTATTAATCATGGTAAAACTCATTTTAAAAACCCTAGTTTACATGCACATGTGTGTGCAAGCCTAGGAAAATTTTGGAAAAATATTTATTAAATTAGGAAAAATATTTAAAACACAATTTGGTAAACTTTTTGTTAAAAACCAAATATTTAAATATAATTATTCCCTAAACATATCCTAAGGTGTTACAATCTCTCCCCCTTAAAGAAATTCGTCCCCGAATTTCAAAAATCTAACTACACGTACCTTCAAAAAGATGGGGATACGTCTTCATCATCTCGCTTTCGGTTTCCCAAGTGACCTCCTCACGGTTCTGGCCATGCCAAAGTACCTTAACTGATGGGATGTCCTTCGATCTCAATTTCTTCACTTGTCGATCCAAGATCATCACCGGCTGTGCTGCATAGGAAAGGTCGTGCTCCAGCTGGATCGTCGGATGTCGAATCGCATGCGAAGGATCATGAAGATATCTGTGGAGCATCGAGACATGAAATACGGGATGCACATCTGGAAAACTGGGCGGAAGGGCTATACGGTAGGCTACTGCACCAACACGCTCGAGGATCTCGAAGGGGCCCACATACCTGGGACTGAGCTTCCCCTTCTTCCCAAACCTCATCACACCTTTCATTGGGGAGACCCTCAAGAACACATGATCACCAACAGAAAACTCAAGTCTGCGTCGCCGACGATCCGTATAAGATCTCTGCCTACTCTGGGCTGCTCTCATCCTATCACGAATCAACTGGATCTTCACGGTCGTCTCCTCAACGATCTGTGGCCCTAAGATACTGCTCTCACTGAGCTCTGTCCAACAAGCGGGCGACCTGCATCTCCTCTCATAAAGAGCCTCAAACGGTGCCATCTGAATGGTCTCCTGGTAGCTGTTATTGTAGGAGAACTCTACTAAGGGTAAGTGATGATCCCAGCTACCTCCGAAATCCAGTACACAAGCTCTGAGCATGTCCTCGAGAGTCTGAATGGTCCGCTCTGACTGTCCGTCGGTCTGCGGATGAAATGCTGTGCTGAAACTCAAGCGAGTGCCCAAAGCCTCCTGAAGCCTCTGCCACAGTCTACTGGTAAACTGGGTGCCTCTGTCGGACACAATACATATCGGGACTCCGTGCAGTCGTACTATCTCGTCAATGTAGATCTGGGCATACTGAGTAAATCCGAAAGTCGTCTTCACCGGTAAGAAGTGAGCCGCCTTCGTCAAACGATCCACGATCACCCAGATGGAGTCATACCCCCGACTAGTCCTAGGTAGACCCACCACGAAATCCATCGAAATCTATTCCCATTTCCACTCCGGAATGGGTAACGGCTGTAGCTCTCCCGCGGGCCTCTGGTGCTCAGCCTTGACTTGCTGACAAGTCAGGCACCTCGACACAAAATCTACGATGTCCCTCTTCATTCCGTCCCACCAGTAAACACCCCTCATATCATGATACATCTTAGTGGAACCAGGATGGACGCTATATACCGATCGATGTGCCTCCTCAAGAACCTCGCGCCTCAGTCCCTCACCATCTGGTACGCACAGTCTAGTCCCAAATCGTAGTATCCCCTGACCATCGATCACGAACTCGGAAAATCTGCCCTGTCCAATCTGTGCCATGATCTCTGAACATCGGTCATTACTGAGCTGTGCCTCACGTATACGATCGATCAACTGTGGGCGTGCACGGACATGCGCTATCTGTCCTCCAATCGGCGTGAACTCGAACTATATCCGGCTGTCGCATAATATCTGCCAGTCCGCTGACGACTGCCCCTGCACTGCGCTCAAACAAGATAGACTACTCCCGGGCCTCCTGCTCAAAGCATCTGCCACCACATTCGCCTTGCCCGGGTGATATAAGATCTCACAGTCGTAATCCTTCACTAACTCCATCCATCGGCGATGTCAAAGGTTCAGGTCCCGCTGCTGGAATATGTATTTCAGACTCTTGTGATCCGTGAATATCAGGCACGACTCGCCGTATAGGTAATGTCACCAGATCTTAAGTGCGAAGACCATTGCTGCCATCTCCAAATCGTGAGTGGGGTAGTTCTGCTCATGCTTCTTCAATTGTCGTGAGGCATACGCGATCACCCTGTCATGCTGCATCAGTACGCACCCTAACCCCACTTGAGAAGCATCACAATAGACCACAAATCCGCCCGATCCGGAAGGTAAAGATAACACCGGTGCCATCGTCAGCCGAGTCCGTAACTGCTGGAAACTGTGTTCGTACTCCTCCGTCCAATCGAAAGGAACTCCCTTCCGAGTCAACCCGGTCAACGGTGTAGCAATACGGGAGAAGTCCTGCACAAAACGCCTGTAGTAACCGGCCAACCCCAAAAAGCTGCGAATCCCCGTCACCGATGTAGGTCTGGGCCAACGCTGAACGGCCTCGATCTTTCTCGGGTCTACACATATACCGTCTCGTGAAACCACGTGCCCCAAGAAGTCCACGCTGTCCAGCCAAAAAGCACACTTAGAGAATTTCGCAAAAAGCTGGTGCTCCCTCAAGGTCTGCAATGTAATCCGCAGGTGCTGCTCGTGCTCCTCACTACTCCGGGAATACACCAAGATATCGTCAATGAAGACTATGATGAACAGATCCAAATATGGCCAGAAAATACGGTTCATTAAGTCCATGAAGGCTGCTGGCACATTGGTGAGTCCGAACGACATCACCAAAAACTCGTAATGGCCGTAGCGCGTACGGAAAGCTGTCCTGGGAATGTCCTCCCGTCGAACCCGCAGCTGATGATAGCCCGATCGTAAATCGACCCTCGAAAAGTACCCTGCCCCCTGAAGCTGGTCGAACAAATCGTCGATACGCGGCAAAGGATACCTGTTCCGCACTGTCACCCTGTTCAGCTGGCGGTAGTCGATACACAGACGCAAACTGCCGTCCTTCTTCTTGACGAACAGGACTGGAGCACCCCAAGGAGAAACACTGGGTCGAATAAGTCCCTTGTCCAGCAAATCTTGCAGCTGACCCTTCAATTCTCGAAGTTCCGCCGGGGCCATCCGATAAGGCGGTATGGAAATAGGCCCCGAGCCAGGAACCAAATCAATGCAGAAAGAAATGTCGCGCTCGGGCGGTAACCCCGGAAGCTCGGCAGGGAACACATCAGGAAACTCGCTAACAACCGGAACCTGATCCAACGGAACCTCTGTAGCGCGAGCATCGCAAACATAGGCGAGAAATCCCTGACATCCCTTCCTCAAAAGCTGTCCAGCGCGAAAAGAAGAAATCACACTGTGAGGGGCGGCACCACGGTCCCCCAACACAACAAAAACCGACTCACCGGGAAAGCAGAATCTAACTGTCTTCTCACGGCAGTCCACAGAAGCATAGCACGTGGCTAACCAATCCATGCCCAAAAGAACGTCGAAGTCCAACATCTCAAGAAGGATCAAGTCGACAGGCAACTCCCTCGCCAATACAGATGGTACAGGATCGGAACACGTGCCTAGCAACAAACGACTCTCCTACAGGAGTGGTCACAACAAGCGGCTGATCAAGCAAACCGGACTCTCTACCCAAACTCGGTACGAAGTGTGTGGATACGTACGAGTGCGTGGATCCGGGATCGAACAAAACGTGAGCATCAACTGAACATACAGGAAGGATACCTGAAACCACTGCATTGGACGCCTGCGCGTCCTGATGTGTCAAAGCAAAAACCCGCGCCTGTCCACCACCTGCGACTGACTGCCCTCTGCCTCGGTCATCTCGCCCCCTCTGAGCAACTCCTCCACGCCCACGACCTCTCTGTGCATGAGTCTGGCGCGGAGCAACGGTAGGTACAACAGGCAACGCCCTCTGGGGTGGTGAAGGTGGTAAAGTAACATGCGGTGCTGCCGCCTCCCTCCGGTGTATCTCAGGACAATCTCTAACGAGGTGAAGTAGACTGCCGCACCTAAAGCAACCCCGCGGCGACTGCTGACTCTCCTGGGGATACGAACTAAACATCTGGCCTCGTCCCGAATCTCTGCTACTCCTCGTACCAGAACGATAGCTGTCGCGGCGTCTGAATGACTGCCTCCGTGCGGAAATACTGGTACGAACTCTCTTCGGCTCTGGAACTACCGAAGTCTCAGCAAGGTGCTCCTCGACTACTAGGGCTGCGTCTACAGCTGCTGCATAGGTCTCGTAGTGCTGCGCGCTGATCGCGAGGAACAATGGTGTAAGCAGGCCTCGAACAAATCTCTTGACTCGCAACTCTTCGGTAGCCACTAAATATGGAGCATAGACTGCTAGCTCTGTAAACAGCACGTCATACTCTGCCACTGTCATCCCTGGCGTCTGGCGCAAGGACTCAAATCTGCGTGCTCGGGCATCCCTAACACTCTGGGGAAGGAAACGGGCTAGAAATACTGTCACGAACTCCGTCCAGGTCATAGGAGGAAGACCTGCTGCTCGGCCCTTCTCCACTGAGTCACACCACTTCTGCGCAAGACCTTCCAGGCGAAAGCTCGGGAACTCGACCCATCTCGTATCCGCGCATCTGAGGGAACGGCATATACGGGCTATCTTATCAATGAAGGACTGAGGGTCCTCGGCTGCATCAGTGCCTGTGAAGACCGGAGGCTTCAGCCTCATAAACTCTGATAGCGATACTGTGATCACCTCTGTGGCTGCAGAGGCAACTGGCTGTGCGGTAGCTACCATCGCGGTCGCTGGAACAGGTGGAGCTACCTCTGGTCGCAGGGCTCGAAGCGTCTCAACTAGCGATCCTATCATCTGGTGCATCTCCTGCATGCTAGATCCCACCGTCTGGCGCATCTCCTGCATACCAGCCCCTAGCGTGGCGATCTGATCTGTCACAGGAGGAACAGTCTGCTCGGGTACAACGGGTACACTGCCCGGATCAGTCCTCGTCTCGGACGAGTCAACACGAATCTCGGCCCTCGCGGCCGCTCTCTGTGCCCTTGTAGTCTTAGGCGGCATAATGGCTGAAAGAAAATTAGGATTCGATAAGAACACGGAAATCGAATCGCCAGAATGTATGTATTCAGGAAGGAATTTAAATCAACAAGTCCTAAGGTCGCGTAGGCGGAGTACCGTGTCATGAGTATGCCGCGGAACATACGCATGCTACGCTACCCTGCCGCAGCTACCTACTCCATCATACCAGGGTCATCCTACACTCCGAAGGTAAAACCTACGCTCTGATACCAACTTTGTCACGACCCGAGAGTTTCGACTCGTGACCGGCACTTAACCACGTAACGTCTACAGGCGTAACGCGGCTAAGTAAGCCGAACCCAGAAATCAAAACCAATAAATAAAGAGTGATTAAAGCATTTTGTGAAATCAGTCGTACATGTCCGAAAAACTTTTATTAATTTAGTAGAAATCCTTTTAAGTTCAAGAGTTATAACTTTTATAATTTTGGCAACATTTCCTTTTTAAACATTTGCCCCGCAAGTCGGGTAAAAGCAAGGTGTAGCAGAAATGACAAGTAAAATGAATGAAGCATCACCATATGATATACGACGCCGTAGCGAAGAATACACAGTAAAGCAAGGACAATATCACAAAGATAAGACTGCATAAAATAAAGTCGGCTCACATGCGAGCTCGACACCAGAGTATAAAATCATACACATCGTCCTCACAACTGTCTCTAAGTCAATACAGAAAAGTAGATGGAGAATACTAGATACATCAATATACAACTGAAGGATAACAGATACCATACAAAAACCCACCTATCAGCAAAAGGCTAACTCGCCTCAGAAAGGGTATCTGTGCCAAAAGATGCGGTAAACAGCCAGCCGCGACTACTCCCAAGGGCAACCTGCAAGTACTGTGGCACAATGGGGGTGAGTTGCCAACTCGTGAATAGAGATAACATATAAAGGTGATCGTGAGCATGCACATATAGCGTGGCTCTACTAATGCCAGCAGATGATATCAATGCATGCCAAACAGTGGATGCAATAGTAATGCAAGTGCTCTATCAGGTAAATGCTACAGGATGAGGTATATAGTAATCAATACTGAGCATGGGATAAATAACATCTACATGGATATGTCAACATGGAAAACAATAATCGGTGCCTCAGACTGCACCCAAATCCCAAATACACTCAGGCGCCGGCACACCCATCGGCCCTCAAATCCTGTATATCTCTGAGAAATCACGAGTGCCCAACATCGGCACCCAAAATATCATAAAATACTCGTGTCCAGCATCGACACGCAAATCCTCGTATATCGGGCTCCGTCAGTCCGGATCGGCCCACGGGGTCCGTCTGCGGTATCGGCCCTCGGCCCCGGCAGTACGGATCATCCCGCATCCATCTCTCGACTCTGGCCAGTATCCTACGGACAACTGCCAGGTCCAACCAATCACCGGTAGGTACTCGCCCGCCTCCAGGCTCAATCGGCAAAACCCATCGATCATCTCGCCGAGGGGAACCATACCGGGCCCACCACGAACCCGCAAACGGAACATCCACTCCTCGAATCGGGTTTCAAGCATACGTCTCAGCACCGAGAAAACGCGTGGTGGACACACCAAAATATCATATCACGGGTACCGGGTTTTTCAAAATAGTGCATCTTTTCTTAAATATTTCCACGGTCCTCCAAAACTAGAAATCACATGAAAATCCATCACTAATAAGTCAATCCAATGCGAGGTACAATGTAAATCAATCCATGGTATGCGTATAAGGGGAAAACCGCTTTTTAAAATAGTTTCCGTTCTTAAAGATGTCATGCGGCTCCCAATTTCTAGAAAATCATAACCAATCATATGTAAGATGAACTACAGCAATGTAATCATGGCAGCTCTACAGTGAGTGTGGCAGGGCAATTACTAACGGTGTGTGTGTAGCATGTAAAGTAGTGCCCGTGCAACATAACCCGTTAGTAATATTGCAGTGTTCTATCAGTTCTAAGCATATATATATATATGTAGCAGGGAATGCATTATGCGATGACAGTCTATGGGGTACATGCAACATATAATAATAAAGTCCTATCAGCCCTGACGCATAACGCCATGCGGGCGATATCCCCGTAGATGTGAAATCTACTCACCGTGTCTCGCGCTAAGTGTATCCAACAACTTACTTGCCCTTCTTCGCAGCGTCCGTCTCACTGGCCTGCGAACCTAGAATCACATAACATATATCACACATAAGCTCAATTTCACAAAACGTGATATTACGATACAATTAGAAACCCGTGTCGCAAACCAATCGCGCGTGTGCGCGATACGCTAAAACGTGTGATCACGCGCCTGAAACTACCCCGACGCGTCGCGATACGAAAAACCCCAATCCTACTTACGTATCACGCGTGTCGCGAAGGTTTAGAAAAACGGCAAAACAGGTATTTGGTCCCAGATTTCTATACAGAACTAAACTTACAAAAATATATATATCACAGCACTATACACATTAGCAGACACCTACAGGACCAAACCCTAACCCAAAACGTACCCATCTGGCCGCAAATTGCGGCCAGAATGAATTAATTGGCGGCCAAAAGGGGAAATTAGGGGGTCGGGTTCAATCTATGATATCAGCACATCTCCACTATACTGCAGTCTTCCCAAATTCATTCTGAACTCATCGGGTCAAAAGCAGTTTCCAGAAAACTCAGTTTTGCCGATAAACGACGGATTTGCATCAATTAGGGAACTGGTGGTATTTTAGTGCAATCGGGGTTAAACTAGGTTAATATGGTCTCAATAACCCACTAACAACCTACTGAAACCAATCCACACCACATTAGCACAAGATTCCTACTAAACACCTCATATCGCACTAAAACGCACTAAAAACCACTAACCGATGCAAAACTACTCCAACCAAGCAACTAGGGAATAAGTTTAGGAAATATACCTCATACTTAACCCTAGGGAGCTAAAGGAAGATGAAGAGGTGAAGGGGAGAAGCTGCAGTTGCTGCTGCTGAATTGCTTGCTGTTGCTGCTGCTGAATACCTGCTGCTGCTGCTGCTGCTACTGCTGCTGTGCTTCAGTTGCTGTGAGGTAAGTGGGTGTGTTGTGTGAGTGTGTGGGTGTGTGAGACTTGAGAGAAAAGCAAAGAAATGAGTGGAAAACAACCAACACTCAAATGTCAACCCTCCTCTCTCTCTTCATTAATGGCAAGCATGGCTTGAGCCATGATGCCCTCTCTCTCTCTCTCACAAGTCAACACTTAACAATTCAAATTAAAGTAACTTTTAATTAACTAATTAAACCCACTTAAAAACCCATAAGACTTAATCCTCAAGATTAACCCACCAGGGCTATTAATCATGGTAAAACTCATTTTAAAAACCCTAGTTTACATGCACATGTGTGTGCAAGTCTAGGAAAATTTTGGAAAAATATTTATTAAATTAGGAAAAATATTTAAAACACAATTTGGTAAACTTTTTGTTAAAAACCCAATATTTAAATATAATTATTCCCTAAACATATCCTAAGGTGTTACAGTACTACTTAGTATTCGTATTGCGGTAGTTTGGCATTCGTCAAGGCGTAGTGTGCGGTAGCTAACTAGTATTTATCTTCTTTTGCATATGATGCAGATTGTATTAGGGTATTCGTACGGCGTTGTTTGGCATTCGTCAAGGGTCGTGCGGGTGGGTTTAATTCAATCAAGAAATGTACGGGTTGAACTTGACTAGTGGACTATGGGTTGTTTGGCATTCGTCAAGGTCATAGAACGCTAGGGGCAAAATATTATTGGGAATTTCAAGTGTTGAAATTTGCAATGAGATTGCATACCTTCTATGAGATAGTTGGATCCCGATACCCGCTGCGAGTAAGAGTTACTCCTGGGAAAGTTTTACACATTACAATTAGCCGATCAAGTAGGTGTCTAGAAAGGTGTTAACGGGGTTAGGCCTCTGAGAAAACGAGGTTTACTTTAATTAGGTTTGTGCGAAATCACGGGAGACCTCCCTCAAAGTACCGACACAGGCCTGGCTGAAAGATTGGCGAACTTGTTGCGTATAATTAATCCCGGCTAGTCTTTTCTTTTAGGGTTTGAAGGAAGATTTGATTAAAACAGTGGGAGACATCCTAATTAGATATATTAGATAACCAATCTAATCTTGCAAGAGCATACGCTGAGTGTTTTCTTCTCTCTCTCTCCAGATTGCGACCATATCACGCCTTAATCAAGATAATAAAACGGATATATTGACCGAACCCGCTTGTTATACTGAGCTAGGGAACGTTGGTCCCGCTCCAACTTATAATTGTTATAAGGCAGAGCAGGAAATTGAGGAATACCAGATTTCCCATGACGCCCAAACGAAGAAAGTGCATGTTGATGCATCATCTTCGGGTGTGTTCATTACAGAGAACTGTTTCTCAGTATCCTTTACGTCCTGGGTATAAGATACCGGATAAGGATCCCACATATGTAATCTGTTACATGGGCTACAGATAGGTAGAGAACTGAGAACGGGTGATAAGTTTCATGAGATAGAAAACGGTGCAAGTGTTGCAGCCAAGTCTATTGGTCACTATCACCCTGTATTACCAGAATACATTGATTCTGAACGAATGTTGTTAGATACTGAACCTGATATACAACATCATATCAGTCTCTTTATTAGTAAAGAAAGGATATAATTTTGTATTGTTGGATAATATTTTGAACATTTCCTATATCAAGTGTTGATCGGTTCAGGCACGTTATCTAAAAGCATAGACGTTCTAAATCAAACAACAGTTCTTAACGTACAGAACACACACAAGAGGAAGAGTTCAGAAATGAACGGATCCTTCTTGAGGCATTGTAGATTAGGTCATATCAATGCGACACGACTAGCTGAAGTTACATATAGATGCATATTTAAATCTGTTTGAATTTACATCTTGTGAAACTTGCCGGTCATGTCACAAAGATAAAATGACCATAGCTCTGTTTATTGGAAACAGATAAAGAGTTAGTGAACTCTTGGGGTTGATACATGCTGATGTATGAAACTCTCCCGTCTACACATGCCAGGACCGGTTCTTTGTACTTCATTACATTCTCTGATGATCTCTCAAGATTCAGACATATGTTCCTGTTGAAACACAAGTCCGAACCTTTTGAGATATTCACAGAATATAAGTTAGAAGTAGAGAACCAACAACGGGTATAAGTATTATGTCCTTTGATGAGATCAAGGAGGAGAATACTTGAGCACGAAATTCCTGGACTATTCTAAAGGAGAATGAGATTCTCTCTCAGCAATACTCCTCCGTATACACCATAGCATGATGGTATATCGGGGCGGAGCAATAGCACCCTATGTGATATGGTGTGCTCTATGATGAGTACTACTGAGTTTCCTATTTCCTTCAGGGAGTTATGCGCTTGAGAAGCTGCATACCTATTGAATAGGGTTCGAATCAAATCAGTTGCCTACCATTTCATATGTGATATGGAAAGGGAAGAGCCCATATCTTAAGTTTGTTGAGATTTAGGGTTGTCCGGCCTATGTCAAAAAGCAAAATCCGGACAAGCTCGAGACAAGGTCTATTATGTAGAACTGGAAAGGTTCCAGCTATACAAACTGCAGCTAATGATTTGGTAGAACCAAAGGATTTAATAGTAATCAACGAACCTCAGCCTCTCCGCCGATCTAGTAGGGTTCCTCACCCACCTGAGAGATACTTTGGTTTCTCTATGACAGTGGGAGCGAGGATTACATCATGAGTTGATGACCCAACTAGTTTCGGGCTGGCCATCAGGAGTGGGACTCTGTAAGAATGGCTGGATGCTTATCGATCTGAGATGGAATCCTTATTCACCAACAAAGTATGGACTTTGGTTGCTTTATCTGAATGGTTAAATCCCCATCAGGAGCAAGTATATCTTGAGAAGATTACTTGGTGTACATGGAAAAGTTGAGACTTTCAAAGCTATGCTTAAGTCCATCCAGATCCTACTTGCCACGGCTACATACCATGACTACGATATCTGGCAGTTGGATGTCATGATTGCTTTCCTAAATGTTGATTTAGAAGAGAGCGTCTATAAGTACACAGCCAGAGGGCTTCGTAGACAGTGGGAGCAGCGGAAACGTGTGCAAGATGTTTTATATGATAAAGCAGGCATCGCGGAGTTGGAACATCTGTTTTGATGTGGTAGTCAAAGAGTTTGACTTCATCAAAATGGTAGATGAACCTTGTATATACAAAAAGGTAGTAGGGAGTATGGTGGTCCTCGTAGAGTACGTGGATGACATACTCTTGATAGGGAAGGAGTTTTTTATGCTATGCTCGGTCAATCTCCGCTTATCACAAGGATTCTCCATATAGGATCAAAGTGATACCTCCTAAATCCTGGGTTATGGATCTATGAGATAGATCTATTTGGATGTTAAGATTCTCACTAGTTGTAGTGAGATGGTATCAAACGATCCTGGGGAGAATCACTGGAATGGTTCCACGGTGATAAGGACGACTGAATGTCAGTCGCAGGCATTGTCTTTACCCTAAGTGGAGGGACGGTATGTTGGAAAAGTTCCAAGCTAGATACCGTAATATACTAGATGATTAAAGGCAAGATACATCGTTACCAAGGATGCTACCAAAGAGGCAGTCTGGATATATATAAGTTCATGAGATGAACTTCGTTCCTACCATTGTGTGACAATGGAGTTGTGGTTTTAGCCAAGGAACCCCGTCCCATCAAAAATCCAGATATAATTCTTAGGCTGTATCACCTGATCATGGAGATGGTTGATCTCCAGGGAGATCGAGGTTAGGAGAGTAGACACAGAGGACAACAGCACAGATCCACTCACAAAGGCCTTTTTCCCAGAAGAGACTTTTATGGGATGGTTGAGTATGAGATACTTCAACCGTAGCTAATTGTTGGGTATGTGATACCACAACAGATGGCCCTAGTGCAAGTAGGAGATTGTTAGTTATATGTATGCCCTAGAGGCCATTATTGTACATACGATGTATATTGTAGTGGATACTAGGACATATATAGGGAAGACTTTCTTGCTCGACATGATAGTATGCTATCTGGTTGTACTTTATCTTAACATGTACTCTGATTGTCTCTATGTTACATGTTGATAAAGCCCTTAGGATATGTACTCGCCTACTGGGACTATGATGAGATCATACTAGTGGGGCCACGGTAGTCGACGAGTACATCCTATAATTGTTCCTAGTCGAGGGTGTATCGAGACAGGGCATCGATAAACCAGAGTAGACTAGCGTATACGCATCTTGACCCATATGATGGGCGATGGATGATCCGATATCCATCGGTGTTTGACATCAAGGATGGTGTACGGGTGCTCAGGGGAGACTGGGTACACTGGACGGACTCGCCGAGAACTCCCAGATGGTATTATACATCACGTCAGATGGCAGTTCTCCGGTGACACTGGTACAGAGTAGTCTGTTGACCCGAGATCGTCATAGAGTCTTGTGTGATTCCCACTGTGCTTTGATTTTCATCATACCACGTCCAAGAGGGCGTGCAAAAAGGTGGCTTTTGGGTACAGTCCCGAATCACATGGAGGCAATGAGCGATAGGAGGGGATTCGTCTCTCCCGGTATAGGGAGTTGATGTTGCGCTGTGTTCGATTGGCTATAACCGGAAATCCCTGGCCAGGGTTGCTGAGATTTACTGGTAAGTGTTACCAGCAGTTTCTCGAACTGTTATAGACCACATATCGACACGACTTATCAAGCTACTGGGGACTGACGTTTACCACCTCTAGGCGAGATATGCGACATATCAGACGACGAGACCGGACTGTATTGGAGTGTTACAGTTTAGATTCACAGGAGAATATACAGGCTTGCTTGTTGATCTTCTGAGCGCTCAATACCTAGGTGGCTGTTACGTTTAGCTGAACGCTTGCAGCTTGTGGGTGTTTGATATGATCATCACCTACTGCCGGCGTATTGACGATTCTTTAGAGTCCTACACAGAGGTTTCTTGGCTCAGGCAAAACGGAGTAGGAGCATATATGTGATATGTGCAGGACCGAGGATAATGCGGTATGTGATACCGTATTGGATTCTCGCGATATGAGATATCGGCCGGGTATATGTGATATAGCCGGGTCATCGTATTAGTCGGTTATATGCGATATAGCCGAATTGTCGGATCAAGAGTTGATTCGATAATTTAATGTATAATAATATATATGATATATTAAATTACATTAACTAATATTAGCTCACTAAAAGATTCATTTTCTCACGGGATAATACATTGATATATATGCGATATATGTTAATTGTATTATTTTCTATTGTTACAAAATATATTGTATATGTGATATATAATATTGTAACATGTTAGGGTTACAAATTTAACAATGGATTAGGGTTTAAACTTGGTTAGGGTTTGGATTAGGGTTAGCTTTTGCATGAAGCTTCCATGAAGCTTCATGAAGCTTTGACTTTGAGGTTGCTTGATATTTTGTGAGATATTATGTTAACCCAATCCAAACCATTAACTCTAGTTAACTCTCTATAAGGGTTAACTCTTTCCTGCTTAACCTTTGGTTAGATTTGTAACCACTACAATAATTCATTGTTCATCACAAAAGGATTAATTTATCATCTTCATTCATTTTCTTCTTCCTTGAGTTTCTTCTTGAAAAAGCTTTCTTTTGTGATGAAAGTGAGTGAGAAAAAGATTATAAATGAGAGCAAAAATCCTACTTCATCATCTTCATCTATCTTTACCATTTAGATGAGAGTTTTCACATCATTTCATGAGTGATAGCTTGTGTTAACGAAACTTCAAGGTAGATCATCTATGTCATCGAAGATCGGAAGCAAGGTTGCATCATTCTCTTCATGAAGCCTCTCGAGAGTCCGGAACATGATGATCGCAGCGAAGGGACCTCAACACGGAGCCTAAGAAGTGAAGGACCGGATCTACAAAGGTTGTAATCGCTCTCACTTAGTGTTAAAGTGTTTAACATGCTATTTTTCGCCAAAACCCTGGTTTAAAGATCCGGCTTTGGGTTGTTCGGCACGGCTAAAATTTAATCGGGCATGGTTGATTCCTTGTACACCCCTGTGCGCGTGCCCAGCATCCCAACAGTTGAGGCCGGGCTACCTGCAAGGAAGTCCCAGGGTGGTTGTGCCACCGAGGACCCTCGACGATCAAGTTAGACCGGATATTTGAGCAGAGTAACAACCTAGTGAGGAATAAAAGACTTACTTGAGTCACCTGAAAGAGGGGTTTATAAACCCCGCTGCAATGGGTAGGAGGGCGCAAGAATCACGCCGGCCGTTACGCCCCCGGCAACACGCCCGCGTGATAGGCGGGATCCCGCATTAATGACGAGACAGGCTCGTTAATGGGGGATCGTGATGGCGTGGAACGCGGGATCGTGGGCTACGGATATCTCGCGCATGGCGAGATTCATGGAGCCATGGCGAAGGCGCCTATGATCAGTGCTGCAGGTCGGTCGGTGAGACCGAGGAAGATGAGCTCGGCGGGAGGCTCGGAGACGAGCGGGGGGCCGAGGTATCTTGGTTCTGCGATATCCCGGAAGTGAGCTGAGATGGCCGAGGAGGCCAATTGTGCAGGGGGATCGGAAGCGAGCCAACGGTTGTTTGTAAGGCGGGCACAGGAGTGGTGTGGACGGTAAAAGAAGGTTGGCCGCGTCCATGGGTCGCAGACCCGGGGTATCCTTCCGACGTACCATTCTTAGTCCTTTCTTGCTTGCTACGGGATACGTCATCTGCCACGTGTCACGATCTGGGAAATCACCGATATCGAGCATCATCACCAAAGTAAGAATAGTCATTGGGATCGTGGGCAAAATCGATTCAAATCTCCAAGAAGCAAACACAAGAGAGCCCAACAAATTGCTTCTCCCAAAAGAAAACCCAATCAGTACCAATGATGTTATAGAAAGCAGCATAAGAGAGCAAAGAACCCTGTTTGTCGCATCAATAGCCTTAAAGGGGAAAAACCAAATCATGGTCGCGACAAAACAAGGCACCACAGAATGAGCCACGATCGAATTAATCAAAAGAAATCGTTGCATTATAAGGGACCCAATGCCAGAAACACAAGCAATCAACAAAGAAAAACTCAAGCAAGCGTAGATGATAGCAACAAAAGCACCGAAATCGGGGCCAAATGAAATCGTGGCAAGTTATGTGAAGCTAACTTCTTCCGCATTGTGCTGTTTCGTTGCAAAGAAGCTTAGTTCTACGATTAAGAGAATCGAAAAGATGACATAGACCCATGATATGATGATTGCAATGGTTGAAGGGATGGGGCCAGTCCTGATGGTCGCAGAGAGGAGCCCGAGCATGCCCGGGCCCACCGCGGTGCCTATGATGAGGGTAACCGCTGCAAAGAAGCTATATTTTTGGAGGGTTTCTGACTCAAAGGTTGGGATTTGGGAAATGGGTTTGTTAGGTGCTTTGATGATTGGGGAGTAATAATGGGGAAATGGGCTGCGGTTTGAAGGAGAGAGGGGTTGTTCTTGTTTGGGGATGAGGTATTGGGGATTGAATGGTTTTTTTATGGCGAAGATGAAGAGGGGAGAGATGAGATAGATGAAGCATTTTTTAGAGAAACGAAAGGGAAAAATGGCTTCTAGGGATTTTGATGATGAGTGTGTAGAAGGTTCTCTCTCTCTCATGTCACATGTCAAACCCCTCCCCCCCACCATCAAAATATCTTACATATAAAAATTCCTTTTCTTTTTATTTTCTTTTCAAAACCAAAAACATTAATAAAAACCAAGAAGAAACCATGGTTCATGACAAGAAAATGAGTAACAAGTGTTTTTGCAACATGTTAAGTTGCATTCAATGGACAGAACACAATCAATGTATAATTAGTAAATATTAATCAAGTTTAGTATTAAACTTGTATACAAATAATTACTTAAAAATCTATAAATGCTCAATTCATATAATTTTCTTTCAAAATCAATAATTCTTATTAATTTTCCAAACTATCGGTGTATACCATATCACTAAAACCAATCTCCATACTTTAAAATATTCATAATATTTATTATTTTATTTATTTAAATTCCCATAAAAATATTTTATTTTCCTTAAATGTTACACTAACTGTACGTAACGGCTACCCAAGTATCTGTCGAAAAGAAGGCCGACGAGCAAACTCGTCCGAACTCTTACTGAGCTTATCCGTGATAATCTCCGTACAGTCCGGTCTGTTTGTCTAAGAGTATCGCATACCGGGTCTAGAGGATAGAAAACGTCAGACCCCTAATAACCTAACAAGTCGGGCCGATGTGGCTCAAGACTATCTGAGAATCTAGTGATCTAACTATCAGTAATTCTCAATCCGCCCTGGCCAGGGACTTATGGTGTTGGCCAACCGAACACGGTGCGACATCGACTCTCTATATCGGGAGAAATGAATCCCAAACAATCGCTCACTGCCTCCATGTAGCTCGGGACTGTACCCAACTATAACATGTTTTCAAGACTCAGTAGAGCCGTGGTAGGGTTGTAATCAAAGCACAGTGGGAACTCACACGAGACAAATGACGACCTCAGGTCGACAGACTATCTGTAATCATGTCACCTGAAAACTGCTATCTGACAATAGGTATAATACCATATAGCCAGTTCTCGGTGAGTCCATCCAGTGTACTCACCCCTAGTGAGCATCTGTATACAATCTTAGGTGCATCACACTGTTGGGGTCAAAATTTGCACCCCGGTTGACCAAGTCAAAGTCAAGGTCAACTCTAAGCCAGGTGGGCCCAAGCCCAGGTCAAGCGGGCCCATGCCCAAGTCGAGCCCACAGCCAGCCTACCCATGCCAACATAGAAATCATGTAACAAATAATTTTGATGTAATTTTTTGTGCATGAATGTAAGCAAAATGGGCATCAAGCCAAATTTTTGTAAAGCCCATGGCTTATGTGCAAAAAGAAATACCACATGAGCCATGGGATGGGCAAAATGCCATTTTGTAAAGCCCAATGGGCTATATGTAAATATGTAAGCCTATATAAGGCAACATGATGAAAATATCTAAGATACTTTTTCATTCCTCCAAAAACTAGGTTCTTTGTGCCTCCTGCTCCTTCCTCAAGGTTCTAAAACCATCTTCCATTTTTTCAATTAAATCAAGAGTTTTACTCTTCCTCTTCCAAAACTAAAGAGTTTTTCACCACAAAACCCACAAATGGGAACTCAGATCTCCTATCAGATCTCAAAAAGATGAGATTTTTAAAATCTCATACTTCTTGTTCTTCAAGATCCAGCCAAAAGAGGAGGTAGAAGGAGACCCATCTCCTAAAAATCCCATATGGGGAAGATCCAGTGTAAGTCCACGGTAGCGCCCCGGCCGTCTAACAGACGCCAAAAGCGGAACAAAAACTTTTTATAAACTGGCGCTATCGTGTACCGTAACCCGGATCTGCCATTAAAGCTAAACTAACAAATTACAAAGTGGGTAGAAACGTTATACCGAATGATCCGAGTCCTTCGGTCTTCAACTATCATCCCACGCTTTGTTGCGGCTGCTTGTTCATACCAGAATATTGCATTTTATACCACCCATTCTTACGCTCGTTTATTTATAGGCAGGTGCTTTTGATCAGTGTTTGCTACATATTTGCAGAATACTGGTTCTCAGCTCTAAACAGTGAAATCCATGGAAAAGCACGACAAATTCCGGATTACTGCCAACAACAGATAAAACACGGGTCTCCGCTCTCTATCCGTGTGTTGCCACATACCAGTTTAAGGGACAAAATGGCAAATCGATTGTCATTTTCATGCACAAAGCTCAATGTCAACACAAGATCCAAGAAATCTACGCGGAGCTCGAGGAAATCATGGCAAAAGATCCACATCACATCACCTTTTGATCTACTGAAATTCTGGAAGAATTGTGAAGAGTTTCTGAGAAAAGTCATATACCACACTGAAGAAGACATCAAACCAGGGAGCCCCACAAAATCCTATGGCCTAACTCCTCTAAAGCGCCGCGGTTCCGCGGCATTAGCGCGCTTAGGCCGCGGAACCGCGGCCATTTAGTCTCCTCTCGTTGTCGTTTTTCAGGGGCATGTTGGTCTTTTCTTGTAGGGGCAGATTCTTGCCCTAGGTTTCCAGTTCCCCTCCTATAAATACCCCAGAACTGAGCCAAACCAAGGGGTTAATTTCTTTAGCCTCTTTTAGTGTAGTTTTGTTCTTCTTCTTCTTCTTCTTCATCTTTCCTCCATGAAAATGTAGTGAGAGCATTGAGTGGATGTTAAATGAAGATGAGAATTTTTGTATCATTCTTGTTTGTTTAGCTTCCCCTTGAGATTCTTGCTTTCTCTTGATCTTTCAACCTCTTCATTGAGCTTGAAAGTTTAAGGGTTTGTTATTGATCTCAAGGGTTGTATCTTCTTATGGAATTAGTGCTTCATTTCACATGAGTTCTTTACCCTTCTCTTGATCTTGTAACCTCTTGATTGAGCTTGCAAGTTTAAGGGTTGGCTATTGATCTCATGCTTGTCTTGAGTTCTAGTTTCTAGTTCTTTTTATTGCTTATTTCTTTCTTGCTTTTTACTACCTTACTTTACTTTCTTGCACTTTAAATTCCATGCCCTTACTTACTTGTAATCTTTTATTTTCTTTGTTCTTTTTGTTCTCTCTTTTTGGTTCTTTTTGTGAATGATTGTAATTATCGTTGTTAAGAATAAATACGGTATTGTAAGTTAATGTTTCTTTGCTCATTTTCTTTTCCCGTTATTTTCCATTAAACTCCGCCCAAACGTTACGCAAGCGCTCCGTTAGGCACCCTACCCTACCAAGGTAACGGTGATTCCTAACCGCGACCGGTTGCGTTCGGTTTGGCCGGAGGCGAAAGCAAGAGACAAGAACGGAAGGACAAGGGTAAATAAGCCGGATTCCACGAATACCGTGCTTAAATCCCCTAATCCACGTTGTTGCCGATTGCTCTAGCTTCAATTGGTCAAGACTCGGCTCAAAGGTTTTGAGTACGGATTTCTTTAGCTTACAATTTCGTATCTTTTTCTTAACAACTTCATACTTGCATATAAAACACATAGGTTAGTTTGAACAAACGCATACAAATTCTTTATTGACTCGTCTAAAACTCGAACGGACATACAACCATCTCCCTGTGGATCGACCCGTGCTCAACCGGCTAGCTGCATAGCGACACCGTCCTGATCGCGGTTATATTTTAGAACTTTGAACATCCGACACGCCAAAAGCGTGCGATCAAATGGCGCCGTTGCCGGGGAGACGGTAGCGTATTTTCTTTCTTGTTATTCGGGTTAATATTCTTTTTGTATATATTTATATAAAAAAAAAATCTTTTTGTTTTTTTTTTTGATAATTTTTGTGAGCAAGTCTGCAGATTTTTGCGGATTTGCAAACGGCGATTGTGGGGAGCAAAGTGTACGTTCAAGGCTAAGGTGATTGCAAAGTACTGTGCCAAAGATCCGGGTAGTTTGACCCGCGCATGCGAACTTTTCAAGCTTACCGGATTTGATTCAACGGGGGTTCCTAACCCAAAAACTTAACGGTACGTACTTTACTAACACCTTCTTCTCAAATCCGACGCATCCAATATACTATTCTTTGCAGGATTCTTTGCAAGTTCGCTAGCAAACGCTAAAAATTGACTAACCCGTATTTGTTGTAGTGCCGTGCTTAAACTAAAAAACGATTGTTTGATTCTTTATAGAATTTTTATTAAATTACGCATTGCATACATTAATACGGACTTAAGGGCAAGCGAACCCCATAATATACGGTAAAGGATTTCATCACCTTTTCCGTGGCCCACAAATCACGAACTTGAGCATAACGTTTACCCGCACAAATTTTAAAAGAAATTAGACTTTAAGCCTTAAGGACTTCGCGCTCATTAGGAGAAGTTAACCGTGTTTAGAACCTCGCTTAACGGTACATTGTTTACGGGGTGTCTAGGAAAGTGTTAACGGCGAAACCGCCAAAAGAGAAAGGGTTATTTAATTAAGGAACTTCGAGAAAGCGTTGGAAAACCTCCCCTTATCTCTGCACTTACCTGGCCTCGTGATCAGTGTATCTTGAGCCCGTTTCTCGACACAGTTTTACTTCGACAATCAAGTTCTGGAGCAGGTCTAGTTGACCTAGGTGAACCCTAGAACGATTAGGTGTGTGGTATTTTTGTGTCGTGATTGTTTTTGTCCAAATTCTTTTTGTGTATATATTTCATTCTTTTGTTAATATCTACCTAAAAAAATATTATTATAAAAAAAAACAAAAATTTTTCCCTTTCCTTTTCTCTGCCTTTCTTTCTTTCTCTCTTCATATCATGGGTACCCCACCTCGCAAAACTCTTGCCGAACTTTGGTACCCACAACCAGACATTACTTCTTACAGTTCTTGCTTTGGCCGAACATCGAACGACCCCTCCATGCCCAAAATGTCATTGAAAGATTGCATAGACGCGTCTAGGACAAACACTTGCCCTCCGCATTCCACTTTGTATCAACCTTTCCAACCTCCCATACCCGCTTATGTTGATACCCCTTTTGCAAGTCGTCCTTTGTCCATCGCTGAACGTATTGAACAATCTCATAGCCGATCTTTCACTCCTTTCACCACTTCAAATTCTTGGGATCAACAATCCCATTCACCTTCGTATCCAAATGTTGATCCTACCCCTGTCCAGCCATTCAATTCCTACCAGTCCTACCCGACTTTTACACCTTCCCTAGACATTGCTTCTGAACCGTCATTTGGGAGTTTCCAGTACCAACACAACTTTGAATCTTTTACTGAAACCCCTTCACAACCCATGTCTAGTCTGGAACAGTCTTTGGAAGACTTTAGGGTAGCGTCGTATCAACAGATGATGGATTTGAATGCGTCCATAGCCGCCCTTATACAACCTAGTGACCCGGTAGCTAGTTTTCAACTAGCTCCAAATTTTCCAATGTTTGAAGAGGCGGTAGGACAGGTTGAGACTTTGAGTGGAGAGAGTGAGCTGTACCTCCTTCCGAATCAAGCCTACCCGTTTCAACTTGCATCCCACAACTCCGGTTTTGAATGTCTATCTAGTGTTCCAAACGATTCATTGATTAAAGATAGAACAGATAATGAGTTGTGTGACTTTGTAGTGTTTGATTTGCCCGATTGTGAAGGGTCCCTTTCGAGTGAAACCACACCCAATCCTTTTGACCTCTGTAGGGTTCCTAGGCACACTAATGAGGTCTCACAAGGCATCAACCATGCCAATTTCAAATTTTAGAAGTGCCGAGAAACCCTAATACGGATCGTTAACTAGAATTTTAGGCGAAAAATTAAACTAGTTAACAACTTAAATACAAGAACGGAAATACAACCTTTGTAGATCCGGTCCTCCACCTCCATAGCTCCGCAATGAAGTCTCCTCGCTGTCTAAATCGAATCCCGGGCTCTAGCGTCGGCTTCATCGGAGAAATGGGCGGGCTAGGTCATCGACTACGATGCCAAAGATGATCTACGTCGAGGCATCACAAGATCAAGCTCCCACTTCACCAAGTCATGAAACTTGTGAAGAAAACACCCTATACTACTTGGCAAGAGGTAGAGGATGAAGAAATAGGAGGTGGGTTCACTTTAGAATTGGATTTCTCACTCATTTTCCCAAGTTGCCATTGATGGAGGCAAGCTTCTTCTTGAAGAAGAAGAAGAAGATGATGAAAAATGTTATGATAAGTTCTATTTCAAAAAGAAAATAAAATGGATACTTATCATAATCCAACCATGGTCAAGTGTAGAGAATAAACTAGGGTTAGGTCAATGGTTAGGGTTAAGTATGAAGACAAAAATGGTGACTTAGTCAAAGCTTCATGAAGCTTCAACATGCATCCAAAGAAAGCCAACATTTTTCTTTTCTTTTGCCAAAAAGAAATAAATAACTTAATCAAAATAAGTAATAGATAAACAAAACCCTAATCATTCGTTTAACCAAGGTTTAATTCTTTACACTTAACCAAGTAAACATGTATCATCAAACATGATACAATCAAGTGCACAAAAGTATATCACATATACAACTTGTGAACCTCAAGTGAGAAAATCCATTTAAAGTGAACCAATACTAGTTAATGCAAAGTAATATATCAAATATATAATTATGCATTAAATCATTAAATCAACTCTTGATTCAATGATCCGGTCATGTCGCACACAACCGACTAGTATACAATGTATCGATTTATCGAATCAATCCTTGATTCGATAACTAGGTTATATCGCATACAACCATTCGACACATTCATCGCGAGAATGAAATACGGTATCACATACACGCATTATTCTCGGTCCCGGACAAATCTCATATGCGCTCCTATTTCGTTTCGCTTGAGCCAGGAAACCTCTGTGTAGGACTCTAAAGACTCGTCAATACGCCGGTAGCAGATGATGATCATATCAAGCACCCACAAGCCGCAAGCGGTCTGCTAAACGTAACGGCCACCCGGGTATTGAGCGATCAGAAGATCGACGAGCAAGCAAGCTCATACTCCTGTGAATCCAACCAGTAACACTTACCGTACAGTCCGGTCTCGTCGTCTGATATGTCGCATATCTCGCCTAGGGGTGGTAAACGTCAGACCCCAATAGCTCGATAAGTCGTGTCGATATGAGGCCTATAACAGTTCGAGAAACTACTGGTAACACTTACCAGTAAATCTCAGCAACCCTGGCCAGGGATTTCCGGTTATAGCCAATCGAACACAGCGCAACATCAACCCCTATACCGGGAGAGACGAATCCCCTCCTATCACTCATTGCCTCCATGTGATTCGGGACTGTACCCAAAAACCACCGTTTTGCATGCCCTCTTGGATGTGGTAAGGTGGAAATCAAAGCACAGTGGGAACCACACAAGACTCTATGACGATCTCGGGTCAACAGACTACTCTGTACCAGTGTCACCAGAGAACTGCCATCTGACGTAAGGTATAATACCATCTGAGAGTTCTCGACGAGTCCGTCCAGTGTACCTAGTCTCCACTGAGCACCCGTATATCATCTTTGATGTCAAACACCAATGGATATGGGATCATCCATCGCCCATTTGTATGGGTCGAGAAGGTATACGCTAGTCTACTCTGGTATATCGATGCCCCGTCTCGATACACCCACGACTAGGGACTTTGAAGGATGTACTTATAGACTATCTGTCCCCACTAGTATGATCTGCATCATAGTCCAGGTAGTCAAGTACACATCCTAAGGGCTTTACCAACATGTAACAGAGAGACAATCAGTATACACGTTAAGGTAAAGAGCAACCAGATAGCATACTATCATGTTGAGCAAGAAAGTCCTCCCTATATATGTCCCAGCATCCACTACAATGTACATCCTATGTACAGTAATGGCCTCTAGGGCATACATATAACAAACAATCTCCCACTTGCACTAGGGCCATCTGTAGCAGTGGTTGCAGTATCTCATACTCAACCATCCCATAAAAATCTCTCTCTGGGAATAGGCCTTCGTGAGTGGATCCGCCGTGTTGTCCTCTGAGTCTACTCTCCTAACCTCGATCACCCTGGAGATCAACCATCTCCATGATCAGGTGATACTGCCTTAGAATATGTCTGGATCACTGATGGGACGGGCGTTCCTTGGCATAAGCCACAACTCCATTGTCACACAATGGGAGGAACTAAGTTCATCTCATGAACAAATATACATCCAGACTGCCTCTTTGGTAGCATCTCAAGGAGCGATGTATCCTGCCTTTATCGTCTAGTTAGCCACGGTATCTAGCTTGGAACTCTTCCAACATACCGTCCCTTTACTGAGGGTAAAGACAATGCCTGTGACTGACATTCAGTCGTCTGTATCACCCTGGAACCCTTCCAGTGATTCTCCCCAGGATCGATTGATACCATCTCACTACAACTAGTGAGAATCCTAACATCCAGTTAGATCTATCTCATAGATCCAAAACCCAGGATTTAGGAGGTATCACTTTGATCCTATATGGAGAATCATTGTGATAAGCGGAGATTGACCGAGCGTAGCATAGGAAACTCCTTCCCTATCAAGAGCATGTCATCCACGTACTCTACGAGGATCGTCACTATACTCCCTACTACCTTTTTGTTTATACAAGGTTCATCTACCATTTTGATGATGTCAAACTCTTTGACTAACTCATCAAAACAGATGTTCCAACTCCGCGATACCTGCTTTATCCTATAAAGCATCTTGTACACGTTTCTGCTGCTCCCACTGTCTACGAAGCCCTCTGGCTGTGTACTTATAGACGTTCTCTTCTAAAACATCATTTAGAAAAGCAGTCATGGCACCCAACCGCCAGATATCGTAGTCATGGTATGTAGCCGTGGCAAGTAGGATCTGGATGGACTTAAGCATAGCCACTTGAAAAGGTTTCATCATTATCCACGCCTGGTCGATGACGAAAAGCTTTAACAAGTCTAGCTTTGAAAGTCTCAACTTTTCCATCTACACCAAGTAATCTTCTCAAGATATACTTGCTCCTGATGGGGATTTAACCCTTCAGATATAGCAGCCAAAGTCCAAACTTTGTTGGTGTACATGGATTCCATCTCAGATCACTAAGCATCCAGCCATTCTTACAGAGTCTTACTCCTGATGGCCAGCTGGAAACTAGTTGGGTCATCATCTCATGATGCAATCCTCGCTCCCACTGTCATAGAGTAACCAAAGTATCTCTCAGGTGGGTGAGGAACCCTACTAGATCGGCGGAGAGGCTGAGGTTCGTTGGTCTCTACTGAATCCTTTTGGTTCTATCAAATCATCAGCTGCAGTTTGTATAGCTGGAACATTTCCAGTTCTACATAACGGATCTTGCCTCGAGCTTGTCCGGATTTTGCTTTTAGACATAGGCCGGACAACCCCAAATCTTAACTAACTTAAGAGATAGGCTCTTCCCTTATCATATCAACTATGAAGTGGTAGGCAACTGATTTGATTCGAACCCTATTCAATAGGTATGCAGCTTCTCAAGCGCATAACTCCCAAAAAGGAAACAGGTAACTCAGTAGTACTCATCATAGAGCACACCTTATCACATAGGGTGTGATTGCTCCCCCCCCCCGATATACCATCGTGCAATGGTGTATACGGAGGAGTAATGCTGAGAGAGAATCCCATTCTCCTTTAGAATAGTCCAGGAATTCCGTGCTCAAGTATTCTCCTCCTTGATCACGTCAAAGGACATAATACTTTTACCCGTTTTGGTTCTCTACTTCTAACTTATATTCTGTGAATATCTCAAAAGTTTCGGACTTGTGTTTCAACAGGAACATAGGTCTGAATCTCGAAAGATCATCAGAGAATGTAATGAAGTAAAAAGAACCGGTCTTGGTATGTGTAGACAGGGGACCTTCATACATCAACATGTATCATCCCAAGAGTTCACCAACTCTTTCTCTGTTTTCAATAAACAGAGCTATGGTCATCTTATCTTTGTGACATGGCTGGCAAGTTTCACAAGATGTAAATTCAAACTGATTTAAATATGCATCTACATGTAACTTCAGCTAGTCGGGTCGCATTGATATGACCTAGTCTACAATGCCTCAAGTAGGATTCGTTCATTCCTGAACTCTTCCTCTTGTGTGTGTTCTGTATACTAAAGAACTGTAGTTTGATCTAGAACATTAATGCTTTTAGATAACGTGCCTGAACCGATCAACTTTTGATATAGGAAATGTTCAAAACATTATCCATCAATACAAAATTTTATCATTTCTTTACTTCTAAACAGACTGATATGATTTTGTATATCAGGTTCGGTATCTAATAACATTCGTTCAGAATCAATGTACTGATAATACAGGGTGACAGTGACCAACAGACTTGGCTGCAACACTTGCCCCGTTTTCTGTCTCATGAAACTTATCACCCGTTCTCAGTTCTCTACCTTTCTGTAGCCCTATGTAACAGATTACATATCTGGGATCCTGATCTGGTATCACATACCCAGGACGTAGAGGATACGGAGAAATAGTTCTTTGTAATGAACACACCCGAAGATGATGCATCAGCATGCATTCTCTTCGTTTGGGCGGCACGGGAATTCTGGTAATCCCCAATATCCTGCTCTGTCTTATAACAATTATAAGTTGGAGCGGGACCAACGTTCTCCAGCTCAGTATAACAAGCGGGTTCGGTCAATATCCGTATTATTATCTTGATTAAGGCATGATATGGTCGCTACCTGGAGAGAGAGAGAAGAAAACACTCAGCGTGCGCTTTTGCAAGAATAGATTGGTTTTTATTTTATCTAATCAGGATGGCTCCCACTGCTTTTTATCAAATCTTCCTTCAAACCCTAAAAGGAAAGACTAGCCGGGATTAATTACACACTACAAGTTCGCCAATCTTTCAGCCAGGCCAGTGTCGGTACTTTGAGGGAGGTCCCCCATGCTTTCGCACGAACCTAATTAATGTAAACCTCGTTTTCCCAGAGGCGTAATCCCGTTGACACCTTTCTAGACACCTACTTGGTCGGCTAATTGTAATGTGTAAAACTCTCCCAGGAGTAACTCTTACTCGCAGCGGGTATCGGGATCCAACTATCTCATAGAAGGTATGCAATCTCATTGCAAATTTCAACACTTGAAATTCCCGATAATATTTTGCCCTTAGCGTGCTATGACCTTGACGCATGCCAAACAACCCATAGTCCGCTAGTCAAGTTCAACCCGTACATTTCTTGATGGAATTAAACCCACCCGCACGACCCTTGACGCATGCCAAACAACTCCGTACGAATACCCTAATCCAATCGCATCGTATGCTAGCAGATAAGCACTAGTTAGCTACCGTACACTACGCCTTGACGCATGCCAAACAACCGCAGCACGAATACTAACTAGTACTTATCTGAAATGACGGAGGGCTACGACAGGTTTTTCTGAAAACCTATTGCGTAATGAACTTGATATCGTTGTAGAATCAAATGATTTTAAAATGGAGTGTTTTTTAGGCTTTTCTAGTTTTGCTAAAGGAGTCACTCCCGGTGAAGGGATCGTCGGTCCTTTCCTCGTCGAATGAGGTGCGGGATATATCATATATATCACTGTGCAAAGCAAAAACTTCTTTAAAAGCAATCAAAAGACAAACCAAGTGTGTAGCATCTGCCAGTTATTGCTAAAGGAGTCACTCCCGGTGAAGGGATCTCGGTCCTTTCCTCATCGAATAAGGTGCAGGATATATCACATATACCGCTGTGCAAAGCAAGAACTGTAGCTACCTGTTTTATTTTAGAAATTCGATTCTACAACATCTTAGGTTTCTTTTACTTCATTAATCACATTAATGAAGTCCCATCATCAAAGTACCTAAACATCACAGATAAATACGACGTACACTTATGTCATCCGCATTCGCCTCGATGTCCCCTCGTGCACCGTTAGGTTAGGTAACTAACGGCAGAGCGGGGCAGGGCTAGCGCGGGTGTAAAACATAAGTAACGTCTATATAATATATCATATATACTATATACAGTATCTATCACAGAACATCGCATGATCACATCATAGATATCGCAGCAGAAGAATCATATGAAATATTGGATATACTAGGACGTCCGTGTTTTCAATACGAGCCAGTATTAAACACGGATTCCACGGTCGCGATGAATAGCCAAACCCACACCCCTAGACCCCTACGAGAGCGGCAAGCAACCCTACCAATTCTAGAGTTAAGAGACCCGGACTCGACTCCTCGAGTTGGTCTCCCACTGGACTCCAGAACCCGGTTACTTGTGCTCCCCTCCTTGGGTCTATCCTAGTGCAGAAAAGTAAATAATATACAAACGGTGACATCTTCCGCAACCTGGAAGTGCCCCAATAAAAGAATATTACATACAGGTTTTTACATGAATGAAAATGAAAAACACTCATCTCACATAAAAACCCCCGGCTATTCAATCACTACGATCCAATATAACATATCCAGCAACACATAACATCACATGTCATCAACGTAAGTAAATATGCGCATCCCAATTGTCGTTGACATATAGCAACGAAACCGGCGATATTTCATATTACACTTACGGTCACAGAAAAGAAAGTGTAAAACTACAACAGTTGGAATCCGCAACATCCTCAGACATCGCATGCCTGACTAAATGAATTCCTTAGACATCGCATGCCTAACAATTATAAACCCCGCATTTTAGTCTCAGTATCGAAAACACTTTTCAATATCAAGTCGGGCAATTCAACAGGATTCCCGACATTCTGATCGAATACTCGTCGCAAACTTCAATAGACGGCTGCACCCCCGATGCCTCCGACGAAGTGCACCAAGGCGGAACACCGCTGCCGCGAGCACCCGAACGGATGCTTTCGGCGACGAGGTTCTCCTACAGTCACTTGGTCGGGGCTATGGAGTGAGGTTGTCTATTAAGTTTACCCGGCGAGTATCCGCGTACGCTACGTGATTGCGACGGACTTTTGATCGCATCAAAATTCCGTAGCAACCGATCAAGTGAGACTAAAGTGCTATGTTTATAACATTCATTCAGTTAACTCATAACTACTTGTGAATTCCAATTATTGTATCCCATTCCGGGTAAATAGAAAATGTCAAACTTTCCGATCGAACAATCGAACACCCAAGTTTTCCCGATACATCTCAACACATGAAACAAGTTTAAAAACATCCAGTTCATGCCTCAGTACCAACGGTCCAGCCGTAGAAGGGTCAAGCCAACGCCTCACATGTGGCACGCCGTACTGCCCCAAACCCGAAGGTTCAAAGGGCAGTTCAAGACGGTCACATAATCGAGTTAAGGTTTGTTGTCTTCTAGAGGGTCTATCGCGTTACTTGCACTACTTAGAACGTCTTTAAACCACGGAAAAATCCAACACTTGGAAATTTTCCGGCAGGGGAAAAATTGGGTATTTATATCCGGTCGAACCTTTTAACATATTCTAAAATTACCCGGAAAGCCACATAGACAAAGTTTGATAATCCGATCGAATAAACGAATCCCCAAAACAACCCAAAATACTCAACTCTTGAGTAAATATTAAAAATTCCCATAAAACTCAGCACCAGACAATATGAATTACTGTGCAAAAATTAGAGGCATCTCCCTTCATTTGGTCGCGGAACCGCCGCAGAAGCCATGCTTCTGCCGCGGTTCCGCCGCGTAATTGACACATCATCAAGAAATTTTTGCACCGTAATTCTTGTAATTCCCTGCTGAATTTTTTAAGCATTTTTAATCTGGAAAAAACCCAGTTTTTGAAAAATGTCCAGAGAGCAACTTGGGTTTAGGGTTTCGGTTCGATTCGGGTTTCAAACTTCGTCTACACTTCGCCTAAGGCTCTAGCCAGGCTCTGATACCACTGTAGGGTTCCTAGGCACACTAATGAGGTCTCACAAGGCATCAACTATGCCAATTTCAAATTTTAGAAGTGCCGAGAAACCCTAATACGGATCGTTAACTAGAATTTTAGGCGAAAAATGAAACTAGTTAACAACTTAACTACAAGAACAGAAATACAACCTTTGTAGATCCGGTCCTCCACCTCCATAGCTCCGGAATGAAGTCTCCTCGCTGTCCAAATCGAATTCCGGGCTCTAGCGTCGGCTTCATCGGAGAAATGGGCGGGCTAGGTCATCGACTACGATGCCGAAGATGATCTATGTCGAGGCATCACAAGATCAAGCTCCCACTTCACCAAGTCATGAAACTTGTGAAGAAAACACCCTATACTACTTGGCAAGAGGTAGAGGATGAAGAAATAGGAGGTGGGTTCACTTTAGAATTGGATTTCTCACTCATTTTCCCAAGTTGCCATTGATGGAGGCAAGCTTCTTCTTGAAGAAGAAGAAGAAGATGATGAAAAATGTTATGATAAGTTCTATTTCAAAAAGAAAATAAAATGGATACTTATCATAATCCAACCATGGTCAAGTGTAGAGAATAAACTAGGGTTAGGTCAATGGTTAGGGTTAAGTATGAAGACAAAAATGGTGACTTAGTCAAAGCTTCATGAAGCTTCAACATGCATCCAAAGAAAGCCACCATTTTTCTTTTCTTTTGCCAAAAAGAAATAAATAACTTAATCAAAATAAGTAATAGATAAACAAAACCCTAATCATTAGTTTAACCATGGTTTAATTCTTTACACTTAACCAAGTAAACATGTATCATCAAACATGACACAATTAAGTGCACAAAAGTATATCACATATACAACTTGTGAATTTCAAGTGAGAAAATCCATTTAAAGTGAACCAATACTAGTTAATGCAAAGTAATATATCAAATATATAATTATGCATTAAATCATTAAATCAACTCTTGATTCAATGATCCGGTCATGTCGCACACAACCGACTAGTATACAATGTATCGATTGATCGAATCAATCCTTGATTCGATAACTAGGTTATATCGCATACAACCATTCGACACATTCATCGCGAGAATGAAATACGGTATCACATACACGCATTATTCTCAGTCCCGCACATATCTCATATGCACTCCTATTTCGTTTCGCTTGAGCCAGGAAACCTCTGTGTAGGACTCTAAAGACTCGTCAATACGCCGGTAGCAGATGATGATCATATCAAGCACCCACAAGGCGCAAGTGGTCTGCTAAACGTAACGGCCATCCGGTTATTGAGCGATCAGAAGATCGACGAGCAAGCCCGCTCATACTCCTGTGAATCCAACCAGTAACACTTACCGTTGTCACGACCCGCAGGGTACGGAACGTGACTGGCACTTAGGTTACGAAACGTCTCAAGACGTCCGTAAAATAAGTAAGCCAAAACCCAGAAACCAAACCAAATAAGCAAAAGAGTGAAGAAAACCCAATCAATTGAAAGCGAGTTTATCAAATAAGTCATATAAACCCTTTTTTAAAAACAATATCAATTTTTCCGAAAATTTCGGCAGAGTCTCCTTTGTAAATACTGGCCCCCAAAATGGATACAACAAGAATATATATGAATCCAACAAATACGGCATCCCCAAGCGGGAGCTAGCTCTTCGCCATAAGGCGGTCACAAATCCCACGCAATAAAAGCAACAACATGCGAAATAATCATAATGAAGCATAAGAAAAACAGCATGTCGACTCAAGAGAGCTCGACCCCAAAATACAGCATAAAAGTCCACAAACCTCACAGTCTCATCTCTAGGTCAATATACAATAATACTGGTAGATGCAGTAGATGGAGTACACTTGATACAAGAATATACAAGGTGGTACAAAAATAATGATATAACCCACCTAAGAGCAAAACCTCGAGTCCAGGCAAAAGAAACAAGAGCGCCCGCCGCTACTGTACTGACGGAGCGGACCTGAAAAAGGCTGTGGCACAACGGGGGTGAGTTGCCAACTCGTGAGTAATAAATAACATCTACACAGGCTATCGAATGCATGCACACAAGCATCCTAGCATCTAAATAAAGGTAAGGCAGGACATAATGGCAAGTATGTATGCAATATGAATATACTAGCAGGTATGAATGCAATGCGAATCAACTCGTGATCTGAATGTGTGAGTATAAGAAATCATGTTTTTCCTTTAAGAATCTCTTTTGAAATACCAGCACAATACCAATAGAATCAACAAGAACCTGTGTCCAGCAACGACACCTCAAAACTATCACAAATCTCATATATCCATGTCATAGTATCTCTGGCCTCAGCCATCCGGCTGACCCATCTCAAAATCAATATCTCATCATCTCGCGGCCACGGTCGGTATCCTCTGGATATCCGCCGTGCCAAACAGTCACCGGTAGGTAATCCGTCCCCTGCCAGGCTCAACGTCAACACCACATTCATCTTGCCTCGGGGTACCATACCGGGCCCACCATGTACCCGTGACGGTTCCTCCACTCCTCGACACGGATCTCGAAAACCACAGCAAACTCATGGTGGACAACACTTTACATCACTAGAAAACCGCAATTACATATTTTAAAAACACAATAAGTTTAGAAATTTTGCGGCTTTCCCCCGAAATCCAGAAATATCATAAAATCTCAAGAAATCCTCATAAGTGCATATATCAATGGTGATGAATGCATATGGTATCAATAATTAAGCTACGATGTATGATTAATAGACTAGGCATGAACAAATAATATGATGAGGTACATGCACATGAATAGCAATCCTATGATTTCATTTTAAGGAATTAAAGCAATAGCGCAAGTTTAAGTATCAATTATAGTAAAAGGTTTCAATTTAAAGGTTATCAAGTGTGGTGGCATGACAATTACCAGGGTGTGTGTGTAAGCATGAATAGTGCTCGTGCTGCATATAAAAACCCTGGCAATGGTGCAGGTGTCCTATAAAATGGGTTCGCATATGTATGTCAATATAAGGCATGAATGTAGCAAATAATCATACAAGTATTACACCCCTAATTACTAACATTACTAAGAATCTTTTAAGTTACTAAAACTATCGGGCGACTTGCGCCATCCAACGATAGTCCCCCGTAGATGTTACATCTACTCACAGGAATCCCTAGCTAGTCACGTCCAATCACCGCTTTCCCCTTTCGTGCCGCGTCTGACGTCTCCGCGACCGAACCTGGAATTTACATCAATACCAAATATAAGGTTACATACCATGAAACGACGCAAAACCCAAACGAAAATACTAACGTTCACAAGCTAGGTACAACGTGCACAATATGCACGGAACACACGCGAAAATCGCAAAAACTGCAAAAATCGCCGATTTGGTCGCCCGAAAAAACTAAAACCCGAACACTCAAAAATCCGCACTCACACATCCTAAATGTCATAGGCTATGCCAAAAATATTATCAAGATATCGCAATTAATTCATCACAATATTTTAATAAAAACTAGTAAGCTAGAATTTGCAATTTAGCACAAACATCGAAAATTAGCGACAAAGTTAACACAATCCAACACAACAATCCAAACTAACCCACTAGCTAGCCATTACACTAATTTTAAACCATTAACTATGCATCAAACCATAATTCCAACACAAACCCTTCTCTTGATTTTTGGCAATTAGCAACAACAATGAAAAATTCACACAAGTTAACTTAGATTAGCATAACATCAAGCCACTTAAGCAAAGTAACCATTTAGGTTGGTTAAGTAAACAACTAGATTAATTAAGAGATTTAATTAACTAAAACATGGTTTCAAGAAACCCTAGCTTAATTCAACCATTAACTTTCAAAAACTAGATTAGAAACTAACACTAAATTAACACTAGATTTTAGCCCAATTAGCAAGTTAATCACTTAGATTAAGCTAATCAAAATAACTAGGTAACAAAATAGCTTAATTAATCTCTTAATGGTGTTCTAAACCCTAAATTAATTTCAAACCACAAACTTTAAAAAAACTAGTATGCAAAAAGCACTAAAATTAACACTAAAACAATTTTCAAAGTTCTAATTAGCACACTTTAAACTACAATTTAACCATTTGATTAGAAATTATACCTCAAAAGATCAATCCCTATGTTGCTAAAACCTTCCAAGATGCCATCTTTCTCCAACATTTGAACCAATTTGGGTTTGAGAAGATATGGAATAAGGGTTTTCTTTGAATTTGTGAAGGAAATTGTTGATTTTTGATGGATATTGTGATGAAATTTGATGTGAAAAGAGAAGAAAAATATTGGGACAGAAGTAGGAGGTGCTCTCGGCCTTGAGGGAATGGGGGAGAATGGTGTGGTGTTGTGGAAATTTTGTCCAAGGTCAAAGCCAACCATTCCCAAGTACAACATACTTACAAATTAATATAATTTAATCCATTCACATATCATAATGTTCACAAGAGTGAAGACCCAAAAAAAAAAAAAGAGAGAAGTTCCTGCTATGGTGGGCCGGCCAAGGGTGAGGGAAAAGTGAGAGAGAGTGCACAAAAAAAAAATTATGCAAAAAGACCCCCTACAAGTCCAAAATTGCAAGTTTAAGCTTAAATTCAATAAATTTCGTTTTCTATAATAAAAATTAGTTAAAAAATCAAAATAAAATACTAAAAAAATTATGTTACAACTAGATTTTAATTAACATGATTTTAAAGATTAAATTTAGCCCATTTAAATTTGTATTTATCGCTAATTTAATGTATTTTCTTACCGGCTTAAAATAATATTAAAAATTGAAAAATTAGGGAAAATTTTTAAACGACCAGAATTTCATAATTAACTCATTTTCTACTAAAAACTGGCAATTACCTATCCAAATTAGGTATAATTAGTCCTAAACTGCAAAATAACAAAAAGGACGGTTTTCGGAAAAATACCGAATTTTCAGCGATTTTCAGGAAAACTCCAAAACGACTTTTCAAGAGGCTACAATCTTCCCCCCTTAAAGAAATTCGGTCCCCGAATTTAAAAAAATATAACTACGCGTACCTTCAAAGAGATGGGGATATTTCTTCCTCATCTCGCCCTCGGTCTCCCAGGTAACCTCCTCGCTGCTCGGGCTACGCCAAAGGACCTTGACGGTCGGTATAATCTTCGATCTCAACTTTTTCACCTGCCGATCCGGGATGGCCACCGGCTGCTCTGCAAAAGAAAGGTCGCGCTCTAGCTGGACTGTCGGGTGCTGAACCGCATGCGAAGGATCGTGAAGGTACTTGCGGAGCATAGAAACATGGAAGACGGGGTGAACATCGGGAAAGCTGGGTGGAAGGGCCAAACGATATGCAACAGCGCCGACACGCTCGAGGATCTCGAAGGGACCCACAAATCTGGGACTAAGCTTCCCCTTTCGCCCAAAACGCATCACGCCCTTCATCGGAGAGACCCTCAGAAAAACATGGTCGCCGACTGCGAACTCTAATCTGCGACGGCGCCTGTCTGCATACGATTTCTGCCTGCTCTGAGCCGCTCTCATCCGGTCTCGGATCAACTGTATCTTCGCTGTCGTCTCCTCAACAAGCTGCGGCCCCAAAATACTGCTCTCGCTGAGCTCTGTCCAACAGACGGGCGATCTGCATCTCCTCCCATACAGTGCCTCGAAAGGTGCCATCTTAATAGTATCCTGGAAGCTGTTGTTGTAGGAGAACTCCACTAGAGGTAAATGACGATCCCAGCTACCGCCGAAGTCTAAAACGCACGCTCTGAGCATGTCCTCGAGAGTCTGAATGGTCCGCTCTGACTGTCCGTCGGTCTGCGGATGAAACGCTGTGCTGAAGCTCAAACGAGTGCCCAAAGCCTCCTGAAGTCTCTGCCAAAGTCGGCTGGTGAACTGGGTGCCTCGATCTGACACGATACAAGTCGGTACGCCATCAACCGCACGATCTCGTCGATGTAAAGCTGGGCATACTGAGCGAAGCTGAAAGTCGTCTTCACTGGCAGGAAGTGAGCCGCTTTCGTCAATCGATCTACGATTACCCAGATGGAGTCATACCCTCGACTGTTCCTGGGTAGACCCACAACGAAATCCATCGAAATCTGCTCCCATTTCCACTCCGGAATGGGTAACGGCTGTAGCTCTCCTGCGGGCCTCTGGTGCTCGGCCTTGACTTGCTGACAAGTCAGGCATCTGGATACAAACTCCGCAATGTCCCTCTTCATCCCGTCCCACCAGTAGGTCTCTCTCATATCATGGTACATCTTGGTGGAACCGGGGTGGACACTATACACTGATCGGTGTGCCTCCTCAAGAATGTTGCGCCGCAATCCATCAGCATCTGGTACGCACAGTCTAGATCCATAGTGTAGAATCCCCTGATCGTCAATCACGAACTCGGAAAATCTGCCCTGTCCCATCTGTGCCATGATCTCTGAGCAACGGTCGTCACTGCGATGTGCTTCATATATACGGTCAAGCAACTGTGGGCGTACACGAACATGCGCGAGCTGTCCCCCTGTCTGAGTGAACTCGAACTCAACTCGGCTGTCTCATAACATCTGCCAATCTGCTGACGACTGCCTCTGCACTGCGCGCAAAAAGGATAGACTACCCCCGGGCCTCCTAGTCAACGCATCTGCCACCACATTCGCCTTGCCTGGGTGATATAAGATCTCGCAGTCGTAGTCTTTCACCAACTCCATCCAACGACGCTGTCTGAGGTTCAGGTCTCGCTGTTGAAATATGTACTTTAAGCTCTTGTGATCAGTGAATATCTGACACGACTCGCCGTATAGGTAATGTCGCCAAATCTTTAGTGCAAAGACCACTGCAGCCATCTCCAAATTGTGAGTGGGGTAGTTCTGTTCATGCTTCTTCAACTGCCGAGAAGCATAAGCAATCACCCGGCCATGCTGCATCAATACGCACCCTAACCCCACTCGGGAAGCATCACAGTAGACCACAAATCCGCCTGATCCCGAAGGCAATGATAATACCGGCGCCGTAGTCAAACAAGTCCGTAGCTGCTGAAAACTGCGCTCGCACTCCTCTGTCCAAACGAAAGGAACTCCCTTCCGGGTCAAACCGGTCAAAGGTGCAGCTATACGGGAGAAGTCCTGAATAAAGCGCCTATAGTAGCCCGCCAGGCCTAGAAAACTACGGATCTCAGTAACCGATGTTGGTCGGGGCCACTGCTGAACAGCCTCAATCTTCTTCGGGTCCACACAAATGCCGTCTCTCGTAACCACGTGACCCAAGAATCCGACGCTGTCCAGCCAGAATGCACACTTGGAGAACTTTGCGAACAGCTGGTGCTCCCTCAGAGTCTGTAACGTAATCTGCAAGTGCTGCTCGTGCTCCTCTCTGCTCCGGGAGTACACCAAGATATCGTCGATAAACACGATGATGAACAAGTCAAGGTACGGCCTGAATGTACGGTTCATCAAATCCATGAATGCTGCTGGGGCGTTGGTGAGTCCGAACGACATCACCAAAAACTCGTAGTGGCCGTAGCGCGTGCGGAAAGCTGTCCTCGGTATATCCTCCTGTCGAACTCGCAGCTGATGGTATCCTGATCGCAAGTCGATCCTCGAAAAATATCCCGCACCCTGAAGCTGGTCGAACAAATCATCAATGCGTGGCAATGGATATCTGTTCCGAACGGTAACTTTGTTCAGCTGGCGGTAATCGATACATAAGTGCAAACTTCCATCCTTCTTCTTGACAAACAGGACCGGAGCACCCCACGGAGAAACACTAGGTCGAATAAGCCCCTTATCTAACAATTCCTGCAACTGATCCTTCAGCTCTCGAAGCTCTGCCGGGGCCATCCGATAAGGCGGTATAGAAATAGGCCCCGAGCCGGGAATCAAATCGATGCAGAACTCAACGTCGCGCTCAGGTGGTAGCCCAGGTAGCTCATCAGGGAAAACATCAGGGAACTCACAAACAACCGGGACCCGGTCCAACGGAACCTCTGCAGCTCGAGTATCATAAATATACGCTAAGAATCCCAGACATCCCTTCCACAAGAGCTGACCAGCGCGAAGAGACGAAATCAAGCTGGGAAGGGTGACGCTGCGGTCTCCCTGAATAACAAGGACTGGCTCTCCTGGAAAGCTAAATCTGACTGCCTTCTCACGGCAGTCCACCGAAGCATAACAAGTGGCTAGCCAATCCATGCCCAGAAGCACATCAAAGTCCAACATATCGAGGAGAATCAAATCAACCGATGAATCCCTCTCCCCGATACGAACGGAACACAAACGAAATACAAAATGAGCGACAAACGACTCGCCTACCGGAGTAACAACAACAAGCGGATGATCTAACGACGACGACTCACGGCCCAACATCGGTGCAAAGTGTGTAGAGACGTACGAATGTGTGGAACCTGGGTCAAATAACACCCGTGCGTCGAAAGAACAAACTGGCAAGGTACCTGTCACAACGGCATTGGATGCCTGCGTAATACTCGGGCCTGTCCTCCACCGATAGCGGGCTGACCTCGGCCTCTGCCTCTGCCTCCTCGTCCTCTCTGAACAGGACCGTCGCGTCCATGGCCTCTGGGTGCACCTAACTGGCATGGAGCATCGCCGGTGGTAGGAAGTAGGGCTCTCTGAGGAGGGGGTGGTGATGGTGGTAGGGTCACATGAGGAACTGTCGCTGCTCCCTGTCGTCTCGCCGGACAGTCTCTGACAAGATGGTGCGGACTCCCGCACCCAAAACACCCTGGCGACGGCTGCTGTCCCTGGGGATAAGAACCATATAACTGTCCCCGTCCAAATCCTCTGCCAGGCCTATCTCTCGGAAAGAATCTGGCGCGCTGCCTCTAAGACGGTACATCGGTGCTAATCCTCTTCGGCCCAGAAACGGCCGAAGTCTGTGATATGCGTGCCTCCATCCGTAATGCCGTATCCATAGCAGCTGAATAAGTGTCGTAGTGCTGGGCGCCAATGGCAAGATATAGCTGGGCATCTAGTCCCTGTACGAACCTCTTCACCATCTTCTCTTCGGTATCCACCAAATACGGAGCATATCGGGATAACTGTGTAAACTGGATGTCATACTCAGACACCGTCATCCCAGGTGTCTTGACTAAGGCCTCGAAGCTACGAGCTCTGGCGTCACGAACGCTATCTGGGAGGAAACGAGCTAGAAAGACCGCTGTAAACTCGGCCCAAGTCATAGGCGGTAGACCTGCAGCTTGACCTTTGAAGACTGACTCCCACCATGTCTGCGCGAGACCCTCTAGTCGGAAACTCGCAAGCTCTACCCATCGATCATCCGAACATCTCAGCAGACGGCAGATCCTGGCTAAACTGTCAAGAAACGTCTGTGGGTCCTCCGCTGCCTCGGTGCCGGTGAATACTGGAGGTCTCAACCTCATGAAATCCTGTAGTGAAACCGGTATGGTCACGGTGGTAGTAGTAGGAGCAGGTATAATGGTCGTCTGTGATGTAGTAGGTGCGTCATCCGGTCTCGGTGTACGACTGGCTGCAACTAGGGATCCTACCATCTGACGTAGCTCCTGCATGCCCCCCATCATCTGTCGCAACTCCTCCATACCAGTCTCGAGCCTATCCATATGGCCTGGGGAAGGTGGATCGGTCTGTCCCTGCGGCGTAGGCATACCACCCTGCTCAGTCCTAGTCTCGGACGAGCCAGCTCAAATCTCGTCTCTGGCGGCAGCCCTCTGTGCCCTCGTAGCCTTCGGCGGCATAGTCGCTGTTACAGGAAAACGGATAATAAGAACAGTGCAATAGGATCATAGGATACACGGAATTGAAGAAGGAATTTTCAAGCAAGTATATCCTACAGTCACTTAGGCGGAGTACCGTATCGCAAGTATGCCGCGGACATACACACGCTACGTTACCCTACTTAAGTCACTTACTCCATCTACCAAGGGTCATCCTACACTCAAAAAGGTAAAACCTATCGCTCTGATAGCAACTTTGTCACGACCCGCAGGGTACGGAACGTGACTGGCACTTAGGTTACGAAACGTCTCAAGACGTCCGTAAAATAAGTAAGCCAAAACCCAGAAACCAAACCAAATAAGCAAAAGAGTGAAGAAAACCCAATCAATTGAAAGCGAGTTTATCAAATAAGTCATATAAACCCTTTTTTAAAAACAATATCAATTTTTCCGAAAATTTCGGCAGAGTCTCCTTTGTAAATACTGGCCCCCAAAATGGATACAACAAGAATATATATGAATCCAACAAATACGGCATCCCCAAGCGGGAGCTAGCTCTTCGCCACAAGGCGGTCACAAATCCCACGCAATAAAAGCAACAACATGCGAAATAATCATAATGAAGCATAAGAAAAACAGCATGTCGACTCAAGAGGGCTCGACCCCAAAATACAGCATAAAAGTCCACAAACCTCACAGTCTCATCTCTAGGTCAATATACAATAATACTGGTAGATACAGTAGATGGAGTACACTAGATACAGGAATATACAAGGTGGTACAAAAATAATGATATAACCCACCTGAGAGCAAAACCTCGAGTCCAGGCAAAAGAAACAAGAGCGCCCGCCGCTACTGTACTGACGGAGCGGACCTGAAAAAGGCTATGGCACAACGGGGGTGAGTTGCCAACTCGTGAGTAATAAATAACATCTACACAGGCTATCGAATGCATGCACACAAGCATCCTAGCATCTAAATACAGGTAAGGCAGGACATAATGGCAAGTATGTATGCAATATGAATATACTAGCAGGTATGAATGCAATGCGAATCAACTCGTGATCTGAATGTGTGAGTATAAGAAATCATGTTTTTCCCTTTAAGAATCTCTTTTGAAATACCAGCACAATACCAATAGAATCAACAAGAACCTGTGTCCAGCAACGACACCTCAAAACTATCACAAATCTCATATATCCATGTCATAGTATCTCTGGCCTCAGCCATCCGGCTGACCCATCTCAAAATCAATATCTCATCATCTCGCGGCCACGGTCGGTATCCTCTGGATATCCGCCGTGCCAAACAGTCACCATTAGGTAATCCGTCCCCTGCCAGGCTCAACGTCAACACCACATTCATCTTGCCCCGGGGTACCATACCGGGCCCACCATGTACCCGTGACGGTTCCTCCACTCCTCGACACGGATCTCGAAAACCACAGCAAACTCATGGTGGACAACACTTTACATCACTATAAAACCGCAATTACATATTTTAAAAACACAATAAGTTTAGAAATTTTGCGGCTTTCCCCCGAAATCCAGAAATATCATAAAATCTCAAGAAATCCTCATAAGTGCATATATCAATGGTGATGAATGCATATGGTATCAATAATTAAGCTACGATGTATGATTAATAGACTAGGCATGAACAAATAATATGATGAGGTACATGCACATGAATAGCAATCCTACGATTTCATTTTAAGGAATTAAAGCAATAGCGCAAGTTTAAGTATCAATTATAGTAAAAGGTTTCAATTTAAAGGTTATCTAGTGTGGTGGCATGACAATTACCAGGGTGTGTGTGTAAGCATGAATAGTGCTCGTGCTGCATATAAAAACCGTGGCAATGGTGCAGGTGTCCTATAAAATGGGTTCGCATATGTATGTCAATATAAGGCATGAATGTAGCAAATAATCATACAAGTATTACACCCCTAATTACTAACATTACTAAGAATCTTTTAAGTTACTAAAACTATCGGGCGACTTGCGCCATCCAACGATAGTCCCCCGTAGATGTTACATCTACTCACAGGAATCCCTAGCTAGTCACGTCCAATCACCGCTTTCCCCTTTCGTGCCGCGTCTGACGTCTCCGCGACCGAACCTGGAATTTACATCAATACCAAATATAAGGTTACATACCATGAAACGACGCAAAACCCAAACAAAAATACTAACGTTCACAAACTAGGTACAACGTGCACATTGTGCACGGAACACACGCGAAAATCACAAAAACTGCAAAAATCGCCGATTTGGTCGCCCGAAAAAACTAAAACCCGAACACTCAAAAATCCGCACTCACACATCCTAAATGTCATAGGATATGCCAAAAATATCATCAAGATATCGCAATTAATTCATCACAATATTTTAATAAAAACTAGTAAGCTAGAATTTGCAATTTGGCACAAACATCGAAAATTAGCGACAAAGTTAACACAATCCAACACAACAATCCAAACTAACCCACTAGCTAGCCATTACACTAATTTTAAACCATTAACTATGCATCAAACCATAATTCCAACACAAACCCTTCTCTTGATTTTTGGCAATTAGCAACAATGATGAAAAATTCACACAAGTTAACTTAGATTAGCATAACATCAAGCCACTTAAGCAAAGTAACCATTTAGGTTGGTTAAGTAAACAACTAGATTAATTAAGAGATTTAATTAACTAAAACATGGTTTCAAGAAACCCTAGCTTAATTCAACCATTAACTTTTAAAAACTAGATTAGAAACTAACACTAAATTAACACTAGATTTTAGCCCAATTAGCAAGTTAATCACTTAGATTAAGCTAATCAAAATAACTAGGTAACAAAATAGCTTAATTAATCTCTTAATGGTGTTCTAAACCCTAAATTAATTTCAAACCACAAACTTTAAAAAAAACTAGTATGCAAAAAGCACTAAAATTAACACTAAAACAATTTTCAAAGTTCTAATTAGCACACTTTAAACTACAATTTAACCATTTGATTAGAAATTATACCTCAAAAGATCAATCCCTATGTTGCTAAAACCTCCCAAGATGCCATCTTTCTCCAAGATTTGAACCAATTTGGGTTTGAGAAGATATGGAATAAGGGTTTTCTTTGAATTTGTGAAGGAAATTGTTGATTTTTGATGGATATTGTGATGAAATTTGATGTGAAAAGAGAAGAAAAATATTGGGACAGAAGTAGGAGGTGCTCTCGGCCTTGAGGGAATGGGGGAGAATGGTGTGGTGTTGTGGAAATTTTGTCCAAGGTCAAAGCCAACCATTCCCAAGTACAACATACTTACAAATTAATATAATTTAATCCATTCACATATCATAATGTTCACAAGAGTGAAGACCCAAAAAAAAAAAAAAGAGAGAAGTTCCTGCTATGGTGGGCCGGCCAAGGGTGAGGGAAAAGTGACAGAGAGTGCACAAAAAAAAAATTTATGCAAAAAGACCCCCTACAAGTCCAAAATTGCAAGTTTAAGCTTAAATTCAATAAATTTCGTTTTCTATAATAAAAATTAGTTAAAAAATCAAAATAAAATACTAAAAAATTTATGTTACAACTAGATTTTAATTAACATGATTTTAAAGATTAAATTTAGCCCATTTAAATTTGTATTTATCGCTAATTTAATGTATTTTCTTACCGGCTTAAAATAATATTAAAAATTGAAAAATTAGGGAAAATTTTTAAACGACCAGAATTTCATAATTAACTCATTTTCTACTAAAAACTGGCAATTACCTATCCAAATTAGGTATAATTAGTCCTAAACTGCAAAATAACAAAAAGGACGGTTTTCGGAAAAATACCGAATTTTCACCGATTTTCAGGAAAACTCCAAAACGACTTTTCAAGACGCTACAACCGTACAGTCCGGTCTCATCGTCTGATATGTCCCATATCTAGCCTAGGGGTGGTAAACGTCAGACCCCAATAGCTCGATAAGTCGTGTCGATATGAGGCCTATAACAGTTCGAGAAACTACTGGTAACACTTACCAGTAAATCTCAGCAACCCTGGCCAGGGATTTCCGGTTATAGCCAATCGAACACAGCGCAACATCAACCCCCTATACTGGGAGAGACGAATCCCCTCCTATCGCTCATTGCCTCCATGTAATTCGGGACTGTACCCAAAAACCACCGTTTTGCACGCCCTCTTGGACGTGGTAAGGTGGAAATCAAAGCACAGTGGGAACCACACAAGACTCTATGACGATCTCGGGTCAACAGACTACTCTGTACCAGTGTCACCAGAGAACTGTCATCTGACGTAAGGTATAATACCATCTGGGAGTTCTCGGCGAGTCCGTCCAGTGTACCCAGTCTCCACTGAGCACCCGTATATCATCTCTGATGTCAAACACCAATGGATATGGGATCATCCATCGCCCATCTGTATGGGTCGAGAAGGTATACGCTAGTCTACTCTGGTATATCGATGCCCCGTCTCGATACACCCACGACTAGGGACTTTGAAGGATGTACTTATAGACTATCTGTCCCCACTAGTATGATCTGCATCATAGTCCAGGTAGTCAAGTACACATCCTAAGGGCTTTACCAACATGTAACAGAGAGACAATCAGTATACACGTTAAGGTAAAGAGCAACCAGATAGCATACTATCATGTTGAGCAAGAAAGTCCTCCCTATATATGTCCCAGCATCCACTACAATGTACAGTAATGGCCTCTAGGGCATACATATAACTAACAACCTCTACACCTCCACTCTAGAACCTGAATTGATTAATATCCATGCTTTTGTTGAGGTGTCTGAGAATATTGATTTTCACTTGATTGAGGATATTGACGCCGGGAATATTTTGGATGATGAACCTGTAGATTTGGCAGAGTTTTTCTCTCCAATTCATCATCCGAGTCATTACCTGTTTTTCCCGAACCCCATATGCGTCTTGATTTTGATGAAATTTGCATGGATAAGCTGAATTTTGAGGAAACTTTTGAGGATATTTTTTAGGATGAACCAGTTTTAATTGATGAGTCGGATTTTCCAATTCATCCTATTCCTTTCATTGACTGTGTACACCCTCCGGAACCTTTAACCGATAACCTTCCTCAATCACCTACCTCCATCCTTTCCATCGTTCCGACCTTGCAAGAAACCGTATCACTTTCATTTCATATGTCTGGTTTACCGAGTTCGGCGTACCCATGGTTTCTCACTAATCTTGAGGGATTTGACCCCATTTCTCAATGGGTTAATAGATTAGCACAAATGCTTCTTACACATCAGTCATCACAAATTGTGCTAATCTATTCACTCCATTTCCACCCTCAAGTTCGTATTCCACTTCCTTCTCCCTTCCGCCATTCTTCTTCTCATATACCGAGACCGTATCCCGCTTCTATCTCCATACGGTCTCGCGTATTCTCCATTTCTTTCCTCTTCACCTTCTTTCACCAACCCGCATCTTACAGAGATAGAATTTTTGAATGGTTGGTGTTAACTTTTGGCCTTTGTAAGGCCTTGTATAGCTTGATACTATTCTCTTTCCCTCCTAATCCTGAACTTCAACGCTTAACAGTGGTAACACTGTTTTACTTAAGTTTGGGGGCGACTCCTTTTTTGTATATATTTTTTGTTTTCCTTTTTGTTTTGTATATAATTTGTTTCTAGGGAGCGCCGACAATTTTGACCCTCTTGGTGTAGCCTGACAGTGAGGGCACTGTCAAGTTTAAGTTTAGGGGTGTGCTCGGTAAGCTTTCTTCCTTCGCATTCATTTGTATATTTTGCATTTGCATACCTTATTAAAAACCCACAAAAATTGAAAATTTTCCAAAAAATATAAAAACATTGTCGTCAAGTTAGCTAATAGGGTAACTTAGATTTTTATTCTGAAAGTTTAGTTGATATGTTAGAAATAACTAAATTCTAGACTTAGGAATTGAAAATCCTTAAAATAACCCTCATTCTGTCTAACTTTGGTAAGTATACGTCCTTACAATTATTGAGTTCAGTTCTTGAGTTAAGTCAAGATGAGGGGAAAGTATTGAAACTTTACTGAAGGATAAGTCTGAAAAATAGTTTCTTTTCTTGAGTTCAAATTTAGAAAGTAAATACCCTACAACTGCACTTACACGTACCTTGAAACTTGGGATAGTAGAGGATACCTAGAAGTACTCTTGCCTGAAAGCCTAGTATGAAAGAAAAAACGGTATTTAAAGCTAAAAACCAAAAGGGCATGTTGAAAAATATATCCGGTCTTGAAAAAGAAAAAGAAAAAGAAAAAGAAAAAAATAGAATAAAGTCAAGACCTGGAAACTGCTATTTATGCTTTAAAGTTCACATATTCAGTAATCGGTCGTTAGTGCCTCAAGAAGCATTAATAGTCGCATGAAAGGTGTGTGAGCAAATCCGTCCATCTTTAATGAAAAGAAGTAGTATTAGGTATTAGGGCAAGGGTATTATAGCTTGAATTGAATTCTTGAGTGTAGGGGTGCAAATATAAACACACGTAGGGGTATACAATCGATGTTTGGATAAAAGATAGAAATAAAGAATAAGACTTGTGTTTTCTGTAAAGTTGATAAAAATCCCTGATTTGAGGCCACACTTTAGAAGGAAAACTCAGGAGAACCAAGGTTAAATAGATAGGAGGTGTGAAAAATAAGGGTTGGATATTTCTAACTTAGGATAATAGAATTTCTAACGTAAATACTAAAATGTAGGAGTAGAATCGACGTTAACTTATGACACTAGCTTGACGGGATTTTATGGGTGTAATCCGCTGAAAACCCTCAGGAGACAACATTCCTCCTACTAGGGACACCTAGAGGTTTAACGGCTTGTTGCACGAGCTCGGTGCAATCGCGTTCCCTGCGAAAGTGCGGTTAGGATTTTATTTTTTTTGTGTGAATAATTGGTTTTGCTCGGGACGAGTAAAAGTTAAGTTTGGGGGTATTTGTTCATACCAGAATATTGCATTTTATACCGCCCATTCTTACGCTCGTTTATTTATAGGCAGGTGCTTTTGATCAGTGTTTGCTACATATTTGCAGAATACTGGTTCTCAGCTCTAAACAGTGAAATCCATGGAAAAGCACGACAAATTCCGGATTACTGCCAACAACAGATAAAACACGGGTCTCCGCTCTCTATCCGTGTGTTGCCACATACCAGTTTAAGGGACAAAATGGCAAATCGATTGTCATTTTCATTCACAAAGCTCAATGTCAACACAAGATCCAAGAAATCTACGCGGAGCTCGAGGAAATCATGGCAAAAGATCCACATCACATCACCTTTTGATCTACTGAAATTCTGGAAGAATTGTGAAGAGTTTCTGAGAAAAGTCATATACCACACTGAAGAAGACATCAAACCAGGGAACCCCACAAAATCCTATGGCCTAACTCCTCTAAAGCGCCGCGGTTCCACGGCATTAGCGCGCTTAGGCCGCGGAACCGCGGCCATTTAGTCTCCTCTCGTTGTCGTTTTTCAGGGGCATATTGGTCTTTTCTTGTAGGGGCAGATTCTTGCCCTAGGTTTCCAGTTCCCCTCCTATAAATACCCCAGAACTGAGCCAAACCAAGGGGTTAATTTCTTTAGCCTCTTTTAGTGTAGTTTTGTTCTTCTTCTTCTTCTTCATCTTTCCTCCATGAAAATGTAGTGAGAGCATTGAGTGGATGTTAAATGAAGATGAGAATTTTTGTATCATTCTTGTTTGTTTAGCTTCCCCTTGAGATTCTTGCTTTCTCTTGATCTTTCAACCTCTTCATTGAGCTTGAAAGTTTAAGGGTTTGTTATTGATCTCAAGGGTTGTATCTTCTTATGGAATTAGTGCTTCATTTCACATGAGTTCTTTACCCTTCTCTTGATCTTGCAATCTCTTGATTGAGCTTGCAAGTTTAAGGGTTGGCTATTGATCCCATGCTTGTCTTGAGTTCTAGTTTCTAGTTCTTTTTATTGCTTATTTCTTTCTTGCTTTTTACTACCTTACTTTACTTTCTTGCACTTTAAATTCCATGCCCTTACTTACTTGTAATCTTTTATTTTCTTTGTTCTTTTTGTTCTCTCTTTTTGGTTCCTTTTGTGAATGATTGTAATTATCGTTGTTAAGAATAAATACGGTATTGTAAGTTAATGTTTCTTTGCTCATTTGCTTTTCCCGTTATTTTCCATTGAACTCCGCCCAAACGTTACGCAAGCGCTCCGTTAGGCACCCTACCCTACCAAGGTAACGGTGATTCCTAACCGCGACCGGTTGTGTTCGGTTTGGCCGGAGGCGAAAGCAAGAGACAAGAACGGAAGGACAAGGGTAAATAAGCCGGATTCCACGAATACCGTGCTTAAATCCCCTAATCCACGTTGTTGCCGATTGCTCTAGCTTCAATTGGTCAAGACTCGGCTCAAAGGTATTGAGTACGGATTTCTTTAGCTTACAATTTCGTATCTTTTTCTTAACAACTTCATACTTGCATATAAAACACATAGGTTAGTTTGAACAAACGCATACAAATTCTTTATTGACTCGTCTAAAACTCGAACGGACATACAACCATCTCCCTGTGGATCGACCCGTGCTCAACCGGCTAGCTGCATAGTGACACCGTCCTGATCGCGGTTATATTTTAGAACTTTGAACATCCGACACGCCAAAAGCGTGCGATCACTGCTCCGATCTCCTGAATCACTAGTCATCTCGTCTATGTAGCACCACGTCGACGGATCTTTAAACGGGCTCCCGCCTCTGAACCGAGGCAACTCGGTCGTCAAGTTTGCTAAAAGAGACGACCAAGATGAAGTAGAGAATGAGTAGAACACTTTGTCTCGTTACGTCCAAGGCTATGGACGAACGGTTAATTAAGTTGCCTTTTGAATCGATATGAAAATGAGAGAATGAACTTATGAAATTTCCATGAGACAAATTTCATATACTTTTTTCATTTCAACAACCATCATCCCCGCCAAGAAAGGGCCGGCCACTAAATAGGCAAGGGGGGTGAGTGTAGGAGGAGGAATGGTGAGAATAACAATTAATGAAAAGAATGAATCATCACAACACCTAGCAACTCATTATTGCATACAATGAATCAAGTAAACCTAGTCATCAACTCATTTAATGACCAATTAATGCATCCATGAGTCACTAAGCTTGTCATCACAATATGAAGCTTCCACTCATGACTCACCCCATGACTCACCCTCAAGAAAAAAAGATAAATCCGCATTTAACCGAATGTTAAATACGGCTGATAGAAAACTGGAAACTGGCAACTTCCAAAAGTGATCCTGAAACGAATTTCAGGATAACCCCGTAATGCTATAAACATACCCGCATTTGTATTACGACCGAATACAAATGCATCTGAGACAAAGATATTATATCTACACAGCATAAAACTCGGATCCGGCTTAAACCAAAACCGACCAAATCTGCCCGAAAAATGACACGTGCGAAAACGCACGTGCATTTTCCGAACCTTTCCATAAAACCATACGGCCTCTACAACGCTTCGCCCGAACTTGGGAAAGTGTCTGTGGGGAACTCTAATGACTCATCAACACACTGGCACTGGGTACAACCACTAGCACGTCAGAGGTACAAGCTGTACGTAACGGTTTGCCTATATATTGATTGGAAGGGAAGCTGACGAGCGAACTCATCTATAAACCCTACTGAGCCTAACAGTGACAATATACATACAGTCCGGTCCGTTCGTCTAAAGAGTATCGCATATCAAGTCTAGAGGGGTGGATAAAGTCAGACCCCTAATAACACGATAAATCGTGTCGACATGAAGCCCATCACCACCTGAGAAACTACTGATCCAAATCAATAATTCTCCACTATCTCGGCTGAGGATTTCTAGTGATGACCACCCGTGCACTGTGCGACATCAACCCCCAATACCAGGAGAGACGAATCCCCGACGATCCGCTCACTTGCCTCCAATGTGGCTCGGGACTGTACCCAACTAAAACCTGTTTGCACAACTCCTTTAAGCGTGGTAGGGTAGTAATCTAAGCACAGTGGGAACTCACACGAGACAAATGACGATCTCAGGTCGATGAACTAACCTGTACACATGTCACCAGGGAACTGCTATCTGACGATATGTATAATACCAACTAGCAGGTTCCCGGCAAGCATGTCCGGTGTACTCATAACCTAATGAGCACCTGTATACATCTTAGGTGATCCAACTGACACCAGTGGCTTCTGAGACCGGCCACCGCCCCTCGTCGGGGTCTCGACTGTATACACTAGTCTACTCTGGAGTATCGATGCCCTGTCTCGAAACTCCCACGGCTAGGGACATTTTAAGGATGTGCTTACAGACCCCAGCTCTCACGTATATGATCGCCATCATACTGCTGGTAGTCAAGAAAGAATCCTATGGGCTCTATCATCATGCAGTAGTGAACTAAAGCATGTATACGATGATAAAGACAAACCAGATAGCAAACTATCATCTCGAGCAAGACTGTCATATCGGTATAGGTCCTGCCTCAATCATTGCAATCACGTACCTGCGATCCAATAATTGACTTTGAGGGCACTATCTTCAACAATCTCCCACTTGCACTTAAGGCTTATTATTGCGATGTCGCATACTCACAGCCCGTGTGATACCGAACATCAAACTCCTCTATTAATCAGTTTCACAAAGCTAGTTTGTAAAACTCTTGTGTTCGAGAAATAGCCTCAGTGAGTGGATCCGTTCTGATGTTTCTTTCTATATCTCTCTAAATCTCAAGTTCGCGGAGAAATCCATCTCCTGAATCGAGTAATACCTATCTTAGAATATGTCTGGATATCTGATGGGACCTAGTTCATAAATGAACTCCAAATCCAAACTTCTTAGACTGTATCGATAACTGAACCTAATCAGTATCCAGCACCATGCCTCCCACAGTATCCTCTTGGACCACCTGTCCATAATACTGTCCCTTGTCAGAGAGAAAACTATAACTCTGACAATCACTCTGTCATCCATGACACCTTTGAAGCCTGGAATGATAACCGTCTCCCGAAGGAGGCTGCCGTCATCAAATCCATAGAACATGCACTTATGTTCTAAAACTGCTTCCTTATGTTTCTCCAGGATTGGATTAATATAAACTTATCGCAGCTACTGCAAAAATAACATTTGGTGTGGTACTTGACATCTCATGATTAACTCAATTGCCTAAGCAAGTGATCTGCCAATCATGCGCATCCCTCTCTCCTTTAGTCTCTAAGACACCTTTAGAGAGGGTGGCTCCATCACCTGCAGGTACACCACCATGCCAAGAGTCATCTATTCTAAAATACTATTAGAATACTGTCAAAGTACCCACATTAGGAAACTATCCAAATCTTGATCTAAAACCATAGATCTAGAAACCAGAATGTCTGATATTATATCCATATCCTTTGTGGAGAAACAACTGTGTGACGACCAAAGTACAACCGATCGTAGTATAGGAATTTTACTTTCCACTCTGTGTATGTCATCAAATACCAGGACATCACACCTTACTACCTTCTTAACAGATCCATCCCCTATTCTGATGAAGTCAAACCTATGACTGTCACATCAAAATTAGATGATCTTATCTCCGCTATATCTGCTCAAGTCTATAAATAGTCATAAGCTACTTGTCCACTATGCTTCCGCTGCTCCCACTGACCACAACAACCCTTTGGCAGAATAATATATACGTGCACTTCTAAAGCTAGTTTAGAACGACGCTATACTTATCCTCCTGCCGGGTCTCATAGTCTGGAACAACAGTAGTGTCAAGTCTGGGTAAACAAGAACCTCTCTGTCACCGTCCTTGAGGGTACCGGAGTACCTCTCGGGTGTCTGAGGTTACCCACCATATCTGCGGAGTGGCTATTGGAATGTCAAACCTGATTGAATATATAGGTCCTATTAAATTTTCCGTAATCGTTTGCGGTTCTAGAATCACTTCCAGTTCTACCATACTCCCACTACTGTTTTCTGAAAAAATCCATTTTACTAAAACTGTGGCGAGTCAAGAACAATATCACTATTGATCTTCCAAATGGTACAAAAGTCAACCCTCGTCAAAGTCAGGGTCAACCCACAAGCAGCTATTACAGAAACATGCCTTGATTTATCCAGTGTCTGGTTTTAAGCATAAGCTGGACAACTCCCCGTATCTTAACATCGTTAAGATATGAACCATTCTATATACAATATAGAAATAGAGGCACTAATTTAATTGGAACCAGATTCAAATCATGCAGCTGTCTCCAGTGCATATCAACTTAATGGAGAGAGGCTAATCAGCATTACTCAACTTAGGAATGCATCCAATTATGAGTAATCTGAAAGAGAAACAAGTTTCTCAAAACCATTACTATCATCTGAATACAAATCACAAGAATCTACATCTTCAATCTCTTTGAAGAATCCCGATACTTGTGATACCTGGTTCTCTACTTTATTCTTATACCCACAACTTCTCAAAACTTAGACATTGTATTTCTGCGAAACACTTGTCTAAAATCTAGAGAAGTCATAAGTAAACAGAATATAGTACGAGGACCAACCCCTTTATCCTGACGGACTCTGGACAACATACAATACTCTGTATAAGTCCGCTGAGTCGAATAACTCAAAACCTGTGCGTCGTAGGTTGAAAACTGTACTCAGGCAATTTCCTCAAATATCACCAATTACAACGAATTCCGATATAATGAGGATGATCACCTAATTCCCAATAACTTACTCCCACTCATTATCTGTAAAACTATACAGATATGAGAATGAAACCTGGTAAATACATACCCTGAAGTAAGAATGTAATCGGGAAATCAGTTTTCTTTTAACAATGTGCAGTGAAACTGAAACATTAAAATGTCTCGTAGGGGTATCCTGCTATTCCTAGTAATGCCTTTTCCATAATCCCATTCATGACTGTAACCGTATATTTCTTTGCCATCTCTCCAAATCCCTTTATTTTGTCTTTAGTCGTTACCTTCTGTACACCTTCGTTAGGCTAAATGGTTTTCTTCCTTCCCTACCGTTCGGCACCAGCCTATGGTTTGGAAGAAGACTATCCAGTAAGCATAATAGGTGTACCCTCCTAATCCTAGGAGTACTCGCAACTTGAGAGAAGGTGATGATAAAAGACAACTGAATAATACCTTATTCTATTTCTCCCACACTGGGAAAAAATCAAAGGTGAAATAGGAGTGGTGATGAAGTACGCGGTTTGGTCGTGAATGATAACAGTCGAAATTTACTTTGCCCTCTTTCTAATCCCTTCATTTTGTCTTTACATATTATCTTCTGTACACCCTACTTAGGCTAATTGGTTTTCTTCATTCCCTACCTTTTGGCACCAGCCTATGGTTTGGAATAAGACTATCCAATAAGCGTAATAGGTGTACTCTCCTAATCCTAGGAGCCCTCGCAAGCTGAGAGAAGGTGATAATAAAAGACAACTGAATAAACCAATTCTATTTCTCCTGAACCTGGATCCATCCTCGAAGTAGTACCTTCGAGTTCGTATATAACCATACGATGGATCTATCCAATGGAAGTGGATGTCCGTAGTAATACGGGGTGTTCTGAGAAATACAAAGGGTAAAAGAAGGAGCGGCAATGACTTATGCAACTCGGACAATCCAAAAGTCAGTATTTTAAGAAGGTTCGGTCAACTTGGTCACTGAGTCATAGTCTAGGGTCGGTCAAAGGTCGCTGCCAAAGAGAGAGAAAAGAAACACTCTGCGTGCACTCTACCCTAGATCAGAATGGTTATCACTTTATCTAATCAGTAAACCTCCCACTGTAATCTCAAATTCTCCTCCAAACCTAAAAGAAGAATTAGTCAGGATCACCCGAAGAGTAAACCAACTCATCAGTGAGAATCGGGATCCAACTATCATCGCATGATAACTTGATGGAAGCCACTCAAGTTATCACACTCCAGAAGGTATGCGCATGCATGGCAAGTTTGCTTTATGTTTGAAACTCCCGATGTTATTTTTACCCCATGCTCTTATGACCTTGACTAAGGGCCAAAATATCATAAGTCACATGTCAAGTTCTTCCCGTCATTATCCAGGTTGATTTGAACCCACCCGCACATGCCCTTGACTAAGGGCCAAGTATGACAGAACGACTGTCCCAAACCAACTCATCTATCTATGCAACAAATGAATACCCAGCAGCTACCAAACACTATGCCTTGACTAAGGGCCAAAATACATAGCTTGAATACTACTAAATATCCATAAGAAATGACGGAGGGCTACGACTGGTTTTTGGTGAAAAACCTTTAACGTAATGAACTTGATCTCGTTGAAGGAACCTGATAGCTTTTTATAAATATAGTGACGAAAACGTTTTGCTAAAGAGGTCACTCCCAGTGAAGGGATCTCGGCTCTTTCCTCGTGGAATGAGGTGCAGGATATTCCAACCGAATACCTCGATGCATAGCAACTTGTAATCGACTATAGTAAAGTTACTACCCTGACGTAAACTTCTGCCCAAGGGGTCACTCCCGATGAAGGGATCTCGGCCCTTGCCTCGTGGAATGAGGTGCAGGATATTCCAACTGAATATCGCGATGCAAAACAAAAGGAAACATCTTTGTAATAACACCTTTTTAAAATTGGTTCCAACAACATCAAATATAGGTTTGTTTTATCCTTGCATTGATAAGAATCAATGCAGTCCCATCAATCAATCACACCAGAAAAGAACGAAAATATAATGTACGTATATGCCATCCGCATTCGCCACTGAGTCCCGTCATCACCCGTTAGGTTACTTAACTAACGACAGAGCGGGGGCTGGACTAGCACGGGTGTAAAACATATACAACATCTAATAGTATATATACCAATATACAATAATCGCTCCAGGCGTGATAATATGCAACGTTACAGAAAAGTAATAAGCATCACAGAACAATACAGAGAATCTGGGATCCCCGGATTTCACAGAGCCGCTACTGAAACCCAACGTTCCCCTGGTCGTGTGGATAGCCTGTACAATGAAACCTAGACCCCTACGGGTGCGGAAAGTTACCCGCCAAAACCTGAAGCGAGGTAGTCACCCACAGCATAGTGAATGGAACACCCGGCACTTCACGGAATCCGGTAAATTGAGCACCCCTCCTTGGGTCAACCTGTACACCCTACGAGTGCGGCGAATAGTCTGCCAATTCTAGAGTGAGGTCCCTTTGCCTCTCAAAGCCATGAGATACGGACCCGTTGCCCTCCAGAACCCGGCTATCCGTGCACTCCTTCACGGGATAAATCTAGTACAGAAATAAAAATATGTACAACAGGTACATCGACCTCAACCCGGTCGTGCCCCAAAAGAATATTATACAAACAGGCAGTAACGGCAGTCCACATGTTGGACACTCGCCCCGCAATATCAAATGTACAAATAAATCCAAACTGCACTACCATTGCACACTGCTATCCACCACGACAAATCCCCAACATCACAGCACAACACAGAACATCCACGCGAATGTCACGTTCGCAAACCCGTCTAAAAGAACTATAGTAATTAGACGTGGTTTACCGATCAAATGACATTCCCGGTCGGAGATATAAAGTAAGTACTGTAAACTAACACGTTTAAATTTCGATCAACAAAATATCCCAAAGTGGGCCCCACAAACATCTGCTGTACAGTAACAAAATCTGGGCCCAAAAGATATATACCAAAAACCACAATTTCCAATAAAAAGCTCACTGGAAAATTTTGATGAACTGTTCCCACATTATGGACGCGGTTCCGCGGTCAAACCCATGCTTTGACCGCGGATCCGCGGCTATCTTGTGGGATCACGTGCTCAAATTTTTCACGTGTGCTTAGAAAAGCCTGCTTGTATTTCTGTGATATGTAAAATTATTTTTAGACACTGTTTAAAATCGACTGAAACTTTGAACTGGAATTATGCGGTTTTCGAAAATCCGTTCGATCGATATTTTAAATGCGTTAGCACAAGTTAGTATAGCTTAATGGTGAGGCTCTGATACCACTGTAAGTCCACGGTAGCGCCCCGGCCTTCTAACAGACGCCAAAAGCGGAACAAAAACTTTTTATAAACTGGCGCTATCATGTACCGTAACCCGGATCTGCCATTAAAGCTAAACTAACAAATTACAAAGTGGGTAGAAACATTATACCGAATGATCCGAGTCCTTCGGTCTTCAACCATCATCCCACGCTTTGTTGCGGCTGCTCCGATCTCCTGAATCTCTAGTCTTCTCGTCCAGGTGGCACCACGTCGACGGATCATTAAACGTGCTCCCGCCTCTGAACCGAGGCAACTCGGTCGTCAAGTTTGCTAAAAGAGACGACCAAGATGAAGTAGAGAATGAGTAGAACACTTTGTCTCGTTACGTCCAAGGCTATAGACGAACGGTTAATGAAGTTGCCTTTTGGATCGATATGAAAATGAGAGAATGAACTTATGAAATTTCCATGAGGCAAATTTCATAAACTTTTTTCATTTCAACAACCATCATCCCCACCAAGAAAGGGCCGGCCACTAAATAGGCAAGGGGAGTGAGTGTAGGAGGAGGAATGGTGAGAATAACAATTAATGAAGAGAACGAATCATCACAACACCTAGCAACTCATTAATGCATACAATGAATCAAGTAAACCTAGTCATCAACTCATTTAATGACCAATTAATGCATCCATGAGTCACTAAGCCTTGTCATCACAATATGAAGCTTCCACTCACGACTCACCCTCAAGAAGAAAAGATAAATCCGCATTTAACCGAATGTTAAATACGGCTAATAGAAAACAGGAAACTGGCAACTTCCAAAAGTGATCCTGAAACGAATTTCAGGATAACCCCGTAATGGTATAAACATACCCGCATTTGTATTACGACCGAATACAAATGCATCTGAGACAAAGATATTATATCTACACAGTATAATACTCGGATCCGGCTTAAACCAAAACCGACCAGTATTATCTGTCGGAAAAATGACACGTGCGAAAACGCACGTGCATTTTCCGAACCTTGCCACAAAACCATACGGCCTCTACAACGTTTCGCCCGAACTTGGGAAAGTGTCTGTGGGGGACTCTAATGACTCATCAACACACAGGCACTGGGTACAACCACTAGCACGTCAGAGGTACAAGCTGTACGTAACGGTTTGCCTATGTATTGATTGGAAGGGAAGTTGACGGGTGAACTCATCTATAAACCCTACTGAGCCTAACAGTGACAATATACATACAGTCCGGTCCGTTCGTCTAAAGAGTATCGCATATCGAGTCTACGGGGGTGGATAAAGTCAGACCCCTAATAACGCGATAAATCGTGTCGAGATGAAGCCCATCACCACCTAAGAAACTACTGATCCAAATCAGTAATTCTCCACTATCTCGGCCGAGGATTTCTAGTGATGGCCACCCGTGCACTATGCGACATCAACCCCCAATACCGGGAGAGACGAATCCCCGACGATCGGCTCACTTGCCTCCAATGTGGCTCGGGACTGTACCCAACTAAAACCTATTTGCACAACTCCTTTGAGCGTGGTAGGATAGTAATCTAAGCACAGTAGGAACTCACACGAGACAAATGACGATCTCAGGTCGATGAACTAACCTGTACACATGTCACCAGGGAACTGCAGTCTGACGATATGTATAATACCAACTAGCAGGTTCCCGGCGAGTCCTGTCCGGTGTACTCATAACCTAATGAGCACCTGTATACATCTTAGGTGATCCAACTGACACCAGTGGCTTGTGAGACCGGCCACCGCCCCTCGTCGGGGTCTCGACTGTATACACTAGTCTACTCTGGAGTATCGATGCCCTGTCTCGAAACTCCCACGACTATGGACACTTTAATGATGCGCTTACAGACCCCAAGTCCCACGTATATGATCGCCATCATACTGCTGGTAGTCAAGAAAGAATCCTATGGGCTCTATCATCATGCAATAGTGAACTAAAGCATGTATACGATGATAAAGACAAACCAGATAGCAAACTATCATCTTGAGCAAGACTGTCATATCGGTATAGGTCCTGCCTCAATCATTGCAATCACGTACCTGCGATCCAATAATTGACATTGAGGGCACTATCTCCAACATCCAGAGCCAAAGGGAGAAACAAAGCAGCCCCCTTTGATCATTTCTAAACTTTTTTAGGAGTTTAACTCCACAAATCGGGAGCACAGCTCCCAGTGCAGGGTCCAAAGTCCCCTTTCTGTTTTACGCCCAGCGCCCAGAGCACTATCGCCCACGTGCCGAGCATGTGGTGCGCCCAGCGCCCAGAGCGCTTGCGCCTATGTGCCGAGCACGTGGTGTGCCCAGCGCCCACATGCCGATCACGTGGTGCGCCCAGCGCGCTGGCGCCCACGTGCCGAGCACGTGGTGCGCCCAGCACCCAGTGCGCTAGCGCCCACGTACCGAGCACGTGGTGCGCCCAGAGCGCTCGTGCTCAGCGCCTAGTGCGTTAGCTCCCAGTGCCTGCGTACCATGCATGCGAGGCGCTGGCCCCCACGCATCCTTTGGATGCCCTTTCCCTTTAACACACACACACACACACATATACTCCACACTAAATATACCTCCCCCGTTAGAAAAAAATTTCTAACGGGGCGCTGCCCCACACCCCGCAAGGGGGCTGCTAGCCTCCTTGACCCCCAGCCCGCTATCCGGGTAGCAGGACCCCCCTAAAAACTCTGCGGAGCCCCCGATATATCCAAAACCCTTTTAAAATACAACACTGCACATTGAGTTCGCATAACCATTTTAACCCATCAATCGGAGGTTCTCTCGCTCCAAATGCGAGGGGTAATTAACGGCAGCTTAGTCCGCGGCTGCTGGAGATTCGGATCCCCGCAATCAATAAACCCCAGCCTACCCTAGGCAGGGGGAATCTATAATGCGCCTGACAAGCGTGCACGTATTCCCATCTCAATACGGTGACGAAAAACACCCTACAGATTCTGGCACGCCCGGTGGGATCTAATCTCTCCTCCCATATTTCGGGTTAAATATTCATGCTAACTCAATCAACATATACATTGATTGCCTATACTGAAATCATGCTTTTTTGTGCAGGTTAACAGTTTTCAATTGCCATCTTCGAACGCAAGTCGGTATTTGAACGACTTTCCTTGGCCCCCAGCTGGGGACAAGGCTATCAACACCGACAAAGTGATAAGGCATTTCGGGCAAGCTCCAGCGGTGCCCCTGACAACTGTTCAATCGGGTATCTTCTCCAAGCTTCTGATCCAGATGACCACCATGTCATTAAACTGGGAATAATCGACCACTAAGTCGTTAAACTGGGAATGTAAAAAAAATGTGTAACTAAAAAAAAAGAAAGAATATGTAAATAAATAAATAAAAAGAAAAGCCGAAATGATGGGGCAACTCGCAATAAAAAAAATCAGCCAGTAAAATAAAAATGAAAAATAAAGCCGAAATGGTAGGGCAACCGCGAATAAATAGCCGAAATGATAGGGCAATCGCGACCTTCGCGATAAGAAAAGCTAAAATGATAGAGCAATCACGGTAAAACAAAAAAAACAAAAAAAAAAAAACAAAACAACGGCGAATGATGAGTCGCTCCTGGTATCATATTCCAGTGCAGCGATGCAAACGCCAACCAAATTCCAAATCCTATACCCCAATGGCGAATGATGAGTCGCTCCTGGTACCATATTCCAGTGCAGCGATGCAGACGCCGACAAAGTCCTGAAATTTTTCCGGCCCTACGGTCTGAATCATACATCCTGCAAAACCGTATACAATCCATGGGCGTAAAACAATCCCAATCCCTCCCAAGTCCTACCAGTGAGACCACATTCAAAGTCCCACCGACGGTGAAGATTCAAAAAAAAAAAGTATGTCCACAAGCAAAATGGGCACGGATGAAAACCCGAAAGGGCTCCGTGAGTAAAAACAGCAGGACTGCCGGCGAGTTTGTGAAAACCCGAAAGGGCGCAAACTTGTAAAAAATAGATGAAATGCACTCACAAAGTCCTCTCGACTTTGTCTCCCGCGTGAGATCCTTACGACTCACAAAGGAGCAACACACTTAGGAATCCCCACGACTCCTAAGGAGAAAATACACCTACGGGATCCTTACGACCCGTAGGGAGAAAATGCTTTGTGAGACCCTTACGGCTCACAAAATTGAAAAGTCTTAGGTGATAGGGACCTAAAACCTGTCTCATAAGCCATCGCTTCCTGATAAACAAGCGCAAATGATGATTCGCTCCTGGTACCATATTCCAGTGTAGCGATACTGATGCCAAGCAAAAACCAATTCCCAATTCCTCCCGGGGCAAATGATGAGTTGCTCCTGGCATTATTCCGGTGCAGCAATGCAGATGCCGACAAAAAAAATCCCCAAATCCTCTTATGGCAAATGATGATTCTCTCCCGGTACCATATTCCAGTGTAGCGATGCTGATGTCAATCCAAATCAAATCAAACCAACAACCTCTGCAGCGGAATCAGGCTTCGTCCCAGAATTTACCCCGTGTCGAAATCATGCTTCGCCTCGGTGTATCTGCCTTCCCTGTCGGAATTATGCTTCGGCTCGGAATCAACCAACGACCTCCTCGTCGGAATTATGCTCCGCCTCGGAATCAAGTCAACCAGCAAGCTCTGCGTCGGAATCATGCTTTGTCTCAGAATGTGCACCCCGTGTCGAAATCATGTTTCACCTCGGTGTACCTGCCTTCACTATCGGAATTATGCTTCGGCTCGGAATCAACCAACGACCTCCTCGCCGGAATTATACTCCGCCTCGGAATCAAGTCGACCAGCAAGCTCTGTGTCGGAATCATGATTCGTCTCAGAATGTGCACCCCGTGTCGAAATCATGTTTCGCCTCGGTGTACCTGCCTTCCCTGTCGAAATTATGCTTCACCTAGGGATCAACCTCTGCATCGAAAGTATGCTTCGGTCATAATGTCTGCCGCTCTTCGGAATGATGCTCCAATCCTTGGAATCATGCTCCGCTCTTCGAGATGATGCTCCGATCCCCGGAATTATGCTCCGACCCTCGGAATTATGCTCCGAATCTTCGGAATGATGCTCTGATCCCTGGAATCATGCTCCGCTCATCGGAATGATGCTCCGATCCCTGGAATCAGGCTCCGCTCTTCAGAATGATGCTCCGATCCCTCCGGAATAACGCTCCGCTCTTTGGAATAATGCTCTGATCTCTAGAATCATGCTCCGCTCTTCGGAATGATGGTCCAATCCCCTGTAATCATGCTCTGCTCATAGGAATGATGCTCCGATCCCTGGAATCATGCTCCGCTCATCGGAATGATGCTCCGATCCCTGGAATCATGCTCCGCTCTTCGGAATGATGCTCCGATCCCGGAATTATGCTCCGACTCTTCGGAATGATGCTCCGATCCTTGGAATCATGCTCCGTTCTTCGGAATGATGCTCCAATCCCCCGAATTATACTCCAACCCTCGGAATTATGCTCTGACTCTTCGGAATGATGCTCCGATCCCCAGAATTATGCTCCAACCCTCGGAATTATGTTCCGACTCTTCGGAATGATGCTCCGACCTTGGAATTATGCTCCGCAAATCGGAATAATGCTCCGATCCCCGGGAATCATGCTCCCCGAGGGATACTCCGACCCTGGAATTATGCTCCTCAAATCGGAATGATGCTCCGATCCCCGGGAATCATGCTCCCCGGGATGATGTTCCAACTCGAAGTCCAACTTCATGATCCATCAATTTAGTGCACACGACTCATGCATGCGTTGTGCATTCATTGATGGGAGGCACTTTGTTGGGGTCAAAATTTGAACCCCAGTTGACCAAGTCAAAGTCAAGGTCAACCCCAAGCCAGGTGGGCCCAAGCCCAGGTCAAGCGGGCCCATGCCCAAGTCGAGCCCACGGCCAGCCTACCCATGCCAACATAGAAATCATGTAACAAATAATTTTGATGTAATTTTTTGTGCATGAATGTAAGAAAAATGGGCATCAAGCCAAATTTTTGTAAAGCCCATGGCTTATGTGCAAAAAGAAATGGCGCATGAGCCATGGGATGGGCAAAATGCCATTTTGTAAACCCCAAGGGACTATATGTAAATATGTAAGCCTGTATAAGGCAACATGATGAAAATATCTAAGATACTTTTTCATTCCCCCAAAAACTAGGATTCTTAAACCTTCTTCCATTTTTTCAATTAAATCAAGAGTTTTACTCTTCCTCTTCCAAAACTAAATAGTTTTTCACCACAAAACCCACAAAGGGGAACTCAGATCTCCTATCAGATCTCAAAAAGAAAAGATTTTTAAAATCTCATACTTCTTGGTCTTCAAGATCCAGCCAAAAGATGAGGAAGAAGGAGACCCATCTCCTAAAAATCCCATCTAGGGAAGATCCAGAGCCAAAGGGAGAAACAAAGCAGCCCCCTTTGATCATTTCTAAACTTTTTTAGGAGTTTAACTCCACAAATCGGGAGCACAGCTCCCAGTGCAAGGACCAAAGTCCCCTTTCTGTTTGACGCCCAGCGTCCCGTGCCCAGAGCGCTAGCGCCCACATGCCGAGCACATGGTGCGCCCAGCGCCCATGTGCCGAACACGTGGTGTGCCCAGCGCCCCGTGCGCTAGTGCCTAGTGCGCTAGCACCCACATGTCGATCACGTGGTGCGCCCAGCGCGCTAGCGCCCATGTGCCGAGCACGTGGTGCGCCCAGCGCCCAGTGCGCTAGCGCCCACGTGCCGAGTATGTAGTGCGCCCAGCGCTCCCAGAGCGCTAGCGCCTACGTTCCGAGCACGTGGTGCGCCCAGCGCCTAATGTGCTAGCGCCCAGCGCCTGCATGCCATGCACGCGAGGCGCTGGCCCCCACGCATCCTTTGGATGCCCTTTCCCTTTATATATATATATATATATATATATACACATACATACATACATACATACATACATGCACACACATACAAACTCCACACTAAATATACCTCCCCCATCTAACGGGGCGATGCCCTCGCCCCGTAAGGGGCTGCTAGCCCCTTTGACCCCCAGCCCGCTATCCGGGTAGCGGGACCTCCGTAAAAACTCTGTGGGGCCCCCGATATATCAAAAACCCTTTTAAAACACAACACTGAACATTAAGTTCGCATGACCATTTTAACCCGTCAATCGGATGTTCTCTCGCTCCAAATGCGAGGGGTAATTAATAGCAGCTTAGTCCGCGGTTGACGGAGATTCGGATCCCCACAATCAATAAATCCCAGCCTACCCTAAACAGGGGGAATCTGTTGTTGGATGTATATGCCCTAGAGGCCAGTATTGTATATGTATACATATGGATACTAGGGATATGTATGTACAGAACAATCTTGCTCGGTTTTATAGTAAATTATTTGACTTGTCTTTATCGGGATATGTGTATATATTTATATTGTTGTTATATCTGGTTTGCACATATTGATAAAGACTCGATACGGTAGTATACTATTGTGGTTTGTCTTTATCTTAACATGGCATATGTCATACTCGTTATTACATATTGCGGTTACATGTTGATAAAGCCCCTAGGATCTTGCTTGACTACCTGCATTGTGATGGCGATCATACTTGTGGGAGCAGGGTAGTCCATAAGCACATCCTTAAATGGTCCCTAGTCGCGTGAGTATCGAGTCTGGGTACTGATACTCCAGAGTAGACTGGTGTGTATGTTTCTACACCCGTCGGGGATGATTGGTCCCGCGGCCATTGGTCTGATGCACCTAAGATCGTATACGGGTGCTCACTGGGTGTGAGTACACTGGACGGACTCGCCGAGAACTTCCATGTGGTACTATACCTATCGTGTTAGTTATATGTATGCCCTAGAGGCCATTACTGTACATAGGATGTATATTGTAGTGGATGCTGGGACATATATAGGGAGGACTTTCTTGCTCGACATGATAGTATGCTATCTGGTTGAACTTTACCTTAACGTGTATGCTGATTGTCTCTCTGTTACATGTTGGTAAAGCCCTTAGGATCTGTACTTGACTACCTGGACTATGATGCGGATCATACTAGTGGGGACATGGTAGTCCATAAGTACATCCTTCAAAGTCCCTAGTCGTGGGTGTATCGAGACGTGGCATCGATATACCAGAGTAGACTAGCGTATACCTTCTCGACCCATATAGATGGGCGATGGATGATCCCATATCCATCGGTGTTTGACATCAGAGATGATATACGGGTGCTCAGTAGAGACTGGGTACACTGGACGGACTCGCCGAGAACTCCCAGATGGTATTATACCTCACGTCAGATGGCAGTTCTCTGGTGACACTGGTACAGAGTAGTCTGTTGACCCGAGATCGTCATAGAGTCTTGTGTGGTTCCCACTGTGCTTTGATTTCCATCTTACCACGTCCAAGAGGGCGTGCAAAACGGTGGTTTTTGGGTACAGTCCCGAGTCACATGGAGGCAATGAGCGATAGGAGGGGATTCGTCTCTCCCGGTATATAGGGGGTTGATGTTGCGCTGTGTTCGATTGGCTATAACAGGAAATCCCTGGCCAGGGTTGCAGAGATTTACTGGTAAGTGTTACCAGTAGTTTCTCGAACAGTTATAGACCTCATATCGACACGACTTATCGAGCTATTGGGGTCTGACGTTTACCACCCCTAGGCGGGATATGCGACATATCAGACGATCAGACCGGACTGTACGGTAGTGTTACTGGTCGGATTCACTGGAGTGTGAGCGGGCTTGCTCGTCGATCTTCAGATCGCTCAATACCCGGGTGGCCGTTACGTTTGGCAGACCGCTTGCGGCTTGTGGGTGTTTGATATGATCATCGCCTGCTGCCGGCGTATTGACGAGTCTTTAGAGTCCTACACAGAGGTTTCCTGGCTCAAGCGAAACGAAATAGGAGCACATATGAGATATGTGCGGGACCGAGAATAATACGAGTATGTGATACTGTATACGATTCTCGCGATGTGACATTGATCGGTTATATGCGATATAGCCGGGTTATCGGATCAAGTGTTGATTCGATAAGATGTTACTAATGATACCAGTCGGTTATGTGTGCATGACCGGATCATTGAATCAAGTGTTGATTTAATGATTTAATGTATAATTATATATTTGATATATTACTTTGCATTAACTAGTATCGGTTCACTTTAGACGGATTTTCTCACTTGGTTCGTGCGCATTGCAAATGCGATATGTTTTTGTGCACTTGTATGTATCATGTTTGATGATGCATGCTAACTTGAGTTTGTGTAAAGATTAAACCATGGTTATTCAAATGGTTAGGGTTTTGTTTTTCATATCTTTTTATTTATTTATTTATTTATTTTCTTTTTGGAAAATGAAATGAGAAGAATGGTGGCTTGTTTTGGATTGTAGTTGAAGCTTCATGAAGCTTTGTTCAAGTCAACCATTCTTATCTCATCCTTAACCCTAACCATTCCCACTAACCATGATTCATTCTCTACACTTGACTCTAGTTAAAATTATGATAAGAATTCATTTTCTTTTCTTATTCTTTGAACTTATCATAACTATTTTTCCTTCTTCTTCTTCCTTGAACTTGAAGAAGAAAGCTTACCTCATCAATGGTGATTGATGAATTAGAGTGAGAAATCCAATTCTAAAGTTAACCCAACTCCTATTTCTTCATCCTCTACCTCTTGCCAAGTAGTAGAGTGTGTTTACTTCACAAGTTTCTTGACTTGGTGAAGTCGGAGCTTGATTTAGCGATGCCTCGACGTAGATCATCTTCGGCATGGACATCGACGACCTAGCTTGCCCATTCTCCGACGAAGCCGATCCTTGAGCCCGAATTTGACTTGGACAGCGGAGACGACTTTGTTGCGGAGCTATGGAGGTGGAGCACCGGATCTACAAAGGTTGTATTTCCGTTTTCTCATTAGTTAAGTGTTAACTAGTTCTTGTTCGCCTAGAAATCTAGCAAACGATCCGTAGTTTAGGGTTTGTAGGCACCGTAAAATTTTAATATGGCATGTTCGATGCCTTGTGAGACCTCCTTGGGATGCCTAGGAACCCTACAGTGGTATCAGAGCCTAGCTAGAGCCTTAGGCGAAGTCTAGACGCGATTTGAAGTCCGATCGAACCGAAACCTCACCCGGGAAATTGCTCTCTGTACTTTTTCTAAAAACAGTGATTTTTCCAAATTAAAAATATGCAGAGAACTCAGTAGAAAAATATAAGAATTACGGTGGAAAATTGGGGTCATGAACTGTTCATCATGGCGCGGAAGAGCGGCAGATACCTGCATTCTGCGGCGGATCAGCCGCACATTGATGACGTCAGCCCTAAATTTTTACACTGTAATTCATTGTTTCTGGTTCTGAGTTCTCTGGATGTTTTGAAATTTTATTCAAGAGTTGAATTTTCTGCAGTTGTTTTGGGGATTCGGTGTTTCGATCCGGGTATCAAATTTTGTCTATTTGATTTTCCGGATAAATTCTAGAATATGTTAAAAAGTTCGACCGGATATAAATACCCAATTTTTCCCCTGTCGGGAAATTTCCAAGTGTTGGATTTTTCCGTAGTTTAACGACGTTCTAAGTAGTGCAAGTAAAGCGATGGTCCCTCTAGAAGACACAAACCTTAACTCGATTATGTGACCGTCTTGAACTGCCCTTTGAACCTTCGGGTTTGGGGCAGTACGGCGTGCCACATGTGAGACGTTGGCTTGACCCTTCTACGGCTGGACCGTTGGTACTGAGGCACGAACTGCATGTTGTTAGACTTGTTTCATATGTTGATCTATATCGGGAAAACTTGGGTGTTCGATTGTTCGATCGGAAAGTTTAACATTTTCTATTTATCTGGAATGGGATACAATAATTGGAATTCACAAAAAGTTATGTGATAACTAAATGAATGTTATAAACATAGCACTTTAGTCTCACTTGATCGGTTGCCACGGAATTTTGATGTGATCAAAAGTCCGTCGCAATCACGTAGCATACACGGATACTCGCCGGGTAAACTTAATAGACAGCCTCGCTCCATTGCCCCGACCAAGTGACTGTAGGAGAACCCCGTCGCCGAAAGCATCCGTTCGGGTGCTCGCGGCAGCGGTGTTCCGCCTTGGTGCACTTCGTCGACGGCATCGGGGGTGCGGCCGTCTACTGAAGTTTGCGATGAGCATTCGATCAGTTTTTCGGGAATCTTGTTGAATTACCCGACTTGATATTGAAAAGTGTTTTCGATTTTGAGACTAAAATGCGGGGTTTATAATTGTTAGGCATGCGATGTCTAAGTAATTCATTTGGTCAGGCATGCGATGTCTGAGGTGATTGTGGATTCCAACTGTTGTAGTTTTGCACTTTCTTTTCTGTGACCGTAAGTGTAATATGTGATATCGCCGTTTTCGTTGCTATATGTCAACGACAATTGGGATGGACATATTTACTTACGTTGATGACATGTGATGTTATGTGTTGCTGGATATGTTATATTGGATCGTCGTGTTTGAATAGCCCGGGGTTTTTTATGTGAGATGAGTGTTTTTCATTTTCATTCATGTAAAAACTTGTATGTAATATTCTTTTATTGGGGCGCTTCCAGGTTGCGGAAGTTGTCACCTGTTGTATATTATTTACTTTTCCGCACTAGGATAGACCCAAGGAGGAGGGCACAAGTAACCGGGTTCTGGAGTCCAGTGGGAGACCAACTCGAGGAGTCGGGTCCGGGTCTCCTAACTCCAGAATTGGTAGGGTTGCTTGCCGCTCTCGTAGGGGTCTAGGGGTGTGGGTTTGGCTATTCATCACGACCGTGGAATCCGTGTTTTATACTGGCTCGTATTGAAAACACGGACGTCCTAGTATATCCAATATTTCATATGATTCTTCTGCTGTGATATCTGTGATGTGATCATGTGATGTTCTGTGATAGATACAGTATATAGTATATATGATATATTATATAGGCGTTACTTATGTTTTACACCCGTGCTAGCCCTGTCCTGCTCTGCCGTTAGTTACCTAACCTAACGGTGCACGAGGGGACATCGAGGCGAATGCGGATGGCATAAGTGTACGTCGTATTTATCTGTGATGTTTAGGTACTTAAATGATGGGACTTCATTAATATGATTAATGAAAATAAAAGAAACCTAAGATGTTGTAGAATCGAATTTCAAAATAAAACAGGTAGCTACAGTTCTTGCTTTGCACAGAGGTATATGTGATATATCCTGCACCTTATTCGATGAGGAAAGGACCGAGATCCCTTCACCGGGAGTGACTCCTTTAGCAATAACTGGCAGATGCTGCACACTCGGTTTGTCTTTTGATTGCTTTTAAGTGTTTTTGCTTTGCACAGTGATATATATGATATATCCCGCACCTCATTCGACGAGGAAAGGACCGACGATCCCTTCACCGGGAGTGACTCCTTTAGCAAAACTAGAAAAGCCTCAAAAGCACTCCATTTTAAAATCATTTGATTCTACAACGATATCAAGTTCATTACGCAATAGGTTTTCAGAAAAACCTGTCGTAGCCCTCCGTCATTTCAGATAAGTTGTATATAGTATTCGTGCTGCATTTGTTGGCTTTCGTCAAGGTGCAGTGTGCGGTAGCTATATGCTGCTTATCTGCTAGCATACGATGCGATTGGATTAGGGTAGTCGTGCGGCTTTGTTGGCTTTCGTCAAGGGTCGTGCGGGTGGGTTTAATTCGATCAAGAAATGTACGGGTTGAACTTGACTAACGGGCTATGGTTTGTTGGCTTTCGTCAAGGTCATAGCACGTTAGGGGCAAAATATTATCGGGAATTTCAAGTGTTGAAATTTGCAATGAGATTGCATACCTTCTATGAGATAGTTGGATCCCGATACCCGCTGCGAGTAAGAGTTACTCCTGGGAGAGTTTTATACATTACAATTAGCCGATCAAGTAGGTGTCTAGAAAGGTGTTAACGGGGTTACGCCTCTGGGAAAACGAGGTTTACATTAATTAGGTTCGTGCGAAAGCACGAGGGACCTCCCTCAAAGTACCGATACTGGCCTGGCTGAAAGATTGGCGAACTTGTAGTGTGTAATTAATCCCGGCTAGTCTTTCCTTTTAGGGTTTGAAGGAAGATTTGATAAAAAGCAGTGGGAGCCATCCTGATTAGATAAAATTATAACCAATCTATTCTTGACAGAGCGCACGCTGAGTGTTTTCTTCTCTCTCTCTCCAGGTAGCGACCATATCACGCCTTAATCAAGATAATAATACGGATTATTGACCGAACCCGCTTGTTATACTGAGCTGGGGAACGTTGGTCCCGCTCCAACTTATAATTGTTATAAGACAGAGCAGGAAATTGGGGATTACCAGAATTCCCGTGCCGCCCAAACGAAGAGAGTGCATGCTGATGCATCATCTTCGGGTGTGTTCATTACAGAGAACTGTTTCTCAGTATCCTTTACGTCCTGGGTATGTGATACCAGATCAGGATCCCAGATATGTAATCTGTTACATAGGGCTACAGAAAGGTAAAGAACTGAGAACGGGTGATAAAGTTTCATGAGACAGAAAACGGGGCAAGTGTTGCAGCCAAGTCTGTTGGTCACTGTCACCCTCTATTACCGATACATTGATTCTGAACGAATGTTATTAGATACCGAACCTGATATACAAAATCATATCTGTCTCTTTATTAGTAAAGAAACGATAAAATTTTGTATTGTTGGATAATGTTTTGAACATTTCCTATATCAAAAGTTGATCGGTTCAGGCACGTTATCTAAAAGCATTGACGTTCTAAATCAAACTACAGTTCTTAGTATATGGAACACACACAAGAGGAAGAGTTCAGAAATGAACGAATTCTTCTTGAAGTATTGTAGACTACGTCAGATCATTGTGACCCGACTAGCTTGAGTTACATAAAGATGCATATTTAAATCAGTTTGAATTTACATCTTGTGAAACTCGCTAGTCATGTCACAAAGATAAGATGACTACAGCTCCGTTTACTGGAAACAGAGAAAGAGTTAGTGAACTCTTGGGATGATACATGTTGATGTATGTAGGTCCCCTGTCTACACATGCCAAGACTGGTTCTTTATACTTCATTACATTCTCTGATGATCTTTCGAGATTCAGACCTATGTTCCTGTTGAAACACAAGTCCGAACCTTTTGAGATATTCACAGAATATAAGTTAGAAGTAGAGAACCGATACGGGTATAAGTATTATGTCCTTTGATGAGATCAAGGAGGAGAATACTTGAGCACGGAATTCCTGGACTATTCTAAAGGAGAATGAGATTCTCTCTCAGCATTACTCCTCCGTATACACCATAGCACGATGGTATATCGGGGCGGAGCAGATACACCCTATTTGATATGGTGTGCTCTATGATGAGTACTACTGAGTTACCTATTTCCTTTTGGGAGGTATGCACTTGAGAAGCTGCATACCTATTGAATAGGGTTCCAATTAAATCAGTTGCCTACCACTCCATATGAGATATGGAAAGGGAAGAGCCCATGTCTTAAGCTAGTTAAGATTTGGGGTTGTCCGGCCTATGTCTGAAAGCAAAATCCGGACAAGCTCGAGGCAATGTCAGTTATGTAGAACTGGAAATGTTCCAGCTATACGAACTACAAGAGATGATTTGATAGAACCAAAGGATTCGATAGTTACCAACGAACCTCAGCCTCTCCGCCGATCTAGTAGGGTTCCTCACCCACCTGAGAGTTACTTTGGTTTCTCTATGACAGTGGGAGCGAGGATCGCATCATGAGATGATGACCCAACTAGTTTCGAGCTGGCCATCAGGAGTAAGACTCTGTAAGAATGGCTGGATGTTTAGCGATCTGAGATGGAATCCATGTACACCAACAAAGTATGGACTTTGGTTGCTATATCTGAAGGGTTAAATCCCCATCAGGAGCAAGTATATCTTGAGAAGATTACTTGGTGTACATCGAAAAGTTGAGACTTTCAAAGCTAGACTTGTTAAAAGTGTGCATCATTGACCAGGTGTGGATAATGATGAAACCTTTTTCAAGTATCTATGCTTAAGTCCATCCAGATCCTACTTGCCACGGCTGCATACCATGACTACGATATCTGGCGGTTGGGTGCCATGACTGCTTTTCTAAATATTGATTTAGAAGAGTGCGTCTGTAAGTACACAGCCAGAGGGCTTCGTAAACAGTGGGAGCAGCGGAAACGTGTGCGAGATGTTTTATCTGATAAAGCAGGCATCGCGGAGTTGGAACATCTATTTTGATGAATTAGTCAAAGAAGTTGACATCATCAAAATGGTAGATGAACCTTGTATAAACAAAAAGGTAGTAGGGAGTATGGTTACGATCCTCGTAGAGTACGTGGATGACATACTCTTGATAAGAAAGGAGTTTCTTATGCTACGCTCGATCAATCTCCGCTTATCACAAAGATTCTCCATATAGGATTAAAGTGATACCTACTAAATCCTGGATTTTGGATCTATGAGATAGATCTAAATGGATGTTAGGAAACTCACTAGATGTAGTGAGATGGTATCAACCGATCCTGGAGAATCACTAGAAGTGTTCCAAGGTGATAAAGACGACTGAATGTCAGTCACAGGCATTGTCTTTACCCTCAGTAAAGGGACGGTATGTTGGAAGAGTTCCAAGCTAGATACCGTGACACACTAGACGATAAAGGCAGGATACATCGCTACTTAAGATGCTACCAAAGAGGCTGTTTGGGTGTATAATGGTTCATGAGATGAACTTAGTTCCTCCCATTGTGTGACAATGGAGTTGTGGCTTATGCCAAGGAACGCCCGTCCCATCAGTGATCCAGACATATTCTAAGGCAGTATCACTTGATCATGGAGATGGTTGATCTCCAGGGTGATCGAGGTTAGGAGAGAAGGCTCAGAGGACAACACAGCGGATCCACTCACAAAGGCCTGTTCCCAAAGAGAGACTTTTATGGGATGGTTGAGTATGAGATACTTCAAACCACTGCTACAGATGGCCCTAGTGCAAGTGGGAGATTGTTAGTTATATGTATGCCCTAGAGGCCATTACTGTACATAGGATGTATATTGTAGTGGATGCTGGGACATATATAGGGAGGACTTTCTTGCTCGACATGATAGTATGCTATCTGGTTGAACTTTACCTTAACGTGTATGCTGATTGTCTCTCTGTTACATGTTGGTAAAGCCCTTAGGATCTGTACTTGACTACCTGGACTATGATGCGGATCATAATAGTGGGGACATGGTAGTCCATAAGTACATCCTTCAAAGTCCCTAGTCGTGGGTGTATCGAGACGGGGCATCGATATACCAGAGTAGACTAGCGTATACCTTCTCGACCCATATAGATGGGCGATGGATGATCCCATATCCATCGGTGTTTGACATCAGAGATGATATACGGGTGCTCAGTAGAGACTGGGTACACTGGGCGGACTCGCCGAGAACTCCCAGATGGTATTATACCTCACGTCAGATGGCAGTTCTCTGGTGACACTGGTACAGAGTAGTCTGTTGACCCGAGATCGTCATAGAGTCTTGTGTGGTTCCCACTGTGCTTTGATTTCCATCTTACCACGTCCAAGAGGGCGTGCAAAACGGTGGTTTTTGGGTACAGTCCCGAGTCACATGGAGGCAATGAGCGATAGGAGGGGATTCGTCTCTCCCGGTATATAGGGGGTTGATGTTGCGCTGTGTTCGATTGGCTATAACAGGAAATCCCTGGCCAGGGTTGCAGAGATTTACTGGTAAGTGTTACCAGTAGTTTCTCGAACAGTTATAGACCTCATATCGACACGACTTATCGAGCTATTGGGGTCTGACGTTTACCACCCCTAGGCGGGATATGCGACATATCAGACGATCAGACCGGACTGTACGGTAGTGTTACTGGTCGGATTCACTGGAGTGTGAGCGGGCTTGCTCGTCGATCTTCAGATCGCTCAATACCCGGGTGGCCGTTACGTTTGGCAGACCGCTTGCCGCTTGTGGGTGTTTGATATGATCATCGCCTGCTGCCGGCGTATTGACGAGTCTTTAGAGTCCTACACAGAGGTTTCCTGGCTCAAGCGAAACGAAATAGGAGCACATATGAGATATGTGCGGGACCGAGAATAATACGAGTATGTGATACTGTATACGATTCTCGCGATGTGACATTGATCGGTTATATGCGATATAGCCGGGTTATCGGATCAAGTGTTGATTCGATAAGATGTTACTAATGATACCAGTCGGTTATGTGTGCATGACCGGATCATTGAATCAAGTGTTGATTTAATGATTTAATGTATAATTATATATTTGATATATTACTTTGCATTAACTAGTATCGGTTCACTTTAGACGGATTTTCTCACTTGGTTCGTGCGCATTGCATATGCGATATGTTTTTGTGCACTTGTATGTATCATGTTTGATGATGCATGCTAACTTGAGTTTGTGTAAAGATTAAACCATGGTTATTCAAATGGTTAGGGTTTTGTTTTTCATATCTTTTTATTTATTTATTTATTTATTTTCTTTTTGGAAAATGAAATGAGAAGAATGGTGGCTTGTTTTGGATTGTAGTTGAAGCTTCATGAAGCTTTGTTCAAGTCAACCATTCTTATCTCATCCTTAACCCTAACCATTCCCACTAACCATGATTCATTCTCTACACTTGACTCTAGTTAAAATTATGATAAGAATTCATTTTCTTTTCTTATTCTTTGAACTTATCATAACTATTTTTCCTTCTTCTTCTTCCTTGAACTTGAAGAAGAAAGCTTACCTCATCAATGGTGATTGATGAATTAGAGTGAGAAATCCAATTCTAAAGTTAACCCAACTCCTATTTCTTCATCCTCTACCTCTTGCCAAGTAGTAGAGTGTGTTTACTTCACAAGTTTCTTGACTTGGTGAAGTCGGAGCTTGATTTAGCGATGCCTCGACGTAGATCATCTTCGGCATGGACATCGACGACCTAGCTTGCCCATTCTCCGACGAAGCCGATCCTTGAGCCCGGATTTGACTTGGACAGCGGAGACGACTTCGTTGCGGAGCTATGGAGGTAGAGCACCGGATCTACAAAGGTTGTATTTCCGTTTTCTCATTAGTTAAGTGTTAACTAGTTCTTGTTCGCCTAGAAATCTAGCAAACGATCCGTAGTTTAGGGTTTGTAGGCACCGTAAAATTTTAATATGGCATGTTCGATGCCTTGTGAGACCTCCTTGGGATGCCTAGGAACCCTACATATCGTCAGATGGAAGTTCTCAGGTGACATGTATACAGGTTAGTCTTTGGACCCGAGATCGGTATTTGTCTCGTATGAGTTCCTACTGAACTCTGATCACTACCCTACCACGGCTCTACTGAGTCGTGCAAATAGGTTTTGGTTGGGTTCAGTCCCGAGCCACATGGAGGCAGTGAGCGATTGTCGAGAATTCGTCTCTCCCGGTATAGCGAGTCGATATCGTACTGTGATTCGATTGGTCAAGACCATAAGACCTTGGCCAAGGCACTTGGGATTTACTGATAGGTTGATCTGTAGTTTTCCCGGATAGGTCCTGAACCACATCGGCACGACTTATCAGGTTGTTAGGGTCTGACGTTCACCACCCCCTAAACCTGGTATGCGACACTCTTTGACGAAGAGATCGGACTGTACGGATATTGTCACGGATAGGCTCAGTAGGAGTTCGGACGAGCTTGCTCGTCGGCCTTCCTTTTCGACAGGTACCTGGGCAGCCGTACAGCTAGTGCCGTTGACGTGCTAGTGGTTAAACTCACTGCCAGAGTACTGTCGAGTCTTTAGAGTCCCACACAGAGGGTTTCCCTGATCCAGGCAAAACGATGTAGTAGCCGTATTGGATACGTGCAGGGTTCGATCGATTGATGTACTTGGTACTCGGATTTTCGATCGAACAGTTTGTAATACTAGCTGGCTCGGTTTTGAGCCGGATTATTAAATCAGGTATTGATTTAATAATTTACGTATATGTATTTCGATATATATATTATAGTATTACGTTCTTCGTGTTATTCTAGCTCTTTTAGGCGCTCGGATTTTTATCTGATTGCTGGTATATATGTACAGTTGACTGAAATCCGTATTTACTACAGATTTCCTTCTAGAAGGTGGCCACCTCATTATGTATTTTTCTTTTATTTGATAATTGGAAATGAGGTGGAAAGTAAAAGTGTAACATTTCAAAAAAATAGAATATTATTTTTGGGAATTTTCATAATTTAATATTAATTTTTAATGAATATTTTAATAGTCGATATAATTAAATACCGATAAATGGTGAAAATTCTGGAGAAAATTAAAGAAATTCTAAAATAGCTTATTTTGTGGAAATATGCCATATTACAGTTTTTATGATGGATTATATGGTATTTTAATGTAATCGCGATTGAAAATCGCAATGTTGTATTTTTGGCTTTTTTGGTGCAAAATGTGCACATGACACTTCTACACTTGTTACACTTGTTCTTGTTTTGGACTCATGACAAGCCTCGGGTTGAACCATGCTTAGATGACCATGGTGGGTTGAACCATTTGATTAGGTTAATTGGCTTAATTAAGGATCTTAGCTTGGTTAAAGGTGATTAGTGTTAGTTGACTTGTGTAGGGGGAAAGTAATCATGGTGGCTTGGTGTCTTGTGAGCTTGGTTTTGGAAAGAGAGAGGAGGCATGATGGTTGTGCCATGATCCATCCCCTTCTCCATTATCCTTTGTGCCCTTTCATACCCTCTCTAACAACTCACACCATACCATTATACCTATCAGCTGATATACCACATCAGCCCCATATCAAGGATTATCAGCACACTTTCAGCCACCCTCAGCATGTAACATCAGCCAAGACATCAAGCAACCTTAGCCCAAACAAAGGCAACAGCCACATCAGCTGCAACAGCAGCTGATGTAATATATCAGCCCCTAATATCATCACTTCAACCTCCCCCCAATCTTGCCCCAGCCACCCTACACAGCCACATGCTACCATAGCCCCACACCTATACCCCTTATCAACACTTTTCAGCCCCCAAAACAGCATATCAGCCCCAAGACTCAGCCATATGTCACCATTTTCAGCTCTAAACCAGCAACAAGAAAGAGAACAGCCCTAGCAGCAGCAACTCCATTTTCAAAACAAACCCACACCATCCTCATACTACAACACCACACTTCACCAAAAACCAACACCCCTAGCACAACAGCTGCTGCAACACATACAAGGAAATAAAATCAGAGAAATTACAAGCAGCAGCTGCAGCCACTGAAACAGCAACAAAGAGCAGATCAGCTGAAGGAACAGCACCCCACCAGCAACCACACACTCCTCTTCATCTTGATCTTCTTTTCTCCTTCATTCTAGGACCCCCTGGAGGTATAATCTCGCATCCCAACTCAGTTCTTGCTCAGCTCTGGTTAAATAGCTGAAGTTACTGTTTTATTGTGATATAGTGCTAGTTTTAGTGAAACTTGAGAGAGACTTGACCAAGTGTTGGTTTTGATGATTGGTATAACATTATTAGGTGTTTTTGAGATCATTGTAACCAATATTACCCCAAATTCCAGTAATTTACCAGAGTTTCTCGACTCGGCGTATTTTGGCATTTTTGTCGATTTTTGAGACCTTTCTGAGATCTGCTTTCACCCGGGGCCTCCTAGGGAAAAATTGACTTGGAAGTGAGCTGTGCAGGCACCCTGGAACCACTACCCAAAGCCCTAGCCACCCTCTCGAAGTCCCGGCAGGAAATTTAATCCCCCTGGCCGCAATTTGCGGCCAGAGCAGTATAAAACTGCCTCGTTTTGCATGCACAGCCCCTTTTCTTGTAAAATTTGACCCCCGGTATGTCTAGTTTTGACTGTTTCCTGTTAGGGTAAAATCTGGGTTCATTTTCATGAGTTGGCGTATGATTTACGACTCGTTTTCGTATGGATTTTGATATTCGATGATTCGTATCTGTCGGGTGGCGTTTGGACGTCAACGACAGTTGATTTTGGCAGTATTTGCATACAAGGTCACTTGTTTTTACCTATGGGCGTAGTGTGCACCATTTTGGTTTCCGACATGGTTTTCATGAGTTTTAGCGTGTGATATCCTTGTAGGTACCCCACGTGGCGTCGAGGCGTTGGAGATGCAAACGGCGACATCGGCACCGGCACACACATAACAAGGTGAGTAGATTTATATCTACGGGGAGAAGTCGGGTGGATGGCGTATAGCACCCCCGCAGTCCGTGGTGATGTATACGGATGCGTATACACACCAACAATCTATTATTTATTGTTGGGATTATTATTGATGTTAAATGGATATTGGTATATTGGATTGGGGAAAGGTTACGAAACCATAGGGTAGTGGGTGCACTACACATACATACACACATACATGCTTGCATGCATCCATATTTCATATGTGGTTACGGGATCCTATATAGATATGTGGTCACATGGGTTGGGAGTATGTGTTCATATACGGATTTGAGGATGACACATGGGATTGATATGAGTCGATGAGTTTGATATGAGATTATGATATATGTGATATGATAAAATTCCTGATTGAGATACACCTTGATACTTTAGAGGATTTTGGGAGTGATAATGCCATAGTAATAGTGACATATATATTATGTGATCGACATGTGATTATGATATACGATGGGATATGATATAATAGGATATGTCAGGATACTTATGATAGGCCGCCTTGGGCGATGTATACTCTTGTGATGATATATGATGATAATATCGATTTATATTAAACTGTTGATCAGTAGTCAGAGCTTGAACATAGTAATGATATTAGCATTGTACTAGACTTAGGTCAGTACCCATATAATGATATTTGATACAGAAAATACCAGATGAATGATATGACGGATGTGATATTGACCCGTACCCGGATTTGGGGATGCCGTACGACGGATTTACGCACGAGCTATATTTTGATGTTTGATCCGCCTACTTGACTTGGGAATAATCGATTATAGAGACATGGTATCGGATATGATATGATCGAGGCGGGATCACCGACTATATATGTATATATATGTATCGGCTCAGAGCTTAGGCGGTTTCCCTTACCTACTGTTAGCTTTAGCTCAGCCTTTTAGTGGTATAGCAATATGACTCATTATGACATTAGATGCAGTTTAGTGATCATGGTGTTCAGTATTTCAGTTCTCGCATATTATTATTGTTGCTCTGCATCGCATACTGTTGTGATTCATATCTATTATTGATATCCTGCTGCTAGGACACCAGCACCATTACCGATGATGCGTATGTACCACGTACACTTATTTGCTGTCGCACACACATCTTCATCGGTAATTGCCATGTCACGTACACTTAGAAAATATTATTGCCTGATTTAGCTTGTTAGCTAGTAGTGACATGATATTAGTGCATTGCCTCATATGCCAGCTGTTGGAGATAGTGCCCTCAGAGTCAATTATTAGGTCACAGGTACGTGATTGTAATGATTGAGGGAGGACCTATCCCGGTAGGACAGTCTTACTCGAGATGATAGTATGCTATCTGGTTTACCTTTATCATCGTGTACTGCTTTAGGTGACCTGACACGTCGCTATTACACGTTGATAGAGCCCCTAGGATTCTTGCTTGACCACCAGCAGTATGAGGGCGATCATATAAGTGGGAGCTGGGGGTCTACAAGCATATCCTTAAAAGGTCCCTAGTCGTGGGAGTTTCGAGACCGGGCATCGATACTCCATTAGTAGACTAGTGTATACAGTCGAGACCCCGACGAGGGGCGGTGGCCGGTCTCACAAGCCACTGGTGTCAGTTGGATCACCTAAGATGTATACAGGTGCTCATTGGGTTATGAGTACACCGGACAGGACTCGCCGGGAACATGCTAGTTGGTCATATACCAGACGTCAGATGGCAGTTCCCTGGTGACATGTGTGCAGGTTAGTTCATCGACCTGGGGATCGTCATTTGTCTCGTGTGAGTTCCCACTGTACTTTGATTACTACCCTACCACGGCTCAAAGGAGTCGTGCAAACAGGTTTTAGTTGGGTACAGTCCCGAGCCACATGGAGGCAGTGAGCGTATCTTCAGGGGTTCGTCTCTCCCGGTATTGGGGGTGAGGTCGTGCTGTGTCTAGGAGAGCCATTACACAAAGTCCTTGGCCAAGGCAAGGAGATTTACTGGTAGGTATTCCAGTAGTATCTCAGGGTGTTCTGGGCTACACTCCGACACGACTTGTACCGCTTTTGGGGGTCTGACTTTTACCAACCCCCTAGGCCCGCCATGCGATACTCATAGACGAACGGACCGGACTGCACGGATATTGTCACTGACAGGCTCAGTAGGGTGTCAGGATGAGTTCGCTCATCGACGTCCCTTTTAGTCAATAGCTGGTGGCCCGTTACGTATTGGCTTATACCTCTGACGGGCTAGTGGTTAAATCCACAGCCATTGTATTGACGAGTCTTTAGAGTCCACCACACTTTCAGTTACTCAGCTTTCGGGCGAAACGCTGTAGAGGCCGTATGGAGATATGGCAGGGTTCGATCAGATACGTGCGGTATTGCACGGATGGTGATCGGACGGTTTTTACTAGCCGGCTTTGGCTTAAGCCGGTCCTAGTTTAGTACAGTGTAGATTTTGTCTCATTGCATTTGTATCCGGACGGATTACAGATGCGGGTGTGTATGCACAGTATCGGGGTTTTCCTGTAATTTATTACGGGACCAGTTTTCTGGAGTTGCCAGTTTGCTTTCCGTTCCGGCCGGTTTTCCTTTGTTCTTTCCCGGCCGGACTTTTCGTTGGAGGGTGTTATTTGCAAGTTTGCAAATAACATTTGTCGAGGGGTTTCTTGCTAAAGGATTGACTTTGAAATCTTTTTGGCTTTTCTTGCATTAATTAGGATTTGATAGAGTATGGGTTTTGTGTTGGAAATTGTTTTTGTGAAAGAGTTTGGACCGGCCACTGTTCATGGAGTGAGTGGATTAATTTATTTGATAAGGGGAGAATAAATTAATCTGTTAGTGCTGGTATGATTTTTGGGTGTGGTTTAATTTATTAGAAAAGGAATGAATATTTGTGAGTGTGCTGTGTGTTATTTCCTTCATGGAAATTTCGTGGGCCCCCCCCATCTTTGATGTGTGTGTGTGTGCTGTAAAGGATTAATTTCCTTTGCATGATTTTTTTTTTTTGGGAGTGCACTCTTCACACACATCAATTTTTCCAGAGAGCACAAGAATGGTTTTCTTTTGGCCGAGCCTTTCTCTTTGCATTCTCCTCTTTCCTTCTTGGATCCATGAAAATCATTGTGCAAAATTCCTCCATACATGGCAATCTCTTAAACCCCAAAGAGACAAGTTTCTACATTATTCTACAGCTTATCTTGGGCGCGTCGGCTAGCCAACTTCGCGCCCGAGTTGCCTCGGTATTGAGGTGGGAGCCCGTAAAAGAATCCGGCTACGTGGTGCCCTTCCGGCGAAGAGGTGGAGACCGGATTTTCCGCAGGAGATCGGGACCATGACGAGAAGACCGGAGGACTTGGATCGTCGGTATATCTCTATTCCCTTTCTTGTAGATAGCTTAGACTAGTTAATGGTTCGATCCGGTTAAAGTGCGCGGTGGTGCCGGTTTGCTAAGTCCGCAAAATTTAAGTTATTCACCGCTTCCGCATTTGGCCGTCGATTTGACGACCGGGGCGCCGCCGTGCACTTACAGTGGTATCAGAGCCTCCCCATTAACTTAGTCTAGCTTTGTGTAATGTGTTTTTTAGTTCAGATCGATCGAAATGTCCAAAAACCCGTATTTGCCCACATCAGTTTTCTGTTGGAAATTTTTGGTGTCTAAAAATTTTTCAGGTTGTAAAATATTGATGTACGAGAAAATATAAGAGTTCTGTAAAAATTCGACGATGTAACGCTACAGTGTGACCGCGGAACCGCCGCGGAAACCCCATACTTGCCGCCCTTCCGCGGTGCACTGTGCACGTCACATCACCAAATTTTTACAGATGCCTTCTGGGTTTATTTCAGGGGTTTTGGAACATTAAAATTGGGCCCATATTTTCTGTAACTGCTACAGTTTTGTTTTGGGGCCCACTTGTTAATATTCGATCGGTCGGATATTTTAAACACATTTTTCACAGTATTTACATTATATCTGCGACCGTGAATGTCACTCGATCGGTAAATCCGGTCTAACTGCTATAGCCCGGTTAGACGGATTTGCGAACGTGACTTTCACGTTGATGTTCTATGTATTTGCTGTGATGTTGCGGATCGGTCGTGGGGGATAGCCTGGATGCAATGCTAGTACAGTTGTGGTAGTATTATGTACATTTGATATTGCGGGGCGAGCGTCCGACATGTGGACTGCCGTCACTGCCAGTTTGTATTATTATTTTGGGGCACGACCTGGTTGCGGTCGATGTACCCGGTGTATGTATATTTTACTTTCTGTACTAGGTTTGCCCCGCGGAGGGGTGCACGGATAGCCGGGTTCTAGAAGGCAACAAGCCCGCATCTCATGGCATTGGGATGGAGGGGGCTTCACTCTAGGATTGGCGGGCTATTCGCCGCACTCGTAGGGGGTACAGGTTTGACCCAGGAGGGGTGCCCAAGTTACCGGATTCCGTGAAGTGCTGGGTGGTCCATTCACGGTGCTGAAGGGGGCTGCCTCGCTTCAGGTTTTGGCGGGTGACTTGCCGCGCCCGTAGGGGTCTAGGATTTCATTGCACAGGCTATCCACACGACCAGGGGAACGTCGGGTTTCAGCGGCTCTGTGAAACCCGGGGATCCCAGATATCTGTATTGTTTCTGTGATGCTGTTCATTATCTGTGATGCTGTTCATTATCTGTGATGTTGCATTTTATTCACGCCTTGAGCGAAATATAATATATTGGTATATATATTAGTAGATGTTGTATATGTTTTGCATCCGCGCTAGTCCAGTCCCCACTCTGTCGTTAGTAAGCTAACCTAACGGGTAATGACGGGACCCAGTGGCGAATGCGGATGGCATATACGTACATCAGTATATTTTCGTTCTTTGTGGTGTGATCAATTGATGGGACTGCATTGACTCGGATCAATGCAAGTTAAAAACAAACCTAATCTGATGTTGTTGGAACACTTTTTAAAAAAAAAAAAGCTGTTATTGCAAGGACGTTCACTTTTGTTTTGCATCGCGGTATTCATTTAGAATATCCTGCTCCTCAGTCGACGAGGCAAGGGCCGAGATCCCTTCACCGGGAGTGACCCCTTGGACAATAAGTTTGCGTCAGGGCATTAACTTCACTATAGACGATTACTTTTGCTTTGCACCATGGTATTCAGTTGGAATATCCTGCACCCCATTCTACGGGGAAAGAGCCGAGATCCCTTCACCGGGAGTGACCTCTTTAGCAACGGTTTTCGTCACTATATTTTTAAAAGCTATCCGTTCCTTCGACGATATCAAGTTCATTACGTTAAAGGTTTTCGCCAGAAACCATTCGTAGCCCTCCGTCATTTCAGTTAAATATTCGGTAGTATTCAAGCTATGTATTTTGACCTCACGCCAAGGCATAGTGTTTGGTAGCTGCCGGGTATTTATCCGTTGCATAGATAGATGCGTTGGTTTGGGACAGTCGTACTACTATTTTGGCCTACGTCAAGGGTATGTACGGGTGGATTCAAATTAACCTGGATAATGACGGGTAGAACTTGACATGTGACTTATGATATTTTGACCTCACGCCAAGGTCATAAGAGCATGGGGCAGAAATCACATCGGGAGTTTCAAAAGTACTGAAACTTGCCAGATATGCGCATACCTTCTGGAGTGTGATACCGTGAGCGGATTCCGTCACGTTATCATGCGATGAGAGTTGGATCCCGATTCCCACTGATGAGTTGGTTTACTCCTCGGGTGATCCCGACTAATTCTTCTTTTAGGTTTGGAGGAGAATTTGAGGTACAGTGGGAGGATTCCAGATTAGATAAATTGGTAACCATTCTGATCTAGGTTAGAGTGCATGCTGAGTGTTTCTTTTCTCTCTCTCTTTGGCAGCGACCATTGACCCGACCCTAAGACTATGACTCAGTGACCAAGTTGACCGAACCTTCTTAACACTGGCTTTTTGGATTGTCAGAGTTGCAAACCTCATTGTCACTCCTACTTTTACCCTTTTCTCCAGGACACCCCGTTTTACTACGAACGTCCACTTCCATTGGACAAAACCATCGTATGGTTAGATACGAACTCGAAAGAATTTATTCGAGGATGGTTTCCGGTTCTGGAGAAAACGGATAGGATTATTCAGTTGTCTTTTCCTTTTACCCTCTCTCAGGTTACGAGTACTCCTTGGTTTAGGGGTAGTACACCTATTACGCAAATTGGATTGTCTTCTTCCAAACCTTAGGCTGGTGCCGACCGGTAGGGAATGAAGAAAACCAATTAGCATAACGATGGTGTGCAGAAGGTATTAAGTTCAGACAAAGCAAGGGATTAGTAAGAGGGCAAAGTAAATTGCAACAGACATTCACGACCAAACCAAATATTTCGTTACCACTCCCACATCGCCTTTGTATTTCTCCAGGACACTCCGTATCACTACGAAGATCCACAGTTTATTTGGATACTCCATCGTATGGTTATATACGAACTCGAATGGAACTTGTTCCAGTTCGGGGATGGATTCTGGTTCAGGAGAAATAGGAATAAGGTTTATTCGGTTGCCTTTTATCTTCACCCTCTCTCATTGCGAGTGTTCCTAGGATTGGGACAGTACACCCATTATGCTTATTGGATAGTCTCCTTCCAAACCATAGGCTGGTGCCGAATGGTAGGGAAGGAAGAAAACCATTTGGCCTAAAAGGGTGTGCAGAAGGTAAAGACTAAAGACATATGAAGGGATTTGGAGAGGTGGCAAAGAACTATACGGTTACAGTCGTGAATCTGGAAGAGGCATTACTAGGAATACCAAAATACCCCATCGGAACATTTCAATGTTTCAGTTTCACTGTGTAATGTTAAAGAAAAACTGATTTCCCGATTAGATACTTACTCCAGGGTATGTATTTACCAGGTACGATTCTCACATCTGTATGGTTTTACAGATGATGAGTGGGAGTATGTTATTGGGAATTGGGTGATCATCCTCATTGTATCGGGATTCGTTGTAATCGGTGATATTTGAGGAAGTCACCTGGGTTGTTTGCCGGACGGCAGACATTTGGTTTTGAATATCCGCTGTTATGCACCAATTTCAAATCGATATATCTGTACGTCTATTTTCATAGAGTGAGATATACCTTTCTGAAATTATGTCTACGACATTTACCTATATCAGTGGATGGTTAGGTAAGGAGTATTAAACAGCAGTGTAATTCTTCTTAACCATAAGTACAGTTTTCAACCTACGACACACAGTGAATGAGTTATCAGAATCAAGGGACTTGTACAGAGTATTGTATGTTGTCCAGGGTCCATCAGGACAGAGGGGTTGGTCCTCGTACTATATTCGGTTTACTTATGACTTCTCTAGTTTTTAGACAGGTGTTTCGTGGAAACACAGGGTCCGAATTTGGAGAAGTTATTGGTATTTGAATAGAGTAGAGAACCAGGTATAACAAGTATCGGGATTCTTCAAAGAGATCGAAGATGTAGATACTTGTGTATGGTATTCAGTTGATAGTAATGATAAAGAGAAATTGCTTCTCTTTCAGGTTACTCATAATTGGAAGCATTCCTAAGTTGAGTAACACTGATCGGCCTCTCTCCATTTAGTTGACATGCACTGGAGACAGCTGCATGATTTGAATCTGGTTCAATTAAATCAGTGCCTCTGTTTTCTATATTGGATATAGAACAGTTCATATCTTAACATTGTTAAGGTACGGGGAGTTGTTCGGTTTATGCTTAAAACCAGACACTGGACAACTCAAGGCACGTTTCTGTAATGGCTGTTTGTGGGTTGACCCAGGCTATGACGCGGGTTGACTTTCTACCATCTGGATGAACAATAGCGATATTGTTCTAGACTCGCCACAGTTTTATTAAAAAATGGATTTTTTTTTTCAGAAAACAGTAGTGGGAGTATGGTAGAACTGGAAGTGATTCCAGAACCACAAACGATTACTGAAGATTTGATAAGGAACCTAAAGATTCAATCTGGATTGACATTCCATTGGCCACTCCGCAGATAAGGTGGGTAACTTCAGGCACCCGAGAGGTACTCCGGTAGCCTTAAGGACGGTGACAGGGAAGTTCTTGTTTACCCACACTTGCCATTGCTGTTGTTCCAGGCTGCGAGACCCGGTGGGAGGATGAGTATAGCGTCGTTCTAAACTAGCTTTAGAAGTGCACGTCTATATGACTCTGCCAGAGGGTTGTCGTAGTCAGTGGGAGCAGCGGAAGCATTGGTGGACATCAGGCTTATGTCTATTTATAGACTAAAGCAGATATAGCGGAGATAGATCATCTGTTTCTGATGTGACAGTCATAGGTTTGACGTCATCAGAATAGGGGATGGATCTGTTGAGAAGGTAGTAGGAAGTGATATTCCTATACAACGATCGGTTATACTTTGGTCGTCACACAGTGTTTTCTCTACATGGAACTTGGACATTATATCAGACATACTGGTTACTAGATCTATGGTTTTAGATCTAGATTTGGGTGGTTTCCCAATCAGGGTACTTAGACAGCATTCTAAGAGTATTTAGAATGGACGACTCCTGGCACGGTAGTGTACCTGCAGGTAATGGAGTCACCCTCTCTAAAGGTGTCTTATAGACTAAAGTAGAGAGGGATGTGCATGATTGGCAGATCACTTGCTTAGGCAATTGAGTCAATCATGAAATGTCAAGTACCACACCAGATGTTGTTCTTGCACTAGATGCAATAAGTTGATATTGATCCAATCCTGGAGAAACAGTCGGAAGCAGTTTTAGAACATAAGTGGATGTTCTAGGGATATGATAACGACAGCCTCATTCAGAAGACGGTTATCATTCCAGGCTTCCAAGGTGACATGGACGACAAGGAGATTATCAGAGTTATAGTTTTCCTTCTGAGAAGGGGCAGTATTTTGGACAGGTGGTCCAAGGCAATACTGAGGGAGGCATGGCGCAGGATACTGATTAAGTTCAGTTGACGATACAGTCTAAGAAGTTTGGATTTGGAGTTCATTTATGAGCTAGGTCCCATCAGACATCCAGACATATTCTGAGACTGGTATTACTCTTTTCGGGAGATGGCTTTCTCCGCGAACTTGAGATATAGAGAGACATAGAAAGAAACAACTAAGCGGATCCACTCACTGAGGCTATTCCTCGAACGCAATAGTTCCGCAAACGAGCTTTGTGAGACTGACTAGTAGAATAGTTGGATGTTCGGTATCACACGGGCTGTGAGTATGCGACATCGCAATAATTAGCCTTGAGTGCAAGTGGGAGATTGTTGGAGATAGTGCCCTCAGAGTCAATTATTAGGTCACAGGTACGTGATTGTAATGATTGAGGGAGGACCTATCCCGGTAGGACAGTCTTACTCGAGATGATAGTATGCTATCTGGTTTACCTTTATCATCGTGTACTGCTTTAGGTGACCTGACACGTCGCTATTACACGTTGATAGAGCCCCTAGGATTCTTGCTTGACCACCAGCAGTATGAGGGCGATCATATAAGTGGGAGCTGGGGGTCTACAAGCATATCCTTAAAAGGTCCCTAGTCGTGGGAGTTTCGAGACCGGGCATCGATACTCCATTAGTAGACTAGTGTATACAGTCGAGACCCCGACGAGGGGCGGTGGCCGGTCTCACAAGCCACTGGTGTCAGTTGGATCACCTAAGATGTATACAGGTGCTCATTGGGTTATGAGTACACCGGACAGGACTCGCCGGGAACATGCTAGTTGGTCATATACCAGACGTCAGATGGCAGTTCCCTGGTGACATGTGTGCAGGTTAGTTCATCGACCTGGGGATCGTCATTTGTCTCGTGTGAGTTCCCACTGTACTTTGATTACTACCCTACCACGGCTCAAAGGAGTCGTGCAAACAGGTTTTAGTTGGGTACAGTCCCGAGCCACATGGAGGCAGTGAGCGTATCTTCAGGGGTTCGTCTCTCCCGGTATTGGGGGTGAGGTCGTGCTGTGTCTAGGAGAGCCATTACACAAAGTCCTTGGCCAAGGCAAGGAGATTTACTGGTAGGTATTCCAGTAGTATCTCAGGGTGTTCTGGGCTACACTCCGACACGACTTGTACCGCTTTTGGGGGTCTGACTTTTACCAACCCCCTAGGCCCGCCATGCGATACTCATAGACGAACGGACCGGACTGCACGGATATTGTCACTGACAGGCTCAGTAGGGTGTCAGGATGAGTTCGCTCATCGACGTCCCTTTTAGTCAATAGCTGGTGGCCCGTTACGTATTGGCTTATACCTCTGACGGGCTAGTGGTTAAATCCACAGCCATTGTATTGACGAGTCTTTAGAGTCCACCACACTTTCAGTTACTCAGCTTTCGGGCGAAACGCTGTAGAGGCCGTATGGAGATATGGCAGGGTTCGATCAGATACGTGCGGTATTGCACGGATGGTGATCGGACGGTTTTTACTAGCCGGCTTTGGCTTAAGCCGGTCCTAGTTTAGTACAGTGTAGATTTTGTCTCATTTCATTTGTATCCGGACGGATTACAGATGCGGGTGTGTATGCACAGTATCGGGGTTTTCCTGTAATTTATTACGGGACCAGTTTTCTGGAGTTGCCAGTTTGCTTTCCGTTCCGGCCGGTTTTCCTTTGTTCTTTCCCGGCCGGACTTTTCGTTGGAGGGTGTTATTTGCAAGTTTGCAAATAACATTTGTCGAGGGGTTTCTTGCTAAAGGATTGACTTTGAAATCTTTTTGGCTTTTCTTGCATTAATTAGGATTTGATAGAGTATGGGTTTTGTGTTGGAAATTGTTTTTGTGAAAGAGTTTGGACCGGCCACTGTTCATGGAGTGAGTGGATTAATTTATTTGATAAGGGGAGAATAAATTAATCTGTTAGTGCTGGTATGATTTTTGGGTGTGGTTTAATTTATTAGAAAAGGAATGAATATTTGTGAGTGTGCTGTGTGTTATTTCCTTCATGGAAATTTCGTGGGCCCCCCCCATCTTTGATGTGTGTGTGTGTGCTGTAAAGGATTAATTTCCTTTGCATGATTTTTTTTTTTTTGGGAGTGCACTCTTCACACACATCAATTTTTCCAGAGAGCACAAGAATGGTTTTCTTTTGGCCGAGCCTTTCTCTTTGCATTCTCCTCTTTCCTTCTTGGATCCATGAAAATCATTGTGCAAAATTCCTCCATACATGGCAATCTCTTAAACCCCAAAGAGACAAGTTTCTACATTATTCTACAGCTTATCTTGGGCGCGTCGGCTAGCCAACTTCGCGCCCGAGTTGCCTCGGTATTGAGGTGGGAGCCCGTAAAAGAATCCGGCTACGTGGTGCCCTTCCGGCGAAGAGGTGGAGACCGGATTTTCCGCAGGAGATCGGGACCATGACGAGAAGACCGGAGGACTTGGATCGTCGGTATATCTCTATTCCCTTTCTTGTAGATAGCTTAGACTAGTTAATGGTTCGATCCGGTTAAAGTTCGCGGTGGTGCCGGTTTGCTAAGTCCGCAAAATTTAAGTTATTCACCGCTTCCGCATTTGGCCGTCGATTTGACGACCGGGGCGCCGCCGTGCACTTACACCAGCTTGACATTGTAGCTATTACTTGCCACTGCATGCATACTGTTATTCATTATATGCTGCATTCATGGATTCTCATGCTCATATTCATGATTTCACATGCTATTGATGATTTGGATTCGGGTTTCCATGATGTTTTCTGGATTTGGAGGAAAACCGCAAAACATACATATAAACTGCTTTCTCTTTTAATAAAAATGCGGTTTTTCCATGATGTATGAGTCGTCCACCATGAGTTTGCTGAGGTATTTCGAGACCCGATTCGAGGAGTGGAGGAACCGTTTCGGGTACATGGTGGGCCCGGTGCGGTACCCCGGGGCAAGAAGATCGCAGGAGATGGCGTTGAGCCTGGCAGGGGAGCACGACCGACCGGTGATATTACCCAACACGTCGGATATCCGGAGGATACCGTCGTAGTCATGAGATGGATGGTAGGGGCCGATCTGGACTGACGGCGCCCTGGATATTATGATTGAGACATTGAGATTTGAGATACTGAGGTACAGAGATTGGGATACAGAGATATCGAGATATTGAGATTTATGTTTTGTGCCGATGCTAGGCACTGCTTTATGCTGATTTCATTATGGTACCTCATTTTAAAAATACAGAAATCTCTCAAGTTATGAAAGCAGTTTTCTTCAGTACATGCATTCTGTTTCATGCATTCATACAGCATTCATATGATATATTGTCACCTGATGCACTGACATGTACACATGGGTTTACACTTGGGTTAGATATTTACCCTAGACATGGTTAGAGATTGCTGGTTATATATTTGAGGATTATATATATATTTTGATCGTATGACCTAGGATTGCGTCATACATGTGATTTTCTGTTCGTAGATCTTTTTCTACTCACGAGTTGGCAACTCACCCCCGTTGTGCCCCAGTTTCTTGCAGGTGTTGCCGTACGGATTTCATTACGGCTTTGCGGGCACAGTTTCTTTCAGGTGACTTGCTAGTAGGTGGGTTATTTGTATCATACCCATCATTATACATTGTATATTATATTCAGTTGTATCTAGAAGTTCCATCAACCAAACATGTATTTATTTGAGATAGAGACCGATGATATTTATTCTTCGACCTTAGAGTCGCGTGTTATATTTCCTTGGGTTCTTGTTGGTTGAGCTTCATTTCTGTTGTGATCCTCGCCTTTAGGCGTGGTATATTGTGTTGCATACAGGTTGATTTGATATGGTTCTTCCTACTCTCTACTCCTTTTCTTGGTTTGGATTTCTGGGTTTCGGCTTACTTAGCATACGTACGTCTTGAGACGTTCGTAGTCTAAGTGCCGGTCATGTTCCGTACTTTCGGGTCGTGACAAAGTTGGTATCAGAGCGTTTGGTTATACCTTTGGAGAATAGGATGACCCTTGGTTGATGGAATAGGTAACTAAAGTAGAGTGACGTACCGTGGTATGTCCGCGGCATATTTACGATACGCCACTCCACTTAAGGAGCCTTAGGATGTACATTTCATTGTTCAGTATCATATTCCTTCCTGATCTAGCTTCATCGGTACAAGTTTTGGTTTTGCTGCTACGATTACGGGCAGGGAGAGCTACGGCTAGAGTTGCGGTCAGCATGAGCTCGTTACGAACGAAAACTAACCAGAGCATTATTCCAGAGACACACGTTTGCAGAGATGTGTCTTGATGGTGTTTTGCGCCACGAGCATTGGATGGATCGCTGTATGAGATTACTCGGACGTACAGATCAGCACCAGAGGATTGAGCCAATGACAGAGGCCGGCCAGATTTTGATGACCGTTGATGTATTGCTCATTCATGATGATTGCGGCACTGTTCAGCGTGCAGATAAGTGAGCCAGTTGTGCTGCGGACGACGAGATATCGCCCCAGATGTTGGAGCTATTGCAATACAAGTTGTATTAAGAAATGATAGAAGGTCGCTAGTCACCAAGGATAAATGACTAGGACATGTGGATCGTTCGCTACCCCGATGCGAGGTCATCAGATAGATTGATTCCAGCTAGAGACGACTTCACGCGGAGACGTTGAGAGTCGACAGAGACGATCGAATGTCAGTAACCTATTATTCCAAGTTTAAAGTATTCGGAAAGACGTGCAGGCAATTCTATGGTCCCTCGAGAAGAATGAAACCCTAACTCGACTTAATGACCGTATGAAAGCCTTTGAACCTTCGGGTTTGCGGCGGTTCTGCGGCGCCATTAGTAAGGCTTGGGTTTGTCCTTCTACGGCTGGACCACCGATGCTGTGGTATGTACTCGATACTATTATACTGTACCCAAGATGTTGAGCTCTTGGGGGATTATGAGGTTTTGACGACTCGATCGGATGGCTCAACTTAATTCAGATGCTAGGTGGCGAGATGCATTTGTTGGGAGACTCAAGATACAAGGATAACCGTTGGAGTTCAGTCCATGCAGCCACGATGAGACGAGTCCGAAGCAGTCAACATTAGAGGGAAGTGGCATAAGAGGTTCGTACCAGATCTAGATGTGATGACGTTTCACTCCGCCGACATCAGAGATGCGATGCGCATGCCGAGGCATTGTACTGGATATACCTTCTAGAAGGAGTCGCGATGAGTATGCAGCCGTTACGGAACCAGAAGCAGATATAGTAAAGGACGATAACTTCCGGAAAATTTGCAGAGATGAGACTTGGAAGAGACCTTGAGCAGGATGCCTTCCAGGACACTGCTGCAATGATACTTGCACCCAGGATCGGATGTGTCACGTGCATTCAGAGAGCCATAGGCCGACGCCGGTGACATGCTGCTTAAGAGTGATCGCGATGATTGACCGAGAAGTGACCAGAGAAGTGCCAGAATGGAATCGACCCCGTTAGCATACCTGACAGGGCCGATGAGCCGATGGATCGTGAGATTGATAATTCACAGAGAAGACTTGGACCCAGGAGTGGTCAATGTTACGCACACCAGCAGGCCAGAGTTCAGGATCATCGACGGGATATGCTACAAGTAACCTCGACAGTTGGCCGGAGATTCTTGGAGGCTGTGATTGAGCGGAACTATTACGCCATACTTGATTTCGATGTTTTGGCTGATTTATTCGCATGATTGATTTTGATGATTGAGTATTTACGATTTTCGCGCAGTCGTTGCACTTGATATCGTTTTCATGCTTTGGTTTCATATGTTTGTGATTTTATGGGGTTTAGACATTTGAGTTGATTTTGTACGTATGCACGCACACGATTTGGTTCTTGCACTCTGTATAGTTTATATATGCTTGCAGTGCAGTGACATGTATTTTGTGCACTTGGATGCACTGGATTTCGATTTCGAGGGTGATGCTCGACATTTGTTTGTGCACTTTACGCACCTGATTGGTTTTTGCGCGTGTTTGGCGCTTGATATTGGATTTCATGATTTCGTGCATAGTGGATGCACCGGATTTGGACAGTTAGCGCATGTTGGGCGCATGCTAGGAGATGCGATTTGGTGCATACCAGATGCACTAAATCGGGATTTTCGTGCATGTCAGATGCACCTAATTTTGCTGTCAGGCACACACGCTGCCTAGGACAGATGCTGTGTGCACAACCGTTGCACCTTGATGTTGTTTTTGTGCACATTCATGGATTTGATTTCCGTGCGCACCAGACGCACAGGGTTTTTCATATGCGCTTTTTGGGATTGATTCTATGGAGCAGTACATTTTTATGATATTGCGATTAATTTTCATACTGAGCAGGACTGGTCAGATGACAGCGCCTGGATATATTTTACATGCATTGACAGTTTTCAAATGGATTCCAAAAGCGAGCTATAGTCTCATTATTTACATATGTGTCTGATATGACACGAAACGTTTAAAACGAGGAAAACCCTTCTAAATTGTTTTCAAAATGGCGGGACGTGCATATTAAACAAAAGAGATATACATATATGATTATTTTCGTATAGAGGCGTCCGCCACTGTGCAGTGTTATGTGCATTGCACATCGATTTCAAAGAATTTGGCATACATTTCCTTAAGATATTTACATGCACGGATTTGGTATTTACATGCATAGTTCCGATTATAGCATATTGGCTTTTCCTTGGATTTGGCATTCGTGTTTTACCTTGACTCCGATGATTGCGAGATGCTTGACGGAGTTTTGTTTTCGAGTTATCTGCTCGTTACGCATGCGTATGTATTGCGCTATGATGCGTTCTATGGATTGATGATTTCGGAGCCCCGTTGACTTGGACATTTTATTGAAATGTTTTTAGAATTTGGGTGTTTAAATTTAAATTCGGGGACCGAATTTCTTTAAGGGGGGAAGACTGTAACATTTCAAAAAAATAGAATATTATTTTTGGGAATTTTCATAATTTAATATTAATTTTTAATGAATATTTTAATAGTCGGTATAATTAAATACCGATAAATGGTGAAAATTCTGGAGAAAATTAAAGAAATTCTAAAATAGCTTATTTTGTGGAAATATGCCATATTACAGTTTTTATGATGGATTATATGGTATTTTAATGTAATCGCGATTGAAAATCGCAATGTTGTATTTTTGGCTTTTTTGGTGCAAAATGTGCACATGACACTTCTACACTTGTTACACTTGTTCTTGTTTTGGACTCATGACAAGCCTAGGGTTGAACCATGCTTAGATGACCATGGTAGGTTGAACCATTTGATTAGGTTAATTGGCTTAATTAAGGATCTTAGCTTGGTTAAAGGTGATTAGTGTTAGTTGACTTGTGTAGGGGGAAAGTAATCATGGTGGCTTGGTGTCTTGTGAGCTTGGTTTTGGAAAGAGAGAGGAGGCATGATGGTTGTGCCATGATCCATCCCCTTCTCCATTATCCTTTGTGCCCTTTCATACCCTCTCTCACAACTCACACCATACCATTAAACCTATCAGCTGATATACCACATCAGCCCCATATCAAGCATTATCAGCACACTTTCAGCCACCCTCAGCATGTAACATCAGCCAAGACATCAAGCAACCTTAGCCCAAACAAAGGCAACAGCCACATCAGCTGCAACAGCAGCTGATGTAACATATCAGCCCCTAATATCATCACTTCAGCCTCCCCCCAATCTTGCCTCAGCCACCCTACACAGCCACATGCTACCATAGCCCCACACCTATACCCCTTATCAAAACTTTTCAGCCCCCAAAACAGCATATCAGCCCCAAGACTCAGCCATATGTCACCATTTTCAGCTCTAAACCAGCAACAAGAAAGAGAACAGCCCCAGCAGCAGCAACTCCATTTTCAAAACAAACCCACATCATCCTCATACTACAACACCACACTTCACCACAAACCAACACCCCTAGCACAACAGCTGCTTCAACACATACAAGGAAATAAAATCAGAGAAATTACAAGCAGCAGCTGCAGCCACTGAAACAGCAACAAAGAGCAGATCAGCTGAAGGAACAGCACCCCACCAGCAACCACACACTCCTCTTCATCTTGATCTTCTTTTCTCCTTCATTCTAGGACCCCCTGGAGGTATAATCTCGCATCCCAACTCAGTTCTTGCTCAGCTCAGGTTAAATAGCTGAAGTTACTATTTTATTGTGATATAGTGCTAGTTTTAGTGAAACTTGAGAGAGACTTGACCAAGTGTTGGTTTTGATGATTGGTATAACATTATTAGGTGTTTTTGAGATCATTGTAACCAATATTACCCCAAATTCCAGTAATTTACCAGAGTTTCTCGACTCGGCGTATTTTGGCATTTTTGTCGATTTTTGAGACCTTTCTGAGATCTGCTTTCACCCGGGGCCTCCTAGGGAAAAATTGACTTGGAAGTGAGATGTGCAGGCACCCTAGAACCACTACCCAAAGCCCTAGCCACCCTCTCGAAGTCCCGGCCGCAAATTTAATCCCCCTGGCCGCAATTTGCGGCCAGAGCAGTATAAAACTGCCTCGTTTTGCGTGCACAGCCCCTTTTCATGTAAAATTTGACCCTCGGTATGTCAAGTTTTGACTGTTTCCTGTTAGGGTAAAATCTGGGTTCATTTTCATGAGTTGGCGTATGATTTACGACTCGTTTTCGTATGGATTTTGATATTCGATGATTCGTATCTGTCGGGTGGCGTTTGGACGTCAACGACAGTGGATTTTGGCAGTATTTGCATACAAGGTCACTTGTTTTTACCTATAGGCGTAGTGTGCACCATTTTGGTTTCCGACATGGTTTTCATGAGTTTTAGCGTGTGATATCCTTGTAGGTACCCCACGTGGCGTCGAGGCGTTGGAGATTCAAACGGCGACATCGGCACCGGTACACACATAACAAGGTGAGTAGATTTATATCTACGGGGAGAAGTCGGGTGGATGGCGTATAGCACCCCCGCAGTCCGTGGTGATGTATACGGATGCGTATACACACCAACAATCTATTATTTATTGTTGGGATTATTATTGATGTTAAATGGATATTGGTATACTGGATTGGGGAAAGGTTACGAAACCATAGGATAGTGGGTGCACTACACATACATACACATATACATGCTTGCATGCATCCATATTTCAAATGTGGTTACGGGATCCTATATAGATATGTGGTCACATGGGTTGGGAGTATGTGTTCATATACGGATTTGAGGATGACACATGGGATTGATATGAGTCGATGAGTTTAATATGAGATTATGATATATGTGATATGATAAAATTCCTGATTGAGATACACCTTGATACTTTAGAGGATTTTGGGAGTGATAATGCTATAGTAATAGTGACATATATATTATGTGATCGACATTTGATTATGATATACGATGGGATATGATATAATAGGATATGTCAGGATACTTATGATAGGCCGCCTTGGGCGATGTATACTCTTGTGATGATATATGATGATAATATCGATTTATATTAAACTGTTGATCAGTAGTCAGAGCTTGAACATAGTAATGATATTAGCATTGTACTAGACTTAGGTCAGTACCCAGATAATGATATTTGATACAGAAAATACCAGATGAATGATATGACGGATGTGATATTGACCCGTACCCGGATTTGGGGATGCCGTACGACGGATTTACGCACGAGCTATATTTTGATGTTTGATCCGCCTACTTGACTTGGGAATAATCGATTATAGAGACATGGTATCGGATATGATATGATCGAGGCGGGATCACCGACTATATACGTATATATATGTATCGGCTCAGAGCTTAGGCGGTTTCCCTTACCTACTGTTAGCTTTAGCTCAGCCTTTTAGTGGTATAGCAATATGACTCATTATGACATTAGATGCAGTTCAGTGATCATGGTGTTCAGTATTTCAGTTCTCGCATATTATTATTGTTGCTCTACATCGCATACTGTTGTGATTCATATCTATTATTGATATCCTGCTGCTAGGAGACCAGCACCATTACCGATGATGCGTATGTACCGCGTACACTTATTTGCTGTCGCACACACATCTTCATCGGTAATTGCCATGTCACGTACACTTAGAAAATATTATTGCCTGATTTAGCTTGTTAGCTAGTAGTGACATGATATTAGTGCATTGCCTCATATGCCAGCTTGACATTGTAGCTATTACTTGCCACTGCATGCATACTGTTATTCATTATATGCTGCATTCATGGATTCTCATGCTCATATTCATGATTTCACATGCTATTGATGATTTGGATTCGGGTTTCCATGATGTTTTCTGGATTTGGAGGAAAACCGCAAAACATACATATAAACTGCTTTCTCTTTTAATAAAAATGCGGTTTTTCCATGATGTATGAGTCGTCCACCATGAGTTTGCTGAGGTATTTCGAGACCCGATTCGAGGAGTGGATGAACCGTTTCGGGTACATGGTGGGCCCGGTGCGGTACCCCGGGGCAAGAAGATCGCAGGAGATGGCGTTGAGCCTGGCAGGGGAGCACGACCGACCGGTGATATTACCCGACACGTCGGATATCCGGAGGATACCGTCGTAGTCATGAGATGGATGGTAGGGGCCGATCTGGACTGACGGCGCCCTGGATATTATGATTGAGACATTGAGATTTGAGATACTGAGGTACAGAGATTGGGATACAGAGATATCGAGATATTGAGATTTATGTTTTGTGCCGATGCTAGGCACTGCTTTGTGCTGATTTCATTATGGTACCTCATTTTAAAAATACAGAAATCTCTCAAGTTATGAAAGCAGTTTTCTTCAGTACATGCATTTTGTTTCATGCATTCATACAGCATTCATATGATATATTGTCACCTGATGCACTGACATGTACACATGGGTTTACACTTGGGTTAGATATTTACCCTAGACATGGTTAGAGATTGCTGGTTATATATTTGAGGATTATATGTTAGTTGTATGTATGCCCTAGAGGCCAGTATTGTACGGATTATGTATATTATATTGGATACTTGGACATATATAGAGATGACTTTCTTGCTCGACATGATAGTATGCTATCTGGTTGCTCTTTATCTTAACATGTACACTAGTCTCTTTATACTGTCTTATAGTTACATGTTTGTAAAGCCCTTACGATTTGTACTTGACTACCTGGACTATGATGCAGATCATACTAGTGGGGACATGGTAGTCCATAAGTACATCCTTCAAGGTCCCTAGTCGTGGGTGTATCGAGACGGGGCATCGATATACCAGAGTAGACTAGCGTATACGCTTCTCGACCCATGTGATGGGCGATGGATGATCCCATATCCATTAGTGTTTGACATCAGAGATGGTATACGGGTGCTCAGTGGAGACTGGGTACACTGGACGGACTCGCCGAGAACTCCCAGATGGTATTATACCTCACGTCAGATGGCAGTTCTCAGGTGACACTTGTACAGGATAGTCTGTAGACCCGAGATCGTCATAGAGTCTTGTGTGATTCCCACTGTGCTTTGATCTCCACCTTACCACGTCCATGAGGGCGTGCAAAACGGTGGTCTTTGGGTACAGTCCCGAGTCACATGGAGGCAATGAGCGATAGGAGGGGTTTCGTCCCTCCCGGTATTGGGGGTAGATGTTGCGCTGTGCTCGATTGGCCGTAACAGGGAAGTCCCTGGCCAGGGCTGATCAGAGATTTGCTGGTAAGTGTTACCAGTAGTTTCTCGACCCGTTATGAGCCTCACATCGGCATGACTTATCGGGTTATTGGGGTCTGACGTATACCACCCCTAGACTTGATATGCGACGTATCAGACGAAATGACCGGACTGTATAGTAAGTGTTACTGGTCGGATTCGCAGGAGTGTGAGCGGGCTAGCTCGTCGATCTTCTGATCGCTCAATACCCGGGTGGCCGTTACGTTTAGCAGACCGCTTGCGGCTTGTGGGTGCTTGATATGATCATCATCTGCTACCGGCGTATTGACGAGTCTTTAGAGTCCTACACAGAGGTTTCCTGGTTCAAGCGAAATGAAATAGGAGCGCATATGAGATATGTGCAGGACCGAGAATAATGCGTGTATGTGATATCATTTCATTCTCGCGATAAATGTTTCGATTGGTTATATTTGATATGACCTAGTTATCGAATCATTGATTCGATAAATCGATACATTGAATACTAGTCGGTTATGTGCGACATGACCGGATCATTGAATCAAATGTTGATTTAATGATTTAATGTATAATTATATATTTGATATATTACTTTGCATTAACTAGTATTGGTTCACTTTATACGGATTTTCTCACTTGATGCACATAGTATATGTGATATGCTTTTGTGCACTTTTTTGTATCATGTTTGATGATACTTGATCATTTAGTTAAGTATATAGAATTAATCCATGGTTAATTTGATAATTAGGGTTTTTGCATATTCATTTATTTATTTATTTATTTGGAAAAGATAAAGATAAGAATGGTGGCTTTCTTTGTCATTAGTTGAAGCTTCATGAAGCCTTGACTTTTGTAACCATCCTTATCTTCATGCTTAACCCTAACCCAACCAATTGACCATGGTTAATTCTCTACACTTAACCCTAGTTTGAGTTATGATAAGTATTTTGATTTTCTATTTCTTTTATATAGAACTTATCATAACCATCATCTTCTTCTTCTTCTTGAAGCTCAAGGTCCATCAATGGCAACTTGAGTTAAAGTGAGATAAATCCAATTCTAAAGTGAACCCACCTCCTATTTCTTCACCCTCTACCTCTTGCCAAGTGGTTTTGGGTGTTTTCTTCACAAGTTTCACTACTTGGTGAAGTCGGAGCTTGAACTAGTGCAACCTCGACGTAGATCGTCTTTGACACGAAGCCGTCGAACTATTCCGCTCACTTCTCCGATGAAGCCGTCGCGAGAGTCCGAGGTTCGTGATGGACAGCGAGGGGACGACCACATGGAGCTAAGCAAGTGGATATCCGGATCTACAAAGGTTGTAGTTTCCGACCTTTAGTTTATTTGCTAACTAGTTTAGTTTTTCGCCTAGAATTCTAGTCTACGATCCGTGTTAGGGTTTCTCGGCACCAATAATTTTTTAAATTGGCATGTTCGATGCCTTGTGAGACCTCTATAGGGTGCCTAGGAACCTTTCAGTGGTATCAGAGCCTAGCTAGAGCCTTAGGCGAAGTCTAGACGGAGTTTGAAGTCCGAACGAACCCGAAATCGCGATACCCAAGAGCTCTCTGGACATTCTCTGAAATCTGGGAATTTTTGATATTAAAAATGCTTAAAAAATTCACCAAAGAATTCTAAGAATTACTGTGTAAAACGTTTCCCATGAACAGTTCCATGAGCCGCGGAAACGCGGCAGAAGCATGGCTTCTGCCGCTGTTCCGCGGCCATATAGTGACGTCAGCAATGTTTCACTGCACAGTAATACCTGATAAATTCTGGTGAGTTTTCTGGGTATTTTTAAATTTATTTAAGGGTTGAGTGCTCTGGGGTTATATTGGGAATCGATGAATTCGATCGGAATATCAAATTTTGTCTAAGTGTTTTTCCAGATAACTGTAGAATATGTTAAAGAGTTCGACTGGATATAAATACCCAAGTTTTCCCCTGCCGGAATAATTCCAAGTGTTGGATTTTTCTGTGGTTAAAAGACGTTCTGAGTAGTGCAAGTAACGCGATGGTCCCTCTAGAAGACAACAAACCTTAACTCGATTATGTGACCGTCTTGAACTGCCCTTTGAACCTTCGGGTTTGGGGCAGTACGGCGTGCCACATGTGAGGCGTTGGCTTGACCCTTCTACGGCTGGACCGTTGGTACTGAGGTATGAAGTGAATGTCTTTGAACCTATTTCATGTGTTGATCGGTGTCGGGAAAACTTGGGTGTTCGAATGTTCGATCGGAAAGTTTGATATATTCTATTTATCCAGAATTGGATACAATAATTGGAATTCACAAACAGTTATGAGATAACTGGATGAATGTTATAAATCTAGCAGTTTAGTCCCATACGATATTGAAAAGAGTTTTCGATAATGAGACTAAAATGCGGGATTTATATCAGTTAGGCATGTGATGTCTAAAGAGGTTGCGGATTCCAACTGTTGTAGTTTTACACTTTCTTTTCTGTGACCGTAAGTGTAATATGTGATATCGCCGGTTTCGTTGCTATATGTCAACGACAATTGGGATGGACATATTTACTTACGTTGATGACATGTGATGTTATGTGTTGCTGGATATGTTATATTGGATCGTCGTGTTTGAATAGCCGGGGATTTTTATGTGAGATGAGTGTTTTTTCATTTTCATTCATGTAAAAACTTGTATGTAATATTCTTTCATTTGGGGCGCTTCCAGGTAGCGGAAGTTGTCACCCGTTGTATATTATTTACTTTTCCGCATTAGGATAGACCCAAGGAGGGGAGCACAAGTAACCAGGTTCTGGGGTCCAGTGGGAGACCAACTCGAGGAGTCGAGTCCGGGTCTCCTAACCCTAGAATTGGCAGGGTTGCTTGCCGCTCTCGTAGGGGTCTAGGGGTGTGGGATTGACTATTCATCACGACCGTGGAATCCGTGTTTTATACTGGCTCGTATTGAAAACACGGACGTCCTAGTATATCCAATATTTCATATGTTTATTCTGCTGCGATATCTATGATGTGACTCTGTGATGGATATAGTATATAGTATATATGATATATTATATAGACGTTACTTATGTTTTACACCCGCGCTAGCCCTGCCCTGCTCTGTCGTTAGTTACCTAACCTAACGGTGCACGAGGGGACATCGAGGCGAATGCGGATGGCATAAGTGTACGTCATATCTATCTGTGATGTTTAGGTATTTAAATGATGGGACTTCATTAATGTGATTAATGAAAGATAAGAAACCTAAGATGTTGTGGAATCGAATTTTAAAATTAAAAGGTAGCTACAGTTCTTGCTTTGCACAGCGATATATATGATATATCCCGCACCTTATTCGATGAGGAAAGGACCGAGATCCCTTCACCGGGAGTGACTCCTTTAGCAAAACTAGAAAAGCCTCAAAATCACTCCATTTTTAAAACTTCATTCGATTCTACAACGATATCAAGTTCATTACGCAATAGGTTTTCAGAAAAACCTGTCGTAGCCCTCCGTCATTTCAGATAAGTACTATTTAGTATTCGTGCTGCGGTTGTTTGGCATGCGTCAAGGCGTAGTGTACGGTAGCTAACTAGTATTTATCTGCTTATGCATATGATGCAGATTGGATTAGGGTATTCGCACGGCGTTGTTTGGCATGCGTCAAGGGTCGTGCGGGTGGGTTTAATTCAATCAGGAAATGACGGGTTGAACTTGACTAGCGGACTATGGGTTGTTTGGCATGCGTCAAGGTCATAGCACGCTAGGGGCAAAAGATTATCGGGAATTTCAAGTGTTGAAATTTGCAATGAGATTGCATACCTTCTATGAGATAGTTGGATCCCGATACCCACTGCGAGTAAAAGTTACTCCTGGGAGAGTTTTACACATTGCAATTAGCTGATCAAGTAGGTGTCTAGAAAAGTGTTAACGGGGTTACGCCTCTGGGAAAACGAGGTTTACATTAATTAGGTTCGTGCGAAAGAACGGGGGACCTCCCTCAAAGTACCGACACTGGCCTGGCTGAAAGATTGGCGAACTTGTAGTGTGTAATTAATCCCGGCTAGTCTTTCCTTTTAGGGTTTGGAGGAAGATTTGATAAAAAGCAGTGGGAGCCATCCTGATTAGATAAGATAATAACCAATCTGATCTTGCACGAGCTTACGCTAAAGTGTTTTCTTCTCTCTCTCTCCAGGTAGCGACCATTTCATGCCTTAATAAAGATAATAATATGGATGTATTGACCGAACCCGCATGTTATACTGTGCTGGGGAACGTTGGTTCCGTTCTTTCCTATAAGAGTTATAGGAATGAACAGAATATAGGGGAATACCAGGATTCCCATGCCACCCGAATGAAGAAAGTACATGTTGATGCATTTTCTTCAGGTGTGTTCGTTACTGAGAACTGTTTCTCTATTTGCTCTACGTCCTGGGTATTGGATACCGGGTCAGGATCCCATATATGTAATCAGTTACATGGGCTTAGGAAAGGTAGAGAACTTGGAGAAGGTGATAAAGACATTAGAGTTGGAAATGGTGCAATTGTTGCAGCTAAGACTGTCGGAGAATATCACCTTGTATTACCAACTGGAAATACATTGGTTCTGAACGAATGCTATTACATGCCGAACCTGATATGCAACATTATATCGGTTTCTTTATTAAGTAAAGAGGGATATAATTTTGTATTACAGAACAATGTTATGAACATTTTCCGTAACCAAAAGTTGGTTGGATCAGGCACGTTATGCAATGGCATTTATGTTCTAAATCAATCAACAGTTCTGAGTATAACAAACACACACAAGAGGAAGAGTTCTGAACTCAATGAATCCTTCTTGTGGCATTGTAGACTGGGTCACATCAATGCGACACGACTAGCTAAGTTGCATAAAGATGGATATTTAAATCCGTTTGAATTTTCATCTTATGACACTTGCCAGTCATGTCTCAAAGGCAAGATGACCAAAACTCCGTTTACGGGACACGGAGAAAGAGTTACCGAACTCTTAGGACTGATACATAGTGATGTATGCGGTCCTATGTCTACACATGCCAGGGATGGTTCTTCATACTTCATTACATTCACTGACGATCTCTCTAGGTTTGGGTATGTGTTCCTGATGAAACACAAATCAGAAGCTTTTGAGAAATTTAGGGAATATAAACAAGAAGTTGAGAACCAAACTGGAAAAAGTATTAAAATCCTTCGATCTGATCGAGGAGGTGAATACTTGAGCAATGAATTCCTGGACTTCCTAAAAGAGAATGGTATTCTATCTCAGCTGACTCCTCCTTATACACCACAGCACAACGGTGTATCTGAACGGAGAAACCGCACCCTATTAGATATGGTGCGCTCAATGATGAGTACAGCTGAGTTACCTATTTCCTTCTGGGGATATGCGCTTGAGACAGCCATGGACCTATTGAATAGAGTTCCTACTGTTAGTGTTTATGCCCTAGAAGGCCATTACTGTATCATACTAGTTTGTATATTACTTAATGGAAGCTTGGGATATTCACATGTATATAACAGTCTTGCTAAACATGGTAGTATGCTACTTGGTTTTTCTATCTTAATATGTGAGTGTACGTATTGATAGATCTCTTAGGATCTTGCTTGTCTACCAGCGTTGTGATGGCAGTCACACTAGTGGGGGCTGGGTAGTCTACAAGCACATCCTTATTCAGGTCCCTGGTCGTTGGATTATCGAGACAGAGCATCGATATCCGGAGTAGACTAGTGTGTACGCTTCTCATCCCAGTTGGGGAGATGGTCTGTCCCACAGCTGTCAGTACGTCGTACTGGAGATAGTATGCAGGTGCTCGTTAGGTTACGGGTACACCGGACAGGACTCACAGGGAACTGTTGGTTGGTTTGATACCAGTCGTCAGTGAGCAGTTCCCAGGTGACATGAGTACAGCATAGTCCGCAGACTTGACACTGCTACTTCTCCTCGAGTGTGTCCCACTGTTCTTAGATTGCTACCCTACCACGGCTCAAAGGAGTCGTGCAAACAGGCAGCAGTTGGGTGCAGTCCCGAGCACTTGGAGGCAGTGGCGGTTAGACAGGATTCGTCCCTCCCGGTATTGGGAGTAGATATCGTGCTGTGTCAGAGAGTCATTACGCAAAGTCCCTGGCCAGGGCAAGCGAGATTTGCTGGTAGGTTCCAGTAGTTTCTCAGGGTGTAATGGGCTTCACTCCGACACGACTTATACCGCTATTAGGGGACTGACGCTTGCCGCCCCCCTAGGCCCGATATGCGATAGTCTTGGACGAACGGACCGGATTGTATGGAGATTGTCACATCAGACTCAGTAGGAGTTCGGATGGGTTTCCTCATCGGCCTTCTTATCGACAACTACCTGGGGACCGTTACGTACAGCTAGTGCCGCTTGCGGTCTGTGGTTAAACCCACTGCCAGCGTAGTAGTCGAGTCTCTAGAGTCCCACACAGAGAGTTTCCTACTCCAGGCGAAACGATATAGAGGTTGCATGGTTTTGCGACAAAGGGTTCGGACGCATACGTGTGTTTACGCACGTGCGACTTTCGGACAGTTTTTACCAGTCGGCTTTGGTTTAAGCCAGTTACTGGTATCCGGTTATTGGGTTTTTACAGTCTAAAGTTTTTCCGTATTTTTGCGGATCGGAGGGGCGTTCTCGTAATTGTGCGAGAAGCTTCTAGAAGATGTGACTAAGGAGGTTACTTTGGATAAGATTGTGAGTCATGAGGGTGATTCATCATTATCATTATTGCACCATAAATGATAATGACACATGCTTAATGAATCACCATTTTGCATTTATGAAGCATGCTTATTCATTTCTATTATTCATTATTCTAAAAATAAGAATGCTTCATAATATATTATGATACACTCTCTCTCATCTCATTATCTAATCTCACATTCTCTCTCCTCAAGCTCTCATCTTCAAGAGACTAATCCTTAATCATCATGTGTTGAGATCAAAGGATTAGTTAGACTTAAACATCCATTACCTTCACTCTATATCATCCTTTCTTCTTTGATTAGCAATCAAAGTAAATTAGTTGCCTCAAGTTAGAGGTGTAGCTTGGAGTTTTGCTCTCGGGTGGATCGTCTACTACCTAGAGAAGGCCGAGGAGAACAAGGAGATCGTAAAGACGAAGGACTAGTTTCATTTGGTATAATCCCTAAACACAATAGTTAAGAAACACTTTGTGTACGATTATTTATAGTTTAGCTTCGATTCAAGCGGTTAGTCGATGTTCGTTCTTTAAACTTGATCGTTTTTGAAAATTCCGCCTCCCCACAAGTACTGGGGTGTACTACATCGACTTACAGTGGTATCAGAGCCTCGCTAAACACTAAATAACTTGATTGCAAATTTGTACGAATTTCGAACGGAAAAACGAAGCCGGAAAACCCTAAATCTGTTCAGTTTCTGTCGAACTTAAAATGATGTCCAAAAATTTTTCAGGTAAGTTCAGAGAGCTTGAAAAGACACCAGAAGAACACCCAAGAAAAACAGTCACCTGAATCGCCTAACTCGCCGCGGAACCGCGGCCTCAGCCTACTGAGTCGCCGCGCTTCCGCCGCCGAGTTGGCGAGTCAGGAGCCGATTTTTCTTCTGTTGCTTCTGTGTATTATTTGGGGTTTTCTGGAATATTTAATATTTGCTCAGGTTACAGTTTAACAGAGCAGATTTTGGAGCAATATTGATGTTGTTTAATCGATCGAAATTGTACAGTATTTGCATATTGGATTATATCTGTGATTGTTTAATGTGTTCGTAAACCTCCCCTAACTGCTAGTATGTCGGTTGGCAGGGGGTTGCACATTTCTGTAATGGTTATATCTGTTTGTGCATATAAACTGTATTGGACTGTTGTGGTGTATAGCCGGGGTTTAGCAATGGGTTATTGTTTAATTCATTTGTTGTAAATGTAATTTGTTGTAATATTATTTTGCGGGGCACATCCAGGTTGCGGTTGTAGCCACCGTTGTATTATTTCATTTTACTGTTTTTGCTCCTAGGACTGACCCAAGGTGGGGTACACAAACTGCCGGGCGGGTAGTTTGCCGTACCCGTAGGGGTCGAGGGTGGGGTATCGGCTATTCATCACAACTGTGTAATCTGTCTTTTCTTGCAGGCTCAAAAGAAATACAGATTGCTTGCAAATCCAATATTGTTTATCTGTGTTCTGGAATGAATATCATTGCGTCAGACGAATGTAAAATATCTATATATATGATAGCTATTTAGACGTTGTTGGAGATAGTGCCCTCAGAGTCAATTATTAGGTCACAGGTACGTGATTGTAATGATTGAGGGAGGACCTATCCCGGTAGGACAGTCTTACTCGAGATGATAGTATGCTATCTGGTTTACCTTTATCATCGTGTACTGTTTTTAAGTGACATGACACGTCGCTATTACACGTTGATAGAGCCCCTAGGATTCTTGCTTGACCACCAGCAGTATGAGGGCGATCATATAAGTGGGAGCTGGGGGTCTACAAGCATATCCTTAAAAGGTCCCTAGTCGTGGGAGTTTCGAGACTGGGCATCGATACTCCATTAGTAGACTAGTGTATACAGTCGAGACCCCGACAAGGGGCGGTGGCCGGTCTCACAAGCCACTGGTGTCAGTTGGATCACCTAAGATGTATACAGGTGCTCATTGGGTTATGAGTACACCGGACAGGACTCGCCGGGAACATGCTAGTTGGTCATATACCAGACGTCAGATGGCAGTTCCCTGGTGACATGTGTGCAGGTTAGTTCATCGACCTGGGGATCGTCATTTGTCTCGTGTGAGTTCCCACTGTACTTTGATTACTACCCTACCACGGCTCAAAGGAGTCGTGCAAACAGGTTTTAGTTGGGTACAGTCCCGAGCCACATGGAGGCAGTGAGCGTATCTTCAGGGGTTCGTCTCTCCCGGTATTGGGGGTGAGGTCGTGCTGTGTCTAGGAGAGCCATTACACAAAGTCTTTGGCCAAGGCAAGGAGATTTACTGGTAGGTATTCCAGTAGTATCTCAGGGTGTTCTGGGCTACACTCCGACACGACTTGTACCGCTTTTGGGGGTCTGACTTTTACCAACCCCCTAGGCCCGCCATGCGATACTCATAGACGAACGGACCGGACTGCACGGATATTGTCACTGACAGGCTCAGTAGGGTGTCAGGATGAGTTCGCTCATCGACGTCCCTTTTAGTCAATAGCTGGTGGCCCGTTATGTATTGGCTTATACCTCTGACGTGCTAGTGGTTAAATCCACAGCCATAGTATTGACGAGTCTTTAGAGTCCACCACACTTTCAGTTACTCAAGCTTTCGGGCGAAACGCTGTAAAGGCCGTATGGAGATATGGCAGGGTCCGATCAGATACGTGCGGTATTGCACGGATCAGGATCGGACGGTTTGTACTAGTAGCCGTATAGGTTTATGGCAGGGTTCGATCAGATACGTGCGGTATTGCACGGATCAGGATCGAACGGATATTACTAGCCGGCTTTGGTTTAAGCCGGTCCTAGTTTAGTACAGTGTAGATTTTGTCTCATTGCATTTGTATCCGGACGGAATACAGATGCGGGTGTGTATGCACAGTATCGGGGTTTTCCTGTAATTTATTACGGGACCAGTTTTCTGGAGTTGCCAGTTTGCATTCCGTTCCGGCCGGTTTTCCTTTGTTCTTTCCCGGCCGGACTTTTCCGATGGAGGGGGTAATTTGCGGTTTTGCAAATTACATTTGTGGAGGGGGTTTTCTTTGCATATTGTTTGTTATGATAGCTTTCTTATCTTACCTCCATGCTTGCTTTTATGAGATTTGATATGAGTATGGGTTGAATAGTGTGTAAGCATGGTGTATGTTTTGGATATGGTCACTCTCCTCCTTTTCCTACACTCACTCTCCTTCATTGTTTTTAGTATGGTTGATTTCCTTTTTTACACCATCATTCTCATCTCCTTTTAGTGTGGCCGGCCTCATCTTGGAGTGTGAGAGAGAGGAGTTCATTTTTTTGGATGAGAGATTAATTCACATATCATTTCAATGCTTGCAAAATTCTTCACTTCATTCAAAAGTCCATTCATGTTTCCTCCATCCAAAGGCAACCAACCCCAAAGAGACATACTCTACACTACACTTCCTACAGCATATCTTGGGCACGCCGAGTAGCCGGCTTCGTGCCCGAGTTGCCTCGGCATTGAGGTGGGAGCCCGTAAACGAAGAAGGCGATGTGGTGCACTTCCGGCGACGAGGAGGAGACGGGACTTTTCCGCAGGAGATCGGGACCATGACGAGAAGACCGGAGGACTTGGATCGTCGGTATATCTCTAACCCATCTTCTAGTTAGCTTAGACTAGTTTAATGGTTACGATCCGGTTAAAGTGCGCGGTGGTGCCGGTTTGCAAAGTCCGCAAAATTTAAGTTATTCACCGCTTCCGCATTCCGGCGTCGGATTGACGGCCGGGGCGCCGCCGTGCACTTACAGTGGTATCAGAGCCTCGCCATTAACTTAGTCTAGCTTTGTGTAATGTGTTTGCATTTCCGATCGATCAAAAAGTTCCAAAACTGCATTTTAGTTCGCATCAGTTTCTGTTGAAAATTTTTGGTCTCGAAAAATTTTTCAGGTTATAAAATATTGATGTACTGGAAAATCTAAGAGTTCTGTAAAAATTTGACGAAGTAACTCCACAGTTGGAGCGCGGAACCGCCGCGAAAACCCCATTTGTGCGGCCCTTCCGCCGCGCACTATTCACATCACTTCACCAATTTTTTACAGAGGCCTTCTGGGCTTAAAATATGGGTTTTGGAATATTAAAATTGGGCCCAGGATTTCTGTGAGTGCTACAGTTTTGATTGGGGGCCCACTTGTTAATTGTTTGATCAATCGGAAAATTTTAAACACATTTTTCACAGTATTTACATTATATCTGCGACCGTGAATGTCACTCGATCGGTAAATCCGGTCTAACTGCTATAGCCCGGTTAGACGGATTTGCGAACGTGACTTTCACGTTGATGTTCTATGTATTTGCTGTGATGTTGCGGATCGGTCGTGGGGGATAGTCTGGATGCAATGCTAGTTCTGTGTTGTCGTATTATGTACATTTGATATTGCGGGGCGAGCGTCCGACATGTGGACTGCCGTCACTGCCAGTTTGTATTATTATTTTGGGGCACGACCTGGTTGCGGTCGATGTACCCGGTGTATGTATATTTTACTTTCTGTACTAGGATTGCCCCGCGGAGGGGTGCACGGATAGCCGGGTTCTGGAGGGCAACAAGCCCGCATCTCATGGCTTTGAGACGGAGAGGGCTTCACTCTAGGATTGGCGGGCTATTCGCCGCACTCGTAGGGGGTACAGGTTGACCCAGGAGGGGTGCCCAAGTTACCGGATTCCGTGAAGTGTTGGGTGGTCCATTCACGGCGCTGAAGGGGGCTGCCTCGCTTCAGGTTTTGGCGGGTGACTTGCCGCGCCCGTAGGGGTCTAGGATTTCATTGCACAGGCTATCCACACGACCAAGGGAACGTCGGGTTTCAGCGGCTCTGTGAAACCCGGGGATCCCAGATATCTGTATTGTTCTGTGATGCTGTACATTTCTGTGATGTTGCATTTTATTCACGCCTTGAGCGAAATACTATATATTGGTATATATATTAGTAGATGTTGTATATGTTTTTCATCCGCGCTAGTCCAGTCCCCGCTCTGCCGTTAGTTAGCTAACCTAACGGGTGATGACGGGACCCAGTGGCGAATGCGGATGGCATATACGTACGTCAGTATATTTTCGTTCTTTGTGGTGTGATCAATTGATGGGACTGCATTGATTCGGATCAATGCAAAGTTAAAAACAAACCTAATCTGATGTTGTTGGAACACTTTTCAAAAAGCTGTTATTGCAAGGACGTTCATTTCTGTTTTGCATCGTGGTATTCATTTGGAATATCCTGCTACTCAGTCGACGAGGCAAGGGCCGAGATCCCTTCACCGGGAGTGACCCCTTGGACAAAAAGTTTGCGTCAGGGCATTAACTTCACTATAGCCGATTACTTTTGCTTTGCACCGTGGTATTCATTTGGAATATCCTGCACCCCATTCTACGGGGAAAGAGCCGAGATCCCTTCACCGGGAGTGACCTCTTTAGCGGAAGTTGTCGTCACTATATTTTCAAAAAGCTATCCGTTCCTTCGACGATATCAAGTTCATTACGTTAAAGGTTTTCGCCAGAAACCATTCGTAGCCCTCCGTCATTTCAGTTAAATATTCGGTAGTATTCAAGCTATGTATTTTGACCTCACGCCAAGGCATAGTGATTGGTAGCTGCCGGGTATTTATCTGTTGCATAGATAGATGCGTTGGTTTGGGACAGTCGTACTACTATTTTGGCCTACGTCAAGGGTATGTACGGGTGGGTTCAAATTAACCTGGATAATGACGGGCAGAACTTGACATGTGACTTATGATATTTTGACCTCACGCCAAGGTCATAAGAGCATGGGGCAGAAATCACATCGGGAGTTTCAAAAGAACTGAAACTTGCCAGATATGCGCATACCTTCTGGAGTGTGATACCGTGAGCGGATTCCGTCACGTTGTCATGCGATGAGAGTTGGATCCCGATTCCCACTGATGAGTTGGTTTACTCCTCGGGTGACCCCGACTAATTCTTCTTTCTGGTTTGGAGGAGAATTTGAGGTACAGTGGGAGGATTCCAGATTAGATAAATTGGTAACCATTCTGATCTAGGTTAGAGTGCACGCTGAGTGTTTCTTTTCTCTCTCTCTTTGGCAGCGACCATTGACCCGACCCTAAGACTATGACTCAGTGACCAAGTTGACCGAACCTTCTTTAACACAGGCTTTTGGATTGTCAGAGTTGCAGACCTCATTGCCACTCCTACTTTTACCCTTTTCTCCAGGACACCCCGTATTACTGCGAACGTCCACTTCCATTGGACAAAACCATCGTATGGTTAGATACGAACTCGAAGGGATTCGAGGATGGTTTCCGGTTCTGGAGAAAACGGATAGGATTATTCAGTTGTCTTTTCCTTTTACCCTCTCTCAGGTTACGAGTACTCCTTGGTTTAGGGGTAGTACACCTATTACGCAAATTGGATTGTCTTCTTCCAAACCTTAGGCTGGTGCCGACCGGTAGGGAATGAAGAAAACCAATTAGCATAACGATGGTGTGCAGAAGGTATTAAGTTCAGACAAAGCAAGGGATTAGTAAGAGGGCAAAGTAAATTGCAACAGGTATTCACGACCAAACCAATTATTCCTTCGCCAATCCTAAATCACCTTTGTATTTCTCCAGGACACTCCGTATCGCTACGAAGATCCACAGTTTATTTGGATACTCCATCGTATGGTTATATACGAACTCGAATGGAACTTGTTCCAGTTCGGGGATGGATTCTGGTTCAGGAGAAATAGGAATAAGGTTTATTCGGTTGTCTTTTATCTTCACCCTCTCTCATTGCGAGTGTTCCTAGGATTGGGACAGTACACCCATTATGCTTATTGGATAGTCTTCTTCCAAACCATAGGCTGGTGCCGAACGGTAGGGAAGGAAGAAAACCATTTGGCCTAAAAGGGTGTGCAGAAGGTAAAGACTAAAGACATATGAAGGGATTTGGAGAGGTGGCAAAGAACTATACGGTTACAGTCGTGAATCTGGAAGAGGCATTACTAGGAATACCAGGATACCCCAACGAAACATTTCAATGTTTCAGTTTCACTGTGTACTATTAAAAGAAAACTGATTTCCCGATTAGACACTTACTCCAGGGTATGTATTTACCAGGTACGATTCTCACATCTGTATGGTTTTACAGATGATGAGTGGGAGTAAGTTATTGGGAATTGGGTGATTATCCTCATTATATCGGGATTCGTTGTAATTGGTGATATTTGAGGAAATCACCTGGGATGTTTGCCGGTCGGCAAATATTTGGTTTTGAATATCCGCTGTTATGCACCAATTTCAAATTGATATATCTGTACGTCTATTTTTATAGAGTGAGATATACCTTTCTGAAATTATGTCTACGACATTTACCTATATCAGCGGATGGTTAGGTAAGGAGCATTAAACAGCGGTGTAATTCTTCTTAACCATAAGTACAGTTTTCAACCTACGACACACAGTGAATGAGTTATCAGACTCAAAGGACTTTTACAGAGTATTGTATGTTGTCCAGGGTCCATCAGGACAGAGGGGTAGGTCCTCATACTATATTCGGTTTACTTATAACTTCTCTAGTTTTTAGACAGGTGTTTCGTGGAAACACAGGGTCCGAATTTTGAGAAGTTATAGGTATTTGAATAGAGTAGAGAACCAGGTGTAGCAAGTATCGGGATTCTTCAAAGAGATCGAAGATGTAGATACTTGTGTACGGTATTCAGTTGATAGTAATGATTTAAGAGATCTTGCTTCTCTTTCAGGTTACTCATAATTGGAAGTATTCCTAAGTTGAGTAACGCTGATCGGCCTCCTTCCATTTAGTTGACATGCGCTGGGGACAGCTGCATGATTTGGATCTGGTTCAATTAAATCAGTGCCTCTGTTTCTATATTGGATATAGAACAGTTCATATCTTAACATTGTTAAGGTACGGGGAGTTGTCCGGTTTATGCTTAAAACCAGACACTGGACAACTCAAGGCACGTTTCTGTAATGGCTGTTTGTGGGTTGACCCAGGCTATGACGCGGGTTGACTTTCTACCATCTGGAAGATCAATAGCAATATTGTTCTTGACTCGCCACAGTTTTAAATTAAAAATGGATTTTTTCAGAAAACAGTAGTGGGAGTATGGTAGAACTGGAAGTGATTCCAGAACCACAAACGATTACTGAAGATTTGATAAGGAACCTAAAGATTCAATCTGGATTGACATTCCATTGGCCACTCCGCAGATACGGTGGGTAACTTCAGGCACCCGAGAGGTACTACGGTAGCCTCAAGGACGGTGACAGGGAAGTTCTTGTTTACCCACAATTACCATTGCTGTTGTTCCAGGCTGCGAGACCCGGCAGGAGGATGAGTATAGCGTCGTTCTAAACTAGTTTTAGAAGTGTACGTCTATATGACTCTGCCAGAGGGTTGTCGTAGTCAGTGGGAGCAGCGGAAGCATTGGTGGACAGGTTGCTTATGTCTATTTATAGACTAGAGCAGATGTAGCGGAGATAGATCATCTATTTCTGACGTGACAGTCATGGGTTTGACTTCATCAGAATAGGGGATGGATCTGTTGAGAAGGTAGTAGGGTGTGATATCCTGGTATTTGGATGATATACACAGAGTAGGAAAAGAAACTCCTACACTACGATCGGTTATACTTTGGTCGTCACACAGTGGTTTCTCCACAAAGGACATGGATTTTATATCAGACATACTGGTTACTAGATCTATGGTTTTAGATCTAGATTTGGGTGGTTTCCCAATCAGGGTACTTGACAGCATTCTAAGAGTATTTAGGATGGACGACTCCTGGCACGGTAGTGTACCTGCAGGTAATGGAGTCACCCTCTCCAAAGGTGTCTTACAGACTAAAGGGGAGAGGGACGTGCATGATTGGCAGATCACTTGCTTAGGCAATTGAGTCAATCATGAGATGTCAAGTACCACACCAGATGTTGTTCTTGCACTAGATGCAACAAGTTGACATTAATCCAATCCTGGAGAAACAGTCGGAAGCAGTTTTAGAACATAAGTGGATGTTCTAGGGATATGATAACGACAGCCTCATTCAGGAGACAGTTATCATTCCAGGCTTCCAAGGTGACATGGACGACAAGGGGGTTGTCAAAGTTATAGTTTTCCCTCTGACGAGGGGCAGTATTTTGGACAGGTGATCCAAGGCAATACTGAGGGAGGCATGGCGCGCAGGATACTGATTAAGTTCAGTTGACGATTCAGTCTAAAGAAGTTTGAATTTGGAGTTCATTTATGAGCTATGTCCCATCAGACATCCAGACACATTCTAAGACAGGTATTGCTCATTTCGGGAGATGGGTTTCTCCGCGAACATGAGATATAGAGAGACATGGAAAGAAACAACAAAGCGGATCCACTCACTGAGGCTATTCCTCGAACGCAATAGTTCCGCAAACGAGCTTTGTGAGAATGACTAGTAGAGGAGTTGGATGTTCGGTATCACACAGGCTGTGAGTATGCGACATCGCAATAATTAGCCTTGAGTGCAAGTGGGAGATTGTTGGAGATAGTGCCCTCAGAGTCAATTATTAGGTCACAGGTACGTGATTGTAATGATTGAGGGAGGACCTATCCCGGTAGGACAGTCTTACTCGAGATGATAGTATGCTATCTGGTTTACCTTTATCATCGTGTACTGTTTTAAGTGACATGACACGTCGCTATTACACGTTGATAGAGCCCCTAGGATTCTTGCTTGACCACCAGCAGTATGAGGGCGATCATATAAGTGGGAGCTGGGGGTCTACAAGCATATCCTTAAAAGGTCCCTAGTCATGGGAGTTTCGAGACTGGGCATCAATACTCCATTAGTAGACTAGTGTATACAGTCGAGACCCCGACAAGGGGCGGTGGCCGGTCTCACAAGCCACTGGTGTCAGTTGGATCACCTAAGATGTATACAGGTGCTCATTGGGTTATGAGTACACCGGACAGGACTCGCCGGGAACATGCTAGTTGGTCATATACCAGACGTCAGATGGCAGTTCCCTGGTGACATGTGTGCAGGTTAGTTCATCGACCTGGGGATCGTCATTTGTCTCGTGTGAGTTCCCACTGTACTTTGATTACTACCCTACCACGGCTCAAAGGAGTCGTGCAAACAGGTTTTAGTTGGGTACAGTCCCGAGCCACATGGAGGCAGTGAGCGTATCTTCAGGGGTTCGTCTCTCCCGGTATTGGGGGTGAGGTCGTGCTGTGTCTAGGAGAGCCATTACACAAAGTCCTTGGCCAAGGCAAGGAGATTTACTGGTAGGTATTCCAGTAGTATCTCAGGGTGTTCTGGGCTACACTCCGACACGACTTGTACCGCTTTTGGGGGTCTGACTTTTACCAACCCCCTAGGCCCGCCATGCGATACTCATAGACGAACGGACCGGACTGCACGGATATTGTCACTGACAGGCTCAGTAGGGTGTCAGGATGAGTTCGCTCATCGACGTCCCTTTTAGTCAATAGCTGGTGGCCCGTTATGTATTGGCTTATACCTCTGACGTGCTAGTGGTTAAATCCACAGCCATAGTATTGACGAGTCTTTAGAGTCCACCACACTTTCAGTTACTCAAGCTTTCGGGCGAAACGCTGTAGAGGCCGTATGGAGATATGGCAGGGTCCGATCAGATACGTGCGGTATTGCACGGATCAGGATCGGACGGTTTGTACTAGTAGCCGTATAGGTTTATGGCAGGGTTCGATCAGATACGTGCGGTATTGCACGGATCAGGATCGAACGGATATTACTAGCCGGCTTTGGTTTAAGCCGGTCCTAGTTTAGTACAGTGTAGATTTTGTCTCATTGCATTTGTATCCGGACGGAATACAGATGCGGGTGTGTATGCACAGTATCGGGGTTTTCCTGTAATTTATTACGGGACCAGTTTTCTGGAGTTGCCAGTTTGCATTCCGTTCCGGCCGGTTTTCCTTTGTTCTTTCCCGGCCGGACTTTTCCGATGGAGGGGGTAATTTGCAGTTTTGCAAATTACATTTGTGGAGGGGGTTTTCTTTGCATATTGTTTGTTATGATAGCTTTCTTATCTTACCTCCATGCTTGCTTTTATGAGATTTGATATGAGTATGGGTTGAATAGTGTGTAAGCATGGTGTATGTTTTGGATATGGTCACTCTCCTCCTTTTCCTACACTCACTCTCCTTCATTGTTTTTAGTATGGTTGATTTCCTTTTTTACACCATCATTCTCATCTCCTTTTAGTGTGGCCGGCCTCATCTTGGAGTGTGAGAGAGAGGAGTTCATTTTTTTGGATGAGAGATTAATTCACATATCATTTCAATGCTTGCAAAATTCTTCACTTCATTCAAAAGTCCATTCATGTTTCCTCCATCCAAAGGCAACCAACCCCAAAGAGACATACTCTACACTACACTTCCTACAGCATATCTTGGGCACGTCGAGTAGCCGGCTTCGTGCCCGAGTTGCCTCGGCATTGAGATGGGAGCCCGTAAACGAAGAAGGCGATGTGGTGCACTTCCGGCGACGAGGAGGAGACGGGACTTTTCCGCAGGAGATCGGGACCATGACGAGAAGACCGGAGGACTTGGATCGTCGGTATATCTCTAACCCATCTTCTAGTTAGCTTAGACTAGTTTAATGGTTACGATCCGGTTAAAGTGCGCGGTGGTGCCGGTTTGCAAAGTCCGCAAAATTTAAGTTATTCACCGCTTCCGCATTCCGGCGTCGGATTGACGGCCGGGGCGCCGCCGTGCACTTACAGTGGTATCAGAGCCTCGCCATTAACTTAGTCTAGCTTTGTGTAATGTGTTTGCATTTCCGATCGATCAAAAAGTTCCAAAACTGCATTTTAGTTCGCATCAGTTTCTGTTGAAAATTTTTGGTCTCGAAAAATTTTTCAGGTTATAAAATATTGATGTACTGGAAAATCTAAGAGTTCTGTAAAAATTTGACGAAGTAACTCCACAGTTGGAGCGCGGAACCGCCGCGAAAACCCCATTTGTGCGGCCCTTCCGCCGCGCACTATTCACATCACTTCACCAATTTTTTACAGAGGCCTTCTGGGCTTAAAATATGGGTTTTGGAATATTAAAATTGGGCCCAGGATTTCTGTGAGTGCTACAGTTTTGATTGGGGGCCCACTTGTTAATTGTTTGATCAATCGGAAAATTTTAAACACATTTTTCACAGTATTTACATTATATCTGCGACCGTGAATGTCACTCGATCGGTAAATCCGGTCTAACTGCTATAGCCCGGTTAGACGGATTTGCGAACGTGACTTTCACGTTGATGTTCTATGTATTTGCTGTGATGTTGCGGATCGGTCGTGGGGGATAGTCTGGATGCAATGCTAGTTCTGTGTTGTCGTATTATGTACATTTGATATTGCGGGGCGAGCGTCCGACATGTGGACTGCCGTCACTGCCAGTTTGTATTATTATTTTGGGGCACGACCTGGTTGCGGTCGATGTACCCAGTGTATGTATATTTTACTTTCTGTACTAGGATTGCCCCGCGGAGGGGTGCACGGATAGCCGGGTTCTGGAGGGCAACAAGCCCGCATCTCATGGCTTTGAGACGGAGGGGGCTTCACTCTAGGATTGGCGGGCTATTCGCCGCACTCGTAGGGGGTACAGGTTGACCCAGGAGGGGTGCCCAAGTTACCGGATTCCGTGAAGTGTTGGGTGGTCCATTCACGGCGCTGAAGGGGGCTGCCTCGCTTCAGGTTTTGGCGGGTGACTTGCCGCGCCCGTAGGGGTCTAGGATTTCATTGCACAGGCTATCCACACGACCAAGGGAACGTCGGGTTTCAGCGGCTCTGTGAAACCCGGGGATCCCAGATATCTGTATTGTTCTGTGATGCTGTACATTTCTGCGATGTTGCATTTTATTCACGCCTTGAGCGAAATACTATATATTGGTATATATATTAGTAGATGTTGTATATGTTTTTCATCCGCGCTAGTCCAGTCCCCGCTCTGCCGTTAGTTAGCTAACCTAACGGGTGATGACGGGACCCAGTGGCGAATGCGGATGGCATATACGTACGTCAGTATATTTTCGTTCTTTGTGGTGTGATCAATTGATGGGACTGCATTGATTCGGATCAATGCAAAGTTAAAAACAAACCTAATCTGATGTTGTTGGAACATTTTTCAAAAAGCTGTTATTGCAAGGACGTTCATTTCTGTTTTGCATCGTGGTATTCATTTGGAATATCCTGCTCCTCAGTCGACGAGGCAAGGGCCGAGATCCCTTCACCGGGAGTGACCCCTTGGACAAAAAGTTTGCGTCAGGGCATTAACTTCACTATAGCCGATTACTTTTGCTTTGCACCGTGGTATTCATTTGGAATATCCTGCACCCCATTCTACGGGGAAAGAGCCGAGATCCCTTCACCGGGAGTGACCTCTTTAGCGGAAGTTGTCGTCACTATATTTTCAAAAAGCTATCCGTTCCTTCGACGATATCAAGTTCATTACGTTAAAGGTTTTCGCCAGAAACCATTCGTAGCCCTCCGTCATTTCAGTTAAATATTCGGTAGTATTCAAGCTATGTATTTTGACCTCACGCCAAGGCATAGTGATTGGTAGCTGCCGGGTATTTATCTGTTGCATAGATAGATGCGTTGGTTTGGGACAGTCGTACTACTATTTTGGCCTACGTCATGGGTATGTACGGGTGGGTTCAAATTAACCTGGATAATGACGGGCAGAACTTGACATGTGACTTATGATATTTTGACCTCACGCCAAGGTCATAAGAGCATGGGGCAGAAATCACATCGGGAGTTTCAAAAGAACTGAAACTTGCCAGATATGCGCATACCTTCTGGAGTGTGATACCGTGAGCGGATTCCGTCACGTTGTCATGCGATGAGAGTTGGATCCCGATTCCCACTGATGAGTTGGTTTACTCCTCGGGTGACCCCGACTAATTCTTCTTTCTGGTTTGGAGGAGAATTTGAGGTACAGTGGGAGGATTCCAGATTAGATAAATTGGTAACCATTCTGATCTAGGTTAGAGTGCACGCTGAGTGTTTCTTTTCTCTCTCTCTTTGGCAGCGACCATTGACCCGACCCTAAGACTATGACTCAGTGACCAAGTTGACCGAACCTTCTTTAACACAGGCTTTTGGATTGTCAGAGTTGCAGACCTCATTGCCACTCCTACTTTTACCCTTTTCTCCAGGACACCCCGTATTACTGCGAACGTCCACTTCCATTGGACAAAACCATCGTATGGTTAGATACGAACTCGAAGGGATTCGAGGATGGTTTCCGGTTCTGGAGAAAACGGATAGGATTATTCAGTTGTCTTTTCCTTTTACCCTCTCTCAGGTTACGAGTACTCCTTGGTTTAGGGGTAGTACACCTATTACGCAAATTGGATTGTCTTCTTCCAAACCTTAGGCCGGTGCCGACCGGTAGGGAATGAAGAAAACCAATTAGCATAACGATGGTGTGCAGAAGGTATTAAGTTCAGACAAAGCAAGGGATTAGTAAGAGGGCAAAGTAAATTGCAACAGGTATTCACGACCAAACCAATTATTCCTTCGCCAATCCTAAATCACCTTTGTATTTCTCCAGGACACTCCGTATCGCTACGAAGATCCACAGTTTATTTGGATACTCCATCGTATGGTTATATACGAACTCGAATGGAACTTGTTCCAGTTCGGGGATGGATTCTGGTTCAGGAGAAATAGGAATAAGGTTTATTCGGTTGTCTTTTATCTTCACCCTCTCTCATTGCGAGTGTTCCTAGGATTGGGACAGTACACCCATTATGCTTATTGGATAGTCTTCTTCCAAACCATAGGCTGGTGCCGAACGGTAGGGAAGGAAGAAAACCATTTGGCCTAAAAGGGTGTGCAGAAGGTAAAGACTAAAGACATATGAAGGGATTTGGAGAGGTGGCAAAGAACTATACGGTTACAGTCGTGAATCTGGAAGAGGCATTACTAGGAATACCAGGATACCCCAACGAAACATTTCAATGTTTCAGTTTCACTGTGTACTATTAAAAGAAAACTGATTTCCCGATTAGACACTTACTCCAGGGTATGTATTTACCAGGTACGATTCTCACATCTGTATGGTTTTACAGATGATGAGTGGGAGTAAGTTATTGGGAATTGGGTGATTATCCTCATTATATCGGGATTCGTTGTAATTGGTGATATTTGAGGAAATCACCTGGGATGTTTGCCGGTCGGCAAATATTTGGTTTTGAATATCCGCTGTTATGCACCAATTTCAAATTGATATATCTGTACGTCTATTTTTATAGAGTGAGATATACCTTTCTGAAATTATGTCTACGACATTTACCTATATCAGCGGATGGTTAGGTAAGGAGCATTAAACAGCGGTGTAATTCTTCTTAACCATAAGTACAGTTTTCAACCTACGACACACAGTGAATGAGTTATCAGACTCAAAGGACTTTTACAGAGTATTGTATGTTGTCCAGGGTCCATCAGGACAGAGGGGTAGGTCCTCATACTATATTCGGTTTACTTATAACTTCTCTAGTTTTTAGACAGGTGTTTCGTGGAAACACAGGGTCCGAATTTTGAGAAGTTATAGGTATTTGAATAGAGTAGAGAACCAGGTGTAGCAAGTATCGGGATTCTTCAAAGAGATCGAAGATGTAGATACTTGTGTACGGTATTCAGTTGATAGTAATGATTTAAGAGATCTTGCTTCTCTTTCAGGTTACTCATAATTGGAAGTATTCCTAAGTTGAGTAACGCTGATCGGCCTCCTTCCATTTAGTTGACATGCGCTGGGGACAGCTGCATGATTTGGATCTGGTTCAATTAAATCAGTGCCTCTGTTTCTATATTGGATATAGAACAGTTCATATCTTAACATTGTTAAGGTACGGGGAGTTGTCCGGTTTATGCTTAAAACCAGACACTGGACAACTCAAGGCACGTTTCTGTAATGGCTGTTTGTGGGTTGACCCAGGCTATGACGCGGGTTGACTTTCTACCATCTGGAAGATCAATAGCAATATTGTTCTTGACTCGCCACAGTTTTAAATTAAAAATGGATTTTTTCAGAAAACAGTAGTGGGAGTATGGTAGAACTGGAAGTGATTCCAGAACCACAAACGATTACTGAAGATTTGATAAGGAACCTAAAGATTCAATCTGGATTGACATTCCATTGGCCACTCCGCAGATACGGTGGGTAACTTCAGGCACCCGAGAGGTACTACGGTAGCCTCAAGGACGGTGACAGGGAAGTTCTTGTTTACCCACAATTACCATTGCTGTTGTTCCAGGCTGCGAGACCCGGCAGGAGGATGAGTATAGCGTCGTTCTAAACTAGTTTTAGAAGTGTACGTCTATATGACTCTGCCAGAGGGTTGTCGTAGTCAGTGGGAGCAGCGGAAGCATTGGTGGACAGGTTGCTTATGTCTATTTATAGACTAGAGCAGATGTAGCGGAGATAGATCATCTATTTCTGACGTGACAGTCATGGGTTTGACTTCATCAGAATAGGGGATGGATCTGTTGAGAAGGTAGTAGGGTGTGATATCCTGGTATTTGGATGATATACACAGAGTAGGAAAAGAAACTCCTACACTACGATCGGTTATACTTTGGTCGTCACACAGTGGTTTCTCCACAAAGGACATGGATTTTATATCAGACATACTGGTTACTAGATCTATGGTTTTAGATCTAGATTTGGGTGGTTTCCCAATCAGGGTACTTGACAGCATTCTAAGAGTATTTAGGATGGACGACTCCTGGCACGGTAGTGTACCTGCAGGTAATGGAGTCACCCTCTCCAAAGGTGTCTTACAGACTAAAGGGGAGAGGGACGTGCATGATTGGCAGATCACTTGCTTAGGCAATTGAGTCAATCATGAGATGTCAAGTACCACACCAGATGTTGTTCTTGCACTAGATGCAACAAGTTGACATTAATCCAATCCTGGAGAAACAATCGGAAGCAGTTTTAGAACATAAGTGGATGTTCTAGGGATATGATAACGACAGCCTCATTCAGGAGACAGTTATCATTCCAGGCTTCCAAGGTGACATGGACGACAAGGGGGTTGTCAAAGTTATAGTTTTCCCTCTGACGAGGGGCAGTATTTTGGACAGGTGATCCAAGGCAATACTGAGGGAGGCATGGCGCGCAGGATACTGATTAAGTTCAGTTGACGATTCAGTCTAAAGAAGTTTGAATTTGGAGTTCATTTATGAGCTATGTCCCATCAGACATCCAGACACATTCTAAGACAGGTATTGCTCATTTCGGGAGATGGGTTTCTCCGCGAACATGAGATATAGAGAGACATGGAAAGAAACAACAAAGCGGATCCACTCACTGAGGCTATTCCTCGAACGCAATAGTTCCGCAAACGAGCTTTGTGAGACTGACTAGTAGACGAGTTGGATGTTCGGTATCACACAGGCTGTGAGTATGCGACATCGCAATAATTAGCCTTGAGTGCAAGTGGGAGATTGTTGGAGATAGTGCCCTCAGAGTCAATTATTAGGTCACAGGTACGTGATTGTAATGATTGAGGGAAGACCTATCCCGGTAGGACAGTCTTACTCGAGATGATAGTATGCTATCTGGTTTACCTTTATCATCGTGTACTGTTTTAAGTGACATGACACGTCGCTATTACACGTTGATAGAGCCCCTAGGATTCTTGCTTGACCACCAGCAGTATGAGGGCGATCATATAAGTGGGAGCTGGGGGTCTACAAGCATATCCTTAAAAGGTCCCTAGTCATGGGAGTTTCGAGACTGGGCATCAATACTCCATTAGTAGACTAGTGTATACAGTCGAGACCCCGACAAGGGGCGGTGGCCGGTCTCACAAGCCACTGGTGTCAGTTGGATCACCTAAGATGTATACAGGTGCTCATTGGGTTATGAGTACACCGGACAGGACTCGCCGGGAACATGCTAGTTGGTCATATACCAGACGTCATATGGCAGTTCCCTGGTGACATGTGTGCAGGTTAGTTCATCGACCTGGGGATCGTCATTTGTCTCGTGTGAGTTCCCACTGTACTTTGATTACTACCCTACCACGGCTCAAAGGAGTCGTGCAAACAGGTTTTAGTTGGGTACAGTCCCGAGCCACATGGAGGCAGTGAGCGTATCTTCAGGGGTTCGTCTCTCCCGGTATTGGGGGTGAGGTCGTGCTGTGTCTAGGAGAGCCATTACACAAAGTCCTTGGCCAAGGCAAGGAGATTTACTGGTAGGTATTCCAGTAGTATCTCAGGGTGTTCTGGGCTACACTCCGACACGACTTGTACCGCTTTTGGGGGTCTGACTTTTACCAACCCCCTAGGCCCGCCATGCGATACTCATAGACGAACGGACCGGACTGCACGGATATTGTCACTGACAGGCTCAGTAGGGTGTCAGGATGAGTTCGCTCATCGACGTCCCTTTTAGTCAATAGCTGGTGGCCCGTTATGTATTGGCTTATACCTCTGACGTGCTAGTGGTTAAATCCACAGCCATAGTATTGACGAGTCTTTAGAGTCCACCACACTTTCAGTTACTCAAGCTTTCGGGCGAAACGCTGTAGAGGCTGTATGGAGATATGGCAGGGTCCGATCAGATACGTGCGGTATTGCACGGATCAGGATCGGACGGTTTGTACTAGTAGCCGTATAGGTTTATGGCAGGGTTCGATCAGATACGTGCGGTATTGCACGGATCAGGATCGAACGGATATTACTAGCCGGCTTTGGTTTAAGCCGGTCCTAGTTTAGTACAGTGTAGATTTTGTCTCATTGCATTTGTATCCGGACGGAATACAGATGCGGGTGTGTATGCACAGTATCGGGGTTTTCCTGTAATTTATTACGGGACCAGTTTTCTGGAGTTGCCAGTTTGCATTCCGTTCCGGCCGGTTTTCCTTTGTTCTTTCCCGGCCGGACTTTTCCGATGGAGGGGGTAATTTGCAGTTTTGCAAATTACATTTGTGGAGGGGGTTTTCTTTGCATATTGTTTGTTATGATAGCTTTCTTATCTTACCTCCATGCTTGCTTTTATGAGATTTGATATGAGTATGGGTTGAATAGTGTGTAAGCATGGTGTATGTTTTGGATATGGTCACTCTCCTCCTTTTCCTACACTCACTCTCCTTCATTGTTTTTAGTATGGTTGATTTCCTTTTTTACACCATCATTCTCATCTCCTTTTAGTGTGGCCGGCCTCATCTTGGAGTGTGAGAGAGAGGAGTTCATTTTTTTGGATGAGAGATTAATTCACATATCATTTCAATGCTTGCAAAATTCTTCACTTCATTCAAAAGTCCATTCATGTTTCCTCCATCCAAAGGCAACCAACCCCAAAGAGACATACTCTACACTACACTTCCTACAGCATATCTTGGGCACGTCGAGTAGCCGGCTTCGTGCCCGAGTTGCCTCGGCATTGAGGTGGGAGCCCGTAAACGAAGAAGGCGATGTGGTGCACTTCCGGCGACGAGGAGGAGACGGGACTTTTCCGCAGGAGATCGGGACCATGACGAGAAGACCGGAGGACTTGGATCGTCGGTATATCTCTAACCCATCTTCTAGTTAGCTTAGACTAGTTTAATGGTTACGATCCGGTTAAAGTGCGCGGTGGTGCCGGTTTGCAAAGTCCGCAAAATTTAAGTTATTCACCGCTTCCGCATTCCGGCGTCGGATTGACGGCCGGGGCGCCGCCGTGCACTTACAGACGTCACTTATGTTTTACACCCGCGCTAGCCCAGCCCCCGCTCTGTCGTTAGTTAAGTAACCTAACGGGTGATGACGGGACCCCGTGGCGAATGCGGATGGCATAAGAGGACGTTGTATTTTCGTTGTTTTCTGCAATGATAGGTTAATGATGCGACGCATTATCTATAATGCAAAGAAAAACAAACCAAAGTTTATATCGTTGGAACAATTTAAAAGAAACCACTCGGTTATTTTTAAAAACAGATATTTTTAAAATGCGGAGACTTAACCACTCCTTTTAAAAGCTATCAAGGTTCCTTCGATTATATCAAGTTCACTACGTTCACGGTTTCGCCAAAACCAGTCGTAGCCCTCCGTCATTTCTTATGGATAGTCAGTAGTATTCAAGCTATGCTTGTTGGCATACGTCAAGGCATAGTGTTTGGTAGCTGCTGGGGTATTCATTTGTTGCATAGATAGATGTGTTGGTTTGGGACAGTCGCATTACCTTGTTGGCATACGTCAAGGGTATATACGGGTGGGTTCAAATTAACAAGATAATGATGGGCAGAACTTGACATGTGACTTATGATTTGTTGGCATACGTCAAGGTCATAAGAGCATGGGGCAAAAACTTATATCGGGAATTTCTAAAGAAACTGAAATTTGCAAAGAGATGCATACCATTTGGAGTTTGATGAATGTTGGTAGGATTCCTTCAACATTATCATACGATGATATTTGGATCCCGATCCTACTGTGAGTATATGCTACTTATCAGGATATTCGTCACTTAACGATCAATGCTATAAACCTAGTAGGTGTCCAGAAAGGTGTCAGCGGGGTTACGCCCCCAGAGAAAAGAGGTTATTTAATTAAGGAACTTCGCGAAAGCGTTGGAAAACCTCCCTCGAAGTATCGACACTGGCCTGGCTGAACGGTTAAGCAAGTATTGTACGGTGAGAATAGTCCTGGCTAATTCTTCTTTTATGGTTTGAGGAAGGATTCGAGAAACAGTGGGAGCCATCCAGTTTAGATAAACTAAAAACCACTCTAAACTTGCAAGAGCATCATGCTAAGAGTTTTCTTCTCTCTCTCCTAATTGCAGCGACCCTGAAAATGACTGGACTTAAGTTACTTTTAGAAAAGAATATACTGACGGGGCCAAACTATAAAGATTGGCTGCGGAATGTCAAAATGGCCTTGACCTATGACAAATTGGGGTACGTCCTCACCGCTACGGCACCTGCTGTCCCTGGTCCCAAATCCAGCAATGCGGATAAGGAAATCCGCAAAACCTGGGATTTAGATTGCGTGAGAGCCAAGTGCATCGTGCTTGCCTCGATGAACAATGAACATCAGAGGAGGCACGAGGATATGTCTCTAGATGGCATATTTCTCCATACAAAGGAACTTTATGGAGAGCAATCTCGTATAGCAAGATACGAGACCTCTAAGAAATTGTTTCGAGCGAGGTTGGCTGTCGGGTCATCGGTAGGTGAACATGTCCTACAGATGATCGGCTATATTGAGGAGCTCGCAGACCTTGGGACGACTTTGGATAATGAGCTCTATACAGACCTTATTCTCCAGTCCCTTCCTCCCACCTACGCCCAGTTTATCCTCAACTTCAATCTTCAAGGAAAAGAAGTTGAACTTGCGGAACTCCTGAACATGTTAAGGAGTGCAGAGGGCACCTTGCAGAAGGCAAGGGAAACACCCGCTATGTTTGTTGGCGGTGCATCTTCTTCCGGGTCCAAGGCTAGGGCCAAAGGAAGGAAGAAGAAGGCCGCACCCAAACCTAGAGGAGGTGTTAGTAAGGTGGGAAAGAAGGGAAAGAAAAAGTTTGCAGCACCGGTAGTTGGCCTGGATGAGTGCTTCCATTGTCACAGGAAAGGGCACTGGAAAAAGGATTGCAAGGCGTGGAACGCCAAGAACCAGGAACCGAAGCAAGCTGTGGCTTCGACTTCAGGTGTGTTTGTAATTGAGAATTGTCTGTCGATCAACTCTACTTCCTGGGTATTGGATACCGGATCAGGATCTCATATTTGCAATTCATTGCAGGCACTGAGAAACCGTAGAGTGCTAAAGGAAGGTGATATGATCCTCAGGGTTGCTAACGGAGCTAGCGTGGGAGCTGCGTCCGTCGGGGATTATCACCTAGGATTGACGAGTGGGCATATTTTGGTTTTACATAACTGTTATTTTGTAACAAGTTTAACGTGTAATATCATATCGGTTTCCTTGTTATCAAATAAAGGTTATGATTTCACGTTTGTAAGAGATGTTGTTAACATCCACCTTAATCATGGTTTGATTGGGTCCGGTACTCTAAATAACGGTATATATGTTTTAAACCAACTCCAAATTTTCAATGTCCAGAACACACTAAAAAGAAAGTCTCCAGATTTAAATAAAGCTTTCTTATGGCATTGTAGACTGGGTCACATCAATGAGAGAAGGTTGACTAAGTTGCATAGAGAAGGATATTTGGACACGTTCGAATATCAATCTTATGACACTTGTCAATCTTGTCTCAAAGGAAAGATGACAAAGACTCCATTTACTGGACAAGGAGTAAGAGCGAGCGAGCTCTTAGGACTCATACACAGTGATGTATGCGGTCCAATGTCTACACATGCAAGAGGTGGTTATTCCTACTTCATTACTTTTACAGACGATTTCACTAGGTTTGGACATGTCTTCTTGATGAAGCATAAATCCGAGGCCTTTGAGAAATTCAAGGAGTACAAGAGTGAAGCGGAAAACCAAACAGGCAAAAGTATTAAGACACTGAGATCTGATCGAGGTGGAGAATACTTAAGTGCCGAGTTCCTAGGTTACCTAAAAGAGAAAGGAATTCTCTCTCAGTTTACTCCTCCATACACTCCACAGCATAACGGTGTATCGGAGAGACGGAATCGAACCCTATTGGATATGGTACGATCCATGATGAGTAATGCTGAGTTACCGCGATCTTTCTGGGGTTATGCGCTAGAATCAGCGATACATCTTTTGAACAGAGTTCCAACCAAAACTGTGCCTATCACACCATATTAGATGTGGAGTGGGAAGAAACCCTATCTTCAGTACCTGAAGACATGGGGATGTCCAGCTTTTGTAAAAAAATAGCATCCGGACAAGCTCGAGGCACGCTCAGTAGAGTGTAAGTTTGTGGGATATCCAAAGAACTCTACAGGATATTGTTTCTATTACGCAGAGGAACAAAAGGTTTTTGTTTCTCGACATGCCCGCTTCTTAGAAACTGAATTTTTGGAAAATCAGAAGAGTGGGAGCGTAGTAGAACTGGAAGAAATTCCAGAACCACAAACTGTTACTGAAAGATTGGTAGAACCAGAGGTTCAAGAAGAACAGGACATTCCCGCACCCCTCCGCAGGAGTAGTAGGCCGTCTCATCCGCCTGAGAGATACTACGGTTTTCTCATAGATGGGGATAGAGAGGATTGCATCATAGATGATGATGAACCTACTGACTTCTAGCAGGCCATCCAGAGCGGCGACTCGGTACGATGGCTAGATGCAATGCGGACCGAGATGGAGTCCATGTACACCAACAAAGTATGGACTTTGGACTTTGCTCCAGATGGGGTAAAACCCATAGGATGCAAATGGATCTTCAAGAAAAAGATTGGTGTAGATGGACAGGTGGAAACCTATAAGGCTAGACTTGTTGCAAAGGGTTTTCGTCAAAGACCTGGTTTAGACTATGACGAAACTTTTTCTCCAGTGGCTATGCTCAAATCCATTCGGGTCCTTCTTGCTATTGCTGCCTTCCATGATTATGAAATCTGGCAGATGGACGTAAAGACGGCTTTTCTGAATGGAAATTTAGAAGAGAGCGTCTATATGGATCAGCCAGAGGGTTTCAATCAGAGTGGGAGCAGCGGGAAAGTATGCAAGCTGCTTAAGTCCATTTATGGACTAAAGCAGGCATCGCGGAGTTGGAACATCTGTTTTGATGAGACAGTCAAAGAATATGACTTTATCAAAAATCCAGATGAACCGTGCATATATAGTAAAGTTGTGGCCAGAAGTGTCGTATTCCTCGTCTTGTACGTGGATGACATTCTATTGATAGGAAATGACATTCCTATGCTACAATCTGTCAAAGGATTCTTGTCACACAGGTTCTCCATGAAAGACCTGGGTGATGCCTCTTACATTCTGGGGATCCGGATCTATCGTGATAGATCCAAGAGGATGTTGGGACTTTCGCTGTCCAGGTATATCGACACTGTACTGAAAAGATTCAGTATGGAAGATTCTAAGCGCGGTAATCTACCGGCTTGTCACGGAATCACCCTCTCCAAAGAGATGTCTCCCAAGACTGATTTGGAAAGGGAACGCATGTCTATTATACCCTACGCTTCTGCGGTAGGCTCTATAATGTATGCGATGTTATGTACCAGACCAGATGTAGCTTACGCACTGAGCGTGGTAAGCCGGTATCAGTCAGACCCAGGGGAGAAACACTGGATAGCAGTAAAGAACATTCTCAAGTACCTGAGGAGGACTAAGGAGATGTTCTTGGTTTACGGCGGAAAAGACCTCAGGTTGGAGGCCTTTGCTGATTCCGGCTTCCAGAGTGATAAGGACGATTCCAAGTCCATGTCGGGTTATGTCTTTACCCTCAATGGAGGGGCGGTGTGCTGGAAGAGCTCCAAGCAGGACACCGTTGCCGACTCGACGATGGAAGCGGAGTATATAGCTGCTTGCGATGCCGCAAAAGAAGCAGTCTGGATGAAGAAGTTCCTAACAGAACTTCAGGTTATTCCTACCATAGTTGATCCAATACCTCTGTATTGCGACAACAACGGAGCTATAGCTTTAGCGAAGGAACCAAGGTCCCATCAGAAGTCCAGACACATCTTGAGGCGGTATCACCTGATCAGGGAGATCATTGATCGTCAGGAGATCGAGGTTCGGAGAGTTGCTTCAGAAGAGAACATTGCTGATCCATTCACGAAGGCCCTTCCTAAGATTCAGTTCGAGAGGCTACTCGAGATCATTGGTCTACGATATGCCAGTACATGGCCCTAGTGCAAGTGGGAGATTGTTAGTGTTTATGCCCTAGAAGGCCATTACTGTATCATACTAGTTTGTATATTACTTAATGGAAGCTTGGGATATTCACATGTATATAACAGTCTTGCTAAACATGGTAGTATGCTACTTGGTTTTTCTATCTTAATATGTGAGTGTACGTATTGATAGAGCTCTTAGGATCTTGCTTGTCTACCAGCGTTGTGATGGCAGTCACACTAGTAGGGGCTGGGTAGTCTACAAGCACATCCTTATTCAGGTCCCTGGTCGTTGGATTATCGAGACAGAGCATCGATATCCGGAGTAGACTAGTGTGTACGCTTCTCATCCCAGTTGGGGAGATGGTCTGTCCCACAGCCGTCAGTACGTCGTACTGGAGATAGTATGCAGGTGCTCGTTAGGTTACGGGTACACCGGACAGGACTCACAGGGAACTGTTGGTTGGTTTGATACCAGTCGTCAGTGAGCAGTTCCCAGGTGACATGAGTACAGCATAGTCCGCAGACTTGACACTGCTACTTCGCCTCGAGTGTGTCCCACTATTCTTAGATTGCTACCCTACCACGGCTCAAAGGAGTCGTGCAAACAGGCAGCAGTTGGGTGCAGTCCCGAGCACTTGGAGGCAGTGGTGGTTAGACAGGATTCGTCCCTCCCGGTATTGGGAGTAGATATCGTGCTGTGTCAGAGAGTCATTACGCAAAGTCCCTGGCCAGGGCAAGCGAGATTTGCTGGTAGGTTCCAGTAGTTTCTCAGGGTGTAATGGGCTTCACTCCGACACGACTTATACCGCTATTAGGGGACTGACGCTTGCCGCCCCCCTAGGCCCGATATGCGATAGTCTTGGACGAACGGACCGGACTGTATGGAGATTGTCACATCAGACTCAGTAGGAGTTCGGATGGGTTTCCTCATCGGCCTTCTTATCGACAACTACCTGGGGACCGTTACGTACAGCTAGTGCCGCTTGCGGTCTGTGGTTAAACCCACTGCCAGCGTAGTAGTCGAGTCTCTAGAGTCCCACACAGAGAGTTTCCTACTCCAGGCGAAACGATATAGAGGTTGCATGGTTTTGCGACAAAGGGTTCGGACGCATACGTGTGTTTACGCACGTGCGACTTTCGGACAGTTTTTACCAGTCGGCTTTGGTTTAAGCCAGTTACTGGTATCCGGTTATTGGGTTTTTACAGTCTAAAGTTTTTCCGTATTTTTGCGGATCGGAGGGGCGTTCTCGTAATTGTGCGAGAAGCTTCTAGAAGATGTGACTAAGGAGGTTACTTTGGATAAGATTGGGAGTCATGAGGGTGATTCATCATTATCATTATTGCACCATAAATGATAATGACACATGCTTAATGAATCACCATTTTGCATTTATGAAGCATGCTTATTCATTTCTATTATTCATTATTCTAAAAATAAGAATGCTTCATAATATATTATGATACACTCTCTCTCATCTCATTATCTAATCTCACATTCTCTCTCCTCAAGCTCTCATCTTCAAGAGACTAATCCTTAATCATCATGTGTTGAGATCAAAGGATTAGTTAGACTTAAACATCCATTACCTTCACTCTATATCATCCTTTCTTCTTTGATTAGCAATCAAAGTAGATTAGTTGCCTCAAGTTAGAGGTGTAGCTTGGAGTTTTGCTCTCGGGTGGATCGTCTACTACCTAGAGAAGGCCGAGGAGAACAAGGAGATTGTAAAGACGAAGGACTAGTTTCATTTGGTATAATCCCTAAACACAATAGTTAAGAAACACTTTGTGTACAGTTATTTATAGTTTAGCTTCGATTCAAGCGGTTAGTCGATGTTCGTTCTTTAAACTTGATCGTTTTTGAAAATTCCGCCTCCCCACAAGTACTGGGGTGTACTGCATCGACTTACACCTACCAAATCAGTGCCTACCACTCCATATGAGATATGGAAAGGGAAGAGACCACATCTTAATTATATTAAGATATGGGGTTGTCCAGCCTATGTCAAAAGACAAAATCCGGACAAACTCGAGGCAAGATCTGTCTTATGTAAGTTTGTAGGATATCCCAAAAATTCACAAGGGTATATCTTCTACCACCCCGAGGAACAAAAGGTGTTTGTTTCTCGACATGCCACTTTCTTAGAAAAAAGTTTTCTTATGAAACAAATAAGTGGCATTGAGGTAGAACTGGAAGAGGTTCCAGCGACACAGACTACAACAGAAGATTTGGTTGAACCAGAGGATTCCGTAGTTCTCGATGAACCCCAGCCTCTCCGCCGATCTAGTAGGGTTCCTCGCCAACCTGAGAGATACTACGGTTTTCTCATGGATGGTGGGAGCGAGGATTGCATCATGGAGGATGATGACCCAACTAGCTTCGAGCAGGCCATCACGAGTAGGGACTCGGTGAAATGGCTGGATGCTATGCGGTCCGAGATGGATTCCATGTACACCAACAAACTATGGACTTTGGAAGTTGCTCCTGAAGGGGTAAAACCCATTGGGAGCAAGTGGATCTTTAAGAAGAAACTTGGTGTAGATGGGAAAGTGGAGACTTTCAAAGCTAGACTTGTTGCAAAGGGTTTTCGTCAAAGACCAGGTGTGGACTATGACGAAACCTTTTCTCCAGTGGCTATGCTTAAATCCATCCGAATCATGCTTGCCATTGCTGCCTTTCATGACTACGAAATCTGGCAAATGGATGTTAAGACCGCATTTCTAAATGGTGATTTAGAAGAGTGCGTGTACATGACTCAGCCAGAGGGCTTCGTAGACAGTGGGAGCAGCGGGAAGGTGTGCAAGCTGCTTAAATCCATTTATGGATTAAAGCAAGCATCGCGGAGTTGGAACATCTGCTTTGACGTCGTTATCAAAGAGTTTGATTTCGTCAAAAATCCATATGAACCTTGTGTCTACAAGAAGGTAGCAGAGAGTAAGGTTGTCTTCCTCGTATTGTACGTAGACGACATACTCTTGATAGGAAATGATATTCCTATGCTGCAAGCGGTCAAGCTCTTCTTATCACAATGATTCTCAATGAAAGATCTTGGTGATGCCTCCTGCATATTGGGAATTAGGATCTATAGAGATAGATCCAAACGGATTTTGGGATTGTCCCAATCCAGGTACATTGACACCATACTAAAGAGGTTTAGTATGGAAGAGTCCAAGCGTGGGAACTTGCCCACGATCTCTGGAGTCACTCTCTCCAAAGAGATGTCTCCTAAGACTGATTTGGAGAGAGCTCGCATGCAAGGGATACCCTATGCTTCGGCAGTAGGCTCTATCATGTATGCGATGCTATGTACCAGACCCGATGTAGCATACTCACTAAGTGTAGTGAGCAGGTATCAAGCTGATCCTGGAGAGAGTCACTGGACAGCTGTAAAGAGCATTCTCAAGTACTTGCGAAGGACTAGAGATATGTTCTTGGTGTATGGTAACGGAGAACTCCAAGTGGAGTCCTTTACCGATTCGAGCTTCCAGAGTGATAAGGACGACTCTAAGTCGCAGTCGGGCTTTGTCTTTACCCTTTACGGAGGGGCGGTTAGCTGGAAGAGTTCCAAGCAGGAAACCGTGGCAGACTCGACGATGGAGGCTGAATACATCGCTGCCAACGATGCTGCCAAAGAGGCTGTCTGGATCAAGAAGTTCATTTCTGAACTTGGAGTGGTTCCATCCATTGAGCGTCCAATACCTTTGTATTGCGATAACAATGGAGCGGTGGCTTTGGCCAAGGAACCCAGGTCCCATCAGCGGTCCAGGCATATTCTGAGGCGGTATCACCTGATCCAGGAGATAGTTGATCGCCGGGAGATCGAGGGCAGGAGAGTTGACACGAAGAACAACACGGCGGATCCACTCACGAAGGCCATTCCCCAGATACAGTTTGAGAGACTCTTCGGGATGCTCGGTATGAGATACTACAGCAGCTGGCCCTAGTGCAAGTGGGAGATTGTTAGTTGTATGTATGCCCTAGAGGCCAGTATTGTACAGATTATGTATATTATATTGGATGCTTGGACATATATAGAGATGACTTTCTTGCTCGACATGATAGTATGCTATCTGGTTGCTCTTTATCTTAACATGTACACTAGTCTCTTTATACTGTCTTATAGTTACATGTTGGTAAAGCCCTTAGGATTTGTACTTGACTACCTGGACTATGATGCAGATCATACTAGTGGGGACATGGTAGTCCATAAGTACATCCTTCAAGGTCCCTAGTCGTGGGTGTATCGAGACGGGGCATCGATATACCAGAGTAGACTAGCGTATACGCTTCTCGACCCATGTGATGGGCGATGGATGATCCCATATCCATTAGTGTTTGACATCAGAGATGGTATACGGGTGCTCAGTGGAGACTGGGTACACTGGACGGACTCGCCGAGAACTCCCAGATGGTATTATACCTCACGTCAGATGGCAGTTCTCAGGTGACACTTGTACAGGATAGTCTGTAGACCCGAGATCGTCATAGAGTCTTGTGTGATTCCCACTGTGCTTTGATCTCCACCTTACCACGTCCATGAGGGCGTGCAAAACGGTGGTCTTTGGGTACAGTCCCGAGTCACATGGAGGCAATGAGCGATAGGAGGGGTTTCGTCTCTCCCGGTATTGGGGGTAGATGTTGCGCTGTGCTCGATTGGCCGTAACAGGAAAGTCCCTGGCCAGGGCTGATCAGAGATTTGCTGGTAAGTGTTACCAGTAGTTTCTCGACCCGTTATGAGCCTCACATCGGCACGACTTATCGGGTTATTGGGGTCTGACGTATACCACCCCTAGACTTGATATGCGACGTATCAGACGAAATGACCGGACTGTATAGCAAGTGTTACTGGTCGGATTCGCAGGAGTGTGAGCGGGCTAGCTCGTCGATCTTCTGATCGCTCAATACCCGGGTGGCCGTTACGTTTAGCAGACCGCTTGCGGCTTGTGGGTGCTTGATATGATCATCATCTGCTACCGGCGTATTGACGAGTCTTTAGAGTCCTACACAGAGGTTTCCTGGTTCAAGCGAAACGAAATAGGAGCGCATATGAGATATGTGCAGGACCGGGAATAATGCATGTATGTGATACCGCATTTCATTCTCGCGATAAATGTTTCGATTGGTTATATTTGATATGACCTAGTTATCGAATCATTGATTCGATAAATCGATACATTGAATACTAGTCGGTTATGTGCGACATGACCGGATCATTGAATCAAATGTTGATTTAATGATTTAATGTATAATTATATATTTGATATATTACTTTGCATTAACTAGTATTGGTTCACTTTATACGGATTTTCTCACTTGATGCACATAGTATATGTGATATGCTTTTGTGCACTTTTTTGTATCATGTTTGATGATACTTGATCATTTAGTTAAGTATATAGAATTAATCCATGGTTAATTTGATAATTAGGGTTTTTGCATATTCATTTATTTATTTATTTGTTTATTTATTTATTTGGAAAAGATAAAGATAAGAATGGTGGCTTTCTTTGTCATTAGTTGAAGCTTCATGAAGCCTTGACTTTTGTAACCATCCTTATCTTCATGCTTAACCCTAACCCATCCAATTGACCATGGTTAATTCTCTACACTTAACCCTAGTTTGAGTTATGATAAGTATTTTGATTTTCTATTTCTTTTATATAGAACTTATCATAACAATCATCTTCTTCTTCTTCTTGAAGCTCAAGGTCCATCAATGGCAACTTGAGTTAAAGTGAGATAAATCCAATTCTAAAGTGAACCCACCTCCTATTTCTTCACCCTCTACCTCTTGCCAAGTGGTTTTGGGTGTTTTCTTCACAAGTTTCACTACTTGGTGAAGTCGGAGCTTGAACTAGTGCAACCTCGACGTAGATCGTCTTTGACACGAAGCCGTCGAACTATTCCGCTCACTTCTCCGATGAAGCCGTCGCGAGAGTCCGAGGTTCGTGATGGACAGCGAGGGGACGACCACATGGAGCTAAGCAAGTGGATATCCGGATCTACAAAGGTTGTAGTTTCCGACCTTTAGTTTATTTGCTAATTTAGTTTTTCGCCTAGAATTCTAGTCTACGATCCGTGTTAGGGTTTCTCGGCACCAATAATTTTTTAAATTGGCATGTTCGATGCCTTGTGAGACCTCTATAGGGTGCCTAGGAACCTTTCATTATATATATATTTTGATCGTATGACCTAGGATTGCGTCATACATGCGATTTTCTGTTCGTAGATCTTTTTCTACTCACGAGTTGGCAACTCACCCCCGTTGTGCCCCAGTTTCTTGCAGGTGTTGCCGTACGGATTTCATTACGGCTTTGCGGGCACAGTTTCTTTCAGGTGACTTGCTAGTAGGTGGGTTATTTGTATCTTACCCATCATTATACATTGTATATTATATTCAGTTGTATCTAGAAGTTCCATCAACCAAACATGTATTTATTTGAGATAGAGACCAGTGATATTTATTCTTCGACCTTAGAGTCGCGTGTTATATTTCCTTGGGTCCTTGCTGGTTGAGCTTCATTTCTGTTGTGATCCTCGCCTTTAGGCGTGGTATATTATGTTGCATACAGGTTGATTTGATATGGTTCTTCCTACTCTCTACTCCTTTTCTTGGTTTGGATTTCTGGGTTTCGGCTTACTTAGCATACGTACGTCTTGAGACGTTCGTAGTCTTAGTGCCGGTCATGTTCCGTACTTTCAGGTCGTGACAAAAAGGTATGGGAGGAATGGTGATGACCATGCTTTAATAATTCACAAATGAATTTATAATTCATTTGGAGTTACTATTGAAGTATGGTTGTTAATTGTTTATTGAAAGAATTCACACACAAAACCAAGTTGTGTGATTTTCTCTCACTTGATGCTTCATTTTCCTTTGAGCTCTTATTTTCTCTTGAGTTCCTCCCTCCTCTTGCTTTCTTCCATCTTCATCTTCTTCCTCTTCACTAACATTCTCATGTGTTGAGAAACAAGTGAAGAAGTTAGAAAAAAGATAGCAAACACTTAGACACCCTCCACTACATCCTAGACTACTTGGTTTAGCAACCAAAGTTCTCTAGTTGCTCCTTATAGCTATTTAGTTAGGAGCTAGAGCCATGGATCATACTCCCTGGGTGGATCATCTACGACAAAGCAAGGCCGGAGAACAAGCTCGATCCCAGAGGACCGATGGAGCCGGAGTTGGAGATCAAGCAAGTTCAAGGAGACCACTTGGAGCACATGACGAGGAGAGAAAACCGAAGGACTTGAGCCTCTTGGTATATCTTCATTCATAGTAGATAGCTCTCCTAATGTAACTAGTTAGTTTTATGGAAAGATCCGGGTTTAGAGTTAAACTAGTGCCAAGTTTTTGTTCGTTAGAAAATTTTTGTTCCGTATTTGGCCACGGAAGTTGGCTGGGGAACTAGGGTAACCCTACATGGTATCAGAGCCATCCCATAAAACCTATACTAGCTTGTTTAAACGTGTTTAGAATAACAATCGACTGGATTTTTCAAAAACCGCATTTCAAATCATGGGTTTTCTGTCGATTTTAAAAGTGCTCGAAAAATCAATTTTATGCTGTCAGAAAATCATGCAGGCTTTTTTAAGACGACAGAAGAAAATTAGTCACGTGATCCCTCTAAACCGCCGTGAAAACCACCTATTGGCGCCGGTTCCGCGGCCGTTTTGGTGCCCACATGAACAAAATTTCTTCTGGGCCTCTTATTTTTGGAATTGTGGTTTCTGGGATAATTTATTTTTTGGGCCCAGTTTTGTTACAGTGTTAGTTTAATACTTGGGGCCCACTTGGAAAGTTTAGTCGATCGTAATTTTAAAACACGTATTTTTTTCAGTACATTCACTTTTATCTGCGACCGGGAATGTCACACGATCGGTAAAACTCATCTGATTGCTATATGTTCCTTCAGACGGGTTTTGCGAACGTGACATTCGCATTGATGTTGTGTGCTTGTGCTGTGATTGTGGTTGGATTGTCGTGGTGGATAGCATATGGTGCAATGTTAGAAATACAGTTTATAATTCATTTGTATATTTGTTATTGCGGGGCGAGCGTCCGACATGTGGACTGCCGTCTTTGCCGGGTTGTATATTATTTTGGGGCACGACCTGGTTGAGGTCGATGTCACCGCTTGTATATATTATTTTCTTTTTCTGTATTACGTTTACCCCGTAGTGGAGTGCACGGATAGCCGGGTTCTAGAAGGCAACAAGCCCGCATCTCATGGCGCTGAGATGGAGGGGGCTTCATCCTAGAATTGGCGGGCTATTCGCCGCACTCGTAGGGTGTACAGGTTTTCATTGCACAGGCTATCCACATGACCGGGAACGTCGGGTTTTATTTGCGGCTCAAATGAAACCCGGGGCTTCAAGATTATCCACCATTCTGTATTGTTATCTGTGATGTTGTTTATTATCATGCCTGGGATGAATGTTATATATAATTATATATATACTACTAGATGTTGTATATGTTTTGCACCCGCGCTAGTCCAGCCCCCGCTCTGTCGTTAGTTAAGTAACCTAACGGGCGATGACGGGGCCCCGTGGCGAATGCGGATCGCATATACGTACATTTTATTTTCATTCTTTTCTGGTATGATAGGTTACAAATTGATGGGACCGCATTAATTTTGATTAATGCAAGATAATAAACCTAAAAGATGTTGGAACCAAGCTTTAAAAACTGACATTATAGACATTCTCTTTTGCTTTGCATAGTGGTATTAAGTTTGGAATATCCAGCACCTCATTCGACGAGGCAAGGGCCGAGATCCCTTCACCGAGAGTGACCCCTTGAGTAAAAGTAAGCGTCAGGGTAATAACTTTAATATAGTCAATTATTTTTTGCTTTGCGTCGTGGCATTCAGTTTGGAATATCCTGCACCTCATTCGACGAGGAAAAAGCCGAGATCCCTTCACAGGGAGTGACCTCTTTAGCAATGGTTTTCGCCACTATATATTTACAAAACTACTCAGGTTCCTTAAACGATATCAAGTTCATTACGTTAACGGGTTTTTCGCCAAAAACCCAGTCGTAGCCCTCCGTCATTTCTTATAAGTTATACTTAGTATTCGTGTTGCGTTTGTTGACTGTGTCAAGGCGCAGTGAACGGTAGCTGAGTATTGCTTATTTGTAGCATACAATGCGATTGGTTAGGACAGTCGTGTAACCTTGTTGACTGTGTCAAGGGTTATGCGGGTGGGTTTAATGCAATCAAGATAATGACGAGTTGAACTTCACTAGGACTTGTAAGTCCATATTGCGACCCCCGGTGCTTACGGGGAGGCGGAAACGGTATAAAATCAAAATTTTAACGCAAGAGGCAACATGGACTAAACTATGGTCGGGATCGTTGTCTAAACTAAAACTAGCAAACTATGCTAAAGAGAGTTAGCTACTCGGATGAAGATGGTTATACCTAGACTTGAACTCCTTCGTCTTCAAACTTTGTAGAGGTTGATGGTTCTCCTTTGTCACCTTCTTCCGTCGAAAATGGATCCACCTCGAAGGCTTGACCTTTGGGCTCTTTCTCGTACTTGGAGTGAACTAGAATCGCCGGCTTGCTAGACCCTTGATCCTAGAGTGAGTAGAGAGTGTCTAAGGGTTGCTTTTGTTTTTCAAGAGAAGGATTCTCAACTCATGAGAAGGTTTCTCTTGACTAGAGGAAGAAGAAGATGAAGTGAAGAGAGAGAGTGAGAACGATAGAATGAGCTATATTTTTTTTTTTTCTTGCAACCATAATGCAAAAGAAAAGAATTATCTAATAATAATAATTGAAAATGAGAATAGTTGATGGCAATTTGGAATGACCACAACCATGCTTCATTTAAAAATGTAAGCATAAATCAAGGAAGACTTTTGAAGCATGATGGTGGTCAACTTTCAACCATGGTCAACAAGTCAACCATGGTCAACAAGTCAACAAAATCAACCATAACAAAATTCTCATTTAATTACTATTATAAATAGATAATCCATAAATCCATTAGGGTTTGGAAAAAGATAACTGTCAACTGTGCATACGCACCCGTTCCGAAACCCTAATGAAATACCTCATCCTCCGCCTCAAGCAACTGTGCATACACACCTGCATTCTCGTTCCGAGGAACAAGAATACCAAGATATAAAAGCAACCCCAAATATATATACCAGTATCTGGCTCAAACCAGAGCCTGCCAGTATAATCCGTCCGGACTCCAAACGTGCACAAGTGCGCGGATGAGAACGAACCCTGTCGCAAAACCATGCGACCTCTACTCTGTTTTGCCCAGAGGCGAATACCCTCTGTGTGGGACTCTAAAGACTCGACACTACGCTGGCAGTGGGTTTAACCACAGACCGCAAGCGGCACTAGCTGTGCGTAACGGTCCCCAGGTAGATGCCGACAAGAAGGCTGACGAGGTGAAACCCCATCTGAACTCCTACTGAGTCTGAATGTGACAGTCTCCGTACAGTCCGGTCTGTTCGTCTGATACATCGCATGGCGGGCCTAGGGGGTGGTAAACGTCAGTCCCCCAATAGCGGTACAAGTCGTGCCGGAGCGAAGCCCAAAACACTCTGAGATAACACTGGAAACCTACCAGTATATCTCGTTTGCCCTGGCCAGGGACTACTCGTGTAATGGCTCTCCTAGACACAGCGCGATGTCAACCCCCAATACCGGGAGAGACGAATCCTGTCTAACCGTCACTGCCTCCAAGTGCTTCGGGACTGCACCCAACTACCACCCGTTTGCACGACTCCTTTGAGCCGTGGTAGGGTAGTGATCAAAGTGCAGTGGGAACACACTTGAGGCGAAGTGCCAGTGTCAAGTCAGCGGACTAAGCTGTACTCATGTCACCTGGGAACTGATAACTGACGATAGGTATAATACCAACCTGTCAGTTCCCGACGAGTCCTGTCCAGTGTACTCGTAACCCAACGAGCACCCGTATACTATCTCCAGTACGACGTACTGATGGCTGTGGGACAGACCATCTCCCACACTGGGATGAGAAGCGCATACGCTAGTCTACTCCGGAGTATCGATGCCCTGTCTCGATAGTCCTATGACTAGGGACCTGTATAAGGATGTGCCTATAGATTACCCAGCCCCCACTAGTGTGACTGCCATCACAACGCTGGTAATCAAGCAAAGATCCTAAGGGCTCCACTAATGCGTATAAGTGATATACTGAAATAAACACAAGTACACATTGAAGTAGAAACAAACCAAGTAGCATACTACTATTTTGAGCAAGATTGTATATACAAGGTGAATATCCCAAGCATCCATTAAGTAATATACAAACTAGTATGATACAGTAATGGCCTCTAGGGCATATACACTAACAATCTCCCACTTGCACTAAGGCCATGTACTGGCGTATCGAAGACCTATCATCTCGATCAGCCGCTCGAACTGAGTCTGGGGTAGGGCCTTGGTGAATGGATCTGCAGTGTTCTCTTCTGAAGCAACCCTCCGAACCTCGATCTCCTTGCGATCCACGATCTCCCTGATCAGGTGATACCGCCTCAAGATGTGCCTGGATCTCTGATGGGACCTGGGTTCCTTCGCTAAAGCTATAGCCCCGTTGTTGTCGCAATACAGAGGTATTGGGTCAACAATGGACGGAACCACCTGAAGTTCTTTCAGGAACTTCCTCATCCAGACAGCTTCTTTTGCGGCATCAGATGCAGCGATGTATTCCGCTTCCATCGTCGAGTCTGCAACGGTTTCCTGTTTGGAACTCTTCCAACACACCGCCCCTCCATTGAGGGTGAAGACAAAACCCGACATGGACTTGGAATCATCCTTGTCACTCTGGAAGCTGGAGTCAGCAAAGGCCTCGATCTGGAGGTCTTTTCCGCCATACACCAAGAACATCTCCTTAGTCCTTCTCAGGTACTTGAGAATGTTCTTTACTGCTATCCAATGTTTCTCCCCAGGGTTTGACTGATACCGGCTTACTACACTCAGTGCATAAGCTACATCCGGTCTGGTACACAACATCGCATACATTATAGAGCCTACCGCAGAAGCGTAGGGTATAATAGACATGCGATCCCTCTCCAAATCAGTCTTGGGAGACATCTCTTTAGAGAGGGTGATCCCGTGACAAGCCGGTAGGTTACCGCGCTTGGAATCTTCCATACTGAATCTTTTCACTATGGTGTCGATGTACCTGGACTGAGAAAGTCCCAATATCCTCTTGGATCTATCACGATGGATCCGGATCCCTAGGATGTATGAGGCATCACCCAGGTCTTTCATGGAGAACCTTTGTGACAAGAATCCCTTGACAGATTGTAGCATAGGAATGTCATTTCCTATCAAGAGAATGTCATCCACGTATAAAACGAGGAATACTACAGTTCTCGCTACAAATCTACTATAGATGCATGGTTCATCTGGATTTTTGATAAAGCCAAATTCTTTGACTGTCTCATCAAAACAGATGTTCCAACTCCGCGATGCCTGCTTTAGTCCATAGATGGACTTAAGCAACTTGCACACCTTTCCGCTGCTCCCACTCTGAATGAAACCCTCTGGCTGATCCATATAGACACACTCCTCTAAATTTCCATTTAGAAAAGCTGTCTTTACGTCCATTTGCCAGATCTCATAATCGTGGAAGGCAGCAATGGCAAGAAGGATCCGAATGGATTTCAGCATGGCTACTGGAGAAAAGGTTTCGTCGTAGTCCAAGCCAGGTCTTTGACGAAAACCCTTTGCTACCAGCCTAGCTTTATAGGTCTCAACCTGTCCATCTACACCAATCTTCCTTTTGAAGATCCACTTGCATCCTACGGGTTTTACCCCGTCTGGAGCAATGTCCAACGTCCATACCTTGTTGGTGTACATGGACTCCATTTCGGTCCGCATTGCATCCAGCCATCTCACTGAGTCAACGCTCTGAACGGCCTGCTGGAAGCTAGTAGGCTCATCATAATCTATGATGCAATCCTCTCGATCCCCGTCTATGAGAAAACCGTAGTATCTCTCGGGCGGATGAGACTGCCTACTACTCCTGCGGAGCGGCGTAGGAATGTCCTGTTCTGTTGAACCCTCTGGTTCCACCAAGCTTTCAGTAACAGTCTGTGGTTCTGGAATTTCTTCCAGCTCTACTGCGCTCCCACTTATTTCTTTTTCTATGAACTGGTGTTCTAGAAAGTGGGCATGACGAGAAACAAGAACTTTTTGTTCCTCTTCACAGTAGAAGAAATATCCCTTGGAATTCTTTGGATATCCCACAAACTTGCACAGTACTGAGCGTGCCTCGAGCTTGTCCGCATGCTGCTTTTTGACAAAAGCTGGACTTCCCCATATCTTAATGTGATTAAGATGGGGTCTCTTCCCACACCACATCTCAAATGGCGTGGTAGGCACAGTCTTAGTGGGGACTCGATTCAAAAGGTATGCGGCTGATTCTAGCGCATATCCCCAGAATGATCGCGGTAACTCAGCGTTACTCATCATGGACCGCACCATATCCAATAGGGTGCGGTTCCGTCTCTCCGATACACCGTTATGTTGCGGGGTGTAAGGAGGAGTAAGCTGAGAGAGAATTCCGTTCTCTTTTAAATAGTCCAGGAATTCGGCACTTAAGTATTCTCCACCTCGATCCGATCTTAGAATCTTAATACTTTTGCCGGTCTGTTTCTCTACTTCATTCTTATACTCCTGGAATTTTCCAAAGGCCTCGGACTTATGTTTCATTAAGAAGACATAACCGTACCTTGAGAAGTCATCCGTAAAAGTAATGAAGTAAGAATGTCCGCTTCGGGCATGTGTAGACATTGGACCGCACACGTCACTGTGTACGAGTCCCAAGAGCTCGCTCGCTCTTACTCCATGTCCAGTAAACGGAGTCTTTGTCATCTTTCCTTTGAGACAAGATTGACAAGTGGCATATGATTGATATTCGAACGCATTCAAATATCCTTCTGTATGCAACTTAGTCAACCTTCTCTCATTGATGTGACCCAATCTACAATGCCATAAGAAAGTCTGATTTATTTCTGGAGACTTTCTTTTGTGCGTATTCTGGACATTGAAAATCTGTGGTTGGTTTAACACGTATATACCATTACTCAGAGTACCTGACCCAATCAATACTTGATTAAGGTGAATGTTTACAACATTACTTACAAACGCAAATTCATAACCTTCTTTAGAAACTAAAGATACAGAAATGATATTACAAGTTGCGTTGGGTACAAAAAAGCAATTACGCAAAACCAAAACATGTCCATCTGACATTCCCAGGTGATAGTCCCCCACGGCTTTAGCATCCATGCTAGCTCCGTTCGCAACTCTGAGGGTCATGTCACCTGCCTTCAAATCCCTACGGTTTCTCAACGCCTGCAAAGAATTACAGATATGAGATCCTGATCCGGTATCCAATACCCAGGAAGTAGAGTTTATTGAAAGACAGTTTTCAATAACATACACACCTGAAGCTGAAGCTGCAACCTGCTTCAATTCCTGTGTTCTGGCCTTCCAGGCCCTGCAATCATTCTTCCAGTGTCCTTTCTTATGACAAAAGAAGCATTCTTCCTTATCCACAAGCTTCCCCGCTATCTTTGTTTCTTTACCTTTTCCCTTCGTATCCACTTTACTAACACCGCCCCTTGGTTTGGCGGGGGCCTTCTTCTTCTTTCCCTTGGCTTTCGCCTTGGACCTAGAAGAAGATGATCCTCCTACAAACAAAGTGGATGTATCCCTACTTTTCTGTAGGGTGCCCTCTGCGCTCCTCAGCATGTTGAGGAGCTCTGATAGTTCAACCTCTTTTTCTTGTAGGTTGAAGTTCAGTATAAACTGGGCGTAAGTGGAAGGAAGGGACTGGAGAACTATATCCGTATATAGCTCACTCTCCAATGTGATCCCTAGGTCAGCGAGCTCCTCAATGTAGCCGATCATCTTTAGCACGTGCTCGGCTACTGATGATCCGACGGCCATCTTTGTCGAAAACAACTTTTTCGACGCTTCGTATCTTGCGATACGTGATTGCTCTCCATACAGTTCTTTTGTATGGAGCAATATGGACTCCATGTCCATATTCTCATGCCTCCTCTGATGTTCGTTGTCCATCGAGGCAAGCAGGAGGCACTTGGCCTTCGCGCTATCAATCTCCCAAGTCTTGCGGATTTCCTTATCCGCGACGCTGGAAGTTGGACCAGGGACAGGGGGAGCTTTGGTGGTAAGAAGATACCCCAGCTTGTCATAAGTGATTGCTATCTTGACATTCCTGAGCCAATCTTTGTAGTTTGGCCCTGTCAGTTTGTTTTTATCTAGGAGTAACTTAAGTCCAGTCATGTTGATTGGTCGCTGCAATTAGGAGAGAGAAGAAGAAACACTCAGCATGATGCTCTTGCAAGTTTAGAGTGGTTTTTAGTTTGTCTAAACAGGATGGCTCCCACTGTTTCTCGAATCCCTCCTCAAACCATAAAGGAAGAATTAGTCAGGATCAATCCCACCGTACAATACTTGCTTAACCGTTCAGCCAGGCCGGTGTCGGTACTTCGAGGGAGGTTTTCCAACGCTTTCGCGAAGTTCCTTAATTAAAGAACCTCTTTTCCCTGGGGGCGTAACCCCGCTAACACCTTTCTAGGCACCTACTAGGTTTATAGCATTGATCGTTAAGTGAGAAATTTCCCGAGGAGTAGCATATACTCACAGTAGGATCGGGATCCAAATATCATCGCGTGACGAAACTGAAGGAATCCTACCAGAATCACCACACTCCAAATGGTATGCAAATCTAGCAAGTTTCAGTACTTATGAAACTCCCGATGTGGATTTTTGCCCCATGCTCTTATGACCTTGACTTTGGCCAAAATATCATAAGTCACATGTCAAGTTCTGCCCGTCACTATCCAGGTTAATTTGGATCCATCCGTACCTACCCTTGACTTTGGCCAAAATGGCAGCACGACTGTCCCAAACCAACGCATCTATCTATGCTACACATGAACACCCAATAGCTACCAATCACTATGCCTTGACTTTGGCCAAAATACATAGCTTGAATACTATTGCCTATTCATGCGAAGCGACGGAGGGCTACGAATGGTTTTGGCGAAACCGTGAACGTAGTGAACTTGATTTAATCGATGGAACGAGATAGCTTTTAGAAGGAGTGGCTCAATCTCCGCATTTAAAAGTTAGTTTTGAAAAGAACCGAGTGGTTTTTCGAAAGTGTTCCATCGACTTAAACTTGGTTTATTATCTTGCATTAGTTCTTTTAATGCGTGATATTCTTGCATTAGTACTTTTAATGCGTCCCATCATTTAATCCTACCATTGCAGAAAACAACCAAAATATGACGTACGCTTATGCCATTCGCATTCGCCACGGGGCCCCGTCATTACCCGTTAGGTTACTTAACTAACGACAGAGCGGGGGCTGGGCTAGCGCGTCTGTAAAACATAAGCAACGCCTAAATAGAAAGCAATGATAGACATTTCAGATCACAGATAAATACATTGGATATACTAGCAATCTGTAATTTGTACGAGCCTGTAACAAAAACAGATAACACGGTCGCGGTGAATAGCCAAAACCCCACCCAAGACCCCTACGGGTGCGGCAAACTACCCGCCAAGTCCTCGGTAGTTTGTGCACCCCTCCATGGGTCTATCCTAGGAGCAAAAACAGTAAAAAGAATTATACAATGACGGCTACAACCCCGACCCGGTTGTGCGGCCAAACAAATAATATAATTACATCAATTTACATTTACAATGAATTGCAAGAAAAGAAAACTCTCGTCTCACAACCCCCGGCTATTCACCCGCGACAATCCAACATATTTATATACACATTCCAGCACATTACAGATCATGTATAACCCCGACTAATCGTCTTATAGCGATTAGCCGACGTTCAATACATGCAAACATCACAGATATAACCATCATAGTCAAAGTGTAGTGAAGTTCGGAAAAAATACGGAATTATAGGACCCCAAAAGGAAATTTCTTTTCTGCAAAATCTGGGCACATATAATATATTTCAAAAATCCCAAAACCAACACACAAACACACTGCACGAAAAACGATGCAGAGAAGACACCAAGTCGGGCGGTTCTGCGGCGGCTAAGAAGGATCACGCGGCGGAAGCGCGGCACTTTAGGCGAATCACTGTATCGTTTTTCTTGGGTGTTCACAAAAAACCCTGAGCCGAATTTACAAGTGTAAAGTTTTTCATTTTGAGCAGAAAAAATTTCAACAGAAACTCAGTTTTTGTGATTTTCCGGTTTTGTGATTTTTTCGGTTCCGAACTTCGTTACACTTCACTACCAAGCTAGTTTAAGTTTAGTTAGGCTCTGATACCACTGTAAGTCCATATTGCGACCCTCGGTGCTTACGGGGAGGCGGAAACGGTATAAAATCAAAATTTTAACGCAAGAGGCAACATGGACTAAACTATGGTCGGGATCGTTGTCTAAACTAAAACTAGCAAACTATGCTAAAGAGAGTTAGCTACTCGGATGAAGATGGTTATACCTAGACTTGAACTCCTTCGTCTTCAAACTTTGTAGAGGTTGATGGTTCTCCTTTGTCGCCTTCTTCCGTCGAAGATGGATCCACCTCGAAGGCTCGACCTTTGGGCTCTTTCTCGTACTTGGAGTGAACTAGAATCGCCGGCTTGCTAGACCCTTGATCCTAGAGTGAGTAGAGAGTGTCTAAGGGTTGCTTTTGTTTTTCAAGAGAAGGATTCTCAACTCATGAGAAGGTTTCTCTTGACTAGAGGAAGAAGAAGATGAAGTGAAGAGAGAGAGTGAGAATGATAGAATGAGCTATATTTTTTTTTTTTCTTGCAACCATAATGCAAAAGAAAAGAATTATCTAATAATAATAATTGAAAATGAGAATAGTTGATGGCAATTTGGAATGACCACAACCATGCTTCATTTAAAAATGTAAGCATAAATCAAGGAAGACTTTTGAAGCATGATGGTGGTCAACTTTCAACCATGGTCAACAAGTCAACCATGGTCAACAAGTCAACAAAATCAACCATAACAAAATTCTCATTTAATTACTATTATAAATAGATAATCCATAAATCCATTAGGGTTTGGAAAAAGATAACTGTCAACTGTGCATACGCACCCGTTCCGAAACCCTAATGAAATACCTCATCCTCCGCCTCAAGCAACTGTGCATACACACCTGCATTCTCGTTCCGAGGAACAAGAATACCAAGATATAAAAGCAACCCCAAATATATATACCAGTATCTGGCTCAAACCAGAGCCTGCCAGTATAATCCGTCCGGACTCCAAACGTGCACAAGTGCGCGGATGAGAACGAACCCTGTCGCAAAACCATGCGACCTCTACTCTGTTTTGCCCAGAGGCGAATACCCTCTGTGTGGGACTCTAAAGACTCGACACTACGCTGGCAGTGGGTTTAACCACAGACCGCAAGCGGCACTAGCTGTGCGTAACGGTCCCCAGGTAGATGCCGACAAGAAGGCTGACGAGGTGAAACCCCATCTGAACTCCTACTGAGTCTGAATGTGACAGTCTCCGTACAGTCCGGTCTGTTCGTCTGATACATCGCATGGCGGGCCTAGGGGGTGGTAAACGTCAGTCCCCCAATAGCGGTACAAGTCGTGCCGGAGCGAAGCCCAAAACACCCTGAGATAACACTGGAAACCTACCAGTATATCTCGTTTGCCCTGGCCAGGGACTACTCGTGTAATGGCTCTCCTAGACACAGCGCGATGTCAACCCCCAATACCGGGAGAGACGAATCCTGTCTAACCGTCACTGCCTCCAAGTGCTTCGGGACTGCACCCAACTACCACCCGTTTGCACGACTCCTTTGAGCCGTGGTAGGGTAGTGATCAAAGTGCAGTGGGAACACACTTGAGGCGAAGTGCCAGTGTCAAGTCAGCGGACTAAGCTGTACTCATGTCACCTGGGAACTGATAACTGACGATAGGTATAATACCAACCTGTCAGTTCCCGACGAGTCCTGTCCAGTGTACTCGTAACCCAACGAGCACCCGTATACTATCTCCAGTACGACGTACTGATGGCTGTGGGACAGACCATCTCCCACACTGGGATGAGAAGCGCATACGCTAGTCTACTCCGGAGTATCGATGCCCTGTCTCGATAGTCCTGCGACTAGGGACCTGTATAAGGATGTGCCTATAGATTACCCAGCCCCCACTAGTGTGACTGCCATCACAACGCTGGTAATCAAGCAAAGATCCTAAGGGCTCCACTAATGCGTATAAGTGATATACTGAAATAAACACAAGTACACATTGAAGTAGAAACAAACCAAGTAGCATACTACTATTTTGAGCAAGATTGTATATACAAGGTGAATATCCCAAGCATCCATTAAGTAATATACAAACTAGTATGATACAGTAATGGCCTCTAGGGCATATACACTAACAGGACTCTTTGATTTGTTGACTGTGTCAAGGTCACTTGGGTCATAGGGGGAAAAACCACATCGGGAGTTTCAAACATACAGGAAACTTGAAAATTTTAGCATACCTTCTGGAGTGTGGTGACTAGAGTGGATTCCATCTAGTGCATCACACAATGATAGTTGGATCCCGATCCCACTGATGAGTAGGATTACTCTCGGGAGATTATCACACTTAAACAATCAATGCTATAAACCAAGTAGGTGTCTAGAAAGGTGTTAGCGGGGCTACGCCTCCAGAGAAAAGAGATTATGTAATTAAGAAACTTCGCGAAAGCGTTGGAAAAGCTCTCTCGAAGTACCAACACCGGCCTGGCTTAAAGGTTAAGCAAGTATTGTGACGTGCGATTAATCCTGACTAATTCTTCTTTTAGGGTTTGAAAAAGAATTTGAGGAAACAGTGGGAGCCGTCCTGGTTAGATAAATTAATAACCAATCTAATCTTGCAAGAGCGCACGCTGAGTGTTTTCTCTCTCTCTCTCCAGGTAGCAACCATTTCACGCCCTAATCAAGATAATAAAATGTATCGCTTGACCGATCCGAATTCTTATTCGGGGCTGGGGAGCGTCGGTTCGGCTCTAACTTATGACAACGATCATAAGTATGAGCAAGGGAAAGAGGAAAGTTTGAATTCCTTGATAATCCCATCGAAGAAGAAACATACTGTTGCATCTTCTTCAGGTGTTCTAGTTATTGAGAACTATTTTTCGGTCAGTCCTACCACCTGGGTACTAGATACCGGATCAGGATCTCATATCTGTAATTTATTGTAGGGACTGAGAAAAAGTAGGATAGTTGGACCTGGTGATATGTCCCTCAGAGTAGGGAACAGAGCACAAATTAATGCTGCAGCCGTCGGTGAATATCACTTATTGTTGCCAAATGGCAGTACTATGATTTTGAACAATTGCTACTATGTACCTTCCATGGTTTGCAACATCATATCAGTTTCTTTACTTGATAAAGATGGATATAACTTTGTTCCTGATAGAAATATCATGAACATTTACCTTGATAAGGTACTGGTTGCAGAAGGTACACTGTGTAATGGTATCTACGTTCTTAATCAAAACACAGTTCTCAATATACAAAACACGCGCAAGAAGAAGAGTTCAAATATGAAAGAATCCTACTTGTGGCATTGTAGACTTGGTCATATCGGAGAGAAAAGACTGAGTAAGTTGCATAAAGATGGATTTTTGGATACGTTCGAGTTTTCATTTTATGAAACTTGTCAATCTTGTCTCAAAGGAAAGATGACCAAATCTCCGTTCACAGGACATGGAGAAAGAGCAACAGAGCTCTTGGGGCTCATACACAGTGATGTATGTGGTCCAATGTCTATACATGCAAGGGGTGGGTTCTCGTACTTCATCACATTCACTGACGATCTCTCTAGGTTCGGATATGTGTATCTTTTGAAACACAAATCTGAAACTTTTGAGAAATTCAAAAAATTCAGAAACGAAGTAGAGAACCAGACTGGCAAAAGTATCAAGATCCTCCGATCTGATAGAGGAGGGGAGTACTTAAGCACGGAATTTCTAAATTACTTAAAAGAGAATGGAATTCTCTCTCAACTTACACCTCCGTATATACCACAGAACAACGGTATATTAGAGCGGAGGAATCGTAACCTATTAGATATGTTTCGCTCCATGATGAGTAGTGCTGAGTTGCCTCTTTCATTCTGGGGATATGCACTTCAAACAGCAGCACATCTTTTGAATCAAGTTCCATCCAAATCCGTGCCTAAAACTCCGTACGAAATATGGAGTGGTAAGAGTTTGTATCTTAAACGTGTTAAGATTTGGGGTTGCCCAACTTATGTCAAAAAGCAGAACCCAGACAAACTTGAGGCACGGTCAGTTTTGTGTAAATTTGTGGGATACCCAAAGGATTCTAATAGGTATCTATTCTACCATGCAGAGGAATAGAAGATTATTGTTTCCAGGAACGCCACATTTTTGGAAAAAGAATTTCTTGTTAAAAATATTAGTGGCGGCACGGTAGAACTGGATGAAATTCCAGAGACACAAACTATAACTGAAGATTTGGTGGAACCGCTAGATTCAGTTAAACTCGACGAACCTCAGCCACTCCACAGATCTAGTAGGATTTCTCATCCGCCCGAGAGATACTACGGTTTTCTCATAGATGGTGATCGTGAGGATTGCATCTTGGAAGAAGATGATCCTACTAGTTTCAGACATGCCATTATCAGTAGGGACTCTAATAAGTGGCTAGATGCTATGCAATCTGAAATGGAGTCCATGTACACCAATAAAATATGGACCCTGGAAGTTGCTCCACCTGGGGTAAAACCCGTTGGATGCAAATGGATCTACAAGAAGAAACTTGGTGTGGATGGGTAGGTAGAAACCTATAAGGCTAGACTCATTGCAAAAGATTTTCGTTAAAGACCAGGAGTGGACTATAACGAAACCTTTTCTCCAGTGGCTATGCTCAAATCCATTCGGATCCTGCTTGCCATTGCTGCCTTCCATGACTATGAGATCTGACAGATGGACGTAAAAACGGCTTTTCTAAACGGAAGTTTAGAAGAGTGCATTTATATGGATCAGCCAGAGGGTTTTGTAGACAGTGGGAGCAGCGGGAAGGTGTGCAAGTTACTCAAATCCATTTATAGATTGAAGCAAGTATCGTGGAGTTGGAACATCTGTTTTGATGAGACAGTCAAGGACTTTGACTTCATCAAGAACGAAGATGAGCCTTGCATATATAAGAAGATTATAGGACGAACTGTCGTGTTCCTAGTCTTGTACGTGGATGACATTCTTTTGATAGGAAATGACATTCCTATGCTACAATCGGTCAAGCTATTCTTATCACAAAGGTTCTCCATGAAATACCTAGGTGATGCCTCATACATTCTGGGGATCAAGATCTACAGAGATAGATCTAAGATACTACTGGGACTTTCGCAGTCCAGGTACATAGGGACCGTACTGAAGAGATTTAGTATGGAAGATTCCAAGCGCGGTAACATACTCGCATTGCACGGAATCACCCTCTCCAAGGAGATGTCTCCCAAGACTGACGAAGAGAGGGTTCGCAGGAGCACTATACCCTACACTTCGGCGGTAGGATCTATAATGTATGCGATGCTATATACAAGACCAGATGTAGCTTACGCGCTGAGCGTGGTGAGCCGGTATTAGTCAGACCCAGGTGAGAACCACTGGACAGCAGTGTAGGGTTCCTAGGCACTCTCAAGAGGTCTCACAAGGCATCAACCATGCCAATTTCAAATTTTACGGTGCCGAGAAACCCTAGATACGGATCGTTGGCTAGAATTTTAGGCGACAAAGCAACTAGTTAACTACTTTAACTAAGAGTACGGAAATACAACCTTTGTAGATCCGGTCCTCCACCTCCACGGCTCCGTGATGAAGTCCTCTCCGCTGTCCAAATGAAATCCCGGGCTCTAGCGTCGGCTTCATCGGAGAAATGGACGGGCAAGGTCGTCGGCTTCGTGCCGAAGATGATCTACGTCGAGGCATCACTAGATCAAGCTCCAACTTCACCAAGTCAAGAAAACTTGTGAAGAAAACACCCTATACTACTTGGCAAGAGGTAGAGGATGAAGAAATAGGAAGTGGGTTCACTTTAGAATTGGATTTCTCACTCATTTTCATCAATCACCATTGATGGAATCAAGGTTCTTCATCTTGAAGAAGAAGAAGAAGAAGATGAAGCATATCATAAGTTCTTTTCTAATAAGAAAATAATAAGAATACTTATCATGTATCAACCATGGTTAAGTGTAGAGAATAAACCATGGTTAGTGGGAATGGTTAGGGTTAAGCATGGAGACAAAATGGTCACTTGGTCAAAGCTTCATGAAGCTTTAACTAGAAAACAAATTAAGCCACCATTTTCCTTTATGCTTATTATTTTTCCAAAAAGAATAAATAGACAAATAAATGAAAAAGAAAACAAAACCCTAATCATAAGTTTAACCATGGTTTTATTCTTTACACTTAACCAAGTAAACATGTATCATCAAACATGATACAATAATATGCACAAAAAGTATATCACATATACAACTTGTACATCCAAGTGAGAAAATCCTTTAAAGTGAACCGATACTAGTTAATGCAAAGTAATATATCAAATATATAATTATACATTAAATCATTAAATCAACACTTGATTTAACGATCCGGTCATGTCGCACACAACCGACTAGTATACAATATATCGATTTATCGAATCAATCCTTGATTCGATAACTAGGTTATATCGCATACAACCACTCGACACATTCATCGCGAGAATGAAATACGGTATCACATACACGCATTATTCTCGGTCCCGCACATATCTCATATGCGCTCCTATTTCGTTTCGCTTGAACCAGGAAACCTCTGTGTAGGACTCTAAAGACTCGTCAATAAGCCGGCAGCAGATGATGATCATATCAAACAACCGCAAGCCGCAAGCGGTCTGCTAAACGTAACGGCCACCCGGGTATTGAGCGATCAGAAGATCGACGAGCAAGCCCGCTCACACTCCTGTGAATCCAACCAGTAACACTTACCGTACAGTCCGGTCTGATCGTCTGATATGTCGCATATCTCGCCTAGGGGTGGTAAACGTCAGACCCCAATAGCTCGATAAGTCGTGTCGATATGAGGTCTATAAAAATTCGAGAAACTACTGGTAACACTTACCAGTAAATCTCAGCAACCCTGGCCAGGGATTTCCGATCATAGCCAATCGAACACAGCGCAACATCAACTCCCTATACCGGGAGAGACGAATCCCCTCTTATCGCTCATTGCCTCCATGTGACTCGGGACTGTACCCAAAAACCACCGTTTTACACGCCCTCTTGGACGTGGTAAGATAGAAATCAAAGCACAGTGGGAACCACACAAGACTCTATGACGATCTCGGGTCAACAGACTACTCTGTACCAGTGTCACCAGAGAACTGCCATCTGACGTAAGGTATAATACCATCTGGGAGTTCTCGGTGAGTCCGTCCAGTGTACCCAGTCTCTACTGAGCACCCGTATATCATCTCTGATGTCAAACACCAATGGATATGGGATCATCCATTACCCATCTGTATGGGTCGAGAAGGTATACGCTAGTCTACTCTGGTATATCGATGCCCCGTCTCGATACACCCACGACTAGGGACCTTGAAGGATGTACTTATAGACTACCATGTCCCCACTAGTATGATCCGCATCATAGTCCAGGTAGTCAAGTACACATCCTAAGGGCTTTACCAACATGTAACAGAGAGACAATCAGTGTGCACGTTAAGGTAAAGAGTAACCAGATAGCATACTATCATGTCGAGCAAGAAAGTCCTCACTATATATGTCCCAGCATCCACTACAATATACATCCTATGTATAGCAATGGCCTCTAGGGCATACATATAACTAACAATCTCCAACTTGCACTAGGGCCATCTGATAGCAGTGGTTGTAGTATCTCATACTCAACCATCCCATAAAAATCTCTCTCTGGGAACAGGCCTTTGTGAGTGGATCCGCTGTGTTGTCCTCTGAGTCTACTCTCCAAACCTCGATCTCCTTGGAGATCAACCATCTCCATGATCAGGTGATACTGCCTTAGAATATGTCTGGATCACTGATGGGACCGGCGTTCGTTGGCATAAGCCACAACTCCATTGTCTCACAATGGTAGGAACGTAGTTCATCTCATGAACCTGTATACACCCAAACATCCTCTTTGGTAGCATCTTAAGTAGTGATGTATCCTGCCTTTATCGTCTAGTATGCCACGGTATTTAGCTTGGAACCCTTCCAACATACCGTCCCTTTACTGAGGGTAAAGACAATGCCTGTGACTGACATTCAGTCGTCATTATCACCCTGGAACACTTCCAGTGATTTTCCCCAGGATCAACTGATACCTTCTCACTACAACTAGTGAGTATCCCAATATCCAACTAGATCTATCTCATAGATCCAAAGTCCAGGATTTAGTAGGTATCACTTTTATCCTATGTGGAGAATCATTGTGATAAGCGGAGATTGATCGAGCGTAGCATAGGAAACTCCTTCCCTATCAAGAGTATGTCATCCACGTACTCTACGAGGATCGTCACCATACTCCCTACTACCTTTTTGTTTATACAAGGTTCATCTACCATTTTGATGATGTCAACTTCTTTGACTAACACATCAAAACAGATGTTCCATCTCCGCGATGCCTGCTTTATCCTATAAAGCATCTTGCACACGTTTTCGCTGCTCCCACTGTCTACGAAGCCCTCTGACTGTGTACTTATAGACGCTCTTTTCCAAAACATCATTTAGAAAAGCAGTCATGACACCTAACCACCAGATATCGTAGTCATGGTATGTAGCCGTGGTAAGTAGGATCTGGATGGACTTAAGCATAGATACTTGAAAAGGTTTCATCATTATCCACGCCTGGTTGATGACGAAAACCTTTAACAAGTCTAGCTTTGAAAGTCTCAACTTTTCCATCTACACCAAGTAATCTTCTCAAGATATACTTGCTCCTGATGGGAATTTAACCCTTCAGATATCGCAACCAAAGTCCATACTTTGTTGGTGTACATGGATTCCATCTCAGATCACTAAGCATCCAGCCATTCTTACAGAGTCCCACTCCTGATAGCCAGCTCGAAACTAGTTGGGTCATCATCTCATGATGCAATCCTCGCTCCCACTGTCATAGAGAAACCGAAGTATCTCTCAGGTGGGTGAGGAACCCTACTAGATCGGCGGAGAGGCTGAGGTTCGTTGGTTACTATTGAATCCTTCGGTTCTACCAAATCTTCTGTTGTAGTTTGTATAGCTGAAACACTTCCAGTTCTACATAACTTACCTTGCCTCGAGCCTGTCCGGATTTTGCTTTTAAACATAGCCCGGACAACCCCAAATCTTAACTAACTTAAGATATGGGCTCTTCCCTTTCCATATCACATATGAAGCGGTAGGCATAGATTTGATTCGAATCCAATTCAATAGGTATGCAGCTTCTCAAGTGCATAACTGCCAAAAATGAAATAGGTAACTCAGTAGTACTCATCATAGAGCACACCATATCATATAGGGTGCATCTGCTCCGCCCCGATATACCATCGTGCTTTGGTGTATTCGGAGGAGTAATGCTGAGAGAGAATCTCATTCTCCTTTAGAATAGTCCAGGATTTCCACGCTCAAGTATTTTCCTCCTTGATCTCATCAAAGGACATAATACTTATACCCGTATTGGTTCTCTACTTCTAACTTATATTCTGTGAATATCTCAAAAGGTTCAGACTTGTGTTTCAACAGGAACATATGTCTGAATCTTGAGAGATTATCAGAGAACGTAATGAAGTACAAAGAACCATTCTTGGCATGTGTAGACAGGGGACCTACATACATCAACATGTATCATCCCAAGAGTTCATTAACTCTTTCTCTGTTTCCAGTAAACGGAGCTATGGTCATCTTATCTCTGTGACATGACTGGCAAGTTTCACAAGATGTAAATTCAAACTAATTTAAATATGCATCTTTATGTAACTCTAGCTAGTCGGGTCACATTGATCTGACCTAGTCTACAATACCTCAAGAAGGATTCGTTCATTTCTGAACTCTTCCTCTTGTGTGTGTTTCGTATATTAAAGAACTGTAGTTTGATTTAGAACATCAATGCTTTTAGATAACGTGCCTGAACCGATCAACTTTTGATATAGGAAATGTTCAAAACATTATCCAACAATACAAAATTTTATCATTTCTTTACTAATAAAGAGATAGATTTGATTTTGTATATCAGGTTCGGTATCTAATAACATTCGTTCAGAATCAATGTATTCGTAATACAGGGTGACAGTGACCAACAGACTTGGCTGCAACACTTGCCCCGTTTTCTGTCTCATGAAACTTATCACCCGTTTTCAGTTCTTTACCTATCTGTAGCCCATGTAACATATTACATATGCGGGATCCTGATCCGGTATCATATACCCAGGACGTAAAGGACACTGAGAAACAGTTCTATATAATGAACACACCCGAAGATGATGCATCATCATGCACTCTCTTCGTTTGGGTGGCACGGGAATTCTGGTAATCCCCTATTTCCTGCTCTGTCTTATAACAATTATAAGGTGGAGCGGGACCAACGTTCCCCAGCTCTGTATAACAAGCGGGTTCGGTCAATATTCCGTATTATTATCTTGATTAAGGCGTGATATGGTCGCTACCTGGAGAGAGAGAGAAGAAAACACTCAGCGTGCGCTCTTGCAAGAATAGATTGGTTTTTATTTTATCTAATCAGGATGGCTCCCACCGCTTTTTATCAAATCTTCCTTCAAACCCTAAAAGGAAAGACCAGCCGGGATTAATTACACACTACAAGTTCGCCAATCTTTCAGCCAGGCCAGTGTCGGTACTTTGAGGGAGGTCCCCCGTGCTTTCGCACGAACCTAATTAATGTAAACCTCGTTTTCCCAGAGGCGTAACCTCGTTGACACCTTTCTAGACACCTACTTGATCGGCTAATTGTAATGTGTAAAACTCTCCCAGGAGTAACAATTACTCGCAGCGGGTATCGGGATCCAACTATCTCATAGAAGGTATACAATCTCATTGCAAATTTCAACACTTGAAATTCCCGATATACTTTTTACCCCTAGCGTGCTATGACCTTGACGCATGCCAAACAACCCATAGTCCGCTAGTCAAGTTCAACCCGTACATTTCTTGATTGAATTAAACCCACCCGCACGACCCTTGACGCATGCCAAACAACGCCGTACGAATACCCTAATCCAATCGCATCGTATGCTAGCAGATAAGCACTAGTTAGCTACCGTACACTACGCCTTGACGCATGCCAAACAACCGCAGCACGAATACTAACTAGTACTTATCTGAAATGACGGAGGGCTACGACAGGTTTTTCTGAAAACCTATTGCGTAATGAACTTGATATCGTTGTAGAATCAAATGATTTTGAAAATGGAGTGTTTTTTAGGCTTTTGTAGTTTTGCTAAAGGAGTCACTCCCGGTGAAGGGATCGTCGGTCCTTTCCTCGTCGAATGAGGTGCGGGATATATCATATATATCACTGTGCAAAGCAAAAACTCTTAAAAGCAATCAAAAGACAAACCGAGGGTTGTAGCATCTGCCAGTTATTGCTAAAGGAGTCACTCCCGGTGAAGGGATCTCGGTCCTTTCCTCATCGAATAAGGTGCAGGATGTTCTACAAGGAACACCGCGATGCAAAGCAAGAACTGTAGCTACCTGTTTTATTTTGAAATTCGATTCTACAACATCTTAGGTTTCTTTTATTTCATTAATCTCATTAATGAAGTCCCATCATTTAAGTTACCTAAACATCACAGATAATTACGGCGTACACTTATGCCATCCGCATTCGCCTCGATGTCCCCTCGTGCACCGTTAGGTTAGGTAACTAACGGCAGAGCGGGGCAGGGCTAGCGCGGGTGTAAAACATAAGTAACGTCTATATAATAAATCATATATACTATATACAGTATCCATCACAGAACATATCACATGATCACATCACAGATATCGCAGCAGAAGAAACATATGAAATATTGGATATGCTAGGACGTCCGTGTTTTCAATACGAGCCAGTATAAAACACGGATTCCACGGCCGTGATGAATAGCCAAACCCACACCCCTAGACCCCTACGAGAGCGGCAAGCAACCCTACCAATTCTAGAGTTGGGAGACCCGGACTCGACTCCTCGAGTTGGTCTCCCACTGGACTCCAGAACCCGGTTACTTGTGCTCCCCTTCTTGGGTCTATCCTAATGCGGAAAAGTAAATAATATACAAAAGGTGACGACTTCCGCAACCTGGAAGTGCCCCAAATAAAAGAATATTACATACAAGTTTTTACATGAATGAAAATGAAAAACACTCATCTCACATAAAAACCCCCGGCTATTCAAACACGACGATCCAATATAACATATCCAGCAACACATAACATCACATGTCATCAACGTAAGTAAATATGCGCATCCCAATTGTCGTTGACATATAGCAACGAAACCGGCGATATCACATATTACACTTACGGTCACAGAAAAGAAAGTGTAAAACTACAACAGTTGGAATCCGCAACATCCTCAGACATCGCATGCCTGACTAAATGAATTCCTTAGACATCACATGCCTAACAATTATAAACCCCGCATTTTAGTCTCATTATCGAAAACTCTTTTCAATATCAAGTCGGGCAATTCAACAGGATTCCCGACATCCTGATCGAATGCTCGTCGCAAACTTTAGTAGGCGGCCGCACCCCCGATACCGTCGACGAAGTGCACCAAGGCGGAACACCGCTGCCGCGAGCACCCGAACGGATGCTTTCGGCGACGGGGTTCTCCTACAGTCACTTGGTCGGGGCTATGGGGTGTAGCTGTCTATTAAGTTTACCCGGCGAGTATCCGCGTACGCTACGTGATTGCGACGGACTTTTGATCACATCAAAATTCCGTGGCAACCGATCAAGTGAGACTAAACTGCTATGTTTATAACATTCATTCAGTTATCTCATAACTTCTTGTGAATTCCAATTATTGTATCACATTCCGGATAAATAGAAAATGTTAAACTTTCCGATCGAGCAGTCGAACACCCAAGTTTTCCCAAAACAGATCAACACATGAAACAAGTCTAAAAACATTCAGTTCGTGCCTCAGTTCCAACAGTCCAGCCGTAGAAGGGTCAAGCCAACGCCTCACATGTGGCATGCCGTACTGCCCCAAACCCGAAGGTTCAAAGGGCAGTTCAAGACGGTCACATAATCGAGTTAAGGTTTGTTGTCTTCTAGAGGGTCCATCGAGTTACTTGCACTACTTAGAACGTCTTTAAACCACGGAAAAATCCAACACTTGGAAATTTCCCGACAGGGGAAAAATTGGGTATTTATATCCGGTCGAACTTTTTAACATATTCAAAAATTATCCGGAATCCACATAGACAAAATCTGATAATCCGATCGAATCATCGAATCCCCAAAACAACCCCAGGAAATTCAACTCTTGAATAAAATATAAAAATTTCCAGAAGACTCAGCACTTTGACACAAGAATTACTGTGCAAGACACGTGGTCTAAATCACCAACATGGCCGCGGAACCGCCACGAAACCCAGGATGGGGCCGCTGTTCCGTGGCTCTTTGGTCGATTTAGAGTCACGTGCTTCACAGTAACTCATAGGATTCCCTGCTGAATTTTTTGGCAATTTTTAATTCACAAAAATCCCTGTTTTTGAAAAAAATCCAGAGAGCATGTTTCGAGTTCGGGTTTTGGTTCGATCGGACTTCAAATTGCGTCTAGACTCGCCTAAGGCTCTAGCTAGGCTCTGATACCACTGTAGGTTTCCTAGGCACTCTCAAGAGGTCTCACAAGGCATCAACCATGCCAATTTCAAATTTTACGGTGCCGAGAAACCCTAGATACGGATCGTTGGCTAGAATTTTAGGCGACAAAGCAACTAGTTAACTACTTTAACTAAGAGTACGGAAATACAACCTTTGTAGATCCGGTCCTCCACCTCCACGGCTCCGTGATGAAGTCCTCTCCGCTGTCCAAATGAAATCCCGGGCTCTAGCGTCGGCTTCATCGGAGAAATGGGCGGGCAAGGTCGTCGGCTTCGTGCCGAAGATGATCTACGTCGAGGCATCACTAGATCAAGCTCCAACTTCACCAAGTCAAGAAAACTTGTGAAGGAAACACCCTATACTACTTGGCAAGAGGTAGAGGATGAAGAAATAGGAAGTGGGTTTACTTTAGAATTGGATTTCTCACTCATTTTCATCAATCACCATTGATGGAATCAAGGTTCTTCATCTTGAAGAAGAAGAAGAAGAAGATGAAGCATATCATAAGTTCTTTTCTAAAAAGAAAATAATAAGAATACTTATCATGTCTCAACCATGGTTAAGTGTAGAGAATAAATCATGGTAAGTGGGAATGGTTAGGGTTAAGCATGGAGACAAAATGGTCACTTGGTCAAAGCTTCATGAAGCTTTAACTAGAAAACAAATTAAGCCACCATTTTCCTTTATGCTTATTATTTTTCCAAAAAGAATAAATAGACAAATAAATGAAAAAGAAAACAAAACCCTAATCATAAGTTTAACCATGGTTTTATTCTTTACACTTAACCAAGTAAACATGTATCATCAAACATGATACAATAATATGCACAAAAAGTATATCACATATACAACTTGTACATCCAAGTGAGAAAATCCTTTAAAGTGAACCGATACTAGTTAATGCAAAATAATATATCAAATATATAATTTACATTAAATCATTAAATCAACACTTGATTTAACGATCCGGTCATGTCGCACACAACCGACTAGTATACAATGTATCGATTTATCGAATTAATCCTTGATTCGATAACTAGGTTATATCGCATACAACCACTCGACACATTCATCGCGAGAATGAAATACTGTATCACATACACGCATTATTCTCGGTCCCGCACATAACTCATATGCGCTCCTATTTCGTTTCGCTTGAGCCAGGAAACCTCTGTGTAGGACTCTAAAGACTCGTCAATACGCCGGCAGCAGATGATGATCATATCAAACACCCGCAAGCCGCAAGCGGTCTGCTAAACGTAACGGCCACCCGGGTATTGAGCGATCAGAAGATCGACGAGCAAGCCCGCTCACACTCCTGTGAATCCAACCAGTAACACTTACCGTACAGTCCGGTCTGATCGTCTGATATGTCGCATATCTCGCCTAGGGGTGGTAAACGTCAGACCCCAATAGCTCGATAAGTTGTGTCGATATGAGGTCTATAACAATTCGAGAAACTACTGGTAACACTTACCAGTAAATCTCAGCAACCCTGGCCAGGGATTTCCGATCATAGCCAATCGAACACAGCGCAACATCAACTCCCTATACCGGGAGAGACGAATCCCCTCCTTTCGCTCATTGCCTCCATGTGACTCGGGACTGTACCCAAAAACCACCGTTTTGCACGCCCTCTTGGACGTGGTAAGATGGAAATCAAAGCACGGTGGGAACCACACAAGACTCTATGACGATCTCGGGTCAACAGACTACTCTGTACCAGTGTCACCAGAGAACTGCCATCTGACGTAAGGTATAATACCATCTGGGAGTTCTCGGCTAGTCCGTCTAGTGTACCCAGTCTCTACTGAGCACCCGTATATCATCTCTGATGTCAAACACCAATGGATATGGGATCATCCATTGCCCATCTGTATGGGTCGAGAAGGTATACGCTAGTCTACTCTGGTATATCGATGCCCCGTCTCGATACACCCACGACTAGGGACCTTGAAGGATGTACTTATAGACTACCATGTCCCCACTAGTATGATCCGCATCATAGTCCAGGTAGTCAAGTACACATCCTAAGGGCTTTACCAACATGTAACAGAGAGACAATCAGTGTGCACGTTAAGGTAAAGAGTAACCAGATAGCATACTATCATGTCGAGCAAGAAAGTCCTCCCTATATATGTCCCAGCATCCACTACAATATACATCCTATGTATAGCAATGGCCTCTAGGGCATACATATAACTAACAAGCAGTAAAGAACATTCTCGAGTACCTGAGAAGGACTAAGGAGATGTTCTTAGTTTTCGGTAACGGAGACCTCAGGGTCGAATCCTTTACCGACTCAAGTTTCCAAAGTGACAAGGATGACAGCAAGTCTGTCTCGGGTTTTGTGTTTACCCTCAACGGAGGGGTGGTGTGTTGGAAGAGTTCCAAACAAGATACCGTCGCAGACTCGACGATGGAGGCTGAATACATTGCTGCAAGCGATGCCGCAAAAGAGGCGGTCTGGATAAAGAAGTTCATAGCTGAACTTCAGGTGGTTCCGTCCATTGTTGATCCAATACCAGTGTATTGTGATAACAATGGGGCTATAGCTTTAGCAAAGGAACCACGGTCCCATCAGAAATCCAGGCACATCTTAAGGCGGTATTGTAAGTGCACGGCAGCACCCCGGCCGTCATTCCGAGGCCAAAATGCGGAAACAAAAATTTTCTTTAACTTTAAAACTGGCGCTACCGCGTACTAAAAACCCGGATCGGGCCATTAACCTAATGCTAGCAAACTAGAGAATGGGTAGAAAGGTATACCGAGCGATCCGTGTCCTTCGGTCTTCGGCCTCCATCCCGATCTCCTCGCGGAATCTCCTGTCTTCATCTCCTCATCTGAAAGGGCACCACAGCGCCGGGTTCTTTTACGGGCTCCCACCTATGGACCGAGGCAACTCGGGCACGAAGTTGGCGAGCCGACGTGTCCAAGAATGTTGCAGGCTAAGTGTAGAATCATTTGTCTTAAGGGGGTTGTTGAAGTTGCCATTGAAGGAGGGAAGAGGAAAGATGAACTTTGGAAATGGCTATGGAATTTTTTGTGGCAAGCAAAGTGAGATGAATAATTCCCCCCCCCCACCAAAATGAACCCCTCTCATTCTCACAAAATGTGGCCGGCCCTCTTACCAAAAATGGTGGAGGAAAAAAATAATAATGAAGCAAGTGGGAAATGTGTGATAAAGAGGAATAAAGATCACATCAATTTCTAATCTAATCCTTTCACAAAGCGCATCTCATAAATGCAAACCATGATGAGAACAAGAAAGGAATCAAAGATGCTATACCCATCATAATGCCTCCATTTACAAATAACACCCTCCAAATATCAAATTTGAATGCTTGCAAATAAGCCCCTCCATCGGAAAAATTCGGCCAAGGAAAGAAACAAAGGAAAATGGCCGAAACGGAATGCAAACTGGCAACTTCAAAAAACAGATCCCGTAACAAATTACAGGAAAACCCCGCAACTGTATATACATACCCGCATTTGTATTCCAACCGAATACAAATGCAATGAGACAAAATCTATACTGTACAATACTAGGATCATGCTTAAACCAAATCCCGCTAGTATTATCCGTCCGATCATGATCCGTGCAATACCGCACGTATATGATCGAACCCTGCCATATATCCATACGGCCTCTACAGCGTTTCGCCCGAAACTTGATAAACTGTCTGTGGGGGACTCTAAAAACTCGTCAATACTTTGGCTGTGGATTTAACCACTAGCACGTCAGAGGTATTAGCCATACGTAACGGGCTACCAGTTATTGACCAAAAGAGACGTCGATGAGCGAACTCATCCTGACACCCTACTGAGCCTGTCAGTGACAATATCCGTACAGTCCGGTCCGTTTGTCTATGAGCATCGCATGGCGGGCCTAGGGGGTTGGTAAAAGTCAGACCCCAAAAAGCGGTACAAGTCGTGTCGGAGTGTAGTCAAGAACACCCTGAGATACTACTGGAATACCTACCAGTAAATCTCCTGCCTTGGCCAAGGACTTCGTGTAATGGCTCTCCTAGACACAGCGCGACTTCACCCCCAATACCGGGAGAGACGAACCCCTGCAGATCCGCTCACTGCCTTCATGTGGCTCGGGACTGTACCCAACTAAAACATGTTTGCACGACTCATTTGAGCCGTGGTAGGGTAGTAATCAAAGTACAGTGGGAACTCACACGAGACAAATGACGATCTCAGGTCGATGAACTAACCTGTACACATGTCACCAGGGAACTGCTATCTGACGTCAGGTATAAGACCAACTAGCATGTTCCCGGTGGGTCCTGTCCGGTGAACTCATAACCCAATGAGCACCTGTATACATCTTAGGTGAACCAACTGACACCAGTGGCTTGTGAGACCGGCCACCGCCCCTCGTCGGGGTCTCGACTGTATACACTAGTCTACTCTGGAGTATCGATGCCCTGTCTCGAAACACCCACGACTAGGGACCTTTTAAGGATGTGCTTATAGACCCCAGCTCCCACGTATATGATCGCCATCATACTGCTGGCAGTCAAGCAAGAATCCTAGGGGCTCTATCAACGTGTAATAGTGATCAGTAATTTCACCTAAAGCAGTACACGATGATAAAGATAAACCAGATAGCATACTATCATCTCGAGTAAGACTGTCATGCCGGCATAGGTCCTCCCTCAATCATTGCAATCACGTACCTGTGATCCAATAATTGACTCTGAGGGTACTATATCCAACAATCTCCCACTTGCACTCAAGGCTAATTATTGTGATGTCGCATACTCACAGCCCGTGTGATACCGAACACCCAACTCCTCTACTAATCAGTCTCATAAAGCCTGTTTGCGAAACTATTGCATTCGAGGAATAGCCTCAGTGAGTGGATCCGCTCTGATGTTTCTTTCTATGTCTCTCTTAATCTCAAGTTCGCGGAGAAGCCCATCTCCCGAAATGAGCAATACCTGTCTTAGAATATGTCTGGATATCTGATGGGACCTAGCTTATAAATGAACTCCAAATCCAAACTTCTTAGACTGTATCGTCAACTGAACTTAATCAGTATCCTGCGCCATGCCTACCTCAGTATCCGCTTGGACCACTGTCCAAAATACTGTCCCTCGTAAGAGGGAATACTATAACTCTGACAGCCACTCTGTCATCTAGGTCATCTTGGAAGCCTGGAATGATAACCGTCTCCCGAAGAAGGCTGCCGTTATCAAATCCCTAGAACATCCACTTATGTTCTAAAACTGCTTCCGATCGTTTCTCCAGGATTGGATTAATATTAACTTATTGCATCTAGTGCAAAAACAACATCTGGTGTGGTACTTGACATCTCATGATCAACTCAATTGCCTAAGCAAGTGATCTGCCAATCATGCACATCCCTCTCCCCTTTAGTCTGTAAGACACCTTTAGAGAGGGTGACTCCATCACCTGTAGGTACACTACCGTGCCATGAGTCGTCCATTCTAAAACACCTTTAGAATGCTGTCTAAGTACCCTGATTGGGACACTTCCCAAACCATAGATCCAGTAACCAGAATGTCTGATATAATATTCAAGTCCTATGTGGAGAAACCACTGCGTGACAACCAAAGTATAACCGACCGTAGTATAGGAATTTCACTTCCTACTCTGTGTGTGTCATCCAAATACCAGGACATCACACCCTACCACCTTCTTAACAGATCCATCCCCTATTCTGATGAAGTCAACCTATGACTGTCACATCAGAAATAGATGATCTATCTCCGCTATATCTGCTTTAGTCCATAAATAGACATAAGCTACTTGTCCACTATGCTTCCGCTGCTCCCACTGACTGCGACAACCCTCAGGTAGAGTCATATACATGTGCACTTCTAAAGCTAGTTTAGAACGACGCTATACTCATCCTCTTACCGGGTCTCACAGTCTGGAACAACAGCAATGGCAAGTCTGGGTAAACAAGAACCTCCTTATCACCGTCTTTGAGCATACCGAAGTACCTCTCGAGTGCCTGAGATTACCCACCATATCTACGGAGTGGCCAATGGAATGTCAAACCAGATTGAGTATTTAGGTTCTTATTAAATTTTCAATAATCGTTTGCAGTTCTGAAATCACTTCCAGTTCTACCATACTCCCATTACTGTTTTCTGAAAAAAAAATCCATTTTTATTAAAACTGTGGCGAGTCTAGAACAATATCACTATTGATCTTCCAGATGGTAGAAAGTCAACCATCGTCATAGCCCGGGTCAACCCACAAACAGCCATTATAGAAACGTGCCTTGAGTTATCCAGAGTCTGGTTTTAAGTATAAGCCGGACAACTCCCCGTACCTTAACAATGTTAAGATATGAAATGTTCTATATCCAATACAGAAACAAAGGTACTGATTTAATTGGAACCAGATTCAAATCATGCAGCTGTCTCCAGTGCATATCAACTAAATGGAAAGAAGCCAATCAGCATTACTCAACTTAGGAGTGCTTCCAATTATGAGTAACCTGGAAGAGAAGCTAGTTCTCATAATCATTACTATTAACTGAATACCATACACAAGTATCATCATCTTCGATCACCTTGAAGAATCCTGACACTTGCACCACCTGGTTCTCAACTTTATCCTTATACCTATAACTTCTCAAAACTTAGACCTTGCATTTCTACGAAACACATGTCTAAGAACTGAAAGGTTTACCTAGCACCTCATGTAGGGTTTGGAAGTATCACATGTACCAAAGATTAAGTTTTTATGGTGCTAAGTAAACTTACAAAGGATCTATCCTAGAAAAATTAGGGTTTCGAAATATTCATATCATCATATGAAAGGAAAGCTAGGGTTTAGAGAGTACAACCTTTGTAGCTCCGTACGCTAGACTCCTCGGCCACTTAGGGTTTGAAAGAGCTCCGCTTGAACTCCTCGATGTCACCGATGATCCACCCAGAGTCCGCTTTGTCCAAGCTTGCAACTTTATCCGATCAAGTGAACGAAATCAAGCTAACACTCCAAACAAGTGGGCTAGACTTGTGTAGAATGGTGTTGTGGTTCTCTTTCTCACTTCAAAATCCTTTCTTGATGAGTATATTGCTCACTACAAAGAACTAGAGAGCAAAATGAGAGAGGAAGAAGAAGATGATGGCAATATCTTTTCAAGAGTAAAAGGATAACTCTTATGCTAGAAAAATGAAAATATATCAATATATATTTTCTTGTTCTCATCTCAAACCATGGTCTAAACAATGAATATTTTATTAAACTTGAGTTAAAACACAAAAGGAAAGTTTACCCAAGGTTAAAAGGTGGGTGAGAATGGTTAGGTCAAGAGAAGAGTGTAGAAACAATTCAATCATAACCATTTCCTTTTTCCTTTTTGTTTTAAAACAAATGTAATAAAATTCATATTTAAAACCATGGTGTGAGTCTTATATTGCCACCATTTCCTTGTATAAGCAACCATGATAGAATGATGTATGTATGCATGTGTGCATGCACATCCATATGTGCATGAAACAATAAGGAATCCATACATGCATCCATACATCCATAGAAACAAGAAAGGATTTCTAGTGAGAATCTAATGGTTAAATGATAAATCAACACTTGATTTATCAATCCGGCCATATCACATACGACCCTAACCAAAAGCAAGCCGCCCGATCAATATACGGTATCCTATACGCGCATTTTAATCGGGTCCATGCGCATATCGCATACGCGCACCACAACGTTTCGCCTGGACTAGGAAACTCCATTGTGGGACTCTGAGACTCGTCAATACGCCGGCAGTGGGTGATGATCATATCAAGCACCCCCAAGCCGCAAGCGGTCAGCTAAACGTAACGGCCACCCGGGTATTGAGCGATCAGAAGAGAACAAGCGAACCTGCTACAACTCCCGTCGAGCCGATCGGCAACACTTCCCGTACAGTCCGGTCTCCTCGTCTGATATGTCGCATATCAAGTCTAGGGGTGGTAAACGTCAGACCCCAATAACCGATAAGTCGTGCCGATGTGAGGCTCATAACGGGTCGAGAAACTACTGGTAACACTTACCAGCAAATCTCTGAATCAGCCCTGGCCAGGGACTTCCCTGTTACGGCCAATCGAGCACAGTACAACATCAACCCCCAATACCGGAAGAGACGAAACCCCTCCTATTGCTCATTGCCTCCATGTGACTCGGGACTGTACCCAAAAACCACCGTTTTGCACGCCCTCATGGACGTGGTAAGGTGGAGATCAAAGCACAGTGGGAATCACACAAGACTCTATGACGATCTCGGGTCTACAGACTAACCTGTACAAGTGTCACCTGAGAACTGCCATCTGACGTGAGGTATAATACCATCTGGGAGTTCTTGGCGAGTCCGTCCAGTGTACCCTGTCTCCACTGAGCACCCGTATACCATCTCTGATGTCAAACACCAATGGATATGGGATCATCCATCGCCCATCTCATGGGTCGAGAAGCGTATACGCTAGTCTACACTGGTATATCGATGCCCTATCTCGATACACCTACGACTAGGGACCTTGAAGGATGTACTTATGGACTACCATGTCCCCACTAGTATGATCTGCATCATAGTCTAGGTAGTCAAGTACACATCCTAAGGGCTTTACCAACATGTAACTATAAGACAGTTTAAAGAGACTAGTATACACGTTAAGATAAAGTGCAACCAGATAGCATACTATCATATCGAGCAAGAAAGTTATCTCTATATATGTCCAAGCATCCAATATAATATACATCATCTGTACAATACTGGCCTCTAGGGCATACATACAACTAACAATCTCCCACTTGCACTAGGGCCAGCTGCTGTAGTATCGCATACCGAGCATCGCGAAGAGTCTCTCAAACTGTATCTGAGGAATGGCCTTCGTGAGTGGATCCGCCGTGTTGTTCTTCGTGTCAACCCACCTGACCTCGATCTCCCGGCGATCAACTATCTCCCGGATCAGGTGATACCGCCTCAGAATATGCCTGGATCGCTGATGGGACCTGGGTTCCTTGGCCAAAGCCACCGCTCCATTGTTATCGCAATACAAAGGTATTGGATGCTCAATGGATGGAACCACTCCAAGTTCAGTAATGAACTTCTTGATCCAGACAGCCTCTTTGGCAGCATCGTTGGCAGCGATGTATTCAGCCTCCATCGTCGAGTCTGCCACGGTTTCCTGCTTGGAACTTTTCCAGCTAACCGCCCCTCCGTAAAGGTTAAAGACAAATCCCGACTGCGACTTAGAGTCGTCCTTATCACTATGGAAGCTCGAATCGGTAAAGGACTCCACTTGGAGTTCTCCGTTACCTTACACCAAGAGCATCTCTTTAGTCCTTCGTAAGTACTTGAGAATGCTCTTCACAGCTGTCCAGTGACTCTCTCCAGGATCAGCTTGATACCTGCTCACTACACTTAGTGAGTATGCTACATCGGGTCTGGTACATAGCATCGCATACATGATAGAGCCTACAGCCGAAGCATAGGGTATCCCTTGCATGCGAGCTCTCTCCAAATCAGTCTTGGGAGACATCTCTTTGGAGAGAGTGACTCCAGAGATCGTGGGTAAGTTCCCACGCTTGGATTCTTTCATACTAAACCTCTTTAGTATAGTGTCAATGTACCTGGATTGGGACAATCCCAGTATCCGTTTGGATCTATCTCTATAGATCCTAATTCCCAATATGCAGGAGGCATCACCAAGATCTTTCATTGAGAATCTTTGTGACAAGAAGAGCTTGACCGATTGCAGCATAGGAATATCATTTCCTATCAAGAGTATGTCGTCCACGTACAATACGAGGAAGACAACCTTACTCTCTGCCACCTTCTTGTAGATACAAGGTTCATCTACATTTTTGACGAAATCAAACTCTTTGATAACGACGTCAAAGCAGATGTTCCAACTCCGCGATGTTTGCTTTAATCCATAAATGGATTTAAGCAGCTTGCACACCTTCCCGCTGCTCCCACTGTCTACGAAGCCCTCTGGCTAAGTCATGTACACGCACTCTTCTAAATCACCGTTTAGAAAGGCGGTCTTAACATCCATTTGCCAGATTTCGTAGTGATGATATGCAGCGATGGCAAGCATGATCCGGATGGATTTAAGCATAGACACTGGAGAAAAGGTTTCGTCATAGTCCACACCTGGTCTTTGACGAAAACCCTTTGCTATAAGTCTAGCTTTGAAAGTCTCCACTTTCCCATCTACACCAAGTTTTTTCTTGAAGATCCACTTGCTCCCAATGGGTTTTACCCTTTCAGGAGCAACTTCCAAAGTCCATACTTTGTTGGTGTACATGGAATCCATCTCAGACCGCATTGCATCCAGCCATTTCACTGAGTCCTTACTCGTGATGGCCTGCTCGAAGCTAGTTGGGTCATCATCTTCCATGATACAATTCTCGCTTCCACCATCAATGAGAAAACCGTAGTATCTCTCAGGCGGATGAGAAACCCTGCTAGATCGGCGGAGCGGCTGGGGTTCGTTAGGTACTACTGAATCCTCTGGTTCTACCAAGTCTTCTGTTATAGTTTGTGTCGCTGGAACCTCTTCCAGTTCTACCTCAATGCCACTTGTCTGTTTCATAAGAAAACCTTTTTCTAAGAAAGTGGCATGTCGAGAAACAAACACCTTTTGTTCCTCGGGGTGGTAGAAGATATACCCTTGTGAATTTTTGGGATATCCTATAAACTTACATAAGACTGATCTTGCCTCGAGTTTGTCCGGATTTTGTCTTTTGACATAAGCTGGACAACCCCATATCTTAATGTAATTAAGATGTGGTCTCTTCCCTTTCCATATCTCATATGGAGTGGTAGGCACTGATTTGGTAGGAACTCTATTCAATAGGTCCCTGGCTGTCTCAAGCGCATATCCCAAGAAGGAAATAGGTAACTCAGCTGTACTCATCATTGAGCGCACCATATCTAATAGGGTGCGGTTTCTTCGTTCCGATACACCGTTGTGTTGTGGTGTATAAGGAGGAGTGAGCTGAAAGTGAATCCCATTCTCTTTTAGATAATCCAGAAAATCATTGCTCAAGTATTCTCCTCCTCGATCAGATCGAAGGATCTTAATACTTTTGCCCGTTTGGTTCTCTACTTCGTGCTTATATTCTCTGAATTTCTTAAAAGCTTCAGACTTGTGTTTTATCAGGAACACATGTCCGTATCTAGAGAGATCGTCAGTGAATGTAATGAAGTAGGAAGAACCGTCCCTGGCATGTGTAGACATGGGACCGCATACATCACTATGTATCAGCCCTAAGAGTTCCGTAACTCTTTCTCCGTGTCCCGTAAACGGAGTTTTGGTCATCTTGCCTTTGAGACATGACTGGCAAGTGTCATAAGATGAAAATTCAAACGGATTTAAATATCCATCCTTATGCAACTTAGCTAGTCGTATCGCATTGATGTGACCAAGTCTACAATGCCACAAGAAGGATTCGTTCATTTCTGAACTTTTCCTCTTGTGTGTGTTTTGTATATTGAGGACTGTATTTTGATTTAGAATGAATATGCCATTATGTAGCGAGCCTGATGCAATCAACTTTTGATCTAGGAATATGTTCATAACATTATCCTTTACTACAAAATTATATCCTTCTTTACTTAATAAAGAAACTGATATAACGTTGCACATCATATTTGGTATATAATAGCACTCATTTAAAATCAGTGTATTACCACTTGGTAATACTAGGTGATACTCGCCAACTGCTTTGGCTGCAACATTTGCCCCATTCCCTACTTGAACGGAATGATCACCTTTTCCCAGTTCTCTACCTTTCCGTAGCCCATGTAACATTTTACATATGTGGGATCCTGATCCGGTATCTAATACCCAGGACGTAGGGTGAACAGAGAAACAGTTCTCAATAACTAACACACCTGAAGAAGATGCATCAACATGCATGTTCTTTTGGACGGCTTGAGAATCTAGATATTCTCCTATTCCCTGTTCAGTCTTATAACTATTATAAGAAAGAACGGGTCCAACGTTCCCCTGCACAGTATAGCATGCGGGTTTGGTCAATACATCCATATTATTATCTTGATTAAGGCATGACATGGTCGCTACCTGGAGAGAGAGAGAAGAAGACACTTTAGCGTATGCTCTTGCAAGATCAGATTGGTTATTATCTTATCTAATCAGGATGGCTCCCACTGGTTTTTATCAAATCTTCCTTCAAACCCTAAAAGGAAAGATTAGCCGGGATTAATTACACCCTACAACTTCGCCGATCTTTCAGCCAGGCCAGTGTCGGTACTTTGAGGGAGGTTCCCCGTGCTTTCGCACGGACCTAATTAAAGTAAACCTCGTTTTCCCAGAGGCGTAACCCCGTTGACACCTTTCTAGACACCTACTTGATCGGCTAATTGTCCTGTGTAAAACTCTCCCGGGAGTAACAATTACTCGCAGTGGGTATCGGGATCCAACTATCTCATAGAAAGTATGCAATCTCATTGCAAATCTCAACTCCTGAAATTCCCGATAATATTTTACCCCTAGCGTGCTATGACATTGACGCATGCCAAACAACCCATAGTCCGCTAGTCAAGTTCAACCCGTACAATTCGTGATTGAATTAAACCCACCCGTACGACCCTTGATGCATGCCAAACAACGCCGTACGAATACCTTAATCCAATCGCATCTCATGCTACAGATAAGTAATAATCAGCTACCGTACACTACGCCTTGACGCATGCCAAACAACCGTAGCACGAATACTAAATATTACATATCTGAATTCACGGAGGGCTACGCAGGTTTTTTCTGAAAACCATGAGCGTAATGAACTTGATATCGTTGTAGAATCAAGTGAAGTTTTGAAATGGAGTGATTTTGAGGCTTTTATTAGTTTTGCTAAAGAGGTCACTCCCGGTGAAGGGATCTCGTCTCTTTTCTCATCGAATAAGGTGCGGGATATATCATATATATCACTGTGCAAAGCAAAACTCCAAAAGCAGTCAAAAGTCAAACCGAGTGTTGTAGCATCTGCCAGTTTCGCTAAAGGGGTCACTCCCGGTGAAGGGATCTCGGCCCTTTCCTCATCGAATAAGGTGCAGGGTATATCATATATACCGCTATGCAAAGCAAAACTGTAGCTACCCTTTTATTTGAAAATTTGATTCTACAACATCTTTTAGGTTTCTTTTCTTTCATTAATCACATTAATGAAGTCCCATCATTTAAGTCACCTAAACATCACAGATAAATACGACTTACACTTATGCCATCCGCATTCGCCTCGATGTCCCCTCGTGCATCGTTAGGTTAGGTAACTAACGACAGAGCAGGGCAGGGCTAGTGTGGGTGTAAAACATAAGTAACGCCTATATAATATATCATATATACTATATACTGTATCCATCACAGAACATATCTAATGATCACATCACAGATATCGCAGCAGAAACATAGATATAATGTGGGATATACTAGGACGTCCGTATTTAGTATTTAGCCAACAATAGAAAATACGGATTCCATAGTCGCGATGAATAGCCAAGCCCACACCCTGGACCCCTACGAGAGCGGCAAGCGACCCTACCAATTCTGGAGTTTAGGAGACCCGGTCTCGACTCCTCGAGATGGCCTCCCACTGAACCCCAGAACCTGGTCACCTGTGCTCCCCTCCTTGGGTCCATCCTAATGCGGAAAAGTAAATAATATACAACACTGGTGACACAACCTCAACCCGGAAGTGCCCCAAATAAAAAATATTACATTACATTTAAATTTACATGAATGAAAATATAAAACTCTCATCTCACATAAAACCCCCGGCTATTCAATCGCGACAATCCTGCACATCATATCTCAGCAACACATAATATCTCATATCATCAACGTAAGTAAGTATGCGTACCCCGATTGTCATTGACGTATGCAACGAAACCGGCGATATCGACATACTACACTTACGGTCACAGAAAAGAAAGTGTAAAACTGCAATATCTGGAATCCACATTCTCTTTAGGCATCGTAAATGCGAAGTATCACATTCCTCGTATTTCATGTCTTATAATATGAATTCCACACATTGCATCACATTCCAGATAATTAGACAGTATTAAAGTTTTCGAACGTACGATCAAATACCCAAGATTCCTAAAGCTCAACACTTGAGCGGAGTTCAAAAACTGGAGTGTGACACAGTAGTAGCGGTCCAGCCGTAGAAGGGTCAAGCCAACACCTCACATGTGGCGCGCCATACTGCCTCAAACCCTAAGGTTCAAAAGGCAGTTCAAGACGATCACATAATCGAGTTAAGGTTTGTTGTCTTCTAGAGGGACCACCACAAAACTTGCACGTATCTCCAAAATATTTAAACCCCGTGAAAAGTGAGCAAATGATACTCGTTCAAACACTTCACTACTTTCTAATTTACCCGGAAAAGACACGAAATCAAAATTCCGATCGAATCGACGAGTCCAAAAACATCTCCAGAATTTTCAGTACTAAATTCAGATTAAAAATACTCCAAAAACATAAACAAGCAGAGTCATGAATTACTGTACAAAAACCAGACAATGACCCAACAGAATGGCCGCGGAACCGCGGCCTAAGCAGGCTATCGCCGCGGTTCCGCGGTCGTTTTAACTGTTCATGCTCTCGTTTTTTACAGTAACTCTTATATTTACCTGCTGAATTTTTTGCATATTTTTAATTCTGAAAATAACCAGATTTTAAAAAAAGTCCAGAGAGCACTCAAAAAACGGTATTTTCGGTTCGATCGGAGTTTTAACTTCATAAAAAGGTCGTCTAATGTTCTAGGTCGGCTCTGATACTAATGAAAGGTTTACCTAGCACCTCATGTAGGGTTTGGAAGTATCACATGTACCAAAGATTAAGTTTTTATGGTGCTAATTAAACTTACAAAGGATCTATCCTAGAAAAATTAGGGTTTCGAAATATTCATATCATCATATGAAAGGAAAGCTAGGGTTTAGAGAGTACAACCTTTGTAGCTCCCTACACTAGACTCCTCGGCCACTTAGGGTTTGAAAGAGCTCCGCTTGAACTCTTCGATGTCACCGATGATCCACCCGGAGTCCGCTTTGTCCAAGCTTGCAACTTTATCCGATCAAGTGAACGAAATCAAGCTAACACTCCAAACAAGTGGGCTAGACTTGTGTAGAATGGTGTTGTGGTTCACTTTCTCACTTCAAAATCCTTTCTTGATGAGTATATTGCTCACTACAAAGAACTAGAGAGCAAAATGAGAGAGGAAGAAGAAGATGATGGCAATATCTTTTCAAGAGTAAAAGGATAACTCTTATGCTAGAAAAATGAAAATATATCAATATATATTTTCTTGTTCTCATCTCAAACCATGGTCTAAACAATGAATATTTTATTAAACTTGAGTTAAAACACAAAAGGAAAGTTTACCCAAGGTTAAAAGGTGGGTGAGAATGGTTAGGTCAAGAGAAGAGTGTAGAAACAATTCAATCATAACCATTTCCTTTTTCCTTTTTGTTTTAAAACAAATGTAATAAAATTCATATTTAAAACCATGGTGTGAGTCTTATATTGCCACCATTTCCTTGTATAAGCAACCATGATAGAATGATGTATGTATGCATGTGTGCATGCACATCCATATGTGCATGAAACAATAAGGAATGCATACATGCATCCATACATCCATAGAAACAAGAAAGGATTTCTAGTGAGAATCTAATGGTTAAATGATAAATCAACACTTGATTTATCAATTCGGCCATATCACATACGACCCTAACCAAAAGCAAGCCGCCCGATCAATATACGGTATCCTATACGCGCATTTTAATCGGGTCCATGCGCATATCGCATACGCGCACCACAACGTTTCGCCTGGACTAGGAAACTCCATTGTGGGACTCTGAGACTCGTCAATACGCCGGCAGTGGGTGATGATCATATCAAGCACCCCCAAGCCGCAAGCGGTCAGCTAAACGTAACGGCCACCCGGGTATTGAGCGATCAGAAGAGAACAAGCGAACCTGCTACAACTCCCGTCGAGCCGATCGGCAACACTTCCCGTACAGTCCGGTCTCCTCGTCTGATATGTCGCATATCAAGTCTAGGGGCGGTAAACGTCAGACCCCAATAACCGATAAGTCGTGCCGATGTGAGGCTCATAACGGGTCGAGAAACTACTGGTAACACTTACCAGCAAATCTCTGAATCAGCCCTGGCCAGGGACTTCCCTGTTACGGCCAATCGAGCACAGTACAACATCAACCCCCAATACCGGGAGAGACGAAACCCCTCCTATCGCTCATTGCCTCCATGTGACTCGGGACTGTACCCAAAAACCACCGTTTTGCACGCCCTCATAGACGTGGTAAGGTGGAGATCAAAGCACAGTGGGAATCACACAAGACTCTATGACGATCTCGGGTCTACAGACTAACCTGTATAAGTGTCACCTGAGAACTGCCATCTGACGTGAGGTATAATGCCATCTGGGAGTTCTCGGCGAGTCCGTCCACTGTACCCAGTCTCCACTGAGCACCCGTATACCATCTCTGATGTCAAACACCAATGGATATGGGATCGTCCATCGCCCATCTCATGGGTCGAGAAGCGTATACGCTAGTCTACACTCGTATATCGATGCCCCATCTCGATACACCTACGACTAGAGACCTTGAAGGACGTACTTATGGACTACCATGTCCCCACTAGTATGATCTGCATCATAGTCCAGGTAGTCAAGTACACATCCTAAGGGCTTTACCAACTTGTAACTATAAGACAGTTTAAAGAGACTAGTATACATGTTAAGATAAAATGCAACCAGATAGCATACTATCATATCGAGCAAGAAAGTCATCTCTATATATGTCCAAGCATCCAATATAATATACATCATCTGTACAATACTGGCCTCTAGGGCATACATACAACTAACAAGAACTAGAGAAGTCACAAGTAAACAGAATATAATACGAGTACCAACCCCTCTGTCCTCATGGATACTGGACAACATACAATACTCTGTATAAGTCCCCTGAGTCTAATAACTCTTTCCCTGTGTGTCGTAGGTTGAAAACTGTACTTATGGTTAAGAAGAATTACACCGCTGTCACAAGTAAACTGAATATAATACGAGTACCAACCCCTCTGTCCTCATGGATACTGGACAACATACAATACTCTGTATAAGTCCCCTGAGTCTAATAACTCTTTCCCTGTGTGTCGTAGGTTGAAAACTGTACTTATGGTTAAGAAGAATTACACCGCTGTTTAATGCTCCTTACCTAACCATCCACTGATATAGGTAAATGTCATGGACATAATTTCAAAAGGCATATCTCACCCTATAAAAATAGACGTACAGATATATCAATTTGAAATTGGTGAAAAACAACGGATATTCAAAACCAAATATTTGCCGTCCGGCAAACTACCCAGGTGATTTCCTCAAATATCACCAATTATAAGGAGTTCCGATATAATGAGGATGATCACCTAATTCCCAATAACTTACTCCCACTCATCATCTGTAAAACCATACAGATGTGAGAATCAAACCTGGTAAATACATACCGTGGAGCAAGTGTCTAATTGGGAAATCAGTTTTCTATTAACAGTACACAGTGAAACTGAAACATGTAAATATTTCGAAAGGGTATCCGGGTATTCCTAGTAATGTCTCTTCCATTATCCAGATTCACAACTGAAACCGTATATTTCTTTGCCACCTCTCCAAATCCCTTTATTTGTCTTTAGTCATTACCTTCTGTACACCCTCTTAGGCTAAATGGTTTTCTTCCTTCCCTACCTTTCGGCACCAGCCTATGGTTTGGAAGAAGACTATCCAATAAGCATAATGGGTGTACTGTCCTAATCCTAGGGAGCACTCGCAGCCCGAGAGAAGGTAAAGATAAAAGACACCTGAATAAACCTTATTCCTATTTCTCCTAAAGCAGAATCCATCCCCGAACTGGAACAAGTTCCTTTCGAGTTCGTATATAACCATACGATGGAGTATCCAAATAACTGTGGATCTTCGTAGTGATACGGAGTGTTCTGGAGAAATACAAAGGTGAAGTGGGAGTGGTAATGAAATACTTGGTTTGGTCGTGAATAGCAGTCGCGGTTTATTTTGCCCTCTTACTAATCCCTTTATTTGTCTTTACATAATACCTTCTAGACACCATCGTTAGGCTAATTGGTTTTCTTCATTCCCTACCGGTCGGCACCTGCCTACGGTTTGGAAGAAGACTATCCAATTTGCATAATAGGTGTACCGTCCTAATCCAAGAAACACTCGCAACCTGAGAGAAGGTAAAAGGAAAAGACAGCTGAATAGTCCTATTCGTTTTCTCCAGAACCGGAAACCATCCTCGAATAAATTCCTTCGAGTTCGTATATAACCATACGATGGTTTTATCCAATGGAAGTGGACGTTCGTAGTAATACGGGGTGTCCTAGAGAAAAGGGTAAAAGTAGGAGTGGCAATGAGGTATGCAACTCGGACAATCCAAAAGCCAGTGTTCAAGAAGGTTCGGTCAACTTTGGTCACTGAGTCATAGTCTAGGGTCGGGCCATGGTCGCTACCAAAGAGAGAGAGAAAAAAAACACTCAGCATGCACTCTAACCTAGATCAGAATGGTTATCAATTTATCTAATCAGGAAGCATCCCAGTGTAACGTCAAATTCTCCTCCAAACCTGAAAGAAGAATTAGTCGGGATCACCCGAGGAGTAAACCAACTCATCAGTGGGAATCGGGATCCAACTATCATCGCATGATAACGTGATGGAATTCACTCATGTTATCACACTCCAGAAGGTATGTGCATATCTGGCAAGTTTCAGTTTCTTTAGAAACTCCCGATGTGATTTTTACCCCATGCTCTTATGACCTTGACGAAGGCCAACAAATCATAAGCCACATGTCAAGTTCTACCCGTCATTATCCAGGTTAATTTGAACCCACCCGTACAAGCCCTTGACGAAGATCAACAAGGCTATACGACTGTCCCAAACCAACGCATCTATCTATGCAGCAGAAAGGTAACAAGCAGCTACCATACACTATGCCTAGACGAAGGCCAACAAACATAGCATGAATACTACGTGCTACCCGTCTGAAATGACGGAGGGCTACGAATGGTTTTTGGCGAAAAACCTTTAACGTAATGAACTTGATATCGTTGAAGGAACCGGATAGCTTTTATAAAACTATAGTGGCGAAAACCTTTACTAAAGAGGTCACTCCCGGTGAAGGGATCTCGGCTCTTTCCCCGTAGAGTAAGGTGCAGGATATTCCAACTGAATACCACGATGCAAAGCAAAAGTAATCGACTATAGTGAAGTTATTGCCCTGACGCAAACTTCTGTCCAAGGGGTCACTCCTGGTGAAGGGATCTCGGCCCTTGCCTCGTCGACTGAGGTGCTGGATATTCATAACCGAATACCACTGTGCAAAACAAAAGAGAACGCCCTTGCAATAACAGCTTTTTGAAAAATTGTTCCAACAACATCAGAATAGGTTTGTTTAGCTTGCATTGATCCGAATCAATGCAGTCCCATCAATTGATCACACCAATAAAGAACGAAAATAATAGTGTACGTATATGCCATCCGCATTCGCCACTGGGTCCCGTCATCTCCCGTTAGGTTACTTAACTAACGACAGAGCGGGGACTGGACTAGCGCGGATGCAAAACATATACAACATCTACTAGTATATATATCAATATATAATATTCGCTCAAGGCGTGATAAACTGCACTATCACAGAAAAGTAATTAGCATCACATAATAATACAGATATCTGGGATCCTTGGGTTTCATAGAGCCGCTACTGAAACCCGACGTTCCCCTGGTCATGTGGATAGCCTGTGCAATGAAATCCTAGACCCCTACGGGCGTGGCAAGTTACCCGCCAAAACCTGAAGCGAGGCAACCCCCTTCAACAACATGAATGGACCACCCAGCGCTTCACGGAATCCGGTAACTTGAGCACCCCTCCTTGGGTCAACCTATACCCCCTACGAGTGCGGCGAATAGCCCGCCAATTCTATAGTAAAGCCCCCTCCGTCTCAACGCCATGAGATGCGGGCCCGTTGCCCTCTAGAACCCGGCTACCCGTGCACCCCTCCGCGGGGTAATCCTAGTACAGAAAGTAAAATATACAACGGGTACATCGACCTCAGCCCGGTCGTGCCCCAAAATAATAATATACAAACAGGCAGTAACGGCAGTCCACATGTCGGACGCTCGCCCTGCAATATCAAATGTACATATACAACCAAACTGTACTACCATTGCATCCAGGCTATCCACCACGACAAATCCGCAACATCACAGCACAACATAGAACATCAATGTGAATGTCACGTTCGCAAATCCGTCTAAAAGGGCTATAACAGTTAGACAGGATTTACCGATCAAATGACATTCACGGTCGCAGATATAATGTAAATACTGTGAACTAACATGTTTAAAATTTTCGATCGACTAAATTTCCCGAAGTGGGCCCCAAGCACTACTGTAGCACTCAAAATAAATCTGGGCCCAAAAAGAATATACTAAAAACCCTATTTCCAAGTCAGATAGCTACTGTAGAAATTTGGTGAAGCAAGGAGTTAAAATGGCGGCGGAACCGCGGCCAATGCATGGGTTTGGCCGCGGTTCCACGGTGGAACAGTGCCATCGAGCTACCAAATTTTCACAGAATGCTTAAAAAACCCTGCACGATTTTTTGACATGCCCAGAAAAATTTTTAGATCACAAAAAATTTCGACAGAAAACTGGAATTGAAAACGCGGTTTTTGGAAAATTTGTTCGATCGAACTTGTAAACACGCTAGAGCAAGCTAGACTGGCTTAATGGCGTGGCTCTGATACCAGTGTAAGTGCACGGCAGGGCCCCGGCCGTCATTCCGAGGCCAAAATGCGGAAACAAGAACTTTTCTTTAACTTTAAAACTGACGCTACCGCGTACTAAAAACCCGGATCAGGCCATTAACCAAATGCTAGCAAACTAGAGAATGGGTAGAAAGCTATACCGAGCGATCCGTATCCTTCGGTCTTCGGCCTCCATCCCGATCTCCTCGCGGAATCTCCGGTCTTCATCTCCTCTTCGGAAAAGGCACCACATCGCCGGGTTCTTTTACGGGCTCCGACCTCTGGACCGAGGCAACTCGGGTACGAAGTTGGCGAGCCGACGTGTCCTAGAATGCTGTAGGCTAAGTGTAGAATCATTTGTCTCAAGGGGGTTGTTAAAGTTGCCATTGAAGGAGGGAAGAGGAAAGATGAACTTTGGAAATGGCTATGGAATTTTTTGTGGCAAGCAAAGTGAGATGAATGATTCCCCCCCCCCCCCAAAATGAACCCCTTTCATTCTCACAAAATGTGGCCGGCCCTCTTACCAAAAATGGTGGAGGAAAAAAATAATAATGAAGCAAGTGGGAAATGAGTGATAAAGAGGAATAAAGATCATATCAATTTCTAATCTAATCCTTTCACAAAGCGCATCTCATAAATGCACACCATGATGAGAACAAGAAAGGAATCAAAGATGCTATACCCATCATAATGCCTCTATTTACAAATAACACCCTCTAAATATCAAATTTGCATGCTTGCAAATAAGCCCCTCCATCGGAAAAATTCGGCCAAGGAAAGAAACAAAGGAAAATGGCCAAAACGGAATGCAAACTGGCAACTTCAAAAAACTGATCCCGTAACAAATTACAGGAAAACCCTGCAACTGTATATACATACCCGTATTTGTATTCCGACCGAATACAAATGCAATGAGACAAAATCTACACTGTACAATACTAGGATCCGGCTTAAACCAAAGCCCGCTAGTATTATCCGTCCGATCATGATCCGTGCAATACCGCACGTATATGATCGAACCCTGCCATATATCCATACGGCCTCTACAGCGTTTCGCCCGAAATTTGAGAAACTGTCGGTGGGGGATTCTAAAGACTCGTCAATACTTTGGCTGTGGATTTAACCACTAGCATGTCAGAGGTATTAGCCATACGTAACGGGCTATCAGGTATTGACCAAAAGCGACGTCGATGAGCGAACTCATCCTAACACCCTACTGAGCCTGTCAGTGACAATATCCGTACAGTCCGGTCCGTTCGTCTATGAGCATCGCATGGCGGGCCTAGGGGGTGGTAAAAGTCAGACCCCCAAAAGCGGTACAAGTCGTGTCAGAGTGTAGTCCAGAACACCCTGAGATACTACTGGAATACCTACCAGTAAATCTCCTGCCTTGGCCAAGGACTTCGTGTAATGGCTCTCCTAGACATAGCGCGACCTCACCCCCAATACCGGGAGAGACGAACCCCTGCAGATCCGCTCACTGCCTCCATGTGGCTCGGGACTGTACCCAACTAAAACCTGTTTGCATGACTCTTTTGAGCCGTAGTAGGATAGTAATCAAAGTACAGTAGGAACTCACACGAGACAAATGACGATCTCAGGTCGATGAACTAACCTGTACACATGTCACCAGGGAACTGCTATCTGACGTCAGGTATAAGACCAACTAGCATGTTCCCGGTGGGTCCTGTTCGGTGTACTCATAACCCAATGAGCACCTGTATACATCTTAAGTGAACCAACTGACACCAGTGGCTTGTAAGACCGGCCACCGCCCCTCGTCGGGGTCTCGACTGTATACACTAGTCTACTCTGGAGTATTGATGCCCTGTCTCGAAACTCCCACAACTAGGGACCTTTTAAGGATGTGCTTATAGACCCCAGCTCCCACGTATATGATCGCCTTCATACTACTGGAAGTCAAGCAAGAATCCTAGGGGCTCTATCAACGTGTAATAGTGATCAGTAATGTCACCTAAAGCAGTACACGATGATAAAGATAATCCAGATAGCATACAATCATCTTGAGTAAGACTGTCCTGCTGGCATAGGTCCTTCCTCAATTATTGCAATCACATGCCTGTGATCCAATGATTGACTCTGATGGCACTATATCCAACAGGTATCACCTGATCAGGGAGATCGTAGATCGCCAGGAGATCGAGGTCCAGAGAGAGGATACGAAAGACAACACGGCGGATCCATTTACAAAGGCCCTCCCTCAAGCACAGTTCGAGCGACTTTTTGGGATGTTGGGTATGCGGTACACCAGCAGCTGGCCTTACAGCAGACGTTGGGTATTCGGTACGCCAATCACTGGCCTTTAGTGCAAGTCGGAGATTGTTGGATGTATATGCCCTAGAGGCCAGTATTGTATATGTATACATATAGATACTAGGGATATGTATATACTGAACAATCTTGCTCGGTTTTATAGTATATTATTTGACTTGTCTTTATCGGGATATGTGTATATATTTATATTGTTGTTAAATCTAGTTTGCACATATTGATAAAGACTCGATACGGTAGTATACTATTGTGGTTTGTCTTTATCTTAACATGGCATATGTCATACTCGTTATTACATATTGCGGTTACATGTTGATAAAGCCCCTAGGATCTTGCTTGACTACCTGTGTTATGATGGCGATCATACTTGTGGGAGCAGGGTAGTCCATAAGCACATCCTTAAATGGTCCCTAGTCGCGTAAGTATTGAGTCTGAGCACTGATACTCCAGAGTAGACTGGTGTGTACGTTTCTACCCCCGTCGGGGATGGTTGGTCCCGCAGCCATTGGTCTGATGCACCTAATATCGTATACAGGTGCTCACTGGGTATGAGTACACTGGACGGACTCGCCGAGAACTTCCATATGGTACTATACCTATCGTCAGATGGAAGTTCTCAGGTGACATGTGTACAGGTTAGTCTTTGGACCCGAGATCGGCATTTGTCTCATATGAGTTCCTACTAAACTTTGATCACTACCCTACCACGGCTCTACTGAGTCGTGCAAACAGGTTTTGGTTGGGTTCAGTCCTGAGCCACATGGAGGTAGTGAGGGATTCGTCTCTCTCGATATAGGGAGTCGATATCGTACTGTGATTCGATTGGTCAGGACCATAAGAACTTGGCCAAGGCACTTGGGATTTACTGATAGGTTGATCAGTAGTTTTCCCGGATTGGTCCTGAACCACATCGGCACGACTTATCAGGTTGTTAGGGTCTGACGTTCACCACCCCCTAGACCCGGTATGCGATACTCTTTGACGAAGAGACCGGACTGTACGGATATTGTCACGGATAGGCTCAGTAGGAGTTCGGACGAGTTTGCTCGTCGGCCTTCCTTTTCGACAGGTACCTGGAAAGCCGTTACGTACAGTTAGTGCTGCTGACGTGCTTGTGGTTAAACTCACTGCCAGAGTACTGTCGAGTCTTTAGAGTCCCACACAGAGGGTTTTCTTGATCCAGGAAAAACGATGTAGTAGCCGTATTGGATACGTGCAGTGTTCGATCGATTGATGTACTTGGTACTCGGATTTTCGATCGGACAGTTTGTAATACTAGCCGGCTCGGGTTTGAGCCGGATTATTAAATCAGGTATTGATTTAATAATTTACGTATATGTATTTCGATATATATATTCTAGTATTACATTCCTCGTGTTATTCTATCTCTTTTGGGCGTTCGGATTTTTATCTCATTGCCCGTATATATATACAATAGACTGAAATCCGTATTTACTACAGATTTCCTTCTAGAAGGTAGCCACCTCATTATGTATTTTCCTTTTATTTGATAATTGGAAATGAGGTGGAAAGTAAAAGGTATAGGAGGAATGGTGATGACCATGCTTTAATAATTCATAAATGAATTTATAATTCATTTGGAGTTACTATTGAAGCATGTTTGTTAATTGTTTATTGAAAGAATTCACACACAAAACCAAGGTGCGTGATTTTCTTTCACTTGATGCTTCATTTTCCTTTGAGCTCTCATTTTCTCTTGAGTTCCTCCCTCCTCTTGCTTTCTTCCATCTTCATCTTCTTCCTCTTCACTAACATTCTCATGTGTTGAGAAACAAGTGAAGAGGTTAGAAAAGAGATAGCAAACACTTAGACACCCTCCACTACATCCTAGACTACTTGGTTTAGCAACCCAAGTTCTCTAGTTTCTCCTTATAGCTATTTGGTTAGGAGCTAGAGCTATGGATCATACTCCCCGGGTGGATCATCTACGACATAGCAAGGCCGAAGAACGAGCTCGATCCCGGAGGACCGATGGAGCCGGAGTTGGAGATCAAGCAAGTTCAAGGAGACCACTTGGAGCACATGACGAGGAGAGAAGACCGAAGGACTTGAGTCTCTTGGTATATCTTCTTTCATAGTAGATAGCTCTCCTAATGTAACTAGTTAGTTTTATGGAAAGATCCGGGTTCAGAGTTAAACTAGTGCCAAGTTTTTGCTCGTTAGAAAATTTTTGTTCCGCATTTGGCCACGAAAGTTGGCCGGGGCACTAGGATAACCCTTCATCTGTAATGCGCCTGACAAGCGTGCGCGTATTCCCATCTCAATGGGGTGACGAAAAACATGCTACACACACCAATGGTTGCGGGACCAACCATCGCCTCTCGTCAGGGTCTAGAAATATATACACTAGTCTACTCTGGAGTATCGATGCCCGGTCTCGATACTCCCACGACTAGGGAATTTTAAGGATGTGCTTATCGACTACCCAGCTCGCACAAGTATGATTGACATCATAACGCCGGTAGTCAAGCAAGAATCCTTAGGGCTTTATCAACATGTATAAGCAATCTAAAATAACAAGTAAAACATATCAAATGTTAAGATAAAGGCAAACCAAATAGTATACTATCATATTGAGCAAGATTTTCCTGTACATACATATCCCAAGCATCCTATACAATGAAGGCCTCTAGAGCATACATATCCAACACTAAAATAGTATACAGGTGCTCACTGGAGATGAGTACACTGAACAGACTCGCCGAGAACTTTTAGATGGTATTGTACCTATGTTTAGATAGCAGTTCTCTAGTGGCATGAGTACATGTTAGTCTTTTGTCCTAAGATCGTCATTTGTCTAATGTGAGTTCCCACTATACTTAGATTCTACCATACCACGGCTCAAAGGAATCGTGCAAACAGGTTTTAGTTGGGTACAGTCCCGAACCACATGGAGGCAATGAGCGATTGTCAAGAATTCCTCTCTTCTAGTATTAGAAGTCGATGTCGCACTTTGTTCGGTTGGCCATCACTCTAAATCCGTGTCCATGGTGGATGAGTTTTACTGATAGAAGTTCAGTAGTTTCTTAGTTGGTAATGAGCTTAACTCCGACACGACTTTTCGGGTTATTAGGGGTCTGACGTTATCCACCCTCTTGACCGGGTATACGATATTCTTAGACGAAGAGACCGGACTACGGAGATTGTCACATTCATGCTCAGTAGGATACGGAGGAACTTGATTGTCGACCTCCCTTTCGGCATATACCTACGTAACCGATATATACAGCTAGTGCCACTGACGTGCTTGTGCTTATGGATTTATCTAGTAACTCACTGCCAGCGTATTGTCGAGTCTTTAAAGTCCCACATAGAGGGTTTTCCCGGTTCATGCGATAATATGTAGATGACGTATGTTGATACATAAAGGGGTCCGATTAAATACGTGTACAGACTACATGGACTTTAATCGGACGGTTGATAATACTAACCAATTTAAGATTAAACCGGATTATTAAATCAAGTATTGATTTGATTATATATATATATATATATATATATATATATATATATATATATATATATATATATATATATCCTAAGCCTTTTTTGCCAAATGTGGCGCAAAGTACCCAAATTTTATAGCATAACCCGCTTAATAATACCTCAATATTACACTACTTTTGCACTTTAATATCTTATTATTATTTTCCCAACAATTTGATACCTTGAGGTATTTTAGCATTACGGCTGTTTGTTACCTCATGCTTCCACCGCCATGTCTATTTTGAGTCAGTTAATTCATTAGAAGTTTAATGAATTAACCGACGCAAAATACACGACGATAAAAATACAAGGTAACATATAAGGTATTAAAGTGAAAAAGTGATGAAACATTGAGATATTATTAAAATAAATTACCCAATTTATATATTAAAAATAAATTAGTTAGTCCTAAGTGAGTTGGTTAATTAATTAGCTGAAGAAAATGCTTAACTAAACTGCATGGTAGATTCCACGTAGCCTATAAAACATGGATGCTATGTTTCCAGTTATACACAAATTTCTTGAATATTTTTATTAACCTGGAGTTATGTTGAAGATTTGTTCTTGTTAGTTTTAAATATTGCACATGATTTGAGCTATCCTTTATGAAATATAGAAACTAGTTTTTTCTTAAATTTAGAGATGCTCTTTGTTATTTCTCTTGCAATGAACTAGATTGAAATTTCAAATTGAAACCTCTACTAAGATATGAAAAATGTAAAGGTGCCATCTATAATTTTCCAATAGCAAAATGCATGCATTTGTCTTTTGCTTTTGTGTAAATTTCTATAAAATACCCTAATGTTTCATCCATATTGTACAAATATACCCTATTGTTTTTTCTGTGTTAATATACCTTAAAACTAAAATTGCCCTTGCACATTAATGGAAAAAGTAAAATGACCAATTTACCCTTTCTTATATTTAGAAGGGGTATTAGTAAAAAGAAAAAGTTCTCTCAATTTTTGTCTCTCTTCCTCTCTTTTTCCTCAATTTGGAGCCGTGTTAATCTTAGACCAAAAATTGTTGTTCCAAAAGGATAAACCGATGTTTTGAGGGAGAAAGATTTGATGTTTGAATCTAATCATTAATTTGAAAGTAGAGTGTTAAAAACCCTAAACCTCAAATTTCTTTGGAAAAAAAATTCCAAACTTATATTTTTTTTTACAATTTTTCCGAAAATTATTCTTTCAATATTTGGGCTAGAAGCTTTAACCATGTAATTCCAAGCACAGCGGCAAAGCTAAGCAGCCTGAGTAAGCTTCTACCTTAGAGGCTGTCTCCACCAGATTTTAGAACTATCCTAAATAGCAAGCACCAAATCTCACGCTGCCCAGAGATTCACTTTGATATGGAACAAATGAGAAAAAGAAACAGATCATTATTTCAAAGTTGTTTGAAGGTTAGGCTAAATCAGAAATGTTGTAAATTCCAAAGCCAAAATACAAGAATCCGAAATTCACAAAACATAGCAAGCACCAACCTGCATGTCACTTGATACAATATCACCACCAACATCTAACCAAATAAAACTAACTACAAACACAGCGAGTTAAGAATCATAATAAAATATGAGGTAGTTTTTTTATTTAAACACCTCACTTGGCCATCATGACTTTGACGAACTCCTCATAGTTGATCTGGCCATCACCGTCGACATCAGCCTCACGGATCATCTCGTCGACCTCCTCATCGGTGAGCTTCTCACCAAGGTTGGTCATGACATGGCGGAGCTCGGCTGCAGAGATGAAGCCATTCTGGTCCTTGTCAAAGACACGGAAGGCCTCCTTGAGCTCCTCCTCAGAATCTGTGTCCTTCATCTTGCGAGCCATCAGGTTTAGGAACTCAGGGAAGTCGATCGTGCCGTTGCCATCGGCATCGACCTCGTTGATCATGTCTTGGAGCTCGGCCTCAGTGGGGTTCTGGCCCAGGGATCGCATCACGGTTCCGAGTTCCTTGGTTGTGATGCAACCTGTAGGGGTTTTCATACGAGTGAGTGAAGTGCAGTTAGCCATCTCCCCCCCCCCCCCCTTTTCTTTTTTGGCTTTAAACAGATATTTAAGCAGTATGCTATCAATCAGCAGCTAATCGAAAGTACAACAAAATACAATCTATCAAAAGAATGTAATAATACTATAAGAAATAATACTATAAGAAAATAAAGATATTTTGCCAACGGCTCTAAAAATTATTTTCACCCAGACGAAACCTAGAAAGGCCCAACCTTTGAGAGGAAGCAATTAGATTTGAGTAGAATATACCACAGGAAATCAAATTTACAGATGTCTATTTTCAATCCACTTAAATCTATGAAAGGCACTGTCCAGATATAGCTTTCTATATTTTTCCCCCTTTTCTAGTTGCATCCTAGATGCTAACCCCTTTGAGATCCCAATTTTCTTGAATTAGCATACTGTGCTTTAAATTGACCAGGATCCTTCGGTTGCTTTCATCTTCATCTAGCTCAGTAACCACTTCTTTCTCTTCATCCATCCTTTTTCTCGGTCTGTTCTTCCACCAATTTCATGCCGCTATACATCGCCACCCTTGCCTCCTTTCCTTTTTATGTTTCTTCCTGCTAGCTAACTCTGCTTTAAATTCTTCAAAATTGGTCACCATAAGATTCACCCTCAATTTTCAAGAGATCTCCTAAATGAAATATTGATATTTCTTGCAAGAATGAAACAAATGCTGATCTCCTCGATATCCTTATTAATTATTATACAAAACATCTTGATTGTGCTTCGATTCTCTGCTCTGAAGATAAGTTGATGTTGGTAACTTATTATTTTGCAGTCTCCAAATAAACCACTCCATTCTACGCCTCACAAACCTATGTAGCACGGGTTCAGATACAAACACGGGATACGATACGGATTCGCAATTTTCCAAAAACCTAGAATACGGGATACATTTTTATATCGATTTTAATTAACTAAATATGAATATATATTAAGATATAAATACCAATATATGATAATATAAATAAATAATGACATTATGTTAGATATTCAATGCACTTTCAAACTTTTGAGTGCCTTAAGTTTCGAGATAAAGAGAAGATGTGTCGATTCAAAAGAGGTTGATGAGACATTTACAAGTCCGAGCAAATCCAAAAGAATATGAGAGTTTCGGACTTCGATTAACGATCGAGGACGATTCGTGAGGCATATACAAGTATCTGTTCTTCATAGTCACAAACAATTTCGCCGGTAAACAACTGTTCATTCTTGTACCAAAAAAATATTGTTCATTCCTCTATCATACCTTAAGTGAGTACTTTTCTCGTATTCTTTTTTTACTTGAAATTTTGACTGACCCTTCCCATGTCCTCACCACATAGGAAAATCTTTACCTTCATCAGCTTCTATGTTAGAATTTCCTGTGCTACAAATTGCGAAAGATGCATCAGTTTACTCACCATCCCAGTTCACTCCATGTATCCAATCCTTTACTTTCGAATTATCAATTACTTGAACGTCTCGATGGATACTTTGACAACGGAGGATATAAAATCCACCAATCCTTCCAAAACGATGCTCCCTTTCCATTACAAAATTTTCCATTTTTTAGTTTCTCGAAATTGCATAATCTCCTTATAAATCGCCTTCCTTATTGTCGATGCTTGGGCCAGTCCCCTCCAATTCCTTGTCCTTTGACTGAAGTATTTGTGCTTTACAATTTCCACCAAAATACTTTGGGCGTCTTTTAAGACCTTTACAGCTTGTTTGGCCACAAGCACTTCATTCATCTCCAGAGCAAACCGTATTCCCAACCTACCCATCTTCATTGGGGAACAAACTCTCTTCCAATTGATATAATAAATTTTCTTCTCTCCTCCCCAGAGGAAATCCATCATAAGCTTATCAATTTTCTTAAGAATGTGCTTTGAGATCTTTAATGAACGAAATAAATAGGACCAACTTTACTAGCTTAACATCGCCGGAAGGTAAGCAGATTTGACTTATAAGCTATGAACCTCGAGTTGATTTGGTCCACCAAATCCAGGAAATCCCCTCATCAAATCTATTTTTTTAAATCGGTTTCTAAATAAATAAAATCATCAACCGAGATTTTACCTACCAATTTTCGCCAAAGCAATGTGAATTCTTCAAATGAAATTCCTTCTAAATTAACATGGATAGATAATTTAAACCAATTAATTAATTTTCTTCCCTGTAGCCTTTGTACACAAATGCAGAACTTCCTTCAAGGCATCCAATGAATGCCTGCAAACAACAAGATCACATCATCCGCAAAAATCATATGAGTTAAACACAAACTTCCTCTATTAAACAAAGAACCTTCTACACGTCCTAGGCTTTTATAATAACCAATTAGCTGTGAAAGAGGATTTGAAAAGGTAGTATAGATAAATGGAGATAAAGGGTCTCTCAGAAGACGGTCCACTCTCTTCTGTCAATGCTCTGGGTACCAAAGCGAATGTCATTAGACAATTTGACCTTATTTGAAGTTTTGCCATTGATCATAATCCGCAACGAAATGGTTTTGATGCACTATCTAATCCACGAGCCCATTTCTCAGTATAGCCCATCATCCTCATATTTTTCATGACAAGGTCCCAATTTACTATCATACGTTTTTTTAACATTTCTAATTTCATTATAAAATGTTTTCCTCTTTTTGCAAGAATTCTCGCATATTGAGTGCCATATTTCTTGAACTGCCATCACCCCATCCACTATATCTCTCCTTGGAACAAAACCCAATTGTTCATTAATGATATATTTTTCAATGATTTTTCGTTACCTTTCAACTATTAGCCTTGCTAAACTTTTATATGAAGTATTATAGAGACTAATTCACCTAAAATGATCTACATGTGACAGGTTAACAATTTTTGGGATCATCGTGACTATGGTTTCAATCCAAATCTTTGGAAATTTACGAGCAAAATAAAATTTATTAAATAAGCACAAGATATCATACCTTAGAATGTATCTAGAAATAACCATTTATTAGCTAGTTATCATTGCTGAATCTTACAAATTAATTTATAGTTTTCTTAATTTTTATGATTCATGGAACAAAACTAATCTCATGTCATACATCTCAATGCTATACTCGATAAACTCATGTTTCAAAAACTCAACACACAACAACCCAATGCTCAAAGCTACCTAAATAAACTCAGAATAAAAATTTCAAACCAAACTTTCTGAGTTCGATCAAAGTTACCTGTTTTTGGACAAGACTTTCTAAAAGTTGCCTAAAACTTTCCAAAACTTCCTAAATTTGGCCATAGCTTCTTGTAACCGACAAAAACCGTTTTTCTTTTGTTTGTTGCAGACTGGTACCCTCCGAAACCAATTTGAAAAGGCCAAAACTCCTGAATCCAGAGTTTCGACAAATACCATAGTCCATGTGTAAACTTGTGAGGCAGCGTTGATAAATTTAATTCATATGAAATTTGCATGTTCATATTTATTTAAGAAATTGCAATAAATATTAATAATCCTATTTAGAGTTGCAGGGTTTCTTCATTGCATGCCTTGAAACCATGACCTTGCCAAAATACTCTTGCCCTACCAACTCCCAATAGAAATTATATGAGAAACAATCTAGTTTGCCAAAGTTTCATTAACTAGACATCCACCGAGTACGAAACTATACATAGATTGTAGAGTTTCTTCGCTATATAACACAATTAAACTCTACAATTTAACAGAAAGTACCAAGTCAAGTTGGAGAATATAAAAACACATCGTAAACTCAATAAAAAATAGAATAGGAGATAAAAGAAACAAAAATTAGCTTCTTAATCTATATTTCATTTCCACACCACCACAACCACACCAACAGCCGCCGCCACCAACGCTAACAGTAGCAGCAGAGGCGGCAGCAATTAAACAAGGAAAAATGTATCCATCCAAACCACCCTGCAAATCCCGCTAACTCACATACATGAAGCATGGATCCGACCCGCAGTCATTTGTGTAATTGACCGATGCAACAGAAAGATCAACACCATTATCAGTTCAAGATATAAAGAGCATGATTGTTGCCAGCCTAATATCCATAGAAGGTTTCTCAATATGGCAATAAGCACAGATCCAAAGCCTGTAGTCTCGCCTTTTGTTAACAAACATGACAGCTTCAAAGTACTGGACAATCACCAAATAAGGAGGATCAAGTAGATTAATCAATGCAATTAGAGGATTTAACCCAAAATGAATCCAATGAACGCGAACTAGTCACCTCAGCATCAATAATAATCTCTATATATTAAAACAAAATCTAACAATTCTTAAACTCCTAATTCTCTGTAACTTTCAGATCTCCAATCTAAAACTTAGCTACAATAACAAAAACGCCCTAAATCGACCAGATCCAAACCCTAACCAAATCCGCCACAATCTACCACAAGATCCAAACCAGAAAACTAAAACACAAGAGTCACAAAAAAAAGACCCTAGAACAACGCTAAATCAAGTAGAAACAAGCAATCAATGGCGATAGCGATCAAAAGGAGAGACGATATCGGTCCAGGGATCTTACCATCTCCGTCCTTGTCGAACAAGCTGAACGCCTCCTTGAACTCGGAGATCTGGTCTTCGGTGAGCTGATCTGCCATGGCTAGACCTCGAGAATCCTTGGCAGAGAAAGGTACCGAGAGATTTTAATTAAGAAGAGGAGAGAAGCGGACCGTTTCTTTTGCTGATGCGTTCGGGGAAATTGAAGGCGATATATACGCTCTAGGATGCGCACCTCAGCGATCTTGGTGGATTCTGTATTGACCGAAATGCCCTACACTTATTTGGAGAATTACTGAGGTGCCACATTTCTGTTAATAATGAGTACAGTCGACAAAACCCCATTTTAAACTACTTTCGGTGTGTTTGCTAGCAAAAAGTTAACAATATGGTTGTCACGACCCAAAAGGTAGGGAATGTGACTGGCAATTAAATTACAAAACGTTTTGAGACGTACGTAATCTAAATAAGCCAAATCCCAGAAATCAACACCCAATTAAAAAATAGAGTGAAGGAAAACCATATAAGTCGCATCAATATCTTGTAAAGAACAACATCACATTTTCCAAAAATTTCGGGAGAGTCTCCTTTGTAAAAACTGGTCCCAAACGGGTACAAATCACGAATAAACATATAACATGAATAAGGCATCTCCAAGCGGGAGCTAGCTCTTCGCCGAAGCGGACTCAAATCCCACGCAATGTAAATCATCAATGTGCAAAAATAAGCATAAAAGACACGTAATAAGTATCATGTCGGCTCAAGTGAGCTCGACCGAAAGATACAACATAAAAGTCCACAAATCTCACTGTCTCGTCTCTAGGTCAATATATATCAATACAAGTAGCAGGTACAGTAGATGGAGTACTCTAGATACAATAACTATACAGGGTGAAAACAAAATAACATCACAACCCACATACGAGCAAAACTCAGATCCAGGCAAAAGAGGCAAAAGGATGAAGTGGTCCGCCGGTACAGTGCTGACGGATCGGACCTGCAAAAAGGCTGTGACACAACGGGGGTGAGTTGCCAACTCATGAGTAATAAGTAAAATCTATAAAGGCTATCGTAAGTATGTACGCAAAGTGCCATAACTCAACAATACTGATATGGCATGATATACTAGCAGATATGTATGCAACATGAATCAGTTTTACAATCCTAATCTGGCATGATGTACTAACAGGTATGTGTGTAACATGAATCAATTTTACAATACTAATCTGGCATGATGTACTTGTTAGTTGTATGTATGTCCTAAAGGCCATTATTGTACATGAGATGTATATTATAGTGGATGCTGGGAAATATATAGGGAGGACTTTCTTACTCGACATGATAGTACGCTATCTGGTTGCTCTTTATCTTAACATGTACACTTATTTTCTCTCTGTTACATATTGATAAAACCCTTAGGATATGTACTCGACTTCCAGGATTATGATGCAGATCATACAAGTGGGGCATGGGTAGTCCATGAGTATATCCTTCAATGTTCCTAGTCGTGGCAATATCGAGATGGGGTATCGATATTCCAGAGTAGACTAGCGTATATCTTCTCGACCCATGTGATGGGCGATGGATGATCCCATATCCATTGGTGTTTGACATCAGAGAGGGTATACGGGTGCTCAGTGGAAACTGGGTACACTGAACGGACTCGCCGAGAACTCCCAGATGGTATTATACCTCACGTCAGATGGCAGTTCTCTGGTGACACTGGTACATCTTAGTCTGTTGACCCGAGATCGTCATAGAGTCTTGTGTTCTCCCACTGTACTTTGATTTCCACCCTACCACGGCTCTACTGAGTCGTGCAAACAGCTGGTTTTTAGGTACAGTCCCGAGTCACTTGGAGGCAATGAACGATAGGAGGGGATTCGTCTCTCCCGGTATTGGGGGTTGATATTGCGCTATGTTCGATTGGCTATAACTGGAAATCCCTGGCCAGGGTTGCTGTGATTTACTGGTAAGTGTTATCAGTAGTTTCACGACCGTTATGGACCTTACATCGGCATGACTTATCAAGCTACCGGGGTCTGACGTTTACCATCCCTAGGCGAGATATGCGACATATCAGACGAACAGACAAGACTGTGCGGTAAGTGTTACTGATTGGATTCGCAGGAGTGTCAGCAGGCTTGCTCGTTGATTTTCTGATCGCTCAATACCCGGATGGCCGTTATGTTTAGCAGACCGCTTGCGGCTTGTAGGTGACTGATATGATCATCACCTACTGCCGGCGTATTGACGAGTCTTTAGAGTCCTACACAGAGGTTTCCTGGCTCAGGCGAAATGAAATAGAAGCGCATATGAGATATGTACGGGACCGAGAATAATACCAGTATGTGATATTGTATTCTATTCTCGCGATTTGTATCATCGGTCGGTTATATGCGATATAACCGGGTTACCGAATCAAGTGTTGATTTGATATATTGATACACTAGATATTAGTAGGTTATATGCGATATGACTGGATCATTAAATCATGTGTTGATTTAATGATTTAATGTATAATTATATATTTGATATATTACTTTACATTAACTAGTATTGGTTCACTTAAGATAACTTTTTCTCACTTGATGTGCATAATGTATATATGATATATGTTTGTGTACATGATTGTATCATGCTTGATGATACATGCAAACTTGGGTGTATGAGTGACTTACACCATATTTAAGTTAATGGTAAAGGTTTATGTTTATTTTGTAATTCAAAATTTGTGAGCACTTTGTCATGCTTGAAGCTTCATGAAGCTTGAAGCATCCATTGACCAAGTCCACTAACTTTGTCTCACTTAAGATATTTTTTAACCAAACCATTAACTTGAACTATGGTTTAGTCTCTACAAAGGTTAGTAGATAAGAACTAAGTCACCCATGGTTGCATGATGAGAATGATCTTCACTTCATTTGTTCTTCTTCTTCTTCTTCATCCTAAAGAAAAAGGTTGCTAGATTTTTTCTAAATGAAAAAATAAAGTGAGAAATCAAAATCTAAAGTGAACCCATTTCCTATTTCATCAACCTCTACTACTTTCCATTTAGTTTAGGATGTTCTCTTCACAAAGTTCTTGACCAAGTGAAGAGAGAGTTTTAGTTTGAGTCACCTCGACGTAGATCATCTTTGGCCTCGAAGTCAACGAGCTAGCTTGTTCATTTCTTTGGGGAAATCCTTTCTAGAGTTCGGGACTACGATGATCGCATCGAAGGGACGTCAACACGGAGCTTTAGAAGTGAAGGACCGGATCTACAAAGGTTGTATTTTCATTCACTTCTCTTTGTATTGATGGATTACATGTTTTTGTTACCCTAGTTTTCTAGTACGATTCGTAGTTGATTGTTTAGCACCCCCTTGAATTTTTGTTGTGGCATGCGTGATGCTTGCAAACCCTAGGCTAGGTGCTAAGGAATCCCAACATGGTATCAGAGCCTAACTAGAAACTTGACGATGTTAGAATTAATACGAAACCGAAACAACTACGTAAAACAGTTTCTAAAACCCTGCAGTTTTGCTCTCTGTCGAAATTTTAGAGGTCTGCAAAAATTTTGCAAACAACTTCAGAGTGATGTATATGATACAAGGAGTGCACAGAAAAAATTTGGGAGCTTTCCCTTGGAAATGAACCGATATCCCCCCCTGGCCTGCCTCCTCGGATCCTTAGGGTCCCAAATTCTTGTTGTGCACTATACTTTTGATTGTAGGGTTTTTGGTATTGTTTACTTGGTCCAAATTTTCATGTGATGCAAATTTTGCTATAGGACCAAAACGGAGTATTTCGTAGTCGTATAATTTAACATTGTGATGGTAACCTAGGCTATGTTTGACAGTTCGAACGATATTCAAACAGCACCTCATGATCCCCTCTGAAATTTCCAAGTGTTGGAATTTTTCCAAGTTAATTATATTCAATATTCGTGCAATTAACTCTATGGACCTTCTAAAAGAACATAAACTTTAACTCGATTCTGTGCCCTCAGAACTGCGGCTTGAACCCTAGGGTTTGCCGTGGTTCCGCGGTGTCATAGGTGAGGCGCTGGTTTGACCCTTCTACGGCTGGATCATAGGTACTGTGGCACGTTTTGGGTACTTTAACTTCGCTCAAGTGTTGAGCTCATTTGGTGTTATGGGGATTTGTTGAGATCGATCGAAACGTTTGAACATCGTCTAGTATATTGTGATACAATACTTAGAATCAACAGCATTTGAATTTTATAAGTCTAGCAATTTAGTCTCATTTGATCGGTTGCCACGGGATTTTAATGCGATCAAAAGTCCGTCGCTATCACTTTGTGTATTCGGATACTTGCCGGGTAACATTACTAAATGGCCACGCCCCATAACCCCAACCAAGTGACTATAGAAGAACTCCGTTGCCAAAAAGCATCCGTCCGGGTGCTCACGGCTGCGGTGTTCTGCCTAAGTGCACTTCGTCGTTGGTATCGGGGGGTGCGGCCGTCTACTAAAGTTTCCGACGAGCATTCGATCGGGATGTCGGGAATCTTGTTGAAATGCCCGACTGATTATTGGAAAGTGTTTTCAATATCGAGACTAAAATGCGGGGTTTATAATTGCTAGGCATGCGATGTCTAAGGAATTCATATTGTTAGGCATGCGATGTCTAAGGCGGTTGCGGATTCCAACTATTGTAGTTTTTCGCTTTCTTTTTTGCGACCGTAAGTGTAATATGTGGGGTAACGCCGGTTTCGTTGCTATACGTCAACGATAATTGGGATACGCATATTTACTTACGTGTATGACATGTGATGTATGTGTTGCAGGATATGTTATATTGGATCGTCGTGTTTGAATAGCCGAGGTTTTTTATGTGAGATGAGAGTTTACATTTTCATTCATGTAAAAACTTGTATGTAATATTCTTTTATTGGGGTACTTCCGGGTTGAGGAAGATATCACCGTTGATGTATATTATTTACTTTTCCCCATTAGGAAAGACCCAAGGAGGGGAGCACAAGTAACCGGGTACTAGAGTCCAGTAGGAAACCATCTCGAGGCGTCGAGACCGGATCTCCTAACTTTAGAATTGGTAGAGTTGCTTGCCGCTCTCGTAGGGGTCTAGGGATATGGGTTTGGCTATTCATCACGAACGTGAAATCCGTGTTTTATATAAGCTCAAAATAAAACACGGACATCCTAGTATATCCAATATTTCATATGTTGTTTTCTGCTGCGTTATCTGTGATGTGATCATGTGATATGTTCAGATAGACACTGTATATAGTATATATGATATATTATATAGACGTTGCTTATGTTTTACACCTGCGCTAGCCTTGCGCTGCTCTGCCGTTAGTTATCTAACCTAACGGTGCATGACGGGACATCGAAGTAAATGCGGATGGCATAAGCGTACGTTGTATTTATCTGTGATGTTTAGGTGACTTAAATGATGGGATATTCGTTAATGAGATTAATGAAAGAAAATAAACCTAAAAGATGTTGTGGAATCGAATTTCAAAAATTAGGTAGCTCTAGTTGTTGCTTTGCATAACGGTATTCCTTGTAGAATATCCAGCATCTCATTCAATGAGGAAAAAGCCGAGATCCCTTCACCGGGAGTGACCTCTTTAGCAATAACTAGCAGATGCTACAACCCTTGGTTTTGTGTTTTGACTGCTTTTCTAGTTCTTGGTTTGCATATTGGTATTGTGAATATCCTGCACCTCATTCGACAAGGAAAGAGCCGAGATCCCTTCACTGGGAGTGACCTCTTTAGCGAAACTAGCAAAAGCCTAAAAAACACTCCATTTCAAACTATTTGATTCTGCAACGAGATCAAGTTCAAAGCCTTAAAGGTTTTCTTAAAAACCATCTGCAACCCTCCGTCATTTTAGGAAGTAGAGTACTTAGTATTCGTGCTCTGTTTGTTGACCTTAGTTAAGGCACAGTGTACGGTAGCTAAGTGATGTCTTCTTACACAGCATATAATGCGATTAGTTAGGACAGTTATGTGACTTTGTTGACCTTAGTTAAGGGTCATGTGGGTGGGTCTAATTAATCATGAAATGACGGGTAGAGCTTGACTAGTGCTTATGATTTGTTGACCATAGTTAAGGTCATAGGTATTAGGGGTAAAAACCATTATCGGGAGTTTCAAGTGTTGAAATTTGCAATGAGATTGCATACCTTCTATGAGATAGTTGGATCCTGATACCCACTGCGAGTAATTGTTACTCCTGGGAGAGTTTTGCACTTTATAATTAGCCGATCAAGAAGGTGTCTAGAAAGGTGTCAAAGGGTTACGCCCATGGGAAAATGAGGTTTATTTTAATTAGGTCCATGCGAAAGCACGGGGAACCTCCCTCGAAGTACCGGCACTGGCCTGGCTGAAAAATTGGCGAACTTGTAGAGTGTAATTAATCCCGGCTAGTCTTTCCTTTTAGGGTTTGAAGGAAGATTTGATAAAAACAGCGGGAGCCATCCTGATTAGATAAAATATATGACCAATCTAATTTTGCAAGAGCGCACGCAGAGTGTTTTCTTCTCTCTCTCTTCAGTTAGCGACCATGTCACGCCTTAATCAAGATAATAATATGGATGTATTGACCGAACCCGCTTGTTATACTGAGCCGGGGAATGTTGGCCCCGCTCCAACTTATAATTGTTATAAGACCTAGCAGGAATTAGGGGAATACCAGGATTCCCATGCCACCCAAATGAAGAAAGTGCATGATGATGCATCTTCTTCGGGTGTGTTCATTACATAGAACCGTTTCTCAGTATCTTCTACGTCCCGGGTACTTGATACCGGACCAGGATCCCAGATATATAATCTGTTACATGGGCTACAGATAGGTAGAGAACTGAGAACGGGTGATAAGTTTCTAGAGTTGAAAACGGTGCAATTGTTGCAGCCAAGGTGTTGGCAGTTATCACCCTATATTACCGAATACATTGATTCTGAACGATTGTTATTAGATACCGAACCTGATATACAACATTATATCAGTCTCTTTATTTAGTAAAGAAGGATATGATTTTGTATTGTTGGATAATGTTTTGAACATTTCTTATATCAAAAGTTGATTGGTTCAGGCGCGTTATCTAAAAGCATATACGTTCTAAATCAAAGCACAGTTATTAACGTACAGAACACACACAAGAAGAAGAGTTCAGAAATGAACGAATTCTTCTTGAGGCATTGTAGACTAGGTCATATCAATGCGACCCGACTAGCTAAGTTACATTTAGAAGCATATTTAAATCAGTTTGAATTTACATCTTGTGAAACTTTCCAGTCATGTCACAAAGATAAAATGACCATAGCTCCGTTTACTTAAAATAGAGAAAGGGTTAGTGAAACTCTTGGGACAGATACATGATGATGTATAAAAGTCCCCGGTCTACAAATGCCAGGACTGGTTCTTTATACTTCCTTACATTCACGGATGATCTCTCAAGATTCGGACACATGTTCCTGTTGAAACACATGTCTGAAGCTTTTGAGAACTTCAAAGAATACAAGATAGAAGTAGAGAACCAATATAGGTGTAAGTATTATGTCCTATGATATGATCAGGGAGGAGAATACTTAGGCATTGAGATCCTGGACTATTCTAAAGGAGAATAAGATTCTCTCTCAGCATTACTCCTCCGTATACACCATAGCACTATGGTATATCGGGGTGGGGCAATCGCACCCTATATGATATGGTGCGCTCTATGATGAGTATTACTGAGTTACCTGTTTCCTTTTGGGGGTTATGCACTTGAGAAGCTGCATACCTATTGAATTGGGTTCCAACCAAATCAATGCCTACCACTCCATATGAGATATGGTATGGGAAGAGCCCATCTCTTAAGTGAGTTAAGATTTGGGGTTGTCCGGCCTATGTCTAAAAGAAAAATCCGGACAAGATCGAGGCAAGGTCAATTCTGTAGAACTGGAAGGAGTTCCAGCTATACTAACTACAGCTGATGATTTGGTAGAACCAAAGGATTCAATAGTCCCCGACGAACCTCAGCCTCTCCGCCGATCTAGCAGGGTTCCTCATCCGCCTGAGAGATATTTCGGTTTCTCGATGACAGTGGGAGCGAGGATTGCATCATGAGATGATGACCCAACTAGTTTCGAGCAGGCCATCAAGAGTGGGGACTCTCTAAGAATGGCTAGATACTTAGCGATCTGAGATAGAATGCATGGACACCAACAAAGTATGGACTTTGGCTGCTATATCTGAAGGGTTAAATCCCCATCAGGAGCAAGTATTGTTAGTGTATATGCCCTAGAGGCCATTACTGTATCATACTAGTTTGTATATTACTTAATGGAAGCATGGGATATTCACAGTTGTATAGACAATTTTGCTCAAAATGGTAGTATGCTACTTGTGTAGGGTTCCTAGGCACACTAATGAGGTCTCACAAGGCATCAACCATGCCAATTTCAAAGTTTACAAGTGCCGAGAAACCCTAATACGGATCGTTAACTAGAATTTTAGGCGAAACAAAAACAAGTAAACGACATTACTCTAAGTGAACGGAAATACAACCTTTGTAGATCCGGTTCTCCACCTCCATAGCTCCGTGATGAGGTCCCTCCGCTGTCCAAATCAAATCCATGACTCTAGCATCGGCTTCATCGGAGAAATGGGCGGGCATGGTCGTCGGTTCGATGCCGAAGATGATCTACGTCGAGGCATCACAAGATCAAGCTCCAACTTCACCAAGCCTTGAAAACTTGTGAAGGAAACACCCTATACTACTTGGCAAGAGGTAGAGGATGAAGAAATAGGAGGTGGGTTCACTTTAGAATTGGATTTCTCACTCATTAGCTCAAGTTGCTATTGATGGAGCAAGCTTTTCTTCTTCAAGTGAAGAAGAAGAAGAAGAAGATAATAAATATGATAAGTATTAAAAATAAAAAATAAAATGAATACTTATCATATTCAAACCATGGTCAAGTGTGGAGACTAAACTAAGGTTAGGTGAATGGTTAGGTTAGGCATGAAAACAAAAATGGAAGACTTTTTCAAAGCTTCATGAAACTTCAAAAATCAACCATTTCTTTACTTGCCTAAAAAGGAAATAAACTAAATAAATGGTTAAGAAAAGATAACAAAACCCTAACCATTCACTTAAACATGGTTTAAAGTCTTACACAAACCTAAGTAAACATGTATCATCAAACATGATACAATCAAGTGCACAAAAGTATATCACATATACAACTTGTGCAATGCAAGTGAGAAAATCCATTTAAAGTGAACCAATATTAGTTAATGCAAAGTAATATATCAAATATATAATTATGCATTAAATCATTAAATCAACGCTTGATTTAACGATCCGGTCATGTCGCACACAACCGACTAGTATACAATGTATCGTTTTATCGAATCAATCCTTGATTCGATAACTAGGTTATATCGTATACAACCATTCGACACATTCATCGCGAGAATGAAATACGGTATCACATACACGCATTATTCTCGGTCCCGCACATATCTCATATGCGCTCCTATTTCGTTTTGCTTGAGCCAGGAAACCTCTGTGTAGGACTCTAAAGACTCGTCAATACGCCGGCAGCAGGTGATGATCATATCAAGCACCCACAAGCCGCAAGTGGTCTGCTAAACGTAACGGCCACCCGGGTATTGAGCGATCAGAAGAACGACGAGCAAGCCCGCTCACACTCCTGTGAATCCAATCAGTAACACTTACCGTACAGTCCGGTCTGATCGTCTGATATGTCGCATATCTCGCCTATGGGTGGTAAACGTCAGACCCCAATAGCTCGATAAGTCGTGTCGATATGAGGTCTATAACAGTTTGAGAAACTACAGGTAACACTTACCAGTAAATCTCAGCAACCCTGGCCAGGGATTTCCGGTTATAGCCAATCGAACACAGCGCAACATCAACTCCCTATACCGGGAGAGACGAATCCCCTCCTATCGCTCATTGCCTCCATGTGATTCGGGACTGTACCCAAAAACCACCATTTTGCACGCGCTCTTGGATGTGGTAAGGTGGAAATCAAAGCACAGTGGGAACCATACAAGACTCTATGACGATCTCGGGTCAGCAGACTACTCTGTACCAGTGTCATCAGAGAACTGCCATCTGACGTAAGGTATAATACCATCTGGGAGTTCTCGGTGAGTCCGTCCAGTATACCCAGTCTCCACTGAGCACCCGTATATCATCTCTGATGTCAAACACCAATGGATATGGGATCATCCATCGCCCATCTGTATGGGTCGAGAAGGTATACGCTAGTCTACTCTGGTGTATCGATGCCCCGTCTCGATACACCCACGACTAGGGACTTTGAAGGATGTACTTATAGACTATCTGTCCCCACGAGTATGATCTGCATCATAGTCCAGGTAGTCAAGTACACATCCTAAGGGCTTTACCAACATGTAACAGAGAGACAATCAGTATACGCGTTAAGGTAAAGAGCAACCAGATAGCATACTATCATGTCGAGCAAGAGAGTCCTCCCTATATATGTCCCAGCATCCACTACAATATACATCTTATGTACAGTAATGGCCTCTAGGGCATACATATAACTAACAATCTCCCACTTGCACTAGGGCCATCTGTAGCAGTGGTTGCAGTATCTCATACTCAACCATCCCATAAAAATCTCTCTCTGGGAATAGGCCTTCGTGAGTGGATCTGCCGTGTTGTCCTCTGAGTCTACTCTCCTAACCTCGATCACCCTGGAGGTCAACCATCTCCATGATCAGGTGATACTGCCTTAGAATATGTCTGGATCACTGATGGGACGGACGTTCCTTGGCATAAGCCACAACTCCATTGTCACACAATGGTTGGAATGTAGTTCATCTCATGAACCAATATTCACCCAAACATTCTCTTTGGTAGCATCTTAAGTAGCGATGTATCCTGCCTTTATCGTCTAGTTAGCCACGGTATCTAGCTTGGAACTCTTCCAACATACCGTCCCTTTGCTGAGGGTAAAGACAATGCCTGTGACTGACATTCAGTCGTCCTTATCATCCTGGAACCCTTCCAGTGATTCTCCCCAGGATCGATTGATACCATCTCACTACAACTAGTGAGAATTCTAACATCCAATTAGATCTATCTCATAGATCCAAAACCCATGATTTAGGAGGTATCACTTTGATCCTATATGGAGAATCCTTGTGATAAGCGGAGATTGACCGGGCGTAGCATAGGAAACTCCTTTCTTATCAAGAGTATGTCATCCACGTACTCTACGAGGATCGTCACTATACTCCCTACTACCTTTTTGTTTATACAAGGTTCATCTACCATTTTGATGATGTCAAACTCTTTGACTAACACATCAAAACAGATGTTCCAACTCTGCGATGCCTGCTTTATTACATAAAACATCTTGCACAAGTTTCCGCTGCTCCCACTGTCTATGAAGCCCTCTGGCTGTGTACTTATAGACGCTCTCTTCCAAAACATCATTTAGAAAAGCAGTCATGACACCCAACCATCAGATATCGTAGTCATGGTATGTAGCCGTGGCAAGTAGGATCTGGATGGACTTAAGCATAGCCACTGAAAAAGGATTCATCATTATCTACGCCTGGTCGATGATGAAAACCTTTAACATGTCTATCTTTGAAAGTCTCAACCTTTCCAAGTACACCAAGTAATCTTCTCAAGATATACTTGCTCCTGATGGGGATTTAACCCTTCAGATATAGCAACCAAAGTCCATACTTTGTTGGTGTATAAGGATTCCATCTCAGATCACTAAGCATCCAGCCATTCTTACAGAGTCTCACTCCTGATGGCCAGGTCGAAACTAGTTGGGTCATCATCTCATGATGCAATCCTCGCTCCCACTGTCATAGAGAAACCGAAGTATCTCTCAGGCGGGTGAGGAACCCTACTAGATCGGCGGAGAGGCTGAGGTTCGTTGGTAACTATTGAATCCTTTGGTTTTATCAAATCATTTGCTGTAGTTTGTATAGCTGGAACATTTCCAGTTCTACATAACCGACCTTGCCTCGAGCTTGTCCGGATTTTGCTTTTAGACATAGCCCGGACAACCCCAAATCTTAACTAGCTTAAGACATGGGCTCTTCCCATTATCATATCACATATGAAATGGTAGGCAACTGATTTGATTTGAACCCTATTCAATAGGTATGCAGCTTCTCAAGTGCATAACTCCCAAGAAGGAAATAGGTAATTCAGTAGTACTCATCATAGAGCACACCTTATCATATAGGGTGAGATTGCTCCGCCCCGATATACCATCGTGCTATAGTGTATACGGAGGAGTAATGCTGAGAGAGAATCTCATTCTCCTTTAGAAAAGTCCAAGAACTTCGTGCTCAAGTATTCTCCTCCTTGATCTCATCAAAGGATATAATACTTATACCCGTATTGGTTCTCTACTTCTTGCTTATATTCTGTGAATATCTCAAAAGGTTCGGACTTGTGTTTCAACAGGAACATATGTCTGAATCTAAAGAGATTATCAGAGAATGTAATGAAGTACAAGGAACCGGTCTTGGCATGTGTAGACAGGGGACCTTGCATACATCAACATGTATCATCCCAAGAGTTCACTAACTCTTTCTCTGTTTCCAGTAAACGGAGCTATGGTCATCTTATCTCTGTGACATGACTGGCAAGTTTCACAAGATGTAAATTCAAACTGATTTAAATATGCATCTAAAATGTAACTTCAGCCAGTCGGATCGCATTGATATGACCTAGTCTACAATGCCTCAAGAAGGATTCGTTCATTTCTTAACTCTTCCTCTTTTATGTGTTGAATATACTAAAGAACTGTAGTTTGATTTAGAACATCAATGCTTTTAGATAACGTGCCTGAACCGATCAACTTTTGATATAGGAAATGTTCAAAACATTATCCATCAATACAAAATTTTATCATTTCTTTACTAATAAAGAAATAGATATGATTTTGTATATCAGGTTCGGTATCTAATAGCATTTGTTCAGAATCAATGTATAGGTAATACAGGGTGACAGTGACCAACAGACTTGGCTGCAACACTTGCCCCGTTTTCTGCCTCATGAAACTTATCACCCGTTCTCAGTTCTCTACCTAGCTGTAGCCCTATGTAACAGATTACATATCTGGGATCCTGATCTGGTATCATATACCTAGGACGCAGAGGATACTGAGAAACAGTTCTTTGTAACGAACACACCCGAAGATGATGCATCAGCATGCACTCTCTTCGTTTGGGCGGCACGGGAATTCTGGTAATCCCCAATTTCCTGCTCTGTCTTATAACAATTATAAGTTGGAGCGGGACCAACGTTCCCCAGCTCAGTATAACAAGCGGGTTCAGTCAATATTACGTATTATTATCTTGATTAAGGCGTGATATGGTCGCTACCTTGAGAGAGAGAGAAGAAAACACTCAGCGTGCGCTCTGGCAAGAATAGATTGGTTATTATTTTATCTAATCAGGATGGCTCCCACTGCTTTTTATCAAATCTTCCTTCAAACCCAAAAAGGAAAAACTAGCCGGGATTAATTATACACTACAAGTTCGCCAATCTTTCAGCCAGGCCAGTGTCGGTACTTTGAGGGAGGTCCCCCGTGCTTTCGCACGAACCTAATTAATGTAAACCTCGTTTTCCCAGAGGCGAAACCTCGTTAACACCTTTCTAGACACCTACTTGATCGGCTAATTGTAATGTATAAAACTCTCCCAGGAGTAACTCTTACTCGCAGCGGGTATCGGGATCCAACTATCTCATAGAAGGTATGCAATCTCATTGCAAATTTCAACACTTGAAATTCCTGATAATATTTTGCCCCAAGCGATCTATGACCTTGACTGAGTCAACAAATCATAGACCACAAGTAAAGTTCAACCCGTCATTTCTCGATTGAATTAAACCCACCCGCACGACCCTTGACTGAGTCAACAAGGCCGCACGACTACCCTAATCCAATCGCATCATATGCTTTGCAGATAAGCACTAATCAGCTACCGTACACTACGCCTTGACTGAGTCAACAAACGCAGCACGAATACTAACTAGGACTTATCTGAAATGACGGAGGGCTACGTCAGGTTTTTAAGAAAACCTTTTGCGTAATGAACTTTATATCGTTGTAGGATCGAATGAATTTTGAAATGGAGTGTTTTTGAGGCTTTTCTAGTTTTGCTAAAGGAGTCACTCCCGGTAAAGGGATCGTCGGTCCTTTCCTCGTCGAATGAGGTGCGGGATATATCATATATATCGCTGTGCAAAGCAAAACTCTTAAAAGCAATCAGAAGACAAACCGAGTGTGTAGCATCTGCCAGTTATTGCTAAAGGAGTCACTCCCGGTAAAGGGATCTCGGTCCTTTCCTCATCGAATAAGGTGCAGGATATATCACATATACCGCTGTGCAAAGCAAGAACTGTAGCTACCTGTTTTATTTTTGAAATTCGATTCTACAACATCTTAGGTTTCTTTTATTTCATTAATCACATTAATGAAGTCCCATCATTTAATTACCTAAACATCACAGATAAATACGACGTACACTTATGCCATCCGCATTCGCCTTGATGTCCCCTCGTGCACCGTTAGGTTAGGTGACTAACGACAGAGCAGGGCAGGGCTAGCGCGGGTGTAAAACATAAGTAACATTTATATAATATATCATATATACTATATGCAGTATCTATCACAGAACATCACATGATCACATCACAGATATCACAGCAGAAGAATCATATGAAATATTGGATATACTAGGACGTCCGTGTTTTCAATACGAGCCAGTATAAAACACGGATTCCACGGTCGCGATGAATAGCCAAACCCACACCCCTAGACCCTTACGAGAGCTGCAAGCAACCCTACCAATTCTGGAGTTAGGAGACCCGGACTCGACTCCTCGAGTTGGTCTCCCACTGGACTCCAGAACCCGGTTACTTGTGCTCCCCTTCTTGGGTCTATCCTAGTGCGGAAAAGTAAATAATATACAAAGGGTGACATCTTCCGCAACCTGGGAGTGCCCCAATAAAAGAATATTACATACAAGTTTTTACATGAATGAAAATGAAAAACACTCATCTCACATAAAAAACCCCGGCTATTCAAACACGACGATCCAATATAACATATCCAGCAACACATAACATCACATGTCATCAACATAAGTAAATATGCGCATCCCAATTGTTGTTGACTTATAGCAACGAAACCGGCGATATCACATATTACACTTACGGTCACAGAAAAGAAAGTGTAAAACTACAACAGTTGGAATCCGCAATCTGCATAGACATCGCATGCCTAATCAAATGAATTTCTTAGACATCACATGCCTAACAATTATAAACCCAGCATTTTAGTCTCTTTATCGAAAACTCTTTTCAATATCAAGTCGGGGAATTCAACAGGATACCCGATGTTCTGATCGAATGCTCGTCGCAAACTTTACTAGACGGCCGCACCCCCGATGCCGTCGACGAAGTGCACCAAGGCGGAACACCGCTGCCGCGAGCACCCGAACGGATGCTTTCGGCGACGGGGTTCTCCTACAGTCACTTGGTCGGGGCTATAGAGTGAGGCTGTCTATTAAGTTTACCCGGCGAGTATCCGCGTACGCTATGTGATTGCGACGGACTTTTGATCACATCAAAATTCCGTGGCAACCGATCAAGTGAGACTAAAGTGCTATGTTTATAACATTCATTCAGTTATCCCATAACTACTTGTGAGTTCCAATTATTGTATCCCATTCCAGATAAATAGAAAATGTTAAACTTTCCGATCGAACAATCGAACACCCAAGTTTTCCCGATACAGATCAACACATGAAATAAGTTTTAAAAACATTCAGTTCATGCCTCAGTACCAACGGTCCAGCCGTAGAAGGGTCAAGCCAACGCCTCACATGTGGCACGCCGTACTGCCCCAAACCCTAAGGTTCAAAGGACAGTTCAAGACGGTCACATAATCGAGTTAAGGTTTGTTGTCTTCTAGAGGGACCATCGCGTTACTTGCACTACTCAGAACGTCCTTAAACCTTGGAAAAATCCAACACTTGGAAATTTTCCGGTAGGGGAAAAAGTGGGTATTTATATCCGATCGAACTTTTTAACATATTCAAAAATTATCCGGAATCCACATAGACAAAATCTGATAATCCGATCGAATCATCGAATCCCCAAAACAACCCCAGAAAATTGAACTCTTGAATGATATTTAAAAATTCCCATAAAATCCAGCATCAGAAAAGAGGAATTACTGTGCAACAATTACAGTGAGAGTCGACCGTACGGCCGCGGAACCGCCGCATGAGCCATGCTCATGCGGCGGAACCGCGGCGGTTTAGATGAATTAGGATCTCGTTTTGCACCATAACTCTTAGATCTTCCTGCTGAATTTTTTAAGAATTTTTAATCTGGAAAAAACCCAGTTTTTGAAAAAAGTCCAGAGAGCGGGTCGGATTAGGGTTTCGGGGTTTGTTCGGATTTCAAACGTCGTCTACAGATCGCCTAAGGCTCTAGCTAGGCTCTGATACCACTGTAGGGTTCCTAGGCACACTAATGAGGTCTCACAAGGCATCAACCATGCAAATTTCAAAGTTTACAAGTGCCGAGAAACCCTAATACGGATCGTTAACTAGAATTTTAGGCGAAACAAAAACAAGTAAACGACATTACTCTAAGTGAACGGAAATACAACCTTTGTAGATCCGGTTCTCCACCTCTATAGCTCTGTGATGAGGTCCCTCCGCTGTCCAAATCAAATCCATGACTCTAGCATCGGCTTCATCGGAGAAATGGGCGGGCTTGGTCGTCGGTTCGATGCCGAAGATGATCTATGTCGAGGCATCACAAGATCAAGCTCCAACTTCACCAAGCCTTGAAAACTTGTGAAGGAAACACCCTATACTACTTGGCAAGAGGTAGAGGATAAAGAAATAGGAGGTGGGTTCACTTTAGAATTGGATTTCTCACTCATTAGCTCAAGTTGCCATTGATGGAGCAAGCTTTTCTTCTTCAAGTGAAGAAGAAGAAGAAGAAGATAATAAATATGATAAGTATTAAAAATAAAAAATAAAATGAATACTTATCATATTCAAACCATGGTCAAGTGTAGAGACTAAACTAAGGTTAGGTGAATGGTTAGGTTAGGCATGAAAACAAAAATGGAAGACTTTTTCAAAGCTTCATGAAGCTTCAAAAATCAACCATTTCTTTACTTGCCTAAAAAGGAAATAAACTAAATAAATGGTTAAGAAAAGATAACAAAACCCTAACCATTCACTTAAACATGGTTTAAAGTCTTACACAAACCTAAGTAAACATGTATCATCAAACATGATACAATCAAGTGCACAAAAGTATATCACATATACAACTTGTGCAATGCAAGTGAGAAAATCCATTTAAAGTGAACCAATATTAGTTAATGCAAAGTAATATATCAAATATATAATTATGCATTAAATCATTAAATCAACGCTTGATTTAACGATCCGGTCATGTCGCACACAACCGACTAGTATACAATGTATCGTTTTATCGAATCAATCCTTGATTCGATAACTAGGTTATATCGCATACAACCATTCGACACATTCATCGCGAGAATGAAATACGGTATCACATACACGCATTATTCTCGGTCCCGCACATATCTCATATGCGCTCCTATTTCGTTTTGCTTGAGCCAGGAAACCTCTGTGTAGGACTCTAAAGACTCGTCAATACGCCGGCAGCAGGTGATGATCATATCAAGCACCCACAAGCCGCAAGCGGTCTGCTAAACGTAACGGCTACCCGGGTATTGAGCGATCAGAAGAACGACGAGCAAGCCCGCTCACACTCCTGTAAATCCAATCAGTAACACTTACCGTACAGTCCGGTCTGATCGTCTGATATGTCGCATATCTCGCCTAGGGGTGGTAAACGTCAGACCCCAATAGCTCGATAAGTCGTGTCGATATGAGGTCTATAACAGTTCGAGAAACTACAGGTAACACTTACCAGTAAATCTCAGCAACCCTGGCTAGGGATTTCCGGTTATAGCCAATCGAACACAGCGCAACATCAACTCCCTATACCGGGAGAGACGAATCCCCTCCTATCGCTCATTGCCTCCATGTGATTCGGGACTGTACCCAAAAACCACCGTTTTGCACGCCCTCTTGGACGTGGTAAGGTGGAAATCAAAGCACAGTGGGAACCACACAAGACTCTATGACGATCTCGGGTCAACAGACTACTCTGTACCAGTGTCACCAGAGAACTGCCATCTGACATAAGGTATAATACCATCTGGGAGTTCTCGGCGAGTCCGTCCAGTGTACCCAGTCTCCACTGAGCACCCGTATATCATCTCTGTTGTCAAACACCAATGGATATGGGATCATCCATCGCCCATCTGTATGGGTCGAGAAGGTATACGCTAGTCTACTCTGGTATATCGATGCCCCGTCTCGATACACCCACGACTAGGGACTTTGAAGGATGTACTTATAGACTATCTGTCCCCACTAGTATGATCTGCATCATAGTCCAGGTAGTCAAGTACACATCCTAAGGGCTTTACCAACATGTAACAGAGAGACAATCAGTATACGCGTTAAGGTAAAGAGCAACCAGATAGCATACTATCATGTCGAGCAAGAGAGTCCTCCCTATATATGTCCCAGCATCCACTACAATATACATCCTATGTACAGTAATGGCCTTTAGGGCATACATATAACTAACAACTTGGTTTGTTTCTACTTTAATATGTGCATGTGTTTCTTTTAGCATATCGCCTATACATATTAGTGGAGCCCTTAGGATCTTTACTTGATTACCAGCGTTGTGATGGCAGTCGCACTAGTGGGGGCTGGGTAATCCACAAGCACATCCTTATACAGGTCTCTAGTCATAGGATTATCGAGACGGGGCATCGATACTCCGGAGTAGACTAGCGTATGCGCTTCTCATCCCAGCTGGGGAGATGGTCTGTCCCACAGCCATGAGTACATCGTACCGAGATAGTATGCGGGTGCTCGTTAGGTTATGAGTACACTGGACATGACTCGCTGGGAACTGTTGGTTGGTATTATACCTATCGTCAGTTATCAGTTCCCAGGTGACATGAGTACAGCTTAGTCCGTTGACTTGACACTGTCACTTCGCTTCGAGTGTGTTCCCACTGTTCTTAGATTACTACCCTACCACGGCTCAAATGAGTCATGCAAACAGGTAGTAGTTAGGTGTAGTCCCGAAGCACTTAGAGGCAGTGACGGTTAGACAGGATCCGTCTCTCCCGGTATTGGGAGTTGATATCGCGCAGTGTCTAGGAGAGCCATTACACAAAGTCCCTGGCCAGGGCAAGCGAGATTTGCTGGTAGTGTTTCTAGCAGTTTCTCAGGGTGTTCTGGGCTACACTCGGACACGACTTGTACTGCTATTTGGGGACTGACGTTTACCGCCACCTAGGCCCGACATGTGATACTCTCAGATGAACAGACCGGACTGTACGAAGATTGTCACATTTAGGCTCAGTAGGAGTTCGGATGGGTTCACCTCATCGGTCTTCTTATCGGCATCTACCTGGGGACCGTTACGTACAGCTAGTACCGTTTGAAGGCTGTGGTTAAACCCATTGCCAGCGTAGTGTCGAGTCTTTAGAGTCCCACACTGAGGGTTGTTCGCCTTTGGGCAAAACAGAGTAGAGGTCGTATGGTTTTGCGACAGGGTTCGTTCACATACGCGCACTTGTGCACGTTTGGTGTCCGGGCAGTTATTACTAGCGGGCTTTGGTTTAAGCCAGATCCTAGCATTTGTTTTGGGATTGGTTTTGTCTCATTGTATTCATGTTTCTCGGAACACGGATGCGGGTGTGTATGCACAGTTGACAGAGGTAGAGGAATCTCATTAGGGTTTTTTGACCGTTGACTTTTTCTAAACCCTAATGAGAATGAGAAATATGATTAATAATATTAATTAAGGATAATTGTGCCATGGTTAGGATTGGGTTGACTATTTGACTTGTTGACTTTGTTGACCTTGATTTTTCTTTTGCAAAAGATGCTTCTTGAAGCTTGCAATTAGCATTAAATGTGAAATGATAATGGTCAAATCAACTAACCATCACAATTTTCCTAATTATTATTATTATTCTCATATTCTCTCATATGAGAGCAAGGTTGGGATTAATTCTCTCATTCTCTCTTGCTCATTCAATCTCTTGCAAATCTCTCCCTTTTCCTCTCTCTCAAAGTTCTCTTGTTTCATGAGTTGAAAAACATGAGCTTTGTGAGATAAAACCATCAAGACAACTCTCTACTCATTCTACGTTTCTTAGTCTAGCAAGCCAACACTCTAGTTACCACTTGGTTGAGGTAGGAGCTCATGGTAGAGGCCTTCGGGTGGATCTTTCTTCGGCAAAGAGAAGACGAAGAGGAGGTGCCGTCTACACCACTCCAAGGAGCTAGCAACAAGGAGGACCACAACATGAAGAGAAGGAGTTTAAGAACTAGGTATAACCATCTAACCTAGTAGCTAGAACTTGTAGTTAGTTTGTTAGTTTTTGTTTAGCAAAGATCCTTCATGGTTAGTCTATGTTTCCTTGTGATAAAAATCCGGTTTTTACTCTTTCCGCCTCCCCGTAAGTACCGGGGTGGTTTACATAGACTTACAGTGGTATCAGAGCCTAGCTAAACAACAACTAATATGTTAGCAAAGTTGTTAGAACTTCGATCACGAAAAAATTCCCGAAAACACACCGAAACTTGTATTTTCTGTCGCTTTTTAAAACAGGCTTAAAAATATTTTCAGTGACATGAAAAATACAGGAAGGCTTCTTAGAGAAAACTGAAAAAATTTGGGCGCGTGAGTCACTCATAAGACCGCAGATCCGCGGCCGATCCAAGCGATCCGCCGCGGATCCGCGGCCGAGTCAACTCGGCCGCGCACGAAATTTCTTCTGGGGTTCTATGGGTTGGTTTTGTGTATTCTGGGAATTTTTGTTTCTGCCCAGATTTGTCAGAGTACTGGATTTTACTTGGGGTAGATTCAAATACAGTTTTTGATCGAACTTCTATAAGCTTTAGCTAATTGGATTATATCTGTAATGTGATATATGTACTGAACGTCTGCTAATCGCTATACGTCGATTAGTAGGGGTTGTACATATCTGTGATCTGTGATGTTGGTTTGTGGATATGAACTTGTTGGATCGTCGCGATGAATAGCCGGGGATGTGAGATGAGAGTTTATTTATCTTTCATTTGATGTAAATTGTAAATTGATGTAATATTATTTTGATGGTCGCACATCCATGTTGAGGTTGTAGTCGCTATTGTATATTATTTCTTTTACTGTTTTTGCCCCTAGGATAGACCCAAGGAGGGGTGCACAAACTACCGGGTACTTTGAAGTGCCGAGTGGCCTACTCACGTTGTTGAGGGGGATTGCTTCACTTCGGGTACTTGGCGGGTAGTTTGCCGCACCCGTAGGGGTCTAGGGTGGGGTTTGGCTATTCATCGCGACCGTGTAATCCGTCTTTCGTTGCAGGCTCGAACGAAACACGGATTCCTAGCATATCCAATGTGTTCATCTATGATCTGGAATGGCTATCATTGCGTCTGACGAATGTATATATCTATATATGATATCTAGGAGGCGTTGCTTATGTTTTGCATCCGCGCTAGTCCAGCCCCCGCTCTGTCGTTAGTTAAGTAACCTAACGGGTGATGACGGGGCCCAGTGGCGAATGCGGATGGCATAAGCGTACGTCATATTTTCGTTGTTTTCTTCAATGGTGGGATAAATTGATGGGACACATTATATTAATTCAAAGAAAATAAACCAAAGCTGAATCGTTGGAACAATTTCAAAACCACTCAGTTTTTTCAAAACAGAAAAACTTTTAAAAACGCGGAGCTTAAACCACTCCTTTTAAAAGCTATCAGGTTCCTTCGATTATATTAAGTTCACTACGTTCACGGTTTCGCCAAAACCATTCGTAGCCCTCCGTCATTTCAGTTAAATGTTCAGTAGTATTCAAGCTATATATTTTGACCTTCGCCAAGGCATAGTGATTGGTAGCTACTGAATATTTATCTGTAGCATAGATAGATGCGTTGGTTTGGGACAGTCGTACTACTATTTGTTAGTTATATGTATGCCCTAGAGGCCATTACTGTACATATGATGTATATTGTAGTGGATGCTAGGACGTATATAGGGAGGACTTTCTTGCTCGACATGATAGTATGCTATCTGGTTACACTTTACCTTAACGTGTACACTGACTGTCTCTCTGTTACATGTTGGTAAAGCCCTTAGGATGTGTGCTTGACTACCTGGACTGTGATGCAGATCATACTAGTGGGGACATGGTAGTCTATAAGTACATCTTTCAAAGTCCCTAGTCGTGGGTGTATCGAGACGGGGCATCGATATACCAGGGTAGACTAGCGTATACCTTCTCGACCCATACAGATGGGCGATGGATGATCCCATATCCATCGGTGTTTGACATCAGAGATGATATACGGGTGCTCAGTAGAGACTGGGTACACTGGACGGACTCGCTGAGAACTCCCAGATTGTATTATACCTCACGTCAGATGGCAGTTCTCTGGTGACACTGGTACAGAGTAGTCTGTTGACCCGAGATCGTCATAGAGTCTTGTGTGGTTCCCACTGTGCTTTGATTTCCATCTTACCACGTCCAAGAGGGCGTGCAAAACGGTGGTTTTTGGGTACAGTCTCGAGTCACATGGAGGCAATGAGCGATAGGAGGGGATTCGTCTCTCCCGGTATAGGGGGTTGATGTTGCGCTGTGTTCGATTGGCTATAACAGGAAATCCCTGGCCAGGGTTGCTGAGATTTACTGGTAAGTGTTACCAGTAGTTTCTCGAATTGTTATAGACCTCATATCGACACGACTTATCGAGCTATTGGGGTCTGACGTTTACCACCCCTAGGCGAGATATGCGAAATATCAGACGATCAGACCGGACTGTACGGTAGTGTTACTGGTCGGATTCACTGGAGTGTGAGCGGGCTTGCTCGTCGATCTTCAGATCGCTCAATACCCGGGTGGCCGTTACGTTTAGCAGACCGCTTGCGGCTTGTGGGTGTTTGATATGATCATCATCTGCTGCCGGCGTATTGACGAGTCTTTAGAGTCCTACACAGAGGTTTCCTGGCTCAAGCGAAACGAAATAGGAGCGCGTATGAGATATGTGCGGGACCGAGAATGATGCGTGTATGTGATACCGTATTTCATTCTCGCGATGTGACATTGATCGGTTATATGCGATATAGCCGGGTTATCGGATCAAGTGTTGATTCGATAAGTTGTTACTGATGATACTAGTCGGTTATATGCGATATGACCGGATCGTTAAATCAAGTGTTGATTTAATGATTTAATGAATAATTATATATTTGATATATTACTTTGCGTTAACTAGTATTGGTTCACTTTAAATGGATTTTCTCACTCGGATTGTACACATTGTATATGTGATATACTTTTGTGCACTTCATTGTATCATGTTTGATGATACATGTTATGCTAGGGTTTTTGTATAAAGATCAAACCATGGTTAGGGTTTTGTTTTATTCACTTATTTATTTATCCATTTCTTTTGGAAAATAAATGGAAAGGAGAAAAGAATGGTGGCTTAATTTGGAGTTTAGTTGAAGCTTCATGAAACTTTGATCAAGTCAACCATTCTTATCTCATCCTTAACCCTAACCATTCCCACTAACCATGATTCATTCTCTACACTTGACTAGAGTTAATATTATGATAAGTATTGTTATTCTTTTCTTTTTTGAATAATCTTATCACAATATTCTTCTTCTTCTTCATCTTCTTTCATGAAGAAAAAGCTTTCTTCATCAATGGTGATTGATGATAAAGAGTGAGAAATCCAATTCTAAATTGAACCCACTTCCTATTTCTTCATCCTCTACCTCTTGCCAAGTAGTAGAGTGTGTTTACTTCACAAGTTTCATGACTTGGTGAAGTTGTGAGCTTGATCTAGCGATGCCTCGACGTAGATCATCTTCGGCATGGACATCGACGACCTAGCTCGTTTTTTTTCTCCGACGAAGCCGACTCTACAGCCCGGATTCCTTTTGGACAGCGGAGACGACTTCGTTGCGGAGCTATGGAGGTGGAGCACCGGATCTACAAAGGTTGTATTTCCGATATCCCTTAGTTAATTGTTAACTAGTTCACTTTTTCGCCTAGTTTTCTAGCAAACGATCCGTAGTCGGGTCTCTCGGCACCCATAAATTTTTATATTGGCATGTTCGATGCCTTGTGAGACCTCACTAGGGTGCCTAGGACCCTACAGTGGTATCAGAGCCTAGCTAGTGCCTTAGGCGAAGTCCAGACGAAGTTTGAAACCCGAACGAACCCGAAACCCCAACTCAAATGTGCTCTATGTACTTTTTCTAAAAACATGGATTTTTCAGTATTAAAAATATGTAGAAATATCAGCAGGAAAATATAAGAGTAACTGTGCAATTCGTAACCCTAATTCCATTAAAGCACCGCGCTTCCGCGGCACGAGCTTGTCTCGTGCGGCGGAACCGCGGCCTGTTTGTCGTTTTGTGGGGTGATGTTTGCACAGTAACTCCTATTTAACAGTGCTGGTTTTCCTGGGTATTTTTAATATTTATTCAAGTGTTGAATAATCTGGGATGTTTTGGAGCTTCGATGATTCGATCGGGTTTATCAAATTTTGTCTGTTTGGCTTTCCGGATAAATTCTTGAATATGTTAAAAAGTTCGACCGGATATAAATACCCAATTTTTCCCCTGTCGGGAAATTTCCAAGTGTTGGATTTTTCCGTAGTTTAACGATGTTCTAAGTAGTGCAAGTAACGCGATGGTCCCTCTAGAAGACAACAAACCTTAACTCGATTATGTGACCGTCTTGAACTGCCCTTTGAACCTTCGGGTTTGGGGCAGTACGGCGTGCCACATGTGAGGCGTTGGCTTGACCCTTCTACGGCTGGACCGTTGGTACTGAGGCACGAACTGAATGTTTTTAGACTTATTTCATGTGTTGATCTGTATCGGGAAAACTTGGGTATTCGATTGTTCGATCGAAAAGTTTAACATTTTCTGTTTATCTGGAATGTGATACAATAATTGGAATTCACAAAGAGTTATGAGATAACTGAATGAATGTTATAAACATAGCAATTTAGTCTCACTTGATCGGTTGCCACGGAATTTTGATGTGATCAAAAGTCCGTCGCAATCACGTAGCGTACGCGGATACTCGCCGGGTAAACTTAATAGACAGCCTCACTCCATAGCCCCGACCAAGTGACTGTAGGAGAACCCCGTCGCCGAAAGCATCCGTTCGGGTGCTCGCGGTAGCGGTGTTCCGCCTGGGTGCACTTCGTCGATGGTATCAGGGGTGCGGCCGCCTACTAAAGTTTGCGACGAGCATTCGATCAGGATGTCGGGAATCTTGTTGAATTGCCCGACTTAATGTTGAAAAGAGTTTTCGATTTTGAGACTAAAATGCGGGGTTTATAATTGTTAGGCATGCGATGTCTAAGTAATTCATTTGGTCAGGCATGCGATGTCTGAAAAGATTGCGGATTCCAACTGTTGTAGTTTTGCACTTTCTTTTCTGTGACCGTAAGTGTAATATGTGATATCGCCGGTTTCGTTGCTATATGTCAACGACAATTGGGATGCGCATATTTACTTACGTTGATGACATGTGATGTTATGTGTTGCTGGATATGTTATATTGGATCGTCGTGTTTGAATAGCCGGGGGTTTTTATGTGAGATGAGTGTTTTTCATTTTCATTCATGTAAAAGCTTGTATGTAATATTCTTTTATTGGGGCACTTCCAGGTTGCGGAAGTTGTCACCTTTTGTATATTATTTACTTTTCCGCACTAGGATAGACCCAAGGAGGAGGGCACAAGTAACCGGGTTCTGGAGTCCAGTGGGAGACCAACTCGAGGAGTCGAGTCCGGGTCTCCTAACTCCAGAATTGGTGGGGTTGCTTGCCGCTCTCGTAGGGGTCTAGGGGTGTGGGTTTGGCTATTCATCACGACCGTGGAATTCGTGTTTTATACTGGCTCGTATTGAAAACACGGACGTCCTAGTATATCCAATATTTCATATGATTCTTCTGCTGCGATATCTGTGTTGTGATCATGTGATGTTCTGTGATAGATACAGTATATAGTATATATGATATATTATATAGACGTTACTTATGTTTTACACCCGTGCTAGCCCTGCCCTGCTCTGCCGTTAGTTACCTAACCTAACGGTGCACGAGGGGACATCGAGGCGAATGCGGATGGCATAAGTGTACGTCGTATTTATCTGTGATGATTAGGTACTTAATGTAAGTCCACGTTGCCCACCCCGGTGCTTACGTGGAGGCGGAAAACATAATAAAAATTGGATTTTTATCAACTATAGGCAACATGGACTAAGCTTTAAGGATCTTTGCTAAACATAAACTTGCTAAAGCTAACTACAAAGTAGCTAAGTGATGGAAAGGTTATACCTTAAGCTCAAAGTCATTCTCTCCTTGCTCCTTGGAATGGTAGAAAGAGGTCACCTTGCTTGTCTTCTCCCGTCAAAGAAGGATCCACCCGAAAGCCTCGACCTTTAGCTTCAACTCCAAGCTAGGAGTAACTAGAGTGCAAGAAATGCTAAGACTTGAACCCTAGAAGAGAGTAGAGAAGATCAAGTGAAGGTTTTTCTCAAGCTTTTTGTTTCTCAACACATGAGAGGGAGAGAGCTTGAGGGAGAGGATGAACAAGAGGGAGAAATGATATGAGAGAATGAATTATTAGTGAGCCATTCTCACTAATATGTGTGCATTATTTTAATTCAATAATTAGCTTGAAAATTGTCATGGTAAATCATGACATGACCATTATCATTTCAATTTTGCAAAGATCAAAGAGCATCTTCCAAAAGAAATGATGATGGTCAAAGTGTCAACCTTGGTCAACAAGTCAATGAAGTCAAATTGTCAACAACAACAACCATGCACAACTATTAAGCTAATTATCAATTAACTATAATACACACAAAAGCAATAGGGTTAATAAAATGACAATAGCCATTAACCCTAAACAAGGTCCTCTCCCCCAATCTCAAGCAACTGTGCATACGCACCCGCATTCATGATCCGAGGAACACGAATACACTGAGAAAAACCAATCTCAAATCATATACTAGGATCCGGCTTAAACCAAAGCCCGCTAGTATAAACTGTCCGGACAGCAAACGTGCACAAGTGCGCGGATGCGAACGAACCCTGTCGCAAAACCATGCGACCTCTACTCATTTTGCCTAAAGGCGAATAGCTCTCTGTGTGGGACTCTAAAGACTCGACACTACGCTGGCAGTGGGTTTAACCACAGACCGCAAGCGGCACTAGCTGTACGTAACGGTCCCCAGGTAGATGTCGATAAGAAGACTGACGAGGTGAACCCCATCTGCACTCCTACTGAGCCTGTATGTGACAGTCTCCGTACAGTCCGGTCTGTTCGTCTGATACATCGCATGGCGGGCCTAGGGGGGCGGTGAACGTCAGTCCCCTAATAGCGGTACAAGTCGTGTCGGAGTGTAGCCCAGAACACCCTGAGATAACACTGGAAACCTACCAGTATATCTCGCTTGCCCTGGCCAGGGACTACTCGTGTAATGGCTCTCCTGGACACAGCGCGATGTCAACCCCAATACCGGGAGAGACTAATCCTGTCTAACCGTCACTGCCTCCAAGTGCTTCGGGACTGCACCCAAAAACTATCTGTTTGCACGACTCCTTTGAGCCGTGGTAAGGTAGTAATCAAAGTGCAGTGGGAACACACTCGAGGTGAAGTGGCAGTGTCAAGTCAACGGACTAAGCTGTACTCATGTCACCTGGGAACTGATAACTGACGATAGGTATATTACCAACCAACAGTTCCCGACGAGTCCTGTCCAGTGTACTCGTAACCTAACGAGCACCCGCATACTATCCCAAGTACGACGTACTAACGGCTGTGGGACAGACCGTCTCCCACACTGGGATGAGAAGCGCATACGCTAGTCTACTCCGGAGTATCGATGCCCTGTCTCGATGGTCCAACGACCAGGGACCAGTATAAGGATGTGCTTATAGATTACCCAGCTCCCACGAGTGTGAGCGCCATCACAACGCTGGTAATCAAGCAAAGATCCTAAGGGCTCTACTAATATGTATACCAGCAATATGCTAAAAGAAACACATGCACATATTAAAGCAGAGACAAACCAAGTAGCATACTACCATTTCGAGCAAGATTGTATATACAACTGTGAATATCCCAAGCTTCCATTAAGTAATATACAAACTAGTATGATACAGTAATGGCCTCTAGGGCATATACACTAACAATCTCCCACTTGCACTAAGGCCATGTACTGGCGTATCGAAGACCTATCATCTCGATCAGCCGCTCGAACTGAGTCTGGGGCAAGGCCTTGGTGAATGGATCTGCTGTGTTATCCTCTGATGCAACTCTCCGGACCTCGATCTCCTGGCGATCCACGATCTCCCTGATCAGGTGATACCGCCTTAAGATGTGTCTGGATTTCTGATGGGACCTGGGTTCCTTCGCTAAAGCTATAGCCCCGTTGTTGTCGCAATACAGAGGTATTGGGTCAACAATGGACGGAACCACCTGAAGTTCTTTCAAGAACTTCCTCATCCAGACAGCTTCTTTTGCGGCATCAGATGCAGCGATGTATTCTGCTTCCATAGTCGAGTCAGCAACGGTTTCCTGTTTGGAGCTCTTCCAACACAACGCCCCTCCATTGAGGGTAAAGACAAAACCTGACATGGACTTAGAATCATCCTTGTCACTCTGGAAGCTGGAGTCAGCAAAGGCCACAATCTGCAGGTCTTTTCCGCCATACACCAAGAACATCTCCTTAGTCCTTCTCAGGTACTTGAGAATGTTCTTTACTGCTATCCAATGTTTCTCCCCAGGGTTTGACTGATACCTGCTTACCACACTCAGTGCATAAGCCACATCCGGTCTGGTACACAACATCGCATACATTATAGAGCCTACCGCAGAAGCGTAGGGTATAATAGACATGCGATCCCTCTCCAAATCAGTCTTGGGAGACATCTCTTTGGAGAGGGTGATCCCGTGACAAGCCGGTAGATTACCGCGCTTGGAATCTTCCATACTGAATCTCTTCAGTATGGTGTCGATGTACCTGGACTGCGAGAGTCCTAATATCCTCTTGGATCTGTCACGGTAGATCCGGATACCCAGAATGTATGAGGCATCACCCAGGTCTTTCATGGAGAACCTGTGTGACAAGAACCCCTTGACAGATTGTAGCATAGGAATGTCATTTCCTATTAAGAGAATGTCATCCACGTATAAAACGAGGAATACTACAGTTCTCGCTACAAATCTACAATAGATGCATGGTTCATCTGGATTTTTGATAAAGCCAAATTCTTTGACCGTCTCATCAAAACAGATGTTCCAACTCCGCGATGCCTGCTTGAGTCCATAAATGGACTTGAGCAACTTGCACACCTTTCCGCTGCTCCCACCCTGAATGAAACCCTCTGGCTGGTCCATATAGATACACTCCTCTAAATGACCATTTAGAAAAGCTGTCTTTACGTCCATCTGCCAAATTTCATAATCGTGGAAAGCAGCGATGGCAAGAAGGATCCGAATGGATTTCAGCATAGCTACTGGAGAAAAGGTTTCGTCATAGTCCAAACCAGGTCGCTGACGAAAACCCTTTGCTACTAGTCTAGCTTTATAGGTCTCAACCTGTCCATCTACACCAATCTTCCTTTTGAAGATCCACTTGCATCCTACGGGTTTTACCCCGTCTGGAGCAATGTCCAACGTCCATACTTTGTTGGTGTACATGGACTCCATCTCGGTCCGCATTGCATCCAGCCATTTTACCGAGTCGACGCTCTGAATGGCCTGCTGGAAGCTAGTAGGCTCATCACAATCTATGATGCAGTCCTCTCTATCCCCGTCAATGAGAAAACCGTAGTACCTCTCAGGCGGATGAGACTGCCTACTACTCCTGCGGAGTGGCGTAGGAATGTCCTGTTCTTTTGAACCTTCTGGTTCCACTAAGCTTTCAGTAATAGTTTGTGGTTCTGGAATTTCTTCCAGTTCTATTGCGCTCCCACTTATTTCTTTTTCTAAAAACTGATGTTCCAGAAAATGGGCATTACGAGAAACAAGGACTTTTTGTTCCTCTGCGTAATAGAAAAGATACCCCCTGGAGTTCTTTGGGTATCCCACAAACTTGCACAGTACTGAGCGTGTCTCGAGCTTGTCCGTATGCTGCTTTTTGACATAAGCTGGACATCCCCAAATCTTCAAGTATTGAAGATAGGGTTTCTTCCCACTCCATAACTCATATGGTGTGGTAGGCACAGTCTTAGTGGGAACACGGTTCAAAAGATATGCAGCTGTTTCTAGCGCATATCCCCAGAATGATCGCGGTAACTCAGCGTTACTCATCATGGACCGTACCATATCCAATAGGGTTCGGTTCCGTCTCTCCGATACACCGTTATGTTGCGGAGTGTATGGAGGAGTAAGCTGAGAGAGAATTCCATTCTCTTTTAAGTAATTCAGGAATTCGGCACTTAAGTATTCTCCTCCTCGATCCGATCTTAGGATCTTGATACTTTTGCCTGTTTGTTTTTCTACTTCATTCTTATATTCCTGGAACTTATCAAAAGCTTCGGATTTATGCTTCATTAAGAAAACATGTCCGAATCTTGAGAAATCATCCGTAAAAGTTATGAAGTAAGAAAAACCGCTTCGCGCATGTGTAGACATTGGACCGCACACGTCGCTGTGTACGAGTCCCAAGAGCTCGCTCGCTCTTTCTCCGTGTCCAGAAAACGGAGCCTTTGTCATCTTTCCTTTGAGACAGGATTGACAAGTTGCATACGATTGATATTCGAACGGATCTAAATATCCTTCAGTATGTAACTTAGTCAATCTTCTCTCATTGATGTGACCCAGTCTACAATGCCATAAGAAAGTTTTATTAATTTCTGGAGACTTTCTTTTGTGTGTATTCTGGATATTGAAAACCTGTGGTTGGTTTAAAACGTATATGCCGTTGTTCAATGTACCTGACCCAATCAAAACTTGATTAAGGTGAACGTTCACTACATTACTTACAAATGCAAATTCATAACCTTCTTTAGATAATAAAGATACAGAAATGATATTACAGGTTGCATTTGGTACATAATAACAACTACGCAAAACCAAAAAGTGTCCATCTGATAATCCCAGGTGATAGTCCCCCACGGCTTCAGCATCCATGCTAGCACCATTCGCAACTCTGAGGGTCATGTCACCTGCCTTCAAAACTCTACGCTTTCTCAACGCCTGCAAAGAATTACAGATATGAGATCCTGATCCGGTATCCAATACCCAGGATGTAGAGTTTATTGATAGACAGTTTTCAATAACATACACACCTGAAGCTGAAGCTGCAACTCGCTTCAAATCCTGTGTTCTGGCTTTCCAAGCCTTGCAATCTTGTTTCCAGTGACCACTTTTGTGACAATAGAAGCATTCTTCCTTCCCCACCAGCTTCCCCGCTACCTTTGTTGCTTTACCCTTTCCCTTCGTATCCACTTTACCGACACCGCCTCTTGGTTTGGCGGGGGCTTTCTTCTTCTTGCCCTTGGCTTTCGCCCTGGGCCTAGAAGAGGAAGATCCTCCTACAAACAAAGTGGATGTCTCCCTACCCTTCTGTAGGGTGCCCTCAGCAGTCCTCAACATGTTCAGAAGTTCGGCAAGTTCAACCTCCTTTCCTTGCATGTTGAAGTTAAGAATGAACTGGGCGTAAGTGGAAGGAAGGGACTGGAGAATCAAATCAGTATAGAGTTCATTCTCCAACGTGGTCCCAAGGTCCGCGAGCTCCTCTATGTAGCCGATCATCTTAAGCACGTGGTCCGCTACCGATGATCCGACGGCCAACCTTGCCGAAAAAAGCTTCTTCGACACTTCGTATCTTGCGATACGAGACTGCTCTCCATACAGTTCTTTTGTATGGAGAAATATGGACTCTAGGTCCATATTCTCGTGCCTCCTCTGATGGTCGTTGTCCATCGAGGCTAGTACGAGGCATTTGGCCCTCGCGCAATCTATCTCCCATGTCTTACGGATTTCTACATCCGCGACGCTGGAGGTGGGACCTGGGACAGGGGGAGCTTTGGTGGTAAGTATATACCCCAGCTTGTCATAAGTGATAGCCATCTTGACATTCCTGAGCCAATCTTTGTAGTTTGGCCCTGTCAATATATTTTTATCTAATAGTAACTTAAGTCCGGTCATCTTGAATGGTCGCTGCAATTAGGAGAGAGAAAAGAAACACTTTAGCATGATGCTCTTGCAAGTTTAGAGTGGTTTTTAGTTTGTCTAAACTGGATGGCTCCCACTGTCTCTCGAATCCCTTCTCAAACCGTAAAGAAAGGATTAGCCGGGATCATTCTCACCGTACAATACTTGCTTAACCGTTCAGCCAGGCCAGTGTCGGTACTTCGAGGGAGGTTTTCCAACGCTTTCGCGAAGTTCCTTAATTAAGTAACCTCTTTTCCCTGTGGGCGTAGCACCGCTAACACCTTTCTAGGCACCTACTAGGTTTATAACATTGATCGTTAAGTGAGAGTTTTCCCGAGGAGTAGCATATAATCACAGTAGGATCGGGATCCAAATATCATCGCGTGATAAAACCGAAGGAATCCTACCAGAATTATCACACTCCAAATGGTATGCAACGCTAGCAAGTTTCAGTACTTATGAAACTCCCGATGTGGATTTTTGCCCCATGCTCTTATGACCTTGGCGTGAGGTCAAAATGTCATAAGTCACATGTCAAGTTCTTCCCATCATTATCCTGGTTAATTTGAACCCACCCGTACCCACCCTTGACGTAGGCCAAAACGGCAGTACGACTGTCTCAAATCAACGCATTCTATTTATGCAACGGATAAATATCCGGTAGCTACCAATCACTATGCCTTGGCGTGAGGTCAAAATACATAGCTTGAATACTGCCGAATATTTATCCGAAATGATGGAGGGCTACGGATGGTTTTGGCGAAACCGTGAACGTAGTGAACCTGATATAATCGATGGAACGAGATAGCTTTTAAAAGGAGTGGTTCAAGCTCCGCGTTTAAAAGTTTAGTTTTGAAAAGAACCGAGCGGTTTTCAAAATGTTCCAATCGACTTTTACTTGGTTTATTTCTTGCATTAGTTCTTTTAATGCGTCCCATCATTTAATCCTACCATTGCAGAAAACAACCAAAATATGACGTACGCTTATGCCATTCGCATTCGCCACGGGGCCCCGTCATCACCCGTTAGGTTACTTAACTAACGACAGAGCGGGGGCTGGGCTAGCGCGGCTGTAAAACATAAGCAACGCCTAAATATTTATTATATATAAATATATAGCAATGATAGACATTACAGATCACAGATGAATACATTGGATATACTAGGAATCCGCAATGCGTTCGAGCCTGCAACGTAAAGCGGATTACACGGTCGCGGTGAATAGCCAATACCCCACCCAAGACCCCTACGGGTGCGGCAAACTACCCGCCAAGCACCCGAAGCGAAGCAACCTCCCTCACCACCGTGAGTAGGCCACTCGGCACTTGGAGATACCCGTTAGTTTGTGCACCCCCTCCATGGGTCTATCCTAGGAGCAAAAACAGTAAAAAGAATTATACAATGACGGCTACAACCCCGACCCGGTTGTGCGGCCATACAAATAATATTATTACATCAATTTACATGTTACAAATGAATGAAAGAAAAATAACGCTCATCTCACATCCACCCCGGCTATTCACCCGCGACAATCCAATCCATTCATATCCACAAACCAATAACAATCACAGATCACAGAGATGTATAACCCCGACTAATCGACTTATAGCGATTGGCCGACGTTCAATACATACATGCATCACAGATATAACCGATATAGTTAAAGTGTAGTGAAGTTCCGAAAAATACGGATTTATAGGCCCCTAAAAGAAAATTTTAGTTCTGGAAAATCTGGGCGCATATAACATATCCTAAAAATCCCAAAATCAACACAGAAACACACTGCACCAAAATCGAGGCAGAGAAGAGACTAGACGGCCGCGGATGCGCGGCGCAATAGCTTCCTAGCGCCGCGGATCCGCGCCCATTTGGTCGACTCTCTGTCTCGTTTTTGGTGGTGTTCTTAACAAAACCCTGAGATAATTTTTGGTGTATAACAAATTTTATTTTGACCAGAAAAAAATTTAACAGAAACTTAGGGTTTTGCGAGTTTGGTTTTTCGATTTTCCGGTTTCGAAACTTCGTTACACTTAACTACTTAGCTAGTTTAGGTTTAGTTAGGCTTTGATACCACTGTAAGTCCACGTTGCCCACCCCGGTGCTTACGGGGAGGCGAAAAACATAATAAAAATTGGATTTTTATCAACTATAGGCAACATGGACTAAGCTTTAAGGATCTTTGCTAAACATAAACTTGCTAAAGCTAACTACAAAGTAGCTAAGTGATGGAAAGGTTATACCTTGAGCTCAAAGTCCTTCTCTCCTTGCTCCTTGGAATGGTAGAAAGAGGTCACCTTGCTTGTCTTCTCCCGTCAAAGAAGGATCCACCCGAAAGCCTCGACCTTTAGCTTCAACTCCAAGCTAGGAGTAACTAGAGTGCAAGAAATGCTAAGACTTGAACCCTAGAAGAGAGTAGAGAAGATCAAGTGAAGGTTTTTCTCAAGCTTTTTGTTTCTCAACACATGAGAGGGAGAGAGCTTGAGGGAGAGGATGAACAAGAGAGAGAAATGATATGAGAGAATGAATTATTAGTGAGCCATTCTCACTAATATGTGTGCATTATTTTAATTCAATAATTAGCTTGAAAATTGTCATGGTAAATCATGACATGACCATTATCATTTCAATTTTGCAAAGATCAAAGAGCATCTTCCAAAAGAAATGATGATGGTCAAAGTGTCAACCTTGGTCAACAAGTCAATGAAGTCAAATTGTCAACAACAACAACCATGCACAACTATTAAGCTAATTATCAATTAACTATAATACACACAAAAGCAATAGGGTTAATAAAATGACAATAGCCATTAACCCTAAACAAGGTCCTCTCCCCCAATCTCAAGCAACTGTGCATACGCACCCGCATTCGTGATCCGAGGAACACGAATACACTGAGAAAAACCAATCTCAAATCATATACTAGGATCCGGCTTAAACCAAAGCCCGCTAGTATAAACTGTCCGGACAGCAAACGTGCACAAGTGCGCGGATGCGAACGAACCCTGTCGCAAAACCATGCGACCTCTACTCATTTTGCCTAAAGGCGAATAGCTCTCTGTGTGGGACTCTAAAGACTCGACACTACGCTGGCAGTGGGTTTAACCACAGACCGCAAGCGGCACTAGCTGTACGTAACGGTCCCCAGGTAGATGTCGATAAGAAGACTGACGAGGTGAACCCCATCTGCACTCCTACTGAGCCTGTATGTGACAGTCTCCGTACAGTCCGGTCTGTTCGTCTGATACATCGCATGGCGGGCCTAGGGGGGCGGTGAACGTCAGTCCCCTAATAGCGGTACAAGTCGTGTCGGAGTGTAGCCCAGAACACCCTGAGATAACGCTGGAAACCTACCAGTATATCTCGCTTGCCCTGGCCAGGGACTACTCGTGTAATGGCTCTCCTGGACACAGCGCGATGTCAACCCTAATACCGGGAGAGACGAATCCTGTCTAACCGTCACTGCCTCCAAGTGCTTCGGGACTGCACCCAAAAACTATCTGTTTGCACGACTCCTTTGAGCCGTGGTAAGGTAGTAATCAAAGTGCAGTGGGAACACACTCGAGGCGAAGTGGCAGTGTCAAGTCAACGGACTAAGCTGTACTCATGTCACCTGGGAACTGATAACTGACGATAGGTATATTACCAACCAACAGTTCCCGACGAGTCCTGTCCAGTGTACTCGTAACCTAATGAGCACCCGCATACTATCCCAAGTACGACGTACTAACGGCTGTGGGACAGACCGTCTCCCACACTGGGATGAGAAGCGCATACGCTAGTCTACTCCGGAGTATCGATGCCCTGTCTCGATGGTCCAACGACCAGGGACCTGTATAAGGATGTGCTTATAGATTACCCAGCTCCCACGAGTGCGAGCGCCATCACAACGCTGGTAATCAAGCAAAGATCCTAAGGGCTCTACTAATATGTATACCAGCAATATGCTAAAAGAAACACATGCACATATTAAAGCAGAGACAAACCAAGTAGCATACTACCATTTCGAGCAAGATTGTATATACAACTGTGAATATCCCAAGCTTCCATTAAGTAATATACAAACTAGTATGATACAGTAATGGCCTCTAGGGCATATACACTAACACTTAAATGATGGGACTTCATTAATGTGATTAATGAAATAAAAGAAACCTAAGATGTTGTAGAATCGAATTTCAAAATAAAACAGGTAGCTACAGTTCTTGCTTTGCACAGCGGTATATATGATATATCCTGCACCTTATTCGATAAGGAAAGGACCGAGATCCCTTCACCGGGAGTGACTCCTTTAGCAATAACTGGCAGATGCTACACACTCGGTTTGTCTTTTGATTGCTTTTAAGTGTTTTTGTTTTGCACAGTGATATATATGATATATCCCGCACCTCATTCGACGAGGAAAGGACCGACGATCCCTTCACCGGGAGTGACTCCTTTAGCAAAACTAGAAAAGCCTCAAAAGCACTCTATTTTTAAAATCATTTGATTCTACAACGATATCAAGTTCATTACGCAATAGGTTTTCAAAAAAACCTGTCGTAGCCCTCCGTCATTTCAGATAAATCCTGTTTAGTATTCGTGCTGCGTTTGTTTACCTTTTCAAGGCGCAGTGTGCGGTAGCTAACCAGTATTTATCTGCTTATGCATATGATGCAGATTGGGTTAGGGTAGTCGTGCGGCCTTGTTGACCTTGTCAAGGGTCGTGCGGGTGGGTTTGATTCAATCAAGAAATGACGGGTTGAACTTGACTTGCGGTCTATGGTTTGTTGACCTTGTCAAGGTCATAGATCGTTCGGGGCAAAATATTATCGGGAATTTCAAGTGTTGAAATTTGCAATGAGATTGCATACCTTCTATGAAATAGTTGGATCCCGATACCCGCTGCGAGTAAGAGTTACTCCTGGGAGAGTTTTATACATTACAATTAGCCGATCAAGTAGGTGTCTAGAAAGGTGTTAACGGTGTTACGCCTCTGGGAAAACGAGGTTTACATTAATTAGGTTCGTGCGAAAGCACGGGGGACCTCCCTCAAAGTACCGACACTGGCCTGGCTGAAAGATTGGCGAACTTGTAGTGTGTAATTAATCCCGGCTAGTCTTTCCTTTTTGGGTTTGAAGGAAGATTTGATAAAAAGCAGTGGGAGCCATCCTGATTAGATAAAATAAAAACCAATCTATTCTTGCAAGAGCGCACGCTGAGTGTTTTCTTCTCTCTCTCTCCTGGTAGCGACCATATCACGCCTTAATCAAGATAATAAAACGGATTATTGACCGAACCCGCTTGTTATTCTGAGCTGGGGAACGTTGGTCCCGCTCCAACTTATAAATGTTATAAGACAGAGCAGGAAATTGGGGAATACCAGATTTCCCGTGCCGCCCAAACGAAGAGAGTGCATGCTGATGCATCATCTTCGGGTGTGTTCATTACAGAGAACTGTTTCTCAGTATCCTTTACGTCCTGGGTATGTGATACCAGATCAGGATCCCAGATATGTAATCAGTTACATAGGGCTACAGAAAGGTAGAGAACTGAGAACGGGTGATAAGTTTCATGAGGCAGAAAACGGGGCAAGTGTTGCAGCCAAGTCTGTTGGTCACTGTCACCCTGTATTACCAGAATACATTGATTCTGAACGAATGTTATTAGATACCGAACCTGATATACAAAATCATATCAGTCTCTTTATTAGTAAAGAAATGATAAAATTTTGTATAGTTGGATAATGTTTTGAACATTTCCTATATCAAAAGTTGATCGGTTCAGGCATGTTATCTAAAAGCATTAATGTTCTAAATCAAACCACAGTTCTTAGTATATGGAACACACATAAGAGGAAGAGTTCAGAAATGAACGAATTCTTCTTGAGGTATTGTAGACTAGGTCAGATCAATGTGACCCGACTGACTAGAGTTACATAAAGATGCATATTTAAATTAGTTTGAATTTACATCTTGTGAAACTCGCCAGTCATGTCACAAAGATAAGATGACCATAGCCCTGTTTATTGGAAACAGAGAAAGTGTTAGTGTACTCTTGGGATGATACATGTTGATGTATGTAGGTCCCCTGTCTACACATGCCAAGACCGGTTCTTTGTACTTCATTACATTCTCTGATAATCTCTCGAGATTCAGATCTATGTTCCTGTTGAAACACAAGTCCGAACCTTTTGAGATATTCACAGAATATAAGTTAGAAGTAGAGAACCAATACGGGTATAAGTATTATGTCCTTTGATGAGATCAAGGAGGAGAATACTTGAGCACGGAATTCCTGGACTATTCTAAAGGAGAATGAGATTCTCTCTCAGCATTACTCCTCCGTATACACCATGGCACGATGGTATATCGGGGCGGAGCAATCACACCCTATCTGATATGGTGTGCTCTATGATGAGTGTTACTGAGTCACCTATTTCCTTTTGGGAGTTATGCACTTGAGAAGCTGCATACCTATTGAATAGGGTTCGAATCAAATCAATGCCTACCACTTCATATGTGATATGGAAAGGGAAGAGCCCATGTCTTAAGTTAGTTAAGATTTGGGGTTGTCCGGCCTATGTCTAAAAGCAAAATCCGGACAAACTCGAGGCAAGGTTAGTTATGTAGAACTGGAAAGGTTCCAGCTATACAAACTGCAGCTGATGATTTGAGAGAACCAAAGGATTCAATAGTTACCAATGAACCTCAGCCTCTCCGCCGATCTAGTAGGGTTCCTCACCCACCTGAGAGATACTTCGTTTTCTCTATGACAGTGGGAGCGAGGATTGCATCATGAGATGATGACCAAACTAGCTTCGAGCAGGCCATCGAGAGTAAGACTCTGTAAGAATGGCTGGATGTTTAGCGATCTGAGATGGAATCCTTATACACCAACAAAGTATGGACTTTGGTTGCTATATCTGAAGGGTTAAATCCCCATCAGGAGCAAGTATATCTTGAGAAGATTACTTGGTGTACATGGAAAAGTTGAGACTTTCAAAGCTAGACTTGTTAAGGGTTTTCGTCATCGACCAGGCGTGGATAATGATGAAACCTTTTCCAGTGGCTATGCTTAAGTCCATTCAGATCCTACTTACCACAGCTACATACCATGACTACGATATCTGGTAGTTGGGTGTCATGACTGCTTTTATAAATGATATTTTGGAAGAGAGCGTCTATAAGTACACAGCCAGAGGGCCTCGTAGACAGTGGGAGCAGCGGAAACGTGTGCAAGATGCTTTATAGGATAAAGCAGGCATCGCGGAGTTGGAACATCTGTTTTGATGGATTAATCAAAGAAGTTGACATCATCAAAATGGTAGATGAACCTTGTATAAACAAAATGGTAGTAGGGAGTATGGTGACGATCCTCGTAGAGTACGTGGATGACATACTCTTGATAGGGAAGGAGTTTCCTATGCTACGCTCGATCAATCTCCGCTTATCACAATGATTCTCCACATAGGATCAAAGTGATACCTCATAAATCCTGAGTTTGGATCTATGAGATAGATCTAAATGGATGTTAGGATTCTCACTAGTTGTAGTGAGACGGTATCAATCGATCCTGGGGAGAATCACTGGAATGGTTCCAGGGTGATAAAGACGACTGAATGTCAGTCACAGGCATTGTCTTTACCCTCAGTAAAGGGACGGTATGTTGGAAGAGTTCCAAGCTAGATACCGTGACATACTAGACGATAAAGGCACGATACATCGCTACTTAAGATGCTACCAAAGAGGCGGTCTGGGTGTATTGGTTCATAAGATGAACTATGTTCCTCCCATTGTGTGACAATGGAATTGTGGCTTTTTCCGAGGAACGCCGGTCCCATCAGTGATCCAGACATATTCTAAGGCAGTATCACTTGATCATGGAGATGGTTGATCTCCAGGGAGATCGAGGTTAGGAGAGTAGACTCAGAGGACAACACAGCGGATCCACTCACAAAGGCCCGTTCCCATAGAGAGACTTTTAAGGGGATGGTTGAGTATGAGATACTACAACCACTGCTACAGATGGCCCTAGTGCAAGTGGGAGATTGTTAGTTATATGTATGCCCTAGAGGCCATTACTGTACATATGATGTATATTGTAGTGGATGCTAGGACGTATATAGGGAGGACTTTCTTGCTCGACATGATAGTATGCTATCTGGTTACACTTTACCTTAACGTGTACACTGACTGTCTCTCTGTTACATGTTGGTAAAGCCCTTAGGATGTGTGCTTGACTACCTGGACTGTGATGCAGATCATACTAGTGGGGACATGGTAGTCTATAAGTACATCTTTCAAAGTCCCTAGTCGTGGGTGTATCGAGACGGGGCATCGATATACCAGGGTAGACTAGCGTATACCTTCTCGACCCATACAGATGGGCGATGGATGATCCCATATCCATCGGTGTTTGACATCAGAGATGATATACGGGTGCTCAGTAGAGACTGGGTACACTGGACGGACTCGTCGAGAACTCCCAGATGGTATTATACCTCACGTCAGATGGCAGTTCTCTGGTGACACTGGTACAGAGTAGTCTGTTGACCCGAGATCGTCATAGAGTCTTGTGTGGTTCCCACTGTGCTTTGATTTCCATCTTACCACGTCCAAGAGGGCGTGCAAAACGGTGGTTTTTGGGTACAGTCTCGAGTCACATGGAGGCAATGAACGATAGGAGGGGATTCGTCTCTCCCGGTATAGGGGGTTGATGTTGCGCTGTGTTCGATTGGCTATAATAGGAAATCCCTGGCCAGGGTTGCTGAGATTTACTGGTAAGTGTTACCAGTAGTTTCTCGAATTGTTATAGACCTCATATCGACACGACTTATCGAGCTATTGGGGTTTGACGTTTACCACCCATAGGCGAGATATGCGACATATCAGACGATCAGACCGGACTGTACGGTAGTGTTACTGGTCGGATTCACTGGAGTGTGAGCGGGCTTGCTTGTCGATCTTCAGATCGTTCAATACCCGGGTGGCCGTTACGTTTAGCAGACCGCTTGCGGCTTGTGGGTGTTTGATATGATCATCATCTGCTGCCGGCGTATTGACGAGTCTTTAGAGTCCTACACAGAGGTTTCCTGGCTCAAGCGAAACGAAATAGGAGCGCGTATGAGATATGTGCGGGACCGAGAATGATGCGTGTATGTGATACCGTATTTCATTCTCGCGATGTGACATTGATCGGTTATATGCGATATAGCCGGGTTATCGGATCAAGTGTTGATTCGATAAGTTATTACTGATGATACTAGTCGGTTATATGCGATATGACCGAATCGTTAAATCAAGTGTTGATTTAATGATTTAATGCATAATTATATATTTGATATATTACTTTGCGTTAACTAGTATTGGTTCACTTTAAATGGATTTTCTCACTCGGATTGTACACATTGTATATGTGATATACTTTTGTGCACTTCATTGTATCATGTTTGATGATACATGTTATGCTAGGGTTTTTGTGTAAAGATCAAACCATGGTTAGGGTTTTGTTTTATTCACTTATTTATTTATCCATTTCTTTTGGAAAATAAATGGAAAGGAGAAAAGAATGGTGGCTTAATTTGGAGTTTAGTTGAAGCTTCATGAAACTTTGATCAAGTCAACCATTCTTATCTCATCCTTAACCCTAACCATTCCCACTAACCATGATTCATTCTCTACACTTGACTAGAGTTAATATTATGATAAGTATTGTTATTCTTTTCTTTTTTGAATAATCTTATCACAATATTCTTCTTCTTCTTCATCTTCTTTCATGAAGAAAAAGCTTTCTTCATCAATGGTGATTGATGATAAAGAGTGAGAAATCCAATTCTAAATTGAACCCACTTCCTATTTCTTCATCCTCTACCTCTTGCCAAGTAGTAGAGTGTGTTTACTTCACAAGTTTCATGACTTGGTGAAGTTGTGAGCTTGATCTAGCGATGCCTCGACGTAGATCATCTTCGGCATGGACATCGACGACCTAGCTCGTTTTTTTTCTCCGACGAAGCCGACTCTACAGCCCGGATTCCTTTTGGACAGCGGAGACGACTTCGTTGCGGAGCTATGGAGGTGGAGCACCGGATCTACAAAGGTTGTATTTTCGATATCCCTTAGTTAATTGTTAACTAGTTCACTTTTTCGCCTAGTTTTCTAGCAAACGATCCGTAGTCGGGTCTCTCGGCACCCATAAATTTTTATATTGGCATGTTCGATGCCTTGTGAGACCTCACTAGGGTGCCTAGGAACCCTACACTATTTTGGCCTTCGTCAAGGGTATGTACGGGTGGGTTCAAATTAACCTGGATAATGACGGGTAGAACTTGACATGTGACTTATGATATGTTGGCCTTCGTCAAGGTCATAAGAGCATGGGGCAAAAATCCACATCGGGAGTTTCTAAGGAAATTGAAACTTGCTATTGCTGCATACTATTTGGAGTTTGATAATGTTGGTAGGATTCCTTCAGCATTATCACACAATGATATTTGGATCCCGATCCTACTGTGAGTATCCGCTACTCCTCGGGAGACTTTTCACTTAACGATCAATTCTATAAACCAAGTAGGTGTCTAGAAAAGTGTTAGCGGGGCTACGCCCACAGGGAAAAGAGGTTATTTAATTAAGGAACTTCGCGAAAGCGTCGTAAAACCTCCCTCGAAGTACCGACACCAGCTTGGCTGAACGGTTAAGCAAGTATTGTACGGTGAGACCAAACCCGACTAATTCTTCTTTTATGGTTTGAAGAAGGATTCGAGAAACAGTGGGAGCCATCCTGTTTAGATAAACTAAAAACTAATCTAAACTTGGAAGAGCATCATGCTAAGTGTTTTCTTCTCTCTCTCTCTCTTAATTGCAGCGACCCAGTGACTAGACATAGGTTACATCTAGATAATAAAATGACTGAATCTGACTATTATGATTGGAAAAGGTCTGTCCAGATGTCCATTACCCATGACAAGCTGGGACACCTCTTAACTAATCAAACCCCTGCCGTCTCAGGACCAGTTTCCCCTGTCACGGATATTGATATCCGTAAGACATCGGAAAAAGACTTGCGAATGCAAAGTGCCTCGTGTTGGCCTCAGTTGATGGTACATACCAGAGGTAGCACGAGAAGATGGACTCAGTTTCTGTCTTCCTCCATAACAAAGATTTATATGGAGAGCAATCTCGTATCGCAAGATATGAGACCTCGAACGAATTGCTTCAAGCGAGGTTGGCTATCGGGTCATTTGTAGGGGACAACGTCCTTACAGAGACTAGCTATTTTGATGAGCTCACGGACCTGAAGACGACGTTGAAGAACGGGTCAAATACTGACTTGATTCTACAGTCTCTACCTTCTACTTACACCCTGAAGGAAACCAGGGAAGAAGAAGGAAAGAAAAGGGCAAAAGTTTCGGGACTGTATATAGTGAAGGAGGGACATTCCTATTTTACGGGAAAGGACATTGGCAGAAGGATTGCAGGGCTAACAAAGCCAGTAGCCAGGATTCGAAGCATGTTGTGGCTTTGGCTTCGGGTGTGTTTGTAATAGAAAACTGTATGTCAATTAACCCTACTTCCTGGGTACTGGATACCGGATCAGGATCTCACATCTGTAATTCATTACAGGCTTTGAGAAACCATAGAGTTATCAGGATAGGTGATATGACTCTCAGGGTTGCCAACGGAATGAGCGTGGACGCTGAATCAGTAGGGGAATATCACCTTGGATTGACAAGTGGGCAGATATTAATTCTGCGTAACTGTTTGTATGTACCTAGTATAGCTTGTAATATCATATCTGTATCCATACTTTCTAAGGAAGGATATGATTTTACTTTTGTAAGCGATGTGGTCCACATCTACCTAAATCAAGTTCTGATTGGGTCAGGTACATTAGAAAACGGAATATACGTATTGAATTAAGCTCAAGTTTTCAGTGTCCAAAACACACTTAAAAGAAAGTCTCCGGAAACAAATCAGTCTTTCTTATGGCATTGTAGACTGGGTCATATTAATGAGACACGGTTAACAAAGTTACATAAAGAGTGATACTTGAATCTATTCGAGTATCAGTCTTATGCTACTTGTGAATCTTGTCTCATGGGAAAGATGACAAAGACTCCGTTCACTGGACACGGAGTAAGAGCGAGCGAGCTCTTGGGACTCATACACAGTGACGTGTGTGGTCCAATGTCTACACATGCGCGAAGTGGTTATTCATACTTCATTACTTTTACGGATGATTTCTCTAGGTATGGACATGTCTTCCTGCTGAAGCATAAATCCGAGGCCTTTGAGAAATTTCGGGAATACAAGATTGAAGTTGAAAAACAAACAGGCAAAAGTATCAAGACACTGAGATCTGATCGAGGTGGTGCATACTTGAGTGCCGAGTTTCTAGGCTACTTAAAAGAGAATGGAATTCTCTCCTAGCTTACTCCTCCATACACACCACAACACAACGGTGTATCGGAAAGGCGGAATCGAACCGTATTGGATATGGTTTGTTCAATGATGAGTAAGGCTGAGTTACTGTGATCTTTCTGGGGTTATGCACTAGAATCAGCTGCATATCTTTTGAACAAGGTTCCCTCCAAGACTGTGCCTACCACACCATATCAGATGTGGTGTGGGAAGAAACCCTATCTTCAATATCTGAAGATATGGGGATGTCCAGCTTTTGTAAAAAGCAGCATGCAGACAAACTCGAGGCACGCTCAGTACTGTGTAAGTTTGTGGGATACCCAAAGAACTCCAGGGGGTATCTTTTCTATTACGCAGAGGAACAAAAGGTTTTTGTTTCTCGTCATGCCCACTTTCTGGAACATCAGTTTTTAGAAAAGGAAATAAGTGGGAGCGTAATAAAACTGGAAGAAATTCCAGAAGCATAAGCAATTACTGAAAGCTTGGTAGAACCAGAGGTTTCAGGAGAACCGGACATCCCAGCGCCACTCCGCGGGAGTAGTAGGCAGTCTCATCCGCCCAAGAGATACTACGGTTTTCTCATAGACGGGGATCGAGAGGATTGCGTCACTGAAAATGATGAGCCTACTAGCTTCCAGCAAGCCATTCAAAGCAGTGACTCAGTAAAATGGCTGGATGCAATGTGGACCGAGATGGAGTCCATGTACACCAACAAAGTTTGGACTTTGGAAATTGCTCCAGAAGGGGTAAAACCCGTAGGCTGCAAATGGATCTTCAGAAAGAAGATTGGTGTAGATGGGCAGGTTGAAACCTATAAAGCTAGACTTGTTGCAAAGGGTTTTCATCAAAGACCTGGTTTGGACTATGACGAAACCTTTTCTCCAGTGGCTATGCTCAAATCCATTCGGATCCTTCTTGCCATTGCTTCCTTCCACGATTATGAGACCTGGCAGATGGATGTAAAGAAGGCTTTTCTAAATGGAAATTTGGTAGAGTGCGTCTATATGGATCAGCCGGAGGGTTTCATTCAGAGTGGGAGCCGTGGTAAAGTGTGCAAGTTGCTTAAGTCCATTTATGGACTGAAGCAGGCATCGCGGAGCTGGAACATCTGCTTTGATGATACTGTCAAAGAATTCGACTTTATCAAAAATCTGGATGAACCATGCATTTACAGTAAGATTATAGGGAGAACTGTGGTATTCCTTGTCTTGTACGTGGATGACATTCTCCTAATAGGAAATGAAATTCCTATGCTACAGTCAGTCAAAGGATTCTTGTCACAGAGGTTTTCCATGAAGGACCTGGGCAATGCCAACTACATTCTGGGGATCCAGATATATCGTGATAGATCTAAGAGGATGTTGGGACTTTCGCAGTCTAGGTACATCGACACCATACTGAAACGATTTAGTATGGAAGATTCAAAGAGCGGTAATCTGCCGGCTTGTCACGGAATCACCCTCTTCAGATTTAGAAAGGGCTCGCATGTCATCTATACCCTACGCATCTACGGTAGGCTCTATTATGTATGCGATGTGATTGAAACATTTTCTGACGTGTATATGTAAAAAGTAACGACAATCAAAAAATTACATTGACCGCAATCAAACTACGGTGTCGGATGTAGTTAATGAATGAGTGCGGATCGTCTACAGGGATTGCACAATTCAATTGTATTTTGATACGTTTGAAATGAAATGTTAAGCAACAATAAACGAAAACATGATTCAAGATGTGATTTGTATTCGAGTGTCACTATTCTTTACTCAAGAATCAAGAAACTATAAACAATCAAGAATCGGTAGTTTTGATAATATTTCCAATCAACAATCAAGAATATAAGTGAGGCTCGTAGGAATCGATCGGATCTTTAGACGTTATGTAATCTAAAGGGTTTCGTGTTCTTGTCCTTCGAAGAATTGATACTAGATCAATGGTGATCGACGAGAGTTAGGGTTTTCTTGATGAAATTAGGGTTTCATCTCTTAACCCTTGTTCTTTCGAGGATACCATTTATATTCTAGCCTCTAGCAATTTCAAGAAACGATCGGAACTCCCCAATCTCGAGCGATGTCGATCAAGAAAGCATCGCAACGAATTGGGTCGTCGATTCTTGAAATTGCTAGGGTTTACAAACTCGTGGGATTCAAGAATCGATTACAAATTTGTTACATCATCATACTAAAGATCGTCTCGACTCCTCGACGAGCGGAGTTTTATTCACACATCACCACACAGATAATATTCAAGAATTGTAAAGATAACATGATGCGGAATTTAAAGAAAACAAGATAAAAGAATATCACCTTTTATTTAATCAACAATTTCAATACATTCTTTCAAGAATCTACAAGAAGAAGAAATCGATCGTTGACTCGGCTTCGCTCGTCTCCGTGGATCGTGGATCTACTTTGATCTCTTGCCCGATTGAAGATCGGCTCGGCTCATAAAAGGGTTGAAGGCATCTTGCTTGGCTTGCACTCAAGATCTTGAATTGTGGTTGGATTTAGGGTTAGGGTTTCCTACAAGCTCTCTCACTAAACTTGAGGAAGAGGGGATGAAGAAAGAGATTGATTTTTCTAAACTTTCTTAAGGTTGCCAAGATGTTCTAACATGAGAAATGAGTGAGCCTAGGGTCTTATTTATAGAATTCCCAAACCCTAGGCTTAGGTTTGAATTGGAACTTTCCCTCCCAAAGTTTATTGAAGAGTTTCTAGAAGGAGTTTGTTAGGAGTTAGCTTAGGGTTTAAGCTAGGGTTTAGGGAAAGTTCTAGAAGTATTAGGCTAGTTTAGGTGTTTGCTGATCTGGAGGAAGTATCTGGAATATTCTGGAAGTTTGTGAGCATTATTGAGCTGTAGCCACTGAAACAGGAGTTGTGCACTGAAATTGGGGAACTGATTCCCTGTAGCCGCCGCGCAACCGCCGCAAGAACCAGGTATTGGCCGCGCTTCCGCGGCTTGTTGGTAAGCTTGGGCCTTTGACTTTCTTCTGTGGTCTTGGGCTGCTGTTTTTAGCTTCCTTTGATGTTTAGATTTGTATTTCCTCTTCTGTGTTGATACCAGATTTGAGTTAAGTGAGTTTACGAGCAATTGTAATGGTCGAGCAATGTAATGATCGAGCAAGCTTCTCTTTTCCTGCATAGACTTCGAAACACGGGTTGCAAGATATAGAAAATATGCTATGTAATGCAATGCAGTCAATTTCCCTAGAAATGCCGGTTTTAAGGTCGAATACATGTAATCTGATATTTTGCGACCGATTTGCTAATATGTGAATTATGAATACCGTACACTTCTATATGAATGCAAATGATGAGGAAATTGCCGGTTAAAAGATGCAATATTTTCGACTGATCAAATACCCCCAAACTTAATTTCGATCGTCTCGAGCGAATGTTTTATTAAAAAGAGAAGGAGAAAATAAAGAAAGAGAAAAAACTAACTAGCACACTTTCGTAGGCAACACGATTGCACTGAGCATGTGCAACAAGCCTTTAAACCTCTAGGTGTCCCTAGTAGGAGGAGTGTTGTCTCCTGAGGGTTTTCAGCGGATTGCACCCACAAAATCCAATAATAAAAGCAAGATCATGAATATTACATTTAAAGAAGAGAATTGTAAAAGAAAGACTTTGAAAATTAGGGTTTCCAACTAAGCTAGCTTTTCGGTTGTCATGAGCCCTATCTTAATGGTCATGAAAAAATGTCAGAAATCACGTCCTCCCTCAATAAAACATCGTCTTATTCTTCATTCCTATCTTTATTCCAAACATCGATCATATCACCCTGCGTGTGTGTAAAGACATCCCTACACCCGGAGAATTCAATTCAAGCTATCATACCCTTGCCCATCGGCCTCAGTACTTCTTGGCAAACGAGATTGCTTACACACTTTCATGCGACCGTTAATACTTCTTGAGGTACTAACCGACCGATTACTAATGTGCTTGCATGCTTGGTGTATTTTCCTCGTCTTGCACCACCTCAGGCATAGCAGTGACTCCCAGACCAGTTGACCTTGGGGCACTAGGTGAAGAAGCACCCTTTTGCTATATATTTTTATTGCCCTCGGTGATAACAAAACCAGTATCCATTTTTCTCACCACTTTAAAACACATTTTTTTTTCTTCATACTTTTGGCTTTAAGACAAGAGCATTTCAAGGTATCCTCTACTATCCCAGGCTTCAAGACGTGTGTAAGTGCGAATAGCAGGGTAGCAACGTTCAAAATGTTTGGCTTCCAGAATAGAAACTATTTTTCAGACTTATTTTTATCCTCAGATTAGTGACGTCCTTCATCTTACTAACCCTTGGGACAACGGCTCATAACTACTTATTACTAGTTCGTATAAGAAAACTTCTAATTTTCTTAGTTTTCTAAAATTTTTCTAATCTCATGGATGCAATTTTTCACTATCTAAACTTTCATTATCTTATTTATATACAAAAAGTGTAAATATTAAAATTATTTTTATATTTGAAAATTTTTAAATTTTTATGGGTTTTCAAAATTTTTCAATTTTTATAGATTTTAAAAAATGTTTTGTGCTTATGCAGATGATATGCAAATGATGCGAAAATAAGCACAAACCTCCCCCAAACTTGTTTTCAACAGTGTCCTCACTGTTGCCGACAGCTATACCTATAAAAATCTGTAAATCTGGGGGGAATTATTAGTGGGGGCAAAATATATAAGTGAAGAACTTTCCCCAAACTTATCTTTCACTCACCTTCATTCAAAAGATGATGCAATGATATACAGGATATGAAGGTGAGACGGAGGAATTTTAATCCAAATAAACTGGCTCTTGTAAGAACAAGAGCTCCTCCGTGGGGTCAGTGGAAAAATACAGCTTTAATCTATGTCCATTAACTTTGAAAACAGTGCCGTTTTTAACATTTTCTACTTCTACTGCCCCATGCGGGTATACAGACCGCACAACAAATGGTCCCTTCCATCGAGATCGGAGCTTACCCGCGTGAAGGTGTAATCGTGAATCATAAATAAGGACTTGTTGACCAGGTAAAAATGTTTTCCTTAAAATGCTTTTATCGTGAAAAACCTTAGTCCTATTCTTTGTGATTACAGCATTATCATAAGCTTCATCGCGGAGTTCGCTTAGCTCGTTAAGTTGCAGCTTCCGAAAGTTGCAAGCAAGGTTTAGATCAAAATTTATTTCCTTTATAGCCCACAATGCTTTATGCTCTATCTCGACAGGTAAATGACATGCTTTTCCAAACACTATCCTATATGGAGACATTCCTAGGTCGGTCTTATATGCAGTCCTGAATGCCCAAAGAGCATCCGTCAATTTGGTCGACCAGTCTTTTCTATTTTTAGCAACAGTTTTCTCCAGGATAAGTTTGATTTGTCTGTTTGAGATCTCAGCCTGCCCGCTTGTTTGGGGATGATAGGGTGTAGAAAGACGGTGGTTGATTGAGTATTTTCGCATCAGAGTCTCGAAAGACCTGTTGCAGAAGTGTGTCCCATTATCGCTAATGATAGCGCGTGGGTGTCCAAATCGCGAAAAGATATTCTCTTTTAAGAACTTAATGACAACTTTCCTGTCATTAGTGCGACATGGAATGGCTTCTACCCACTTTGAGACATAATCAACCGCCAGCAATATGTACAGATTCCCAAAGGAGTTGGGAAAAGGACCCATAAAATCAATGCCCCAAACATCAAACATTTCAACAACCAAGATGGGTTGCTGAGGCATTTCATTCCTCTGGGATATTCTACCCGTATACTGACATTGTGTACAGGTTTTGCAATACTCAAATGCGTCCTTGAATAAGGTCGGCCAATAAAATCCACATTGCAAAACCTTTTCCGCTGTCTTTCTAGGACCAAAGTGACCCCCACAAGCCTGATCATGACAAAATGAAAGAACACTCTTGAACTCTTCATTCGGGACGCACCGGCGAATGATCTGATCAGGACAATATTTAAACAAATAGGGCTCGTCCCAGTAATAGTGTTTTACTTGGGAAAGAAAACGATATTTGTCCTGTTTTGACCAATCGCTCGGTATAAGTCCCGTGGCATGATAGTTCACAATATCCCTGAACCATGGTTCAGCGGATATGCTCAAGAGTTGTTCATCAGGGAATGAGTCATTGATCGGTAGGGTCACAGGGGAAGAAACGATGCGTGAAAGGTGGTCAGCTACTACGTTTTCACATCCTTTCTTATCTTTGATAACAAGATCAAATTCTTGTAAAAGAAGGATCCAACGTATTAGTCGACCTTTTGCATCTTTCTTCGCCAGAAGATGTTTCAAAGCGGAATGGTCAGTATACACATCTATAGGTGAGCCGATTAAGTAAGGCCTGAATTTTTCTAACGCAAATACAACCGCTAAAAGCTCTTTCTCGGTGGTTGTATAATTGATTTGCGCATCATTCAGGGTCTTACTGGCATAGTAAATCACGTGTGGCATCTTTTCGATGTGCTGTCCTAAGACTGCACCTACTGCAAAATCAGATGCGTCACACATCAGCTCAAAGGGGTAGTCCTAATTTGGTGATGATAAAACGGGGGCTGAAGTGAGTGAGTGTTTAAGTGAGTCGAAAGCTGTCTCGCAATCCGAGTCAAAATGGAAGGTCGTATCCTTGGCCAGGAGTAGTGTTAAAGGTCTAGCAATTTTGCTAAAATCCTTAATGAATCTCCTATAAAAGCCCGCATGGCCAAGGAAAGAGCGAATATCTTTGACGCTTTTGGGATGAGGCAGGTTTTGAATGACATCTACTTTAGCTCTGTCAACCTCAATGCCTTTCTGTGAAATGATATGTCCAAGGACTATTCCTTCTTGGACCATAAAATGGCATTTTTCCCAGTTTAATGTCAAGTTCTTCTCTTTGCAACGAGTAAGAACAGCGTCTAGATTCGCAAGGCAATCAGAAAAAGAGTCTCCAAAAATCGAGAAGTCGTCCATAAAGATCTCCAAAAAATTCTTTACCATATCAGAGAATATCCCCATCATACACCGCTGAAAGGTAGAGGGAGCATTGCATAACCCAAAGGGCATGCGACTGTAAGCAAAGGTACCAAAAGGACAAGTAAAAGTGGTTTTATCTTGATCCTTTTTGGCGATGGGGACCTGATTGTAGCCTGAGTATCCGTCCATAAAACAATAAAACTCTCGTCCCGCTAAGGGTTCCAGCATCTGATCAATAAATGGTAGAGGAAAATGATCTTTCCTCGTAGCAGCGTTGAGTTTTCTATAATCGATGCATACACGCCACCCAGTTTGGGCGCGTGTTTGAATCAACTCATTCGCTTCATTTGTGATAACTGTGATGCCGGATTTCTTAGGAACGACATGTATAGGACTCACCCACTGGCTATCGGAGATGGGGTAGATAATACCATTATCTAAGCACTTGACGATTTCTTTCATGACAGCTTCCTTCATGACGGGATTCAACCGTCTCTGTGGTTCTCGGGTCGGTCTGGCATCATCCATCACATGTATATGATGTTCAACTATCAAGGGACTAATCCCTTTGATGTCCGCCATACTCCAACCAAACGCCTCTTTGTTAGATCTCAATACCGATAAAAGGGCATTCTCTTGCTCTGATGCAAGAGAAGCGGAAATGATAACCGGTAATGACTCGTTCTCACCTAGATATGCATATTTCAGGTGAGAAGGTAAAATTTTGAGATCTAACTCAGGCGGAGAAATGATAGAAGGAAGGGTCACAGATTGATTTTTGGATCTACAAAGAAGCTCAGAGCCTGTGAAAGATACAGACTCGGGTGGAGAAAAGTCAGAAGTGCAGGACTCATGTGTAGCTAAAGTGTCCTCACTAAGATCTAGTGCAAAGTCAAGCAGAGATGTGCTAATGTCATCGAGATCAGTAAAGCAAAGATCCTCAACTCCACAACTATCGGGAGCGATCTCATGGACAGAGCACACATCTAAAATATGAGCACTAGGTTCTGATGGCTGACTTCCAACTTTATAGATGTTTAGTTCAATGGTCATATTTCCAAATGATAAATTCATTGAACCATTTCTACAGTTTATAACAGCGTTGGAAGTGGCAAGGAAAGGACGACCTAGAATCACCGGAATTTGGCCCCGGGGGTTTGCTACAGGATGTGTGTCGAGTACAATGAAGTCTACAGGGAAAACAAATTCCCCGACCTTTATTAACACATCCTCTAATTCACCCCTTGGTTTGGTGATAGATCGGTCTGCCATCTGGAGAGTGCAATGAGCTGGTTTCAGCTCTCCAATCCCTAATTGCTCATAGACAGAATAAGGTAACAGGTTAACACTCGCGCCAAGGTCTAAAAGAGCACGATTTATGTTTTTACCCCCAATCGAAATTGAAATTGTAGGACAGCCTGGGTCCTTTCTTTTCTTTGGAAGCTGGGGTATAAAAGCAGTGCTGATGTTATTAGACATAAAGACCTTCTTTGGCACTTGAGTCTTCCTCTTCCTAGTGCACAAGTCCTTAAGAATCTTCGCATAAGCGGGGACTTGCTGAATTGCATCTAAGAGAGGGATATTGATGTTAACCTGTTTGAACATCTCTAAAATTTTCTCCATATGAGGACTCGTTCTGTTAGCCCTTAGCCGGTTCGGGTAAGGTGCTTTCGCAATAAGCGCGGGGTCCATCATAGGAGAAGGAAAGGGGGGTAGACGAGGTCCCAAAGGAGGTGTGGGGACCGTCTGTGGAGAACTATAAGGGTTGGGTGAAGGTGTTGAGCCTAAAGGGAAATGGAGAATAGGCTCGTGCGAAGGTGGTTTGGTAGAAGAAGAAGGATCAGAAGGTGAAGTGTGTGTATGTGGGAAAGACTCAGCCGGGGTGTTGATATGATTTTCAGTATTATCAATCTCTTCCCCGACATGATTGTTCAGCACTCTTCCCGATCTCAACGTTGTAATGGCATTTACATTGTAATGCCCAGGATTCTGTAGGGGTTGAGAGGGAAGTTTCCCTTTTTCTCTCGCACTCATTTCGGCTTTTAAGCGTGCGATTTCAGCTTCCATCGTGCGAATACTCTCAGCTTGGGACGCTGAGTTTTTCTTTATTTCACTGACGGAAGATCTAACCTCAGTCGAAACATCCATGAAATTTGATAAAAGTGATTTCATGGTTTGAGTGAATTGAGAGAACTCGTCAGAACAGGGCTGCATAGGATTAGACTGTGCAGGAGTGTTGCCCTGATTTTGGAAATTTTGTGACTGGTAGGGGTGCTGAGTGAGTTGTAGGGGTTGCTGTTGTGGTGGAGGAAGAGCCCTTTGAAATTGATTCGTGTTTGGAACCGTGTTTTGAGATTGGTTTTGGTTCCAAGCAAAATTCGGGTGGTTCCTCCAACCCTGATTGTAACTGGAAGAATATGGATCGTTTCGAGGTCTTTGAAATGCGGCATTAGAATGCTCGTGACCTTGAAACGCAGAGTTTAATGGACATTCTTCCGTTAAATGTGACGGATCAGAACAGCACCCACAAACAGTTTTGGGGAGCGACATTGGGTTTAGGGAGGCTGCTGCAAATTTGTGTTCCATAGCGTCGAGCTTCTTTTGCATTGCTGCCATTTCAGCTCGAACACCTATGGACACATCTATTTGGTGTACACCACCCCTATTCAATGGTTGTGTTCCACTCTCCCAAATTAGTGATTTTTCAGCGAACTCTTCTAAGTATCGCCAGGCTTCCCCGTCATCTTTAGTCATAAATGTACCTTGACACATGTTTTCAAGGCTCTGTTTAGTGCTAGGGTTACTGCCCTCATATATGATTCGGCAAAGCTCCCATCTCGGGATGCCGTGATGAGGACATTGAACCAATAGATCCTTGAAACGTTCAAAGTATTTTGAAAATGGTTCGGCAGGGAGCTGGGCAAATTGGTTCAGTTCGCTACGGATTCGAGCCGTCTTTTGGACTGGGTAAAATTTCTTAAGGAATGCAGCGACGAATTCTTCCCAATTCGTAATAGAGTGTGCGGTGGTGTTATATAGCCACTTCTCGGCTATATCGCACAATGTAAATGGAAGAAGTCGTAGACGCATCGCATCCACTGAAAGTTGAGACGTACCCATCATTGCGCATACGTTTTCAAATTTGGTAATGAAAACGTAAGTGTCCTCGGTCTCGAGTCCGTGGTATTTGGGTAAAAGATTGATATACTGGGGCTTAATCTCAAAGTTATCCCCATTGGCTGGTGGTGTGGATAAGCAGGTCGAAAGAGGACCTCTATGTGGATAGCATCTTTCCTGGAGAGAAATGTGGGGTGGAGTAGGATTCTGCGCACCAACGGACGGTGGCAGATTAGGGTTAAAGAAGTTTGATGGATTCGGATCCATCGGTGTGGGTGTGGTAGTGGGTAAAGAAAAGGTAAATGGAGAATTATCGACTTCGGAGTCGATAAAAGGTACGCGGACTAAACGGGCACTAGAATCCCGTGTCCAGCCTATCTTGTACTAAAAAGGGTTAGTACAAGTGGCAGCGTTGACTTATAATTAGGGGTAAAATGAATGCGGTGCTTGCTTTAAAAAGGGACGGATTTTGAAAAAAATGATGCGACAAAACAAATGCAGCACACAACCCTAGAATCTAATGGTCACCTATGTCCGATCTCTAGACCGCTCCTAACTGCCAAAAGACAAGTCGCAGGATAGAATCCTCCACTGCCTCTTTGTCCCCCTGTGGCCGGATAAGTGCCAGGTAAGTGGGAAGGAACCACCACTACAGTGGGCCTAATTAATAACCACTAGCCTTAGACACACTCGCCTTAGGCACCACAAGAAAACGCGGATAAGCACTGAATTACCCACGACCTTCTCTTGTCCTATTGAGCACGACAGTCCTTAGAGTCTTCTCTAGATTTCTTTTAGTTAATGGAGGTAATGCGGATGCAAGTTTGACGATTTTCGGGGCCTAGGAAGGGTAATGAAATCCCCACCTAATTTGGATTTGGCCGTGCCCCTTAAATTTCCGTATTAGAATGCAAACAACCAAGAAATCAAAATCACACACAATTTTTAATTTGCTTTTGCGCGCTGCGATTTATTTGCAAAGAATCCTGCAGCAAAGGGTTAATTGGAGCTAAAAAGAGAGAGGGGAGAGAGACAGAAATCACCTGCACTGAAAATTTTTCAGTGATCCTTCCTTCAAGCCGCGGATCCGCCGCAGATGATGGGTTCAGGCCGCTCTTCCGCGCTGCCTTGATGGGTTCACTTGATCAAATTTCTTCAGGTGCTCTCTGTTGATATTTCCAGCTCTCTGGTATATCCCAAATGATTTTTCAACAGCACAGAATGCTCCAGATCACCTTGCAGTCAATCACAACACACGTGTAAGAGTTTGTACGAATTTTGAATTCAAGAAGTAGAATGTAATAATTCTTTCACTTCAAACTAAAAATGTAAATGAATTAGCGCGATCCCCGGCAACGGCGCCATTTTGATTGAAACATTTTCTGACGTGTATATGTAAAAAGTAACGACAATCAAAAAATTACATTGACCGCAATCAAACTACGGTGTCGGATGTAGTTAATGAATGAGTGCGGATCGTCCACATGGATTGCACAATTCAATTGTATTTTGATACGTTTGAAATGAAATGTTAAGCAACAATAAACGAAAACATGATTCAAGATGTGATTTGTATTCGAGTGTCACTATTCTTTACTCAAGAATCAAGAAACTATAAACAATCAAGAATCGGTAGTTTTGATAATATTTCCAATCAACAATCAAGAATATAAGTGAGGCTCGTAGGAATCGATCGGATCTTTAGACGTTATGTAATCTAAAGGGTTTCGTGTTCTTGTCCTTCGAAGAATTGATACTAGATCAATGGTGATCGACGAGAGTTAGGGTTTTCTTGATGAAATTAGGGTTTCATCTCTTAACCCTTGTTCTTTCGAGGATACCATTTATATTCTAGCCTCTAGCAATTTCAAGAAACGATCGGAACTCCCCAATCTCGAGCGATGTCGATCAAGAAAGCATCGCAACGAATTGGGTCGTCGATTCTTGAAATTGCTAGGGTTTACAAACTCGTGGGATTCAAGAATCGATTACAAATTTGTTACATCATCATACTAAAGATCGTCTCGACTCCTCGACGAGCGGAGTTTTATTCACACATCACCACACAGATAATATTCAAGAATTGTAAAGATAACATGATGCGGAATTTAAAGAAAACAAGATAAAAGAATATCACCTTTTATTTAATCAACAATTTCAATACATTCTTTCAAGAATCTACAAGAAGAAGAAATCGATCGTTGACTCGGCTTCGCTCGTCTCCGTGGATCGTGGATCTACTTTGATCTCTTGCCCGATTGAAGATCGGCTCGGCTCATAAAAGGGTTGAAGGCATCTTGCTTGGCTTGCACTCAAGATCTTGAATTGTGGTTGGATTTAGGGTTAGGGTTTCCTACAAGCTCTCTCACTAAACTTGAGGAAGAGGGGATGAAGAAAGAGATTGATTTTTCTAAACTTTCTTAAGGTTGCCAAGATGTTCTAACATGAGAAATGAGTGAGCCTAGGGTCTTATTTATAGAATTCCCAAACCCTAGGCTTAGGTTTGAATTGGAACTTTCCCTCCCAAAGTTTGTTGAAGAGTTTCTAGAAGGAGTTTGTTAGGAGTTAGCTTAGGGTTTAAGCTAGGGTTTAGGGAAAGTTCTAGAAGTATTAGGCTAGTTTAGGTGTTTGCTGATCTGGAGGAAGTATCTGGAATATTCTGGAAGTTTGTGAGCATTATTGAGCTGTAGCCACTGAAACAGGAGTTGTGCACTGAAATTGGGGAACTGATTCCCTGTAGCCGCCGCGCAACCGCCGCAAGAACCAGGTATTGGCCGTGCTTCCGCGGCTTGTTGGTAAGCTTGGGCCTTTGACTTTCTTCTGTGGTCTTGGGCTGCTGTTTTTAGCTTCCTTTGATGTTTAGATTTGTATTTCCTCTTCTGTGTTGATACCAGATTTGAGTTAAGTGAGTTTACGAGCAATTGTAATGGTTGAGCAATGTAATGATCGAGCAAGCTTCTCTTTTCCTGCATAGACTTCGAAACACGGGTTGCAAGATATAGAAAATATGCTATGTAATGCAATGCAGTCAATTTCCCTAGAAATGCCAGTTTTAAGGTCGAATACATGTAATCTGATATTTTGCGACCGATTTGCTAATATGTGAATTATGAATACCGTACACTTCTATATGAATGCAAATGATGAGGAAATTGCCGGTTAAAATATGCAATATTTTCGACTGATCACGATGTTGTGTACCAGACCAGATGTAGCATACACATTAAGCGTTGTAAGCCGGTATCAGTCGGACCCAGGGGAGAAACACTGGATAGTGTTGGATATAGTGCCTTCAAAGTCAATTATTGGATCGCAGGCACGTGATTGCAATGATTGAGGAGGACCTATACCGGTAGTATAGTCTTACTCGAGATGATAGTATGCTATCTGGTTTGCCTTTATCAGTCGTGTACAGGTTCAGGTGACTGATCACTGTTACACGTTGATAGAGCCCTTAGGATCTTGCTTGACTACCAACAGTATGATAGCGATCATATACGTGAGAGTTGGGTAGTCTATAAGCATATCCTTAATTGTGGTCCCTAGTCGTGGGAGTTTCGAGACAGGGCATCGATTCTCCGGAGTAGACTAGTGTATACAGTCGAGACCCCGACGAGGGGCGGTGGCCGGTCTCACATGCCACTGGTGTCAGTTGGATCACCTAAGATGTATACAGGTGCTCATTGGGTTATGAGTACACCGGACAGGACTCGCCGGGAACTTGCTAGTTAGTATTATACCTATCGTCAGATAGCAGTTCGCTGGTGACATGTGTACAGGTTAGTTCATCGACCTGAGGTCGTCATTTGTCTCGTGTGAGTTCCTACTGTGCTTTGATTTCTACCCTACCACGGCTCAAAGGAGTCGTGCAAACATGTCTTTTTTGGGTACAGTCCCGAGCCACATGGAGGCAAGTGAGCGGATCGGCAGGGGATTCGTCACTCCCGGTATTGGGGGTGAGATCGCACTGTGTCTAGGAGAGCCATTACACAAATCCTCGGCCGAGGTAGGAGATTTACTGGTAGGTACTCCAGTAGTATCTCAGGATATTCTGGGCTATACTCCGACACGACTTATACTGTTATTGGGGTCTGACGTTACCAGCCCCCTAGGCCGATATGCGATACTCATAGACGAACGGACCGGACTGTATATACACTGTCACTGTTAGGCTCAGTAGGGTTCCAGGATGAGTTCTCTCATCGGCTTCCCTTGAGGTCAGTACATGGGCAGCCGTTACGCACAGCTAGTGCCGCTGACGGCTTGTGGTTAAACCCACTGCCAGGGTACTGATGAGTCATTAGAGTCCCCCACAGATAGTTTTCCAAGTTCGGGCGAAACGTTGTAGAGGCCGTATGGTTTTATGGCAGGGTTCGGAAAATGCACAAGCGTTTACGCACGTTTCATATTTCGGACAGATAATACTGGTGGGGTTCGGTTTAAACCGGATCCATGTATTATATTGAGTAGATATAATATCTTTGTCTCAGTTGCATTTGTATTCGGTCGTAATACAAATGCGGGTATGTTTATACTGTTACGGGGTTATCCTGAAATTCGTTTCGGGATCGCTTTTGGAAGTTACCAGTTTCCAGTTTTCTATCACCCGTATTAAACATTCGGTTAAATGCGGATTTATCTTTTCTTCATGAGGGTGAGTCATGGTTCTAGAAGGTTCTAGATGTGGTGACTTGGTTTTGGTTCAATGTATGAATTAAATGAATGGTGACTTGGCTTATGACTCATTAAGTTTCATTTATTGTTATGCAAGGTGTTCTATATGACTCGTACATTTGTTTTAGTGCTAATGGTCACTTTTTTGGTTCCTACTGTTGGGTTAGCCTAGCACCTCATGAAGGGTTTGGAAGCATCACATGAACCAAAGATTGAATTTTTAGGGTGCTAAGTTAACGAACATAGAATCGTTCCTAGAAAATTAGGGTTTCAAAAACTTTGCATATCAACATAAGCAAGAAAAGCTAGGGTTTTGAGAGTACAACCTTTGTAGCTCCCTACGCTAGACTCCTTGGCTACTTGGGGTTAAGAAACGGGTCCGCTTGAACTCCTCTAGGTCACCGATGATCCACCCGGAGTCCGCTTTGTCCAAGCTAGCAGCTTCACAAGATCAAGAATGAAAATCGAAGCTAACACTCTAAACAAGTGGGCAAGACTTGTGTAGAATGATGTTGTGGTGGCTTTTCTCACTTCAAAATCCTATCTTGATGAATGATTTGCTCTCTAGAAAATTCAAGAGAGCAAGAGCTCAAGGTTGAAGAAGATGATGGATATTTTTAGAAGAAGATAAGAATAACTCTCTTTGAGAAAAGAAAAAGATAAGTATATATATTTTTCTTTTTTCATCTCAAACCATGGTTATCTCTTTATGGATATTTAATTTTACTTTAGTTAAAACACAAGAGAAAGATTAAACCATGGTCAAAAGGTAGGTGCTAATGGTTAGGTTAAAAGAAGAGTGTAGAAACTTTTGACCATGATTCAATCTTATCTCTTTTCTTTTTGTTTTAGCAAAAATAGAAATAAATATCCATAATATAAACCATGGTGTGAGTCTTATATATCCACCATTTTCTATGTATAAACAACCATGATAGATGATGTATGTATGTATGTGTGCATGCACATCCATATGTGCATGAATCAATAAGGAATGCATACATGCATCCATACATCCAAAGATACAAGAAAAGATTTCTAGTGAGAATCTAATGGTTAAATGATAAATCAACACTTGATTTATCAATCTGGCCATATCACATACGACCCTAACCAAAAGCAAGCCGCCCGATCAATATACGGTATCCTATACGCGCATTTTAATCGGGTCCATGCGCATATCGCATACGCGCACCACAACGTTTCGCCTGGACTAGGTAACTCCATTGTGGGACTCTAAGACTCGTCAATACGCCGGCAGTGGGTGATGATCATATCAAGCACCCTCAAGCCGCAAGCAGACAGCTAAACGTAACGACCACCCGGGTATTGAGCGATCAGAAGAGAACACAAATCTGCTACAACTCCCTTCGAGCCAACCGGCAACACTTCCCGTACAGTCCGGTCTCCTCGTCTGATATGTCGCATATCAAGTCTAGGGGCGGTAAACGTCAGACCCCAATAACCGATAAGTCGTGCCGATATGAGGCTCATAACGGGTCGAGAAACTACTGGTAACACTTACCAGCAAATCTCTGAAACAGCCCTGGCCAGGGACTTCCCTGTTACGGCCAATCGAGCACAGCGCAACATCAACCCCCAATACCGGGAGAGGCGAAACCCCTCCTATCGCTCATTGCCTCCATGTGACTCGGGACTGTACCTAAAAACCACCGTTTTGCACGCCCTCATGGACTTGGTAAGGTGGAAATCAAAGCACAGTGGGAATCACACAAGACTCTATGACGATCTCGGTGTTGGAGTTAGTGCCCTCAGAGTCAATTATTGGATCACAGGCACGTGATTGCAATGATTGAGGGAGGACCTATCCCGGTAGGACAGTCTTACTCGAGATGATAGTATGCTATCTGGTTTATCTTTATCATCGTGTACTGCTTTAGGTGACCTGACATGTCGCTATTGCACGTTGATAGAGCCCCTAGGATTCTTGCTTGACTACCAGCAGTATGATGGCGATCATATACGTGGGAGCTGGTGGTCTATAAGCACATCCTTAAAAGGTCCCTAGTCGTAGGAGTTTCGAGACAGGGCATCGATACTCCGTTAGTAGACTAGTGTATACAGTCGAGACCCCGACGAGGGGCGGTGGCCGGTCTATGATGGCGATCATTTGATGGTTTGAAGAGGTGAAATGAGAGTGACCATTTTGATAAATTATTATTCTAACGGAGTAGACCGGCCACCGCCCCTCGTCGGGGTCTCGACTGTATACACTAGTCTACTAACGGAGTATCGATGCCCTGTCTCGAAACTCCTACGACTAGGGACCTTTTAAGGATGTGCTTATAGACCACCAGCTCCCACGTATATGATCGCCATCATACTGCTGGTAGTCAAGCAAGAATCCTAGGGGCTCTATCAACGTGCAATAGCGACATGTCAGGTCACCTAAAGCAGTACACGATGATAAAGATAAACCAGATAGCATACTATCATCTCGAGTAAGACTGTCCTACCGGGATAGGTCCTCCCTCAATCATTGCAATCACGTGCCTGTGATCCAATAATTGACTCTGAGGGCACTAACTCCAACAATCTCCCACTTGCACTCAAGGCTAATTATTGCGATGTCGCATACTCACAGCCCGTGTGATACCGAACACCCAACTCCTCTACTAGTCAGTCTCACAAAACTCGTTTGCGAAACTATTGCGTTCGAGGAATAGCCTCAGTGAGTGGATCCGCTGCGATGTTTCTTTCTATGTCTCTCTATATCTCAAGTTCGCGGAGAAAGCCATCTCCCGAAATGAGCAATACCTGTCTTAGAATGTCTGGATGTCTGATGGGACCTAGGTCATAAATGAACTCCAAATCCAAACTTCTTAGACTGTATCATCAACTGAACTTAATCAGTATCCTGCGCCATGCCGCCCTCAGTATTGCCTTGGACCACCTGTCCAAAATACTACGCCTCGTCAGAGGGAGAACTATAACTCTGACAACCTCCTTGTCGTCCATGTCACCTTGGAAGCCTGGAGTGATAACCGTCTCCTAAAGGAGGCAGCCGTTATCATATCCCTAGAACATTCACTTATGTTCTAAAACTGCTTCCGACTGTTTTTCCAGGATTGGATTAATATCAACTTATTGCATCTAGTGCAAGAACAACATCTGGTGTGGTACTTGACATCTCATGATTGACTCAAATGCCTAAGCAAGTGATCTGCCAATCATGCACATCCTCTCCCCTTTAGTCTGTAAGACACCTTTAGAGAGGGTGACTCCATTACCTGCAGGTACACTACCATGCCAGGAGTCGTCCATTCTAAATACTCATAGAATGCTGTCAAGGTACCCTGATTGGGAAACCACCCAAATCTAGATCTAAAACCATAGATCTAGTAACCAGTATGTCTGATATAATATCCAAGTCCCTTGTGGAGAAACCACTGTGTGACGACCAAAGTATAACCGATCGTAGTATAGGAATCTCACTTCCTACTACCTTCTCAACAGATCCATCCCCTATTCTGATGACGTCAAACCCATGACTGTCACATCAGAAACAGATGATCTATCTCCGCTACATCTGCTTTAGTCTATAAATAGACATAAGCCTGATGTCCACCAATGCTTCCGCTGCTCCCACTGACTACGACAACCCTCTGGCAGAGTCATATACACGTGCACTTCTAAAGCTAGTTTAGAACGACGCTATACTCATCCTCCTGCCGGGTCTCGCAGCCTGGAACAACAGCAATGGTAAGTGTGGGCAAACAAGAACTTCCCTGTCACCGTCCTTGAGGCTACCGGAGTACCTCTCGGGTGCCTGAAGTTACCCACCTTATCTGCGGAGTGGCCAATGGAATGTCAAATCAGATTGAATCTTTAGGTTCCTTATCAAATCTTCAGTAATCGTTTGCGGTTCTGGAATCACTTCCAGTTCTACCATACTCCCACTACTGTTTTTGAAAAAATCCATTTTTAATAAAACTGTGGCGAGTCTAGAACAATATTTCTATTGATCTGCCAGATGGTAGAAAGTCAACCCTCGTCATAGCCTGGGTCAACCCACAAACAGCCATTACAGAAATGTGCCTTGAGTTATCCGGAGTCTGGTTTTAAGCATAAGCCGGACAACTCCCCGTACCTTAACATCGTTAAGATATGAACTGTTCTATATCCAATATAGAACCAGAGGCACTGATTTAATTGAACCAGATTCAAATCATGCAGCTGTCTCCAGTGCATGTCAACTAAATGGAAGGAGGCCGATCAGCGTTACTCAACTTAGGAATGCTTCCAATTATGAGTAACCTGAAAGAGAAGCAATCTGTCTTCATCATTACTATCAACTGAATACCATACACAAGTATCTACATCTTCGATCTCTTTGAAGAATCCCGATACTTGCTACACCTGGTTCTCTACTCTATTCAAATACCCATAACTCCTCAAAACTTAGACCCTGTGTTTCCACGAAACATATGTCTAAGAACTAGAGAAGTTAAAAGTAAACAGAATATAGTACGAGGACCAACCCCTCTGTCCTAATGGACACTGGACAACATACAATACTCTGTATAAGTCCGCTGAGTCTAACAACTCTTTCACTGTGTGTCGTAGGTTGAAAACTGTACTTATGGTTAAGAAGAATTACACCGCTGTTTAATGCTCCTTACCTAACCATCCACTGATATAGGTAAATGTCGTAGACATAATATCAAAAGGTATATCTCACTCTATGAAAATAGACGTACAGATATATCAATTTGAAATTGGTGCATAACCGCGGATATTCAAAACCAAATATTTGCGGACCGGCAAACAGCCTAGGTGATCTCCTCAAATATCACCGATTACAACGAATCCCGATATAACGAGGATGATCACCCAATTCCCAATAACTTACTCCCACTCAGCATCTGTAAAACCATGCAGATGTGAGAATCCAACCTGGTAAATACATACCCTGGAGCAAGTGTCTAACTGGGAAATCAGTTTTCCATTAACAGTACACAGTGAAACTGAAACATTGAAATGTTTCGTTGGGGTATCGTGGTATTCCTAGTAATGCCTCTTCCATTATCCAGATTCACAACTGTAACCGTATAATTCTTTGCCACCTCTCCAAATCCCTTTATGTGTCTTTAGTCATTACCTTCTGTACACCCCTTTAGGCCAAATGGTTTTCTTCCTTCCCTACCGTTCGGCACTAGCCTATGGTTTGGAAGAAGACTATCCAAAAAGCATAAAGGGTGTACTGTCCTAATCCTAGGAGCACTCGCAATGCGAGAGAAGGTGAAGATAAAAGACACCTGAATGTACTTTATTCCTATTTCTCCTGAACTAGGATCCATCCCCGAACTGGAACAAGTTCCTTTCGAGTTCGTATATAACCATACGATGGATTATCCAATAAACTGGGATCTTCGTAGTAATACGGAGTGTCCTAGAGAAATACAAAGGTGATTTAGGATTGGCGAAGAAATACTTGGTTTGGTCGTGAATAGCAGTCGCAACTTACTTTGCCCTCCTACTAATCCCTTGCTTTGTCTTAACCTTAATACCTTCTGTACACCGTTTAGGCTAACTGGTTTTCTTCATTCCCTACCGGTCGGCACCAGCCTATGATTTGGAAGAAGACTGTCCAATCTGCGTAATAGGTGTACTACTCCTAAGCCAAGGAGTACTCGCAACCTGAGAGAAGGTGAAAAGAAAAGACAACTGAATAATCCTATTCGTTTTCTCCAGAACCAGAAACCATCCTCGAAGTCCTTCGAGTTCGTATATAACCATACGATGGTTTTGTCCAATGGAAGTGGACGTTCGTAGTAATACGGGGTGTCCTGGAGAAAAGGGTAAAAGTAGGAGTGGCAATGAGGTCTGCAACTCAGACAATCCAAAAGCCAGTGTTAAGAAGGTTCGGTCAACTTGGTCACTGAGTCAAAGTCCAGGGTCGGGTCAATGGTCGCTGCCAGAGAGAGAGAAAAGAAACACTCAGCGTGCACTCTAACCTAGATCAGAATGGTTACCAATTTATCTAATCAGGAAACCTCCCACTGTACCTCAAATTCTCCTCCAAACCTGAAAGAAGAATTAGTCGGGATCACCCGAGGAGTAAACTAACTCATCAGTGGAAATCGGGATCCAACTCTCATCGCATGATAACGTGACGGAATCCAATCACGTCACCACACTCCAGAAGGTATGCGCATGCCTGGCAAGTTTCAGTTCTTTTGAAACTCCCGATGTGATTTTTTACCCCTAGGACCCAAGTGACCTTGACACAGTCAACAAGTCAAAGAGTCCTAGTCAAGTTCAACCCGTCATTATCCTGGATTGCATTAAACCCACCCGTACGAGCCCTTGACACAGTCAACAAGGCCGCACGACTGTCCTAACCAATCCCATTAATATGCTGCAAACAAACACTACTTAGCTACCGCACACTACGCCTTGACACAGTCAACAAACGCAGCACGAATACTAAGTAATACTTGTAAGAAATGACGGAGGGCTACGACTGGTTTTTGGCGAAAAACCTTTAACGTAATGAACTTGATATCGTTGAAGGAACTGCATAGCCTTTTAGAAAATATAGTGACGAAAACCTTTACTAAAGAGGTCACTCCCGGTGAAGGGATCTCGGCTCTTTCCCCGTAGAATGAGGTGCAGGATATTCCAACTGAATATCACGATGCAAAGCAAAAGTAATCGGCTATAGTGAAGTTAATGCCCTGACGCAAACTTCTGTCCAAGGGATCACTCCCGGTGAAGGGATCTCGGCCCTTGCCTCGTCGACTGAGGAGCAGGATATTCCAAATGAATACCACGATGCAAAACAAAAGTGAACGTCCTTGCAATAACAGCTTTTTGAAAAAAAATGTTCCAACAACATCAGAATAGGTTTGTTTAAACTTGCATTGATCCGAATCAATGCAGTTCCATCAAATGATCACACCACAAAGAACGAAAATATACTGACGTACGTATATGCCATCCGCATTCGCCACTGGGTCCCGTCATCACCCGTTAGGTTAGCTAACTAACGGCAGAGCGGGGACTGGACTAGCGCGGATGAAAAACATATACAACATCTACTAATATATATACCAATATATAGTATTTCGCTCAAGGCGTGAATAGAATGCAGCATCACAGAAATGTACATCAACACAGAACAATACAGATATCTGGAAACCCCGGGTTTCACAGAGCCGCTGCTGAAACCCGACGTTCCCCTGGTCGTGCGGATAGCCGGGTTCTAGGGGGCAACGGGCCCGCATCTCAGGGCATTGAGACGGAGGGGGCTTCAGTCCAGGATTGGCGGGCTATTCGCCGCACTCGTAACCTCATCAAGTTTCAAAAAGATAAGCTTCAAAAAAAAAACTCATTTCCTTCTCTCCTTCTATTCTCCATTCCTCCACATCAAGGCAACCTCATAACCCCAAGAGACAAGTTCACTACACTATTCTATAGCAAGCCTTGGACGCGTCGGCTAGCCAACTTCGCGCCCGAGTTGCCTCGGTCAAGAGGCGGGAGCCCGTAAAAGATTCCGGCTACGTGGTGCTTTTCCGACGAGCGAGAAGGTGACGGAGATTCCGCGGGAGATCGGAGTGGAGACGAAGACCGAAGGACACGGATCGCTTGGTATAGCTTCTCACCCTATCTCTCTAGTTAGCTAGTATAGGTTAATGGTTTCGATCCGGGTAATTGTCCGCGGTAGCGCCGGTTTCCGAGCAAGGGAAAAAATTTTTATTCCGCATTTTGGCCTCGGGTACGAGGCCGGGGCGCTGCCGTGGCGCAACACTCGGGTCTACAGACTAACCTGCACAAGTGTCACCTGAGAACTGCCATCTGACGTGAGGTATAATACCATCTGGGAGTTCTCGGCGAGTCCGTTCAGTGTACCCAGTCTCCACTGAGCACCCGTATACCATCTCTGATGTCAAACACCAATGGATATGGGATTATCCATCGCCCATCTCATGGGTCGAGAAGCGTATACGCTAGTCTACTCTGGTATATCGATGCCCTGTCTCGATACACCCACGACTAGGGACCTTGAAGGATGTACTTATGGACTACCATGTCCCCACTATTATGATCCGCATCATAGTCCAGGTAGTCAAGTACACATCCTAACGGCTTTACCAACATGTAACCATAAGACAGTATAAAGAGACAAGTATACATGTTAAGATAAAGAGCAACCAGATAACATACTATCATATCGAGCAAGAAAGTCATCTCTATATATGTCCAAGCATCCAATATAATATACATCATCTGTACAATACTGGCCTCTAGGGCATACATACAACTAACAATCTCCCACTTGCACTAGGGCCAGCTGTTGTAGTATCGCATACCGAGCATCCCGAAGAGTCTCTCAAACTATATCTGGGGAATGGCCTTCGTGAGTGGATCCGCTGTGTTATTCTTCGTGTCAACCCTCCTGACCTCGATCTCCCGGCGATCAACTATCTCCCGGATCAGGTGATACCGCCTCAGAATATGCCTGGATCGCTGATGGGACCTGGGTTCCTTGGCCAAAGCCACCGCTCCATTGTTATCGCAATACAAAGGTATTGGATTCTCAATGGATGGAACCACTCCAAGTTCAGTAATGAACTTCTTGATCCAGACAGCCTCTTTGGCAGCATCGTTGGCAGCGATGTATTCAGCCTCTATCGTCGAGTCTGCCACGGTTTCCTGCTTGGAACTCTTCCAGCTAACCGCCCCTCCGTAAAGGGTAAAGACAAATCCCGACTGCGACTTAGAGTCGTCCTTATCACTCTGGAAGCTCGAATCGGTAAAGGACTCCACTTGGAGTTCTCCGTTACCATACACCAAGAGCATCCTTTAGTCCTTCGCAAGTACTTGAGAATGCTCTTCACAGCTGTCCAGTGACTCTCTCCAGGATTAGCTTGATACCTGCTCACTACACTTAGTGAGTATGCTACATCGGGTCTGGTACATAGCATTGCATACATGATAGAGCCTACAGCAGAAGAATAGGGTATCCCTTGCATGCGAGCTCTCTCCAAATCAGTCTTGGGAGACATCTCTTTGGAGAGAGTGACTCCAGAGATCGTGGGTAAGTTCCCACGCTTGGATTCTTCCATACTAAACCTCTTTAGTATGGTGTCAATGTATCTGGATTGGGACAATCCCAATATCCGTTTGGATCTATCTCTATAGATCCTAATCCCCAATATGCAGGAGGCATCACAAAGATCTTTCATCGAGAATCTTTGTGATAAGAAGAGCTTGACCGATTGCAGCATAGGAATGTCATTTCCTATCAAGAGTATGTCGTCCACGTACAATATGAGGAAGACAACCTTACTCTCTGCCACCTTCTTATAGATACAAGGTTCATCTACGTTTTTGACGAAATCAAACTCTTTGATTACGACGTCAAAGCAGATGTTCCAACTCCGCGATGCTTCCTTTAATCAGCTTGCACATCTTCCCGCTGCTCCCACTGTCTACGAAGCCCTCTGGCTGAGTCATGTACACGCACTCTTCTAAATCACCGTTTAGAAAGGCGGTCTTAACATCCATTTGCCATATTTCGTAGTCATGATATGCAGCGATGGCAAGCATGATCCGAATGGATTTAAGCATAGCCACTGGACAAAAGGTTTCGTCATAGTCCACACCTGGTCTTTGACGAAAACCCTTTGCAACAAGTCTAGCTTTGAAAGTCTCCACTTTCCCATCTACACCAAGTTTTTTCTTGAAGATCCACTTGCTCCCAATGGGTTTTACCCCTTCAGGAGCAACTTCCAAAGTCCATACTTTGTTGGTGTACATGGATTCCATCTCGGACCGCATTGCATCCAGCCATTTCACCGAGTCCCTACTCGTGATGGCCTGCTCGAAGCTAGTTGGGTCATCATCTTCCATGATGCAATCCTTGCTTCCACCATCAATGAGAAAACCGTAGTATATCTCAGGCGGACGAGAAACCCTGCTAGATCGGCGGAGCGGCTGGGGTTCGTCAGGTACTACTGAATCCTCTGGTTCTACCATGTCTTCTGTTATAGTTTGTATCGCTGGAACTTCTTCCAGTTCTACCTCAATGCCACTTGTCTGTTTCATAAGAAAACCTTTTTCTAAGAAAGTGGCATGTCGAGAAACAAACACCTTTTGTTCCTCGGGGTGGTAGAAGATATACCCTTGTGAATTTTTGGGATATCCAATAAACTTACATAAGACTGATCTTGCTTCGAGTTTGTCCGGATTTTGTCTTTTGACATAGGCTGGACAACCCCATATCTTAACATAGTTAAGACATGGTCTTTTCCCTTTCCATATCTCATATGGAGTGGTAGGCACAGATTTGGTGGAGACCATATTCAGTAGATGTATGGCTGTCTCTAGCGCATACCCCCAGAAGGAAATAGGTAACTCAGCTGTGCTCATCATAGAGCGCACCATATCTAATAGGGTGCGGTTCCTCCGTTCTGATACACCGTTGTGCTGTGGTGTATATGGAGGAGTTAGCTGAGAGAGAATCCCATTCTCTTTTAAATAATCCAGAAAATCATTGCTCAAGTATTCTCCTCCTCGATCAGATCGAAGGATCTTAATACTTTTGCCCGTTTGGTTCTCTACTTCGTGCTTATATTCTCTGAATTTCTCAAAAGCTTCAGACTTGTGTTTTATCAGGAACACATGTCCGTATCTAGAGAGATCGTCAGTGAATGTAATGAAGTAGGAAGAACCGTCCCTGGTATGTGTAGACATGGGACCGCATACATCACTATGTATCAGCCCTAAGAGTTCCGTAACTCTTTCTCCGTGTCCACTAAACGGAGTTTTGGTCATTTTTCCTTTGAGACATGAATGACAAGTGTCATAAGATGATAATTCGAACGGTTTCAAATATCTATCTTTATGTAACTTAGCTAGTCGTGTCGCATTGATATAACCAAGTCTACAATGCCACAAGAAAGATTCGTTCATTTCTGAACTCTTCCTCTTGTGTGTGTTTTGTAAATTGAGGACTGTATTTTGATTGAGAATGAATATGCCATTATGTAACGAGCCTGATGCAATCAACTTTTGATCTAGGAATATGTTCATAACATTATCCTTTACTACAAAATTATATCCTTCTTTACTTAATAAAGAAACTGATATAATGTTGTACATCATGTTTGGTATATAATAGCATTCATTTAGAATCAGTGTATTACCACTTGGTAATACTAGGTGATATTTGCCAACTGCTTTGGCTGCAACATTTGCCCCATTCCCTACTTGAACGGAATGATCACCTTTTCCCAGTTCTCTAACTTTCCGTAGCCCATGTAACTGCTTACATATGTGGGATCCCGATCCGGTATCTAATACCAAGGACGTAGGGTGAACCGAAAAACAGTTCTCAATAACAAACACACCCGAAGAAGGTGCATCATCATGCATGTTCTCCGTTTGGGCGGCGTAAGAATCCAGATATTCTCCTATTTCCTATTCAGTCTTATAACACTTATAAGATAGAACGGGTCCAACGTTCCCCTGCACAGTATAACATGCGGGTTCGGTCAATACATCCATATTATTATCTTGATTAGGGCATGACATGGTCGCTACCTGGAGAGAGAGAGAAGAAAACACTTAAGCGTATGCTCTTGCAAGATCAGATTGGTTATTATCTTATCTAATCAGGATGGCTCCCACTGGTTTTTATCAAATCTTCCTTCAAACCCTAAAAAGAAAGATTAGCCGGGATTAATTACACCCTACAACTTCGCCGATCTTTCAGCCAGGCCAGTGTCGGTACTTTGAGGGAGGTTCCCCGTGCTTTCGCACGGACCTAATTAAAGTAAACCTCGTTTTCCCAGAGACGTAACCCCGTTGACACTTTTCTAGATACCTACTTGATCGGCTAATTGTCCTGTGTAAAACTCTCCCAGGAGTAACAATTACTCGCAGTGGGTATCGGGATCCAACTATCTCATAGAAGGTATGCAATCTCATTGCAAATTTCAACACTTGAAATTCCCGACAATGCTTTTGCCCCTAACGTACTATGACCTTGACGAATGCCAAACAACGCATAGTGCGCTAGTCAAGTTCAACCCGTACATTTCTTGATTGAATTAAACCCACTCGCACGACCCTTGACGAATGCCAAACAACGCCGTACGAATACCGTAATCCAATCGCATCATATGCTACAGATAAATAGTAAATAGCTACCGTACACTACACCTTGACGAATGCCAAACAACCGTAGCACGAATACTAAGTAATATCTATCTGAAATGTCGGAGGGCTACGCAGGTTTTTCAGAAAAACCATGAGCGTAATGAACTTGATATCGTTGTAGAATCGTGTGATTTTTGAAATGGAGTGATTTTGAGGCTTTTATTAGTTCTGCTAAAGAGGTCACTCCCGGTGAAGGGATCTCGGCTCTTTCCTCATCGAATAAGGTGCAGGACATATCATATATATCACTATGCAAAGCAAAACTCCAAAAGCAGTCAAAAGTCAAACCGAGTGTTGTAGCATCTGCCAGTTTTGCTAAAGAGGTCACTCCCGGTGAAGGGATCTCGGCTCTTTCCCCATCGAATAAGGTGCAGGGTATATCATATATACCGCTATGCAAAGAAAAACTGTAGCTACCCTTTTATTTGAAAATTTGATTCTACAACATCTTTTAGGTTTCTTTTCTTTCATTAATCACATTAATGAAGTCCCATCATTTAAGTCACCTAAACATCACAGATAAATATGACATACACTTATGCCATCCGCATTCGCCTCGATGTCCCTTCGTGCACCGTTAGGTTAGGTAACTAACGACAGAGCAGGGCAGGGCTAGTGCGGATGCAAAACATAAGTAACGTCTATATAATATATCATATATACTATATAAAGTATCTATCACAGCACATCACATGATCACATCACAGATATCGCAGCAGAAACATAGATATAATGTGGGATATACTAGGACGTCCGTATTTAGTATTTAGCCAACAATAGAAAATACGGATTCCACAGTCGCGATGAATAGCCACGCCCACACCCAGGACCCCTACGAGAGCGGCAAGCGACCCTACCAATTCTGGAGTTTAGGAGACCCGGTCTCGACTCCTCGAGATGGCCTCCCACTGAACCCCAGAACCCGGTCACCTGTGCTCCCCTCCTTGGGTCTATCCTAATGCAGAAAAGTAAATAATATACAACACTGGTGGCATCGACCTCAACCCGGAAATGCCCCAATAAAAGAATATTAGATTACATTTGAATTTACATGAATGAAAATATAAAACTCTCATCTCACATAAAAACCCCTGGCTATTCAATCGCGACAATCCTGTGCATCATATCTCAGCAACACATAATATCTCATATCATCAACGTAAGTAAGTATGCATACATCGATTGTCGTCGAAGTATAGCAACGACAATCGGCAATACCACTACATACTACACTTACGGTCACAGAAAAGAAAGTGTAAAACTGCAATATCTGGAATCCACATTCTCTTTAGACATCGTAAATGCGAAATATCACATACTTCGTATTTCATGTCTACTAATATGAATTCCACACATTGCATCACATTCCAGATAATTAGACAGTATTAAAGTTTTCGAACGAATGATCAAATACCCAAGATTACCTAAAGCTCAACACTTGAGCGGAGTTCAAAAACTCGGAGTGTGTCACAGTAGTAGCGGTCCAGCCGTAGAAGGGTCAAGCCAACGCCTCACATGTGGCACGCCGTACTGCCCCAAACCCTAAGGTTCAAAGGGAAGTTCAAGACGGTCACATAATCGAGTTAAGGTTTGTTGTCTTCTAGAGGGTCCACCACAAAACTTGAACGTATCTCCGAAGGATTTAAACCCCGTGAAAAGTGAGTAAATGACACTCGTTCGAACAATTCGATACTTTCTAATTTATCCGGAAAAGTCATGAAATGAAAATTCCGATCGAATCAACGACTCTAAAACAATCTCCAGAACATACAGAACTAAATTCAGATTAAAAATACCCAAAAAAATATACAAGATGTTTTAAGCATTACTGTAAAAATTTCATGCAGTAACTCATAAAAACGGCAGCGGAACCGCGGCCTAAGCAGGCTCTGGCCGCGGTTCCGCGGTGAAACTAACTCTTCACTGCATCGAATTTTACAGAAATGCTTATATTTACCTGCTGAATTTTTTTACATATTTTTAATTCTGAAAATATCCAGGTTTTAAAAAATGTCCAGAGAGCGTCCGAGAAAGTCGTATTTCGGTTCGATCGGAGTTTTTACTTCGTTAAAGTGTCGCCTAATGTTCTAGGTTGGCTCTGATACCAATGTTGGGTTAGCCCAGCACCTCATAAAGGGTTTGGAAGCATCACATGAACCAAAGATTGAATTTTTAGGGTGCTAAGTTAACGAACATAGAATCGTTCCTAGAAAATTAGGGTTCCAAAAACTTTGCATATCAACATAAGCAAGAAAAGTTAGGGTTTTGAGAGTACAACCTTTGTAGCTCCCTACGCTAGACTCCTTGGCTACTTGGGGTTAGGAAACGGGTCCGCTTGAACTCCTCTAGGTCACCGATGATCCACCCGGAGTCCGCTTTTTCCAAGCTAGCAACTTCGCAAGATCAAGAATGAAAATCGAAGCTAACACTCTAAACAAGTGGGCAAGACTTGTGTAGAATGATGTTGTGGTGGCTTTTCACACTTCAAAATCCTATCTTGATGAATGATTTGCTCTCTAGAAAATTCAAGAGAGCAAGAGCTCAAGGTTGAAGAAGATGATGGATATTTTTAGAAGAAGATAAGAATAACTCTCTTTGAGAAAAGAAAAAGATAAGTATATATATTTTTCTTTTTTCATCTCAAACCATGGTTATCTCTTTATAGATATTTAATTTTACTTTAGTTAAAACACAAGAGAAAGATTAAACCATGGTCAAAAGGTAGGTGCTAATGGTTAGGTTAAAAGAAGAGTGTAGAAACTTTTGACCATGATTCAATCTTATCTCTTTTCTTTTGTTTTAGCAAAAATAGAAATAAATATCCATAATATAAACCATGGTGTGAGTCTTATATATCCACCATTTTCTATGTATAAACAACCATGATAGATGATGTATGTATGTATGTGTGCATGCACATCCATATGTGCATGAATCAATAAGGAATGCATACATGCATCCATACATCCAAAGATACAAGAAAAGATTTCTAGTGAGAATCTAATGGTTAAATGATAAATCAACACTTGATTTATCAATCCGGCCATATCACATACGACCCTAACCAAAAGCAAGCCGCCCAATCAATATACGGTATCCTATACGCGCATTTTAATCGGGTCCATCCGCATATCGCATACGCGCACCACAACGTTTCGCCTGGACTAGGTAACTCCATTGTGGGACTCTAAGACTCGTCAATACGCCGGCAGTGGGTGATGGTCATATCAAGCACCCCCAAGCCGCAAGCGGACAGCTAAACGTAAGGGCCACCCGGGTATTGAGCGATCAGAAGAGAACAAGCGAACCTGCTACAACTCCCGTCGAGCCAACCAGCAACACTTCCCGTACAGTCCGGTCTCCTCGTCTGATATGTCGCATATCAAGTCTAGGAGAGGTAAACGTCAGACCCCAATAACCGATAAGTCGTGCCGATGTGAGGCTCATAACGGGTCGAGAAACTACTGGTAACACTTACCAGCAAATCTCTGAAACAGCCCTGGCCAGGGACTTCCCTGTTACGGCCAATCGAGCACAACGCAACATCAACCCCCAATACCGGGAGAGACGAAACCCCTCCTATCGCTCATTGCCTCCATGTGACTCGGGACTGTACCCAAAAACCACCGTTTTGCACGCCCTCATGGACGTGGTAAGGTGGAAATCAAAGCACAGTGGGAATCACACAAGACTCTATGACGATCTCGGGTCTACAGACTAACCTGCACAAGTGTCACCTGAGAACTGCCATCTGACGTGAGGTATAATACCATCTGGGAGTTCTCGGCGAGTCCGTCCAGTGTACCCAGTCTCCACTGAGCACCCGTATACCATCTCTGATGTCAAACACCAATAGATATGGGATCATCCATCGCCCATCTCATGGGTCGAGAAGCGTATACGCTTGTCTACTCTGGTATATCGATGCCCTGTCTTGATACACCCACGATTAGGGATCTTGAAGGATGTACTTATGGACTACCATGTCCCCACTAGTATGATCTGCATCATAGTCCAGGTAGTCAAGTACACATCCTAAGGGCTTTACCAACATGTAACCATAAGACAGTATAAAGAGACAAGTATACATGTTAAGATAAAGAGCAACCAGATAGCATACTATCATATCGAGCAAGAAAGTCATCTCTATATATGTCCAAGCATTCAATATAATATACATCATCTTTACAATACTGGCCTCTAGGGCATACATACAACTCACACCTACACTCACCCCCCTCCTCATATATAGTGGCCGGCCCCCTCTAGAAAAGATAATGGTTGTTGATTGAAAAAAAAGATTATGTATTTGGTTCATGAAAATTAGTATGCCAATTTCTCATTTACCCGATTCAAAAGGCAATTTCATTAACCGTTCGTCCATGGCTTTGGACGAAATGAGACAAAGTGTTCTACTCATTCACTACATCAATCTTGGTCATCTCTTTTAGCAAACTTGATGACTGAGTTGCCTCGGGTCAGAGGCGGGAGCCCGTTTAAAGATCCGTTGACGTGGTGCCACCTGGACGAGGAGATCGGAGATCGACGAGCCCGGAGCAGCCGCAACAAAGCGTGGGATGATGGTTAAAGAACGAAGGACTCGGATCGTTCAGTATAACATTTCTACCCACTTTGTAGTTTGTTAGTTTAGCAATAATGGCAGATCCGGGTTATAGTATACGATAGCGCCAGTTAAAAAGTTTTTGTTCCGCATTTGGCGTCTGTTAGACGGCCGGGGCGCTACCGTAGACTTACAGTGGTATCAGAGCCACGCCATTAATCTTTACTAACTTGTTCTAACGCGTTTAAAACATCGATCGAACGGAATTTCAAAAATCGCAATTTTCTGTGAAAAGTTTCTGTCGAATTTTTAAACAGGTCTAAAAATTATTTTGAGCATCTCAGAAAATCGTGCAGGCTTTTTTAAGAATACTGGTGAAATTTGGTCAACTGTTGACTCCAAAGCGCCGCGGAACCGCCGCACAAACCCTAGTTTGACCGCGGTTCCGCGGCCTTTTTAGAGCTACAGTGAACCATTTTTCTACAGTAGGTTCTACATTGAAAATTGTGTTTTCTGGAATATCTCTTTTGGGCCCAAATTTTGTTACTGTACATCAGATGTACGTGGGGCCCACTTCGGGAAGTTTTGTCGATCGAAATTTTAAACTTGTTAGTTTACAGTACTTACATTATATCTCCGACCGTGAATGTCATTCGAGCGGTAAACCGCGTCTAATTGCTATAGTCCTTTTAGACGGATTTGCGAACGTGACATTCACGTTGATGTTCTGTGTTGTGCGGTGATGTTGCGGATTTGTCGTGGTGGACAGCAGTGTGCAATGGTAGTGCAATTTGAATTTATTTGTACATTTGATATCGCGGGGCGAGCGTCCAACATGTGGACTGCCGTCACTGCCTGTTTGTATAATATTCTTTTGGGGCACGACCGGGCTGAGGTCGATGTACCCGTTGTACATATTTTTCATTTCTGTACTAGGTTTTACCCCGCGACGGAGTGCACGGATAGCCGGGTTCTGGAGGGCAACGGGTCCGTATCTCATGGCTTTGAGAGGCAGAAGGGCCTCACTCTAGAATTGGCAGACTATTTCGCCGCACTCGTAGGGGGTACAGGTTGACCCAAGGAGGGGTGCTCAAGTTACCGGATTCCGTGAAGTGAAGGGTGGTCCATTCACTATGCTGTAGGGGGCTGCCTCGCTTCAGGTTTTGGCGGGTAACTTGCCGCACCCGTAGGGGTCTAGGTTTCATTGCACAGGCTATCCACACGACCAGGGGAACGTCGGGTTTCAGTAGCGGCTCTGTGAAACCCGGGGATCCCAGATCATCTGTATTGTTCTGTGATGCTTATTACTTTTCTTTAATGTTGCATATTATCACGCCTGGAGCAATTATTGTATATTGGTATATATACTATCAGATGTTGTATATGTTTTACACCCGCGCTAGTCCAGTCTCCGCTCTGTCGTTAGTTAAGTAACCTAATGGGTGATGACTATAGTCGATTACAGGTTGCTTTGCATCGCGGTATTCAGTTGGAATATCCTGCACCTCATTCCACGAGGAAAGAGCCGAGATCCCTTCACCGGGAGTGACCTCTTTAGCAAAGGTTTTCGCCACTATATTTTTATAAAAATCTATCAGGTTCCTTCAGCGATATCAAGTTCATTACGTTAAAGGTTTTTCGCCAAAAACCAGCCGTAGTCCTCCGTTATTTCTTTTAGGTATTCAGTAGTATTCAAGCTATGTATTTTGACCAACGCCAATGCATAGTGTTTGGTAGCTGCTGGGTATTCATTTGTTGCATAGATAGATGAGTTGGTTTGGGATAGTCATTCTGCCATTTTGGCCAACGTCAAGGGCATGTGCGGGTGGGTTCAAATTGACAAGATAGTGACGGGTAGAACTTGGCATGCGACTTATGACATTTTGACCAACGCCATGGTCATAAGAGCATGGGGCAAAAATCATATCGGGAGTTTCTAAAGAAACTAAAACATGCCAAGTATGCGCATACTTTCTGGAGTGTGATAACGTGAGTAGATTCTGTCACGTTATCATGCGATGAGAGTTGGATCCCGATTCCTACTGATGAGTTGGTTTACTCTTCAGGTGATCCCGATTGATTCTTCTTTCAGGTTTGGAGGAGAATTTGACAGTACAGTGGGAGGTTTCCTGATTAGATAAAGTAATAACCATTCTGATCTAGGTTAGAGTGCACACAGAGTATTTCTTTTCTTTCTCTCTTTGGCAGCGACCTTTGACCGACCCTAGACTATGACTCGGTGACCAAGTTGACCGAACCTTCATAAAATACTGGCTTTTGGATTGTCCGAGTTGCATAAGTCATTGCCGCTCCTTCTTTTACCCTTTGCATTTCTCAGAACACCCCGTATTACTACGGACATCCACTTCCATTGGATAGATCCATCATATGGTTATATACGAACTCGGAGGGACTTCTTCGAGGATGGATCCAGGTTCAGAAGAAATAGAATTGGTTTATTCAGTTGTCTTTTATTATCACCTTCTCTCAGGTTGCGAGGGCTCCTTAGTTTAGGAGAGTACACCTATTACGCTTATTGGATAGTCTTATTCCAAACCATAAGCAGGTGCCGAAAGGTAGGGAATGAAGAAAACCAATTAGCCTAAGTAGGGTGTGTAGAAGGTAATATGTAAAGACAAAATAAAGGGATTAGAAAAAGGGCAAAGTAAATTGCGACTGCCATCATTCACGACCAAACCGCGTACTTCATCGCCACTCCTATTTCACCTTTGCTTAATTCCCCAGTTCGGGAGAAATAGAATAAGGTATTATTCAGTTGTCTTTTATCTTCATCTTCTCTCAAGTTGCGAGTACTCCTTGGTTTAGGAGGGTACACCTATTATGCTTACTGGATAGTCTTCTTCCAAACCATAGGCTGGTGCCGAACGGTAGGGAAGGAAGAAAACCACTTAGCCTAAAATGGGTGTACAGAAGGAAATGAATAAAGACAAATAAAGGGATTTGGAGAGATGGCAAAGAAATATACGGTTACAGTCATGAATTGGAATATGGAAGAGGCATTACTATGAATACCAGGATACCCCTACGAAACATTTTCATGTTTCAGTGCATTGTTAAAGGAAAACTGTTTTCCCGATTAGATACTTACTCCAGGGTATGTATTTACCAGGTTTCATTCTCATATCTGTATGGTTTTACAGATGATGAGTGGGAGTAAGTTATTGGGAATTAGGTGATCATCCTCATTATATCGGAATTCGTTGTAATTGGTGCCTGGGTACAGTTTTCAACCTACGACGTACAGGTTTTGAGTTATTCAACTCAGCGGACTTATACAGAGTATTGTATGTTGTCCAGTGTCCATCAGGACAAAGGGGTTGGTCCTCGTACTATATTCTGTTTACTTATGACTTCTCTAGTTTTTAGACAAGTGTTTCGCAGAAATACAAGGTCTAAGTTTTGAGAAGTTGTGGTTATAAGAATAAAGTAGAGAACCAGGTGTCGCAAGTATCGGGATTCTTCAAAGAGATCGAAGATGTAGATTCTTGTGAGTGGTATTCAGATGATAGTAATAGTTTTGAGAAACTAGTTTCTCTTTCAGGTTACTCATAATTGGATGGATTCCTAAGTTGAGTAATGCTGATTAGCCTCTCTCCATTAAGTTGATATGCACTGGAGACAGCCCCAGGATTAGAATCTGGTTCCAATTAAATAAAGTGCCAAAGTTTCTATATTGGATATAGAATGGTTCATATCTTAACGATGTTAAGGTACGGGGAGTTGTCCGGCTTATGCTTAAAACCAGACTCTGGATAACTCAGGGCACGTTTCTGTAATGGCTATTTGTGGGTTGGCCCAGGCTATGACGAGGGTTGACTTTCTACCATCTGGAAGATCAATAGTGATATTGTTCTTGACTCGCCACAGTTTTAGTAAAATGGATTTTTTCAGAAAACAGTAGTGGGAGTATGGTAGAACTGGAAGTGATTCCAGAACCGCAAACGATTACGGAAAATTTAATAGGACCTACAGATTCAATCAGGTTTGACATTCCATTAGCCACTTCGCAGATTTGGTGGGTAACCTCAGACACCCGAGAGGTACTCCGGTAGCCTCAAGGACGGTGACAGGGAGGTTCTTATCTACCCAGACTTGACACTACTGTTGTTCCAGGCTATGAGACCCGGTAGGTGGTTAAGTATAGCGTCGTTCTAAACTGGCTTTAGAAGTGCACGTATATATTATTCTGCCAGAGGGTTGTTGTGGTCAGTGGGAGCAGCGGAAGCATAGTGGGCAAGTAGCTTATGTTTATTTATAGACTAGAGCAGATATAGCGGAGATAGATCATCTAATTTTGATGTGACAGTCATAGGTTTGACTTCATCAGAATAGGGGATGGATCTGTTAAGAAGGTAGTAGGGTGTGATGTCCTAGTATTTGGATGACATAGACAGAGTAGGAAGTAAAATTCCTATACTATGATCGGTTGTACTGTGGTTGTCACAAAGTTGTTTCTCCAGACAGGATATGGATATAATATCAGACATTCTGGTTTCTAGATCTATGGTTTTACATCTGGATTTGGGTAGTTTCCCAATATGGGTACTTTGACAGTATTCTAATAGTATTTTAGAATAGATGACTCCTGGCATGGAGGTGTACCTGCAGATGATGGAGTCACTTTCTCTAAAGGTGTCTTACAGACTAAAGGGGAGAGGGATGTGCATGATTGGCAGATCACTTGCTTAGGCAATTGAGTCAATCATGAGATGTCAAGTACCACACCAGATGTTGTTTTCGCACTAGATGCAATAAGTTTACATTAATCCAATCCTGAAGAAACATAAGGAAGCGGTTTTAGAACATAAGTGAATATTCTACGGAATTGATGACGGCAGCCTCCTTCGGGAGACGGTTATCATTCCAGGCTTCAAAGGTGACATGGATGACAAAGTGATTGTCAGAGTTATAGTTTTCCCTCTGACAAGGGACAGTATTATGGACAGGTGGTCCAAGAGGATACTGTGGGAGGCATGGTGTAGGATACTGCTTAGGTTCAGTTATAGATACAGTCTAAGAAGTTTGGATTTGGAGTTCATTTATGAACTAGGTCCCATCAGATATTCAGACATATTCTAAGACAGGTATTACTCAATTCGGGAGATGGCTTTCTCTGCGAACTTGAGATTAAGAGAGATAAAGAAAGAAACATCAGGGCGGATCCACTCACTGAGGCTATTTCTCGAACACAATAGTTTTACAAACGGGCTTTGTGAAACTGATTAGTAGAGGAGTTGGGTGTTCGGTATCACACGGGCTGTGAGTATGCGACATCGCAATAATTAGCCTTAAGTGCAAGTGGGAGATTGTTGGATATAGTGCCCTCAATGTCAATTATTGGATCGCAGGCACGTGATTGCAATGATTGAGGAGGACCTATACCGGTAGTACAGTCTTACTCGAGATGATAGTATGCTATCTGGTTTGCCTTTATCAGTCGTGTACAGGTTCCGGTGACTGATCACTGTTACACGTTGATAGAGCCCTTAGGATCTTGCTTGACTACCAACAGTATGATGGCGATCATATACGTGAGAGTTGGGTAGTCTATAAGCATATCCTTAATTGTGGTCCCTAGTCGTGGGAGTTTCGAGACAGGGCATCGATTCTCCGGAGTAGACTAGTGTATACAGTCGAGACCCCGACGAGGGGTGGTGGCCGGTCTCATAAGCCACTGGTGTCAGTTGGATAACCTAAGATGTATACAGGTGCTCATTGGGTTATGAGTATACCGGACAGGACTCGCCGGGAACCAGCTAGTTGGTATTATACCTATCATCAGATAGCAGTTCCTTAGTGACATGTGTACAGATTAGTTCATCGACCTGAGGTTGTCATTTGTCTCGTGTGAGTTCCCACTGTGCTTTGATTTCTACCCTACCACGGCTCAAAGGAGTCGTGCAAACAGGTCTTTTTTGGGTACAGTCCCGAGCCACATGGAGGCAAGTGAGCGGATCGGCAGGGGATTCGTCTCTCCCGGTATTGGGGTGAGATCGCGCAGTTTCTAGGAGAGCCATTACACAAATCCTCGGCCGAGGTAGGAGATTTACTGGTAGGTACTCCAGTAGTATCTCAGGGTGTTTTGGGCTACACTCCGACACGACTTATACTGCTATTGGGGGTCTGACGTTACCAGCCCCCTAGGCCGATATGCGATACTCATAGACGAACGGACCGGACTGTATATACATTGTCACTGTTAGGCTCAGTAGGGTTCCAGGATGAGTTCGCTCATCGGCTTCCCTTGAGGTCTGTAAATGGGCAGCCGTTACGCACAGCTAGTGCCGCTGACGGCTTGTGGTTAAACCCACTGTCAGGGTACTGATGAGTCATTAGAGTCCCCCACAGATAGTTTCCCATGTTCGGGCAAAACGTTGTAAAGTCCGTATGGTTTTATGGCAGGGTTCGGAAAATGCACGTGCGTTTACGCACGTGTCATATTTCGGGCAGATAATACTGGTGGGTTTTGGTTTAAGCCGGATCCATGTATTATATTAAGTAGATATAATATCTTTGTCTCAGTTGCATTTGTATTCGGTCGTAATACAAATGCGGGTTTGTTTATACAGTTACGGGGTTATCCTGATATTCATTTCGGGATCGCTTTTGGAAGTTGCCAGTTTCCAGTTTCCAGTTTTCTATCACCCGTATTAAACATTCGGTTAAATATGGATTTATCTTTTCTTCTTGAGGGTGAGTCATGGTTCTAGAAGGTTCTAGATGTGGTGACTTGGTTTTGGTTCTATGTATGCATTAAATGAATGGTGACTTGGCTTATGACTCATTAGGTTTCATTTATTGTTATGCAAGGTGTTCTATATGACTCATACATTTGTTTTAGTGCTAATGGTCACCTTTTTGGTTCCTACACTCACCCCCCTCCTCATATATAGTGGACGGCCCCCTCTAGAAAAGATAATGGTTGTTGATTGAAAAAAAAGTTTATGTATTTGGTTCATGAAAATTAGTATGCCAATTTCTCATTTACCCGATTCAAAAGGCAACTTCATTAACCGTTCGTCCATGGCTTTGGACGAAGTGAGACAATGTAACACTTTAGAATGTGTTTAGAGGCTAATTATATGTCAATAAATGATTTTTTAATAAAAAAGTTTACCAAATTAGTTTTCAAATATTTTGTAAAGAATTATAAATATTTTTTTAGAATTTTCCTAGACTAACCCTTTCTTATTAAGTTAAATTGATTTTAATTAAGGGTATTTTTTTTTAAAATGGAAAATGAATTATTGCTTTGGGTTTGACTTGGTGAGAGAGAGAGAGTGCATGATGGGCATCATGGCATAAGCCCATGCTTGCATTGAATGGGAGAGAGAGGGTGTTGACCTTTGTTCTCTCATTTCTTGTCTTGTGCTAACTCTTTCTCACTTCTCTCTCTCACTCTCACACTCCCTCACACACACCACCAGCAGCAACTGCAGAAGCAGCAGCCACAGCAGCTACACCAGCAGCTTCAGCAGCTCCAGCATCAGCAGCAGCTCGAAGCAGCAGCAGCAACAAGCAGCAGCAGCAGCAGCAGCACAAGCAGCAGCAGCTCCAAGCAGCAGCGCGACACAGCAGCAGCACAGCACAGCAGCAGCACAGCACAGCAGCAGCAGCACAGCACAGCAGCAGCGCGGCACAGCAGTGCGGCACAGCAGCAGCAGCAGCAGCAGCGCGGCACAGCAGCTCCTTCCCTCTACTCCTTCTCCTTCCTCCTGCATCCTAGGGTCGAGAGTGGGGTATACTTCTTAACCCTGCATCCTAGTTTGCTTAGTTGGTGTGTTATAGCTTCGATTAGTGATTAATTGTGCGTTTTAGTGCTAAATGTGGTGAGTAGTGTGAACTTTGGTTATGTGAGGTTAATATTGGTTAGACTAAGTTAATTAAGTGTTGTTAAGGCCATGTTAACCTAGCTTAGCCCAATTTCACTAAAATACCACCAGATTTCTGTTTGATGCAAAATTTATTTAATTCTTGCTGTATAAAAATTTGGAGCTAAATACCTGTTTCTCGTATTTTAAATCTTCGCGACACACGTGATACGTGTGTGGGTTTGGGGTTTCTGCGTATCGCGACGCGTCGGGGTAGCTTTAGGCGTGTAATCACACGTTTTAGCGTATCGCACACACGCGCGCTTGGTTTGCGACGCGGGTTTCTAGTTTGACCTTGATATCGTGTTTTTGTAGATTTGAGCTTATGTGTGATATATTGTGTAAATTCTAGGTTCGCAGGCGAGTGGGACGAACGCTGCGAAGAAGGGGAAGCAAGTCGTCGGCTACACTTAGCGCGAGACTTCGGTGAGTAGATTTAACATCTACGGGGATATCGCCCTCATGGCGTTATGCGTCAGGGCTGATAGGACCTTATAGCTACATATTGCATTTACCTACATTGACTGTTCATGGATACTGTTGTTGCATACTGCATCCCCTGCTATATATATGTAAACTTAGAATTGATAGAACACCGCACTATTACTAACGGTTCATGTTGCACGAGCACGAATCTGCATGTTACACACACACCGTTAGTAATTGCCATGACACACTCACTGTAGAATTGCCATGATCATTATACTGTAGTTCCTTTCACATATGATTCGATATGATTTTCATAGACATTGGGAGCCGCATGAGGTCTTTGAAAAACTGAAACTATTTTAAAAAGCGGTTCCTCCCTTTTTCCTATATTATGGCTTGATGTACATAGCACATCGCATTTGATTTACTCATTGATGTTGGATTTTTGGTTTTGAGGACCGTGGGGATATTTAAGAAATACTGCACTATTTGAAAACCCGGTTCCTCGTGATATGATATTTTGGTGCGTCCACCACGCGTTTTCTCGGTGCTGAGACGTGCGCTTGAAACCCGATTCGAGAAGTTGGATGATCCGTTTGCGGGTTCATGGTGGACCCGGTATGGTTCCCCTCGGTAAGATGATTGATGGATTTTGCCGATTGAGCCTGGAGGTGGGCGAGTACCTACCGGTGATTGGTTGGACCTGGCGGTTATCCGGAGGATACTGACCAGAGTCGAGAGATAGACGCGGGATGATCTGTACTGCCGGGGCCGAGGGCCGATACCGCAGACGGAGCCCGTGGGCTGATCCGGACTGACGGAGCCCGATATATGAGGATTTGCGTGTCGATGCTGGACACAAGTATTTTATGATATTTTGAGTGCCGATGATGGGCACTCGTGATTCTCAGGGATTTACAGGATTTGAGGGCCGATGGGAGTGCCGGTGCCTGAGTTGTTGGGATTCGGGTGCATTGGTGGGCACCGATTATTTTCCACGTTGACATTCCGTGTAGATGTTATTTCATCCCATGTTCAGCATTTATTATTTGTATCTCATCCTGTAGTTATTTTACCTGACAGAACACTTGCTTGATTTTGCATATACTGCTTATCGCATATAGATTTATCTGCTGGCATTTGATAGAGTAGCGCAGTACGTGCATGCTCGCGATTACCTTTATATGTTATCTCTATTCACGAGTTGGCAACTCACCCCCGTTGTGCCACAGTGCTTGCAGGTTGCCCTTGGGAGTAGTCGCGGTTGGCTGTTTACCACATCTTTTGACACGGATACCACTGCTTTGGCGTGCCGGCCATTTTGCTATCAGGTTGGTTTTGTGCGGTATCTGTTTACTTTTCAGTTGTACATTGTTGTATCTAGTATTCTCCATCTACCTTCATGTATTGACTTAGAGACAGTTGTGAGGACGATGTATATTATTTTGTACTCTGGTGTCGAGCTCATTGTGAGCCGACTTTATTTATGCAACTTTATCTTTCATGATATTTGTTTTCACTTTTACTGCTCATTTCTTCTCTACGGTGTCGTATATTATATTTGTGGTGATTATTCCGCCGTTGGGCGTGATTACTCCCGTTTTGAGATGCTTTGTTCTTATTATATGTCATTTTCACTTATACCTTGTCTCGTATCCGACTCGGGGCTAGTTTTTAGAAAGGAGATGCTGCCGAAATTTTTTAATAAAACAACTTAAACTTTAAAGATTTTTACTAAATTACTCAAGGTTTCCTAAATGTTTTAACAAATGTTTTCATCAAATGTTTTAACACTCACTACTTTTAATGGTTTTGATTTCTGGGTTTCGGCTTACTTAGCCGCATTACGCCTGTAGACGTTACGTGGTTAAGTGCCGGTCACGGTCCGAACTTTGGGTCATGACAAAGTTGGTATCAGAGCGTAGGTTTTACCTTTCGGAGTGTAGGATGACCTTGGTATGATGGAGTAGGTAGCTAAGCAGAGTGGCGTAGTGTGTGTATGTTCCGTGGCATACTCACGACATGGTACTCCGCCAAAGCGACCTTAGGACTTATTGATTTAAATTCCTTCTTGAGTATATATATATTCTTGCGATTCGATTTCCGTATTCTTATCGAATCCTAATTTCCTTTCAGCCATTATGCCGCCAAAGACTACGAGGGCGCAGAGAGCGGCCGCGAGGGCCGAGATTAGAGTTGATTCGTCTGAGACGAGGACTGATCCGGGCAGTACATCGGTTGTACCCGAGCAGGCTGTTCCTCCCGTGACAGATCAGATCGCCACGCTAGGGGCTAGTATGCAGGAGATGCGCCAGACGGTGGGATCCAACATGCAGGAGATGCGTCAGATGATAGGATCGCTATTTGAGACACTTCGGGCGCAGCAACCAGAGGTAGCTCCACCCGTTACAGAGACCGCGATGGTACCTACTGTACAGCTAGTTGCCCCTACAGTTACAGAGGTCATCTCAGTATCGCTATCAGAGTTTATGAGGTTGAAGCATCCGGTCTTCACAGGCACCGATGCAGCCGAGGACCCACAGTCTTTCATTGATAGGATGGCTCGGATATGCCGTTCCCTCAGATGCGCAGATGCGAGATGGGTTGAGTTCGCGAGCTTTCGCCTGGAAGGTCTTGCGCAGAAGTAGTGCGAATCAGTCGAGAAGGGTAGAGCAGCAGGTCTTCCTCCTATGACCTGGACAGAGTTCGTGGCACTATTCCTTGCCCGCTTTCTCCCACTGAGTGTCAGAGATGCTAGAGCACGCAGGTTTGAGTCCTTACGCCAGACTCCGGAGATGTCAGTGGCAGAGTATGACGTGCTGTTTACAGAGCTATCAGTTTATGCCCCGTATTTAGTGGCTACCGAGAAGTTGCGAGTCAAGAGATTTGTTCGCGGCTTGCTTACACCACTGTTCCTTGCGATCAGCACGCAGCATTACGAGACATATGCAGCAGCGGTAGACGCAGCCCTATTAGTCGAGGAGCGCCTTGCTGAGACTTCGGTAGTTCCAGAGCCGAAGAGAGTTCGTACTGGTATATCAGCAAGGAGACAGACATTCAGACGCCGCGACAGGTATCGTTCAGATACAAGGAGTGGAAGAGATTCGGGACGAGGCCAGATATTTAGTTTGTATCCACGGGAGAGTCAGCAGTCGTCGCGGGGTTGCTATAGATGCGACAGTCTACTTCACCTCGTCAGAGATTGTCCTGAGATACACCGGAGGGAGACAGTAGCACCGCATGTTACCTTACCACCTTCCCCACCCCACAGGGCGTTGCCTATTGTACCCACAGTTGCTCCGCGTTAGACCCACACACAGAGAGGCCATGGTCGCGGAGGGTTTGTTCCTAGAGGACAAGGTGGCCGAGGCAGAGGACAGCCAGCTGCCGGCAGAGTACAGCCAGTCACAGGTGGAGGACAGGCACGGGTTTTCATGTTGACGCATCAGGACGCGCAGGCGTCCAATGCGGTGGTCTCAGGTACCTTATCAGTATGTTCTGTTGATGCACACGTATTGTTCGATCCCGGATCCACGCACTCGTACGTATCCACACACTTCGTGCCGAGTTTGGGTAGAGAGTCCGGTCTGCTTGATCAGCTGCTTGTTGTGACCACTCCCATGGGAGAGTCGTTTGTTGCTAGGCATGTGTTCCGATCCTGTACCGTCTGTATTGGCGGGAGAGAGTTGCCTGTCGACTTGATCCTTCTTGAGATGTTGGATTTCGACATTCTTTTGGGCATGGATTGGTTAGCCACTTGCTATTCTTCTGTAGACTGCCGTGAGAAGACAGTTAGATTTTGTTTTCCCGACGAGTCAGTTTTTGTTGTGTTGGGGGACTGTGGTGCCGTCCCTCACAGTGTGATTTCTTCTTTTCGCGCTGGACAGCTTTTGAGGAAGGGATGTCAGGGATTTCTCGCCTATGTTTGCGATGCTAGTGCCACAGAGGTTCCGTTGGATCAGGTTCCGGTTGTTAGCGAGTTTCCTAATGTGTTCCCTGACGAGCTTCCTGGGCTATCGCCCGAGCGCGACATTTCTTTTTGTATTGATTTGGTTCCTGGCACGGGGCCTATTTCCATACCGCCTTATCGGATGGCCCCGGCGGAACATCGAGAATTGAAGGGTCAGTTGCAAGATTTGTTGGATAAGTGACTTATTCGACCCAGTGTTTCTCCTTGGGGTGCTCCAGTCCTGTTCGTCAAGAAGAAGGACGGCAGTTTGCGTCTGTGTATCGACTACCGCCAGCTGAATAGGGTTACAGTGCGGAACAGGTATCCTTTGCCACGCATCGATGACTTGTTCGACCAGCTTCAGGGGGCAGGATATTTTTCGAGGATCAATTTACGATCGGGCTATCATCAGCTGCGGGTTCGACAGGAGGACATTCCTAGGACAGCTTTCCGTACACGTTACGGCCATTATGAGTTTTTGGTGATGTCGTTCGGACTCACCAACGCCCCAGCAGCGTTCATGGACTTTATGAACCCTATATTTAGGCTATGCCTTGACTTATTCATCATCGTATTCATTGACGATATATTGGTGTATTCCCAGAGCAGAGAGGAGCACGAGCAGCACCTGCGGATTACACTGCAGACCTTGAGGGAGCATCAGCTTTTCACCAAATTCTCCAAGTGTGCATTCTGACTTCTTGGGTCACGTGATTACACGGGATGGTATATGTGTAGACCCGAGGAAAATCGAGGCCGTTCAGAGTTAGCCCAGGCCTACATCCGTTACTGAGATACGCAGCTTTTTATGGTTGGCCGGTTACTACAGGAGATTTGTGCAGGATTTCTCCCGCATTGCTGCACCCTTGACTGGATTGACCCGGAAGGGAGTTCCTTTCGATTGGACGGAGGAATGCGAGCACAGTTTCCAGCAGCTACGGACTTGTTTGACTACGGCGCCAGTGTTATCATTGCCTTCAGGATCAGGCGGATTTGCAGTCTATTGTGACGCTTCACGAGTGGGGCTAGGGTGCGTATTGATGCAGCATGACAGGGTGATCGCGTATGCTTCGCGGCAGTTGAAGGACATGAACAGAACTACCCTACTCACGATTTGGAGATGGCCGCAGTGGTTTTTGCACTTAAGATCTGGCGACATTACCTCTATGGCGATTCCTGCCAGATATTCACTGTGTTAGTTATATGTATGCCCTAGAGGCCATTACTATACATAGGATGTATATTGTAGTGGATGCTTGGACATATATAGGGAGGACTTTCTTGCTCGACATGATAGTATGCTATCTGGTTGCTCTTTACCTTAACGTGTGCACTGATAGTCTCTCTGTTACATGTTGGTAAAGCCCTTAGGATGTGTACTTGACTACCTGGACTATGATGCAGATCATACTAGTGGGGACATGGTAGTCCATAAGTACATCCTTCAAGGTCCCTAGTCGTGGGTGTATCGAGACAGGGCATCGATATACCAGTGTAGACTAGCGTATACCTTCTCGACCCATACAGATGGGCGATGGATGATCCCATATCCATTGGTGTTTGACATCAGAGATGATATACGGGTGCTCAGTGGAGACTGGGTACACTGGACGGACTCGCCGAGAACTCCCAGATGGTATTATACCTTACGTCAGATGGCAGTTCTCTGGTGACACTGGTACAGAGTAGTCTGTTAACCCGAGATCGTCATAGAGTCTTGTGTGATTCCCACTGTGCTTTGATTTCCACCTTACTACGTCCAAGAGGGCGTGCAAAACGGTGGTTTTTGGGTACAGTCCCGAATCACATGGAGGCAATGAGCGATAGGAGGGGATTCGTCTCTCCTGGTATAGGGGGTTGATGTTGCGCTGTGTTCGATTGGCTATAACCGGAAATCCCTGGCCAGGGTTGCTGAGATTTACTGGTAAGTGTTACCAGTAGTTTCTCGAACTGTTATAGACCTCATATCGACATGACTTATCGAGCTATTGGGGTCTGACGTTTACCACCCCTAGGCGAGATATGCGACATATCAGACGACGAGACCGGACTGTACAGTAAGTGTTACTGGTTGGATTCACAGGAGTGTGAGCGGGCTTGCTCGTCGATCTTCTGATCGCTCAATACCCGGGTGGCCGTTACGTTTAGCAGACCGCTTGCGGCTTGTGGGTGTTTGATATGATCATCACCTGCTGCCGGCGTATTGACGAGTCTTTAGAGTCCTACACAGAGGTTTCCTGGCTCAAGAGAAACGAAATAGGAGCGCATATGAGATATGTGCGGGACCGAGAATAATGCATGTATGTGATACCGTATTCTATTCTCGCGATGAATGTATCGATTGGTTGTATGCGATATAACCTAGTTATCGAATCGAGGATTGATTCGATAAGTCGATACATCGGATATTAGTCGGTCATATGCGATATGACCGGATCGTTAAATCAAGTGTTGATTTAATGATTTAATGTATAATTATATATTTGATATATTACTTTGCATTAACTAGTATTGGTTCACTTAAGATGGATTTTCTCACTTGAAGTGCACATTGTATATGTGATATATTTTTGTACACTTGTTTGTATCATGTTTGATGATACAGGAAACCTTGGGTGTGTATGATTAAACCATGGTTATGTTAATGGTTAGGGTTTTGATTTACTTATCTATTTATTTTTATTTATTCATTTATTTTGGAAAGAAATGAAATGGTTGCTTTTTTTTGTCTTTTGTTGAAACTTCATGAAGCTTTGAAGCTTTGACCATTTTGTTTCTTAGCCTTAACCTAACCATTAAACCTAACCCTAGTTTATTCTCTACACTTAACCATGGTTGCTTTATGATAAGAATGAATGGGATTTTCTTTTTAACTAAATCCTTTTTATTCTTATCATTATTATCATCTTCTTATTCTTCTTCTTTAAGAAGAAAGAAGCTTGCTAGCTTCAATGGTGAAATGAGAAAAAGAGTGAGAAATTCAATTCTAAAGTTAACCCACTTCCTATTTCTTCATCCTCTACCACTTGCCAAGTAGTATAGGGTGTTTTCTTCACAAGTTTCATGACTTGGTGAAGTTGGAGCTTGATCTTGTGTTTCCTCGACGTAGATCATCTTCGGCATCGAAGTCGACGACCTACCCCGATCATTTCTTCAACGAAACCATCGCTAGAGTCCGGGATCCGATGATCGCAGCGGAGGGACATCATCACGGAGCTAAGGAAGTGGAGGACCGGATCTACAAAGGTTGTATTTTCCGTTTACTCTTAGTTAAGTTGTTAACTAGCTTGTAGTTTCGTCTAATTTCTAGTTAACAATCCGTATTAGGGTTTCTCGGCACCGGAATTTTTGAAATTGGCATGGTTGATGCCTTGTGAGATGCTACACACTCGGTTTGTATTTTGATAGCTTCTATAGTTTCTGCTTTGCACAGCGATATATATGATATATCCCGCACCTCATTCGACGAGGAAAGGGCCGATGATCCCTTCACCGGGAGTGACCCCTTTAGCAAAACTAGAAAAGCTTCAAAAACACTCCATTTCAAAATTCATTTGATTCTACAACGATATCAAGTTCATTACGCAATAGGTTTTCAGAAAAACCTGTCGTAGCCCTCCGTCATTTCAGATAAGTGGTAGTTAGTATTCGTGCTACGTTTGTTGGCCTGCGTCAAGGCGTAATGTGCGGTAGCTAACTAGTATTTATCTGCTTATGCATATGATGTAGATTGGATTAGGGTAGTCGTACGACTTTGTTGGCCTGCGTCAAGGGTCGTGCGGGTGGGTTTAATTCAATCAGGAAATGACGGGTTGAACTTGACTGGCGCACTATGGTTTGTTGGCCTGCGTCAAGGTCATAGGACGCTAGGGGCAAAATTATCGGGAATTTGAAGTGTTGAAATTTGCAATGAGATTGCATACCTTCTATGAGATGGTTGGATCGCGATACCCGCTGCGAGTAAGAGTTACTCCTGGGAGAGTTTTACACATTACAATTAGCCGATCAAGTAGGTGTCTAGAAAGGTGTTAACGAGGTAACGCTTCTGGGAAAACGAGGTTTACATTAATTAGGTTCGTGCGAAAGCACGGGAGACCTCCCTCAAAGTACCGACACTGGCCTGGCTGAAAGATTGGCGAACTTGTAGTGTGTAATTAATCCCGGCTAGTCTTTCCTTTTAGGGTTTGAAGGAAGATTTGATAAAAACAGTGGGAGCCATCCTGATTAGATAAAATAATAACCAATCTATTCTTGCAAGAGCGCACGCTGAGTATTTTCTTCTCTCTCCCTCCAGGTAGCGACCATATCATGCCTTAATCAAGATAATAATACGGAATATTGACCGAACCCGCTTGTTATACTGAGCTGGGGAACGTTGGTCCCGCTCCAACTTATAATTGTTATAAGACAGAGCAGGAAATAGGGGAATACCAGATTTCCCGTGCCGCCCAAACGAAGAAAGTGCATGCTGATGCATCATCTTCGGGTGTGTTCATTACAAAGAACTGTTTCTCTGTATCCTCTATGTCCTGGGTATTAGATACCGGATCAGGATCCCAGATATGTAATCTGATACATAGGGCTACAGAAAGGTCGAGAACTGAGAACGGGTGATAAGTTTCATGAGACAGAAAATGGGGCAAGTGTTGCAGCCAAGTCTGTTGGTCACTGTCATCCTGTATTACCAATACATTGATTCTGAACAAATGCTATTAGATACCGAACCTGATATACAAAATCATATCAGTCTCTTTATTAGTAAAGAAAGGATATAATTTTGTATTGTTGGATAATGTTCTGAACATTTCCTATATCAAAAGTTGATCGGTTTAGGCACGTTATCTAAAAGCATTGACGTTCTAAATCAAACTACAGTTCTTAGTATACAAAACATACACAAGAGGAAGAGTTCAGAAATGAACGACTTCTTCTTGAGGCATTGTAGACTAGGTCATATCAATGCGACCCGGCTAGCTGAAGTTACATTTAGATGCATATTTAAATTAGTTTGAATTTACATCTTATGAAACTTGCCAGTCATGTCACAAAGATAAAATGACCATAGCTCTGTTTACTGGAAACCGAGAAAGAGTTAGTGAACTCTTGGGACTGATACATGATGATGTATGTAAGGTCCCCTGTCTACACATGCCAGGACTGGTTCTTTATACTTCATTACATTCTCTGATGATCTTTCGAGATTCAGATCTATGTTCCTGTTGAAACACAAGTCCAAACCTTTTGAGATATTCACAGAATATAAGTTAGAAGTAGAGAACCAAAATACGGGTATAAGTATTATGTCCTATGATGAGATCAGGGAGGAGAATACTTGTGCATGGAATTCTTGGACTATTCTAAAGGAGAATGAGATTCTCTCTCAGCATTACTCCTCCGAATACACCACAGCACAACGTTGTATCGGGGCGGAGCAATCACACCCTATATGATATGGTACGCTCTATGATGAGTACTACTGAGTTTCCTATTTCCTTTTGGGAGTTATGCACTTATGAAGTTGCATACCTATTGAATAGGGTTCCGATCAAATCAGTTGCCTACCACTTCATATGTGATATGGAAAGGGAAGAGCCCATATCTTAAGTTAGTTAAGATTTGGGGTTGTCCGGCCTATGTCTAAAAGCAAAATCCGGACAAGCTCGAGGCATGGTCAGTTATGTAGAACTGGAAGTGTTTCAGCTATACAAACTACAGCAGATGATTTGGTAGAACCGAAGGATTCAATAGTAACCAACGAACCTCAGCCTCTCCGCCGATCTAGTAGGGTTCCTCACCCACCTGAGAGATACTTTGGTTTCTCTATAACAGTGGGAGCGAGGATTGCATCATAAGATGATGACCCAACTATTTTCAAGCAGGCCATCAGGAGTGGGACTCTGTAAGAATGGCTGGATGCTTAGCGATCTAAGATGGAATCCTTATACACCAACAAAGTATGGACTTTAATTGCTATATCTGAAGGGTTAAATCCCCATCAGGAGCAACTATATCTTGAGAAGATTACTTGGTGTAGATGGAAAAGTTGAGACTTTCAAAGCTAGACTTGTTAAAGGTTTTCGTCATTGACCAGGCGTGGATAATGATGAAACCTTTTTCCAGTGGCTATGCTTAAGTCCATCTAGATCCTACTTGCCACGGCTACATACCATGACTACGATATCTGGCGGTTGGGTGTCATGACTGCTTTTCTAAATGATGTTTTAGAAGAGGGCGTCTATAAGTACACAGCCAGAAGACTTCGTAAACAGTGGGAGCAGCGGAAACATGTACAAGATGCTTTATAGGATAAAGCAGGTATCGCGGAGTTGGAACATCTGTTTTGATGTAGTAGTCAAAGAGTTTGACTTCATCAAAATGGTAGATGAACCTTGTATATACAAAAAGGTAGTAGGGAGTATGGTGGCGATCCTCATAGAGTACGTGGAAGACATACTCTTGATAGGGAAGAAGTTTCCTATGCTACGCTCGATCAATCTCCGCTTATCACAATGATTCTCCACATGGGATCAAAATGATACCTACTAAATCCTGGGTTTTGGATCTATGAGATAGATCTAAATGGATGTTAGGATTCTTACTAGTTGTAGTGAGATGGTATCAATCGATCCTGGAGAGAATCACTGGAAGTGTTCCAGGGTGATAAGGACGACTGAATATCAGTCACAAGCATTATCTTTATCCTTAGTAAAGGGACGGTATGTTGGAAGAGTTCCAAGCTAGATACCGTGGCATACTAGACGATAAAGGCAAGATACATCGCTACTTAAGATGCTACCAAAGAGGTAGTCTGGGTGTATATTGGTTCATGAGATGAACTTAGTTCCTCCCATTGTGTGACAGTGGAGTTGTGGCTTATGCCAAGGAACGTCCGTCCCATCAGTGATCCAGACATATTCTAAGGCAGTATCACCTGATCATGGAGATGGTTGATCTCCAGGGTGATCGAGGTTAGGAGAGTAGACTCAGAGGACAACAAGGTGGATCCACTTACAAAGGCCTTTTCCCAGAGAGAGACTTTTATGGGATGGTTGAGTATGAGATACTACAACCACTGCTATCAGATGGCCCTAGTGCAAGTGGGAGATTGTTAGTTATATGTATGCCCTAGAGGCCATTACTATACATAGGATGTATATTGTAGTGGATGCTTGGACATATATAGGGAGGACTTTCTTGTTCGACATGATAGTATGCTATCTGGTTGCTCTTTACCTTAACGTATACACTGATAGTCTCTCTGTAACATGTTGGTAAAGCCCTTAGGATGTGTACTTAACTACCTGGACTATGATGCAGATCATACTAGTGGGGACATGGTAGTCCATAAGTATATCCTTCAAGGTCCCTAGTCATGGGTGTATCGAGACAGGGCATCGATATACCAGTGTAGACTAGCGTATACCTTCTCAACCCATACAGATGGGCGATGGATGATCCCATATCCATCGGTGTTTGACATCAGAGATGATATACGGGTGCTCAGTGGAGACTGGGTACACTGGACGGACTCGCCGAGAACTCCCAGATGGTATTATACCTTACGTCAGATGGCAGTTCTCTGGTGACACTGGTACAGAGTAGTCTGTTGACCCGAGATCGTCATAGAGTCTTGTGTGATTCCCACTGTGCTTTGATTTCCTCCTTACCACGTCCAAGAGGGCGTGCAAAACGATGGTTTTTGGGTACAGTCCCGAATCACATGGAGGCAATGAGCGATAGGAGGGGATTCGTCTCTCCCGGTGTAGGGGGTTGATGTTGCGCTGTGTTCGATTGGCTATAACCGGAAATCCCTGGCCAGGGTTGCTGAGATTTACTGGTAAGTGTTACCAGTAGTTTCTCGAACTGTTATAGACCTCATATCGACACGACTTATCGAGCTATTGGGGTCTGACGTTTACCACCCCTAGGCGAGATATGCGACATATCAGACGACGAGACCGGACTGTACGGTAAATGTTACTAGTTGGATTCACAGGAGTGTGAGCGGGCTTGCTCGTCGATCTTATGATCGCTCAATACCCGGGTGGCCGTTACATTTAGCAGACCGCTTGCGGCTTGTGGGTGTTTGATATGATCATCACCTGCTGCCGGCGTATTGACGAGTCTTTAGAGTCCAACACAGAGGTTTCCTGGCTCAAGCGAAACGAAATAGGAGCGCATATGAGATATGTGCGGGACCGAGAATAATGTGTGTATGTGATACCATATTCTATTCTCGCGATGAATGTATCGATTGGTTGTATGCGATATAACCTAGTTATCGAATCGAGGATTGATTCGATAAGTCGATACATCGGATATTAGTCGGTCATATGCGATATGACCGGATCGTTAAATCAAGTGTTGATTTAATGATTTAATGTATAATTATATATTTGATATATTAGTTTGCATTAACTAGTATTGGTTCACTTAAGATGGATTTTCTCACTTGAAGTGCACATTGTATATGTGATATATTTTTGTACACTTGTTTGTATCATGTTTGATGATACATGCAACCTTGGGTGTGTTTGATTAAACCATGGTTATGTTAATGGTTAGGGTTTTGATTTACTTATCTATTTATTTTTATTTATTCATTTATTTTGGAAAGAAATAAAATGGTTGCTTCTTTTGTCTTTTGTTGAAACTTCATGAAGCTTTGAAGCTTTGACCATTTTGTTTCTTAGCCTTAACCTAACCATTAAACCTAACCCTAGTTTATTCTCTACACTTAACCATGGTTGCTATATGATAAGAATGAATGGAATTTTCTTTTTAACTAAATCCTTTTTATTCTTATCATTATTATCATCTTCTTATTCTTCTTCTTTAAGAAGAAAGAAGCTTGCTAGCTTCAATGGTGAAATGAGAAAAAGAGTGAGAAATCCAATTCTAAAGTGAACCCACTTCCTATTTCTTCATCCTCTACCACTTGCCAAGTAGTATAGGGTGTTTTCTTCATAAGTTTCATGACTTGGTGAAGTTGGAGCTTGATCTTGTGTTGCCTCGACGTAGATCATCTTCGGTATCGAAGTCGATGACCTAGCCCGATCATTTCTTCAACGAAACCATCGCTAGAGTCCGGGATCCGATGATCGCAGCGGAGGGACATCATCCCGAAGCTAAGGAAGTGGAGGACCGGATCTACAAAGGTTGTATTTTCCGTTTACTCTTAGTTAAGTTGTTAACTAGCTTTTAGTTTCGCCTAATTTCTAGTTAACGATCCGTATTAGGGTTTCTCGGCACTGGAATTTTTGAAATTGGCATGGTTGATGCCTTGTGAGACCTCATTAGTTTGCCTAGGAACCCTACACACTGATCACAAGAGCTTAAAGTATATATTTCAGCAGCGGGACCTCAATCTCCGACAGCGCCGTTGGATGGAACTAGTGAAGGACTACGATTGCGCGATCTTGTATCACCCGGGCAAGGCTAATGTAGTAGCAGATGCATTGAGCAGGAGGCCCGGGGGCAGTCTATCTTGTTTGAGCACAGTGCAGAGGCAGTCGTTGGCAGATTGGCAGATATTATGTGACAGCCGAGTGCAGTTCGAGTTCACGCCTATCGGGGGACAGCTTGCGCATGTTCGTGCACGCCCACAGTTACTTGACCGTATACATAAGGCACAGCACAGTGATGACCTATGTTCAGAAATCATAGCACAGATTGGACAGGGCAGATTTTCCGAGTTCGTGATCGATGATCAGGGGATACTACGATTTGGGACTAGACTGTGCGTACCAGATGCTGAGGGACTGCGGCGTGAGATTCTTGAGGAGGCACATCGATCGGTGTATAGCGTCCATCCCGGTTCTACCAAGATGTACCGTGATATGAGAGATGTTTACTGGTGGGACGGGATGAAGAGGGACATCGCAGATTTCGTGTCGAGATGCCTGACTTGTCAGCAAGTCAAGGCCGAGCACCAGAGGCCGGCGGGAGAGCTACAACCGTTACCCATTCCGGAGTGGAAATGGAAGCAAATTTCGATGGATTTCATTATGGGTCTACTCAGGACTAGGTGGGGGTATGACTCCATTTGGGTGATCGTGGATCGTTTGACGAAAGCGGCTCACTTCCTGCCAGTGAAGACGACTTTCGGATTTGCTCAGTATGCCCAGATTTATATCGACGAGATAGTACGACTGCATGGAGTCCCGACATGTATCGTGTCCGACAGAGGCACCCAGTTTACCAGCCGACTATGGCAGAGGCTTCACGAGGCTTTGGGCACCCGCTTGAGTTTCAGCACATCATTTCATCCGTAGACCGACGGCAAGTCAGAGCGGGCTATTCAGACTCTCGAGGACATGCTCCCAGCGTGCATTTTAGACTTTGGTGGTAGCTGGGATCATCATTTACCCTTGATAGAGTTCTCCTACAACAACAGTTTCTAGGATACTATTCAGATGGCACCTTTCGAGGCTTTGTATGGGAGGAGATGTAGATCGCCCGTCTACTGGACAGAGCTCAGTGAGAGCAGTATTTTGGGGCCCCGGATCGTACAAGAGACGACCGAGAAGATACAGCTGATTCGAGACAGGATGAGGACAGCTCAAAGCAGGCAGAATTCGTATGCTGATAGATGCCGCCGCAGATTAGAGTTCGCAGTTGGCGATCACGTTTTTCTAAGGGTCTCTCCAATGAAGGGAGTGATGAGGTTCGGACGGAAGGGGAAGCTTAGCCCCAGATTCATAGGTCCCTTCGAGATCCTCGAGCGTGTGGGCGCAGTAGCTTATCGTTTGGCTCTTCCACCCGACTTCCTAGATGTTCACCCCGTGTTTCACGTGTCGATGCTTCGCAGATATCTACATGACCCTTCGCACATGATTCAGCATCAGACCGTTCAGCTTGAGCGCGACCTTTCGTTCACCGAGCAGCCAGTCGTGATATTGGACCGGTAGGTGAAGAAACTTAGATCGAAGGCCTTGCCATCAGTGAAGATGCTTTGGCGCAGCCCGAATGGTGAAGAGATCACTTGGGAGGCCGAGGGCGAGATGCGGAAGAAGTTCTCTCATCTCTTTGAAGGTATGCGTAGCTTATATTTTAAATTCGGGGATGAATTTCTTTAAGGGGGGAAGATTGTAACACTTTAGAATGTGTTTAGAGGCTAATTATATGTTAATAAATGATTTTTTAATAAAAAGTTTACCAAATTAGTTTTCAAATATTTTGTAAAGAATTATAAATATTTTTTTAGAATTTTCCTAGACAAACCCTTTCTTATTAAGTTAAATTGATTTTAATTAAGGGTATTTTTTTTAAATGGCAAATGAATTATTGCTTTGGGTTTGACTTGGTGAGAGAGAGAGAGTGCATGATGGGCATCATGGCATGAGCCCATGCTTGCATTGAATGGGAGAGAGAGGGTGTTGACCTTTGTTCTCTCATTTCTTGTCTTGTGCTAACTCTTTCTCACTTCTCTCTCTCACTCTCACACTCCCTCACACACACCAGCATCAGCAACTGCAGAAGCAACAGCTATAGCAGCAGCCACACCAGCAACACCAGCAGCTTCAGCAGCTCCAGCATTAGCAGCAGCTCCAAGCAGCAGCAGCAGCACAAGCAGTAGCAGCTCCATGCGGCAGCAGCAACAAGCAGCAGGAGCAGCAGCCCAAGCAGCAGCAGCTCCAGCATCAGCAGCAGCTCCAAGCAGCAGCAGCAACAAGCAGCAGTAGCAGCAGCTGCAGCACAAGCAGCAACAGCTCCAAGCAGCAGCGCGGCACAGCAGCAGCGCGGCACAGCAGCAGCAGCAGCACGGCACAGCAGCAGCGCGGCACAGCAGCAGCAGCGCGGCACAGCAGCAGCAGCGCGGCTCAGCAGCTCTTTCCCTCTACTCCTCCTCCTTCCTCCTACTCCCTAGGGTCGAGAGTAGGGTATAGTTCTTAACCCTACATCCTAGTTTGCTTAGTTGGTGTGTTATAGCATCGATTAGTTATTAATTGTGCGTTTTAGTGCTAAATGTGGTGAGTAGTGTGAACTTTGGTTATGTGAGGTTAATATTGGTTAGACTAAGTTAATTAAGTGTTGTTAAGGCCATGTTAACCTAGCTTAGCCCAATTTCACTAAAATACCACCAGATTTCTGTTTGATGCAAAATTTATTTAATTCTTGCTGTATAAAAATCTGGAGCTAAATACCAGTTTCTCGTATTTTAAATCTTCGCGACACACGTGATACGTGTGTGGGTTTAGGGTTTCTGCGTATCGCGACGCGTCGGGGTAGCTTCAGGCGCGTAATCACACGTTTTAGCGTATCGCGCACACGTGCGCTTGGTTTGCGATGCGGGTTTCTAGTTTGACCTTGATATCGTGTTTTTGTAGATTTGAGCTTATGTGGGATATATTGTGTAAATTCTAGGTTCGCAGGCGAGTGGGACGGACGCTGCGAAGAAGGGGAAGCAAGTCGTCGGCTACACTTAGCGCGAGACTTCGGTGAGTAGATTTAACATCTACGGGGATATCGCCCACATGGCGTTATGCGTCAGGGCTGATAGGACCTTATAGCTACATATTGCATTTACCTACATTGACTGTTCATGGATACTATTGTTGCATACTGCATCCTCTGCTATATGTATGTAAACTTAGAATTGATAGAACACCGCACTATTACTAACGGTTCATGTTGCATGAGCACCAATCTGCATGTTACACACACACCGTTAGTAATTTCTATGACACACTCACTGTAGAATTGCCATGATCATTATACTGTAGTTCTTTTGACATATGATTCGATATGATTTTCATAGACATTGGGAGCCGCATGTAGTCTTTGAAAAACAGAAACTATTTTAAAAAGCGGTTCCTCCCTTTTTCTTATATTATGGCTTGATGTACATAGCACATCGCATTTGATTTACTCATTGATGTTGGATTTCATGTGATTTCTGGTTTTGAGGGCCGTGGGGTTATTTAAGAAATGATGCACTATTTGAAAACCCGGTTCTTCGTGATATGATATTTTGGTGCGTCCACCACGCGTTTTCTCGGTGCTGAGACGTGTGCTTGAAACCCGATTCGAGGAGTTGGATGATCCGTTTGCGGGTTCGTGGTGGACCCGGTATGGTTCCCCTCAGTAAAATGATCGATGGATTTTGCCGATTGAGCCTTGAGGTGGGCGAGTACCTACCGGTGATTGGTTGGACCTGGCGGTTATCCGGAGGATACTGACCAAAGTCGAGAGATGGATGCGGGATGATCCGTACTGCCGGGGCCGAGGGCCGATACCGCAGACGGAGCCCGTGGGCTGATCCGGACTGACGGAGCCCGATATATGAGGATTTGCGTGTCGATACTGGACACGAGTATTTTATGATATTTTGAATGCCGATGATGGGCACTCGTGATTCTCAGGGATTTACAGGATTTGAGGGCTGATGGGAGTGCCGGCGCCTGAGTTGTTGGGATTTGGGTGCATTGGTGGGCACCGATTATTTTTCACGTTGACATTCCGTGTAGATGTTATTTCATCCCATGCTCAGTATTTATTATTTGTATCTCATCCTGTAGTTATTTTACCTGACAGAACACTTGCTTGATTTTGCACATACTGCTTATCGCATATAGATTTATCTGCTGGCATTTGATAGAGTAGCGCAGTTCGTGCATGCTCGCGATTATCTTTATATGTTATCTCTATTCACGAGTTGGCAACTCACCCCCGTTGTGCCACAGCGCTTGCAGGTTGCCCGTGGGAGTAGTCGCGGTTGGCTGTTTACCACATCTTTTGACACAGATACCACTGCTTTGGCGTGCCAGCCATTTTGCTATCAGGTGCGTTTTGTGCGGTATCTGTTTACTTTTCAGTTGTACATTGTTGTATCTAGTATTCTCCATCTACCTTCATGTATTGACTTAGAGACAGTTGTGAGGACGATATATATTATTTTGTACTCTGGTGTCGAGCTCATTGTGAGCCGACTTTATTTATGCAACTTTATCTTTCATGATATTTGTTTTCACTTTTACTGCTCATTTCTTCGCTACGGCATCGTATATTATATTTGTGGTGATTATTCCGCCATTGAGCGTGATTGCTCCCGTTTTGAGATGCTTTGTTCTTATTATATGTCATTTTCACTTATACCTTGTCTCGTACCCGACTCGTGGCTAGTTTTTACAAAGGAGATGCTGCCGAAATTTTTTAATAAAACAACTTAAATTTTAAAGATTTTTACTAAATTACTCAAGGTTTCCTAAATGTTTTAACGGATGTTTTCATCAAATGTTTTAACACTCACTACTTTTAATGGTTTTGATTTCTGGGTTTCGGCTTACTTAGCCGCGTTACGCCTGTAGACGTTACGTGGTTAAGTGCCGGTCATGGTCTGAACTTTGGGTTGTGACAGAAAAAGTGTTCTACTCATTCACTACATCAATCTTGGTCATCTCTTTTAGCAAACTTGATGACCGAGTTGCCTCGGGTCAGAGGCGGGAGCCCGTTTAAAGATCCGTTGACGTGGTACCACCTGGACGAGGAGATCGGAGATCGACGAGACCGGAGCAGCCGCAACAAAGCGTGGGACGATGGTTAAAGAACGAAGGACTCGGATCGTTCGGTATAACATTTCTACCCACTTTGTAGTTTGTTAGTTTAGAAATAATGGCAGATCCGGGTTATAGTATACGATAGAGCCAGTTAAAAAATTTTTGTTCCGCATTTGGCGTCTGTTAGACGGCCGGGGCGCTACGGTAGACTTACAGATAGCAGTAAAGAACATTCTCAAGTACCTGAGGAGGACTAAGGAGATGTTCTTGGTCTATGGCGGAAAAGACCTCCAGATCGAGACCTTTGCTGACTCCAGCTTCCAGAGTGACAAGGATGACTCCAAGTCCATGTCGGGTTATGTCTTTATCCTCAATGGAGGGGCGGTTTGCTGGAAGAGCTCCAAGCAGGAAACCGTTGCTGACTCAACTATAGAAGCGAAGTACATAGCTGCTTGCGATGCCGCAAAGGAAGCTGTCTGGATGAAGAAGTTCCTCATGGAGCTTCAGGTGGTTCCTACCATTGTTGATCGAATACCGCTGTATTGTGACAACAACGGCGCTATAGCTTTAGCGAAGGAACCCAGGTCTCATCAGAAGTCCAGACACATTTTGAGGCGGTACCACCTGATCAGGGAGATCGTAGATTGCCGGGAGATCGAGGTGAAGAGAGTAGATTCGGAGAATAACACTGCAGATCCATTCACGAAAGCCATACCCCAGACTCAGTTCAAGCGGCTGATCGAGATGATAGGTCTTCGATACGCCAGTACATGGCCCTAGTGCAAGTGGGAGATTGTTAGTGTATATCCCCTAGAGGCCATTACTGTATCGTACTAGTTTGTATATTACTTAATGGAAGCTTGGGATATTCACAGTTGTATAGACAATCTTGCTTAAAATGGTAGTATGCTACTTGGTTTGTTTCTACTTTAATATGTGCATGTGTTTCTTTTAGCATATCGCCTATACATATTAGTGGAGCCCTTAGGATCTTTGCTTGATTACCAGCGTTGTGATGGCAGTCACACTAGTGGGGGCTGGGTAATCCACAAGAACATCCTTATACAGGTCCCTAGTCGTAGGATTATCGAGACGGGGCATCGATACTCCGGAGTAGACTAGCATATGCGCTTCTCATCCCAGCAGGGGAGATGGTCTGCCCACAGCCATGTAAGTGCACGGCGGCGCCCCGGCCATCAATCCGACGCCGGAATGCGGAAGCGGTGATTCACAATAACTTTTCAAACTGGCACCACCGCGCACTATAAACTCGGATCGTGACATTAACATAAATCTAGCTAACAAGAAGACGGGGTAGAGAGATATACCGAGTGATCTGTATCCTCCGGTCTTCTCGTCGTCGTCCCGATCTCCCCGCGGAATCTCCGGTCTCCACCTCGTCGCCGGAAGGGCACCACGTCGCCGGCTTCTTTTACGGGCACCCACCTCTATACCGAGGCAACTCGGGCACGAAGTTGGCGAGTCGACGTGCCCAAGATTTGCTGTAGAATGTAGTGTAAAACTTGTGTCTCATTTTTGGGCTAGTGGATATTGCCCTTTAGTGGAGGGATGATACAAACAAATGGAGATTGATCTTGTGGGATTTTTACCAAAGCAAAAGCACAAAAACCCAACACATGAAATTTTGGACAGCCCCTTCAGGGCTTGGCCGGCCATGCAAAATGGTGAGGGGGGGTGAGTGATGTTGGAGATAGTGCCCTCAAAGTCAATTATTGGATCGGAGGTACGTGATTGCAATGATTGAGGCAGGACCTATACCGATATAACAGTCTTGCTCGAGATGATAGTATGCTATTTGGTTTGTCTTTATCATCGTATACATACTTTAGTTCACTATTGCATGATGATAGAGCCCATAGGATTCTTGCTTGATTACCAGCAGTATGATGGCGATCATATACGTGGGAGCTGGGGTCTGTAAGCACATCCTTAAAAGTGTCCCTAGTCGTGGGAGTTTCGAGATAGGGCATCGATACTCCAGAGTAGACTAGTGTATACAGTCGAGACCCCGATGAGGGGCGATGGCCGGTCTCACAAGCCATTGGTGTTAGTTGGTTCGCCTAAGATGTATACAGGTGCTCATTGAGTTATGAGTACACCGGACAGGACTCGCCAGGAATCTGCTAGTTGGTATTATACATATCGTCAGATAGCAATTCCCTGGTGACATGTGTACATGTTAGTTCATCAACCTGAGATCGTCATTTGTCTCATGTGAGTTCCCACTGTGCTTAGATTACTACCCTACCACGCTCAAAGGAGTTGTGCAAACAGGTTTTAGTTGGGTACAGTCCCGAGCCACATTAGGGGCAAGTGAGTGGATCGTCGGGGATTCGTCTCTCCCAGTATTGGGGGTTGATGTCGCACAGTGCACGGGTGGCCATCACTAGGAATCCTCGGCCGAGGTAGTGGAGAATTACTGATTTGGATCAGTAGTTTCTCAGGTGGTGATGGGCTTCATGCCGACACGATTTATCGCGTTATTAGGGGTCTGACTTTATCCACCCCCCTAGACTCGATATGCGATACTCTTTAGACGAATGGACCGGACTGTATATACATTGTCACTGTCAGGCTCAGTAGGGTTTATAGATGAGTTCGCTCGTCAGCTTCCCTTCCAATCAATACATAGGAAAAACGTTACCTGCAGTTTGTACCTCTGACGTGCTAGTGGTTATACCCAGTGCCAGTGTGTTGATGAGTCATTAGAGTCCCCCACAGACACTTTCCCAAGTTCGGGCGAAACGTTGTAGAGGCCGTATGGGTTTATGGCAAGGTTCGAAAAAAACACGTGCGTTTTCGCACGTGTCGTTTTTCGGGCAGATAATACTGGTAGGATTTGGTTTAAGCCGGAACCCAGTATTATACTGTGTAGATATAATATCTTTGTCTCAGATGCATTTGTATTTGGTCGTAATACAAATGCAGGTATGTTTACACTGATACGGGGTTATCCTGAAATTCGTTTTAGGATCACTTTTGGAAGTTGCCAGTTTCCAGTTTTCTATCAGCCGTATTTTGACATTCGATTAAAATGCGGATTTATCTTTTCTTGATGAGGTGAGTCAGTATTCTAGAAGGTTCTAGAGAGGGTGACAAGGCTAGTGAGTCATTAGTGTATTAATGGAGCAATTAATGCTTGATGACTAAGGGTTAAGGTTCATTGTATGCATTGATTGCATTCATACTAGGTGTATATGTGACTCATTGTTTCTTTCATGATCTTTTGCTTGTGGTCACCACTCCCTCCTCCTACACTCACCTCCCACCTCCTATAAGTGGCCGGCCACCCCCTTGAGGTTTGATGATGGTTGCTAGAAAAAGATTGGTATTGATTTGGACTCATGAAAACTAGATAAGCCTCATTTCTCATTTCACCCGATTCCAAAAGGCAACTTCCATAACCGTTCGTCCATAGCCTTGGACGTAACGAGACAAAGTATTCTACTCATTCTCTACTTCATCTTGGTCGTCTCTTCTAGCAAACTTGACGATCGAGTTGCCTCGGTTCAGAGGCGGGAGCCCGTTTAAAGATCCGTCGACGTGGTGCCACCTGGACGACGAGACTGGAGATTCAGGAGATCGGAGCAGCCGCAACAAAGCGTGGGATGATGGTTGAAGACCGAAGGACTCAGATCGTTCGGTATAACTCTTCTACCCTCTTTGTAGTTTGTTAGTTTAGCTTTAATGGCAGATCCGGGTTACGGTACACGATAGCGCCAGTTGTAAAAAGTTTTTGTTCCGCATTTGGCGTCTGTTAGACAGCCAGGGCGCTACCGTGGACTTACAGTGGTATCAGAGACTCACCATTAAGCTTTACTAACTTGTGCTAACACGTTTAAAACATCGATCGAACGGATTTCGCAAAACTACAATTTTCTGTTCAAGGTTTCTGTCGATTTTAAATCAGGTCTAAAAATTATCTGACATATCACAGAAAACTAAGCAGGCAATTCTAAGCAAACTGGTGAAATTTGGTCACGTGATCCCACAGAACGGCCGCGGATCCGCGGCCCAAACCAGGGTTTGGCCGCTGATGTTGGAGATAGAGCCCTCAGAGTCAATTATTGGATCACAGGCACATGATTGCAATGGTTTAGGGGAGGACCTATCCCAGTAGGACAGTCTTACTCGAGATGATAGTATGCTATCTGGTTTAACTTTATCAACGTGTACTACTTTAGATGACCTTACGAGTCGCTATTACACGTTGATAGAGCCCCTAGGATTCTTGCTTGACTACCAGCAGTATGAGGGCGATCATATACGTGAGAGCTGGAGTCTATAAGCACATCCTTTAATGGTCCCTAGTCGTGGGAGTTTCGAGACAGGGCATCGATTCTCCAGAGTAGACTAGTGTATACAGTCGAGACCCCGATGAGGGGCGGTGGCCGGTCTCACATGCCACTGGTGTCAGTTGGTTCACCTAAGATGTATACAGGTGCTCATTGGGTTATGAGTACACCGGACAGGACACGCTGGGAGCCTGCTAGTTGGTATTATACCAGACATCAGATAGCAGTTCCCAGGTGACATGTGTACAGGTTAGTTCATCGACCTGAGATCGTCATTTGTCTCGTGTGAGTTCCCACTGTGCTTTGATTACTACCCTACCACGGCTCAAAGGAGTCGTGCAAACAGGTTTTAGTTGGGTACAGTCCCGAGCCACATGGAGGCAGTGAGCGGATCTTCAGGGGTTCGTCTCTCCCGGTATTGGGGGTGAGGTCGCGCTGTATCTAGGAGAGCCAGAACATGAAAAGTCCTTGGCCAAGGCAGGAGATTTACTGGTAGGTATTCCAGTAGTATCTCAGGGTGTTCTGGGCTGATCTCTGACACGACTTATACCGCTTTTGGGGGTCTGACTTTCACCAACCCCCTAGGCCCGCCATGCGATGCTCATAGACGAACGGACCGGACTGTACGGATATTGTCACTGACAGGCTCAGTAGGGTGTCAGGATGAGTTCGCTCATCGACGTCCCTTTTTAGTCAGTAGCTGGTGGCCCGTCACGTATGGCTGATACCTCTGACGTGCTAGTGGTTAAATCCACAGCCATAGTATTGACGAGTCTTTAGAGTCCACAACACATTCAGTTACTCAGGTTTCGGGCGAAACGCTGTAGTGGCCGTATGGAGATATGGCAGGGTTCGATCAGATACGTGCGGTATTGCACGGATCGTGATTGGACGGTTTTTACTAGCCGACTTTGGCTTAAGCCGGATCCTAGTATTCGATAGTGTAGATTTTGTCTCTTTGCATTTGTGTTCAGTGGGAATACAAATGCGGGCATGTATTTGCAGTAGCGGGGTTTTCCTGTAATTTATTACGGGAACAGTTTTCTGAAGTTGCCAGTTTGCATTCCGTTTCGGCCGGTTTTTCTTTGTTCCTTCCCGACCGGATTTTCCATTGGAGGGGCTAATTTGCAATTATGCAAATTAGTATTGGTGGAGGGGGTTCTTTGTAAAATGGTAGCATCATGATGAGATTCCATTATGGTCTTTTCTCTTGCTTTCTTGTGATGGGTGTGTTTGATTTGATGAGAAATGAAATGGTTATGACCATTATCTTTTTAGATTATTTTTCCCCACTTGATTGATGCTTTTCCCCCCACCCATATCAAGGAGAGGGGCCGGCCATTCTAGAGAGAGAGGGAGGATCATTTCATTTTTGAGTAAGGGAAAATGTTTCATATCATTTTTCATGCTACAAAATTCCTAAGCACTTTTTCTTTAGTTGCTTTCTTCACCTCCACCATATCAATGGCAACCTCATAAACCCCAAAGAGACATGGCTACTACACTATTCTACAGCATCCCTTGGACGCGTCGGCTAGCCAACTTCGCGCCCGAGTTGCCTCGGTCCAGAGGTAGGAGCCCGTAAAAGATTCCGGCTTTGTGGTGCCCTTTCCGACGAGGAGTTGATGGACGGATATTCCGCAAGAGATTCGAGTGGAGACGAAGACCGAAGGACACGGATTGCTTGGTATAGCCTCTCTACTCTTTTCTTGTTTGCTAGTAGCTAGGTTAATGGCCCGATCAGGGTGAAAAGTGCGCGGTGGTGCCGGTTTGCTAGTTTGCAAACTTTTTGTTTTCGCGTTTCCGGCGTCGGATCGACGGCCGGGGCGCCGCCGCGGACTTACATTGGTATCAGAGCCACGCCATTAACCATGCCTAGCTTGCTCTAGTATGTTTAGAACTCGATCGAACAAAAATCCCCAAAAACCGTATTTTCAATGCATTGTGTTTTCTGTCGAAAATTTTTCCGCTCCAAAAATTTTTCAGGTCATTGCAGAAACACAAGCAGACAATTATAAGAATTCTGGTAAAATTTGGAGCAGTGATTCGTCAGTAAGACCGCGGAAACGCGTCCAAACCCCTGTTTTGGCCGCGGTTCCGCGGTGATAAGGTGTCTTCACTGCACCAAAATTTCCCAGTAGGCTTTAGACTTGGAAATAGGGGTTTTGGGATATTCCTTTTGGGCCCAGATTTTCTGTAAGTGCTACAGTACTTCATGGGGGCCACTTGATAAAATTTGTTCGATCGGATATTTTAAACATGCTGGTTCACAGTATTTACATTATATCTGCGACCGTGAATGTCACTCGATCGGTAAATCCAGTCTATCTGCTATAGCCCTTTTAGACGGATTTGCGAGCGTGACATTCACGTTGATGTTCTGTGTTATGCTGTGTTGTTGCGGATCGGTCGTGAGGATAGCCTGGTTGCAGTGGTAGTACAGTTCTGTTTTATATGTACATTTGATATTGCGGGGCGAGCGTCCGACATGTGGACTGCCGTCACTGCCTGTTTGTATTATTATTTTGGGGCATGACCAGGTTGCGGTCAGTGTACCCGTTGTATGTATATTTTACTTTCTGTACTAGGATTGCCCCGTGGAGGGGTGCACGGATAGCCGGATTCTAGAGGGCAACGGGCCCGCATCTCATGGCATTGAGACGGAGGGGGCTTTACTCTAGAATTGGCGGGCTATTCGCCGCACTCGTAGGGGGTACAGGTTGACCCAGGAGGGGTGCCCAAGTTACCGGATTCCGTGAAGTGCTGGGTGGTCCATTCACGTTGCTGAAGGGGGCTGCCTCGCTTCAGGTTTTGGCGGGTAACTTGCCGCGCCCGTAGGGGTCTAGGATTTCATTGCACAGGCTATCCACACGACCAGGGGAACGTCGGGTTTCAGCAGCGGCTCTGTGAAACCCGGGGATCCCAGATATCTGTATTGATCTGTGTTGCTATACATTTATGTGTTGTTGCACTTTATCACGCCTTGAGCGAAATATTATATATTGGTATATATATTAGTAGATGTTGTATATGTTTTGCATCCGCGCTAGTCCAGTCCCCGCTCTGTCGTTAGTTAGCTAACCTAACGGGTGATGACGGGACCCAGTGGCGAATGCGGATGACATATACGTACATCAGTATATTTTCGTTCTTTATGGTGTGATCAATTGATGGGACTGCGTTGATTCAGATCAATGCAAGATAAACAAACCTATTCTTATGTTGTTGGAACACTTTTTCAAAAAGCTGTTATTGCAAGGGCGTTCACTTTTGTTTTGCACAGTGGTATTCAGTTGGAATATCCTGCTCCTCAGTCGACGAGGCAAGGGCCGAGATCCCATCACCGGGAGTGACCCCTTGGACAGAAGTTTGCGTCAGGGTAATAACTTCACTATAGCCGATTACTTTTGCTTTGCATCGTGGTATTCAGTTGGAATATCCTGCACCTCATTCTACGGGGAAAGAGCCGAGATCCCTTCACCGGGAGTGACCTCTATAGCGATGGTTTTCGTCACTATATTTTTCTAAAAAGCTATCCGTTCCTTCAACGATATCAAGTTCATTACGTTAAAGGCTTTCGCCAGAAACCATTCGTAGCCCTCCGTCGTTTCATATGGATAGTCAATAGTATTCAAGCTGTGTATGTTGGCCAAAGTCAAGGCACAGTGTTTGGTAGCTGTTGGGTATTCATATGCAGTATAGATAGATGGGTTGGTTTGGGACAGTCGTACTGCCATTTTGGCCAAAGACAAGGGTAGGTACGGGTGGGTTCAAATTAACCTGGATAATGACGAGTAGAACTTGACATGTGACTTATGATATGTTGGCCAAAGTCAAGGTCATAAGAGCATGGGGTAAAAATCCACATCGGGAGTTTCAAAAGAACTGAAACTTGCCAGATATGCGCATACCTTCTGGAGTGTGATAGCGTGAGCGGATTCCGTCACGTTATCATGCGATGATAGTTGGATCCCGATTCCCACTGATGAGTTGGTTTACTCCTCGGGTGATCCCGGCTAATTCTTCTTTCAGGTTTGGGGAAGGATTTGACGTTACAGTGGGAGGTTTCCAGATTAGATAAAGTGATAACCATTCTGATCTAGGTTAGAGTGCACGCTGAGTGGTTCTTTTCTCTCTCTCTTTGGCAGCGACCATTGACCCGACCCTAGACTATGACTCACTGACCAAGTTGACCGAACCTTCTTAACACTGGCTTTTGGATTGTCAGAGTTGCAAACCTCATTGCCACTCCTACTTTTACCCTTTTCTCCAGGACACCCCGTATTACTACGAACGTCCACTTCCATTGGACAAAACCATCGTATGGTTATATACGAACTCGAAAGAATTCGAGGATGGTTTCCGGTTCTGGAGAAAACGAATAGGACTATTCAGTTGTCTTTTCCTTTCACCTTCTCTCATTGCGAGTACTCCTTGGTTTGGGAGATAGTACACCTATTACGCAAATTGGATAGTCTTCTTCCAAACCTTAGGCTGGTGCCGAACGGTAGGAAATGAAGAAAACCAATTAGCCTAAACGGTGTGCAGAAGGTATTAAGTTAAGACAAAGAAAGGGATTAGTAAGAGGGCAAAGTAAATTGCGACTGCTATTCACGACCAAACCAAGTATTTCTTCGCCAATCCTAAATCACCTTTGTATTTCTCCAGGACACTCCGTATCACTACGAAGATCCCAGGTTTATTGGATAATCCATCGTATGGTTATATACGAACTCGAAAGGAACTTGTTCCAGTTCGGGGATGGATCCTGGTTCAGGGGAAATAGGAATAAGCTCTATTCGGTTGTCTTTTATCTTCACCTTCTCTCGCATTGCGAGTGCTCCTAGGATTAGGACAGTACACCCATTATGCTTATTGGATAGTCTTCTTCCAAACCATAGGCTGGTGCCGAACGGTAGGGAAGGAAGAAAACCATTTGGCCTAAAGGGGTGTACAGAAGGTAACGACTAAAGACATATAAAGGGATTTGGAGAGGTGGCAAAGAATTATACGGTTACAGTTGTGAATATGGATAATGGAAGAGGCATTACTAGGAATACCAGGATACCTCATCGAAACATTTCATTGTTTCAGTTTCACTGTGTAATGTTAAAAGAAAACTGATTTCCCAATTAGCCCTTGCTCCAGGGTATGTATTTACCAGGTAGGATTCTCACATCTGTATGGTTTTACAGATGATGAGTGGGAGTAAGTTATTGGGAATTAGGTGACCATCCTCATTATATCGGGATTCGTTGTAATCGGTGATATTTGAGGAAGTCACCTGGGTTGTTTGCCGGTCGGCAAATATTTGGTTTTGAATATCCATTGTTATGCACCAATTTCAAATTGATATATCTGTACGTCTATTTTTATAGAGTGAGATATATCTTTTTGAAATTATGTCTATGACATTTACCTATATCAGTGGATAGTTAGGTAAGGAGCATTGAACAGCGGTGTAATTCTTCTTAACCATAAGTACAGTTTTCGACCTATGACACACAGTGAATGAGTTGTAAGACTCAGCGGACTTATACAGAGTTTTGTGTATCGTCCAGTGTCCATTAGGACAGAGGGGTTGGTCCTCGTACTATATTCTGTTTACTTATGACTTCTCTAGTTCTTAGACATGTGTTTCGTAGAAACACAAGGTCAAAGTTTTGAGAAGTTATAGGTATAAGAATAGAGTAGAGAACCAGGTATTGCAAGTATCGGGATTCTTCAAAGTGATAGAAGATGTAGATACTTGTATATGGTATTCAGTTGATAGTAATGATTAAGAGAACTTACTTCTCTTTCAGGTTACTCATAATTGAAAGTATTCCTAAGTTGAGTAACACTGATCGGCCTCCTTCCATTTAGTTGACATGCACTGGAGACAGCTGCATGATTTGAATCTGGTTCAATTAAATCAGTGCCTCTGTTTCTATATTGGATATAGAACAGTTCATATCTTGACATTGTTAAGATACGGGGAGTTGTCCGGCTTATGCTTAAAACCAGACTCCGGATAACTCAAGGCACGTTTCTGTAATGGCTGTTTGTGGGTTAACCCGGGCTATGGCGAGTGTTGACTTTCTACCATCTGGAAGATCAATAGTGATATTGTTCTTGACTCGCCACAGTTTTAATAAAAATGGATTTTTTCAGAAAACAGTAGTGGGAGTAGGTAGAACTGGAAGTGATTCCGGAACCACAAATGATTACTGAAGATTTGATAAGAACCTAAAGATTCAATCTGGTTTGACATTCCATTGGCCACTCCGCAGATATGGTGGGTATCCTCAGGCACTCGAGAGGTACTTCGGTATGCTCAAGGACGGTGGCAGGGAGGTTCTTGTTTACCCAGACTTGCCATTGCTGTTGTTCCAGACTGTGAGACCCGGCAGGAGGATGAGTATAGCGTCGTTCTAAACTTGCTTTAGAAATATACGTGTATATGACTCTGCCAGAGGGTTGTCGTAGTCAGTGGGAGCAGCGGAAGCATTGGTGGACATCAGGCTTATGTCTATTTATAGACTAAAGCAGATATAGCGGAGATAGATCATCTGTTACTGATGTGACAGTCATAGGTTTGACTTCATCAGAATAGGGGATGGATCTGTTAAGAAGGTAGTAGAGTGTGATGTCCTGGTATTTGATGACATACACAGAGTAGGAAGTGATATTCCTATACTACAATCGGTTATACTTTGGTCGTCACACAGTGGTTTCTCCACATAAGGAATTGGATTTTATATCAGACATTCTGGTTACTAGATCTATAGTTTTGGATCTAGATTTGGGTGGTTTCCCAATCTGGGTACTTTGACAGCATTCTGAGAGTATTTAGAATGGATGACTCCTGGCACGGTGGTGTACCTGCAGGTAATGGAGTCACCCTCTCTAAAGGTGTCTTACAGACTAAAGGGGAGAGGGATGCGCATGATTGGCAGATCACTTGCTTAGGTAATTGAGTCAATCATGAGATATCAAGTACTACACCAGATGTTGTTCTTGCAGTAGGTGCAATAAGTTGATATTGATCCAATCCTGGAAAAACAATCGGAAGCAGTTTTAGAACATAAGTTGATGTTCTAGGGATATGATAACAGCATTCTCCTTCGGGAGACAGTTATCATTCCAGGCTTCCCAAGGTGACCTGGATGGCAGAGTGGCTGTCAGAGTTATTGTTTTTCCCTCTGACGAGGGGCAGTATTTTGGACAGGTGGTCCAGGTGGATACTAAGGGAAGGCATGGCGCAGGATACTGATTAAGTTCAGTTGACGATACAGTCTAAGAAGTTTGGATTTGGAGTTCACTTATGAGCTAGGTCCCATCAGACATCCAAACATTCTAGGACAGGTATTGCTCATTTCGGGAGATGGCTTTCTCCGTGAACTTGAGATAAAGAGAGACATAGAAAGAAACACCATAGCGGATCCACTCACTGAGGCTATTCCTCGAACGCAATAGTTTCGCAAACGAGCTTTGTGAGACTGACTAGTAGAGGAGTTGGGTGTTTGGTATCACACGGGCTGTGAGTATGCGGCATCGCAATAATTAGCCTTGAGTGCAAGTGGGAGATTGTTGGAGATAGTGCCCTCAGAGTCAATTATTGGATCACAGGCACGTGATTGCAATGATTGAGGGGAGGACCTATCCCAGTAGGACATTCTTACTCGAGATGATAGTATGCTATCTGGTTTATCTTTATCATCGTGTACTGCTTTAGGTGACCTTACGAGTCGCTATTACACGTTGATAGAGCCCCTAGGATTCTTGCTTGACTACCAGCAGTATGAGGGCGATCATATACGTGAGAGCTGGAGTCTATAAGCACATCTTTAAATGGTCCCTAGTCGTGGGAGTTTCGAGACAGGGCATCGATTCTCCAGAGTAGACTAGTGTATACAGTCGAGACCCCGACGAGGGGCGGTGGCCGGTCTCACATGCCACTAGTGTCAGTTGGTTCACCTAAGATGTATACAGGTGCTCATTGGGTTATGAGTACACCGGACAGGACTCGCCGGGAGCCTGCTAGTTGGTATTATACCAGAGGTCAGATAGCAGTTCCCAGGTGACATGTGTACAGGTTAGTTCATCGACCCGAGATCGTCATTTGTCTCGTGTGAGTTCCCACTGTGCTTTGATTACTACCCTACCACGGCTCAAAGGAGTCATGCAAACAGGTTTTAGTTGGGTACAGTCCCGAGCCACATGGAGGCAGTGAGCGGATCTTCAGGGGTTCGTCTCTCCCGGTATTGGGGGTGAGGTCGCGCTGTGTCTAGGAGAGCCAGAACATGAAAAGTCCTTGGCCAAGGCAGGAGATTTACTGGTAGGTATTCCAGTAGTATCTCAGGGTGTTCTGGGCTGATCTCTGACACGACTTGTACCTCTTTTGGGGGTCTTACTTTCACCAATCCCCTAGGCCCGCCATGCGATGCTCATAGACGAACAGACCGGACTGTACGGATATTGTCACTGACAGGCTCAGTAGGGTGTCAGGATGAGTTCGCTCATCGACGTCCCTTTTTAGTCAGTAGCTGGTGGCCCGTCACGTATGTCTGATACCTCTGACGTGCTAGTGGTTAAATCCACAGCCATAGTATTGACGAGTCTTTAGAGTCCACCACACATTCAGTTACTCTGGTTTCGGGCGAAACGCTGTAGAGGCCGTATGGAGATATGGCAGGGTTCGATCAGATACGTGCGGTATTGCACGGATCGTGATCGGACGGTTTTTACTAGCCGGCTTTGGCTTAAGCCGGATCCTAGTATTAGACAGTGTAGATTTTGTCTCTTTGCATTTGTGTTCAGTGGGAATACAAATGCGGGCATGTATTTTCAGTAGCGGGGTTTTCCTGTAATTTATTACGGGATCAGTTTTCTGAAGTTGCCAGTTTGCATTCCGTTTCGGCCGGTTTTTCTTTGTTCCTTCCCGACCGGATTTTCCATTGGAGGGGCTAATTTGCAATTGTGCAAATTAGTATTGGTGGAGGGGGTTCTTTGTAAAATGGTAGCATCATGATGAGATTCCATTATGGTCTTTTCTCTTGCTTTCTTGTGATGGGTGTATTTGATTTGATGAGAAATGAAATGGTTATGACCATTATCTTTTTAGATTATTTTTCCCCACTTGATTGATGCTTTTCCCCCCACCCATATCAAGGAGAGGGGCCGGCCATTCTAGAGAGAGAGGGAGGATCATTTCATTTTTGAGTAAGGGAAAATGTTTCATATCATTTTTCATGCTACAAAATTCCTAAGAACTTTTTCTTTAGTTGCTTTCTTCACCTCCACCATATCAATGGCAACCTCATAAACCCCAAAGAGATATGGCTACTACACTATTCTACAGCATCCCTTGGACGCGTCGGCTAGCCAACTTCGCGCCCGAGTTGCCTTGGTCCAGAGGTAGGAGCCCGTAAAAGATTCCGGCTTTGTGGTGCCCTTTCCGACGAGGAGTTGATGGACGGACATTCCGCAAGAGATTCGAGTGGAGACGAAGACCGAAGAACACGGATCGCTTGGTATAGCTTCTCTACTCTTTTCTTGTTTGCTAGTAGCTAGGTTAATGGCCCGATCAGGGTGAAAAGTGCGCAGTGGTGCCGGTTTGCTAGTTTGCAAAGTTTTTGTTTCCGCGTTTCCGGCGTCGGATCGACGGCCGGGGCGCCGCTGCGGACTTACAGCTGATCCGCCGCGCTTTTGTGGGAACAGTGCCCCAAATTTTTCCAGTGAGTTTAGAATGGGAAATTGTGGTTTTTGGTATATGTCTTTTGGGCCCAAATTTTGTTACTGCACACCAGATGTTTGTGGGGCCCACTTCGGAAAATTTAGTCGATCGGAATTTTAAATTTGTTTGTATGCAGTATTTACATTGTATCTCCGACCGGGAATGTCATTTGATCGGTAAACCGCGTCTGATTGCTATAGTTCTTTTAGACGGGTTTGCGAACGTGACATTCGCGTTGATGTTCTGTGTTGTACTGTGATGTTGCGGATTTGTCGTGGTGGATAGCAGGGTGCAATGATAGTGCAGTTTCAATTTATTTGTACATTTGATATTGCGGGGCGAGCGTCCAACATGTGGACTTCCGTCACTGCCTGTTTGTATAATATTCTTTTGGGGCACGATCGGGTCGAGGTCGATGTACCCGTTGTACATATTTTATTTTCTGTACTAGGTTTATCCCGCGAAGGAGTGCACGGATTGCCGGGTTCTGGAGGGCAACGGGTCTGTATCTCATGGCTTTGAGAGGCAAAGGGACCTCACTCTAGAATTGGCAGACTATTCGCCGCACTCGTAGGGGGTACAGGTTGACCCAAGGAGGGGTGCTCAATTTACCTGATTCCATGAAGTGCCGGGTGTTCCATTCACTATACTGTGGGGGACTACCTTGCTTCAGGTTTTGGCGGGTAACTTGCCGCACCCGTAGGGGTCTAGGTTTCATTGCAAAGGCTATCCACACGACCAGGGGAACGTCAGGTTTCAGTAGCGGCTCTGTGAAACCAGGGGATCCCAGATTATCTGCATTGTTCTGTGATGCTTATTACTTTTCTGTAATGTTGCATATTATCATGCCTGGAGCGATTACTGTATATTGGTATATATACTATTAGATGTTGTATATGTTTTACACCCGCGCTAGTCCAGCCCCCGCTCTGTCGTTAGTTAAGTAACCTAACGGGTGATGACGGGACCCAGTGGCGAATGCGGATGGCATATACGTACATTTTATTTTCGTTCTTTTCTGGTGTGATTGATTGATGGGACTGCATTGATTCTTATCAATGCAAGGATAAAACAAACCTATATTTGATGTTGTTGGAACAAATTTTAAAAAGTGTTATTACAAAGACGTTTCCTTTTGTTTTGCATAGTGATATTCAGTTAGAATATCCTGCACCTCATTCGACGAGGCAAGGGCCGAGATCCCTTCACCGGGAGTGACCCCTTCGGCAGAAGTTTACGTCAGGGTAATAACATCAATATAGTCGATTACAAGTTGCTTTGCATCGCGGTATTCAGTTGGAATATCCTGCACCTCATTCCATGAGGAAAGAGCCGAGATCCCTTCACCGGGAGTGACCTCTTTAGCAAAAGGTTTTCGCCACTATATTTTTATAAAAAGCTATCATGTTCCTTCAACGAGATCAAGTTCATTACGTTAAATGTTTTTTCGCCAAAAACCAGCCGTAGCCCTCCGTCATTTCTTATGGGTGGTCAGTAGTATTCAAGCTATGTTTGTTGACTAAAGTCACGGCATAGTGTTTGGTAGTTGCTGGGTATTCATATGTTGCATAGATAGATGTGTTGGTTTGGGACAGTCGTATTACCTTGTTGACTAAAGTCAAGGGTATGTACGGGTGGGTTCAAATCAACCTGGACAATGACGGGTAGAACTTGACATGTTACTTATGATTTGTTGACTAAAGTCAAGGTCATAAGAGCATGAGGCAAAAATCACATCGGGAGTTTCTAAAGAAACTGAAACTTGCCAAGTATGCGCATACCTTCTGGAGTGTGATAACTTGAGTGGCTTCCATCAAGTTATCATGCGAAGATAGTTGGATCCCGATTCACACTGATGAGTTAGTTTACTCTTCGGGTGATCCCGACTAATTCTTCTTTCACGTTTGGAGGAGAATTTGAGATTACAGTGGGAGGTTTCCTGATTAGATAAAGTGATAACCATTCTGATCTAGGTTAGAGTGCACGCAGAGTGTTTCTTTTCTCTCTCTCTCTTTGGCAGCGACCTCTGACCGACCTTAGACTATGACTCTGTGACCAAGTTGACCGAACCTTCTTAAAATACTGGCTTTTGGATTGTCTAAAGTTGCATAAGCCATTGCCGCTCCTTCTTTTTGTTGGAGATAGTGCCCTCAGAGTCAATTATTGGATCACAGGTACGTGATTGCGATGATTGAGGGAGGACCTATCCCGGTAGGACAGTCTTACTCGAGATGATAGTATGCTATCTGGTTTATCTTTATCATCGTGTACTGCTTTAGGTGACCTGACAGGTCGCTATTACACGTTGATAGAGCCCCTAGGATTCTTGCTTGACTGCCAGCAGTATGAGGGCGATCATATAAGTGAGAGCTGGTGGTCTATAAGCACATCCTTAAAAGGTCCCTAGTCGTGGGAGTTTCGAGATAGGGCATCGATACTCCAGAGTAGACTAGTGTATACAGTCGAGACCCCGACGAGGGGCGGTGGCCGGTCTCACAAGCCATTGGTGTCAGTTGGTTCACCTAAGATGTATACAGGTGCTCATTGGGTTATGAGTACACCGGACAGGACTCGCCGGGAACATGCTAGTTGGTCATATACCAGACGTCAGATGGCAGTTCCCTGGTGACATGTGTACAGGTTAGTTCATCAACCTGGGGATCGTCATTTGTCTCGTGTGAGTTCCCACTGTACTTTGATTACTACCCTACCACGCTCAAAGGAGACGTGCAAACAGGTTTTAGTTGGATACAGTCCCGAGCCACATGGAGGCAGTGAGCGTATCTTCAGGGGTTCGTCTCTCCCGGTATTGGGGGTGAGGTCGCGCTGTGTCTAGGAGAGCCATTACACGAAGCCCTCGGCCGAGGCAAGAGATTTACTGGTAGGTATTCCAGTAGTATCTCAGGGTGTTCTGGGCTACACTCCGACACGACTTGTACCGCTTTTGGGGGTCTGACTTTTACCAACCCCCTAGGACCGCCATGCGATGCTCTTAGACGAACGGACCGGACTGTACGGATATTGTCACTGACAGGCTCAGTAGGGTGTCAGGCTGAGTTCGCTCACAGACGTCCTTTTTGGTCAATACCTGGTAGCCCGTTACGTATTGGCTTATACCTCTGACGTGCTAGTGGTTAAATCCACAATCAAGGTGTTGACGAGTCTTTAGAGTCCCCCACATTCAGTTACTCAAGCTTTCGGGCGAAAAGCTGTAGAGGCCGTATGGAGATATGGCAAGGTCCGATCAGATACGTGCGGTATTGCACGGATCAGGATCGGACAGTTTGTACTAGAGGCCGTATGGATATATGGCAGGATTCGATCAGATACGTGCGGTATTGCACGGATCAGGATCGAACGGATATTACTAGCCGGCTTTGGTTTAAGCCGGATCCTAGTTTAGTATAGTGTAGATTTTGTCTCATTGCATTTGTATTTCGGTCGGAATACAAATGCGGGTGTGTATACACAGTATCGGGGTTTTCCTGTAATTTATTACGGGACTAGTTTTCTGGAGTTGCCAGTTTGCTTTCCGTTTCGGCCAATTTCCTTTGTATCGTTCATTGGCCGAAGATTGGTGGAGGAGGGCTTATTTGCATTTGTGCAAATAAGTATTTGTGGAGGGGGTCTTTGCATATTCTTGTGTCATGATGGTTGCACCATCCCTTGACCATTTGACTTCTTCTTCTTTCATGATGGCTTAACTTTTGAAGCCATCATGGTTGTTGATGGTTGGTGGAGTGTGGGTTTGTGTTGGGGATCATTTCCCCTCATGATATCTTTTGATTCTCTTCTTGCATTATTGATCCCTACACTCCCCACTTCCTTTTTGCTCTCTCCATTTTTTTACATGCCATGGCCGGCCACATTGGGGTGGGCTGTCCAAATTTTTGGGTGTGGGATTTGTTGTTCTTTTGATGCTCCAAAAATCCCCAAGTCCCTCTACATAGTTCTTGTATCATCCCTCCACCAAAATGGCACCTCCATAAACCCCAAATGAGACACAAGCCTCTACACTATATTCTACAGCAAACCTTGGGCACGTCGACTAGCCAGCTTCGTGCCCGAGTTGCCTCGGCATTGAGGTGGGAGCCCGTAAAAGATGTAGGCGATGTGGTGCACTTCCGGCGACGAGGTGGAGACAGGACATTCCGCGGGAGATCGGGACGACGACGAGAAGACCGGAGGACTCGGATCACTCGGTATATCTCTATTCCCCTTCTTGTAGTTAGCTAGGACTAGTTAATGGTTCGATCCGGGTTTTAGTGCGCGGTGGTGCCGGTTTGCTAGTTTGCAAAATTAAAGTTTATCACCGCTTCCGCATTTGGCCGTCGGATTGACGGCCGGGGCGCCGCCGTGCACTTACAGTGGTATCAGAGCCTCGCCATTAACTTAGTCTAGCTTTGTTTAATGTGTTTACATTTCCGATCGACCAAAATCCCAAAAACCGTATTTTCCTACACATCAGTTTTCTGTCGAAATTTTCGGGTCTTGAAAAATTTTTCAGGTGACTGCAGAATGATGTACAGAGTATCCTAAGACCACCGGAAAATTTTGGTTCCCTGATCCTTCCGTATGACCGCGGAACCGTGGCCATAACCCCTCTTTGGCCGCGGTTCCGCCGCAGGTAGTTGGGTTCAGTTCACCATTTTTTTCAGTGGGCTTATGCGCTTAAAATATGGGTTTTGGAATATTAATATTGGGCCCAGAATTTCTTGGTGTGCTACAGTAGTACTTGGGGCCCACTTGTTAAAATTTGATCGATCAGATATTTTAAACACAGTATTTCACAGTATTTACATTATATCTGCGACCGTGAATGTCACTTGATAGGTAAATCCTGTCTAACTGCTATAGCCCGGTTAGACGGATTTGCGAACGTGACTTTCACGTTGATGTTCTGTGTATTGCTGTGATGTTACGGATCGGTCGTGGGGGATAGCCTGGATGCAATGCTAGTACAGTTTTTGTTGTATTATGTACATTTGATATTGCGGGGTGAGCGTCCGACATGTGGACTGCCGTCACTGCCTGATTGTATTATTATTTTGGGGCACGACCAGGTTGCGGTCGATGTACTCGGTGTATGTATATTTTACTTTCTGTACTAGGATTACACCGCGGAGGGGTGCACGGATAGCCGAGTTCTAGAGGGCAACAAGCCGGCATCTCATGGCATTGAGACGGAGGGGACTTCACTCTAGGATTGGCGGGCTATTTTCCGCACTTGTAGGGGGTACAGGTTGACCCAGGAGGGGTGCCCAAGTTACCGGATTCTGTGAAGTGCTGGGTGGTCCATTCACGGAGCTGAAGGGGGCTGCCTCGCTTCAGGTTTTGGCGGGTGACTTGCCGCGCCCGTAGGGGTTTAGGATTTCATTGCACAGGCTATCCACACGACCAGGGGAACGTCGGGTTTCAGCGGCTCTGTGAAACCCGGGGATCCCAGATATCTGTATTGTTCTGTGATGCTGTACATTTCTGTGATGTTGCATTTTTATCACGCCTTGAGCGAATATAATATATTGGTATATATATTAGTAGATGTTGTATATGTTTTGCATCTGCACTAGTCCAGTCCCCGATGTAGGGTTCCTAGGCACGCTAATGAAGTCTCACAAGGCATCAACCATGCTAAATTCAAATTTTATGGGTGCCGAGAAACCCTAATATGGATCGTTAACTAGAATTTTAGGCGAAACATTTAAACTAGTTAACGACTTAACTAAAAGTGAGAAGCTACAACCTTTGTAGATCCGGTTCTCCACTTCCTTAGCTCCTCGTAGTTGTCCCCTCGCTGTCCATCTCGGATCCGGGACTCTCGCATCGGCTTCATCGGAGAAATAAGCGGACAAGTCGTCGGCTATGATGCCGAAGATGATCTACGTCGAGGTTGCACAAGATCAAGCTCCAACTTCACCAAGTTGTGAAACTTGTGAAGAAAACACCCTATACTACTTGGCAAGAGGTAGAGGATGAAGAAATAGGAGGTGGGTTCACTTTAGAATTGGATTTCTCACACTTTTGCTCAAGTTGCCATTGATGATGGCAAGCTTTTTCTTGAAGATGAAGAGGAAGTAGAAGATAGAATATGATAAGTCTTATTAAAAAGAATAATAAAATCAATACTTATCATCTTCTAACCATGGTCAAGTGTAGAGAGTTAACTATAGTTTAGATGAGTGGTTAGGGTTAGGAGAAGAAGACAAAGTGGTCACTTGGTCAAAGCTTCATGAAGCTTCAACAAGCTTCATGATAAAAGAAACCATTTTGTTTTCTTAAATCTTTTTCTCAAAAAGGAAAAGATAAATAATTAAGTGAAAACAAGAAACCCTAACCATTCACTAAACATGGTTTAAGTCTTTACACAAATCCAAGTGAGAATGTATCATCAAACATGATACAATCATGTGCACACAAAATATATCACATATACAATGTGCTAAACAAGTGAGAAAATCCCTTTAAAGTGAACCAATACTAGTTGATGCAAAATAATATATCAAATATATAATTATACATTAAATCATTGAATCAACACTTGATTCAATGATCCGGTCATGTCGCACATAACCGACTAGTATACAATGTATCGATTTATCGAGTCTATGATTCGATAACTAGGTTATATCGCATACAACCAATCGAAACATTCATCGCGAGAATGGAATACGGTATCACATACACGCATTATTCTCGGTCCTGCACATATCTCATATGCGCTCCTATCTCATTTCGCTTGAGCCAGGAAGCCTCTGTGTAGGACTCTAAAGACTCGTCAATACGCCGGTAGCAGATGATGATCATATCAATCACCCACAAGCCGCAAGCGGTCTGCTAAACGTAACGGCCACCCGGGTATTGAGCGATCAGAAGACCGACGAGCTTGCCCGCTCACACTCCTGAATCCAACCAGTAACACTTGTAGGGTTCCTAGGCACACTAATGATGTCTCACAAGGCATCAGACAAGGCTAATTCAAATTTTTCCTTGTGCCTACAAACCCTAATACGGATCGTTAACTAGAAAACAAGGCGATGCAATGCAAATAAAAGAATTTATCTAAGAGGAAAGGGGCTACAACCTTTGTAGATCCGGTCCACCACTTCCTAAGCTCCGCGATGATGTCCCTCCGCTGTCCAAATCGGATTCCGGACTCTAGCATCGGCTTCATCGAAGAAATGGGCGGGCTTGGTCGTCGGCTTCGATGCCGAAGATGATCTACGTCGAGGCATCACTAGATCAAGCTCCCACTTCACCAAGTCATGAAACTTGTGAAGAAAACACCCTATACTACTTGGCAAGAGGTAGAGGATGAAGAAATAGGAAGTGGGTTCACTTTAGAATTGGATTTCTCACTTGTTTTCATCACTTGCCATTGATGTAGCAAGCTTTTCTTCATGGAAGAAGAAGATGAAGAAGAAGAAGAAGATATATGATAAGTTATTCAAAAAGAAAATAAAAAATGAATACTTATCATGTCTTCAACCATGGTTTAGTGTAGAGATTTAACTAAGGTTAGATGAGTGGTTAGGGTTAGAGAAGAGACAAGAATGGTGGACTTGTTCAAAGCATCAAGAAGCTTCAACAAGCAAACAAAACAAGCCACCATTCTCTTTTCTTCTATTCTAAAATAAATAAATAAATAAATAGATAAAAGAATAAGTAAATGAAATGAAACCCTAATCACTAACTAACCATGGTTTAATTCTTTACACAAACCCAAGTTAGAATGTATCATCAAACATGATACAATCAAGTGCACAAAAAATATATCACATATACAATGTGCATTTCAAGTGAGTAAATCCATTTAAAGTGAACCAATACTAGTTGATGCAAAGTAATATATCAAATATATAATTATACATTAAATCATTAAATCAACACTCGATTCAATGATCCGGTCATGTCGCATATAACCGGCTAGTATCCAATGTATCGCCTTATCGAATCAATCCTTGATTCGATAACTAGGTTATATCGCATACAACCATTCGACACATTCATCGCGAGAATGAAATACGGTATCACATACACGCATTATTCTCGGTCCCGCACGTATCTCATATGCGCTCCTATTTCGTTTCGCTTGAGCCAGGAAACCTCTGTGTAGGACTCTAAAGACTCGTCAATACGCCGGCAGCAGATGATGATCATATCAAGCATCCACAAACCGCAAGCGGTCTGCTAAACGTAACGGCCACCCAGGTATTGAGCGATCAGAAGATCGACGAGCAAGCCCGCTCACACTCCTTTGAATCCAACCAGTAACACTTACCGTACAGTCCAGTCTGTTCGTCTGATATGTCGCATATCTCGCCTAGGGGTGGTAAACGTCAGACCCCAATAGCTTGATAAGTCATGCCGACGTGAGGTCCATGACAATCGTGAAACTACTGATAACTCTTACCAGTATATCACTGCAACCCTGGCCAGGGATTTCCTGTTATGGCCAGTCGTGCATAGCGCAACATCAACCCCCAATACCGGGAGAGACGAATCCCCTCCTATCGCTCATTGCCTCCATGTGAATCGGGACTGTACCCAAAAACCACCTGTTTGCACGACTCAGTAGAGCCGTGGTAGGGTGGAAATCAAAGCACAGTGGGAGACACACAAGGCTCTATGACGATCTCGGGTCAACAGACTAAGCTGTACCAGTGTCACCAGAGAACTGCCATCTGACGTGAGGTATAATACCATCTGGGAGTTCTCGGCGAGTCCGTTCAGTGTACCCAGTCTCCACTGAGCACCCGTATACCATCTCTGATGTCAAACACCAATGGATATGGGATCATCCATCGCCCATCACATGGGTCGAGAAGATATACGCTAGTCTACTCTGGAATATCGATACCCCGTCTCGATATTCCCACGACTAGGAACATTGAAGGATGTACTCATGGACTACCCAGGCCCTACTAGTATGATCTGCATCATAGTCCTGGAAGTCGAGTACACATCCTAAGGGCTTTATCAACATGTAACAGAGAGACAGAAATTATACATGTTAAGATAAAGAGCAACCAGATAGCGTACTATCATGTCGAGCAAGAAAGTCCTCCCTATATATGTCCCAGCATCCACTACAATATACATCCAATGTACAGTAATGGCCTCTAGGGCATACATATAACTAACAATCTCCCACTTGCACTAGGGCCATCTGTAGCAGTGGTTGTAGTATCTAATACTCAACCATCCCCTAAAAGTCTCTCTTTGGGAAAATGCCTTCGTGAGTGGATCCGCCGTGTTGTCCTCTGAGTCTACTCTCCTAACCTCGATCAACCTGGAGATCAACTATCTCCATGATCAGGTGATGCTGCCTCAGAATTTGTCTGGGTCACTGAAGGGACCAGGGTTCCAGGGCCGAAGCCATAATTCCACTGTCATACAATGGCAGGAACCTAGTTCATCTTATGAACCAATATAGACCCAAACTGCCTCTTTGGTAGTATGTTAAATAGCAATGTTACCAGCCTTTATCGTCTAGTTTGCCACGGTATCTAGCTTGGAACTCTTCCAACATACCGTCCCTTTACTGAGGGTAAAGACAATGCCTGTGACTGACATTCAGTCGTCTTTATTACCCTGGAACTCTTCCAGTGATTCTCCCCAGGATCGATTGATACCATCCCACTACATCTAGTGAGAATCCTAGCATCCAATTACATCTATCTCATAGATGAAAACTCAGGATTTAGGAGGTATCACTTTGATCCTTTTGCAGAATCCTTGTGATAAGCGGAGATTGACCGTGTGTAGCATAGGAAACCCTTTTCATATCAAGAGTATGTTGTCTACGTACAATACGAGGATGACAATCTTACTCTCTACTACCGTTTTGTATATACTAGGTTCATCTACCATTTTGATGAAGTCAAACACTTTGACTACCACATCAAAACAGATGTTCCAACTTCGCGATGCCTGCTTTATTCTATAAAGCAACTTGCACACGTTTCCGCTGCTCCCACTGTTCACGAAGCTCTCTGGCTGTGTTCTTATAGACGTTCTCCTCTAAATCAATATTTAGAAAAGTAGTCATGGCACCCAACCACCAGATATCGTAGTCATGGTATGTAGCAATGGCAAGTAGGATCTAGATGGACTTAAGCATAGTCCCTAGAAAAGGTTTCATCATTATCCACACCTGGTTGATGACTAAAACCTTTAACAAGTCTAGCTTTGAAAGTCTCAACTTTTCCATCTACACCAAGTAATCTTCTCAAGATATACTTGCTCCTGATGGGGATTTAACCCTTCAGATATAGCAACCAAAGTCCATACTTTGTTGGTGTATATGGATTCCATCTCAGATCACTAAGCATCCAACCATTCTTACAGAGTCCCTACTCTTGATGGCCTGCTCGAATCTAGTTGGGTCATCTTCCCATGATGCAATCCTTGCTCCCACTGTCATCGAGAAACCAAGGTATCTCTCAGGCGGATGAGGAACCCTACCAGATCGGCGGAGAGGCTGAGGTTCGTCGGGGACCATTGAATCCTTTGGTTCTGTCAAATCAGCTGCAGTTTTGTATAGCTGGAACATTTCCAGTTCTACAGAACTGACCTTTCCTCGATCTTGTCCGGATTTTGCTTTTGACATAGGCCGGACAATCCCAAATCTTAACTTACTTAAGAGATAGGCTCTTCCCACACCATATCTCATATGGAATGGTAGGCACAGATTTGATCCGAGCCTAATTCAATAGGTATGCAGCTTCTCAAGTGCACAACTCCAAAAGGAAATAGGTAACTCAGTAATGCTCATCATAGAGCACACGATATCTAATATTGTGCGATCGCTCCGCCCTGATACACCGTTGTGCTGTGGTGTATTCAGAGGAGTAACACCGAGAGAGAATCCCATTCTCCTTTAGAATAGTCCAGGAATTCTATGCACAAGTATTCTCCTCCCTGATCTCATCATAGGACATAATACTTACACCCGTATTTTGGTTCTCTACTTCCTACTTATATTCTGTGAATACCTCAAAAGGTTCGGACTTATGTTGCAACAGGAACATATGACTGAATCTTGAGAGATTATCAGAGAATATAATGAAGTATAAAGAACCATTCCTGGCATGTGTAGACAGGAGACCTTACATACATCATCATGTATCAGTCCTAAGAGTTTACTAACTCTTTCTCTGTTTCCAGTAAACGGAGCTATGGTCATCTAATCTTTGTGACATGAATGGCATGTTTCACAAGATGTAAATTCAAACTGATTTAAATATGCATCTAAAATGTAACTTCAGCCAGTCGGGTCGCATTGATATGACCTAGTCTACAATGCCTCAAGAAGAATTCGTTCATTTCTGAACTATTCCTCTTGTGTGTGTTCTGTATACTAGGAACTGTAGTTTGATTCAGAACAACAATGCTTTTAGATAACGTGCCTGAACCGATCAACTTTTGATATAGGAAATGTTCAAAACATTATCCATCAATACAAAATTTTATCATTTCTTTAATAAATAAAGAGATGGATATGATTTTGTATATCAGGTTAGGTATCTAATAGCATTTGTTCAGAATCAATGTATTGGTAATATAGGGTGACAGTGACCAACAGACTTGGCTGCAACACTTGCCCCATTTTCTGCCTCATGAAACTTATCACCCGTTCTCAGTTTTTCTACCCTTTTGTAGCCCTATGTAACAGATTACATATCTGGGATCTTGATCTGGTATCAAATACCCAGGATGCAGAGGATACTGAGAAAACAGTTCTGCATAATGAACACACCCGAAGGAGATGCATCATATGCACTTTCTTCGTTTGCGCGGCATAGGAATTCTGGTATTCCCCTAATTCCTGCTCTGTCTTATAATAATTATAAGTTGGAGAGGGACCAACGTTCCCCATCTCAGTATAACAAGCGGGTTCGGTCAATATCTGTATTATTATCTTGATTAAGGCGTGATATGGTCGCTACCTGGAGAGAGAGAGAAGAAAACACTCTGCGTGCGCTCTTGCAAGATCAGACTGGTTATATATTTTATCTAATCAGGATGGCTCCCACTGTTTTTATCAAATCTTCCTTCAAACCTTAAAAGGAAAGACTAGCCGGGATTAATTACACTCTACAAGTTCGCCAATCTTTCAGCCAGGCCAGTGTCGGTACTTTGAGGGAGGTTCCCCGTGCTTTCGCACGGACTTAATTACAGTAAACCTCGTTTTCCCAGAGGCGTAACCCCGTTGACACCTTTCTAGACACCTACTTGATCGGCTAATTGCAAAGTGCAAAACTCTCCCAGGAGTAACAATTACTCGCAGTGGGTATCGGGATCCAACTATCACATAGAAGGTATGCAATCTCATTGCAAATTTCAACACTTGAAACTCCCGATAATGGTTTTTACCCCTAGCACCTATGACCTTGGCTAAGGTCAACAAATCATAGGTACTAGTCAAGTTCTACCCATCATTTCGTGATTAATTAGACCCACCCACATGACCCTTGGCTAAGGTCAACAAAGCCATATGACTGTCCTAACTAATCGCATCATATGCTGTGTAGGAAGACATCACTTAGCTACCGCACACTACGCCTCGGCTATGGTCGACAAACGTAGCACGAATACTAAGTACTCTACTTCCAAAAATGACGGAGGGTTGCGAATGGTTTTTAAGAAAACCTTTAACGCTTTGAACTTGATCTCGTTGCGGAATCAAATGGTTTTTAAATGGAATGTTTTTTAGGCTTTTCTAGTTTTGCTAAAGGGGTCACTCCCGGTGAAGAGATCGTCGGCCCTTTCCTCGTCGAATGAGGTGCGGGATATATCATATATATCACTGTGCAAAGCGAAAACTATAGAAGCGATCAAAAGACAAACCGAGGGTTGTAGCATCTGCCAGTTATTGCTAAAGGAGTCACTCCCGGTGAAGGGATCTCGGTCCTTTCCTCATCGAATAAGGTGCAGGATGTTCTATAATGAACACCGCGATGCAAAGCAAGAACTGTAGCTACCTGTTTTATTTTTGAAATTCGATTCCACAACATCAATTAGGTTTATTTTCTTTCATTAATCTCATTAATGAATATACCATCATTTAAGTCCACCTAAACATTACAGATAAATATAACATACGCTTATGCCATCCGCATTCGCCTCGATGTCCCGTCTGCACACCGTTAGGTTAGGTAACTAACGGCAGAGCGGGGCAGGGCTAGCACGGGTGTAAAACATAAGCAACGTTTATATAATATATCATATATACTATATACAATATCTGTCACAGAACATCACATGATCACATCACAGATAAATCACAGCAGAAGATACATATGAAATATTGGATATACTAGGACGTCCGTGTTTTCAATACGAGCCAGTATAAAACACGGATTCCACGGTCGTGATGAATAGCCAATCCCACACCCCTAGACCCCTACGAGAGCGGCAAGTAACCCTACCAATTCTAGAGTTAGGAGACCCGGACTCGACTCCTCGAGTTGGTCTCCCACTGGACCCTAGAACCCGGTTACTTGTGCCCTCCTCCTTGGGTCTATCCTAGTGCAGAAAAGTAAATAATATACAAATGGTGACATCATCCGCAACCTGGAAGTGCCCCAATAAAAGAATATTACAAACAAGTTTTTACATGAATGAAAATGAAAAACACTCATCTCACATAAAAAAAAAACCCCGGCTATTCGAACACGACGATCCAATATAACATATCCAGCAACACATAACAACACATGTTATCAACGTAAGTAAATATGCGCATCCCAATTGTCGTTGACATATAGCAACGAAACCGGCGATATCACATATTACACTTACGGTCACAGAAAAGAAAGTGTAAAACTACAACAGTTGGAATCCGCAAACTCTTTAGACATCGCATGCGTAATCAAATGAAATACTTAGACATCGCATGCCTAACAATTATAAACCCCGCATTTTAGTCTCATTATCGAAAACACTTTTCAATATCATGTCGGGCAATTCAACGGGATTCCCGACATTCTGATCGAATGCTCGTCGCAAACTTTAGTAGGCGGCTGCACCCCCGATACCGTCGACGAAGTGCACCAAGGCGGAACACCGCTACCGCGAGCACCCAAACGGATGCTTTCGGCGACGGGGTTCTCCTACAGTCACTCAGTCGGGGCTATGGGGTGAGGCTGTCTATTAAGTTTACCCGGCGAGTATCCGCGTACACTACGTGATTGCGACGGACTTTTGATCACATCAAAATTCCGTGGCAACCGATCAAATGAGACCAAACCGCTAGATTTATAACATTCATTCAGTTATCTCATAACTATTTGTGAATTCCAATTATTGTATCACATTCCGGATAAATGGAAAATGCTAAACTTTTCGATCGAACAATCGAACACCCAAGTTTTCCCGAAACAGATCAATACATGAAATAAGTTTAAAAACATTCACTTCGTGCCTCAGTACCAACGGTCCAGCCGTAGAAGGGTCAAGCCAACGCCTCACATGTGGCACGCCGTACTACCCCAAACCCGAAGGTTCAAAGGGCAGTTCAAGACGGTCACATAATCGAGTTAAGGTTTGTTGTCTTCTAGAGGGACCATCGTGTTACCTGCACTACTCAGAACGTCCTTAAACCACGGAAAAATCCAACACTTGGAAATTTCCCGGCAGGGGAAAAAGTGGGTATTTATGTCCGGTCGAACTTTTTAACATATTCTAAAATTACCCGGAAAAACACACAGACAAAATTAGACAATCCGATCGATACACCGAGTCCCCAATACAACCCAGAAAATTCAACTCTTGAATAAATATTAAAAAATCCCAGAAAATCCAACATCATAGAATAAGAATTACTGTGCAAATTTTATTGGATGATGTGACCTTATGGCCGCGGAACAGCGGCAGAAGCCATGCTTCTGCCGCTGTTCCGCAGCGGTTTAGATGAGCTAGGTTCTCGTTTTGCACCATAATTCTTAGGTCTTCCTGCTGAATTTTTTAAGAATTTTTAATCTGGAAAAATCCCAGTTTTTCAAAAATGTCCAGAGAGCCGTTTAAAGTCGTGGTTTCGGGTCGATCGGACTTCTAACTCCGTCTACACATCGCCTAAGGCTCTAGCTAGGCTCTGATACCACTGTAGGGATCCTAGGCACACTAATGAAGTCTCATAAGGCATCAGACATGGCTAATTCAAATTTTTCCTTGTGCCTACAAACCCTAATACGGATCGTTAACTAGAAAACAAGGCGATGCAATGCAAATAAAAGAATTTATCTAAGAGGAAAGGGGCTACAACCTTTGTAGATCCGGTCCACCACTTCTTAAGCTCCGCGATGATGTCCCTCCGCTGTCCAAATCGGATTCCGGACTCTAGCATCGGCTTCATCGAAGAAATGGACGGGCTTGGTCGTCGGCTTCGATGCCGAAGATGATCTACGTCGAGGCATCACTAGATCAAGCTCCCACTTCACCAAGTCATGAAACTTGTGAAGAAAACACCCTATACTACTTGGCAAGAGGTAGAGGATGAAGAAATAGGAAGTGGGTTCACTTTAGAATTGGATTTCTCACTTGTTTTCATCACTTGCCATTGATGTAGCAAGCTTTTCTTCATGGAAGAAGAAGATGAAGAAGAAGAAGAAGATATATGATAAGTTATTCAAAAAGAAAATAAAAAATGAATACTTATCATGTCTTCAACCATGGTTTAGTGTAGAGATTTAACTAAGGTTAGATGAGTGGTTAGGGTTAGAGAAGAGACAAGAATGGTGGACTTGTTCAAAGCATCAAGAAGCTTCAACAAGCAAACAAAACAAGCCACCATTCTCTTTTCTTCTATTCTAAAATAAATAAATAAATAAATAGATAAAAGAATAAGTAAATGAAATGAAACCCTAATCACTAACTAACCATGGTTTAATTCTTTACACAAACTCAAGCTAGAATGTATCATCAAACATGATACAATCAAGTGCACAAAAAATATATCACATATACAATGTGCATTTCAAGTGAGTAAATCCATTTAAAGTGAACCAATACTAGTTGATGCAAAGTAATATATCAAATATATAATTATACATTAAATCATTAAATCAACAATTGATTCAATGATCCGGTCATGTCGCATATAACCGGCTAGTATCCAATGTATCGACTTATCGAATCAATCCTTGATTCGATAACTAGGTTATATCGCATACAACCATTCGACACATTCATCGCGAGAATGAAATAAGGTATCACATACACGCATTATTCTCGGTCCCGCACGTATCTCATATGCGCTCCTATTTCGTTTCGCTTGAGCCAGGAAACCTCTGTGTAGGACTCTAAAGACTCGTCAATACGCCGACAGCAGATGATGATCAAATCAAGCATCCACAACCCGCAAGCGGTCTGCTAAACGTAACGGCCACCCGGGTATTGAGCGATCAGAAGATCGACGAGCAAGCCCCCTCACACTCCTGTGAACCCAACCAGTAACACTTACCGTACAGTCCGGTCTGTTCGTCTGATATGTCGCATATCTCGCCTAGGGGTGGTAAACGTCAGACCCCAATAGCTCGATAAGTCATGCCGACGTGAGGTCCATGACAATCGTGAAACTACTGATAACTCTTACCAGTATATCACTGCAACCCTGGCCAGGGATTTCCTGTTATGGCCAGTCGTGCATAGCGCAACATCAACCCCCAATACCGGGAGAGACGAATCCCCTCCTATCGCTCATTGCCTCCATGTGAATCGGGACTGTACCAAAAAACCACCTGTTTGCATGACTCAGTAGAGCTGTGGTAGGGTAGAAATCAAAGCATAGTGGGAGACACACAAGGCTCTATGACGATCTCGGGTCAACAGACTAAGCTGTACCAGTGTCACCAGAGAACTGCCATCTGACGTGAGGTATAATACCATCTGGGAGTTCTCGGCGAGTCCGTTCAGTGTACCCAGTCTCCACTGAGCACCCGTATACCATCTCTGATGTCAAACACCAATGGATATGGGATCATCCATCGCCCATCATATGGGTCGAGAAGATATACGCTAGTCTACTCTGGAATATCGATGCCCCATCTCGATATTCCCATGACTAGGAACATTGAAGGATGTACTCATGGACTACCCAGGCCCCACTAGTATGATCTGCATCATACTCCTGGAAGTCGAGTACACATCCTAAGGGCTTTATCAACATGTAACAGAGAGACAGAAATTATACATGTTAAGATAAAGAGCAACCAGATAGCGTACTATCATGTCGAGAAAGAATGTCCTCCCTATATATGTCCCAGCATCCACTACAATATACATCCAATGCACAGTAATGGCCTCTAAGGCATACATATAACTAACAACACTTACCGTACAGTCCGGTCTGTTCGTCTGATATGTCGCATATCAAGTCTAGGGGTGGTAAACGTCAGACCCCAGTAACCGATAAGTCGTGCCGATGTGAGGCTTTAACGGGTCGAGAAACTACTGGTAACACTTACCAGCAAATCTCTGATCAGCCCTGGCCAGGGACTTCCCTGTTACAGCCAATCGAGCACAGCGCAACATCAACCCCCAATACCGGGAGAGACGAAACCCCTTCTATCGCTCATTGCCTCCATGTGACTCGGGACTGTACCCAAAGACCACCGTTTTGCACGCCCTCATGGACGTGGTAAGGTGGAGATCAAAGCACAGTGGGAATCACACAAGACTCTATGACGATCTCGGGTCTACAGACTAACCTGCACAAGTGTCACTTGAGAACTGCCATCTGACGTGAGGTATAATACCATCTGGGAGTTCTCGGCGATTCCGTCCAGTGTACCCAGTCTCCACTGAGCACCCGTATACCATCTCTGATGTCAAACACCAATGGATACGGGATCATCCATCGCCCATCTCATGGGTCGAGAAGCGCATACGCTAGTCTACACTGGTATATCGATGCCCCGTCTCGATACACCCACGACTAGGGACCTTGAAGGATGTACTTATAGACTACCATGCCCCCACTAGTATGATCTGCATCATAGTCCAGGTAGTCAAGTACACATCCTAAGGGCTTTACCAACATGTAACTATAAGACAGTTTAAAGAGACAAGTGTACATGTTAAGATAAAGAGTAACCAGATAGCATACTATCATATCGAGCAAGAAAGTCATCTCTATATATGTCCAAGCATCCAATATAATATACATCATCTGTACAATGCTGGCCTCTAGGGCATACATACAACTAACAATCTCCCACTTGCACTAGGGCCAGCTGCTGTAGTATCGCATACCGAGCATCCCGAAGAGTCTCTCAAACTGTATCTGGGGAATGGCCTTCGTGAGTGGATTCGCCGTGTTGTTCTTCGTGTCAACCCTCCTGACCTCGATCTCCCGGCGATCAACTATCTCCCGGATCAGGTGATACCGCCTCAGAATATGCCTGGATCGCTGATGGGACCTAGGTTCCTTGGCCAAAGCCACCGCTCCATTGTTATCGCAATACAAAGGTATTGGATGTTCAGTGGATGGAACCACTCCAAGTTCAGTAATGAACTTCTTGATCCAGACAGCCTCTTTAGCAGCATCGTTGGCAGCGATGTATTCAGCCTCCATCGTCGAGTCTGCCACGGTTTCCTGCTTGGAACTCTTCCAGCTAACCGCCCCTCCGTAAAGGGTAAAGACAAATCCCGACTGCGACTTAGAGTCGTCCTTATCACTCTGGAAGCTCGAATCGGTAAAGGACTCTACTTGGAGTTCTCCGTTACCATACACCAAGAGCATCTCTTTAGTCTTTCGTAAGTACTTGAGAATGCTCTTCACAGCTGTCCAGTGACTCTCTCCAGGATCAGCTTGATACCTGCTCACTACACTTAGTGAGTATGCTACATCGGGTCTGGTACATAGCATCGCATACATGATAGAGCCTACAGCCGAAGCATAAGGTATCCTTTGTATGCTAGCTCTCTCCAAATCAGTCTTGGGAGACATCTCTTTAGAGAGAGTGACTCCAGAGATCGTGGGCAAGTTCCCACGCTTGGATTCTTCCATACTAAACCTCTTTAGTATGGTGTCAATGTACCTGGATTGGGACAATCCCAATATCCGTTTGGATCTATCTCTATAGATCCTAATCCCCAATATGCAGGAGGCATCACCAAGATCTTTCATTGAGAATCTTTGTGATAAGAAGAGCTTGACCGATTGCAGCATAGGAATATCATTTCCTATCAAGATTATGTCGTCCACGTACAATACGAGGAAGACAACCTTACTCTCTGCCACCTTCTTGTAGATACAAGGTTCATCTGGATTTTTGACGAAATCAAACTCTTTGATAACGACGTCAAAGCAGATGTTCCAACTCCGCGATGCTTGCTTTAATCCATAAATGGATTTAAGCAGCTTGCACACCTTCCCGCTGCTCCCACTGTCTACGAAGCCCTCTGGCTGAGTCATGTACACGCACTCTTCTAAATCACCATTTAGAAAGGCGGTCTTAACATCCATTTGCCAGATTTCATAGTCATGATATGCAGCAATGGCAAGCATGATCCGGATGGATTTAAGCATAGCCACTGGAGAAAAGGTTTCGTCATAGTCCACACCTGGTCTTTGACGAAAACCTTTTGCAACAAGTCTAGCTTTGAAAGTCTCCACTTTCCCATCTACACTAAGTTTCTTCTTGAAGATCCACTTGCTCCCAATGGGTTTTACCCCTTCAGGAGCAACATCCAAAGTCCATACTTTGTTGGTGTACATGGATTCCATCTCGGACCGCATTGCATCCAGCCATTTCACTGAGTCCCTACTCGTGATGGCCTGCTCGAAGCTAGTTGGGTCATCATCCTCCATGATGCAATCCTCGCTCCCACCGTCCATGAGAAAACCGTAGTATCTCTCAGGTTGGCGAGGAACCCTACTAGATCGGCGGAGAGGCTGAGGTTCATTGGGAGCTACTGAATCTTCTGGTTCCACTAAATCTTCAGTTACGGTTTGTGTATCTGGAACCTCTTCCAGCTCTACCACTTTGCCACTAATTTCTTTTTCAAGGAATTCCGTTTCTAAAAAGGTGGCATGTTGAGCAACAAACACTTTTTGTTCCTCACTGTGGTAGAAAAAATACCCATATGAGTTCTTTGGATATCCCACAAACTTGCAAAGAACTGACCGTGCCTCGAGCTTGTCCGGATTTTGTCTTTTGACATTGGCTGGACAACCCCATATCTTAACTCGTTTAAGATATGGCCTCTTCCCACTCCATATCTCATATGGTGTGGTAGGTACAGATTTAGATGGAACTTGATTCAATAGGTATGCTGCTGTCTCCAGCGCATATCCCCAGAAGGAAATAGGTAACTCAGCTGTGCTCATCATAGAGCGCACCATATCCAATAGGGTGCGGTTCCTCCGTTCTGATACACCGTTGTGCTGTGGTGTATATGGAGGAGTCAGCTGAGAGAGAATCCCATTCTCTTTTAGGAAGTCCAGGAATTCATTGCTCAAGTATTCACCTCCTCGATCAGATCGAAGGATTTTAATACTTTTTCCGGTTTGGTTCTCGACTTCATGTTTATATTCTCTAAATTTCTCAAAAGCTTCTGATTTGTGTTTCATCAGGAACACATATCCGAATCTAGAGAGATCGTCAGTGAATGTAATGAAGTACGATGAACCATCCCAGGCATGTGTAGATATGGGACCGCATACATCACTATGTATCAGTCCCAAGAGTTCAGTAACTCTTTCTCCGTGTCCCGTAAACGGAGTTTTGGTCATCTTGCCTTTGAGACATGACTGGCAAGTGTCATAAGATGAAAATTCAAACGGATTTAAATATCCATCCTTATGCAACTTTGCTAGTCGTGTCGCATTGATGTGACCCAGTCTACAATGCCACAAGAAGGACTCGTTCAGTTCAGAACTTTTCCTCTTGTGTGTGTTAGTTATGCTTAGAACTGTTGATTGATTTAGAACATAAATGCCATTGCACAACGTGCCTGATCCAACCAACTTTTTGTTACGGAAAATGTTCATAACATTATGCTGTAATACAAAATTATATCCCTCTTTACTCAATAAAGAAACCGATATAATGTTGCATATCAGGTTCGGCATGTAATAGCATTCGTTCAGAACCAATGTATTACCAGTTGGTAATACAAGGTGATATTCCCCGACAGTCTTAGCTGCAACAATTGCACCATTTCCAACTCTAATGTCTTTATCACCTTCTCCAAGTTCTCTACCTTTTCTAAGCCCATGTAACTGATTACATATATGGGATCCTGACCCGGTATCTAATACCCAGGACGTAGAGCAAATGGAGAAACAGTTCTCTGTAACGAACACACCCGAAGAAAATGCATCATCATGTACTTTCTTCATTCGGGTGGCATGGGAATCCTGGTATTCCCCTATATCCTGCTCAGTCCTAAAACTCTTATAGGAAAGAACGGAACCAACGTTCCCCAGCACAGTATAACATGCGGGTTCAGTCAATACATCCAAATTATTATCTTTATTAGGGCATGAAATGGTCGCTACCTGGAGAGAGAGAGAAGAAAACACTTTAGCGTATGCTCTTGCAAGATCAGATTGGTTATTATCTTATCTAATCAGGATGGCTCCCACTGGTTTTTATCAAATCTTCCTTCAAACCCTAAAAGGAAAGACTAGCCGGGATTAATTACACACTACAAGTTCGCCAATCTTTCAGCCAGGCCAGTGTCGGTACTTTGAGGGAGGTCCCCCGTTCTTTCGCACGAACCTAATTAATGTAAACCTCGTTTTCCCAGAGGCGTAACCCCGTTGACACCTTTCTAGACACCTACTTGATCAGCTAATTGTAATGTCTAAAACTCTCCCAGGAGTAACTCTTACTCGCAGTGGGTATCGGGATCCAACTATCTCATAGAAGGTATGCAATCTCATTGCAAATTTCAACACTTGAAATTCCCGATAATATTTTGCCCCAAACGATCTATGACCTTGACAAGGTCAACAAACCATAGACCGCAAGTCAAGTTCAACCCGTCATTTCTTGATTGAATTAAACCCACCCGCACGACCCTTGACAAGGTCAACAAGGCCGTACGACTACCCTAACTCAATCTGCATCATATGCATAAGCAGATAAATACTGGTTAGCTACCGCACACTGCGCCTTGACAAGGTCAACAAACGCAGCACGAATACTAAACAGGACTTATCTGAAATGACGGAGGGCTACGACAGGTTTTTCTGAAAACCTATTTCGTAATGAACTTGATATTGTTGTAGAATCAAAATGAAGTTTTGAAATGGAGTGATTTTGAGGCTTTTCTAGTTTTGCTAAAGGAGTCACTCCCGGTGAAGGGATCGTCGGTCCTTTCCTCGTCGAATGAGGTGCGGGATATATCATATATATCACTGTGCAAAGCAAAAACTATAGAAGCAATCAAAAGTCAAACCGAATGTGTAGCATCTGCCAGTTATTGCTAAAGGAGTCACTCCCGTTGAAGGGATCTCGGTCCTTTCCTCATCGAATAAGGTGCAGGGTATATCATATATACCGCTATGCAAAGCAAAACTGTAGCTACCCTTTTATTTAAAATTTGATTCTACAACATCTTTTAGGTTTCTTTTCTTTCATTAATCACATTAATGAAGTCCCATCAATTAAGTCACCTAAACATCACAGATAAATACGACGTACACTTATGCCATCCGCATTCGCCTCGATGTCCCCTCGTGCACCGTTAGGTTAGGTAACTAACGACAGAGCAGGGCAGGGCTAGTGCGGGTGCAAAACATAAGTAACGTCTATATAATATATCATATATAATATATACTGTATCTATCACAGAACATCATATGATCACATCACAGATATCGCAGCAGAAGAAACATATGAAACATTAGATATACTAGGACGTCCGTGTTTTCAATACGAGCCAGTATAAAACACGGATTCCACGGTCGTGATGAATAGCCAATCCCACACCCCTAGACCCCTACGAGAGCGGCAAGCAACCCTATCAATTCTAGAGTTAGGAGACCCGGACTCGACTCCTCGAGATGGTCTCCCACTGGACCCTAGAACCCGGTTACTTGTGCTCCCCTCCTTGGGTCTATCCTAATGCGGAAAAGTAAATAATATACAAACGGTGACATCTTCCGCAACCTGGAAGTGCCCCAAATAAAAGAATATTATATACAAGTTTTTACATGAATGAAAATGAAAAACGCTCATCTCACATAAAAACCCCCGGCTATTCAAACACGACAATCCAATATAACATATCCAGCAACACATAACATCACATGTCATCAGCGTAAGTAAATATGCGCATCCCAATTGTCGTTGACATATAGCAACGAAACCGGCGATATCACATATTACACTTACGGTCACAGAAAAGAAAGTGTAAAACTACAACAGTTGGAATCCGCAACCTCTTTAGACATCGCATGCCTAATCAAATGAAATACTTAGACATCATATGCCTAACAATTATAAACCCCGCATTTTAGTCCCATTATCGAAAACTCTTTTCAATATCAAATGAGACTAAACCGCTAGATTTATAACATTCTTTCAATTATCTCATAACTGTTTGTGAATTCCAATTATTGTATCCCATTCCGGATAAATAGAAAATATTAAACTTTCCGATTGAACATTCGAACACCCAAGTTTTCCCGAAACTGTTCAACACATGAAATAGGTTCAAAGACATTCACTTCATGCCTCAGTACCAACGGTCCAGCCGTAGAAGGGTCAAGCCAACGCCTCACATGTGGCACGCCGTACTGCCCCAAACCCGAAGGTTCAAAGGGCAGTTCAAGACGGTCATATAATCGAGTTAAGGTTTGTCGTCTTCTAGAGGGACCATCGCGTTACTTGCACTACTTAGAACGTCTTTAAACCACGGAAAAATCCAACACTTGGAAATTTTCCGGCAGGGGAAAAGTTGGGTATTTATATCCGGTCGAACTTTTTAACATATTCTAAAATATCCGGAAAGTCACATAGACAAAGTCTGATAATCCGATCGAATCTTCGATTCCCAATACAACCCCAGAATACTCAACTCTTGAGTCAATTTAAAAATTCCCAGAAAACTCAGCATAATAAAATAGGAGTTACTGTGCAAACAGGGAATGATAATGTCATCAGAGGGCCGCGGAACCGCCGCAGAAGCTAGGCTTCTGCCGCGGTTCCGCCGCAGGTTTGTGGTATCAATGGTCAAATTTTGCACCGTAATTCTTTTAATTCCCTGTTGAATTTTTTAAGGATTTTTAATCTGGAAAAAACCCAGTTTTTAGAAAAAGTCCAGAGAGCATTTTGGTTTTTAGAGTTTCGGTTCGATCGGGTTTCAAACGTCGTCTACACTTCGCCTAAGGCTCTAGCTAGGCTCTGATACCACTGTAGGGTTCCTAGGCACGCTAATGAAGTCTCACAAGGCATCAACCATGCCAAATTCAAATTTTATGGGTGCTGAGAAACCCTAATACGGATCGTTAACTAGAATTTTAGGCGAAACATTTAAACTAGTTAACGACTTAACTAAAAGTGAGAAGCTACAACCTTTGTAGATCCGGTTCTCCACTTCCTTAGCTCCTCGTAGTTGTCCCCTCGCTGTCCATCTCGGATCCGGGACTCTCGCATCAGCTTCATCGGAGAAATAAGCGGACAAGTCGTCGGCTACGATGCCGAAGATGATCTACGTCGAGGTTGCACAAGATCAAGCTCCAACTTCACCAAGTTGTGAAACTTGTGAAGAAAACACCCTATACTACTTGGCAAGAGGTAGAGGGTGAAGAAATAGGAGGTGGGTTCACTTTAGAATTGGATTTCTCACACTTTTGCTCAAGTTGCCATTGATGATGGCAAGCTTTTTCTTGAAGATGAAGAGGAAGTAGAAGATAGAATATGATAAGTCTTGTTAAAAAGAATAATAAAATCAATACTTATCATCTTCTAACCATGGTCAAGTGTAGAGAGTTAACTATAGTTTAGATGAGTGGTTAGGGTTAGGAGAAGAAGACAAAGTGGTCACTTGGTCAAAGCTTCATGAAGCTTCAACAAGCTTCATGATAAAAGAAACCATTTTGTTTTCTTAAATCTTTTTCTCAAAAAGGAAAAGATAAATAATTAAGTGAAAACAAGAAACCCTAACCATTTACTAAACATGGTTTAAGTCTTTACACAAATCCAAGTGAGAATGTATCATCAAACATGATACAATCATGTGCACACAAAATATATCACATATACAATGTGCTAAACAAGTGAGAAAATCCCTTTAAAGTGAACCAATACTAGTTGATGCAAAGTAATATATCAAATATATAATTATACATTAAATCATTGAATCAACACTTGATTCAATGATCCGGTCATGTCGCACATAACCGACTAGTATACAATGTATCGATTTATCGAATCTATGATTCGATAACTAGGTTATATCGCATACAACCAATCGAAACATTCATCGCGAGAATGGAATACGGTATCACATACATGCATTATTCTCGGTCCTGCACATATCTCATTTCGCTTGAGCCAGGAAACCTCTGTGTAGGACTCTAAAGACTCGTCAATACGTCGGTAGCAGATGATGATCATATCAATCACCCACAAGCCGCAAGCGGTCTGCTAAACGTAACGGCCACCCGGGTATTGAGTGATCAGAAGACCGACGAGCTTGCCCGCTCACACTCCTGTGAATCCAACCAGTAACACTTACCGTACAGTCCGGTCTGTTCGTCTGATATGTCGCATATCAAGTCTAGGGGTGGTAAACGTCAGACCCCAGTAACCGATAAGTCGTGCCGATGTGAGGCTCTAACGGGTCGAGAAACTACTGGTAACACTTACCAGCAAATCTCTGATCAGCCCTGGCCAGGGACTTCCCTGTTACAGCCAATCGAGCACAGCGCAACATCAACCCCCAATACCGGGAGAGACGAAACCCCTCCTATCGCTCATTGCCTCCATGTGACTCGGGACTGTACCCAAAGACCACCGTTTTGCACGCCCTCATAGACGCGGTAAGGTGGAGATCAAAGCACAGTGGGAATCACACAAGACTCTATGACGATCTCGGGTCTACAGACTAACCTGCACAAGTGTCACCTGAGAACTGCCATCTGACGTGAGGTATAATACCATCTGGGAGTTCTCGGCGAGTCCGTCCAGTGTACCCAGTCTCCACTGAGCACCCGTTTACCATCTCTGATGTCAAACACCAATGGATATGGGATCATCCATCGCCCATCTCATGGGTCGAGAAGCGCATACGCTAGTCTACACTGGTATATCGATGCCCCGTCTCGATACACCCACGACTAGGGACCTTGAAGGATGTACTTATAGACTACCATGCCCCTACTAGTATGATCTGCATCATAATCCAGGTAGTCAAGTACACATCCTAAGGGCTTTACCAACATGTAACTATAAGACAGTTTAAAGAGACAAGTGTACATGTTAAGATAAAGAGTAACCAGATAGCATACTATCATATCGAGCAAGAAAGTCATCTCTATATATGTCCAAGCATCCAATATAATATACATCATCTGTACAATGCTGGCCTCTAGGGCATACATACAACTAACACCCGCTCTGTCGTTAGTTAGCTAACCTAACGGGTAATGACGGGACCCAGTGGCGAATGCGGATGGCATATACGTACATCAGTATATTTTCGTTCTTTGTGGTGTGATCAATTGATGGGACTGCGTTGATTCAGATCAATACAAGTTAAAAACAAACCTAATCTGATGTTGTTGGAACTTTTTCAAAAAGCTGTTATTGCAAGGACGTTCACTTTTGTTTTGCACCGTGGTATTCAGTTGGAATATCCTGCTCCTCAGTCGACGAGGCAAGGGCCGAGATCCCTTCACCGGGAGTGACCCCTTGGACAAAAGTTTGCGTCAGGGCAATAACTTCACTATAGCCGATTACTTTTGCTTTGCATCGTGGTATTCAGTTGGAATATCCTGCACCTCATTCTACGGGGAAAGAGCCGAGATCCCTTCACCGGGAGTGACCTCTTTAGCAAAGGTTTTCGTCACTGTATTTTTCTAAAAAGCTATCTGTTCCTTCAACGATATCAAGTTCATTACGTTAAAGGTTTTCGCCAGAAACCATTCATAGCCCTCCGTCGTTTCAGATGGGTAGCACGTAGTATTCATGCTATGTTTGATGGCCTTCGTCAAGGCATAGTGTATGGTAGCTGCTTGTTACCTTTCTGCTGCATAGATAGATGCGTTGGTTTGGGACAGTCGTATAGCCTTGTTGGCCTTCGTCAAGGGCTTGTACGGGTGGGTTCAAATTAACCTGGACAATGACGGGTAGAACTTGACATGTGACTTATGATTTGTTGGCCTTCGTCAAGGTCATAAGAGCATGGGGCAAAAATCTCATCGGGAGTTTCAAAAGAACTGAAACTTGCCAGATATGCGCATACCTTCTGGAGTGTGATACCGTGAGCGGATTCTGTCATGTTATCATGCGGTGATAGTTGGATCCCGATTCCCACTAATGAGTTAGTTTACTCCTCGGGTGACCCCGACTAATTCTTCTTTCAGGTTTGGAGGAGAGTTTGACGGTACAGTGGGAGGTTTCCAGATTAGATAAATTGGTAACCATTCTGATCTAGGTTAGAGTGCACACTGAGTGTTTCTTTTCTCTCTCTCTTTGGCAGCGACCATTGACCCGACCCTAAGACTATGACTCAGTAACCAAGTTGGCCGAACCTTCTTTTGGATTGTCAGAGTTGCAGACCTCATTGCCACTCCTACTTTTACCCTATTTCTCCAGGACACCCCGTATTACTACGAACGTCCATTTCCATTGGACAAAACCATCGTATGGTTATATACGAACTCGAAGGAATTCGAGGATGGTTTCAGGTTCTGTAGAAAACGGATAGGATTATTCAGTTGTCTTTTCCTTTTACCTTCTCTCGAGTTGTGAGTACTCCTTGGTTTAGGAGATAGTACACCTATTACGCAAATTGGACAGTATTCTTCCAAACCATAGGCAGGTGCCGACCGGTAGGGAATGAAGAAAACCAATTAGCCTAAACGGTGTGCAGAAGGTATTAAGTTAAGACAAAGAAAGGGATTAGTAAGAGGGCAAAGTAAATTGCGACTGCTATTCACGACCAAACCAAGTATTTCTTCGCCAATCCTAAATCACCTTTGTATTTCTCCAGGACACTCCGTATCACTACGAAGATCCCAGGTTTATTGGATAATCCATCGTATGGTTATATACGAACTCGAAAGGAACTTGTTCCAGTTCGGGGATGGATCCTGGTTCAGGGGAAATAGGAATAAGCTCTATTCGGTTGTCTTTTATCTTCACCTTCTCTCGCATTGCGAGTGCTCCTAGGATTAGGACAGTACACCCATTATGCTTATTGGATACTCTTCTTCCAAACCATAGGCTGGTGCCGAACGGTAGGGAAGGAAGAAAACCATTTGGCCTAAGGGGTGTGCAGAAGGTAATGACTAAAGACATATAAAGGGATTTGGAGAGGTGGCAAAGAATTATACGGTTGCAGTCGTAAATATGGAAGAGGCATTACTAGGAATACCGGGATACCCCATCGAAACATTTCAATGTTTCAGTTTCACTGTGTACTGTTAAAAGAAAACTGATTTCCCAATTAAGACACTTGCTCCAGGGTATGTATTTACCAGGTATGATTCTCACATCTGTATGGTTTTACAGATGATGAGTGGGAGTAAGTTATTGGGAATTAGGTGATCATCCTCATTATATCGGGATTCGTTGTAATCGGTGATATTTGAGGAAGTCACCTGGGTTGTTTGCCAGTCGGCAAGTATTTGGTTTTGAATATCCGCTGTCATGCACCAATTTCAAATTGATATATCTGTACGTCTATTTTCATAGAGTGAGATATGCCTTTTTGAAATTATGTCGATGACATTTACCTATATCAGTGGATGGTTAGGTAAGGAGCATTAAACATCGGTGTAATTCTTCTTAACCATAAGTACAGTTTTCAACCTACGACACACAGTAAATGAGTTATCAGACTCAAGGGACTTATACAGAGTATTGTATGTTGTCCAGAGTCCATCAGGACAGAGGGGTTGGTCCTCGCACTATATTCGGTTTACTTATGACTTCTCTAGTTTTTAGACAGGTGTTTCGTAGGAAACACAGGGTCCGAATTTTGAGAAGTTATAGGTATTTGAATAGAGTAGAGAACCAGGTGTAGCAAGTATCGGGATTCTTCAAAGTGATCGAAGATGTAGATACTTGTCAATGGTATTCAGTTGATAGTAGTGATTAAGAGAACTTGCTTCTCTTTCTGGTCACTCATAATTGGAAGCATTCCTAAGTTGAGTAACGCTGATAGGCCTCCTTCCATTTAGTTGGCATGCACTGGGGACAGCTGGATGATTTGAATCTGGTTCAACTAAATCAGTGCCTCTGTTTCTATATTGGATGTAGAACAGTTCATATCTTAACGATGTTAAGGTATGGGGAGTTGTCCGGATTTTGCTTAAAACCAGACTCTGGATAACTCAAGGAACGTTTTCTGTAATGGCTGTTTATGGGTTGACCCAGGCTATGACGAGGGTTGACTTTCTACCATCTGGATGAACAATAGCGATATTGTTCTAAACTCGCCACAGTTTTATTAAAAATGGATTTTTTCAGAAAACATTAGTGGGAGTATGGTAGAACTGGAAGTGATTCCAGAACCGCAAACGATTACTGAAGATTTTATAGGAACCTAAAGATTCAATCTGGTTTGACATTCCATTGGCCACTCCGCAGATAAGGTGGGTAACCTCAGGCACCCGAGAGGTACTCCGGTAGGCTCAAGGACGGTGACAGGGAGGTTCTTGTTTACCCACACTTGGCATTGCTGTTGTTCCAGACTGTGAGACCCGGCAGGAAGATGAGTATAGCGTCGTTCTAAACTTGCTTCAGAAGTGTACGTCTATATGACTCTGCCAGAGGGTTGTCGTGGTCAGTGGGAGCAGCGGAAGCATTGGTGGACAAGTGGCTTATGTCTATTTATAGACTAAAGTAGATGTAGCGGAGATAGATCATCTATTTCTGATGTGACAGTCATAGGTTTGACTTCATCAGAATAGGGGATGGATCTGTTGAGAAGGTAGTAGGGTGTGATGTCCTGGTATTTGGATGACATACACAGAGTAGGAAAATAAACTCCTATACTACGATCGGTTACACTTTGGTCGTCACACAGTGGTTTCTCCACACAGGACTTGGATATTATATCAAACATTCTGGTTACTGGATCTATGGTTTTAGATCTATATTTGGGTGGTTTCCCAATCAGGGTACTTAGACAGCATTTTAAGAGTATTTAGAATGGACGACTCCTGGCACGGTAGTGTACCTACCGGTGATGGAGTCACCCTCTCTAAAGCTGTCTTACAGACTAAAGGGGAGAGGGATGTGTATGATTGGCAGATCACTTGCTTAGGTAATTGAGTCAATCATGAGATGTCAAGTACCACACCAGATGTGGTTCTTGCAATAGGTGCAATAAGTTGACATTAATCCAATCCTGGAGAAACAGTCGGAAGCAGTTTTAGAACATAAGTGAATGTTCTAGGGATATGATAACGACAGCCTCATTCGGGAGACAGTTATCATTCCAGGCTTCCAAGGTGACCTGGACGACAAGGAGGTTGTCAGAGTTATAGTTTTCCTTCTGACGAGGGGCAGTATTTTGGACAGGTGGTCCAAGGCAATACTGAGGGAGGCATGGCGCAGGATACTGATTAAGTTCAGTTGACGATACAGTCTAAGAAGTTTGGATTTGGAGTTCATTTATGAGCTAGGTCCCATCAGACATCCAGACATATTCTAAGACAGGTATTGCTCATTTCGGGAGATGGTTTTCTCCGCGAACTTGAGATATAGAGAGACATAGAAAGAAACATCAAGGCGGATCCACTCACTGAGGCTATTCCTCGAACGCAATAGTTTCGCAAACGAGTTTTGTGAGACTGACTGGTAGAGGAGTTGGGTGTTCGGTATCACACGGGCTGTGAGTATGCGACATCGCAATAATTAGCCTTGAGTGCAAGTGGGAGATTGTTGGAGATAGTGCCCTCAGAGTCAATTATTGGATCACAGGTACGTGATTGCGATGATTGAGGGAGGACCTATCCCGGTAGGACAGTCTTACTCGAGATGATAGTATGCTATCTGGTTTATCTTTATCATCGTGTACTGCTTTAGGTGACCTGACAGGTCGCTATTACACGTTGATAGAGCCCCTAGGATTCTTGCTTGACTTCCAGCAGTATGAGGGCGATCATATAAGTGAGAGCTGGTGGTCTATAAGCACATCCTTAAAAGGTCCCTAGTCGTGGGAGTTTCGAGATAGGGCATCGATACTCCATGTAGGGTGTTTTTCGTCACCCCATTGAGATGGGAATACGCGCGCCCTTGTCAGGCGTACTACAGATTTCCCCTGCCTAGGGTAGGCCGGGGTTTATTGATTGTGGGGATCCGAATCTCCGGCAGCCGCGGACTAAGCTGCCATTAATTACCCCTCGCCTTCGGGGCGAGGGAACCTCCGATTAACGGGTTAAACTGGTCATGCGAACTCAATGTGCAGTGTACGTGTGTTGTGTTTTGAAAGGGGGGTTTGGATATATCGGGAGCCATGCAGAGTTTTTACGGGGGTCCCGCTACCCGGATAGCGGGCTGGGGGTCAAGGGGGCTAGCAGCCCCCTTGCGGGGTGCGGGGCAGCGCCCCGTTAGAAATTTTTTTCTAACAGGGACAGTGTCGTGGAGCACGTGTGTGTGCAGATATGTATACATATGTATATATATATGTATATATGTATATATGTATATATATAAAAGAAAGAGGGGGAAAGGCATCCAAAGGATATGTGGGGGCAGCACCTTGGGCGCTGTGCGCCTAGGTGCTGTGCGCTCAGGCGCTAGAGTGCCACGTGTCGGCACGTGGGCGCTCTGCGCTTGAGTGCTGGGCGCTTGAGCGCAAGCGCGCCACGTGTCGGCACGTAGGCGCTTTGCGCCCGAGCGCCTGCGCTGGGGCGCAAGCGCGCCACGTGTCAGCACGGGGGAGACTTGCGCTCGAGCGCTTGCGCTTGGGCGCAAGCACGCCACGTGTCGGCACCGGGGCGACTTGCGCTCGGGCGCTTGCGCTTGAACGCAAGCATGCCATGTGTCGGCACCGGGCGACTTGCGCTCGGGCGCTTGCGCTTGAGCGCAAGCGCGCCACGTGTCTGCACGCGGGCGCTCTGCGTTCGGGCGCTTGCGCTTGAGCGCAAGCGCGCCACGTGTCGGCACGCGGGCGCTCTGCGCTTGAGCGCCGGCGAGAAAAAGAGGCTTTTATCCTAAGAAACAGAAGCTATGCTTCAGAAGGAAATATTTGTTATGTATATATGTATGGAGTTAAACTCCTGGGATGTTTTGAAGCTGATGAAGGGGGTTCTTCTTCTTCCTTCTGTTGTTTGGCCGGATCTTGAAGATCAAGAAGTAGGAGATTTAAAAATCTCTCCTTTCTGAGATCTGATGGGAGATCTGAGTGCCCCTTTGTGGGTTTTGTGGTGGAAAACTTCTTAGTTTTGGAAAAGAAAGAGTAAAACTCTTGATTTAATTCAAAAGAATTGAGAAGGTTTAGAACCTTGGAGAAGGAGCAGGAGGCACAAAGAACCCTTGTTTTTTGGGGGAATGAAAAAAGTATATTTTTTATTCATCATGTTGCCTTTTATAGGCTTACATATTTACATATAGCCCCTTGGGCTTTACAAAAATGGCATTTTAGCCATCCCATGGCTCATGTGCCATTTCATTTTTGCACATAAGCCACGGGCTTACAAAATATTGGTTTTATGCCCATTTTGCATACATTCATGTATAAAAAATTACATAAAAATTATGTATTACATGATTTTGTTGTTGGCATGGGGAGGCTGGCCGCGGGCTTGACTTGGGCATGGGCCCGCTTGACCTGGGCTTGGGCCCACCTAGCTTGGGGTTGACCTTGACTTTGACTTGGTCAACCGGGGTGCAAATTTTGACTTCAACACTCCAGAGTAGACTAGTGTATACAGTCGAGACCCCGACGAGGGGCGGTGGCCGGTCTCACAAGCCATTGGTGTCAGTTGGTTCACCTAAGATGTATACAGGGGCTCATTGGGTTATGAGTACACCGGACAGGACTCGCCGGGAACATGCTAGTTGGTCATATACCAGACGTCAGATGGCAGTTCCCTGGTGACATGTGTACAGATTAGTTCATCGACCTGGGGATCGTCATTTGTCTCGTGTGAGTTCCCATTGTACTTTGATTACTACCCTACCACGCTCAAAGGAGACGTGCAAACAGGTTTTAGTTGGGTATAGTCCCGAGCCACATGGAGGCAGTGAGCGTATCTTCAGGGGTTCGTCTCTCCCGGTATTGGGGGTGAGGTCGCGCTGTGTCTAGGAGAGCCATTACACGAAGCCCTCGGCCGAGGCAGGAGATTTACTGGTAGGTATTCCAGTAGTATCTCAGGGTGTTCTGGGCTACACTCCGACACGACTTGTACCGCTTTTGGGGGTCTGACTTTTACCAACCCCCTAGGCCCGCCATGCGATGCTCTTAAACGAACGTACCGGACTGTACGGATATTGTCACTGACAGGCTCAGTAGTTTGTCTGGCTGAGTTCGCTCACAGACGTCCCTTTTGGTCAATACCTGGTAGCCCGTTACGTATTGGCTTATACCTCTGACGTGCTAGTGGTTAAATCCACAACCAAGGTGTTGACGAGTCTTTAGAGTCCCCCACATTCAGTTACTCAAGCTTTCGGGCGAAAAGCTATAGAGGCCGTATGGAGATATGGCAAGGTCCGATCAGATACGTGCGGTATTGCACGGATCAGGATCGGACAGTTTGTACTAGAGGCCGTATAGATATATGGCAGGGTTCGATCAGATACGTGTGGTATTGCATGGATCAGGATCGAACGGATATTACTAGCCGGCTTTGGTTTAAGCCGGATCCTAGTATAGTACAGTGTAGATTTTGTCTCATTGCATTTGTATTTCGGTCGGAATACAAATGCGGGTGTGTATACACAGTATCGTGGTTTTCCTGTAATTTATTACGGGACCAGTTTTCTGGAGTTGCCAGTTTGCTTTCCGTTTCGGTCAATTTCCTTTGTATCGTTCATTGGCCGAAGATTGGTGGAGGAGGGCTTATTTGCATTTGTGCAAATAAGTATTTGTGGAGGGGGTCTTTGCATATTCTTGTGTCATGATGGTTGCACCATCCCTTGACCATTTGACTTCTTCTTCTTTCATGATGGCTTGACTTTTGAAGCCATCATGGTTGTTGATGGTTGGTGGAGTGTGGGTTTGTGTTGGTGATTATTTCCCCTCATGATATCTTTTGATTCTCTTCTTGCATTATTGATCCCTACACTCCCCACTTCCTTTTTGCTCTCTCCATTTTTTTCCATGCCATGGCAGGCCACATTGGGGTTGGCTGTCCAAATTTTTGGGTGTGGGATTTGTTGTTCTTTTGATGCTCCAAAAATCCCCAAGTCCCTCTACATAGTTCTTGTATCATCCCTCCACCAAAATGGCACCTCCATAAACCCCAAATGAGACACAAGTCTCTACACTATATTCTACAGCAAACCTTGGGCACGTCGACTAGCCAGCTTCGTGCCCGAGTTGCCTCGGCATTGAGGTGGGAGCCCGTAAAAGATGTAGGCGATGTGGTGCACTTCCGGCGACGAGGTGGAACAGGACATTCCGCGGGAGATCGGGACGACGACAAGAAGACCGGAGGACTCGGATCACTCGGTATATCTCTATTCCCCTTCTTGTAGTTAGCTAGGACTAGTTAATGGTTCGATCCGGGTTTTAGTGCGCGGTGGTGCCGGTTTGCTAGTTTGCAAAATTAAAGTTTATCACCGCTTCCGCATTTGGCCGTCGGATTGACGGCCGGGGCGCCGCCGTGCACATACACTTTTACCCTTTGTATTTATCAGAACACCCCGTATTACTACGGATATCCACTTCCATTGGATAGATCCATCGTATGGTTATATACGAACTCGATGGTACTACTTCGAGGATGGATCCAGGTTCAAGAGAAATAGAATTGGTTTATTCAGTTGTCTTTTATTATCACCTTCTCTCAGGTTGCGAGGGCTCCTTAGTTTAAGAGAGTACATCTATTACGCTTATTGGATAGTCTTATTCCAAACCATAGGCTGGTGCCGAAAGGTAGGGAATGATGAAAACCAATTAGCCTAAGTAGGGTGTGCAGAAGGTAATATATAAGGACAAGATAAAGGGACTAGAAAGAGGCGACTGTTATCATTCACGACCAAACCGTGTACTTCATCGCCACTCCAATTTCACCTTTAATAGAATAAGGTATTATTCAGTTGTCTTTTATCACCACCTTCTCTCAAGTTGCGAGTACTCCTAGGATTAGGAGAGTACACCTATTATGCTTACTGGATAGTCTTCTTCCAAACCATAGGCTGGTGTCGAACGGTAGGGAAGGAAGAAAACCATTTAGCCTAATGATGGTGTACAGAAGGTAACGACTAAAGACAAATAAAGGGATTTGGAAGATGGCAAGGAAATATACGGTTAAAGTCATGAATTGGATTATAGAAGAGGCATTACTAGGAATACCAGGATACCCCTACGAAACATTTTCATGTTTCAGTGCATTGTTAAAAGAAAACTGATTTCCCGATTAGATACTTACTCCAGGGTATGTATTTACCAGGTATGATTCTCACATCTGTATGGTTTTACAGATGATGAGTGGGAGTAAGTTATTGGGAATTTGGTGATCATCCTCATTATATCGGAATTCGTTGTAATTGGTGATATTTGAGGAAATCGCCTGGGTACAGTTTTCAAGCTACGATGTACAGGTTTTGAGTTATTCAACTCAGTGGACTTATACAGAGTATTGTATGTTGTCCAGTGTCCATCAGGACAAAGGGGTAGGTCCTCGTACTATGTTCTGATTACTTATGACTTCTCTAGTTTTTTAGACAAGTGTTTCGTAGAAATACAATGTCTAAGTTTTGAGAAGTTTTGGATATAAGAATAAAGTAGAGAACCAAGTATCACAAGTATCGGGATTCTTCAAAGAGATCGAAGTTGTAGATTCTTGTGATGGGTATTCAGTTGATAGTAATGGTTCTGAGAAACTAGTTTCTCTTTCAGATTACTCATAATTGGATGGATTCCTAAGTTGAGTAATGCTGATTAGCCTTTCTCCATTAAGTTGATATGCACTGGAGACAGCTGCATGATTTGAATCTGGTTCCAATTAAATTAGTGCCTCTGTTTCTATATTGGATATAGAATGGTTCATATCTTAACGATGTTAAGGTACGGGGAGTTGTCCAGCTTATGCTTAAAACCAGACGCTGGATAACTCAAGGCACGTTTCTGTAATGGCAGTTTATGGGTTGACCCTGGCTTCGACGAGGGTTGACATTTCTACCATCTGGAAGATCAATAGTGATATTGTTCTAGACTCGCCACAGTTTTAGTAAAATGGATTTTTTAGAAAACAGCAATGGGAGTATGGTAAAACTGGAAGTGATTCCAGAACCGCAAACGATTATGGAAAATTTAATAGGACCTATATATTCAATCAGGTTTGACATTCCAATAGCCACTCCGCAGATATGGTGGGTAACCTCAGACACCCAAGAGGTACTCCGGTAGCCTCAAGGACGGTGACAGAGAGGTTCTTGTTTATCCAGACTTGACACTACTGTTGTTCCTGACTATGAGACTCGGCAGAAGGATAAGTATAGCGTCATTCTAAACTAGCTTTAGAAGTGTACGTATGTATTATTCTGCCAGAGGGTTGTCGTTGTCAGTGGGAGCAGCGGAAGCATAGTGGGCAAGTAGCTTATGTCTATTTATAGGCTTGAGCAGATATAGAGGAGATTAGATCATCTATTTTTGATGTGACAGTCATGGGTTTGACTTCATCAGAATAGGGGATGGATCTGTTAAGAAGGTAGTAGGGTGTGATGTCCTGGTATTTGGATGACATACACAGAGTAGGAAGTAAAATTCCTATACTACGATCGGTTGTACTGTGGTCGTCACAGTTGTTTCTTCACAAAGGATATGGATATAATATCAGACATTCTGGTTACTAGATCTATGGTATTAGATCTAGATTTAGGTAGTTTCCCAATGTGGGTACTTTGACAGTATTCTAATAGTATTTTAGAATAGATGACTCCTGGCATGGTGGTGTACCTGCAGGTGATGGAGTCACCCTCTCTAAAGGTGTCTTAGAGACTAAAGGAGAGAGGGATGTGCATGATTGGCAGATCACTTGCTTAGGCAATTGAGTCAATCATGAGATATCAAGTACCACACCAGATGTAGTTTTTGCACTTGATGCGATAAGTTTATATTAATCCAATCCCGAAGAAACGTAAGGAAGCAGTTTTAGAACATAAGGTGCATGTTCTATGGATTTGATGACGGCAGCCTCCTTCGGGAGACGGTTATCATTCCAGGCTTCAAAGGTGACATAGATGACAGAGTGATTGTCAGAGTTATAGTTTTCCCTCTGACGAGGGACAGTATTATGGACAGGTGGTCCAAGAGGATATTGTGGGAGGCATGGTGCTGGATACTGATTAGGTTCAGTTATCGATACAGTCTAAGAAGTTTGGATTTGAACTTCATTTATAAACTAGGTCCCATCAGATATCCATACATATTCTAAGACAGGTATTACTCGATTCGGGAGATGGCTTTCTCCGTGAACTTGAGATTAAGAGAGACATAGAAAGAAATATCAGGGCGGATCCACTCACTGAGGTTATTCCTCGAACACAAGAGGTTTACAAACTAGCTTTGTGAAACTGATTAGTAGAGGAGTTGGATGTTCGGTATCACACGGGCTGTGAGTATGCAACATCGCAATAATTAGCCTTGAGTGCAAGTGGGAGATTGTTGGAGATAGTGCCCTCAAAGTCAATTATTGGATCGCAGGTACGTGATTGCAATGATTGAGGCAGGACCTATATCGATATAACAGTCTTGCTCGAGATGATAGCATGCTATTTGGTTTGTCTTTATCATCGTATACATGCTTTAGTTCACTATTGCATGATGATAGAGCCTATAGGATTCTTGCTTGATTACTAGTAGTATGATGGCGATCATATACGTGGGAGCTGGGGTCTGTAAGCACATCCTTAAAAGTGTCCCTAGTCGTGGGAGTTTCGAGACAGGGCATCGATACTCCAGAGTAGACTAGTGTATACAGTAGAGACCCCGACGAGGGGCGATGGCCGGTCTCACATGCCATTGGTGTTAGTTGGTTCACCTAAGATGTATACAGGTGCTCATTGAGTTATGAGTACACCGGACAGGACTCGCCGGGAATCTGCTAGTTGGTATTATACATATCGTCAGATAGCAATTCCCTGGTGACATGTGTACAGGTTAGTTCATCGACCTGAGATCGTCATTTGTCTCATATGAGTTCCCACTGTGCTTAGATTACTACCCTACTACGCTCAAAGGAGTTGTGCAAATAGGTTTTAGTTGGGTACAGTCCCGAGCCACATTGGAGGCAAGTGAGCGGATCGTCGGGGATTCGTCTCTCCCGGTATTGGGGGTTGATGTCGCACAGTGCACGGGTGGCCATCACTAGGAATCCTCGGCCGAGGTAGTGGAGAATTACTGATTTGGATCAGTAGTTTCTCTGGTGGTGATGGGCTTCATGCCGACATGATTTATCGCGTTATTAGGGGTCTGACTTTATCCACCCCCTAGACTCGATATGCGATACTCTTTAGACGAATGGACCGGATTGTATATACATTGTCACTGTCTGGCTCAGTAGGGTTTATAGATGAGTTCGCTTGTCAGCTTCCCTTCCAATCAATACATATGCAAAACGTTACGTGCAACTTGTACCTCTGACGTGCTAGTGGTTATACCCAGTGCCAGTGTGTTGATGAGTCATTAGAGTCCCCCACAGACACTTTCCCAAGTTCGGGCGAAACGTTGTAGAGGCCGTATGGGTTTATGGCAAGGTTCGAAAAAAACATGTGCGTTTTCGCACGTGTCGTTTTTCGGGCAGATAATACTGGTAGGCTTTGGTTTAAGACGGAACCCAGTATTATACTGTGTAGATATAATATCTTTGTCTCATATGCATTTGTATTCGGTAATAATACAAATGCAGGTATGTTTATAATGATACGGGGTTATCCTGAAATTCGTTTCAGGATCACTTTTGGAAGTTGCCAGTTTCCAGTTTTCTTTCAGGCGTATTTTGACATTCGGTTAAAATGCGGATTTATCTTTTCTTGATGAGGTGAGTCAGTGTTCTAGAAGGTTCTAGAGAGGGTGACAAGGCTAGTGAGTCATTAGTACATTAATGGAGCAATTAATGCTTGATGACTAAGGGTTAAGGTTCATTGTATGCATTGATTGCATTCATAATAGGTGTATATGTGACTCATTGTGTCTTTCATGATCTTTTGCTTGTGGTCACCACTCCCTCCTCCTACACTCACCCCCCACCTCCTATAAGTGGCCGGCTACCCTATTGAGGTTTGATGATGGTTGCTAGAAAAAGATTGGTATTGATTTGGACTCATGAAAACTAGATAAGCCTCATTTCTCATTTCACCCGATTCCAAAAGGCAACTTCCATAACCGTTCGTCCATAGCCTTGGACGTAACGAGACAAAGTGTTCTACTCATTCTCTACTTCATCTTGGTCGTCTCTTCTAGCAAACTTGACGATCGAGTTGCCTCGGTTCAGAGGCGGGAGCCCGTTTAAAGATCCGTCGACGTGGTGCCACCAGGACGACGAGACTGGAGATTCAGGAGATCGGAGCAGCCGCAACAAAGCGTGGGATGATGGTTGAAGACCGAAGGACTCGGATCATTCGATATAACTTTTCTACCCTCTTTGTAATTTGTTAGTTTAGCTTTAATGGCAGATCCGGGTTACGGTACATGATAGCGCCAGTTGTAAAAAGTTTTTGTTCCGCATTTGGCGTCTGTTAGACAGCCGGGGCGCTACCGTGGACTTACAAGTGAATGGGGGAGAGCCTCACAATAATGCAAGAGGGAATCATTTTTGATCATGAAAAGAAATCATTATAAAACAAAGTCCAACACTCAACAACCATCTCCCATCATCACATCCAAAGTCAAGCTATGATGACTAAAGAAAGTCAAGCAATGATGATCCAACAATTTGCAAAAACAACCCTCCAAAATGCTTATTTGCACAATTGCAAATAAGCCCTCCTCCACCAATCTTCGGCCAAAGAAAGATACAAAGGTAAATGGCCGAAACGGAAAGTAAACTGGCTACTCCAGAAAACTGGTCCCGTAATAAATTACAGGAAAACCCCGATACTGTGTATACACACCCGCATTTGTATTCCGACTGAATACAAATGCACTGAGACAAATCTACACTGTACTATACTAGGATCCGGCTTAAACCAAAGCCCGCTAGTATAAACCGTCCGATCCTGATCCGTGCAATGCCGCACGTATCTGATCGAACCCTGCCATATCTCCATACGACCTCTACAGCATTTCGCCCGAAAACTTGAGCAACTGTTTGTGGGGGACTCTAAAGACTCGTCAGTACTATGGCTGTGGATTTAACCACTAGCACGTCAGAGGTATTAGCCATACGTGACGGGCAACAACCTATTGACCAAAAGGGACGTCTGTGAGTGAGCTTATCCTGACACCCTACTGAGCCTGTCAGTGACAATATCCGTACAGTCCGGTCCGTTCGTCTATGAGCATCGCATGGCGGGCCTAGGGGGTTGGTGAAAGTCAGACCCCCAAAAGCGGTACAAGTCGTGTCGGAGTGTAGCCCAGAACACCCTGAGATACTACTGGAATACCTACCAGTAAATCTCCTGCCTTGGCCAAGGACTTCGTGTAATGGCTCTCCTAGACACAGCGCGACCTCACCCCCAATACCGAGAGAGACGAACCCCTGAAGATCCGCTCACTGCCTCCATGTGACTCGGGACTGTAGCCAACTAAAACCTGTTTGCACGTCTCCTTTGAGTGTGGTAGGGTAGTAATCAAAGTACAGTGGGAACTCACACGAGACAAATGACGATCCTCAGGTCGATGAACTAACCTGTACACATGTCACCAGGGAACTGCTATCTGACGTCTGGTATAATCCCAACTAGCAGGTTCCCGGCGAGTCCTGTTCGGTGTACTCATAACCCAATGAGCACCTGTATACATCTTAGGTGAACCAACTGACACCAGTGGCTTGTGAGACCGGCCACCGCCCCTCGTCGGGGTCTCGACTGTATACACTAGTCTACTCTTGAGTATCGATGCCCTGTCTCGAAACTCCCACGACTAGGGACCTTTTAAGGATGTGCTTATAGACTACCAGCTCTCACGTATATGATCGCCCTCATACTGCTGGCAGTCAAGCATGAATCCTAGGGGCTCTATCAACGTGTAATAGCGACCTGTCAGGTCACCTAAAGCAGTACACGATGATAAAGATAAACCAGATAGCATACTATCATCTTGAGTAAGATTGTCCTACCAGGATAGGTCCTCCCTCAATCATTGCAATCACATGCCTGTGATCCAATAATTGACTCTGAGGGCACTATCTCCAACAATCTCCCACTTGCACTCAAGGCTAATTACAGCCCGTGTGATACCCAACACCCAACTCCTCTACTAGTCAGTCTCACAAAGCTCGTTTGTGAAACTATTGCGTTCGAGGAATAACCTCAGTGAGTGGATCCGCTTTGATGTTTCTTTCTATGTCTCTCTATATCTCAAGTTCGCGGTGAAAGCCATCTCCCGAAATGAGCAATACCTGTCTTAGAATTTGTCTGGATGTCTGATGGGACCTAGCTCATAAATAAACTCCAAATCCAAACTTCTTAGACTGTATCGTCAACTGAACTTAATCAGTATCCTGCGTCATGCCTCCCTCAGTGTTGCCTTGGACCACCTGTCCAAAATACTGCCCTTCGTCAGAAGGAAAACTATAACTCTGACAACCTCCCTGTCATCCAAGTCATCTTGGAAGCCTGGAATGATAACTGTCTCCTGAATGAGGTTGTCGTTATCATATCCCTAGAACATCCACTTATGTTCTAAAACTGCTTCCGACTGTTTCTCCAGGATTAGATTAATATCAACTTATTGCATCTACTGCAAGAACAACATCTGGTGTGGTACTTGACATCTCATGATTGACTCAATTGCCTAAGCAAGTGATCTGCCAATCATGCACATCCCTCTCCCCTTTAGTCTGTAAGACACCTTTAGAGAGGGTGACTCCATCACCTGCAGGTACACTACCGTGCCAGGAGTCGTCCATTCTAAATACTCTTAGAATGCTGTCTAAGTACCCGTAATTGGGAAACCACCCAAATCTAGATCTAAAACCATAGATCCAGTAACCAGAATGTCTGATATAATATCCATATCCTTTGTGGAGAAACCACTGTGTGACGACCAAAGTATAACCGATCGTAGTATAGGAATATCACTTCCTAATCTGTGTATGTCATCCAAATACCAGGACATCACACCCTACTACCTTCTTAACAGATCCATCCCCTATTCTGATGAAGTCAAACCTATGACTGTCACATCAGAAATAGATGATCTATCTCCGCTACATCTGCATTAGTCTATAAATAGACACAAGCCACTTGTCCACCATTGCTTCCGCTGCTCCCACTGACCACGACAACCCTCTGACAGAGTCATATAGACGTACACTTCTAAAGCTAGTTTAGAACGACGCTATAGTCATCCTCCTGCCGGGTCTCACAATCTGGAACAACAGCAATGGCTAGTCTGGGTAAACAAGAACCTCCCTGTCACCGTCCTTGAGGCTACCGGAGTACCTCTCGGGTGCCTGAGGTTACCCACCGTATCTGCGGAGTGGCCAATGGAATGTCAAACCAGATTGAATCTTTAGGTTCTTATCAAATTTTCAGTAATCGTTTGCGGTTCTGGAATCACTTCCAGTTCTACCATACTCCCACTACTGTTTTCTGAAAAAATCCATTTTTATTAAAACTGTGGCGAGTTAAGAACAATATCATTATTGATCTTCCAGATGGTAGAAAGTCAACCCTCGTCATAGCCTGGGTCAACCCACAAACAGCCATTACAGAAACGTGCCTTGAGTTATCCAGAGTCTGGTTTTAAGCATAAGCCGGACAACTCCCAGTACCTTAAAATCGTCAAGATATGAACTGTTCTATATCCAATATAGAACCAGAGGCACTGATTTAATTGAACCAGATTCAAATCATGCAGCTGTCTCCAGTGCATGTCAACTAATATGGAAGGAGGCCGATCAGTGTTACTCAACTTAGGAATGCTTCCAATTATGAGTAACCTGAAAGAGAAGCAAGTTCTCTTAATCATTACTATCAACTGAATACCATACACATGTATCTACATCTTCGATCACCTTGAAGAATCTTGATACGTGCAATACTTGGTTCTCTACTTTATTCATATACCTATAACTTCTCAAAATTCGGACCTTGTGTTTCTACGAAACACTTGTCTAAAAACTAGAGAAGTCATAAGTAAACCGAATATAGTACGGGGACCAACCCCTCTGTCCTAACGGACGCTGGACAACATACAATACTCTGTATAAGTTCCTTGAGTCTAATAACTCATTCCCTGTGTGTTGTAGGTTGAAAACTGTACTTATGGTTAAGAAGAATTACACTGTTGTTTAATGCTCCTTACCTAACCATCCACTGATATAGGTAAATGTGATCGACATAATTTCAAAAAGGTATATCTCACTCTATAAAAATAGACGTACAGATATATCAATTTGAAATTGGTGCATTATAACGGATATTCAAAACCAAATATTCGCCGTCCGGCAAACAACCCAGGTGACTTCCTCAAATATCACCAATTACAACGAATTCCGATATAATGAGGATGATCACCTAATTCCCAATAACTTACTCTCACTTATCATCTGTAAAACCATACAGATGTGAGAATCATACCTGGTAAATACATACCCTGGAGCAAGTGTCTAATTGGAAAATCAGTTTTCTATTAACAGTACATAGTGAAACTGAAACATTGAATTGTTTCGTAGGGGTATCCGGGTATTCCTAGTAATGCCTCTTCCATTATCAAATTCACAACTGTAACCGTATATTTCTTTGCCATCTCTCTAAATCCCTTTATATGTCTTTAGTCATTACCTTCTGTACACCCCTTTAGGCCAAATGGTTTTCTTCCTTCCCTACCGTTCGGCACCAGCCTATGGTTTGGAAGAAGACTATCCAATAAGCATAATGGGTGTACTGCCCTAATCCTAGGAACACTCGCAATGCGAGAGAAGGTGAAGATAAAAGACAACCGGATAAACCTTATTCCTATTTCTCCCCAACCAGAATCCATCCCCGAACTGGAACAAGTTCCTTTCGAGTTCGTATATAACCATACGATGGAGTATCCAATAAACTGTGGATCTTCGTAGTGATACGGAGTGTCCTGGAGAAATACAAAGGTGAAGTGGGAGTGGTAATGAAATACTTGGTTTGGTCGTGAATAGCAGTCGCAATTTACTTTGCCCTCCTTCTAATCCCTTTCTTTGTCTTTACGTAATACCTTCTGTACACCGTTTAGGCTAATTGGTTTTCTTCATTCCCTACCGTTTGGCACCTGCCTATGGTTTGGAAGAAGACTATCCAATTTGCGTAATAGGTGTACTATCTCCTAAACCAAGGAGTACTCGCAACCAGAGAGAAGGTAAAAGGAAAAGACAACTGAATAGTCCTATTCGTTTTCTCCAGAACCAGAAACCATCCACGAATAAATTCCTTCGAGTTCGTATATAACCATACGATGGTTTTGTCCAATGGAAGTGGACGTTCGTAGTAATACGGGGTGTCCTGGAGAAAAGGGTAAAAGTAGGATGGCAATGAGTTATGCAACTCTGACAATCCAAAAGCCAGTGTTTAAGAAGGTTCGGTCAACTTGGTCACTGAGTCATAGTCAAGGGTCGGGTCAATGGTCGCTGCCAAAGAGAGAGAGAGAAAAGAAACACTCAGCGTGCACTCTATCCTAGATCAGAATGGTTACTAATATATCTAATCAGAAAACCTCCCACTGTACCGTCAAATTCTCTTCCAAACCTGAAAGAAGAATTAATCGGGATCACCCGAGGAGTAAACCAACTCATCAGTGGGAATCGGGATCCAACTATCATCGCATGATAAAGTGACGGAATCCGCTCACGTTATCACACTCCAGAAGGTATGCGCATATCTGGCAAGTTTCAGTTTCTTTAGAAACTCCCGATGTGATTTTTGCCCCATGCTCTTATGACCTTGACGAAGGCCAACATATCATAAGTCACATGTCAAGTTCTACCCGTCATTGTCCAGGTTAATTTGAACCCACCCGTACATACCCTTGACGAAGGCCAAAATAGTAGTACGACTGTCCTAAACCAACGCATCTATCTATGCTATAGAAAAGTAACATATAGCTACCATACACTATGCCTTGACGAAGGCCAACATACATAGCATGAATAGTAAGTGCTACCTTTCTGAAACGACGAAGGGCTACGAATGGTTTCTGGCGAAAACCTTTAACGAATGAACTTGATATCGTTGAAGGAACCGGATAGCTTTATAAAAATATAGTGACGAAAACCTTTGCTTAAGAGGTCACTCCCGGTGAAGGGATCTTGGCTCTTTCCCCGTAGAATGAGGTGCAGGATATTCCAACTGCATACCACGATGCAAAGCAAAAGTAATCGGCTATAGTGAAGTTATTGCCTTGACGTAAACTTCTGTCCAAGGGGTCACTCCCGGTGAAGGGATCTCGGCCCTTGCCTCGTCGACTGAGAAGCAGGATATTCCAACTGAATACCACGATGCAAAACAAAAGTGAACGTCCTTGCAATAACAGCTTTTTGAAAAAGTGTTCCAACAACATCATATTAGGTTTGTTTAACTTGCATTGATCCGAATCAATGCATTCCCATCAACTGATCACACCAATAAAGAACGAAAATAATGACGTACGTATATGCCTCCGCATTCGCCACTGGGTCCCGTCATTACCCGTTAGGTTAGCTAACTAACGACAGAGCGGGGACTGGACTACCGCGGATGCAAAACATATACAACATCTACTAGTATATATATCAATATATAATATTTCGCTCAAGGCGTGATAAAATGCAACATCACAGAAATGTACAGCATCACAGAACAATACAGATATCTGGGACCCCCGGGTTTCACAGAGCCGCTACTGAAACCCGACGTTTCCCTGGTCGTGTGGATAGCCTGTGCAATGAAATCCTAGACCCCTAAGGGCACGGCAAGTTACCCGCCAAAACCTGAAGCGAGGCAGCCCCCTTCAGCAACGTGAATGGACCACCCAGCACTTCACGGAATCCGGTAACTTGGGCACCCTTCCTGGGTCAACCTATACCCCCTACGAGTGCGGCGAATAGCCCGCCAATTCTAGAGTGAAGCCCCCTCCGTCTCAATGCCATGAGATGCGGGCTCGTTGCCCTCTAGAACCCGGCTATCCGTGCACCCCTCCGCGGGGCAATCCTAGTACAGAAAGTAAAATATACATACAACGGGTACATCGACCGCAACCTAGGCTTGCCCCAAAAGAATAATATACAAACAGGCAGTGACGGCAGTCCACATGTCGGACGCTCGCCCCGCAATATCAAATGTACATAATACAACAAAACTGTACTACCACTGCAACCAGGCTATCCCCACGACCGATCCGCAACATCACAGCACAATCACAGAACATCAACGTGAATGCCACGTTCGTGTCTAACCGGGCTATAGCAGTTAGACAGGATTTACCGATCAAGTTGTAGGGTTCCTAGGCACCCTAGTGAGGTCTCACAAGTGATCAAACATGCAAATTTCTAAAAATACGGTGCCGAGAAACCCTAGAACGGATCGTTAACTAGATATATATAGGCGAAGCAAGCATGTAATCAAATTAAATGCTAAGGGAAAGTGACTACAACCTTTGTAGATCCGGTCCACCACCTCCTAAGCTCCGTGATGAAGTGCCCTCGCTGTCCAAATCGTATCTTGGGCTCTAGCGTCGGCTTCATCGGAGGAAAAACGGGCTAGGTCATCGACGATGTGCCGAAGATGATCTACGTCGAGGCATCGCTAGAACAAGCTCCAACTTCACCAAGTCGGGAAAACTTATGAAGGAAACACCCTATACTACTTGGCAAGAGGTAGAGGATGAAGAAATAGGAAGTGGGTAGACTTTAGTTTTGGATTTCTCACTAGCTTTCATCACTTGCCATTGGAGTAGCAAGCTTTCTCCATGGAAGAAGAAGATGAAGAAGAAGAAGAAGATATGATAAGATCTTTTTAATTAGATAAAATAAATCAATACTTATCATACTTTCAACCATGGTTTAGTGTAGAGATTTAACTAAGGTTAGATAAGTGGTTAGGGTTAGAGAAGAGACAAAAATGGTGGACTTAGTCAAGGTTTCAAGAAGTTTCAACTAAAAAACAAAACAAGTCCACCATTTATCTTTCTCTTTATCTTTTCTAAATGAAATAAATAAAAAGATAAATGAATAAGCAAATGAAAAGATACCCTAACCACTAACTAACCATGGTTCAATACTTTACACAAAACCAAGAAAGAATGTATCATCAAACATGATACAATGATGTGCACAAAAATATATCACATATACAATGTGCAATACAAGTGAGTAAATCCATTTAAAGTGAACCAATACTAGTTAATGCAAAGTAATATATCAAATATATAATTATACATTAAATCATTAAATCAATACTTGATTTAACGATCCGGTCATATCGGATATAACCGACTAGTATCATATGTATCAGCTTATCGGATCAATCCTTGATTCGATAACTAGGTTATATCGCATATAACCATTCGACACATACATCGCGAGAATGAAATACGGTATCACATACACGAATTATTCTCGGTCCCGCACATATCTCATATGCGCTCCTATTTCGTTTCGCTTGAACTAGGAAACCTCTGTGTAGGACTCTAAAGACTCGTCAATACGCCGGCAGCAGATGATGATCATATCAAACACCCACAAGCCGCAAGCGGTCTGCTAAACGTAACGGCCACCCGGGTATTGAGCGATCAGAAGATCGACGAGCAAGCCCGCTCACACTCCTATGAATCCAACCAGTAACACTTACCGTACAGTCCGGTCTGTTCGTCTGATATGTCGCATATCTCGCCTAGGGGTGGTAAACGTCAGACCCCAATAGCTCGATAAGTCATGCCGACTTGAGGTCCATAACATTCGTGAAACTACTGATAACTCTTACCAGTATATCACTGCAACCCTGGCCAGGGATTTCCTGTTATGGCCAGTCGTGCATTGCGCAACATCAACCCCCAATACCGGGAGAGACGAATCCCCTCCTATCGCTCATTGCCTCCATGTGAATCGGGACTGTACCCAAAAACCACCTGTTTGCACGTCTCAGTAGAGCCGTGGTAGGGTGGAAATCAAAGCACAGTGGGAGACACACAAGTCTCTATGACGATCTCGGGTCAACAGACTAAGCTGTACCAGTGTCACCAGAGAACTGCCATCTGACGTGAGGTATAATACCATCTGGGAGTTCTCGGCGAGTCCGTTCAGTGTACCCAGTCTCCACTGAGCACCCGTATACCATCTTCGATGTCAAACACCAATGGATATGGGATCATCCATCGCCCATCACATGGGTCGAGAAGATATACGCTAGTCTACTCTGGAATATCGATGCCCCGTCTCGATATTCCCACGACTAGGAATAATGCAGGATGTACTCATTGACTACCCAGGCCCCACTAGTATGATCTTCATCATAGTCCTGGAAGTCGAGTACTCATCCTAAGGGCTTTATCAACATGTAACAGAGAGACAGAAAGTATACACGTTAAGATAAAGAGCAACCAGATAGCGTACTATCATGTCGAGCAAGAAAGTCCTACCTATATATGTCCCAGCATCCACTACAATATACATCCAATGTACAGTAATGGCCTCTAGGGCATACATATAACTAACAATCTCCCACTTGCACTAGGGCCATCTGTAGCAGCGGTTGTAGTATCTCATACTCAACCATCCCATAAAAGTCTCTCTCTGGGAAACGGCCTTCGTGAGTGGATCCGCCGTGTTGTCCTCTGAGTCTACTCTCTTAACCTTGATCATCCTGGAGATCAACTATCTCCATGATCAGGTGATGCTGCCTCAGAATATGTCTGAGTCACTGATGGGACCAGGGTTCCAGGGTCGAAGCCACACTTCCATTGTCACACAATGGTAGGAACCTAGTTCATCCTATGAACCTATATACACCCAAACTGCCTCTTTGGTAGTATCTTTAATAGCGATGTTACCAGCCTTTATCGTCTAGTTTGCCACGGTATCTTGCTTGGAACTTTTCCAACATACCGTCCCTTTACTGAGGGTAAAGACAATGCCTGTGACTGACATTCAGTCGTCTTTATCACTCTGGAACCCTTCCAGTGATTCTCCCCAGGATCGATTGATACCATCTCACTACAACTAGTGAGTATCCGAACATCCAATTGGATCTATCTCATAGATCCAAAGCTTAGGATTTAGTAGGTATCACTTTGATCCTATATGGAAAATCTTTGTGATAAGCGGAGATTGATCGAGCGTAGCATAGGAAACTCCTTCCCAAACAAGAGTATGTCATCCACGTACTCTACGAGGATCGTCACCATACTCCCTACTACCTTTCTGTTTATACAAGGTTCGTCTACCATTTTGAAGATGTCAACTTCTTTGACTAATCCATCAAAACAGATGTTCCAACTCCGCGATGCCTGCTTTATCACATAAAACATCTTGCACACGTTTCCGCTGCTCCCACTGTCTACGAGGCCCTCTGGCTGTGTACTTATAGATGCACTCTTCTAAAACATCATTTAGAAAAGCAGTCATGGCACCCAACCACCAGATATCGTAGTCATGGTATGTAGCCGTGGCAAGTAGGATCTGGATGGACTTAAACATAGTCCATGGAAAAGGTTTCATCATTATCCGTGCCTGGTTGATGACGAAAAACTTTAACAAGTCTAGCTTTGAAAGTCTCAACTTTTCCATCTACACCAAGTAATCTTCTCAAGATATACTTGCTCGTGATGGGGATTTAACCCTTCAGATATAGCAGCTAAAGTCCATACTTTGCTGGTGTACATGGATTCCATCTCAGATCGCTAAGCATCCAGCCATTCTTACAGAGTCCCTACTCTTGATGGCCTGCTCGAAACTGGTTGGGTCATCATCTCATGATGCAATCCTCGCTCCCACTGTCATCGAGAAACCGAGGTATCTCTCAGGTGGGTAAGGAACCCTACTAGATCGGCGGAGAGGCTGAGGTTCGTCGGAAACTATTGAATCCTTTGGTTCTGTCAAATCATTAGCAGTTTTGTACAGCTGGAACCTTTCCAGTTCTACAGAACTGATCTTGCCTCGATCTTGTCCGGATTTTGCTTTTGACATAGGCCGGACAATCCCAAATCTTAACTTACTTAAGAGATAGGATCTTTCCATACCATATCTCATATGGAGTGGTAGGCATTGATTTGATTCAAACCTAATTCAATAGGTATGCAGCTTCTCAAGTGCATAACTCCCAAAAGGAAATAGGTAACTCAGTAATACTCATCATAGAGCACACGATATCTAATATTGTGTGATTGCTCCGCCCCGATACACCGTTGTGCTGTGGTGTATTCAGAGGAGTAATACTGAGAGAGAATCTCATTTTCCTTTGGAATAGTCCAAGGATTCCATGTACAAGTATTCTCCTCCCTGATCTCATCATAGGACATAATACTTATACCCGGTTATTGGTTCTCTACTTCTAACTTATATTCTGTGAATACCTCAAAAGGTTCGGACTTATGTTTCAACAGGAACATATGACTGAATCTTGAGAGATTATCAGAGAATATAATGAAGTAAAAAGAACCAGTCCTGGCATGTGTAGACAGGAGACCTTACATACATCATCATGTATCAGTCCCAAGAGTTAACTAACTCTTTCTCTGTTTCCAGTAAACAGAGCTGGTGTCATTATATCTTTGTGACATGACTGGCAAGTTTCACAAGATGTAAATTCAAACTGATTTAAATATGCATCTAAATGTAACTTCAGCTAGTCGGGTCGCATTGATATGACCTAGTCTACAATACCTCAAGAAGAATTCGTTCATTTCTAAACTCTTCCTCTTGTGTGTGTTCTGTATACGAGGAACTGTAGTTTGATTTAGAACGTCAATGCTTTTAGATAACGTGCCTGAACTGATCAACTTTTGATATAGGAAATGTTCAAAACATTATCCATCAATACAAAATTATATCCTTTCTTTACTAATAAAGAGACTGATATGATTTTGTATATCAGGTTCGGTATCTAATAACATTCGTTCAGAATCAATGTATTGGTAATACAGGGTGACAGTGACCAACAGACTTGGGTGCAACACTTGCCCCGTTTTCTGCCTCATGAAACTTATCACCCGTTCTCAGTTCTCTACCTTTCTGTAGCCCTATGTAACAGATTACATATCTGGGATCCTGATCTGGTATCACATACCCAGGACGTAAAGGATACTGGGAAACAGTTCTCTGTAATGAACACACCCGAAGATGATGCATCAGCATGCACTCTCTTCGTTTGGACGGCACGGGAATTCTGGTAATCCCCTATTTCCTGCTCTGTCCTATAACAATTATAAGTTGGAGCGGGACCAACGTTCCCCAGCTCAGTATAACAAGCGGGTTCGGTCAATACATCCGTATTATTATCTTGATTAAGGCGTGATATGGTCGCTACCAGGAGAGAGAGAGAAGAAAACACTCTGCGTGCGCTCTTGCAAGATCAGATTGGTTATATATTTTATCTAATCAGGATGGCTCCCACTGTTTTTATCAAATCTTCCTTCAAACCCTAAAAGGAAAGATTAGCCGGGATTAATTACACTCTACAAGTTCGTCAATCTTTCAGCCAGGCCAGTGTCGGTACTTTGAGGGAGGTTCCCCTTGCTTTCGCACGGACCTAATTACTGTAAACCTCGTTTTCCCAGAGGCGTAACCCCGTTGACACCTTTCTAGACACCTACTTGATCGGCTAATTGTAAAGTGCAAAACTCTCCCAGGAGTAACAATTACTCGCAGTGGGTATCGAGATCCAACTATCACATAGAAGGTATGCAATCTCATTGCAAATTTCAACACTTGAAACTCCCGATAAAGGTTTTTACCCCTAGCACCTATGACCTTAACTATGGTCAACAAATCATAAGTACTAGTCAAGTTCTACCCGTCATTTCGTGATTAATTAGACTTACCCACATGACCCTTAACTAAGGTCAACAAAGTCACGCGACTGTCCTAACTAATCGCATCATATGCGGTGTAGGAAGACATCACTTAGCTACCGTACACTGTGCCTTGACTATGGTCAACAAACACAGCACGAATACTAAGTACTCTACTTCCTAAAATGACGGAGGGTTGCGGCTAGTTTTTGTGAAAACCTTTAACGCTTTGAACTTGATCTCGTTGCGGAATCAAATGGTTTTTAAATGGAATGTTTTTGAGGGTTTTCTAGTTTTGCTAAAGGGGTCACTCCCGGTGAAAGGATCGTCGGCCCTTTCCTCGTCGAATGAGGTGCGGGATATATCATATATATCACTGTGCAAAGCAGAAACTATAGAAGCAATCAAAGGACAAACCGAGTGTGTAGCATCTGCCAGTTATTGCTAAAGGAGTCACTCCCGGTGAAGGGATCTCGGTCCTTTCCTCATCGAATAAGGTGCAGGATGTTCTATAATGAACACCGCGATGCAAAGCAAGAACTGTAGCTACCTGTTTTTATTTTGAAATTCGATTCCACAACATCAATTAGGTTTATTTTCTTTCATTAATCTCATTAATGAATATCCCATCATTTAAGTCCACCTAACCATCACAGATAAATATAACGTACGCTTATGCCATCCGCATTCGCCTCGATGTCCCGTCTGCACCGTTAGGTTAGGTAACTAACGCCAGAGCGAGGCAGGGCTAGCGCGGGTGTAAAACATAAGCAACGTCTATATAATATATCATATATACTATATATAATACCTGTCACAGAACATCACATGATCACAGATAAATCACAGCAGAAGAAACATATGAAATATTGGATATACTAGGACGTCCGTGTTTTCAACACGAGCCAGTATAAAACACGGATTCCACGGTCGTGATGAATAGCCAATCCCACACCCCAAGACCCCTACAAGAGCGGCAAGCAACCCTACCAATTCTAGGGTTAGGAGACCCGGACTCGACTCCTCGAGTTGGTCTCCCTCTGGACCCCAGAACCCGGTTACTTGTGCTCCCCTCCTTGGGTCTATCCTAGTCCAGAAAAGTAAATAATATACATCAACGGTGACATCTTCCGCAACCTGGAAGTGCCCCAATAAAAGAATATTACATACAAGTTTTTACATGAATGAAAATGAAAAACACTCATCTCATATAAAAAACCCCCCGGCTATTCAAACACGACGATCCAATATAACATATACAGCAACACATAACATCATATGTCATCAACGTAAGTAAATATGCGCATCCCAATTGTCGTTGACATATAGCAACGAAACCGGCGATATCACATATTACACTTACGGTCACAGAAAAGAAAGTGTAAAACTACAACAGTTGGAATCCGCAACCTCCTCAGACATCGCATGCCTGACCAAATGAAGTACTTAGACATCGCATGCCTAACAATTATAAACCCCGCATTTTAGTCTCATTATCGAAAACTCTTTTCAATATCAAGTCGGGCAATTCAACAAGATTCCCGACATTCTGATCGAATGCTCGTCGCAAACTTTAGTAGGCGGCCGTACCCCCGATACCGTCGACGAAGTGCACCAAGGCGGAACACCGCTGCCGCGAGCACCCGAACGGATGCTTTCGGCGACGGGGTTTTCCTACAGTCACTTGGTCGGGGCTATGGAGTGAGGCTGTCTATTAAGTTTACCCGGCGAGTATCCGCGTACGCTACGTGATTGCGACGGACTTTTGATCACATCAAAATTCCGTGGCAACCGATCAAGTGAGACTAAACTGCTATGTTTATAACATTCATTTAGTTATCTCATAACTACTTGTGAATTCCAATTATTGTATCTCATACCGGATAAACAGAAAATGTTAAACTTTCCGATTGAATATTCGAACACCCAAGTTTTCCCGAAACAGGTCAACACATGAAATAAGTCTAACAACATTCTGTTCGTGCCTCAGTACCAACGGTCCAGCCGTAGAAGGGTCAAGCCAACGCCTCACATGTGGCACGCCGTACTGCCCCAAACCCGAAGGTTCAAAGGGCAGTTCAAGACGGTCACATAATCGAGTTAAGGTTTGTTGTCTTCTAGAGGGTCCATCGAGTTACTTGCACTACTTAGAACGTCTTTAAACTACGGAAAAATCCAACACTTGGAAATTTCCCGACAGGGGAAAAATTGGGTATTTATATCCGGTCGAACTTTTTAACATATTCTAAAATTTATCCGGAAAGCCACACAGACAAAATTTGATACTCCGATCGAAACACCGAATCCCAAAAACAATCCCAGAAAATATAACTCTGGAATAAATATTAAAAACATCCAGAACACACAAGAAACACCAACGGAAACAACTGAAGAAAAACCACATCCTAATCATCACAGACGGCCGCGGAACCGCTGCAAAAGGGGGGTCAACGCCGCGGTTCCGCGGCCGTACTGTTGAATTAGGTTGTCGTTTTCTCCAGTTTTTCTTAGAATTTCCTGCACATTTCTCTGCATATTTTTAATTCCAAAAAAATCCACATTTTACAGAAATTTCCAGAGAGCATGTTAAGGGTTTGGGTTTCGGGTCGATCGGACTTCAAATTCCGTCGGGACTTCGCCAAAGGCTCTAGCTAGGCTCTGATACCACTGTAGGGTTCTTAGGCACCCTAGTGAGGTCTCACAAGTGATCAAACATGCAAATTTCTAAAAATACGGTGCCGAGAAACCCTAGAACGGATCGTTAACTAGATATATATAGGCGTAGCAAGCATGTAATCAAATTAAATGCTAAGGGAAAGTGACTACAACCTTTGTAGATCCGGTCCACCACCTCCTAAGCTCCATGATGAAGTGCCCTCGCTGTCCAAATCGTATCTTGGGCTCTAGCGTCGGCTTCATCGGAGGAAAAACGGGCTAGGTCATCGACGACGTGCCGAAGATGATCTACGTCGAGGCATCGCTAGAACAAGCTCCAACTTCACCATGTCGGGAAAACATGTGAAGGAAACACCCTATACTACTTGGCAAGATGTAGAGGATGAAGAAATAGGAAGTGGGTAGACTTTAGTTTTGGATTTCTCACTAGCTTTCATCACTTGCCATTGGAGTAGCAAGCTTTCTCCATGGAAGAAGAAGATGATGAAGAAGAAGAAGATATGATAAGATCTTTTTAATTAGATAAAATAAATCAATACTTATCATACTTTCAACCATGGTTTAGTGTAGAGATTTAACTAAGGTTAGATAAGTGGTTAGGGTTAGAGAAGAGACAAAAATGGTGGACTTAGTCAAGGTTTCAAGAAGTTTCAACTAAAAAACAAAACAAGTCCACCATTTATATTTCTCTTTATCTTTTCTAAATGAAATAAATAAAAAGATAAATGAATAAGCAAATGAAAAGATACCCTAACCACTAACTAACCATGGTTCAATACTTTACACAAAACCAAGAAAGAATGTATCATCAAACATGATACAATGATGTGCACAAAAATATATCACATATACAATGTGCAATACAAGTGAGTAAATCCATTTAAAGTGAACCAATACTAGTTAATGCAAAGTAATATATCAAATATATAATTATACATTAAATCATTAAATCAACACTTGATTTAACGATCCGGTCATATCGGATCTAACCGACTAGTATCATATGTATCGGCTTATCGGATCAATCCTTGATTCGATAACTAGGTTATATCGCATATAACCATTCGACACATACATCGCGAGAAAGAAATACGGTATCACATACACGAATTATTCTCGGTCCCGCACATATCTCATATGCGCTCCTATTTCGTTTCGCTTGAACTAGGAAACCTCTGTGTAGGACTCTAAAGACTCGTCAATACGCCGGCAACAGATGATGATCATATCAAACACCCACAAGCCGCAAGCGGTCTGCTAAACGTAACGGCCACCCGGGTATTGATCGATCAGAAGATCGACGAGCAAGCCCGCTCACACTCCTGTGAATCCAACCAGTAACACTTACCGTACAGTCCGGTCTGTTCGTCTGATATGTCGCATATCTCGCTTAGGGATGGTAAACGTCAGACCCCAATAGCTCGATAAGTCATGCCGACTTGAGGTCCATAACATTCGTGAAACTACTGATAACTCTTACCAGTATATCGCTGCAACCCTGGCCAGGGATTTCCTGTTATGGCCAGTCGTGCATTGCGCAACATCAACCCCCAATACCGGGAGAGACGAATCCCCTCCTATCGCTCATTGCCTCCATGTGAATCGGGACTGTACCCAAAAACCACCTGTTTGCACGACTCAGTAGAGCCGTGGTAGGGTGGAAATCAAAGCACAGTGGGAGACACACAAGACTCTATGACGATCTCGGGTCAACAGACTAAGCTGTACCAGTGTCACCAGAGAACTGCCATCTGACGTGAGGTATAATACCATCTGGGAGTTCTCGGCGAGTCCGTTCAGTGTACCCAGTCTCCACTGAGCACCCGTATACCATCTTCGATGTCAAACACCAATGGATATGGGATCATCCATCGCCCATCACATGGGTCGAGAAGATATACGCTAGTCTACTCTGGAATATCGATGCCCCGTCTCGATATTCCCACGACTAGGAACAATGCAGGATGTACTCATTGACTACCCAGGCCCCACTAGTATGATCTTCATCATAGTCCTGGAAGTCGAGTACTCATCCTAAGGGCTTTATCAACATGTAACAGAGAGACAGAAAGTATACACGTTAAGATAAAGAGCAACCAGATAGCGTACTATCATGTCGAGCAAGAAAGTCCTACCTATATATGTCCCAGCATCCACTACAATATACATCCAATGTACAGTAATGGCCTCTAGGGCATACATATAACTAACACAAGTGACATTCACGGTCGCAGATATAATGTAAATACTGTGAAGTAATATGTTTAAAATATTCGATCGATCAAATTTACCCAAGTGGGCCCCAAGCATTACTGTAGCACTTAATGAAATCTGGGCCCAAAAAATAACATTCCAAAAACCCTATTTTCAACCCAGAAGGCCTCTGTAAAAAATTGGTGCAATGATTCCTTCTTATTGCAGCGGAACCGCGGCCCAAACAGGGGTTTAGCCGCGGTTCCGTGGTCGTTCTAGGGAATCAGTGCATCGAATTTTTACAGTATGCTTAAAATTCCCTGTACATCTTTCTGCAACACACTGAAAAATTTTTCGAGCCAGAAAAAAATCGACAGAAAACTGATGCAAAGAAAACGCGGGTTTTTGGAATTTTGTTCGATCGAAAGTGTAAACACATTAGACAAATCTAGACTAGGTTAATGGCGAGGCTCTAATACCACTGTAAGTGCACGGCGGCGCCCCGGCCGTCAATCCGACGCCGGAATGCGGAAGCGGTGATTCACAATAACTTTTCAATCCGGCACCACCGCGCACTATAAACCCGGATCGTGCCATTAATATAAATCTAGCTAACAAGAAGATGGGGTAGAGAGATATACCGAGTGATCCGTGTCCTCCGGTCTTCTCGTCGTCGTCCCGATCTCCCCGCGGAATCTCCGGTCTCCACCTCGTCGCCGGAAGGGCACCACGTCGCCGGCTTCTTTTACGGGCTCCCACCTCTATACCGAGGCAACTCGGGCACGAAGTTGGCGAGTCGACGTGCCCAAGATTTGATGTAGAATGTAGTGTAGAACTTGTGTCTCATTTTTGGGGTAGTGGATATTGCTTTTTAGTGGAGGGATGATACAAACAAATGGAGATTGATCTTGTGGGATTTTTACCAAAGCAAAAGCACAAAAACCCCATACATGAAATTTTGGACAGCCCCTTCAGGGCTTGGCTGGCCATGCAAAATGGTGAGGGGGGGTGAGTGAATGGGGGAGAGCCTCACAATAATGCAAGAGGGAATCATTTTTGATCATGAAAAGAAATCATTATAAAACAAAGTCCAACACTCAACAACCATCTCCTATCATCACATCCAAAGTCAAGCTATGATGACTAAAGAAAGTCAAGCAATGATGATCCAACAATTTGCAAAAACAACCCTCCAAAATGCTTATTTGAACAATTGCAAATAAGCCCTCCTCCACCAATCTTTGGCCAATGAAAGATACAAAGGTAAATGGCCGAAACGGAAAGTAAACTAGCAACTCCAGAAAACTGGTCCCGTAATAAATTACAGGAAAACCCCGATACTGTGTATACACACCCGCATTTGTATTCCGACCGAATACAAATGCACTGAGACAAATTTACACTGTACTATACTAGGATCCGGCTTAAACCAAAGCCCGCTAGTATAAACCGTCCGATCCTGATCCGTGCAATGCCGCACGTATCTGATCGAACCCTGCCATATCTCCATACGGCCTCTTCAGCGTTTCGCCCGAAAACTTGAGCAACTGTCTGTGGGGGACTCTAAAGACTCGTCAATACTATGGCTGTGGATTTAACCACTAGCATGTCAGAGGTATTCGCCATACGTGACGGGCTACCAGCTATTGACCAAAAGGGACGTCTGTGAGTGAGCACATCCTGACACCCTACTGAGTCTGTCAGTGACAATATCCGTACAGTCCGGTCCGTTCGTCTATGAGCATCGCATGGCGGGCATAGGGGGTTGGTAAAAGTCAGACCCCCAAAAGAGGTATAAGTCGTGTCGGAGTGTAGCCCAGAACACCTTAAGATACTACTGGAATACCTACCAGTAAATCTCCTGCCTTGGCCAAGGACTTCGTGTAATGGCTCTCCTAGACACAGCGCAACCTCACCCCCAATACCGGGAGAGACGAACCCCTGAAGATCCGCTCACTGCCTCCATGTGGCTCGGGACTGTACCCAACTAAAACCTATTTGCACGTCTCCTTTGAGCGTGGTAGGGTAGTAATCAAAGTACAGTGGGAACTCACACGAGACAAATGACGATCCTCAGGTCGATGAACTAACCTGTACACATGTCACCAGGGAACTGCTATCTGACGTCTGGTATAATCCCAACTAGCAGGTTCCCGGCGAGTCCTGTCCGGTGTACTCATAACCCAATGAGCACCTGTATACATCTTAGGTGAACCAACTGACACCAGTGGCTTGTGAGACCGGCCACCGCCCCTCGTCGGGGTCTCGACTGTATACACTAGTCTACTCTGGAGTATCGATACCCTGTCTCGAAACTCCCACGACTAGGGACCTTTTAAGGATGTGCTTATAGACTACCAGCTCTCACGTATATGATCGCCCTCATAATGCTGGCAGTGAAGCATGAATCCTAGGGGCTCTATCAACGTGTAATAGCGACTTGTCAAGTCCTCTAAAGCAGTACACGATGATAAAGATAAACCAGATAGCATACTATCATCTTGAGTAAGACTGTCCTACCGGGATAGGTCCTCCCTCAATCATTGCAATCATGTGCCTGTGATCCAATAATTGACTCTGAGGGCACTATCTCCAACAAGCCATTAGTACGTCGTACTGGAGATAGTATGCGGGTGCTCGTTAGGTTATGAGTACACTGGACAGGACTCGCTGGGAACTGTTGGTTGGTATTATACCTATCGTCAGTTATCAGTTCCCAGGTGACTTGAGTACAGCTTAGTCCGTTGACTTGACACTGTCACTTCGCCTCGAGTGTGCAGTTCTTAGATTACTACCCTACCACGGCTCAAATGAGTCGTGCAAACAGGTAGTAGTTGGGTGCAGTCCCGAAGCACTTGGAGGCAGTGACGGTTAGACAGGATTCGTCTCTCCTGGTATTGGGAGCTGCTATCGCGCAGTGTCTAGGAGAGCCATTACACAAAGTCCCTGGCCAGGGCAAGCGAGATTTGCTGGTAGTGTTTCCAGTAGTTTCTCAGGGTGTTCTGAGCTACACTCCGACACGACTTGTACCGCTATTTGGGGACTGAGGTTTACGCCCCCTAGGCCCGACATGTGATACTCACAGACGAACAGACCGGACTGTACGGAGATTGTCACATCAGGCTCAGTAGGAGTTCGGATGGGTTCACCTCATCGGTCTTCTTATCGGCATCTACCTAGGGACCGTTATGTACAGCTAGTACCGCTTGCGGCCTGTAGTTAAATCCACTGCCAGCGTAGTGTCGAGTCTTTAGAGTCCCACACAGAGGGTTGTTTGCCTTTGGGCAAAACAGAGTAGAGGTCGCATGGTTTTGCAACAGGGTTCGTTCATATACACGCACTTGTGCACGTTTGGTGTCCGGGCAGTTATTACTAGCGGGCTTTGGTTTAAGCCAGATCCTAGTATTTGTTTTGGGATTGGTTTTGTCTCATTGTATTCATGTTCCTCGGAACACGGATGCGGGTGTGTATGCACAGTTGACAGAGGCAGAGGAATCTCATTAGGGTTTTTGACCGTTGACTTTTTCTAAACCCTAATGAGAATGAGAAATATGATTAATAATATTAATTAAGGATAATTGTGCCATGGTTAGGGTTGGGTTGACCATTTGACTTGTTGACTTTGTTGACCTTGATTTTTCTTTTGCAAAAGATGCTTCTTGAAGCTTGCAATTAGCATTAAATGTGAAATGATAATGGTCAAATCAACTGACCATCACAATTTTCCTAATTATTATTATTATTCTCATATTCTCTCATATGAGAGCAAGGTTGGGATTAATTCTCTCATTCTCTCTTGCTCATTCTCTCTCTTGTAAAGCTCTCCCTCTTCCTCTCTCTCAAAGCTCTCTTGTTTCATGAGTTGAAAAACATGAGCTTTGTGAGATAAAACCATCAAGACAACTCTCTACTCATTCTAGGGTTCTTAGTCTAGCAAGCCAAGCACTCTAGTTACCTCTTGGTTGAAGTAGGAGCTCAAGGTAGAGGCCTTCGGGTGGATCTTTCTTCGGCAAAGAGAAGACAAAGAGGAGGAGCCGTCTACACCACTCTAAGGAGCTAGCAACAAGGAGGACCACAACATGAAGAGAAGGAGTTCAAGAACTAGGTATAACCATCTAACCTAGTAGCTAGAACTTGTAGTTAGTTTGTTAGTTTTTGTTTAGCAAAGATCCTTCATGGTTAGTCTATGTTTCCTTGTGATAAAAATCCGGTTTTTACTCTTTTCGCCTCTCCGTATGTACCGGGGTGGGTTACATAGACTTACAAGTATATCTTGAGAAGATTACTTGGTGTAGATGGAAAAGTTGAGACTTTCAAAGCTAGACTCGTTAAAGGTTCTCGTCATCGACCAGGCATGGATTATGATGAAACCTTTTCTCCAATAGCTATGCTTAAGTCCATCCAGATCCTATTTGCCACTGCTACATACCATGACTACGATATCTGGCGGTTGGGTGTCATGACTTCTTTTCTAAATATTGATTTAGAAGAGAGCGTCTTTAAGTACACAGCCAGAGGGCTTCGTAAACAGTAGGAGCAGCGGAAACGTGTGCAAGTTGCTTTAAAGGTTAAAGCAGGCATCGCGGAGTTGGAACATCTGTTTTGATGTGGTAGTCAAAGCGTTTGACTTCATCAAAATGGTAGATGAACCTTGTATATACAAAAAGGGTAGTAGAGAGTAAGGTGGTATTTCTCGTATTGTACGGAGATGCCATACTCTTGATAGGAAAGGAGTTTCCTTTGCTACATTCGGTCAATCTCCTCTTATCACATTGATTCTCTATGTAGGATCTAGGTGATATCTCCCGAATCCTGAGTTTTGGATCTATGAGATATATCTAAATGGATGTTAGGATTTTCACCAGCTGTAGTGAGATGGTATCAATTGATCCTGGGAAGAATTACTGGATAGCTTCCAGGTGGTAAGGACGACTAAATGTCAGTCACAGGCATTGTCTTTATCCTCAGTGGAGGGACGGTATGCTGGAAGAATTCCAAGCTAGATAGCGTGGCAAACTAGACAATAAAAGCTGGATACATCGCTACCAAAGATGCTACCAAAGAGGTAGTCTGGGTGTATATTTGTTCATGAGATGAACAAGGTTCTTACCATTGTGTGACAATGGAGGTGTGGCTTTGGCCTAGGAACCCTGGTCCCATCAGTAAACCAGACATATTCTGAGGAAGTATCACCTGATCATGGAGATGGTTGATCTCCAGGGAGAGCGAGGTTAGGAGAGTAGACTCAGAGTACAACACGGCGGATCCACTCACAAAGGCCTTTTCCCAAAGAGAGACTTTTATGGGATGGTTGAATATGGGATACTACAACCACTGCTATATGATGGCCCTAGTGCAAGTGGGAGATTGTTAGTTGTATGTATGCCCTAGAGGCCATTATTGTACATGAGATGTATATTATAGTGGATGCTGGGACATATATAGGGAGGACTTTCTTACTCGACATGATAGTACGCTATCTGGTTGCTCTTTATCTTAACATGTACACTTATTGTCTCTCTGTTACATGTTGATAAAGCCCTTAGGATGTGTACTCGACTTCCAGGATTATGATGCAGATCATACTAGTGGGGCCTGGGTAGTCCATGAGTACATCCTTCAATGTTCCTAGTCTTGGGAATATCGCGACGGGGCATCAATATTCCAGAGTAGGCTAGCGTATATCTTCTCGACCCATGTGATGGGCGATGGATGATCCCATATCTATTGGTGTTTGACATCAGAGATGGTATACGGGTGCTCAGTGGAGACTGGGTACACTGAACGGACTCGCCGAGAACTCCCAGATGGTATTATACATCACGTCAGATGGCAGTTCTCTGGTGACACTGGTACAGCTTAGTCTATTGACCCGAGATCGTCAAAGAGTCTCGTGTGTCTCCCACTGTGCTTTGATTTCCACCCTACCACGGCTCTACTGAGTCATGTAAACAGGTGGTTTTTAGGTACAGTCCCGAGTCACATGGAGGCAATGAGCGATAGGAGGGGATTCGTCTCTTCTGGTATTGGGGGTTGATGTTGCGCTATGTTCGATTGGCCATAACTGGAAATCCCTGGCCATGATTGCTGTGATTTACTGGTAAGTATTATCAGTAGTTTCACGACCGTTATGGACCTTACATCGGCATGACTTATCAAGCTACTGGGGTCTGACTTTTACCACCCCTAGGCGAGATATGCGACATATCAGACGAACAGACCAGACTGTGCGGTAAGTGTTACTGATTGGATTCGTAGGAGTGTGAGCAGCCTTGCTCGTTGATCTTCTAATTGCTCAATACCCGGGTGGCCGTTACATTTAGCAGACCGCTTGCGGCTTGTGGGTGACTGATATGATCATCACCTACTGCCGGCGTATTGACGAGTCTTTAGAGTCCTACAAAGAGGTTTCCTGGCTCAGGCGAAACGAAATAGGAGCGTATATGAGATATGTGCGGGACCGAGAATAATACCAGTATGTGATACTCTATTCTATTCTCACGATTTGTATCATCGGTCGGTTATATGTGATATAGCTGGGTTACCGAATCAAGTGTTGATTCGATATATTGACACACTAGATATTAGTCGGTTATATGCGATATGACCGGATCATTAAATCAAGTGTTGATTTAATGATTTAATGATTTAATGTATAATTATATATTTGATATATTACTTTACATTAACTAGTATTGGTTCCTTTAAGATAACTTTTTCTCACTTGATGTGTATAATGTATATATGATATATGTTTGTGTACATGATTGTATCATGCTTGATGATACATGAAAACTTGAGTGTATGAGTGACTTACACCATATTTAACTTAATGGTAAAGGTTTATATTTATTTTGTAATTAAAAATTAGTGAGCACTTTGTCATGCTTGAAGCTTCATGAAGCTTGAAGCATCCATTGACCAAGTCCACTAACTTTGTCTCACTTAAGATATTTTTAACCAAACCATTAACTTGAACTATGGTTTAGTCTCTACAAAGGTTAGTGGATAAAAACTAACTCACCCATGGTTGCACGATGAGAATGATCTTCACTTCATTTGTTGTTGTTCTTCTTCTTCATCCAAAAGAAAAAGGTTGCTAGATTTTTTCTAAGTGAAAAAATAAAGTGAGAAATCAAAATCTAAAGTGAACCCGTTTCCTATTTCATCATCCTCTACTACTTGCCATTTAGTTTAGGGTGTTCTCTTCACAAAGTTCTTGACCAAGTGAAGAGGGAGATTTAGTTTGAGTCACCTCGACATAGATCATCTTCGGCCTCGAAGTCAACGAGCTAGCTTGTTCATTTCTTTGGGGAAATCCTGTTAGTTATATGTATGCCCTAGAGGCCATTACTATACATAGGATGTATATTGTAGTGGATGCTGGGACATATATAGGGAGGACTTTCTTGCTCGACATGATAGTACGCTATCTGGTTACTCTTTACCTTAACGTGTATACTGTTTGTCTCTCTGTTACATGTTGGTAAAGCCCTTAGGATGTGTACTTGACTACCTGGACTATGATGCGGATCATACTAGTGGGGACATGGTAGTCCATAAGTACATCCTTCAAAGTCCCTAGTCGTGGGTGTATCGAGACGGGGCATCGATATACCAGAGTAGACTAGCGTATACCTTCTCGACCCATACAGATGGGCGATGGATGATCCCATATCCATTGGTGTTTGACATCAGAGATGATATACGGGTGCTCAGTGGAGACTGGGTACACTGGACGGACTCGCCGAGAACTCCCAGATGGTATTATACCTCACGTCAGATGGCAGTTCTCTGGTGACACTGGTACAGAGTAGTCTGTTGACCCGAGATCGTCATAGAGTCTTGTGTGGTTCCCACTGTGCTTTGATTTCCATCTTACCACGTCCAAGAGGGCGTACAAAACGGTGGTTTTTAGGTACAGTCCCGAGTCACATGGAGGCAATGAGCGATAGGAGGGGATTCGTCTCTCCCGGTATAGGGAGTTGATGTTGCGCTGTGTTCGATTGGCTATAACAGGAAATCCCTGGCCAGGGTTGCTCAGATTTACTGGTAAGTGTTACCAGTAGTTTCTCGAATTGTTATAGACCTCATATCGACACGACTTATCGAGCTATTGGGGTCTGACGTTTACCACCCCTAGGCGAGATATGCGACATATCAGACGATCAGACCGGACTGTACGGTAGTGTTACTGGTTGGATTCACTGGAGTGTGAGCGGGCTTGCTCGTCGATCTTCAGATCGCTCAATACCCGGGTGGCCGTTACGTTTAGCAGACCGCTTGCGGCTTGTGGGTGTTTGATATGATCATCACCTGCTGCCGGCGTATTGACGAGTCTTTAGAGTCCTACACAGAGGTTTCCTGGCTCAAGCGAAACGAAATAGGAGCGCATATGAGATATGTACGGGACCGAGAATAATGTGTGTATGTGATACCGTATTTCATTTTCGCGATGAATGTGTCGAATGGTTGTATGCGATATAACCTAGTTATCGAATCGAGGATTGATTCGATAAGCTGATACATTGGATACTAGTCGGTTATATGCGATATGACCGGATCGTTAAATCAAGTGTTGATTTAATGATTTAATGTATAATTATATATTTGATATATTACTTTGCATTAACTAGTATCGGTTCACTTTGAATGGATTTTCTCACTCGGATATGCGCATTGTATATGCGATATGATTTTGTGCACATGTTTGTATCATGTTTGATGATGCATGCTTTATTGTTTAAGTGTAAAGATTAAACCATGGTTGTGAATGGTTAGGTTTTTTTTTTCTTTTTCATTTATTTATTTATTATTTAGTTATTCATTTGGAAAAAGAAAAAGGGTGAGAAAAATGGTGGCATTCTTTTAATCTTTCATGAAGCTTCATGAACACTTTGACTATGTCACCATTTTTGTCTCATGCTTAACCCTAACCACTCCACTAACCCTTGTTCACTCTCTACACTTTACCATGGTTACCTTTATGATAAGAATGATTATTCTTTTCTTTTCTAATAAACTTATCATAACATAATTCTTCTTCTTCTTCCTTTCTTCACTTGAAGAAAGCAAGCTCCATCAATGGTGATTGATGGAAATGAGTGAGAAATCCAATTCTAAAGTCTACCCACTTCCTATTTCTTCATCCTCTACCTCTTGCCAAGTAGTAGAGTGTGTTTCCTTCACAAGTTTTCATGACTTGGTGAAGGTGGAGCTTGATTTAGCGATGCCTCGACGTAGATCATCTTCGGCATGGACATCGACGACCTAGCTCGCCATTTCTCTGATGAAGCCGACGCTAGAGCCCGGGGTTCGACTTGGACAGCGAAGAGACTTCATTGCGGAGCTATGGAGGTGGAGCACCGGATCTACAAAGGTTGTATTTCCGTATTCTAGTAGTTAAGTGTTAACCAGTTTATTGTTTCGCCTAGATTTCTAGCCAACGATCCGTAGTCGGGTTTCTCGGCACCCGTATTTTTGAAATTGGCATGGTTGATGCCTTGTGAGACATCATTAGGGTGCCTAGGAACCCTACAGTGGTATCAGAGCATAGCTAGTGCCTTAGGCGAAGTCCCGACGGAATTTGAAGTCCGATCGACCCGAAACCCAAACCCTTAACATGCTCTCTGGACATTTCTGTAAAATGTGGATTTTTTGGAATTAAAATATGCAGAGAAATGTGCAGGAAATTCTAAGAAAAACTGGAGAAAACGACAACCTAATTCAACAGTACGGCCGCGGAACCGCGGCGTTGACCCTCCTTTTGCGGCGGTTCCACGGCCGTCTGTGATGATTAGGATGTGTGTTTTCTTCAGTTGTTTCTGTTGGTGTTTCTTGTGTGTTCTGGATGTTTTTAATATTTATTCCAGAGTTGTATTTTCTGGGTTGTATTGGGAACTCGGTGTATTCGATCGGACCGTCTAATTTTTGTCGGTGTGCTTTTCCGGGTATTTTTAGAATATGTTAAAAAGTTCGACCGGATTTAAATACCCAATTTTTCCCCTGTCGGGAAATTTCCAAGTGTTGGATTTTTCCGTAGTTTAACGACGTTCTAAGTAGTGCAAGTAACGCGATGGACCCTCTAGAAGACAACAAACCTTAACTCGATTATGTGACCGTCTTGAACTGCCCTTTAAACCTTCGGGTTTGGGGCAGTACGGCGTGCCACATGTGAGGCGTTGGCTCGACCCTTCTACGGCTGGACCGTTGGTACTGAGGCACGAACGGAATGTTGTTAGACTTATTTCATGTGTTGAGCTGTATCGGGAAAACTTGGGTGTTCGATTGTTCTATCGAAAAGTTTAACATTTTCTGTTTATCTGGAATGGGATACAATAATTGGAATTCACAAAAGTTATGTGATAACTGAATGAATGTTATAAACATAGCAGTTTAGTCTCACTTGATCGGTTGCCACGGAATTTTGATGTGATCAAAAGTCCGTCGCAATCACGTAGCGTACGCGGATACTCGCCGGGTAAACTTAATAGACGGCCTCACTCCATAGCCCCGACCAAGTGACTGTAGGAGAACCCCGTCGCCGAAAGCATCCGTTCGGGTGCTCGCGGTAGCGGTGTTCCGCCTTGGTGCACTTCGTCGACGGCGTCGGGGGTGCGGCCGCCTACTGAAGTTTGCGACGAACATTCGATCAGGATGTCGGGAATCTTGTTGAATTGCCCGACTTGATATTGAAAAGAGTTTTCGATTTTGAGACTAAAATGCGGGGTTTATAATTGTTAGGCATGCGATGTCTAAGTAATTCATTTGGTTAGGCATGCGATGTCTGAGCTGGTTGCGGATTCCAACTGTTGTAGTTTTACACTTTCTTTTCTGTGACCGTAAGTGTAATATGTGATATCGCCGGTTTCGTTGCTAGATGCCAACGACAATTGGGATGCGCATATTTACTTACGTTGATGACATGTGATGTTATGTGTTGCTGGATATGTTATATTGGATCGTCGTGTTTGAATAGCCGGGTTTTTTTTATGTGAGATGAGTGTTTTTCATTTTCATTCATGTAAAAACTTGTATGTAATATTCTTTTATTGGGGCACTTCCAGGTTGCGGAAGTAGTCACCGTTTGTATATTATTTACTTTTCCGCACTAGGATAGACCCAAGGAGGGGAGCACAAGTAACCGGGTTCTGGAGTCCAGTGGGAGACCAACTCGAGGAGTCGAGTCAGGGTCTCCTAACTCTAGAATTGGTAGGGTTGCTTGCCGCTCTCGTAGGGGTCTGAGGGTGTGGGTTTGGCTATTCATCACGACCGTGGAATCCATGTTTTATACTGGCTCGTATTGAAAACACGGACGTCCTAGTATATCCAATATTTCATATGATTCTTCTGCTGCGATATCTGTGATGTGATCATGTGATGTTCTGTGATAGATACAGTATATAGTATATATGATATATTATATAGACGTTACTTATGTTTTACACCCGCGCTAGCCCTGCCCCGCTCTGCCGTTAGTTACCTAACCTAACGGTGCACGAGGGGACATCGAGGCGAATGCGGATGGCATAAGTGTACGTCGTATTTATCTGTGATGTTTAGGTACTTAAATGATGGGACTTCATTAATGAGATTAATGAAATAAAAGAAACCTAAGTTGTTGTAGAATCGAATTTCAAAATAAAACAGGTAGCTACAGTTCTTGCTTTGCACAGCGGTATATATGATATATCCTGCACCTTATTCGATGAGGAAAGGACCGAGATCCCTTCACCGGGAGTGACTCCTTTAGCAATAACTGGCAGATGCTACACACTCGGTTTGTCTTTTGATTGCTTTTAAGAGTTTTTGCTTTGCACAGTGATATATATGATATATCCCGCACCTCATTCGACGAGGAAAGGACCGACGATCCCTTCACCGGGAGTGACTCCTTTAGCAAAACTAGAAAAGCCTAAAAAACACTCCATTTTAAAATCATTTGATTCTACAACGATATCAAGTTCATTACGCAATAGGTTTTCAGAAAAACCTGTCGTAGCCCTCCGTCATTTCAGATAAGTGTTGTTTAGTATTCGTGCTGCGTTTGTTGGCCTCCGTCAAGGCGCAGTGTGCGGTAGCTAACCAGTATTTATCTGTTTATGCATATGATGCAGATTGAGTTAGGGTAGTCGTGTGGCCTTGTTGACCTCCGTCAAGGGTCGTGCGGGTGGGTTTAATTCGATCAAGAAATGACGGGTTGAACTTGACTAGTAGCCTATGGTTTGTTGACCTCCGTCAAGGTCATAGGATGCTAGGGGCAAAATTATCGGGAATTTCAAGTGTTGAAATTTGCAATGAGATTGCATACCTTCTATGAGATAGTTGGATCCCGATACCCGCTGCGAGTAAGAGTTACTCCTGGGAAAGTTTTACACATTACAATTAGCCGATCAAGTAGGTGTCTAGAAAGGTGTTAACGAGGTTTCGCCTCTGGAAAAACGAGTTTTACATTAATTAGGTTCGTGCGAAAGCACGGGGGACCTCCCTCAAAGTACCGACACTGGCCTGGCTGAAAGATTGGCGAACTTGTACTGTGTAATTAATCCCGGCTAGTCTTTCCTTTTAGGGTTTGAAGGAAGATTTGATAAAAAGCAGTGGGAGCCATCCTGATTAGATAAAATAATAACCAATCTATTCTTGCAAGAGCGCACGCTGAGTGTTTTCTTCTCTCTCTCTCCAGGTAGCGACCATATCACGCCTTAATCAAGATAATAAAATGGATTATTGACCGAACCCGCTTGTTATACTGAGCTGGGGAACGTTGGTCCCGCTCCTACTTATAATTGTTATAAGACAGAGCAGGAAATTGGGGAATACCAGATTTCCCGTGCCGCCCAAACGAAGAGAGTGCATGCTGATGCATCATCTTCGGGTGTGTTCATTACAAAGAACTGTTTCTCTGTATCCTTTACGTCCTGGGTATGCGATACCAGATCAGGATCCCATATATGTAATCTGTTACATAGGGCTACAGATAGGTAGAGAACTGAGAACGGGTGATAAGTTTCATGAGGCAGAAAACGGGGCAAGTGTTGCAGCCAAGTCTGTTGGTCACTGTCACCCTGTATTACCAATACATTGATTCTGAACGAATGTTATTAGATACCGAACCTGATATACAAAATCATATCAGTCTCTTTATTAGTAAAGAAAGGATATAATTTTGTATTGTTGGATAATGTTTTGAACATTTCCTATATCAAAAGTTGATCGGTTAAGGCACGTTATCTAAAAGCGTTGATGTTCTAAATCAAACTACAGTTCTTAGTATATGGAACACACATAAGAGGAAGAGTTCAGAAATGAACGGATCCTTCTTAAGGTATTGTAGACTAGGTCAGATCAATGTGACCCGACTAGCTGAAGTTACATGTAGATGCATATTTAAATCAGTTTGAATCTACATCTTGTGAAACTTGCCAGTCATGTCACAAAGATATAATGACACTAGCTCTGTTTATTGGAAACAGAGAAAGAGTTAGTGAACTCTTGGGATGATACATGTTGATGTATGTAGGTCCCCTGTCTACACATGCCAAGACCGGTTCTTTGTACTTCATTACATTCTCTGATAATCTCTCAAGATTGAGACATATGTTCCTGTTGAAACACAAGTCCGAACCTTTTGAGATATTCATAGAATATAAGTTAGAAGTAGAGAACCAATAAGGGTATAAGTATTATGTCCTTTGATGTGATCGAGGAGGAGAATACTTGAGCACGGAAATCCTGGACTTTTCTAGAGGAGAATGAGATTCTCTCTCAGCATTACTCCTCCGCATACACCATAGCACGATGGTATATCGGGGTGGAGCAATTACAACCTATGTGATAAGGTGTGCTCTATGATGAGTAATACTGAGCTACCTATTTCCTTTTGGGTGTTATGCACTTGAGAAGCTGCATACCTATTGAATAGGGTTCTAATCAAATCAGTTGCCTACCGCTTCATATGTGATATGGAATGGGAAGAACCCATGTCTTAAGTTAGTTAAGATTTGGAGTTGTCCGGCCTATGTCTGAAAGAAAAATCCGGACAAGCTCGAGGCAAGGTCTGTAATGTAGAACTGGAAAGGTTCCAGCTACACAAACTGCAGCTGATGATTTGAAAGAACCAAAGGATTCGATAGGTACCAACGAACCTCAGCCTCTCCGCCGATCTAGTAGGGTTCCTCACCCACCTGAGAGATACTTCTGTTTCTCTATGACAGTAGGAGCGAGGACTGCATCATGAGATGATGACCCAACTAGTTTCGAGCTGGCCATCAGGAGTAAGACTCTGTAAGAATGGCTGGATGCTTAGTGATCTGAGATGGAATCCATATACACCAACTAAGTATGGACTTTGGTTGCTATATCTGAAGGGTTAAATCCCCATCAGAAGCAAGTATATCTTGAGAAGATTACTTGGTGTACATGGAAGAGTTGAGACTTTCAAAGCTAGACTTGTTAAAGGTCTACATCATTGACCAGGTATGGATGATGATGAAACCTTTTTTAAGGAGCTATGCTTAAGTCCATCCAGATCCTACTTGCCACGGCTACATACCATGACTACGATATCTGGTGGTTGGGTGTCATGACAGCTTTTCTAAATGATGTTTAGAAGAGAGTGTCTATAAGTACACAGCCAGAGGGCTTCGTAGACAATGGGAGCAGCGGAAACGTGTGCAAGATGCTTTATAGGATAAAGCAGGCATCGCGGAGTTGGAACATCTGTTTTGATGAATCGGTCAAAGAAGTTGACATCATCAAAATGGTAGATGAATCTTGTATAAACAAGAAGGTAGTAGGGAGTATGGTGACGATCCTCGTTGAGTACGTGGATGACATACTCTTGATAGGGAAGGAGTTTCCTATGCTACGATCGATCAATCTCCGCTTATCACAATGATTCTCCATATAGGATCAAAGTGATACCTCCTAAATCCTGGGTTTTTGGATCTATGAGATAGATCTAATTGGATGTTAGGACTCTCACTAGTTGTAGTGAGACGGTATCAACCGATCCTGGGGAGAATCACTGGAAGGGTTCCAGGGTGATAAAGACGACTGAATGTCAGTCACAGGCATTGTCTTTACCCTCAGTGGAGGGACGGTATGTTGGAAGAGTTCCAAGCTAGATACCGTGACAAACTAGACGATAAAGGCTGGATACATCGCTACTTAAGATGCTACCAAAGAGGCTGTTTGGGTGTATATTGGTTCATGAGATGAACTATATTCCTCCCATTGTGTGACAATGGAGTTGTGGCTTATGCCAAGGAACGCCGGTCCCATCAGTGATCCAGACATATTCTAAGGCAGTATCACTTGATCATGGAGATGGTTGATCTCCAGGGAGATCGAGGTTAGGAGAGTAGACTCAGAGGACAACACAGCGGATCCACTCACAAAGGCCTGTTCCCAGAGAGAGACTTTTATGGGATGGTTGAGTATGAGATACTACAACCACTGCTACAGATGGCCCTAGTGCAAGTGGGAGATTGTTAGTTATATGTATGCCCTAGAGGCCATTACTATACATAGGATGTATATTGTAGTGGATGCTGGGACATATATAGGGAGGACTTTCTTGCTCGACATGATAGTACGCTATCTGGTTACTCTTTACCTTAACGTGTATACTGTTTGTCTCTCTGTTACATGTTGGTAAAGCCCTTAGGATGTGTACTTGACTACCTGGACTATGATGCGGATCATACTAGTGGGGACATGGTAGTCCATAAGTACATCCTTCAAAGTCCCTAGTCGTGGGTGTATCGAGACGGGGCATCGATATACCAGAGTAGACTAGCGTATACCTTCTCGACCCATACAGATGGGCGATGGATGATCCCATATCCATTGGTGTTTGACATCAGAGATGATATACGGGTGCTCAGTGGAGACTGGGTACACTGGACGGACTCGCCGAGAACTCCCAGATGGTATTATACCTCACGTCAGATGGCAGTTCTCTGGTGACACTGGTAAAGAGTAGTCTGTTGACCCGAGATCGTCATAGAGTCTTGTGTGGTTCCCACTGTGCTTTGATTTCCATCTTACCACGTCCAAGAGGGCGTGCAAAATGGTGGTTTTTGGGTACAGTCCCGAGTCACATGGAGGCAATGAGCGATAGGAGGGGATTCGTCTCTCCCGGTATATAGAGTTGATGTTGCGCTTTGTTCGATTGGCTATAACAGGAAATCCCTGGCCGGGGTTGCTGAGATTTACTGGTAAGTGTTACCAGTAGTTTCTCGAATTGTTATAGACCTCATATCGACACGACTTATCGAGCTATTGGGGTCTGACGTTTACCACCCCTAGGCGAGATATGCGACATATCAGACGATCAGACCGGACTGTACGGTAGTGTTACTGGTTGGATTCACTGGAGTGTGAGCGGGCTTGCTCGTCGATCTTCAGATCGCTCAATACCCGGGTGGCCGTTACGTTTAGCAGACCGCTTGCGGCTTGTGGGTGTTTGATATGATCATCACCTGCTGCCGGCGTATTGACGAGTCTTTAGAGTCCTACACAGAGGTTTCCTGGCTCAAGCGAAACGAAATAGGAGCGCATATGAGATATGTGCGGGACCGAGAATAATGCATGTATGTGATACCGTATTTCATTCTCGCGATGAATGTGTCGAATGGTTGTATGCGATATAACCTAGTTATCGAATCGAGGATTGATTCGATAAGACGATACATTGGATACTAGTCGGTTATATGCGATATGACCGGATCGTTAAATCAAGTGTTGATTTAATGATTTAATGTATAATTATATATTTGATATATTACTTTGCATTAACTAGTATCGGTTCACTTTGAATGGATTTTCTCACTCGGATGTGCGCATTGTATATGCGATATGATTTTGTGCACATGTTTGTATCATGTTTGATGATGCATGCTTTATTGGTTAAGTGTAAAGATTAAACCATGGTTGTGAATGGTTAGGGTTTTGTTTTCTTTTTCATTTATTTATTTATTATTTATTTATTCATTTGGAAAAAGAAAAAGGGTGAGAAAAATGGTGGCATTCTTTTAATCTTTCATGAAGCTTCATGAACACTTTGACTATGTCACCATTTTTGTCTCATGCTTAACCCTAACCACTCCACTAACCCTTGTTCACTCTCTACACTTTACCATGGTTACCTTTATGATAAGAATGATTATTCTTTTCTTTTCTAATAAACTTATCATAACATAATTCTTCTTCTTCTTCCTTTCTTCACTTGAAGAAAGCAAGCTCCATCAATGGTGATTGATGGAAATGAGTGAGAAATCCAATTCTAAAGTCTACCCACTTCCTATTTCTTCATCCTCTACCTCTTGCCAAGTAATAGAGTGTGTTTCCTTCACAAGTTTTCATGACTTGGTGAAGGTGGAGCTTGATTTAGCGATGCCTCGACGTAGATCATCTTCGGCATAGACATCGATGACCTAGCTCGCCATTTCTCCGATGAAGCCGACGCTAGAGCCCGGGGTTCGACTTGGACAGAGAGGAGACTTCATTGCGGAGCTATGGAGGTGGAGCACCGGATCTACAAAGGTTGTATTTCCGTATTCTAGTAGTTAAGTGTTAACTAGTTTATTGTTTCGCCTAGATTTCTAGCCAACGATCCGTAGTCGGGTTTCTCGGCACCCGTATTTTTGAAATTGGCATGGTTGATGCCTTGTGAGACATCATTAGGGTGCCTAGGAACCCTACAAATCCTTTCTAGAGTTCGGGACTACGATGTTTGCAGCGAAGGGACGTCAACACGGAGCTTTAGAAGTGAAGGACCGGATCTACAAAGGATGTATTTTCATTCACTTCTCTTTGTAATGATGGATTACATGTTTTTGTTGCCCTAGTTTTCTAGTACGATTCGTAGTTGATTGTTTAGCATCCAATTGAATTTTTGTTGTGGCATGTTTGATGCTTGCAAACCCTAGGCTAGGTGCTAAGGAATTCCAACGGTACTAGCAGGTATGTGTATAACATGAATCAATTTTACAATACTAATCTGGCATGATGTACTAGTAGGTATGTGTATAACATAAATCAATTTTACAATACTAATCTGGCATGATGTACTAGCAGGTATGTGTATAACATGAATTAATTTTAACCCGTGATCCGAATATGTTGTAATGAGAAAATCATTATTTTCATCTTCGAAAAACTCCTTTGAAATATTAACATAATATCAATGGAATCAATAGAAATCCGTGTCCAGCATCGACACCTCAGACGACTATCTCAAAATCTCAAGTATCGGTATCACAATATCTCGGGCCCCAGCCGTCCGACTGGCCCATCTCAAAGTATCCATATCTCACGATCACGATCGGTATTCTCTGGATATCCTCCGTGTCAACAATCAGCAGTAGGTAGTCTGCCCCTGCTAGGCTCATCGCCTACAACTCGTTCTTCTTACCCCGGGGTACCTTACCGGGCCCACCATGTACCCGAGACGGTTCATCCTACACCTCGAATCGGGTCTCGAAAACTAACAGAAAATCCATGGTGGAAGACACATAAATCAATCACGAGAAAACCACAACTTACAATATTAAAAAAAATGATACCTGGTTTATTAAATCCTTGCGGCTTTCCCCTAAAAACTCATAAATCTCAAGTGCAGAAATCCTTAGAAAATCACCATAAGCACGCATGTTAACTAGAATGAAATTATGGTATTAACTATAACTGTACATGAATGATGATACAATGATTGTAATTTCTCAACTTAGCAAGTTAATTTGTATTCGTACCGCATACTCATGATAATGGTGTAATAGTTTCACATTCTCAATTTAGCAAGTTAAATAGCACTTGTGTCGCATAACTCATGATAATGGTGTAATAGTTTCATATTCTCAATTTAGCAGGTTAAATAGTACTTGTGTCGCATAACTCGTGATAATGGTGTAATAGTATCACATTCTCAATTTGGCAGGTTAAGTAGCACTTATGTCGCATAACTCATTTTAATGATGCAAAGCTTGAAATTCTCAATTTAATGTTTCAATAGGTTATATATGATGAACTATCACATATATGGATATAAAAGGTCATGCAACGCAGCAAATTAGATAACTAAGAACTACACGCAAAAGTTGGTACTACTAGAAGTTCTAAACTATCGGGCGCCTCGTGCCATCCATACGATTTCCCCCGTAGAGGTGTACATCTACTCACCCGTGTTCTGGTGTTAGGTGTATCCGACCACCTGCTTTTCTTTCTCCGCGGCGTCCGAAGTCCCCGCCTGCGAACCTAGAATTTACACAAAGCAACACACATAAGGCACAATCCTGCAAAAACGCGATATCAAGATTATACGAGAAACTAGCATCGCAAGCTAAACGCGTGTGTATACGTAACGTGTGTGCATACGTCAAAAACCACCGCGACACGCTGTGACACACCGCCCACCACGTAACTCGTATCGTATGTGTCGCGCAAGTCCCGCTACGCTAATTATAAGTAAACGGTCCCAGATTTCATCTGGAGCAAAAACAAGGAAAACAAACAAGACCAAATCTCTTACAATACCTACAGACAACTACCTGCAAAAATCCAACAAGAACCCACAACATTGGGCCGGCCACCATAGGTAAGATATCGGCCAAAAATAGGTGAAAAAGTCCAGGTTTCTACACTATATTCCTAGCACAAAATATAGCCTAATAAATATGTTTGCTTACAAAGAATATTATCCTAGATACAGCAGATTCTAGTATCCCAAAGTTTAGTTTCAAAAACGTTTCAAAACACTTAATTTGCAACAATAGGGTGCACTAGTGAAATTAGGTGAAATTACAATAATCAAGTGATACCAACAGCACAAATTAGAGCTAATCTAACCCAAAAGACCCTGACTTACCCTATTCTCCCACTAAACCATCAATGTATCGTCAAAGTCCACAAAACACTAAAACTAAGCAAACTCTCCCAGATTTCACCAACTGCAAAAACCCAAAAACCAAACAATCCCAAACACAGACAAATACCCACAGACCCTACTCAGCACAGCACCAACACCCAAATCAATAGGGGCCGGCAAAGCCGGAATTCATGGGGCGGTCGCCAGATTTTTGTGAGGGGCACGGGCACGAAATTCTACACACCACTCTAAAAAGCCTGCACACTATTCTGAACATGTTTGCTAAACTAGAAAATAATCATATGTATAGCAGATCTCATATATCCTACAACTTGCTTCAAAACCGTATTTTAAATTTCAAATTTGAGACTTTACGGTGTTTTAATGAAATCCAGTGACACTACTAGGTTAAAACAGCACTAATAACACCTAGCCATAATAATCCCAACTTAACTTAAACCCCACTTAAACCACAAACCAGCACTAAAAATCCACATTAAACACTTACTTAAGCTCAATAACTATAAGTTTAGAAAAATGGAAGTTGGGTTTAACATTATACCTCAAGTTGGTCCTAGGATGCAAGAAGAAGGAGAAGAAGAGAAGGGGGTGGTGTGTGTGTGCTGCTGCTGTTGTTGTGTGAGAGAGTGAGAGGGAGAGAGATGTGAGAATGAGTGAGAATGAGTGTTTGACAAAAAGAAAAGAGAGGTGAGAGTCAACCCCCCTTTCTCATCATTACCTAGCATGCTACAAGCCCATCATGCTCTCTCTCTCTCTCTCTCTCTCTCTCTCCAAACTCAAGTCAACTCCCAAAACAAAACTAATTAGATTAAAAAACAATTAACTAACACTTTTAATTAACCTCATATTAACCTAATTAAACGTTTTAACATACCATGGCTACCTAAACATGGTAAAACCCCAAACTTAGCCCTAGTTTACATGCACATGTGTGTGCAGTCCAAATTAAATTCTAGTAAAATATTCATTAAATCTAATAAAATATTTGTAAATCGAATTGGTAATTTTTTACTAAAAAACCCCACATTAAAGCATAATAACCCCTAATCGCATTCTAGGGTATTACAATCTCCCCCCTTAAAAAAAATTCGTCCCCGAATTTAAATATATAGCTACGCGTACCTTCAAAGAGATGAGGGAATTTCTTCCGCATCTCGCCCTCGGCCTCCCAAGTGATCTCATCACCATTCGGACTGCGCCAAAGAATCTTCACAGATGGCAAGACCATTGATCGAAGTTTCTTCACCAGCCGATCGAATATCACTACTGGCTGCTCGGTGAATGAAAGATCGCGCTCAAGCTGAACGGTCTGGTGCTGAATCATGTGAGAAGGGTCATGAAGATATCTGTGTAGCATCGACATATGGAAGACGGGGTGAACGTCCGGAAAGCTGGGTGGAAGAGCCAAATGATATGCAACCGCACCGACACGCTCGAGGATCTCGAAGGGACCCACAAATCTGGGGCTAAGCTTTCCTTTTCGCCCAAATCTCATCACGCACTTCATCGGAGAGACCCTCAGAAAACATGATCGCCAACTGCGAACTCTAGTCTGCGACGGCGTCTGTCCGCATATGATTTCTGCCTGCTCTGAGCCGCTCTCATCTGATCTCGAATCAACTGTACTTTCTCAGTCATCTCCTGCACGCTATTGTTGTAGATCTCGAATCAGCTGTGTAGTAACTGTGGACCCAAAATACTGCTCTCGCTGAGCTCTGTCCAACAGACGGGCGATCTACATCTCCTCCCATACAAGGCCTCGAAAGGTGCCATCTGAATAGTATCCCGGAAGCTATTGTTGTAGGAGAACTCCACTAAGGGTAAATGATGATCCCACCTACCACCGAAGTCTAATACGCATGCTCGGAGCATGTCCTCTAGAGTTTGAATAGTCCGCTCTGATTGGCCGTCGGTCTGCGGATGAAATGCTATGCTAAAACTCAAATGGGTGTCCAACGCCTCCTGAAGTCTCTTCCATAGTCGGCTGGTAAACTGGGTGCCTCGGTCTGACACGATACACGCCAGGACGCCATGCAACCGTACGATCTCGTCAATATAAATCTGAGCATACTGAGCAAAACCGAAAGTGGTCTTCACTGGCAGGAAGTGAGCCGCTTTCGTCAATCGATCCATGATCACCCAAATGGAGTCATACCCTCGACTGGTCCTTGGTAGACCCACAATGAAGTCTATAGAAATCTTCTCCCATTTCCACTCCGGAATGGGCGAAGGCTGCAACTCTCCCGCGGGCCTCTGGTGCTCAGCCTTGACTTGCTGACAAGTCAGGCATCTCGACACGAAGTCTGTGATGTCCCTCTTCATTCCGTCCCACCAAAAAACATCTCTCAGATCGCGGTACATCTTGGTGGAACCTGGATGAATGCTGTATATCGATCTATGCGCCTCCTCAAGAATCTCACGCCGTGTCCCTCAGAATCTGGTACGCACAATCGAGTCCAAATCACAGTACTCCCTGATCATCGATCATGAACTCGGAATCTCTGCCCTGCCTAATCTTCCCCATGACCTATGAAAGACGGTCATCACTGGGCTGCGCCTTTCGAATACGGTCAAGCAACTGTGGACGTGTACGAATATGCGCAAGCTGTCCCCCGATCGGAGTGAACTCGAACTCAACTCGGCTGTCGCATAAAATCTGCCAATCTGCCGACGACTACCTCTGCAGTGCGCTCAAATAAGATAGAGTACCTCCGGGCCTCCTACTTAAAGCATCTGCCACCACGTTCGCCTTTCCCGGATGGTAAAGGATTTCGCAATCATAGTCTTTCACCAGCTCTATCCAATGGCGCTGTCTCAGATTCAGGTCTCGCTGCTGAAAAATGTACTTCAAGCTCTTGTGGTCCATGAATATCTGGCACGACTCGCCGTATAGGTAATGTCTCCAAATCTTGAGTGCAAACACCACTGCAGCCATCTCTAAATCGTGCATAGGATAGTTCTGTTCATTTGTCTTCAGCTGCCGAGAAGCATACGCGATAACCTTGTTGTGCTGCATCAACATGCAACCTAGTCCCACTCGAGAAGCGTCGCAATAAACCATGAATCCGCCCGATCCCGAAGGCAATGACAACACTGGTGCAGTAGTTAGACGAGTCTTCAACTGCTGGAAGTTATGCTCGCATGCCTCGGTTCAATCAAAAGGAACTCCCTTCCGGGTCAATCCGGTCAACGGTGCAACAATAAGGGAGGAGTCCTGAACAAATCGTCGGGAGTAGCCCGCCAGGCCTAGGAAGCTGCGGATCTCTGTAACTGATGCTGGTCTAGGCCAATGCTGAACGGCCTCGATCTTCTTCGGATCCACACATATGCCATCTCTCGTAATCACGTGACCCAAGAAATCAACTCTGTCAAGCCAAAATGCGCACTTGGAGAATTTCGCGAACAGCTGGTGCTCCCCCAAAGTCTGCAATGTGATTCGCAGGTGCTGCTCGTGCTCCTCTTGGCTCCGGGAATACACCAAAATGTCGTCAATAAACACGATAATGAACAGATCTAGATACTGTAAGTCTACGGTAGAGCTCCGGCCATCTGTCCGAGGCCAAAAAGCGGAAACAAGAACTTTTTCTAAACTAGAAACTGGCGCTACCGCGGACTATAAACCCGGATCAGACCATTAACCTATTACTAGCTAACTAGAGAAAGGGTAGAGAGCTATACCAAGCGATCCGTGTCCTTCGGTCTTCGGCCACCATCCCGATCTCCTGGCGGCATCTCCGGTCTCGATCTTCTCGTCGGAAAGGGCACCACATCACCGAGTCTTTTTACGGGCTCCCACCTATGAACCGAGGCAACTCGGACACGAAGTTGGCAAGCCGACGTGTCCAAGATTGCTGTAGACTGAGTGTAGAACGCTATGTCACAACGGTTAATGAAGTTTCCATTTAGATGTGGAGGTGGAGATGAGCTTTGAAATGGAGCTATATCATTTTTGTGCAAGAAAATGAGATACAAATCCCACCCCAAAAATTTGGACAGCCCTTAAGTTTAGTGGCCGGCCAAGCTTAAGAGGAGAGAGGGAAAGGAATCATGCAAGGGAGAAAAATGATGAATCATCATAAAGAATGTCACACCAAAGTCCAATCCTAATCTCATCAAAAAAAGCAAGTAATGATGAACCAAAAGAAGTCAAAGGATGCTAAAACCATCATGAACTCTCCACCACAAAAACACCCTCCATTTTGCTAATTTGCACATTTTCAAATAAGCCCCTCCATGGAAAATTCAGCCAAGGAAAGAAAGAAAGGAAAATGTCTGAAACGGAATACAAACTGGCAACTTCAAAAAGTGACCTGGTAATAAATTACAGGAAAACCCCGTGACTGTATATACATACCAGCATTTGTATTCCGACCGAATACAAATGTAATGAGACAAAATCTACACTGTATAATACTAGGATCCGGCTTAAACCAAAGCCCGCTAGTATTATCCGTCTGAACCATAACACGTGCATAAGTGCACGCGTACGTTCGAATCCTGCCATAAACCCATACGGCCTCTACAGCATTTCGCCCGAAACTTGAGAAACAGTCTGTGGGGGACTCTAAAGACTCGTCAATACTTTGGCTGTGGATTTAACCACTAGCATGTCAGAGATATTAGCCATACGTGACGGGCTACCAGGTATTGACCAAAAGGGAAGTCGATGAGTGAACTCATCCTGACACCCTACTGAGCCTGTCAGTGACAATATCCGTACAGTCCTTACTGTTCGTCTATGAGCATCCATGTCGGGCTTAGGGGTTGGTAAAAGTCAGACCCCCAAAAGCGGTACAAGTCGTGTCGGAGTGTAGCCTAGAACACCCTGAGATACAACTGGAATACCTACCAGTAAATCTCCTGCCTTGGCCAAGGACTTCGTATAATGGCTCTCCTAGACACAGCGTGACCTCACCCACAATACCGGGAGAGACGAACCCCTGCCGATCCGCTCACTGCCTCCGTGTGGCTCGGGACTGTACCCAACTAAAACCTGTTTGCACGACTCCTTTGAGCCATGGTAGGATAGTAATCAAAGTATAGTGGGAACTCACACGAGACAAATGACGATCTCAGGTCGATGAACTAACCTGTACACATGTCACCAGGGAACTGCTATCTGACGTCAGGTATAATACCAACTAGTATGTTCCCGGCGAGTCATGTCTGGTATACTCATAACCCAATGAGCACCTGTATACATCTTAGGTGAACCAACCGACACCAATGGCTTGTGAGACCGGCTACTGCCCTTCGTCGGGGTCTCGACTGTATACACTAGTCTACTAATGGAGTATCGATGCCCAGTCTCGAAACTCCCACGACTAGGGATGTCACATCCCGAAAGTACGGAACATGACCGACACTTAAACTACGAAACGTCTCGAGGCGTACGTAATCTAAGTAAGCCGAAAACCCAGAAATCCAAACCAAGAAAAGTGGTAGAGTGAAGGAAAACCAATTTAAATCAAGTAATTTTAATAGCATAAACCGAATTATGCGTTTTTTAAAAAAACATCAAATAGTTCCTGAAAATTTCGGCAGAGTCTCCTTTGTAAATACTGGCCTCCAAATGGGATACAACATGAATAGTGTACGAAATCAATAAAAGGCATCCCCAAGCGGGAGCTAGCCTTCGTCAATCGACGGTCACAACCACACAAGCAATATAATATACAACGCCAAGGGCGAGAATCAAAACTCAAAAGGAAACTCAAACAACAAGAAATCTACAGAAATATAACGTGCGACTCTAAGGTCGAAAGAATAACATCACTGGTCTCTATCTCAAAAATAAATACATGTTTGGTTGATGGAACTTCTAGATACAACTGAAATATAATATACAACATATAATGATGGGTACGATACAAGTAAACCCACCTACTAGCAAATCACTCGGAAATGGAAGTAGTGCCAGCAAAGCCGTAATGAAACCGGTACGGCAAAACCTGCAAGAAACTGGGGCACAACGGGGGTGAGTTACGAACTCGTGAGTAGAAAAACATCTACGAACAGGAATCGCATGTATGACGCAATCCTAGGTCATACGATCATAATATATAATCCTCAAATATAACCAGCAGTCTATAACAATGACTAGGGTAAATATCTAACCCAAGTGTAATCCCATATGCCCGTGTCAGTGCCTTAGGTAGCAATATATCATATGGATGATGTATGAATGCATGAAACAGAATGCATGTACTGAAGAAAACTGCTTTCATAAATTAGTGAGATTTCTGTATTTTTAAAATGAGGTATCATAATGAAATCAGCATAAAACAACGGCTAGTATCGGCACAAAACATAATCCCAATATCTCGATATCTCTGTATCACAGTCTCTGTACCTCAATATCTCGAAATCTCAATGTCTCAATCACAATGACTAGGGCGCCGTCAGTCCAGGCCGGCCCCTACCATCCATCTCATGACCACGACGGTATCTTCCGGATATCCGACGCGTCGGGTAATATCACCGGTCGGTCGTGCTCCCCTGCACAGGCTCAACGTCAACAACACGATCTTCTTGCCCCGGGGTACCGCACCGGGCCCACCATGTACCCGAAACGGTTCATCCATCTCCTCGAATCGGGTCTCGAAATCCATCAGCAAACTCATGGTGGACGACTCATACATCATGGGAAAACCGCACTTTTTATTTAAAAGAGAGGAAAGAAGCTTATACAAGTTTTGCGGTTTTCCCCCAAATCCAGAAAATCTCATGGAAATCCGAATCCAAATTATCAATAGCATGTAAAACCATGAATATAGGCATGAGAATCCATGAATACGACATAACAATGAATAACAGTATGCATGAAGTGACAAGTAATAACTACAATATCTAAGCTGGCATATAAGGTAAGTACACTAATATCATGTCAAACTATTAGCTATCAAGCTAAGTTAAGCCATAATATTTTCTAAGGTGTACGTGACATGGCAATTACCGATGAAGATGTGTGTGAGCCGGCAAGTAAGTGTACGTGGTATATACGCATCATCGGTAATGGTGCTGGTGTCCTAACAGCATAATATCAACAATGCAATATGAAATAACAATGTAAGTATGCGATGCGGAGCGAGCAACCATAATGAGCGGGAGCTAAATATTAAACAATGGTGCCATTTGAAATAACACGAATCGTGGGGTTTTGAAAATAAGGACTACGGTGGTTTTAAGAAAGGATACGTCCTTTGAAATATCCGTAGATCCCTTGACCTGTCTTTTAAAATACCCACGATCCCCTGGTTTTGAAATAGGTAGGAGTCTAATCTAATCTAACAACTACACTAAACTATACGGCTCAACTAACAAGCTGAACTATAGGTAAGGAAACCGCCTATCATCTGAGTCGATACATATACATACCTGTATATGTATAGTCGGTGATCCCGCCTCAATAATATCATATCCGATACCATATCTATAATCAGACATCCCAAGTCAAGAGTGCGGATCAATCATCAATATATAGCTCGTACGTAAATCCGTCGTACGGCATCCTAAATCTGGGTACGGGTCAATATCACATTCATCATACTATTCATCTGGTATCCTATTTATCAAATATCATGATCGGGGTACTGATCTACGTCTAGTACAATACTGATACCACCTACGTATGCATGCACGTGTGTGAAACACTACGTCAAAGGACCCGCTACAACGTCATGTCGTATCTCAAATACGAACCCTGCCAAATCACCGATCTCACGGCCTCAAATCAAATCTCATCGACTCATCTCAGATCCCAAGTACAATCTTCAAATCCAGTATATGAACACATAGTCCCATACCTATGTGAACACATAACTATATAACCCCATATAAGCACATATGAAGAAGAATGTATGCAAGTATGGGTGTGTGTGTAAATATGGTGCAACCTCTACATTAGGGTCACGCAACACTAAACCTATCCATTCACACCTAAAATTTATCTTTATCATCAATAAACTCAATAATAAATAATCAATATATATGTGTGTATACGTATTCGTATACATCACCACGGACTGCGGGGGTGCTATACGCCATCCACCCGACTTCTCCCCGTAAATATAAATCTACTCACCTGGTCCTCGCTCGCCGGTGCCGACGTCGCCACGCGTTTGCTTGTCGTCTCGAAGTCCACATGGGGTACCTACATATCATAACGCACTGTATCGCATTAAAATCCGACTCATGACCCAAAACGACACACGAATCCCACATAGGTCAAAGCCTATGGTTGCTTTCACAATTCAACCCAAAAATCCTCGACGTCGGCGTACAAACGCCAAACCATCGAGAAAAACCTAAACACACTCATTTGCACAATCACAAGCACTAATTATAATATAAAATAGCTTAAAATTCACAAAAACCTCAAACTCACATTAAAAGCTATTTTTCCGAAAATCTAGCAAGCAAAATTACCCATTTTAGTACAAAACTCGACGTTTAAACAAATCTAGCGGCCGCAATATCCTCTCAATATCATAACCAAGTCATAAAAACCATTCCAATAATTTAATCTCATAAAAATATATAAAATTACAAAACCTAGTTAACAAAAATTAGCAAAATTTTCCATTTTAGCTCAAAACTTGGTGTTTTAATCAACTTTAAATAAGTTAAAAATTTTAGTGTCCATAATTTTCATTAAAACATATTAACTAAGCCACACAACCATTAACTAGATTTTTAATCTCACACTTTATATTAATTACAAAAATCTAGTTTGCAAAACAAACATAATTAGGACAATTTAAATATAACAATTTTGCAATAAGCAATAAGATTTAGTTTTGCATAGAAATAACATGCTAATTAATTTAAACGATTCTTTGTGTGTCGGTTTAAGAAAATGTATAGAATCACAATCAAAGAATTATATTTGACCGCAATCAACTACGGTGTCAGTTGTAGATCGTAAGCGAGTGCGGATCGTCCACAGGGATTGTGCGATTCGTTTCAATATTCGATTTGTTTGAATTGAAAAGTTAATCGAAAAGAAAAGAAAGCATGATTCAAGATTTATCAATTGTTTCAAGAGTCACTATTCTATTCAAGAATCAAGAAAATGATAAAAAAATCGAGAATCGGGTTTCGATGATATTTCCAACAAAATGTCAAGAATCTAAATGAGGCACGTAGGAATCGATCGGATCTATAGACGTGATGTAATCTCAAGATATCGTGTTCTTGTCCTTCGAAGAATTGATACTAGATCGATGATGATTGACGAGAGTTAGGACTTTCTCGTGAAACTAGGGTTTCATCTTTTAACCCTTGTTCTTTCAACGATATCATTCACATTCTAGCCTCTAGCAATTTCAAGAAACGATCGTAACTCCCTAATTTCGAGCGATATCAATCAAAAAAGCATCGCAACAAAATTGGGCCGTCGATTCTGTAGGGTTCCTAGGCACACTAATGAAGTCTCACAAGTGATCAAACATGCCCAATTGAAAAAATTTCATATGCCTACAAACCCTAATACAGATCGTTAACTAGATAATGAGGCGATGCAATGCGAGTAAACGAATTTAACGCTAAAGGAAAGGGGCTACAACCTTTGTAGATCCGGTCCTCCACCTTCTAGGCTTCGTGATGATGTCCCTCCGCTGTCCATATCGGATTCCGGACTCTAGCATCGGTTTCATCGGAGAAATGGGCGGGCTAGGTCGTCGACTTCGATGCCGAAGATGATCTACGTCGAGGCATCACAAGATCAAGCTCCCACTTCACCAAGTCATGAAACTTGTGAAGAAAACACCCTATACTACTTAGCCAGAGGTAGAGGATGAAGAAATAGGAAGTGGGTTCACTTTAGAATTGGATTTCTCACTCTTTTTCACTAGTTGCCATTGATGGAGGCAAGCTTTCTTCATGTTGAAGAAGGAGAAGAAGAAGAAGATAATATGATAAGTATATTTCAAATAGAAAATAAAATGAATACTTATCATATGGCAACCATGGTCAAGTGTAGAGAATGAACTATGGTTAGTTTGAATGGTTAGGGTTAAGCATGAAGACAAAATGGTCACTTTGTCAAAGCTTCATGAAGCTTCAATAACAAACAAAGAAAGCCACCATTTCTCTTCATCTTTCAAAAAGGAATAATAAATAAATAAATAGTTAATAAAATCAAAACCCTAAACATTACATAACCATGGTTTAATCATACACTTAACCAAGTTTGCATGTATCATCAAACATGATCCAAACAAGTGCACAAAAGTATATCACATATACAACTTGTGTATTTCAAGTGAGAAAATCCATTTAAAGTGAACTAATATTAGTTAATGTAAAGTAATATATCAAATATATAATTATACATTAAATCATTAAATCAACACTTGATTTAACGATCCGGTCATATCGCATATAACCGACTAATATCCAATGTATCGGCTTATCGAATCAATCTTTGATTTGATAACTAGGTTATATCGCATACAACCAATCGATACATTCATCGCGAGAATGGAATACGGTATCACATACACGCATTATTCTCGGTCCTGTACATATCTCATATGCGCTCCTATTTCGTTTCGCTTGAGCCAGGAAACCTCTGTGTAGGACTCTAAAGACTCGTCAATACGCCGGCAGCAGATGATGATCATATCAAACACCCACAAGCCGCAAGCGGTCTGCTAAACGTAACGGCCACCCGGGTATTGAGCGATCAGAAGATCGACGAGCAATCCCGCTCACACTCCTGTGAATCCAACCAGTAACACTTACCGTACAGTCCGGTCCTGTTCGTCTGATATGTCGCATATCTCGCCTAAGGGTGGTAAACGTCAGACCCCAGTAGCTTGATAAGTCATGCCGACGTAAGGTCCATAACATTCGTGAAACTACTGATAACTCTTACCAGTATATCACTGCAACCCTGGCCAGGGATTTCCTGTTATGGCCATTCGTGCATTGCGCAACATCAACCCCCAATACCGGGAGAGAAGAATCCCCTCCTATCGCTCATTGCCTCCATGTGAATCGGGACTGTACCCAACAACCACCTGTTTGAACGACTCAGTAGAGCCGTGGTAGGATGGAAATCAAAGCACAGTGGGAGACACACAAGACTCTATGACGATCTCGGGTCAACAGACTAAGCTGTACCAGTGTCACCAGAGAACTGCCATCTGACGTGAGGTATAATACCATCTGGGAGTTCTCGGCGAGTCCGTTCAGTGTACCCAGTCTCTACTGAGCACCCGCATACCATCTCTGATGTCAAACACCAATGGATATAGGATCATCCATCGCCCATCACATGGGTCGAGAAGATATACGCTAGTCTACTCTGGAATATCGATGCCCCGTCTCGATATTCCCACGACCAGGAACATTGAAGGATGTACTCTTGGACTACCCAGGCCCCGCTAGTATGATCCGCATCATAGTCCTGGAAGTCGAGTACACATCCTAAGGGCTTTATCAACATGTAACAGAGAGATAGAAAGTATACATGTTAAGATAAAGAGCAACCAGATAGCGTACTATCATGTCGAGCAAGAAAGTCCTACCTATATATGTCCCAGCATCCACTACAATATACATCCAATGTACAGTAATGGCCTCTAGGGCATACATATAACTAACAATCTCCCACTTGCACTAGGGCCATCTGTAGCAGTGGTTGCAGTATCACATACTCAACCATCCCATATAAGTCTCTCTCGGGGAAAAAGCCTTTGTGAGTGGATCCGCCGTGTTGTCCTCTGAGTCTACTTTCCTAACCTCGATCTCCTTGGAGATCAACCATCTCCATGATCAGGTGATACTGCCTTAGAATATGTCTGGATCACTGATGGGACGGGCGTTCCCTGGCATAAGCCACAACTCCATTGTCACACAATAGGAGGAACTAAGTTCATCTCATGAACTGATATACACCCAGACAGCCTCTTTGGTAGCATCTTAAGTAGCGATGTATGCAGCCTTTATTGTCTAGTATGCCACGGTATGTAGCTTGGAACTCTTCCAACATACCGTCCTTTTACTAAGGGTAAAGACAATGCCTGTGACTGACATTCAGTCGTCTTTACCACCCTGGAACCCTTCCAGTGATTCTCCCCAGGATCGAGTGATACCATCTCACTACAACTAGTGAGTATCCTAATATCCAATTAGATCTATCTCATAGATTCAAAACCCAGGATTTAGTAGGTATCACTTTGATCCTATATGGAGAATCATTGTGATAAGCGGAGATTGACCGAGCGTAGTATAGGAAACTCCTTCCCTATCAAGAGTATGTTATCCACGTACTCTACGAGGATCACCACCATACTTCCTACTACCCTTTTTGTATATACAAGGTTCATCTACCATTTTGATGAAGTCAAGCTCTTTGACTACTACATCAAAACAGACGTTCCAACTTCGCGATACCTGCTTTATCCCATAAAGCAACTTGTGCACGTTTCCGCTGCTCCCACTGTCTACGAAGCCCTCTGGCTGTGTACTTATAGACGCCCTCTTCTAAAACATCATTTAGAAAAGCTGTCATGACACCCAACCACCAGATATCGTAGTCATGGTATGTAGCCGTGGCAAGTAGGATTTGGATGGACTTAAGCATAGCTACTTAGAAAAGGTTTCAACAAAATCCATACCTGGACAATGATGCAAATCTTTAACAAGTCTAGCTTTGAAAGTCTCAACCTTTCCATGTACACCAAGTAATCTTCTCAAGATATACTTGCTCCTGATGGCGATTTAACCCTTCAGATAAAGCAACTAAAGTCCATACTTTGTTGGTGTATAAGGATTTCATCTCAGATCGCTAAGCATCCAGCCATTCTTACAGAGTCCCACTCCTGATGGCCAGTTCAAAACTAGTTGGGTCATCATCTCATGATGTAATCCTCGCTCCCACTGTCATCGAGAAACCAAGGTATCTTTCAGGCGGATGAGGAACCCTACCAGATCGGCGGAGAGGCTGAGGTTCGTCGGAAACTATTGAATCCTTTGGTTCTGTCAAATCATCAGCTGCAGTTTTGTATAGCTGGAACCTTTCCAGTTCTACAGAACTGACCTTGCCTCGATCTTGTCCGGATTTTGCTTTAGACATAGGCCGGACAATCCTAAACCTTAACTTACTTAAGATATAGGCTCTTCCCATACCATATCTTATATGGAGTGGTAGGCACTGATTTGAATCGAACCCAATTCAATAGGTATGCAGCTTCTCAAGTGCACAACTTCCTAAAAGGAAATAGGAAACTCAGTAATACTCATCATAGAGCACACCATATCTAATATTATGCGATTGCTCCGCCCTGATACACCGTTGTGCTGTGGTGTATTCAGAGGAGTAATACGGAGAGAGAATCTCATTCTTCTTTAGAACAATCTAGGAATTCTATGCACAAGTATTCTCCTCCCTGATCACATCATAGGACATAATACTTATACCCGTATTGGTTCCCTACTTCTAGCATATATTCTGTGAATATCTCAAAAGCTTCGGGCCTATGTTTCAACAGGAACATATGTCTTAATTTTGAGAGATTTTCAGAGAACGTAATGAAGTACAAAGAACCGGTCCTGGCATGTGTAGAAAGGAGACCTTACATACATCATCATGTATCAATCCCAAGAGTTTACTAACTCTTTCCCTGTTTCCAATAAACAGAGCTATGGTCATCTAATCTTTGTGACATGACTGGCAAGTTTCACAAGATGTAAATTCAAACTGATTTAAATATCCATCTAAAATGTAACTTCAGCCAGTCGGGTCGCATTGATATGACCTAGTCTATAATGCCTCAAGAAAGATTCGTTCATTTCTAAACTCTTCCTCTTGTGTGTGTTCTGTATACTAGGAACTGTAGTTTGATTTAGAACGTCAATACTTTTAGATAACGTGCCTGAACCGATCAACTTTTGATATAGGAAATGTTCAAAACATTATCCATCAATACAAAATTTTATCATTTCTTTACTAATAAAGAAATTGATATGATTTTGTATATCAGGTTCGGTATCTAATAGCATTTGTTCAGAATCAATGTATTGGTAATACAGGGTGACAGTGACCAACAGACTTGGCTGCAACACTTGCCCCGTTTTCTATTTCATGAAGCTTATCACCCGTTCTCAGTTTTTCTACCTTTTTGTAGCCCTATGTAACAGATTACATATCTGGGATCCTGATCCAGTATCAAATACCCAGGATGCAGAGGATACTGAGAAACAGTCCTTTATAATGAATACACCCGAAGGAGATGCATCTCATGCACTTTCTTCGTTTGGGCGGCATAGGAATTCTGGTATTCCCCTATTTCCTGCTCGGTCTTATAACAATTATAAGTTGGAGCGGGACCAACGTTCCCCAGCTCAGTATAACAAGCGGGTTCGGTCAAAACATCCATATTATTATCTTGATTAAGGCGTGATATGGTCGCTATCTGGAGAGAGAGAGAAGAAAACACTCTGCGTGCGCTCTTGCAAGATCAGATTGGTTATATATTTTATCTAATCAGGATGGCTCCCACTGTTTTTATCAAATCTTCCTTCAAACCTTAAAAGGAAAGACTAGCCGGGATTAATTACACTCTACAAGTTCGTCAATCTTTCAGCCAGGCCAGTGTCGGTACTTTGAGGGAGGTTCCCCGTGCTTTCGCACGGACCTAATTATAGTAAACCTCGTTTTCCCAGAGGCGTAACCCCGTTGACACCTTTCTAGACACCTACTTGATCGGCTAATTGCAAAGTGCAAAACTCTCCCAGGAGTAACAATTACTCGTAGTGGGTATCGGGATCCAACTATCACAAAGAAGGTATGCAATCTCATTGCAAATTTCAACTCTTGAAACTCCCGATAAAGGTTTTTACCCCTAGCACTTATGACCTTAACTATGGTCAAGAAATCATAAGCACTAGTCAAGTTCTACCCGTCATTTCGTGATTAATTAGACCCACCCACATGACCCTTAACTAAGGTCAACAAAGTCACGCGACTTTCCTAACTAATCGCATCATATGCGGTGTAGGAAGACATCACTTAGCTACCGTACACTGTGCCTTAACTAAGGTCAACAAACACAGCACGAATACTAAGTACTCTACTTCCTAAAATGACGGAGGGTTGCGAATGGTTTTTATGAAAACCTTTAACGCTTTGAACTTGATCTCGTTGCGGAATCAAATGGTTTTTAAATGGAATGTTTTTGAGGCTTTTCTAGTTTTGCTAAAGGGGTCACTCCCGGTGAAGGGATCGTCGGCCCTTTTCTCGTCGAATGAGGTGCGGGATATATCATATATATCACTGTGCAAAGCAGAAACTATAGAAGCGATCAAAAGACAAACCGAGGGTTGTAGCATCTGCCAGTTATTGCTAAAGGAGTCACTCCCGGTGAAGGGATCTCGGTCCTTTCCTCATCGAATAAGGTGCAGGATGTTCTATAATGAACACCGCGATGCAAAGCAAGAACTGTAGCTACCTGTTTTATTTTGAAATTCGATTCCACAACATCAATTAGGTTTATTTTCTTTCATTAATCTCATTAATGAATATCCCATCATTTAAGTCCACCTAAACATCACAGATAAATATAACGTACGCTTATGCCATCCGCATTCGCTTCGATGTCCCGTCTGCACCGTTAGGTTAGGTAACTAACGCCAGAGCGAGGCAGGGCTAGCGCGGGTGTAAAACATAAGCAACGTCTACATAATATATCATATATACTATATACTATATCTATCTGAACAAATCACATGATCACATCACAGATAACGCAGCAGAAAATATCATATGAAATATTGGATATACTAGGACGTCCGTGTTTTTTAATACGAGCCAGTATAAAACACGGATTCCACGGTCGTGATGAATAGCCAATCCCACACCCCTAGACCCCTACGAGAGCGGCAAGCAACCCTACCAATTCTAGGGTTAGGAGACCCGGACTCGACTCCTCGAGATGGTCTCCCACTGGACCCTAGAACCCGGTTACTTGTGCTCCCCTCCTTGGGTCTATCCTAATGCAGAAAAGTAAATAATATACAAATGGTGACATCATCCGCAACCTGGAAGTGTCCCAATAAAAGAATATTACATACAAGTTTTTTTACATGAATGAAAATGAAAAACACTCATCTCACATAAAAACCCCCGGCTATTCGAACACGACGATCCAATATAACATATCCAGCAACACATAACATCACATGTCATCAACGTAAGTAAATATGCGCATCCCAATTGTCGTTGACATATAGCAACAAAACCGGCGATATCACATATTATACTTACGGTCACAGAAAAGAAAGTGTAAAACTACAACAGTTGGAATCCGCAACCTCCTTAGACATCGCATGCCTAAACCAATGAATTCCTTATACATCACATGTCTAACAATTATAAACCCCGCATTTCAGTCTGAAAATCGAAAACACTTTTCAATACCAAGTCGGGCAATTCAACAAGATTCCCGACATCCTGATCGAATGCTCGTCGCAAACTTCAGTAGACGGCCGCACCTCCGATACCGTCGACAAAGTGCACTAAGGCGGAACACCGCTGCCACGAGCACCCGAACGGATGCTTTCGGCGACGGGGTTCTCCTACAGTCACTTGGTCGGGGCTATGGGGCATGGCTATCTATTAAGTTTACCGGCAAGTATCCGCGTACGCTACGTGATTGCGACGGACTTTTGATCGCATCAAAATTCCGTGGCAACCGATCAAGTGAGACTAAACTGCTATGTTTATAACATTCATTCAGTTATCTCATAACTACTTGTGAATTCCAAATGTTGTATCACATTCCGGGTAAATAGAAAATATTAAACTTTCCGATCGAACAAATGAACACCTAAGTTTTCCCGAAACAGCTCAACACATGAAATAAGTTTAAAAACATTCACTTCGTGCCTCAGTACCAACGGTCCAGCCGTAGAAGGGTCAAGCCAACGCCTCACATGTGGCACGCCGTACTGCCCCAAACCCTAAGGTTCAAAGGGCAGTTCAAGACGGTCACATAATCGAGTTAAGGTTTGTTGTCTTCTAGAGGGACCATCGCGTTACTTGCACTACTTAGAACGTCGTTAAACTACGGAAAGATCCAACACTTGGAAATTTCCCGGCAGGGGAAAAAGTGGGTATTTATATCCGGTCGAACTTTTTAACAGTTTCTAAAATATCCGGAAAAACCTAAACGAAGTTAAATTATCCGATCAAATTAACGAGTCCCCAATAAAACCCTAGAATACTTAACATTTGAGTGGAATTAAAAACTTCCCATAAAAAATTGCCAAGAAAGGACCTAAGAATAAATATATGAAATTTCAGGGACTAAGTCTAAATTTTGGCCGCGGAACCGCCGCAAAACCCATGGTTTCGCCGCGGTTCCGCGGTCAAATTGTTGACTTAGGGGACCGTACTTCACAGTAATTCTTAGTTTTTCCTGCTTAATTTTTTGAGAATTTTTAATTCACAAAAATCCACTGTTTGAAAAATTGTACAGAGAGGGTTGAAATCGGGGAATATCGGGTTCGATCGGACTTCTAGCTTCGTCTACACATCGCCTAAAACTCTAGCTAGGCTCTGATACCACTGTAGGGTTCCTAGGCACACTAATGAAGTCTCACAAGTGATCAAACATGCCCAATTGAAAAATTTCATGTGCCTACAAACCCTAATACAGATCGTTAACTGGATAATGAGGCGATGCAATGCGAGTAAACGAATTTAACGCTAAAGGAAAGGGGCTACAACCTTTGTAGATCCGGTCCTCCACCTCCTAGGCTTCGTGATGATGTCCCTCCGCTGTCCATATCGGATTCCTGACTCTAGCATCGGTTTCATCGGAGAAATGGGCGGGCTAGGTCGTCGACTTCGATGCCGAAGATGATCTACGTCGAGGCATCACAAGATCAAGCTCCCACTTCACCAAGTCATGAAACTTATGAAGAAAACACCCTATACTACTTGGCCAGAGGTAGAGGATGAAGAAATAGGAAGTGGGTTCACTTTAGAATTGGATTTCTCACTCTTTTTCACTAGTTGCCATTGATGGAGGCAAGCTTTCTTCATGTTGAAGAAGGAGAAGAAGAAGAAGATAATATGATAAGTATATTTCAAATAGAAAATAAAATGAATACTTATCATATGGCAACCATGGTCAAGTGTAGAGAATGAACTATGGTTAGTTTGAATGGTTAGGGTTAAGCATGAAGACAAAATGGTCACTTAGTCAAAGCTTCATGAAGCTTCAATAACAAACAAAGAAAGCCACCATTTCTCTTCATCTTTCAAAAAGGAATAATAAATAAATAAATAGTTAATAAAATCAAAACCCTAAACATTACATAACCATGGTTTAATCATACACTTAACCAAGTTTGCATGTATCATCAAACATGATACAAACAAGTGCACAAAAGTATATCACATATACAACTTGTGTATTTCAAGTGAGAAAATCCATTTAAAGTGAACTAATATTAGTTAATGTAAAGTAATATATCAAATATATAATTATACATTAAATCATTAAATCAACACTTGATTTATCGATCCGGTCATATCGCATATAACCGACTAATATCCAATGTATCGGCTTATCGAATCAATCTTTGATTCGATAACTAGGTTTTAACGCATACAACCAATCGATACATTCATCGCGAGAATGGAATACGGTATCACATACACGCATTATTCTCGGTCCTGCACATATCTCATATGCGTTCCTATTTCGTTTCGCTTGAGCCAGGAAACCTCTGTGTAGGACTCTAAAGACTCGTCAATACGCCGGCAGCAGATGATGATCATATCAAACACCCACAAGCCGCAAGCGGTCTGCTAAATGTAACGGCCACCCGGGTATTGAGCGATCAGAAGATCGACGAGCAAGCCCTCTCACACTCCTTTGAATCCAACCAGTAACACTTACCGTACAGTCCGGTCCTGTTCGTCTGATATGTCACATATCTCGCCTAGGGGTGGTAAACGTCAGACCCCAGTAGCTTGATAAGTCATGCCGAAGTAAGGTCCATAACATTCGTGAAACTACTGATAACTCTTACCAGTATATCACTGCAACCCTGGCTAGGGATTTCCTGTTATGGCCAGTCGTGCATTGCGCAACATCAACCCCCAATACCGGGAGAGACGAATCCCCTCCTATCGCTCATTGCCTCCATGTGAATCGGGACTGTACCCAAAAACCACCTGTTTGCATGACTCAGTAGAGCCGTGGTAGGATGGAAATCAAAGCACAGTGGGAGACACACAAGACTCTATGACGATCTCGGGTCAACAGACTAAGCTGTACCAGTGTCACCAGAGAACTGCCATCTGACGTGAGGTATAATACCATCTGGGAGTTCTCGGCGAGTCCGTTCAGTGTACCCAGTCTCCACTGAGCACCCGCATACCATCTCTGATGTCAAACACCAATGGATATAGAATCATCCATCGCCCATCACATGGGTCGAGAAGATATACGCTTGTCTACTCTGGAATATCGATGCCCTGTCTCGATATTCCCACGACTAGGAACATTGAAGGATGTACTCTTGGACTACCCAGGCCCCACTAGTATGATCCGCATCATAGTCCTGGAAGTCGAGTACACATCCTAAGGGCTTTATCAACATGTAACAGAGAGATAGAAAGTATACATGTTAGGATAAAGAGCAACCAGATAGCGTACTATCATGTCGAGCAAGAAAGTCCTACCTATATATGTCCCAGCATCCACTACAATATACATCCAATGTACAGTAATGGTCTCTAAGGCATACATATAACTAACAGATTCTTGAACTTGCTAGGGTTTACAAAACTCGTAGGAATCAAGAATCGTTTTCAGATATATTACATCATCATTCTATTGATCGTCTCGACTCCTCGACGAGCGGAGTTTATTCACACATCATCACACGGAAAGCATTCAAGAATTGAAAAGATATCATGATGCAAGAATTTAAAGAAAACAAGATAAAAGAATATCACCTTTTATTTATATCAACAATTTGATTACAGTCGCTCAAGAACTACAAGAGGAAGAACTAAATTGTTGATCTGGTGTCGCTTTTCTCCCTGAGTCGCGGATCGGCTCGGACCACTTGCTCTGTTGAAGATCGGCTCCGCTCATAAAAGGTTGACGGGCTTCTTGCTTGATTTGGTACTCGGGATCTTGGCTTTTGATTGGAATTAGGGTAAGGGTTTCACACAAGCCTTGTCACTAGACTTGTGGAAGAAGATGAAGAAAGAGAGTGAATGGATCTATTGAATGAATAGAATTCCAAGAGATGATCCATTTTACAAGTGAGCCTAGGGTCTTATTTATAGATCTCCCAAACCCTAGGCCTAGGTTTGAAATTACAATTCCCTCCAAAAGTTTGTTGAGGAGCTTCTAGAATTAGTTTGTTAGGAGCTAGCTTAGGTTTTAAGCTAGGATTAGTTAAGCTTAGAAAACCCTAGTTTACTGATCTGGCAGAATTCTCTGGGTCTTTCTGGAAATTGTTGTGTCATTCTGAGCTGTAGGCATTGAGATAGAAGTTATGGTGCAAAGCTGAGATTGTGAAGTTGACAAGCCGCCGCGGTTCCGCCGCATTAGCTGGCTTAGGCCGCGGAACCGCGGCCATTTTGGCTCCTTGGGGCTTCATCTTTCTGGTGTTGGCTTCTGCTGTATTTTGATATATTTTCTGATATGTTAAATCTCTAAATGCCTTTTAGATCATTCCCAGATTCCAAATCCTTGAGTTGGCGTATTTTTTAGCGGTGTAGATTTGAGCAAGCTTCTGATTTTCCTGCACAGACTTCGAAACACGGGTTGCGATATATAGAAATGATGCCATGTTATGAAATGCAGTCAATTTCCCTAGAAATGCCGGTTTTAAGGTCTAACACATGTAATCTGATATTTTTGCGACAGATTTTCTATTATGTGAAATATGAATGCCGAACACTTCTATATGAATGCAAATGATGAGAAAATTGCCGGCTAAAAGATGCAATATTTTCGACTAATCAAATTCCCCCAAACTTAATTTCGATCGTCTCAAGCGAACTTTTTATTAAAAAAGAGAAGGAGAAAATAAAGAAAGAGAAAAACTAACTAGTACACTTTCGTAGGCAACACGATTGCACTGAGCAAGTGCAACAAGCCTTTAAACCTCTAGGTGTCCCTAGTAGGAGGAGTGTTGTCTCCTGAGAGTTTTCAGCGGATTGCACCCACAAAATCCAATAATAAAAGGAAGATCATGAATATTACATTTAAAGACAAGAATTGTAAAAGAAAAGCCTTGAAAATTAGGGTTTCCAACTAAGCTAGTTTTTCGGTTGTCATGAGCCCTATCTTAATGGTCATGAAAAGATGTCAGAAATCACGTCCTCCCTCAATAAAACATCGTCTTATTTTTCATTCCTATCTTTCTTCCAAAACATCGATCATATCACCCTGCGTGTGTGTAAAGACATCCCTACACCCGGAGAATTCAATTCAAGCTATCATACTCTTGCCCATCAGCCTCAGTACTTTTTAATTAATGAATATTTAGATGAGATTGCTCACACACTTTCATGCGACCGTTAATACTTCTTGAGGTACTAACCTACCGATGACTCATGTGCTTGCTTATTTGGTGTATTTTCCTCGTCTTGCACCACCTAAGGCATAGCAGTGACTCCCAGACCAGTTGGCCTTAGGGCACTAGGTGAAGAGGCACCCTCGCTATACATTTTTATTGCCCTTGGCGATAACAAAACCAGTGTCCATTTTTCTCACCACTTTATATTTCTTTATTCATTTTTTTCTTTTTATTTCCTTCATACATCGGTTTTAAGACAAGAGCATTTCAAGGTATCCTCTACTATCCCAGGCTTCAAGACGTGTGTAAGTGCGAATAGCAGGGTAGCAACGTTCAAAATGTTTTGGCTTCCAGAATAGAAACTATTTTTCAGACTTAGTTTTATCCTCAGATTAGTGACATCCTTCATCTTACTAACCCTTGGGACAACGGCTCATAACTACTTATTACTAGTTCGTATAAGAAAACTTCTAATTTTTCTTAGTTTTCTTAAAATTTTCTAATCTCATGGATGTAATTGTTCACTATCTAAACTTTTATTATCTTATTTATGTACAAAAAAGTTTAAATATTAAAATATTTTTATATTTGAAATTTTTTTAATTTTTGTGGGTTTTGAAATTTTTTAAATTTTTATAGATTTTTAAAAGAAATGTTTTGTGCTTATGCAGATGATATGCAAATGATGCAAAAATAAGCACAACCCTCCCCCAAACTTGTTTTCAACAGTGTCCTCACTGTTGCCAATCGCTATACCTACAAAAACTGTAAGCCTGGGGCAGATTATTAGTGGGGGCAAAATATATAAGCGAAGAACTTCCCCCAAACTTATTCTTTTCACTCACCTTCATTCAAAAGATGATGCAATGATATATAGGATATGAAGGTGAGACGGAGGAATTTTAATCCAAATAAACTGGCTCTTGTTAGAACAAGAGCTCCTCCGTGGGGTCAGTGGAAAAATACGGCTTTAGTCTATGTCCATTCACTTTAAAAAATGTGCCGTTTTTAATAATTTCTACTTCTACTGCCCCGTGCGGATATACAGACCGCACAATAAAAGGTCCCTTCCACCGAGATCGAAGCTTACCCGCGTGAAGGTGTAATCGTGAATCATAAAGAAGGACTTGTTGACCAGGTGAAAATGTTTTCCTCAAAATGTTTTTATCGTGAAAAACCTTAGTCATATTCTTTACAATTACAGCGTTATCATAAGCTTCATCGCGGAGTTCGCTTAGCTCATTTAGTTGCAGCTTCCGAAAGTTGCAGGCTTCTTTTAGATCAAAGTTTATTTCCTTTATAGCCCACAATGCTTTATTCTCTATCTCGACGGGTAAGTGACATGCCTTCCCGAACACTATCCTACATGGAGACATCCCTAGGTCGGTTTTATATGCAGTCCTGAATGCCCAAAGAGCATCCGTCAATTTGGTCGACCAGTCTTTTCTATTCTTAGCAACAGTCTTCTCTAGGATAAGTTTGATCTGTCTATTTGAAATTTCAGCCTGCCCGCTTGTTTGGGGATGATAGGGTGTAGAAAGTCGGTGGTTGATTGCGTATTTCCGCATCAGAGTTTCGAAAGATCTGTTGCAGAAATGTGTCCCATTATCGCTAATGATAGCGCGTGGGTGTCCAAATCGCGAAAAGATATTCTCTTTCAAGAACTTAATGACAACTTTCTTGTCATTAGTACGACATGGAATGGCTTCTACCCACTTTGAGACATAATCAACCGCCAGCAGTATGTACAAATTCCCAAAGGAGTTAGGAAAAGGACCCATAAAATCAATGCCCCAAACATCAAATATTTCAACAACCAGAATGGGTTGCTGAGGCATTTCATTTCTCCGGGATATTCTACCCGTGTACTGACATTGTGTACAGGTTTTGCAATGCTCAAATGCGTCCTTGAATAAGGTCGGCCAATAAAAACCACATTGCAAAACCTTCTCCGCCGTCTTTTTAGGACCGAAGTGACCCCCACAGGCCTGATCATGACAAAAAGAAAGAACACTATTGAACTCTTCTTTTGGGACACACCGGCGAATGATCTGATCAGGACAATATTTAAACAAATATGGATCATCCCAGTAAAAGTGTTTTACTTGGGATAAAAAACGGTATTTGTCTTGTTTTGACCAATCGCTCGGTATAAGTCCCGTGACAAGATAGTTCACAATATCCCTGAACCAAGGTTCAGCGGATACGTTCAAGAGTTGTTCATCAGGGAACGAATCATTGATCGGCCGGGTCACATGGGAAGAAGAGATGCGTGAAAGATGGTCGGCTACTATGTTTTCACATCCTTTCTTATCTTTGATAACAAGATCAAATTCTTGTAACAGTAGGATCCAACGTATTAGTCGACCTTTTGCATCTTTCTTCGCCAGAAGATGTTTTAAGGCGGAATGGTCAGTGTACACAACTATAGGAGAGCCAATTAAGTAAGGCCTGAATTTTTCTAATGCAAATACAACCGCTAAAAGTTCTTTCTCGGTGGTTGTATAGTTGATTTGTGCATCGTTCAGGGTCTTACTTGCATAGTAGATCACGTGTGGTATCTTTTCGATGTGCTGTCCTAAGACAGCACCTACTGCAAAGTCGGATGCGTCACACATCAGCTCAAAAGGGTAGTCCCAATTTGGAGACGATAGAACGGGGGCTGAAGTGAGTGAGTGTTTATGTGAGTCGAAAGCTGTCTCATAGTCCGAGTCAAAGTGGAAGGTCGTATCCTTGGCCAGGAGAAGAGTTAAAGGTCTAGCAATTTTGCTAAAGTCCTTAATGAATCTCCTATAAAAGCACGCATGGCCAAGGAATGATCGAATATCTTTGACGCTCTTGGGATGAGGGAGGTTTTGAATAACATCTATCTTAGCTCTGTCAACCTCAATGCCTTTTTTTGAAATAACATGTCCAAGTACAATTCCTTCTTGGACCATGAAATGGCATTTTTCCCAGTTCAAAATTAAGTTCTTCTCTTTGCAACGAGTAAGAACAGCGTCAAGATTTGATAGGCAATCCGAAAAAGAGTCTCCAAAAATCGAGAAATCGTCCATAAAGATCTCCAGAAAATTCTCAACCATATCAGAGAATATCCCCATCATACACCGCTGAAAAGTAGAGGGAGCATTGCATAACCCAAAGTGCATGCGACTGTAAGCAAAGGTACCAAAAGGACAAGTAAAAGTGGTTTTATCTTGATCCTTTTTAGCGATGGGGACCTGATTATAGCCTGAGTATCCATCCATAAAGCAGTAAAACTTTCGTCCCGCTAAGCTTTCCAGCATTTGATCAATGAATGGTAGAGGAAAGTGGTCTTTCCTCGTGGCAGCATTGAGTTTTCTATAATCAATACATACACGCCACCCAGTTTGGGTGCGTGTCTGAATCAACTCATTTGCCTCATTGGTTATAACAGTGATGCCGGATTTCTTAGGAACGACATGTATAGGACTCACCCATTGGCTATCGGAGATGGGGTATATAATACCATTATCTAGGCATTTGACGATCTCTTTCATCACCGCTTCCTTCATGACGGGATTCAACCGTATCTGTGGTTCTCGGGTTAGTCTGGCATCATCCATCACATGTATATGATGTTCAACTATCAAGGGACTAATCCCTTTGATGTCCGCCATGGTCCAACCAAACGCCTCTTTATTAGATCTCAATACCGATAAAAGTGCATTCCCTTGCTCTGATGCTAGAGAAGCGGATATGATAACCGGTAAAGACTCATTCTCACCTAAATAAGCATATTTAAGGTGAGAAGGTAAAATTTTGAGATCTAAAGTGGGCGGAGAACTAATAGAAGGATGGATCATCGAATGATTTTTGGAGTTACAAAGAAACTCAGAGCCTGTGAAAGATACAGACTCGGGTGGAGAAAAGTCAGGAGTGTCGGACTCAAGTGTAGGAAAAGTGTCCTTACTAAGATCATGTGTAAGATCAAGAAGAGATGTGGTAATGTCGTCGAGATCTAGAAAGCAAAGATCCTCAGCTCCACAACTATCGGGAGCGATCTCGTGGATAGAGCACACATCTAGAATATGAGCAGAGGGTTCTGATGGCTGACTTCCAACTTTATAGATGTTAAGTTCAATGGTCATATTTCCAAATGTTAAGTTCATTGAACCATTTCTACAGTTTATAACAGCGTTGGAAGTGGCAAGGAAAGGACGGACCAGAATCACCGGAATTTGGCCCCGGGTGTTTGCTACAGGCTGTGTATCGAGTACAATGAAGTCTACAGGGAAAACAAATTCCCCGACCTTTATCAACACATCCTCTAGTTCACCCCTTGGTTTGGTGATTGAATGGTCTGCCATTTGGAGAGTGCAGTGAGCAGGTTTCAACTCTCCAATCCCTAATTGCTCATATAGAGAATACGGAAGTAGGTTAACACTTGCGCCAAGGTCTAAAAGAGCACGATTTATGTTTTTACCCCCAATAGAAATCGATATTGTAGGACATCCTGGTTCCTTACGTTTCTTTGGTAGCTGGGGGATAAAAGCAGTGCTGATATTATTAGACATGAAGACCTTCTTCGGCACTTGGGTCTTCCTCTTCCTAGTGCACAAGTCCTTAAGAATTTTCGCATAAGCGGGGACTTGCTGAATCGCATCTAGGAGAGGGATATTGATGTTAACCTGTTTGAACATTTCTATAATTTTATCCATATGAGGACTCGTTTTATTACCCCTTAACCGATTCGGGTAAGGTGCTTTCGCAATGAGCGTCGGGTCCATCATAGGAGAAGGAAGAGGGGGTAGACGAGATCCCAAAAAAGATGTGGGGACCGTCTGTGGAGAACTAGAAGGGCTATACTGAGGTGTTGAGCCTAGTGGGAAATGGAGAATATGCTCGCGAGAAGGTGGTGTGGTAGAAGAACAAGGATCAGAAGGAGAAGTGTGTGTGGATGGAAAGGTCTCAGCCGGGGCGTTGATATGATTTTCAGTATCATCAACTTCTTCCCCAACATGGTTGTTCAGCACTCTTCCCGATCTCAACGTTGTGACGGCATTTACATTGTAATGCCCAGGATTCTGTAGGGGTTGAGAGGGAAGTTTCCCTTTTTCTCTCGCACTCATTTCGGCTTTAAGTCGTGCGATTTCAGCTTCCATCGTTCTGATACTCTCAGCTTGGGACGCTGAGTTTTTCTTTATCTCACCGACGGAAGATCTAACCTCAGCCGAAACCTCTATGAAATTTGACAAAAGTGATTTCATGGTTTGAGTGAATTGAGAGAACTCGTCAGAACAGGTCATAGGATTAGACTGTGCAGGAGTGTTGACCTGATTTTGAAAGTTTTGTGACTGGTAGGGGTGCTGAGTGAGTTGAAGGGGTTGCTGTGGTGGAGGAAGAGCCCTTTGAAATTGATTCGTGTTTGGAACCGTGTTTTGAGATTGGTTTTGGTTCCAAGCAAAATTCGGGTGATTCCTCCAACCCTGATTATACGTGGAAAAATATGGATCGTTTCTAGGTCGTTGGAATGCGGCATTGGTATGCTCGTGACTTTGAAACGCAGAATTTAATGGACATTCTTCCGTTAAATGAGACGGATCAGAACAGCACCCACAAACAGTTTTGGGGAGCGACATTGGGTTTAGGGAGGCTGCTGCAAATTTGTGTTCCATAGCGTCGAGCTTCTTTTGCATTGCTGCCATTTCAGCTCGAACACCTATGGACACATCTATTTGGTGTATGCCACCCCTATTCAATGGTTGGGTTCCACTCTCCCACTGTAGTGATTTTTCAGCGAACTCTTCTAAATACTTCCAAGCTTCCCCATCATCTTTGGTCATAAAAGTACCTTGACACATGTTTTCAAGGCTCTGTTTAGTGTTTGGGTTAATGCCCTCATAAATGATTCGGCAAAGCTCCCATCTCGGGATGCCGTGATGAGGACATTGAACCAATAGATCCTTGAAACGTTCAAAGTATTTAGAGAATGGTTCAGTAGGGAGCTGGGCAAATTGATTCAGTTCACTACGGATTCGAGCTGTCTTTTGTATTGGGTAAAATTTCTTAAGGAATGCAGCGACGAATTCTTCCCAATTCGTAATAGAGTGTGCGGTAGTGTTATATAGCCACTTCTCGGCTATATCGCACAAAGTAAATGGAAGAAGTCGTAGACGCATAGCATCCACTGAAAGTTATGACGTACCCATCATTGCTCATACGTTTTCAAATTTGGTAATGAAAACGTAAGCGTCCTCAGTCTCGAGTCCGTGGAATTTGGGTAAAAGATTGATATACTGGGGCTTAATCTCAAAGTTATCCCCGTTGGCTGGTGGTGTGGATAAGCAGGTCGAAAGAGGACCTCGAACAGGGTAGCACCTCTCCTGGAGAGAGATGCGGGGTGGATTCTGCGCACCAACGGACGGCGGCAGATTAGGGTTAAAGAAGTTTGATGGAGGTGGATCCATCGAAGTGGGTGTGGTAGTGGGTAAAGGAAAGGTAAATGGAGAAATATCGACTTCGGAGTCGATAAAGGGTACGCGGACTAAACGGGCACTGGAATCCCGTATCCAGCCTATCTTGCACTAAAAAGGGTTAGTACAAGTGGCAGCGTTGACTTATAATTAGGGGTATGAATGAATGCGGTGTTTGCTTTGAAAAAGGGATGGATTTTTTGAAAAAATGATGCTACAAAACAAATGCAGCACACAAACCCTAGAATCTAGTGGTCACCTAGGTCTGGCTCTAGACCGCTCCTAACTGCCAAAAGACAAGTCGCAGAATAGAATCCTCCACTGCCTCTTTGTCCCCCTGTGGCCGGATAAGTGCCAGGTAAGTGGGAAGATACTCCACTACGTAAGTAGTGGGCATAATTAAAACCACTAGCCTTAGACACACTTGCCTTAGACACCACAAGAAAACGCGGATAAGCAATGAATTACCCACGGTCTTCTTCTGTCCTAAGTGAGCGCGACGGTCCTTAGAGTCATCTCTAGATATTTTTTAGTTAATGTGGGTCAATGCGGATGCAAGTTTTGTGATTTTTGGGGCCTAGGAAGGGTAATAAAATCCCCACCTAATTTGGATTTGGCCGTGCCCCTTAATATCCGTATTTAAAATGCAAACAACCAAGAAAAAAACTCATGCACAAATTTAATTTTGCAATTTGCGAGCTGTGATTATTTGCAAAGAATCCTGCAGAAAATTATTAGTTGGAGCTAAAAAAGGAGAGAGGAGAAGGTAAGAAATCACCTGAAGCAAAATTTTTACAGAGAAGCCTCAAACTAGCCGCGGTTCCGCCGCATATGGGTGTTTAAACCGCGCTTCCGCGGTCGTATGTGCAGATCACTGCACCAAAATTCTTCAGAGAGGCTCTGTAGACTCCCTTTGCTCTCTGGTATAATCCAAATTTTTTTCCAATTTCCAGCAATTTCCAGATCTCCTTGCAATGAACCACAACAAATCGATTAGGGTTTGCACGAATTTTGATCTAAAAAATCACAATAGAATAAATCTTTCAATTCAACTTTAATATGAAACGAATTAGCGCGCGATCCCCGGCAACGGCGCCATTTGATTTAAACGATTCTTTGTGTGTCGGTTTAAGAAAATGTATAGAATCACAATCAAAGAATTATATTTGACCGCAATCAACTACGGTGTCAGTTGTAGATCGTAAGCGAGTGCGGATCGTCCACGGGGATTGTGCGATTCATTTCAATGTTCGATTTGTTTGAATTGAAAAGTTAATCGAAAAGAAAAGAAAGCATGATTCAAGATTTATCAATTGTTTCAAGTGTCACTATTCTATTCAAGAATCAAGAAAATGATAAAAAATCGAGAATCGGGTTTCGATGATATTTCCAACCAAATGTCAAGAATCTAAATGTGGCTCGTAGGAATCGATGGATCTATAGACGTGATGTAATCTCAAGATATCGTGTTCTTGTCCTTCGAAGAATTGATACTAGATCGATGATGATCGACGAGAGTTAGGGCTTTCTCGTGAAACTAGGGTTTCATCTTTTAACCCTTGTTCTTTCGTCGATATCATTCACATTCTAGCCTCTAGCAATTTCAAGAAACGATCGTAACTCCCTAATTTCGAGCGATATCAATCAAGAAAGCATCGCAACAAAATTGGGTCGTCGATTCTTGAACTTGCTAGGGTTTACAAAACTCGTAGGAATCAAGAATCGTTTTCAGATATATTACATCATCATTCTATTGATCGTCTCGACTCCTCGACGAGCGGAGTTTATTCACACATCATCACACAGAAAGCATTCCTGAATTGAAAAGATATCATGATGCAAGAATTTAAAGAAAACAAGATAAAAGAATATCACCTTTTATTTATATCAACAATTTGATTACAGTCGCTCAAGAACTACAAGAGGAAGAAGTAAATTGTTGATCTGGCGTCGCTTTTCTCCGTGAGTCGCGGATCGGCTCGGACCACTTGCTCTGTTGAAGATCGGCTCCGCTCATAAAAGGTTGACGGGCTTCTTGCTTGATTTGGTACTCGAGATCTTGGCTTTTGATTGGAATTAGGGTCAGGGTTTCACACAAGCCTTGTCACTAGACTTGTGGAAGAAGATGAAGAAAGAGAGTGAATGGATCTATTGAATGAATAGAATTCCAAGAGATGATCCATTTTACAAGTGAGCCTAGGGTCTTATTTATAGATCTCCCAAACCCTAGGCCTAGGTTTGAAATTACAATTCCCTCCAAAAGTTTGTTGAGGAGCTTCTAGAATTAGTTTGTTAGGAGCTAGCTTAGGTTTTAAGCTAGGATTAGTTAAGCTTAGAAAACCCTAGTTTGCTGATCTGGCAGAAGTCTCTGGGTCTTTCTGGAAATTGTTGTGTCATTCTGAGCTGTAGGCATTGAGATAGAAGTTGTGGTGCAAAGCTGAGGTTGTGAAGTCGACAAGCCGCCGCGGTTCCGCCACATTAGCTGGCTTAGGCCGCGGAACCACGACCATTTTGGTTCCTTGGGGCTTCATCTTTCTGGTGTTGGCTTCTGCTGTATTTTGATATATTATCTGATATGTTAAATCTCTGAATGCCTTTTAGATCATTCCCAGATTCCAAATCATTGAGTTGGCGTATTTTTTAGCGGTGTAGATTTGAGCAAGCTTCTGATTTTCCTGCACAGACTTCGAAACACGGGTTGCGATATATAGAAATGATGCCATGTTATGAAATGCAGTCAATTTCCCTAGAAATGCCGGTTTTAAGGTCTAACACATGTAATCTGATATTTTTGCGACAGATTTGCTAATATGTGAAATATGAATGCCGAACACTTCTATATGAATGCAAATGATGAGGAAATTGCCGGCTAAAAGATGCAATATTTTCGACTAATCACTAATCACTCATTATAACCATAATCTAATGCTAGAAACCTTACTTGAATTTTACAAACCCTAATCCCAAAATCAAACCCCTTTCTACGATATCCTAAACTAGCAATTACACCCAAATTAACACTCGAATAAAATAGATTATCATAATTAAACAACAATTAGCCACAAGGTTAAGAATTTACCCCACAATCATCTTGAGATCTAGCATAAATCTAGCCTCCGAAACATGCTTCCCTTCACCAAGATCTATACAAGAATAGCTAAGGAAAAATGGGTAAGGTTTGTATTTGGAAATTTGTGAGGTTTTACTTGATTTTTCTTGGGATTTTTGTGGACTTTTGGAGAAGAAAAGAGATGGGGAAATGAGAGAGGGGGCTGCAAAATTTCGGCTGTAGGAGGGAGAGGGAGATGTGTGTGGGTCTTGTAGGTAAAAGCCCAAGTCAACTCTCTCCCAAAGTACAATAATACCCACCTCAATTTACTATATTAAAACATATACTTTTATCCTATTTCCCCCACTTAACAAAAGAGTTGAAGTGAGATCTTGGAGGGGGGTTGCTGCTGTGGTGGGGCCGACCAAGGAAGGGTGAGCATGCGAGTGAGTGATTGACAAAAAAAGTTCCATGCAAAAAGACCCCCTCAAGTTACCAAATTGCAAGTTTTCGCTAATTTCACCAAAAAAGCCTTTTTTCTTCAATAATTTCTAACACCGTTTGGAAGATTCATTTTGTTTCAAAAACAACATGTTAAAATTTTGTTTAATGTGCTATGGTGCACAAAATTTGTTTCAACTCATTCCAATTTGTAATTTTCCCTAATTAAATTTATTAGTGACGGCTTAAACTAATATTAAAATAATTTTTTTTCAGAAAATTTGAAATTTCACCAGTGGCTCAATGAACACCAAATACTAGTAATTACATAGCTAGAATATGTATATTTAATTTTATAATAAAGATATTTGTATTTTGACTTTTTACAGAAAACCCCCTTATTTTACCGATTTTCCAAAATTTCACCGAAACGATTTTCAAAACGTTACAAGGGACCTTTTAAGGATGTGCTTATAGACCCAGCTCCCATGTATATGATCGCCATCATACTGCTGGCCGTCAAGCATGAATCCTAAGAGCTCTATCAACGCGCAATAGTGACCTGTAAGGTCACCTAAAGCAGTACACGGTGATAAAGATAAACCAGATAGCATACTATCATCTTGAGTAAGACTGTCCTACCGGTATAGGTCCTCCCTCAATCATTGCAATCACGTGCCTGCGATCCAAAAATTGACTCTGAAGGCACTATATCCAACAGATACGGCCTGAAAATACAGTTCATCAAATCCATAAACGCGGCTGGTACATTGGTGAGTCCAAACGACATCACTAAAAACTCGTAGTACCCGTAATGTGTGCGAAAAGCCATCCTCGGAATATCCTCCAGCCGCACCCGCAACTGATGGTAACCCGATCACAATTCAAACCTCAAAAAGTATCCCGCACCCTGAAGCTGGTCGAATAAATCATCGATATGTGGTAAGGGATATCTGTTTCGTATGGTAACCCTGTTCAGCTGGCGGTAATCAATACACAAGCGCAAACTCCCGTCTTTCTTCTTGACGAACAGGATAGGAGCACCCCACGGAGATACACTAGGTCGAATAAGACTTTTATCTAACTAAACCTGCAACTGACCCTTCAGCTCTCTAAGCTCCGCCGGGGCCATCCGATAAGGCGGTATGGAAATAAGCCCCGAGCCGGGAATCAAGTCAATGCAGAAAGCTATATCGTGCTCAGGCGGTAACCTAGGCAGCCCGTCAGGGAAAACATCAAAGAACTCACACACAATCGGGACCTGGTCCAAAGGAACCTCTGCAGCTCGAGTATCATAAACATATACTAAGAATCCCTGACATCCCTTCCGTAAGAGCTGACCAGCACGAAGAGACGAAATCAAGCTAGGAAGGGTGACACTGCGGTCTCCCTGAATAACAAGGCCTGGCTCCCTCGGAAAGCTAAATCTGACTGCCTTCTCACGGCAGTCCACTGATGCATAACAAGTGGCTAGCCAGTCTTTGCCCAGAAGCACATCAAAGTCCAATATATCGAGGAGAATCAAATCAACCGATGAATCCCTCTCCCCGATACGAACGGAACACAAAGGAAACACAAAACGAGCGAAAAATGACTCGCCTACCGGAGTAATAACCACAAGCGGCTGATCTAACGGCGATGACTCACGGCCCAACGTCGGTGCAAAGTGTATAGATACATACGAATGTGTAGAACCTGGGTCGAATAATACCCGCACGTCGAAAGAACATACTGGCAAGGTACCTGTCACAATGGCATTGGATGCCTGCGCATCCTGCAGAGTCAAAGTGAATACTCGGGCCTGTCACCCACCAATAGCTGGCTGACCTCTGCCTCGGCCTCATCCTCTCTGAATAGGACCGCTGCATCCACAGCCTCTGGGGGCGTCTAATTGACGTGGAGAACCACCGGGGGTAGGAAGTAGAGCCCTCTGAGGAGGTGGTGAAGGTGGTAAAGTCACACGTGGAACTGTCGCTGCTCCCTGTCGTCTCACTATACAGTCTCTAATACGATGGTACGGACTCCCGCACCTAAAACATCCCGGCGACGCCTGCTGGCCCTGCGGATAAGAACCAAATAACTAACACCGTCTGACTCCTCTACCGCTACCATCTCTCGAAAAGAATCTGTCACGACGTCTCGCCATCTGCCTCTGAGCTGGCATATCGGTACGAATCCTCTTCGGCCCAGAAACGACCAAAGTCCCTGAAATGCGTGCCTCCATCCGTAAGGCCGTGTCCATAACAGTTGCATAAGTGTCAAGGTGCTGGGCGTCGATGGCAAGGAATAACTGGGTGTCGAGTCCCTGCATAAACCTCTTTACCCTCTTCTTTTCAGTATCAACCAAATACGGAGCATATCTGGACAACTGCGTAAACTGTACATCATACTCGGACACTGTCATCCCTGTAGTCTTGCGCAAAGCCTCAAAGCTACAAGCTCGAGCATCACGAACGCTCTCTGGAAGGAAACGAGCTAAAAATACTGCTGTGAACTCGTCCCAAGTTATAGGAGGTGGATCTACAGCTCGACCTCTCTCGACCAACTCACACCACGTCTGCGCAAGGCCCTCTAAACGGAAACTCGTAAGCTCTACCCATCTATCGTCGGAACATCTGAGCGAACGGCAAATCCTAGCTAATTTGTCGAGGAATGTCTGCGGATCCTCCAATGCATCTGGGCCGGTGAAGACCGGGGGTCTCAGCCTCATGAAATCCTGTAGTGATACTGGAATAGCCACGGTAGTAGTAGCAGCAACTGTCTGGGCAGCAGGTACAATCGTAGTCTGTGCTGGGGTAGGTACGTCCTCCGATCTCGGTGCACGACTGGCCTCGACTAAGGATCCCACCATCTGTCGTAACTCTTGCATACCTTCCACTATCTGTCGTAGCTCCTGCATACCAGACTTTAGCCTAACCATGCGGCCTGGGGAAGGAGGATCGATCTGTCCCTGAGGGGTAGGTACGCCATCCAAATCGGTCCTCGTCTCGGACGAGCCTGCTCGGATCTCATCTCGGACGGCGGCCCTCTACGCTTTCGTAGCCTTCGGTGGCATAGCGGCTGGTACAAGAAACAAGATAATAAGAACAGTGCAATAGAATCATAGGATACACAGAATTGAAGAAAGAATTTCAAGAGAGTATATCCTAAAGTCACATAGGCGGAGTACCATATCGCAAGTATGCCGCGGACATACACATGCTACGTTGCCCTTCTTAAGTCACTTACTCCATCTACCAAGGGTCATCCTACACTCAGAAAGGTAAAACCTATCGCTCTGATACCAACTTTGTCATGACCCAAAAGGTACGGAACGTGACTGGCACTTAAATTATGAAACGTCTCGAGGCGTACGTAATCTAAGTAAGCCAAAGCCCAAAAATCAAAACCCAATTAAAAAATAGAGTGAAGGAAAACCATATAAGTCGCATCAACATCTTTTAAAGGACAACATCACATTTTCCAAAAATTTCGGCATAGTCTCCTTTGTAAAAACTGGCCCCAAACGGGTACAAATCACGAATAAACATATAACATGAATAAGGCATTCCCAAGAGGGAGCTAGCTCTTCGCCGAAGCGGACTCAAATCCCACGCAATGTAAATCATCAATGTGCAAAAATAAGCATAAAAGGCACACGTAATAAGCATCATGTCGGCTCAAGTGAGCTCGACCCAAAGATACAACATAAAAGTCCACAAATCTCACTGCCTTTTCTCTAGGTCAATATACATCAATACAATTAGCAGGTACAGTAGATGGAGTACTCTAGATACAATAACTATACAAGGTGAAAACAAAATAATATCACAACCCACCTACAAGCAAAACTCAGATCCAAGCAAAAGGGGCAAAAGGATGAAGTGCGTTCGCCGGTACAGTGCTGACGGATCGGACCTGCAAAAAGGCTGTGGCACAACGGGGGTGAGTTGCCAACTCGTGAGTAATAAGTAACATCTACAAAGGCTGTCGTAAGCATGTACGCAAAGTGCCATAACTCAACAATACTGATATGGCTTGATATACTAGCAGATATGTTTGCAACATGAATCAATTTTACAATCCAAATCTGGCATGATGTACTAACAGGTATGTGTGTAACACGAATCAATTTTACAATACTAATCTGGCATGATGTATTAGCAGGTATGAGTATAACATGAATTAATTTTACAATACTAATCTGGCATGATGTACTAGCAGCTATGTGTATAACATAAATCAATTTTAACCCGTGATCCGAATATGAGAAAATCATTATTTTCATCTTAGAAAAACTCCTTTGAAATAATAACATAATATCAATGGAATCAATAGAAATCCGTGTCCAGCATCGACACCTTAGACGACTGTCTCAAAATCTCAAGTATTGGTATCACAATATCTCGGGCCCCAGCCGTCCGACTGGCCCATCTCAAAGTATCCATATCTCACGACCACGGTCTGTATCCTCTGGATATCCTCCGTGCCAACAATCACCGGTAGGTAGTCTGCCTCTGCCAGGCTCATCGTCTACAACTCGATTTTCTTGCCTCGGGGTACCTTACCAAGCCCACCATGTATGTCACGATCCAAAATGGCACGTTACTGGCCCTTGAATCATATGAAGTCTATAGGACCCCATCTAATTCAAGTAAGCCAAAAGCCCAAAAATCTAAAACCATTTCAAATAATAAATGAAGGAAAACTATTTTTTTTAAAGAAGGGGTTTTAATAGCATAAGCCGAATTATGTGTTTTTTTAAAACATCAAGTCTTTTCTGAAAATTTCGGTAGAGTTTCCTTTGTAAATACTGGCCCCGAACGGGGTACAACAAGATAAATATATACATGAATGAAAAAAGGAATCCCCAAGCGGGAGCTAGCTCTTCGTCAATCAACGGTCACAACCACGCAAACAATATAAAATACAACGCCGAAATGAGAGGATCAAAACTGAAAAGGAAACTCAAAATAGCATGAAATCCATAATAATACAACGTGCGACTCTAAGGTCGAAAGAATAACATCACTGGTCTCTAAGTCTGAAATAAATATACATGTCTGATTGATGGAGTTTCTAGATATAACTGAATAACATATATACAATGGTGGTCCTGATGCAAAAGAACCCACCTACCAAGGCAATCACCTGGAAAGGAAGTAGTATGCCAGCAAAGCCGTAACGAAACCTGTACGGCAAAACATGCGAGAAACTGTGGCACAACGGGGGTGAGTTGCCAACTCGTGAGTAGAAAACATCGCCGAGCAGAAATCGTATGTATGACACAATCTTAGGTCAATACGATCAATAAATATATAACCTCAAAATGATAAGTCTGAAGCATAAAAAGGTGGCAAGGGTAAACGTCTATACATAAGTGTAATCCCAGTGCTCGTGTCAGTGCCTCAGGTAGCAATATATCATATGTATGAGGTATGAATGTAAGATAATGAAATGAGTGAGACAACTATTTTCTATTTTTAATGGGATATCTGTATGTATATAAATCGAGTAATATCAATGAAATCAATTGAGAAATCCGTGTCGAGCATCGACACAAAACATAAATCCCAATATCTCAATATCTCACGCTCCGGCTGCCCGGACTAACCTGTATCATCAAATCGCAATATCTCGGTGTCTCAAATCTCAAATCTCAAATATCAATATCTCAGGCATCCGTATCATCTGTGGGATCGGCCCGCGGACTCTGGCAGAACGGATCAGCCTGTAACCATCTCATGACTCCGGACGGTATCCTCCGGGTAATCGACGAGTCCAAATAATATCACCGGTAGGTAGTGATCCCCTGCCAGGCTCATCGAATACAACTCGAGCTTCTTGCCCCGGGGTACCATACCGGGGCCACCATGTACCCGAGACGGTTCATCCAACTCCTCGAATCGGGTCTCGAAATCCAACAGCAATCCTAAAAACTCATGGTGGACAATTCATACATCACGGGAAAACCGCAACTTTCATTTTTTTTTAAAAAGAGAGAGAGATATGTTTATATATATATTCTTGCGGTTTTCCCCCAAATCCAGAAATCTCTTGAAAATCCGAAATCCAAGAATCAAGAGTAAGTAAACAATGAGTATCGGCATAAAACTCCATAATACTGCATAACAGTGAATAATAATATGCATGAATTTGCAAGTAATAACTGTAATGACTAAACTATCATATAAAGCAAGCACACTAATATCATGTCGAAACTATCAGCTAACAAGCTATGTCAATGAAATAATATTCTCTAAAGTGTAAGTGACATGGCAATTACCGATGATGATGTGTGTGAGCCGGCAAGTAAGTGTATGTGGAACATACGCATCATCGGTAATGGTGCTGGTGTCCTGACAGCATGATCTCAAAAATGGTATATGGAAGTACAATATAAACATGCAAATGCGATGCGAACAGTAATAATAAGTGGGAGCTGAATGATAAACACAATGATAACTAATCTGCATTTATATAAATATGAGTTGTACTGTTTTGCCATTTGAAATAACACGAATCTTGGTGTTTTGAAAATAAGGGCTACGTTGTTTTTAAGAAAGATACGTCCTTTGAAATATCCAAAGAATCCTTTAGCCTATCTTTAAAATACTCCCGATTCGTTAGTTTTGAAATAGGTATGACTCGAGTCAAATCTAACATTTACAAGTAAACTACCGGACTAAACTAAACAGGCTGATCAAAAGGTATGGAAACAGCCTAACATCCGAGTCGATATATATATAAAATAGTCGGTGATCCCGCCTCAATAGTATCCTATACGATACCCTAATATAATATGACATCCTTGAGTCAAGAGTGCGGATCTATCATCAATATATAGCTCGTACGTAAATCCTTCGTACGGCATCCCAATCTGGGTACGCGTCAAATGTCACATCTACCACATTACTCATCTGGTATCCATTTTATCAAATATCATGATCCGAGGTACTGATCTACGTCTAGTACAACACTGATACCACAAATGTATATACATGCGTGTGTCTGAAAACATCACGTCAAAAGGACCCGCTAAAACATCATGTCGTATCTCAAATACGAACCATGTCACATCACCGATCTCACGGCCTCAAGCCTAATCTCATCGACTCATCTCCAATCCCAAGTACAATCCTCATAATCCGTGTATATGTATACGTATATATATATATATACATAGTTCCATACCCATGTGTATATATATATATACATATCCCCATATATGCACAGGTAATAGAATGAATGTATGCAAGTATGTGTGTGCGTGTGTGGGTGTAACAACTATTCTAGGGTTTCGCAACTAACACTGAACTAATCCATAAACACATAACCATATCCTGAATATCCATGTCTCACGTAAAATATATTATATATATAGTATATATAGCATACTATACATCGAACTGCGGGGGTGCTATACGCCATCCACCAGACTTCCCCCGTAGATATATATCTACTCACCCTGATCTTCGTTTGCCGATGCCGCCGCCGCCACGCGCTTGCTTGTCGTCTCGAAGTCTTCGCGAGGGTACCTACACATCATAACATATCATGCCGCATTAAAATCCAAATCAAAACCAAAATGACACGCAGAACTCACATAGGTCAAACCCTATGGCCTTGCATGCAAAACACGACCCATCATCCCTAGTCGTTGATGTACAAACATCCAACAACTAAACGCAAATCCAAATATCAAAACTTATCATTTAGAATACGGAAAACATGTCTAAAAAGCATACTAAAGTGCTTCCAGATTTTGATTAAGGTTAAAACAATGTTCCAAAACAATACTAGGGTGATATATATAATGTACATGACCCACTGAAGCAACCTGGGCCCTAACCATCACCAAGTGGCCGAGCCCCTCCCCTAAAATTCCGAGCTCTCCGGCCCAGGGGGATCCTCTGTGGTTCGTATTTCTACAGGGGGTTCCTAGGGTCAATTCTAGTCTATAGGGGCTGTTTGCTCATCTCGTAATTAACCCAGGTCATCCCAGATTTCCCTGCACGCTCCAATACCTCACAAACCGACATGAAAAGTTTTGTAAATCCATATTTCCAATAAATTGAGTTTGTTTTTAGTTGTAAACACAAAGGGGAGGTTTGTAGTCACCACTAGGCTTCAAATTCACAACCACAACTCAAATCAAACCCTAATTCCCAACTTGGAATATCAAAGTTCACTAAACTTCGCCAAATTGATATTAAACTTGAGAAGACGCTAAAGCACTTGAAATACTATTCTATTTGTGAAGGGATTACCTCATTTGACACTCATGAATCCTCTACAGCGCCAAAACTCAAACTTTCTTGGTCCAAAAGGTTGCTTGAGAGCTTATGCACACTTTTTGTGAAGTGGGAGTGGGGTTTTGGTATTGTTTTGATGATGATCTGAGGGTTTGGAGTGGAGGTGGTGGAGGGTGCTGCCATGAGAGGAAGGAGAAGAAGAAAGATGAAGATGATGAAGTGAGAAGCAATGGCCCATCACTATGGTTGACCCCCCACCCTCTCTCTCTCATGCCCATACCCCTTTCTTTAATGTTTTCCATTTTATTTTCTTTTCTTTTCTTTTCTTTTCTTCTCACTTAAAATCAAACAGCCATGCATGATAAGATGAAGAAAGACCATGATGAAAATGCAACAAGTGCTAAAAATGATATGTGCATGTCATGTGCACAAAACACGCTTAGTGTCCGATTAGTAATATTTAATCGCGATTAGCACAAAATTAGTGTATAATAAATCATAAAATTTCATAATTTACTTAAATCACATAAAGTACCCTCTTTTCAGTAATTTCCATAATTTTCCAAATTTTTTCCCAATTTATCGGTATTTAATTATACCGCCCTATTAAAATATTCAATATTTTATTATTTAATTATAAAAATTCCAAAATATAATATTTTATTTTTCTGAAATGTTACAATCTTCCCCCCTTAAAGAAATTCAGTCCCCGAATTTAAATTTAAACCCCTTAATACTAAAACATTTCAGTAAAAAGTCCAAGTCGTCGGGGCTCCGAAATCATCAATACATAAAACAAGCCATAGCGCAATGCGTGCGCATGAACAATGAGCAGATAACTCAAAAACCACACTCCGTCAAGCATCCCGCAATCATCGGAGTCATGGTGAAGACACAAATGTCAAATCCAAAACGAAACCAACATGATATACATCAAAACTATAAATGTAAATATCAAATCTATACATGTAAACATCTGTAGGAAATGCATGCCAAACCTTTTTAAGTCGCTGTGCGATGCGCATAACACTGCACAGTGGCGGACGTCTCTAGTAAGAGAATAACTCTCTCTCTCTCTCTCTCTATATATATATATATATATCCTTTGTTTACATGCACGTACCGCCGTTTTGAAAACAATTTAGAAGGGTTCCTTGTTTTAAACGTTTCGTGTCATCTCAGACACGTAGGTAAATACTGAGAGTATAACACCATTTTTGGAAATCCCTTCGATAACTATCAATGCATGCAAAATATATTCAGTTACCGTCCTCTGACTAGTCCTGCCCAGCTACTATATCAATAGTAAATATCATAAAAACGTACTGCTCCGTAACAAATCAATCCTAAAAAGTGCATAAGAATACCGTGTGCGTCTGGTGCGCATGGAAATCAAAATTCATGAATGTGCCATACATGTGCACAGAAACAACATCTAAGTATTGGATATGTGTATGCCCTAGAGGCCATTATGAGATAGTGTATATATATATATATATATATATATATATATATATATATATATATATTCAGAGGACAATCTTGCTCGACATGATAGTATGCTATCTAGTTTCACTTTATAATATGTTCACTTGAACATGTTTATATTCATTTGGTACAGTTTGATAAAGCCCTAAGGATATTAGCTTGACTACTGAGATTATGATGCGGATCATACTAGTGGGACATCTGTAGTTTATAAACATATCCTTGAAATGTTCCTAGTCGTAGGTATATCGAGATAGGGCATCGATATTCCAGTGTAGACTAGCGTATACCATTCTCGTTCCATATAATAGGCGATGGATGATGCCATATCCGTCTGGTGTGTTGACACCAAATATAGTATACGGGTGCTCAGTGAGACTGAGTACACTGAACGGACTTACCAAGAACTCCTATATAGTTTTATATCATACGCCGGATAGCAGTTCTCAGGTGATATTGGTACAGGTTAGTCTGTAGACCCGAGATCGTCATAGAGTCTTGTGTGTCCTCCCACTGTACTTTGATCTCCACCCTACTACGGCTCTACTGAGTCGTACAAATAGGTGGATTTTGGGTATAGTCCCGAGGCATATGGAGGCAGTGAGCGATAGGAGGGGTTTCGTCTCTTCCGGTATTGGGGGTTGATACTGTGCTGTGCACGATTGGCTATAACGGGAAGTCCCTGGCCAGGGCTGCTGAGATATTACTGATAAGTGTTATCAGTAAGTTTCTCAATCTGTTATAGACCATATACCGACATGACTTATTGAGTTATTGGGGTCGATGATTCCATCCCTAGACTCGATATGCAGCATATCTGACGAAGAGACCGGACTGTACGGTAAGTGTTGCCAGATAGATTGACAGGAGTTTTGACAGGTTCGCTTGTTCTTATTCTGATCGCTCAATACCCGGGTGGCCGTTACGTTTAGCTGACCGCTTGCTGTTTGTGGGTGTTTGATATGATCATCACCTACTACTGGCGTATTGAGGAGTCTTAGAGTCCCACATAGAAGTTTCTCGGCTCAGGCGAAACGAAGTGGTGCACATATGAGATATGTGCGGAAGCTCGATTAAATACGAGTATGTGATACTGTATTTTAATCGGGCATTTTATACTAGTCGGATCGTATGAGATATGACCAGTTTATTAAATCAAGTGTTGATTTAATATTGACTTTTATATCATTTATTTAAACCCTTTTCTTTTAATGGATGCATGCATGTATATGTACATGATGATGTGCATACACACATACATACATGAAAATGTATCATGGTTGATGATACAAGATAGATGGCAATATAAGAATCACATGATAGATAAATATATATATGGATATTTTTGATTAAAGTTAAAGATAAAGGAAAAAGAAAATGACTCATTTCTTTGTTCATGACTCATTTCTTCTACACATTTCCATGGTTGACTTTGACTCAACCATGGTTTATTTTTCCTTTGCCTTTAACTCAAGAAGAAAATATCTAGATATTTTTATTTAACTATGGTTATTCTTATGATATTTTCTCTTTCTCATTTGCTTTTTCATTATTCATTCCAAAAGAAAAAAGATTAAGCCATCTTCTTCTTCCTCTCTCTAGCTCTCTCTTAAGTTTTAAGTTGAGTTAGATAAATAAAAAGCAAGGGTATTAAGTGAGATTAGCAACCACTTCATCATCCCACACAACCTTTGCTACCTTGTGTAGGGTGTTTTGCTTCAAGGTTTTCAAAGATCAAGTGAAGCAACAAGCTTAGGGCAAAGGACTTCGGGTGGATCGTCGTGGACTTGGAGGTGATCAAGCGAACCTTTCCAAACCAAAGGAGTCATCCTAGGAGGTCTACAAAGGTTGTAGTCTCTCCACTTAGTATAAATTAACTTTTAGATATGATACTTTTAATTGTTACTTCATAATTCTAGTTCGATTCCTAGTTTAGTTTACTTAGCACCTCATAAAATCAAAGTTATGGCATGTGTGATGCTTCCAAACCCTAAACGAGGTGTTAAGGAAACCCTACACTGGAATCAGAGCCAAGCTAGAGCTTTGGAGTAACCTAGACGACGTTAAAAACCTCGAACGAACGAAAAACGACGCCCGGGGGGTGCTCTCTGGAAATTTTTCAAAAACCTGGATTTTTTCAAATTAAAAATACGTAAAAAATTCAGTAGGGTATTATATGGGCCCACCAGAAATACGATGCCCTGAATCGACCGTAAGACTGCGGAACCGCGGCCTTAGTGGCCTTGTTGCGGCGGTTCCGCGGCGCCGTAGGTGATTCATGGGCCGTAATTTCTTGTGCTGTCCCGTTTGTATTTTGTGCAGTTACTGGTATTTTTTAAAACTGCTCAAGTGTTGAGCTTTCTGAGCAGTCTGTGATTGTTTAATCGTTCGATCGAATGTTTTAACTGCGCCTAGTTTATTAGTATGTGATACAATAATTGGAATCTACAAATTTGTTTGTTGCGTGTAAATCTAGCAGTTCGGTCTCGGGATAAATGGAAATCTTGTTGAATTATCCGGTTTGTTTTGAAAAGGTGTTTTCTTGAATGAGACCCAAATGCGAGCTTTACATTGTTAGGCATGAAATCTTGTATATGTGATATTCCGGGTTTGTGTTGTCTAAAGGCAGTTAAGGTTCCAATTGTTGTAGTTTTTCATTTTATTTCTCTTTGACCATAAGTGTAGTATGTAGTTTTATTGCCGGTTTTCGTTACTATACATCAACGACGATCGGTGTATGCATACTTACTTACGTTGATGATATTTGATATTATGTGTCGATGAGATTTGATATGCAGGAATGTTGTGAATGAATAGCCGGGGGGTTTTATGTGAGATGAGAGTTTTCTTTTCATTCATGTAAAATTAAATTGTATGTAATATTCTTTTATTTGGGGCTCTTCCGGGTTGAGGTTGCTGTCACCAGTGTTGTATATTATTTACTTTTCCGCATTAGGATAGACCCAAGGAGGAAGGCACAAGTGACCGGGTTCTAGGGTTCAGTGGGAGGCCATCTTGAGGAGTCGAGACCGGGTCTCCTAAACTCCAGAATTGGTAGGGTCGCTTGCCGCTCTCGTAGGGGTCTAGGGGTGTGGGCTTAGCCATTCATCGCGACCGTGGAATCCGTATTTTTATTGCTGGCTAAATAAAAAATACGGACCTCCTAGATATCCTATATGTGCTTCTGCTGCTTTTATTATCTGATGTGATCATTTAATATATATCTGAGATGAATACAATATTATATATATGATATTTAATAGACGTTACTTATGTTTTGCACCCGCACTAGCCCCGTGACGTTAGTTAAGTAACCTAACGGTGCATATCAGGACAATGTGGCGAATGCGAGTGGCATAAGTGTACGTTATATTTTCGTTTCTTTCTGTAATGGCTTAGGATTTAAATGATGGGACTACATTAATGAGATTAATGTAAAAGATAAATGAACCTAAAAAGATGTTGTAGAATCAGATTTGAAACACACTCGGCCTTTTATGAAAAAGCAAGTTTCAAAATGCGGAGCTTAAGCCACTCCTTTTAAACCCATTAGATTCTACAACGATATCGTGTTCAAACCGTTAAAAGTTTTATTAAAAACTATCCGCAGCCCTCCGTCATTTTAGGAAGTAGAGTACTTAGTATTCGTGCTGCGCATTTTGACTTTAGTTAAGGCGCAGTGAATGGTACCTAAGTGATGTCTTCCTACACTGCATATGATGCAGATTAGTTAGGACATTCATATGATTATGTTGACTTTAGTTAAGGGTCATATGGGTGGGTCTAGTTAATCATGAAATGACGGGAAGAACTTGACTAGTACTTATGATATGTTGACTTTAGTTAAGGTCATGAGTACTAGGGGTAAAAATAATATCGGGAATTTCAAGAGTTGAAAATTACAATGAGATTGTATACTTTCTATAAGATAGTAGGATCCCGATCCCACTGCGAGCAAATGTTGCTCCCAGGAGAATTTTGCACTTTACAATTAGCTAACTCAGTAGGTGTCTAGAAGGGTGTCAAACGGGGCTACGCCTCTGGGAAGATGAGGTTTATTTTAAGTAGGTCCGTGCGAAAGCAAGGGGAACCTCCCTCAAGTACCGGCACTGGCCTGGCTGAACGGTTAGCGAAGTTGTAGAATGTAATTAATCCCGGCAAGTTTTCTTTTTAAAAGGTTTTAAAGAAAATTTGATAAAAATAGTGGGAGACATCGATTAGACAAGATAATAACCAATCTGATCTTTGCAAGAGCTTTCGCTAAGTGTATTCTTTTCTCTCTCTTAATGGCAGATACCTATGACAGGACTTAAGCTTCTATTAGATAAAAACAAGCTGAATGAGACCAACTATAAAGACTGGCTGAGTAATTTAAACATTGCCTTGACATATGATAAAGTATCATATGTCCTCACGGCTCCGCCCTGCCCACCCTAGGTCTTAAATCTTCAGTTGCGGATAGGGAAATCCGCAAGACATGGGACGCTGACTGTGCCATGGCAAAATGCCTAGCGCTTGTATCGATGGATAACACACATTAGAAGCAGCACTAGAATATGGACGTATAAGCCATATTCCTCCATACAAAAGAGTTGTATGGAGAGCAATCTCGCGTATTACGATACGAAGCATCTAAGAAACTGTTTCAGATGCGAATGACCGCTGGCACAGCAGTAGGAGACCATGTTCTGAAAATGATAGCTCTCATAGAAGAGCTTGAGGACCTTGGGTGGATAATGGACAATGAATAATATACGGATATTATTCTGCTGTCTCTCCCCTCCACCTTTGATCAGTTCATTATTAACTTCAACATGCACAACATGGAGAAGGAACTGCCTGAACTCCTTAATATGTTAAGGAGTGCAAAGAGCACACTGAAGTCAGTGAAGACTCCCGTTATGAGTGTTGGGCAATCCTCCTCCTCTTACCCGAAGGCTAAGGCCAAGGGAAAGATGAAGAAGAAACCCACCAAACCTAAGGGTGGAGTCAAAATGGTGAAGGGAAAAGGCAAGTCCAAGGTTGGGGAATCGGGGAAAAGAGAATGTTTCCACTGCAAAAAGACGGGACACTGGAAGAGGAACTGTATTGAGTATCTAGAACTCAAGAAGAAGCATGGTGATGCTTCAGCTCAGCTGTGTTTGTAATTGAAAACTGTTTTTCTATTAACTCTGCTTCCTGGGTATTGGATACCGGTTCGGGTTCTCATATTTGCAATTCTGTGCAGGCGTTGAGAAATAGCAGAGTACTGAAGACAGGTGATCATACTCTCCAAGTTGGAAATGGTTCTGATGTAAATGAAGTTTTAGTAGGAGAGTATCACCTAGGGTTGCCTTCGGGTTGTATATTGGTTTTGAACCCGTGTTATTTTGTGCTAAGTATGCTTTGTAATATTATATCCGTTTTCTTGTTAGACAATGAAGGGTATCATTTTGCTGTGCAACACAATGTTATGAACATTAGACTTAATCAAGAGTTGATTGGTTGTGGTACATTACATAACGGGATATACGTCCTTAATCAACACACAGTTTTCAACTTACAACACACAAATAAAAGAAATTTTCAGATATAAATAAAGCTTTTCTTTGGCATTGTAGACTTGGTCATATTAATGAAACAAGACTAAACAAGCTTCATAAAGATGGATATTTAAATTCATTTGAGTATAAATCTTATGCAACTTGCCAGTCTTGTATCAAAGATAAATGACCAAAACTCCGTTTACAGGATACGGAGAAAGAGCTACTGAGCTCTTAGGCCTCTACATAGTGATGTATGCGGACCAATGTCTACACATGCAAGAGGCGGTTTTTCTTACTTCATAACTTTTATCGATGATTTCTCAAGATTCGGTCATGTGTATTTGATAAAGCATAAGTCTGAAGCTCTCGAGAAATTCAAGGAGTATAAACATGAAGTAGAAAACCAAACAGGAAAGAGTATCAAGATACTTCGATCAGATCGAGGTGGAGAGTACTTAAGTACTGAGTTCTTGGACTTCCTAAAAGAGAATGGGATTCTCTCTCAGCTCACTCCACCTTACACACCACAGCACAATGGTGTGTCAGAACGAAGGAACTGTACCCTATTAGATATGGTACGATCCATGATGAGTGATTTTGAGTTACCTCTCTCGTTTTGGGGACATGCATTGGAAACAACAGCTTTTCTATTAAACAAAGTTCCAACCAAGACCGTGTCTACCACTCCATATGAGATATGGCATGGGAAGAAACCATCTCTTAAAAGAGTTAAGATTTGGGGTTGTCCGGCTTTTTTCAAAAAGCAGAATCCAGACAAACTCGAGACACGATCAGTCAAATGTATATTTGTAGGATATCCTAAACATTCGTTTGGGTATCTTTTCTACCACAAGGAGGAACAAAAGGTGTTTGTTTCTCAGTATGCCACCTTTTTAGAAAATGAGATTTTTTCAAATGATACTGATGGCAATGTGGTAAATCTAGAAGTGGTTCTAGAGACACAAGTTACAAATGACGACTTGGCTGAACTTGAAGTTATAACAGAATCTAATGAACCTCAGCCACTCCGTAGATCTGGTAGGACTTCTCGCCCACTGGAGAGATACTACGGTTTTCTCATTGTTGGTGATAGAGAAGATTGCATCATGGATGATGATGATCCTGCCAGTTTTCATCAGGCTATCACGGGTGGTGACTCTGTGAAATGGCTGGATGCCATGAGATCCGAAATGGAGTCCATGTACACCAATAAAGTATGGACTTTAGAAGATGTACCCTCCGGGATAAAACCTGTAGGTTGCAAATGGATCTTTAAAAGAAAGATCGGTGTAGATGGACAGGTAGAGACCTATAAGGCAAGGTTGGTAGCGAAAGGTTTTCGTCAAAGACCAGCTTTGGACTATGATGAGACTTTCTCTCCGGTAGCCATGCTTAAATCCATTCGGATCCTACTTGCTATTGCTGCTCACCACGACTATGAAATCTGGCAGATGGACGTTAAAACTGCATTCCTAAATGGTGATTTAGATGAATGCGTTTATATGGATCAGCTAGAGGGCTTCATTGACAGTGGGAGCAGCGGAAAAGCATGTAAGTTGCTTAAATCCATTTATGGATTAAAGCAGGCATCACGGAGTTGGAACATCTGTTTTGATGATGTTATCAAAGAGTTTGATTTCATCAAAAATCCAGATGAACCTTGTGTTTATAAGAAGACTGTAGGGAGAAATGTCGCATTCCTCGTATCGTACGTGGTTGACATACTTCTGATAGGAAATGACATTCCTATGCTACAGTCAGTCAAATCATTCTTATCACAAAGGTTCTCCATGAAGGACCTGGGTGATGCCACATACATATTGGGTATACAGATCTATAGGGATAGATCCAAACGGTTATTGGGATTGTCCCAAACCAAGTATATTAACACCATCCTAAAGAGGTTTAGTATGGAAGACTCTAAGCGGGGTGCCTTACCCGCTTGCCACGGAGTCACTCTCTCAAAGGACGATTGCCCAAAGTCTGATATAGAGAGAGCTCGCATGAGCATTATTCCCTATGCTTCGGCAGTAGGATCGATAATGTATGCGATGTTATGTACACGCCCTGATGTTGCTTATGCACTCAGTATAGTAAGCAGGTATCAGTCAAACCCAGGGGAGAATCACTGGATTGCTGTGAAGAACATTCTTAAGTACTTACGAAGGACTAAAGAATTGTTCTTGGTGTATGGTAACGGGGATTTCCAAATGGAGGCCTTTACCGATTCGAGCTTCCAGAGTGACAAGGATGACAACAAGACTATCTCAGGGTTTGCATTTACCCTCAATGGAGGGACGGTGAGTTGGAAGAATTCCAAACAGGATACCGTTGCAGACTCAACGATTGAAACTGAATATATTGCTGCAAATGATGCTGTCAAGGAAGCCGTCTGGATGAGGAAGTTCATCGCGGAGCTAGGAGTAGTTCCAACCATTATTGATCCAATACCTTTGTATTATGACAATAATGGGGCTATGGCATTGGCCAAAGAGCCCAGGTCCCATCAGAAGACCAGAAACATCCTGAGACGATATCATGTGATCTGGGAGATAGTTGATCGCCGCGAGATCGAGATTAAGAGTGTAGACACAAAGAACAACGCTGCAGATCCATTCACCAAGGCCCTCCCTCAGCCGCAGTATGAGCGACTTTTTGAGATGTTGGGTATGAGATACGCCAATAACTGGCCTTAGTGCAAGTGGGAGATTGTTGGATATATGTATGCCCTAGAGGCCATTATGAGATAGTGTATGTACTGATGTGTGTGTGTGTGTGTGTATATATATATATATATTCCGAGGACAGTCTTGCTCGACATGATAGTATTCTATCTGGTTTCACTTTATCATATGTTCACTTGATCATGTTTATATTCATTTGGTACAGTTTGATAAAGCCCTAAGGATATTGGCTTGACTACTGGGATTATGATGCGGATCATACTAATGGGACATCTGTAGTTTATAAGCATATCCTTGAAATGTTCCTAGTCGTAGGTATATCGAGATAGGGCACCGATATTCCAGTGTAGACTAGCGTATACCATTCTTGTTCCATATGATGGGCGATGGATGATCCCATATCCGTCTGGTGTGTTGACACCAAAGATAGTATACGGGTGCTCAGTGAGACTGGGTACACTGAACGGACTCACCGAGAATTCCTATATGGTATTATATCATACATCGGATAGCAGTTCTCAGGTGACACTGGTACAGGTTAGTCTGTAGACCTGAGATCGTCATAGAGTCTTGTGTGTCCTCCCACTGTACTTTGATCTCCACCCTATTACGGCTCTACTGAGGCGTACAAACAGGTGGATTTTGGGTATAGTCCCGAGGCATATGGAGGCAGTGAGCGATAGGAGGGGTTTCATCTCTCTCGGTATTGGGGGTTGATACTGTGCTGTGCACGATTGGCTATAACGGGAAGTCCCTGGCCAGGGCTACTGAGATATTACTGATACGTGTTATCAGTAAGTTTCTCGATCTGTTATAGACCATATACCGGCATGACTTATTGAGTTATCGGGGTCGACGATTCCATCCATAGACTCGATATGCAGCATATCTGACGAAGAGACCGGACTGTACGGTAAGTGTTGCCAGATGGATTGACAGGAGTTTTGACAGGTTCGCTTGTTCTTATTCTGATCGCTCAATAACTGAGTGGCCGTTACGTTTAGCTGACCGCTTGCGGCTTGTGGGTGTTTGATATGATCATCACCTACTGCTGGCGTATTGACGAGTCTTAGAGTCCCACATAGAAGTTTCTCGGCTCAGGAGAAACGAAGTTGTGCGCATATGAGATATGTGCGGAAGCTCGATTAAATACGAGTATGTGATACTGTATTTTAATCGGGCATTTTATACTAGTCGGGTCGTATGAGATATGGCCGGTTTATTAAATCAAGTGTTGATTTAATATTGACTTTTATATCATTTATTTAAACCCTTTTCTTTTAATGGATGCATGCATGTACATGTACATGATGATGTGCATACACACATACATACATGAAAATGTATCATGGTTGATGATACAAGATAGATGGCAATATAAGAATCACATGATAGATAAATATATATATTGATATTTTTGATTAAAGTTAAAGATAAAGGAAAAAGAAAATGACTCATTTCTTTGTTCATGACTCATTTCTTCTACACATTTCCATGGTTGACTTTGACTCAACCATGGTTTATTTTTCCTTTGCCTTTAACTCAAGAAGAAAATATCTAGATATTTTTATTTAACTATGGTTATTTTTATGATATTATCTCTCTCTCATTTTCTTTTTCATTATTCATTCCAAAAGAAAAAAGATTAAGCCATCTTCTTCTTCCTCTCTCTAGCTCTCTCTTTAGTGTTAAGTTGAGTTAGATAAATAAAAAGAAAGGGTATTAAGTGAGATTAGCAACCACTCCATCATTCCACACAACCCTTGCCACCTTGTGTAGGGTGTTTTGCTTCAAGGTTTTCAAAGATCAAGTGAAGCAACAAGCTTAGGGCAAAGGACTTCGGGTGGATCGTCGTGGACTTGGAGGTGATCAAGCGAACCTTTCCAAACCAAAGGAGTCATCCTAGGAGGTCTACAAAGGTTGTAGTCTCTCCACTTAGTATAAATTAACTTTTAGATATGATACTTTTAATTGTTACTTCATAATTCTAGTTCGATTCCTAGTTTAGTTTACTTAGCACCCCATAAAATCAAAGTTATGGCATGTGTGATGCTTCCAAACCCTAAACGAGGTGTTAAGGAAACCCTACACTAAGTGCAACGGGTGTGCACAAAACACCTGTCAGAGGCAACGGTGTGCCTGACAGCGATATCAGGTGCATCTGATATGCATGAAGAATCCCGATTTAGTGTATCTGGTGTGCACCAAAATCACATCTCCAATCATGCTCCCAACATGCGTGAAAATCCAAATCAGGTGCATCCATCATGCACGAATAAAAATCTAAATCCTGTGCATCCAAGATGCTCGAAATCACGAAATCCAATATCAAGCGCGGAACATGCGCAAAATTCAATCCAGGTGCGTCAAATATGCGTAAGAATCCAATCAGGTGCACAAGGTGCACAAAACAAATATCGAGTATCACAATCGAAATCGGCGGTATACGGCATATCTTAATCCAAATACAAATCAGGTATACCGTGGTATCTAATCTCACCACCATATGCATCAGCGTGCACAAAATCAAATCAAATACTAAAAGTGCATGAAATCATGCCGAAATCATAAGTCAAATCATATACGTGCCCTAGGCATGAAATCAAAATCAATATCCCAAATGACATCAAATCGAAGTCAGGTGCAACTGTGGTGCACAAAATTACGTATCGATGCACTACAAGCATATGTGAACTATACCGAGTGCAAAAACCAAATCGTGTGTGTACCATATGCACAAAATCAACCCAACTATATGAAATCCATGAAATCATAAGCATGTGCAGCCAAGGCAAAAAACGATATCATGAGCAATAACTGTGCACAAATCATAAATCAACACAACGGTGTATAAAGCCTATTTCAAGTGCAATAACTATGCACAAAATACAAATACCCATTAGGTGCAACCATGGTGCACGAAAACAAATATCATGAAACTCGGTCATCAAAACTCAATCATGCGAATAGATCGCCCATAATACCGAAATCAAGTATGGCGGAATAGTCCCGCTCAAGCGCATCCTCTAAGAATCTCGCCAACTGTCGTGGTCACTCATGACATGTCTCGTCGACGATGCCGAACTCTGGCCTACTGGGTGTGCATAATATGACCACTCCTGGGTCAAAGTCTTCTCATAAATTATTCCAGAAAGATCCTATCGAGGTCTCTCCCAATTCTCGTTTCTGCCGAACTGTCCGGAAGTTATCACCCTTTACTACATCTGTTTCTGGATCCGGAACGGCTGCATACTCATCGTGACTCCTTCGGGAAGATATATCCATATACAACGCCTCTGCATGCGTATCACATCTCTGACGGCGGAGTGGAACGTCAACTCATCAAGATCTCGTACGAACCTCTTACTCCACTTTTATCTAATTTCGACTGCTCCAGACTCATCTCCTCATGGCTGCATGGACTGTGCTCCAACGGCTATACTCGTATCTGGAGTCTCCCAAGAAATGTATCTCACCACATAGCATCCGAATGAAGTCAAACCATTCGATCGATTCGTCAAAATCTTATAATCCCCCAAGAGCTCAACATCTTGGGTACGGTTTAATAGTATCGAGTACATACCACAGTATCGGTGGACCAGCCGTAGAAGGGCAAACCCAAGCCTCACTAATGGCACCACGGAACTACCGCAAACCCTAAGGTTAAAAGGCTTTCACACGGTCATTATGTCAAGTTAGGGTTTCATTCTTCTAGATGGTCTATAGAATTTCTTGCATGTCTTTCCGAATACTTTAAACTTGGAATATGGGTTTCTGACATTCGATTGCCTCTATCGACTCTCAACGTACCTGCGTGAGGTCGTCTCTAGCTGGAATCAATCTATCTAATGACCTCACATCGTGGTAAGCAATGAATCACATGTCCTATTCATTCATCCTCGGGTGATTAGCGACCTTCTATCGTATCTCTAAGTACAACTCGTACTGCAATAGCTCCAACATCTGGGGCAATATCTCGTCGTTCGCAGCAACAACTGGCTCATTCGTCTGCACGCTGAACAGTGCCTCAATCATCATGAATAAGCGATACATCAATGGTCATCACATTCTGGCTGGTCTCTATCAGTGGCTCAAACCTCTGGTGCTGTTCTGCACGTCCGAGTAATCTCGTAAAAGCGACCCATCAAACGCTCATGGCGCCAAAAAATAATAAAACGATGCCTCTTTATGCAATCGTATCCCTGGAATCACTCCCTGGTCAGTCCTCGTCCGTGATGAGCTTATGCTGACCGCAACACTAGCCGTAGCTCTCTCTGCCCGTGTACTCGTGGCAGCAAAACCATATACCAATATCGATGAGGATAGATCATGAATGAATATAATGCTGTGCAAGAAAATGTACATCCTAAGGCTTCTTAAGCGGAGTAGCGTATAGTAAGTATGCCGCGGAACATACACATGGTACGTCACTCTCCTTAAGTCACCTATTCCATCAACCAAGGTCAACCTATGCGACGAAAGTTCGGGTATAATACCCCCTCGACTAAGTCTAAGTTCCTTAAGGTCAAGCCAAGATTCCGTATATATACAAACGCCCTAGGCTCCGCATAGTCAAACCTAGATTCGAACCAAGGTTAACCTAGCGCTTTGATACCAACTTTGTCACGACCCAAAATGGCACGTGACTGGCCTTTGAAGCATATGAAGTCTATAGGACCCCATTAATTCAAGTAAGCCAAAAGCTCAGAAATCTAAAACCATTTTAAATAATAAATGAAGGAAAACTGTTTTTTTTAAAGAAGTGGTTTTAATAGCATAAGCCGAATCATGTGTTTTTTTAAAACATCAAGTCTTTTCTGAAAATTTCGGCAGAGTTTTCTTTGTAAATACTAGCCCCGGATGGGGTACAACAAGATAAATATATACATGTATGAAAAAAGGCATCACCAAGCGGGAGCTAGCTCTTCGTCAATCGACGGTCATAACCACGCAAGCAATATAATATACAACGCTGAAGGGCGAGGATCAAAACCGAAAAGGAAACTCAAAATAGCATGAAATCCATAATAATACAACGCGCGACTCTAAGGTCGAAAGAATAACATCACTGGTCTCTAAGTCTGAAATAAATATACATGTCTGGTTGATGGAGTTTCTAGATACAACTAAATAACATATATACAATGGTAGTCCTGATGCAAAAGAACCCGCATATCAAAGAAATCACCCGGAAAGGAAGCAGTGTGCCAACAAAGCCGTAACAAAACCTGTACGGCAAAACCTGCAAGAAACTGTGGCACAACGGGGGTGAGTTGCCAACTCGTGAGTAGAAAACATCACCGAACAAAAATCGTATGTATGACACAATCCTAGGTCAATACGATCAATATATATATAACCTCAGAATGATAAGTCTGAAGCATAAAAAGGTGGCAAGGGTAAACGTCTATACATAAGTGTAATCCCAGTGCTCGTGTCAGTGCCTCAGGTAGCAATATATCATATGTATGAGGTATGAATGTAAGGTAATGAAATGAGTGAGACAACTATTTTCTATTTTTAATGGGATATCTGTATGTATATAAATTGAGTAACATCAATGAAATCAACTGAGAAATCCGTGTCGAGCATCGACACAAAACATAAATCCCGATATCTCAATATCTCAGGCTCCGGCTGCCCGGACTGACCTGTATCATCAAATCTCAATATCTCCGTGTCTCAAATCTCAAATCTCAAATATCAATATCTCAGGCATCCGTATCATCTGCGGGATCGGCCCGCGGGCTCCGGCAGAACGTATCAGCTTATAACCATCTCATGACTCCGGTCGGTATCCTCCGGATAACCGACGATTCCAAATAATATCACCGGTAGGTAGTGCTCCTATGCCAGGCTCATCGAATACAACTCGAGCTTCTTGCCCCGGGGTACCATACCGGGCCCACCATGTACCCGAGACGGTTCATCCAACTCCTCGAATCGGGTCTCGAAATCCAACAGCAATCCTGAAAACTCATGGTGGACGACTCATACATCACGGAAAAACGGCAACTTGCATTTTTTTTAAAAAAAGAGTGAGAGAGAGAGAAGTTTATATATATATTCTTGCGGTTTTCCCCCAAATCCAGAAATCTTATGAAAATCCGAAATCCAAGAATCAAGAGTAAGTAAACAATGAGTATCGGCATAAAACTCTATAGTACTGCATAACAGTGAATAATAATATGCATGATTTTGCAAGTAATAACTGCAATGACTAAACTAGCATATAAAGCAAGCACACTAATATCATGTCGAAACTATCAGCTAACAAGCTATGTCAATGAAATAATATTCTCTAAAGTGTAAGTGACATGGCAATTACCGATGATGATGTGTGTGGGCCGGTAGGTAAGTGTATGTGGAACATACGCATCATCGGTAATGGTGCCGGTGTCCTGACAGCATGATCTCAATAATGGCATATGGAAGTACAATATAAACATGCAAATGCGATGCGAACAGTAATAATATGCGGGAGCTGAATGATAAACACAATGATAACTAATCTGCATTTATATAAATATGATTCGTACTGTTTTGACATTTGAAATAACATGAATCGTGCTGTTTTGAAATTAAGGGCTACGGTGTTTTTAAGAAAGATACGTCCTTTGAAATATCCGTACAATCCCTTAGCCTGTCTTTAAAATACTCCCGATTCGTTAGTTTTGAAATAGATATGACTCGAGTCTAATCTATCATTTACAAGTAAACTACAGGAAAAAACTAAACAGGCTGATCAAAAGGTAAGGAAACCGCCTAACATCTGAGTCGATACACACACACATATATAATAGTCGGTGATCACGCCTCAATAGTATCCCATTCGATACCGTAATATAATATGACATTCTCGAGTCAAGAGTGCGGATTTATCATCAATATATAGCTCGTACGTAAATCCGTCATACGACATCCCAATCTAGGTTCGGGTCAAATGTCACATCTATCATATTACTCATCTGGTATCCTTTTTATCAAATATCATGATCCGGGGTACTGATCTACGTCTAGTACAACACTGATACCACAAATGTATATACATGCTTGTGTCTGAAAATACTATGTCAAAAGGACCCGCTAAAACATCATGTCATATTTCAAATACGAAACATGTCACATCACCGATCTCACAGCCCATCGACTCATCTCCAATCCCAAATACTATCCTCATAATCCATGTATATATATATATATATAGACACACACACACACACATAGTCCCATACCCATGTGTGTGTATATATATATATACATATCCCCATATACGCACAGATAATAGAATGAATGTATGCAAATATGTGTGTGCGTGTGTGGGTGTAAAAACTACTCTAGGGTTTCACAACTAACACTAATCCAATCCATAAACACATAACCATATCCTGTATATTCATGTCTCACGTAAAAGATATTATATATATAGTATATATATAGCATACTATACATCGAACTGCGGGGGTGTTATACGCCATCCACCCGACTTCCCCCGTATATATATTTCAACTCACCCGGATCTTCGTTTGCCGATACCGACGCCGCCACATGCTTTCTTGTCGTTTCGAAGTCTTCGTGAGGGTACCTACACATCATAACGTATCGTGCCGCATTAAAATCCAAATCAAAACCAAAACGACACGCGGAACTCACATAGGTCAAAACCTATCGCCTCGCATGCAAAACACGACCCATCCTCCCTAGTCGTTGATGTACAAACATCCAACAACTAAATGCAAATCCAAATATCAAAACTTATCATTTAGAATACGGAAAACATGTCCAAAAAGCATACTAAAGTGCTTCCAGATTTTGATTAAGGTTAAAACAATATTCCAGAACAATACTAGGGCGATATATATAGTGTACATGACCTACTGAAGCAACCTGGGCCCTAACCATCACCGAATGGCCGAGCCCCTCCCCTAAAATTCCGAGCTCGCCGGCCTTGGGGGATCCTCTGTGGTTCGTATTTCTACAGGGGGTTCCTAGGGTCAATTCTAGTCTACAAGGGTTGGTTGCTCATCTCGTAATTAACCCAGGTCATCCCGGATTTCCCTGCATGCTCCAATACCTCACAAACTGACATGAAAAGTTCTGTAAATCCGTATTTCCAGTAAATTGAGTTTGGTTTCAGTTGTAAACACAAAGGGGAGGTTTGTAGTCACCAATAGGCCTCAAATTCACAACCACAACTTAAATCAAACCCTAATTCCCAACTTGGAATATCAAAGTTCGCTAAACTTCTCCAAATCGATATTAAACTTGAAAAGAGGCTAAAGCACTTGAAATACTATTCTATTTGTAAAGGGATTACCTCATTTGACACTCATGAATCCTCTACAGCGCCAAAACTCAAACTTTCTTGGTTCAAAGGGTTGCTTGAAAGCTTATGCACACTTTTTGTGAAGTGGGAGTAGGGTTTTGGTGTTGTTTTAATGATGGTTTGAGGGTTTGAAGTGGAGGTGGTAGAGGGTGCTGCCATGAGAGGAAGAAGAAGAAGAAAGATGAAGATGATGAAGTGAGAAGCAATGGCCCATCACTATGGTTGACCCCTCACCCTCTCTCTCTCATGCCCATACCCCTTTCTTTAATTTTTTCCATTTTCTTTTCTTCTGTTTTCTTTTCTTTTCTTCTCACATCAAATAAAACAACCATGCATGATAAGATGAAGAAAGACCATGATGAAAATGCATCAAGTGCTAAAAATGACATGTGCATGTCATGTGCACAAAACACGCTTAGTGCCCGATTAGCGATATTTAATCGCGATTAGCACAAAATTAGTGTATAATAAATCATAAAATTTCATAATTTGCTTAAATCACATAAAACACCCTCTTTTCAGTAATTTCCATAATTTTCCAAATTTTTCCTAATTTATCGGTATTTAATTATACCGCTGTATTAAAATATTCAATATTTTATTATTTAATTATAAAAATAATATTTTATTTTTCTGAAATGTTACAATGTACCCGAGACGGTTCATCCTACTTCTCGAATCGGGTCTCGAAAACTAACAGAAAACCCATGGTGGACGACACATATAGCAATCATGAGAAAACCACAACTTATAATATTAAAAAAAAATGATACCTGGTTTATTAAATCCTTGCGGCTTCCCCCCAAAAATCATAAATCTCAAGTGCAGAAATTCTCAGAAAATCACCATAAGCGCGCATATTAGCTTGAATGAAATTATGGTATTAACTATACGAACTGCAATATGTGGCTAGAAAACTGTACATGAATGATGATACAATAATTGTAATTTCTCAATTTAGCAAGTTAATTTGTATTCGTGCTGCATACTCATGATAATGGTGTAATAGTTTCACATTCTCAATTTAGCAAGTTAAATAGTACTTGTGTTGCATAACTCATGATAATGGTGTAATAGTTTCACATTCTCAATTTAGCAGGTTAAATAGTACTTGTGTCGTATAACTCATGATAATGGTGTAATAGTTTCACATTCTCAATTTGGTAAGTTAAGCAGCACTTATGTCGCATAACTCATTTTAATGATGCAATGATTGAAATTCTCAATTTAATGTTTCAATAGGTTCTATATGATGAACTATCACATATATGGATATAAAAGGTCATGCAACGCAGCAAAATAGATAACTAAGAACTACACGCAAAAGCTGGTACTACTAGAAGTTCTAAACTATCGGGCCCCTCGCACCATCCATACGATTTCCTCCGTAGAGGTGTACATCTACTCACCCGTGATCTGGTGCTAGGTGTATCCGACCACCTGCTTTTCTTTCTCCGTGGCATCCGAAGTCCCCGCTTGCGAACCTAGAATTTACACAAAGCAACACACATAAGGCACAATCCTGCAAAAACGCGATATAAAGATTATACGAGAAACTAACGTCGCAAGCTAAACGCGTGTGTATACGTAACGTGTGTGTATACGTCAAAAACCACCGCGACACGCTGTGACACACAGCAGACCACTCAACACGTATCGTACGTGTCGCGCAAGTCCCGCTAGGCTAATTATAGGTAAACGGTCCCAGATTTCATCTGGAGCAAAAACAAGAAAAACAAATAAGACCAAATCTCTTACAATACCTACAGACAACTACCTGCAAAAATCCAACAAGAACCCACAACATTGGGCCGGCCACCATAGGTAAGATATCGGCCAAAAACATGTGAAAAAGGTCCAGGTTTCTACACAATATCCCTAGCACAAAGTATAGCCTAATGTATATGTTTGCTTACAAAGAATATTATCTCAGATACAACAGATTCTATTATCCCAAAGTTTAGTTTCAAAAACGTTTCAAAATACTTAATTTGCAACAATAGGGTGCACTAGTGAAATTAGGTGAAATTACAAGAATCAAGTGATACCAAAAACATAAATTAGAGCTAACCTAACCCTAAAAACCCTGAACTACCCTATTCTCCAACTAAACCATCAAGGTATCGTCAAAGTCCACAAAACACTATAACTAACCAAACTCTCCCAGATTTCACCAACTGCAAAAACCCAAAAACCAAACAATACCAAACACAGACAAATACCCACATACACCACTCAGCACTGCACCAACACCCAAATCAACAGGGAGCCGGCGACGCCGGAATTCATGGGGTGGTCGCCGGTTTTTTGGGAGGGGCACGGGCACGAAATTCTACACACCACTCTAAAAAGCCTGCACACTATTCTGAACATGTTTGCTAAACTAGAAAATAATCACAGGTATAGCAGATCTCATATATCCTACAACTTGCTTCAAAACCGTATTTTAAATTTCAAATTTGAGACTTTACTGTGTTTTAATGAAATCCAGTGACACTACTAGGTTAAAACTGCACTAATAACACCTACCTAAATTAATTAAGCCATAATAATCCCAACTTCGCTTAAACCCCACTTAAACCACAAACTAGCACTAAAAATCCACATTAAACACTAACTTAAGCTCAATAACTATAATTTTAGCAAAATGGAAGTTGGGTTTAACATTATACCTCAAGTTGGTCCTAGGATGCAAGAAGAAGGAGAAGAAGAGAAGGGGGTGGTGTGTGTGCTGCTGCTGCTGCTTGCTGCTACTGCTGCTGCTGCTGTCTTGCTGTTGCTGCAGTTATTGTGTGAGAGAGTGAGAGGGAGAGATATGTGAGAATGAGTGAGAATGAGTGTTTGACAAAAAGAAAAGAGAGGTGAGAGTCAACCCCCCTTCTCATCATTATCTAGCATGCTACAAGCCTATCATGCTCTCTCTCTCTCTCTCTCTCTCTCTAAACTCAAATCAACTCCCAAAACAAAACTAATTAGATTAAAAAAATTAACTAACAATTTTAATTAACCTCATATTAACCTAATTAAACGTTTTAACATACCATGGCTACCTAAACATGGTAAAACCCCAAACTTAGCCCTAGTTTACATGCACATGTGTGTGCAGTCCAAATTAAATTCTAGTAAAATATTCATTAAATCTAATAAAATATTTGTAAACCGATTTGGTAAACTTTTTACTAAAAAACCCCACATTAAAGCATAATGATCCCTAATCGCATTCTAGGGTGTTACAACGGTGCATTTGAAACTAAGCTTTATATCCAATTACAGACGTTGTAGTTTCATTCTTTTATTTGGTTAATCATAATGTATATTGCTGTTATGATCCAGAAATGACACGTGACTGACACTTAAGTCACGTAACTTCATTCAAATGTCACCATGATCCAAGTGAGCCAAAACAAAAATCTAAAACCTTTTATAAAAAAATAATGGAGGTGTGGTTCTGAAAAAGGGTTTCTAATATTGATGGAGGTTAGGATCTCCTTCAGATGTTGTCCTCCGTCGATCTGTCGTGAGCATAGATGAACGACCGAGATTGGTGTCAGGGGTTGTTTCCTTGAACGTGTGGATCTCAGTGGGCTTGATTCGAGATGAAGCCGAGCTACCTGCAAAAGAAGTCTCGAGGTGGTTGTACAACCGTGGAAACTCCGAAGATCAAGTTAGCCGAGGTATTTGTGCAGAGTAGTGGATTACTGGATGAAATTACGTTACCTGAGTCGTCTGGGAGAGGGGTTTTTATAGTGGTCGCTTGGAGTGAGCTGGCGCTAGATCTTCGCCGGCCGTTACGCCCCTGACGTTACGCCTGCATGATTGACGGGATCCCCCCATTAATGATGAGATACGCTCGTTAATGGGAGGATACGACAGCGTTGAACGTGGGATGTTGGGTGGCAGATATCTCACTTCTGGAGAGATACGCGGAGCCATGGCGAAGGCATTTGGGCTCTATGTCCTTGGTTGCTTGGTAGAACCGGGGCGGCTTAGCTCGGCGGGAGGCTCGAAGACGAGCGGGAGGCCAAGGAAGCTCGGTTCTGTGATAGCTCGGAGGCGAGCTGGGAGGGTTGAGGAAGCTCAGCGCGTAAGGGCCTCGGAGACGAGCCTTCGGTCATTTGTAATTTGTGCATGAGCGCGTTCGGGGGCCCGTAGAAGGTCGGGATACACCCGGGTCGATAGCCCATGGAGAGCCTCCAATGCGTAGTGCTTGCCCTGTTTGCGTGATCCCCAGGACACGTCATCTGCCACGTGTTATGATCTGGAGAGTTCCCACTTATGAGCATCATCATTAGCCCCCCACTTTTGTCCCGACCTATTTATGGGTCGGGTCGAGAGTGGTCTGACTAGTCCCCGGGCTCAGCCTGTAGTCAAGAACCTATCAGCGCGGATCTCTGAGGCGGCTGGGCGAATCTTCGATGACGTCAACGGATCAGGGGGGAGATTGTGCATTAAAGAGGGAGCGCCGATTCACTTGTACATCAGTTGAGGCGCATGCCACGTGTCCAACGCAGATTGGCGGACATGACGGGCTGTCGCTGTTGCCTGCGCCCGAAGGGACGTCTCCAATGGTCGTTTGACACGTGGGGCATTGACGGCCAGCAGGCACGAAGCTTCGTTTTCGCGGGAAACGATCTGAGCCGTCGGATGCATAGCCCAAGTAGTATACATAGGGGTAGGATCCCCCCAGGTTCCACACTTTTGCCATTATTTTCCTTTTGCTGCGAGAGATAGCTCGGTGCTCCGTCCTTTAGATCGGATCCCTCACGCTCTTTCCTCGGAGGACTCCTTCTTTGAATCAGGTTAGATGTCTTCCTTTGAGGAGTCTGTGGAAGTTGTTAGGGTAGAGTCGGGCGATGAGGTTCCAGTTGTTGGAACCGAGTCCAGGGTGTCTTCTCCTGCTTCTTCCTATGCTCCATCCGAGTTGGGTTCCCCTCATAGAGTTTGGGCCATCCGCGCTGCTCGTCGTCAGGCGATGGTATGGGTCCCCAAAGTGCGCATTCGGAATGCTCGCGATGCCCCCTCCCTCCTAAGAAACGTGGACGAGCTCACTGAGATTCGGGCTCGTTTCCACATTCCCCATAGCTATTTGCTTCGTTTAACTAGGGAGGACGAAAGGGCGGATCTGGTGCAGGGCAGGCCAATTGTACCATACTAGTTTGTATATTGCTTAATGGAAGCTTGGGATGTACACGGATATTATAACAGTCTTGCTCAAAATGGTAGTATGCTACCTGGTTTGTTTCTATCTCAATATGTGCATGTGTTTCTTTTAGCATATCGCTTATACATATTGGTAGAACTCTCAGGATCTTTGCTTGATTACCAGAGTTGTGATGGCAGTCACACTAGCGGGGGCTGGGTAGTCTATAAGCAAATTCTTATTCTGGTCCCTAGTCGTAGGATTATCAAGACAGGGTATCAATACTCCAGAGTAGACTAGTGTATACGCTTCTCATCCCAGCAGGGGAGATGGTCTATCCCACAGCAATTAGTACGTCGTACTGGAGATAGTATGCATGTGCTCATTAGGTTATGAGTTAAACTGGACGGACTCGTGGGGAACTGTTGGTCGTTAATATACCTATCGTCTGGTAGCAATTCCAAGGTGATATGAGTACATCATAGTCCGTTGACTTGACACTGCTGCTTCGCCTCGAGTGTGTTCCCACTGTTCTTAGATTACTACCCTACCACGGCTCTATTAAGTCGTGCGAATAGGTAGTAGTTGGGTGCAGTCCCAAAGCACTTGGAGGCAGTGGCGGTTAGATCAGATTCGTCTCTCCCGGTATTAGGGGTCGATATCGTGCTGTGTCCGGAAAGACATTACACAAAGTCCCATGCCAGGGCTAGTGATATTTACTGGTAGGTACTCCAGTAGTTTCTCAGGGTGTTTTGGGATCTACCTTGGCACGACTTATTGCGCTATTAGGGGTCTGACGGCTACCATCTCCCTAGGCCCGATATGCGATACACTTAGATGAATAGACCGGACTGTACGGAGATTATCACAGACAGGCTCAAAAGGAGTTCGGATGAGTTATTCTCATCGAACTTCTTATCGACATTTACCTGGGGGCCATTATATGCAGCTAGTACCGCTTGCGGGCTGTTGTTAAACCCACTGCCAGCGTAGTGTCGAGTCTTTAGAGTCCCACACAGAGGGTTTCCCTGCATCGGGCAAAAGATGTAGAGGTAGTATGTTTTTACGACAGGGTTCGATCACGTGTGTATACTTGTGCACGCATGATGATTCAGACAGATAATACTAGTGGGCTTTGGTTTAAGCTGGATCTTAGTATGTACTGATGGATTATATTCGTCTCTTTTGTATTCGTATTTTTCGGAATACGGATACGGGTATGTATGTACTATTAGTTATATGTATGCCCTAGAGGCCATTATTGTATATATGATGTATATTATAGTGGATGCTTGGACATACATAGGGAGGACTTTCTTGCTCGACATGATAGTATGCTATCTGGTTACTCTTTATCTTAACATGTACACTGATTGTCTCTCTTTTACATGTTGATAAAGCCCTTATGATGTTTACTTGACTACTTGGATTATGATGCGGATCATACTAGTGGGACAAAGGTAGTCCGAGAGTACATCCTTTAATGTCTCTAGCCGTAGGTGTATCGAGACGGGTATACAAGAGTGGACTAGCGTATACCTTCTCGACCTATTTAGATGGGTGATGGATGATCCCATATCCATTGGTGTTTGACATCAGAGATGATATACGAGTGCTTAATGGAGACTGGGTACACTGGAAGAACTTGCCGAGAACTCCTAGATGGTATTATACCTCATGTCAGATGGCAGTTCTCTGGTGACACTGGTACAGGTTAGTCTGTCGAACCGAGATCGTCATAGTGTCTTGTGTGATTCCAACTGTGGTTTGATTTCTACCTTCCTACGTTCAAGAGAACGTGCAAAACGGTGTTTTTTAGGTACAGTCCCGAGTCACATGGACGTAATGAGCGATAGGAGGGGATTCGTCTCTCCTGGTATAGGGGTTGATGTTGCGCTATGGTCGATTGGCTATAACAGGAAGTCCCTGGCCAGGGTTGTTTTTGAGATTTACTCGTAAGTGTTATCAGTAGTTTCTCGACCCGTTGTGAGCCTCATATCGGCATGACTTATCGAGTTATTGGGGTCTGACGTTTACCACTCCCAAACGAGATATGCGACATATCAGACGAAGAGACCGGATTGTACGGTAGTGTTACTAATTGGATTCGCAGGTGTATGAGCAGGCTGTTTGTTGACCTTCTGATCGCTCAATACCCGGGTGGCCGTTACGTTTAGAAGACCGCTTGTGGCCTGTGGGTGTTTGATATGATCATCACCTACTGCCGGCGTATTGACGAGTCTTTAGAGCCCTACACAAAGGTTTCCTGTTTCATGCGAAACGAAGTAGGAGCACATATGTGATATGTGCGGGACCGAAATTAATACTGTATGAGATACCATATTCTATTCTCACGATTTATGTTATCGATCGGTTATATGTGATATAGCCGTGTTATCGAATCAAGGGTTGATTTGATAAGTTGATACACATGATATTAGTCGGTTATAAGTGATATAGCCGGATTGTTAATTCAAGTGTTGATTTAATAATTTAATGTATAATTATATATTTGATATATTAACATACATTAACTAATATTAGCTCACTTATGATTTCTTTTCTCACTTGATTGTGTACACTTCGTATATATGTGATATATATTAATGTACATCTTTTGTGTCATGCTACATGCCACATGCTACATGGGTGTATGAGACTAACACCAAGCTTATGATAATGTATGGTTTTATTTATTTAAAGTTAATCAAAATTAATGGTAATTAGTCACATGCTTGGCATCTTTGATTTAGTCCACTAATTTTGTTTTACTTATTGATATTTATTAACCTAACCATTATTGGTAGCCATGGTTTATTCTCTACATGTGTTAGTGTATGACACCAACTCACCCATGGTTGCTATTCTCACCTCATGAGTTCATTCTCATCTCTTGACTTCATCTTCTTCATCCTTGAGAAAAAGCTTGCTAGCTTTTGATCAAGTGAGAAAATATCGTGAGAAAAACAAATCTAAAGTGAGCCCATTTCCTATTTCATCATCCTCTACTATTAGCTATTTAGTTTAGGGTGTTTGCTTCACTAATTTCACCATTAGTAAATAGGTAGCATGAGCTTGAGTCTCTTCAACGTAGATCATCTTCGGCCTCGAAGATATTGAGCAAGCTCGTTCACTTCTTCAAGTGAACCCATTCAAGAGTCTGGGAGTTCACTACATACAGCGAAGGGACTACTACACGGAGCTTTAGAAGTGAAGGACTGGTCTACAAAGGTTGTATTCCTCATTCACTTAGATGTAAAGTAGTTTACATATGTTATCATCGGATTTTCTAGTAAACATTCTAAGGCTAGGGTTAGTTAGAACGGCAAATTTTTGAAAACGGCATAGAAGATGCCTCCCGAAACCTTGCTGCCGTGCTAGACAACCCTGCAGTGGTATCATAGCCATGCTAGAAAATTATATGATATTTGTTAGATTACGAAACCGAAACGACTCCGAAACTTGAAACACTTGAACTTAGTTTCTGTCGATTTGAAAAGGTCTTCAAAATTTTTTTTAAACAACTGCAGAATGTTATATGTGATATAACATGAACACAACCAAAATTTAGAGCATTTTTGGCTCAAAGTGGTCGGCTACATCATGCTTAAAACCGGCGAGCTCGGCCCAATTTGGAGTTTGGGCTTCAAATTTTCATGGTGTTCCAGTCTCTGGGTTTTGCTGTTTCAGGTGTTGTTTGTTTTTTCTAAATTTGCATGTGATGTTAATTTTCTGCAAAGGAAATTCGGAGTGTTTCGCAGTCGTAATTCTAACATGTATTCGGATTATTTAGACGATGTTAAAAGGTTTGAACGGATATCAATAACCCATATTTTGCCTCACTGAAATTTTCCAAGAGTTGGATTTTTCCGAGTTTAAAATTTTCAGAAAATCATGCAAGCGATTCTGTGGAACCTCTAGAAGAACGATACCCAAACTCGACTTTTTGGATCGCGGAACTGCGGTCTTATCCTAGGGTTTGCCACTGTTCCGTAGCGACATGAGTGAGGCATGGGTTGGCCCTTCTACAGATGGTTCATAGGAGCTGGCAGTTTCTGGGTACTTTTTGAACTCCGCTCAAGTGTTGAGCTTGTTGGGAAATTTTGGGTGCTTGCTTATGCAATCGAAAAGTTTAATTTCGTCTTGCTATTTGTGATTGGGATACAATACTTGGAATCCACACTAATTTGAATTTTATAAATCTAGTAATTTAGTTTCATTTGATCGGTTGCCACGGGATTTGGATGTGATCAAAAGTCCGTCGCAGTCACGTAGCGTACGCGGATACTCGTCGGGTAACCTTATTAGATAGCCATGCCCCATAGCCCTGACCAAGTGACTGTAGGAGAACCCCGTCAACAAAAGCATCCGTTCGGGTGCTCGCGGTCGCGGTGTTCCACCTTAGTGCACTTCGTCGACGGCATCGGGGGTGCGGCCGTCTACTAAATTTTCCGACGAGCATTCGATCAGGATATCGGGAATCTTGTTGAATTACCCGATTTGATATTGAAAAGTGTTTTCGATATTGAGACTAAAATGCAGGGTTTATAATTGTTAGGCATGTGATGTCTAAGGAATTCATTTGGTTGGACATGAAATCCAAAGTATGTGATACATTGGGTTTATGGTGTCCAAGGTGGTTGCGGATTCCAATTGTTGTAGTTTTTCACTTTCTTTTCTACGACCGTAAGTGTAATATGTGTTGTATCGCCAGTTTCGTTGCTATACGTCAACGACAATTGGGATACGCATATTTATTTACGTTGATGACATGTGATGTTATGTGTTGCTGTGATATGTTATATTGGATCGTCGTGTTTGAATAGCTGGGTTTTTCTATATGAGATAAGAGTTTTTCATTTTCATTCATGTAAGAACTTGTATATAATATTCTTTTATTGGGGCACTTCCGGGTTGAGGAAGATGTCACCGTTGATCTATATTATTTACTTTTCCGCATTAGGATAGACTCAAGCAGGGGAGCACAAGTAACCGGGTTCTAGAGTCCAGTAGGAGACCATCTCAAGGTGTCGAGACCGGGACTCCTAACTCTAGAATTGGTAGGGTTGCTTGCCACTCTCATAGGGGTCTAGAGATGTGGGTTTGGCTATTCATCACGACCGTGGAATCCGTGTTTTATACAGGCTTAATTTAAAACCCAGAAATTCTAGTATATCCAATATTTCATATGTTGATTTTTGCTACGATATTATGTGATGTGATGACTTCATATGATGAGGTAGATACTGTATATAGTATAAGTGATATATTATATAGACATTGCTTATGTTTTACACCCGTGCTAGCCCTGCCCCGCTTTGCCGTTAGTTACCTAACCTAACGCTGCATGACGGGACATTAAGGCGAATGCGGATGACATAAGCGTACATTGTATTTATCTGTGATGCTTAGGTAACTTAAATGATGGGACATTCATTAATGAGATTAATGAAAGAAAATAAACCTAATGATGTTGTGGTATCGAATTTTCAAAAATAGGTAGCTCTAGTTCTTGCCTTGCATAAAAGTATTCCTTGTAGAATATCCAGTACCTTATTCGATAAGGAAAGAGCCGAGATCCCTTCACCGGGATTGACCTCTTTAGCAATAATTGGCAGATGCTACAACCCTCGGTTTCATTCTGTGATTGTGTTTCTAGTTCTTTCTTTGCATGGTGGTATTATGAATATCCTGCACCTCATTCGACGAGGAAAGAGTCGAGATCCCTTCACCGGGAGTGACTTCTTTAGAGAAACTAGCAAAAGCCTAAAAAACACTCCATTTTAAATCATTTGATTCTACAACGATATCAAGTTCATTACGCAAAAGGTTTTCTTAAAAACCCGTCGTAGCCCTCCGTCATTTCAGATAAGTAGTTCATAGTATTCGTGCTGCGTTTGTTGGCTTTCGTTAAGGAGTAGTGTGCGGTAGCTATTTATGCTTATCTGCAAAAGCATATGATGCGATTGAGTTAGGGTAGTCGTGCGACTTTGTTTGCTTTTGTCAAGGGTCGTGCGGATGGGTTTAATTCAATCATGAAATGTACGGGTTGAACTTGACTAGCAGCCTATGGTTTGTTGGCATTCGTCAAGGTCATAGGATGCTAGGGGCAAAATATTATCGGGAATTTCAAGTGTTGATTTTTGCAATAAGATTGCATACCTTCTATGAGATAGTTGGATCCCGATACCCACTGCGAGTAATAGTTACTCCTGGAAGAGTTTTGCACTTTACAATTAGCCGATCAAGTAGGTATCTAGAAAGGTGTCAACGGGGCTATGCCCCAAGGAAAACGAGGTTTATTTTAATTAGGTCCGTGCGAAAGCGCGGGGAACCCCCCTCAAAGTACCGGCACTGGCCTGGCTGAAAGATTGGCGAACTTGTAGGGTGTAATTAATTCCGGCTAGTCTTTCCTTTTAGGGTTTGGAGAAAGATTTGATAAAAACAGTGGGAGCCATCCTGATTAGATAAAATAATAACCAATCTAATTTTGCAAGAGCATACGCTGAGTGTTTTCTTCTCTCTCTCTCCAGGTAGCGACCATGTCATGCCTTAATCAAGATAATAATATGGATGTATTGACTGGACCCGCTTGTTATACTGAGCTGGGGAATATTGTTCCAGCTCTACCTTATAATTGTTATAAGACCAAGCAGGAGATAGGGGATTACAAGGATTCCCGTGCCGCCCAAACGAAGAAAGTGCATTATGTCGCATCTTCTTCGGGTGTGTTCATTATAGAAAACTGTTTTTCAGTGTATTCTACGTCTTAGGTATGAGATACTGGATCATGATCCCACATATGTAATCTGTTACATGGCCTACAGATAGGTAGAGAACTGAGAGATGGTGATGGGTTTCAAAAGTTGGAAACGGTGCAATTGTTGCAGCCAAGGTGTTGGCGGTTATCACCCTGTATTACCAAATACATTGATTCTGAACGAATGTTATTAGATACCGAACCTGATATACAACATTATATCAGTCTCTTTATTTAGTAAAGAAGGATATAATTTTGTATTGCTGGATAATGTTTTGAACATTTCATATATCAAGAGTTGATCGGTTCAGGCATGTTATCTAAAAACATATACGTTCTAAATTAAACCAGAGTTCTTAACGTACAAAACACCAACAAGAGGAAGAGTTCAGAAATGAACAAATTCTTCTTGAGGCATTGTAGACTAGGTCATATCAATGCGACCCGACTAGCTAAGTTACATTAAGATGCATATTTAAATAAGTTTGAATTTACATCTTATGAAACTTGCCAGTCATGTCACAAAGATTAAAAGACCATAGCTCTGTTTACTGGAAACAGAGGAAAAGTTAGTAAACTCTTGGGATTGATACATGATGATCTATGTAGGTCCCCTGTCTATACATGCCAGGAATGGTTCTTTATACTTCACTATATTCACTGATGATCTCTTAAAATTCGGACATATGTTCCTGTTGAAACACAAGTCTGAAGCTTTTGAGAAATTCAAAGAATATAAGTTAGAAGTAGAGAACCAAAACGGGTATAAGTATTATGTCCTTTGATGTGATCGGGGAGGAGAATACTTGAGCATGAAGTTCCTGGACTATTCTAAAGGAGAATGAGATTCTCTCTCAGCATTACTCCTTCGTATACACCACAGCACAACGGTGTATCGAGGCGGAGCAGTCGTACCCTATTAGATATGGTGCGCTCTATGATGAGTCATGCTGAGTTGCCTATTTCCTTTTGGGTATTATGCACTTGAGAAGCTGCATACCTATTGAATTGGGTTCCAACCAAATCAGCCGCCTACCACTCCATATGAGATATGGTATGGGAAGAGCCCATCTCTTAAGTAAGTTAAGATTTGTGGTTTTCCGGCCTATGTCAAAAGAAAAATCCAGACAAACTCGAGGCAAGGTCAGTTATGTGGAAGTTTGTTGGATATCCCAAGCATTCGCAAGGGAATATCTTCTACCACACCGAGGAACAAAAGGTGTTTTATTTCTCGGCATGCCACCTTTTTAGAAAAATGAATTTATTTTGGAAAGAAATTTGTGGTCATGAGGTAGAACTGGAAGAAGTTCCAGCTATACAAACTACAGCTGAAGATTTGGTAGAACCGAAGGATTCAATAGCTCCCGACGAACCTCAGCCTCTGCGCCGATCTGGTAGTGTTCTTCAACCACCTGAGAGAGACTTCGGTTTTCTCTATGACAGTGGGAGCGATGATTGCATCATGAGATGATGACCCAACTAGTTTCGAGCAGGCCATCAGGAGTGGGGACTCTATGAGAATGACTGGATGCTAAGCGATCTGAGATGGAATCCATATACCAACAAAGTATGGACTTTGGTTGCTTTATCTGAAGGGTTAAACCCCCATCAGGAGCAAGTAAATCTTGAGAAGATTACTTGGTGTAGATAGAAAAGTTGAGACTTTCAAAACTAGACTTGTTGCAAAAGGTTCTCGTCATCGACCAGGTGTGGATAATGATGAAACCTTTTCCAGTGCCTATGCTTAAGTCCATCCGGATCCTACTTGCCATTGCTACATACCATGACTATGATATCTGGCGGTTGGATGTCATGACTGCTTTTCTAAATGTTGATTTATAAGAGAGCGTCTATAAGTACACAGTCAGAGGGCATCGTAAACAGTGAGAGCAGCGGAAACGTGTGCACGTTGCTTTACAGGTTAAAGCATGCATCGCGGAGTTGGAACATCTGTTTTAATGTGGTAGTCAAAGCGTTTGATTTTATCAAAATGGTAGATGAACCTTGTATATACAAAAGGTAGTAGAGAGTAAGGTGGCCATCCTCGTATTGTACGTAGATGACATACTTTTGATAGGAAAAGAGTTTCCTATGCTACACTCGGTCAATCTCCTCTTATCACATTGATTCTCCATATAAGATCAAGGTGATACCTCCTAAATCCTGGGTTTTGGATCTATGAGATAGATCTACGTGGATGTTAGGATTCTCACTAGGCGTAGTGAGATGGTATCAATAGATCCTAGGGAGAATCACTGGATAGCTTCCAGGATGGTAAGGTCGACTGAATGTCAGTCACAGGCATTGTCTTTACCCTCAGTGGAAGGACGGTATGTTGGAAGAGTTCCAAGCTAGATACCGTGGCAAACTAGACGATAAAGGCTGGATACATCGCTATCAACGATATTACCAAAGAGGAAGTGTGGGTGTATATAAGTTCATGAGATGAACTTCGTTCTTACCATTGTATGACAATGGAGTTGTGGCTTAGGCCTAGGAATCCCCATCCCATCAGTGATCCAGACATATTCTAAGGCAGTATCACCTGATCATGGAGATGGTTGATCTCCAGGGAGATCGAGGTTAGGAGAGTAGACTCAGAGGACAATACGGCGGATCCACTCACAAAGGCCTTTTCCTAAGAGAGACTTTTATGGGATGGTTGAGTATGGGATACTACAACCACTACTATATGATGGCCCTAGTGCAAGTGGGAGATAGCTAGTTATATGTATGCCCTAGAGGACATTATTGTACATATGATATATATTATAGTGGATGGTTGGACATACATAGGGAGGACTTTCTTGCTCGACATGATAGTATGCTATCTGGTTACTCTTTATCTTAACATGTACACTGATTGTCTCTCTGTTACATGTTGATAAAGCCCTTAGGATGTTTACTGGACTACCTGGATTATGATGCGGATCATATTAGTGGGACAAAGGTAGTCCGAGAGTACATCCTTTAATGTCCCTAGTCCTGGGTGTATCGAGACGGGGCATTGATATACCAGAGTAGACTAGCGTATACCTTCTCGACCCACGTAGATGGGCGATGGATGATCCCATATCCATTGGTGTTTGACATCAGAGATCATATACGGGTGCTCAGTAGAGACTGGGTACACTGGACGGACTCAACGTGAACTCCTAGATGGTATTATACCTCACGTCAGATGGCAGTTCTCTGGTTACACTGGTACAGGTTAGTCTGTCGACCCAAGATCGTCATAGAGTCTTGGGTGATTCCCACTGTGCTTTGATTTCCACCTTACCACATTCAAGAGAACGTGCAAAACGGTGGTTTTTGGGTACAGTCACGAGTCACATGGAGCCAATGAGCGATAGGAGGGGATTCGTCTCTCCCGGTATAGGGGGTTGATGTTGCGCTGTGCTCGATTGACTATAACAGGAAGTCCCTAGCCAGGGCTGTTTCTGAGATTTACCGGTAAGTGTTATCAGTAGTTTCTCGACCCGTTATGAGCCTCACATCGGCATGACTTATCGAGTTATTGGGGTCTGATGTTTACCACCCCCAGACGAGACATTCGACATATTAGACGAAGTGACAGTACTGTACGGTAGTGTTACTGATTGGATTCGCAGGCTTGCTTGTTGATCTTCTAATCGCTCATACCCGGGTGGCCGTTACGTTTAGCAGACCGCTTGTGGCTTATGGGTGTTTGATATGATCATCACCTACTGCCGGCGTATTGACGAGTCTTCAGAGTCCTACACAGAGGTTTCCTAGTTCATGCGAAACGAAGTAGGAGCACATATGTGATATGTGCGGGACTGAGATTAATACTGTATGAGATACCGTATTCTATTCTCCCAATTTGTGTTATCGATCGGTTATATGTGATATAGCCGGGTTATCGAATCAAGTGTTGATTCGATAAGTTGATACACATGATATTAGTCGGTTATATGTAATATAGCCGGATTGTTAAATCAAGTGTTGATTTAATAATTTAATGTATAATTATATATTTGATATATTAACATACATTAACTAATATTAGCTCACTTATGATTTCTTTTCTCACTTGATTGTGTACACTTGGTATATATGTGATATATATTAATGTACATCTTTTGTGTCATGCTAGATGCCACATGCCACATGGGTGTATAAGACTAACACCAAGTTTATGATAATTTATGATTTTATTTATTTAAAGTTAATCAAAATTAATGGTAATTAGTCACATGTTTGGAAGCTTGGAGAAGCTTGTAGTATCTTTGACTTAGTCCACTAATTTTGTTTTACTTATAGATATTTATTAACCTAACCATTATTGTTAGCCGTGGTTTATTCTCTACATGGGTTAGTGTATGACAATAACTCACCCATGGTTGCTATTCTCACCTCATTTCATTCTCATCCCTTGACTTCATCTTCTTCATTCTGGAGAAAAAGCTTGCTAGCTTTTGATCAAATGAGAAAATATTGTGAGAAAAACAAATCTAAAGTGAGCCCATTTTCTACTTCATCATCCTCTACTTTTAGTCATTTAGTTTAGGGTGTTTGCTTCACTAATTTCACCATTAGTGAAGAGGTAGCTTGAGCTTGAGTCTCTTCGACGTAGATCATCTTCAGCCTCGAAGACATTGGGCAAGCTCGTTCATTTCTTCAAGTGAACCCTTTCAAGAGTCCGGGAGTTCACTACATGTAGCGAAGGGACTACTACACGGAGCTTTAGAAGTGAAGAACTTGTCTTCAAAGGTGGTATTCCTCATTCACTTGGATGTAACGTAGTTTACAAATGTTATCGTTAGTTTTTCAAGTAAAGATTCTAGGGTTAGGCTTAGATAGAATGGAAAATTTTTGAAAACGGCATGGAAGATGCCCTCCGAAACCTTGCTGCCGTGCTAGAAAACCCTACATGTACTCTAGAGGGGCATTTTTTTAATTTACTCAAAGATGTTTCTAGAAGATTAATCCTCATATTATCTATAAATCATTTATGTATTATGAGGTGGAGGAAATGAGGTGGAATTATGCATTATTTTGAGCATGGCTCTTAGTGACACATGGAGTATTTTCCACCCATGACTCCCTAAGGTGATTATTGAACCTTTCTCAATTTTTAAATAGGTTTATTTTATGAGAAAGAGAGAGAGAGAGAGTTCAGTTTACACCAAGAGCACATTTCTCATTTTTCATGCTAAGTTCTTACTAGCTTTTCTTCATATAGTTCTTCTTCTTCCTCAAGCTTTTCTTGTCTCATGTGTTGAGAATTATAAAGCTAACCGAGACTTATCTATCCATCTCTATTCTCTACATCACCTAGGTCATCTAATGTAGCGAACTAGGTTCCTTAGTTACTTCGGTAATGAGGTAGGAGCTTGATCTACAGACTCTCGGGTGGATCATCTTCAACTCGAGAAGGCCGACAAGGAGGCGCTATCCGTACTACTCCAAGGAGCTCGCAAAGGAGAGGAGGACAACGAGTACAAGAAGAACTGGTTACTTAAGGTATAACTATTTCACTTGTAGTTAAAACCTCATAGAATTGTAGTTAGTTAAAGGTTTAGTTTCGATCTTGGTGTTTAGTCGATGTTACGAAGCAAATTATTATCGTTTTTTACACATTTCGCCTTCCCGTGAACCCGCTGGGTGCGTGGCATCGACTTACAGTGGTATCAGAGCCAACTAAACCTTTACTAGCTTATTAGCAAGTGTTAGAACTTCGATCGTCGGAAAAAAACCGAAAATGAAACACCAAAACCCTTACTTGCTGTTGTTTTTTGAAAATGTCAGAAAAATTATTTCAGAGTTAAGACGGCCGCGGAAGCATGGCGAATCGGTGTGATTCGCCGCGGTTCCACCGCCGAGTCAAGGACGATTCACATTATTTTTCTTCAGTTGTTTATTATTTTTGGTGTTATGTTTTTAGGGATATTTGGCTTCTACCCAGTATTTTTGTGTACTGGTTTGCACTTGGGGTAGACTCGGAAAATATGTTTCGATCGAATTTCTATCGTTCTTGGCTAATTGGTTCTTCTATATTGTTATATGTGTTTTTAAACTTCCGCTAATTTCTATACGTCGGTTATGGGGGTTGCACATATCTAAGATTGGTTTGTGTATATGAACATTATTGAATCGTCGTGAATGAATAGCCGGGGATGTAAGAAGAGAGTTGTTTTTCTTTCATTCGATATAAATTGTAATTTGATGTAATATTATTTTTTGCGGGGCACATCCGGGTTAAGGTTGTATCCATTGTTGTATTATTTCTTTTTACCGTTTTCTGCTTCTTGGATAGTCCCAAGGTGAGGTGCAAAAACTACCAGGTTCTTCGAAGTGCCGAGTGGCCTACTCGCTTTGCTGAGGGAGGTTGCTTCACTTCGGGAATTTGGGGGGTAGTTTGCCGCACCCATAGGGATCTGGGTGGGGTTTGGCTATTCATCATGACCGTGGAATCCGTCTTTCGTTACAGGCTTAAACGAAACGCGGTATTCCTAGTATATCTAATGTGTTCATTTGTGATCTGGAATGCCTTTTATTGAGTGAGACGAATGATTATAATATATATGTTATACATTAGACGTATCTTATGTTTTACATCCGTGCTGGTCTAGCCCCCAACTCTGGCGTTAGTTAAGTAACCTAACGGTGTAAGATGGGGCCCAGTGGCGAATGCGGATGGCATAAACGTACGTCATATTTTCGTTTCTCTCTGTAATGATAAATGTAAATGATGGGACTGCATTATTAATGCAAAGCAAACAAACCAAAGTTGAATTGTTGGAACAAATTTCAAAACCACTCGGTTTTTCAAAATAGCAGACTTTTAAATGCGGAGCATAAACCTCTCCTTTTAAAAGATAATAAGTTTCTTCGATTAAATAAAGTTCATTACGTTCACGGTTTCTCCAAAACCAGCTGTAGCCCTCAGTCATTTCAGTTGAATATTCAGTAGTATTCAAGCTATGTATTTTGACCTTCGCTAAGGCATAGTGTTTGGTAGCTGCCGGATATTCATTTGTAGCAAAGATAGATGCGTTGGTTTAGGACAGTCGTACTACTATTTTATCCTTCATCAAGGGTATGTACGGGTGGGTTCAAATTAACCTGGACAATGATGGGCAGAACTTAATATGTGACTTATGATATGTTGGCCTTCATCAAGGTCATAAGAGCATGGGGCAAAAATCCACATCGGGATTTTCTAAAGAAACTGAAACTTGCTAGTGCTGCATACCATTTGGAGTGTGATAATGTTGGTAGTATTCCTTCAGGATTATCACACAATGATATTTGGATCCCGATCCTACTGTGAGTATCCGCTACTTCTCAGGAGATTTCTTCACTAACACAATCAATGTTATAAACCAAGTAGGTGTCTAGAACGGTGTTAGCGGGGCTACGCCTCCAGGGAAAAGAGATTATGTAATTAAGGAACTTCGCGAAAGCGTTAGAAAACCTCCCTCGAAGTACCAACACGAGCCTGGCTGAAAGGTTAAGTAATTATTGCAGGGTAAGATTAATCTTGACTAATTCTTCTTTTATGGTTTGAGGAAGGATTCGAGAAACAGTGGGAGCCATCCTGTTTAGATAAGCTAAAAACCAATCTAAATTTGCTAGAGTATCATGCTGAGTGTTTTGTTCTCTCTCTCCTAACTGCAGCGACTAGGTGACCAGACATAGGTTACAGTTAGATTATATCTTTGACCGAGATTTACTATATTGACTGTCAATGGTTTGCCCAGATGTCCATTACCTGTGACAAGCTGGACCACCTCATTATTACTCAAGCCCCCGCCGTCCCAGGTTCAGATTCCACCATTGCGGATGATATCCGTAAGACAAGGGAAAAGGACTGTGCGAAATGCCAAGTGCCTCGTGTTTGCCTCAGTTGATGGTGTATACCAGAGGGAACACGAGAAGATGGACTTTGCTTCCATCTTCCTCCATAACATGATTTATATGGAGAGCAATCTTGTATCGCAAGATATGAGACCTCGAAGGAATTGCTTCAAGCGAGGTTGGCTGTCGGGTCATCTGTAGGGGACCACATCCCTACAATGATCAGTTGTATTAAATAGCTCACGGACCTGGAGACCACGTTAGAGAACGAGTCATATGCTGACTTAATTCTACTGTCCTTACCTTCTACTTACACCCTAAAGGAAACCAGGGAGACACCTGCTCTGCTTATTGGGGAATCTTCCTCTTCTAGATCCAAGGCAAACGCCAAGGATGAGAAGAATAAGACCTCCACAAAGCCGATAGGCGGTGTCAGTAAGGTAGAGGAAAGGGAAGGGCAAAAGTTTTGGGCTAACAGTAGGGAAGGAGGGATGATCCTATTATTACAGGAAAGGGCATTAGCAGATAGAATGCAGGGCTTGGAAAGCCAGAATCTAGGATCCGAAGCATGTTGTGGCTTCGAGTTCGGATGTGGTTGAAAACTGTCTGTAAATTAACTCAACTTCCTGGGTACAAGATACCGGATCAAGATCTCATATCTGTAATTCTTTACAGACTTTGAGAAACCTTTGAGTCATCAAAACAGGTGATATGACTCTCAGGGTTACTAACAGAATGAGCATGGACGCTGTATCCGTAAGGGTATATCACCTAGAATTGACAAGTGGGCAGCTATTGATTTTATGTAACTGTTTGTGTGTACCTAGTCTAGCTTGTAAGTGATGTGGTCTACATCCACCTTAATCAAAGTTTGATTGGGTCAGGTACACTAGAGGACAGTATATATGTATTAGATCAAGCTCAGGTTTTCAACGTCCAGAACACACACAAAAGAAAGTGTCCAAAATTGAATAATGCTTTCTTATGGCATTGTAGACTGGGTCACATCAACGAAACACGGTTGACTAAGTTACATAAAGAGGGATATTTGGATCCGTTCAAATATCAGTCTTATGCTACTTGTCAATCGTGTCTCAAAGGAACGATGACAAAGACTCCGTTCACTGGAAACGGAGTAAGAGCAAGCGAGCTCTTGGGACACATACACAGTGACGTGTGTGGTCCAATGTCTACACATGCACGAAGTGGTTATTCCTATTTCATTACATTTTTGGATGATTTCTCTAGGTAGGGGTTTGTCTTCTTGTTGAAACATAAATCCGAGGCCTTTGAGAAATTCCGGGAATATAAGAACGAAGTGGAAAAACAAACAGACATAAGTAATCTAAGCACTGAGATCTGATCAACGTGGTGAATACTTAAATGCCGAGTTACTGGATTACTTAAAAAGGAAAGGAATTCTCTCACATCTTACTCTTCCATACACACTACAACACAACGGTGTATCGGAAAGGCGGAATAGAACCCTATTGGTTATGGTTCGTTCCATGATGAGTAAACGCTAAGTTACCGCGATCTTTATGAGGTTATGCACTAGGATCAGCTGCATATCTTTTGAATAAGGTTTCTACCAAGACTGTGCCTACCACACCATATCAGATGTGGAGTGGGATGAAACCCTATCTTCAGTACCTGAAGATTTAGGGATGTCCAGCTTTTATGAAAAAGAAGCATGCGGACAAGCTCGAGGCACGCTCAGTACTGTGCAAGTTTGTGGGATACGCAAAGAACTCCAGGGGGTATCTTTTCTATTACACAGAGAAACAAAAGGTTTTTGTTTCTCGTCATGCTCGCATTTTAGAAAATCAATTTTTAGAAAAAGGATAGTGGGAGTGCAATAGAACTGGAAGAAATTCCAGAACCATAAACTATTACTGAAAACATGGTAGGACCAGAGGTTTTCAGAAGAACCGGACATCCTCACGCCACTCCGCAGGAGTAGTAGGCTGTCTCATCCGCCCGAGAGATATTATGTTTTTCTCATAAACGGGGATCGAAAGGATTGCATCATTGTATATGATGAGCCAACTAACTTCTAGCAAGCCATTTAGAGCGGTGACTCGGTAAAATGGTTGAATGCAATGTGGACCGAAATGGAGTCCATCTAACACTAACAAAATATGCACTTTGAATATTGCTCCAGAAGGGGTAAAACCCCCAGGCTGTAAATGGATCTTCAAAAAGAAGATTGGTGTAGATGAACAGGTTGAAACCTATAAGGATAGACTTGTTGTAAAAGGTTTTTCTCAAAGACTTGGTTTGGATTATGATGAAATCTTTTCTCCGGTGGCTATGCTCAAATCCATTCGGACACTACTTGCCATTGCTACCGTCCATGATTGAGAGTTTTGGCAGATGGTCACATAGACCACTTTTCTAAATGGACATTTGCAAGAGTGCTTCTATATGGATCGACCAGAGGGTTTCAATCAGAGTGAGAGAAGCAGGAAAATGTGCAAGTTGCGTAAGTCTATTTGTGGAATAAAGCAGGTATCGCGGAGTTGGAATATCTATTTTGATGAGACGGTCAAAGAATTTGACTTTATAAAAAATCTGGATGATCCATGCATTTGTAGTAAGATTGTAGGGAGAACTGTGGGATTCCTCATCTAGTATATGGATGGTATTCTCTTGATAGGAAATGAAATTCTTATGCTACAATCAGTTAAAGGATTCTTGTCACTAAGGTTCTCTATGAAAGACCTGGGTGATGCCAACAACATTCTAGGGATCCAGATCTATCATGATAGATCAAAGAGGATGGTGGGACTTTCACAATCAAGGTACATCAACACCATACTGAAAAGATTTAGTATGGAAGATTCAAAGCACGGTAGTCTACCGGCTTGTCACGGAATCACCCTCTCCAAAGAGATATCTCCTAAGACTGATTTAGAAAGGGCTCGCATGTCAATTATATCCTACGCTTCTGCGATAGGCTCTATAATGTATGTGATGTTGTGTACCAGACTAGATGTTGCTTACGCACTCAGCGTGGTAAGCCAGTATCAGTCAAACCCAGGAGAGAAGCACTGGATACCATTAATGAACATTCTCAAGTATCTGAAAAGGACTAAGGAGATGTTCTTAGTGTATGGCGGATAAGACCTCCAAATCGAGGCCCTTTGCTGACTCCAGCTTCTAGAGTGACAAGGACGACTCCAAATCTATATCGAGTTATGTCTTTACCTTCAATGGAGGGGTGGTCTGTTGGAAGAGCTCCACGCAGGGCACCGTTGCAGACTTGACGATGGAAACAGAGTATATCGCTGCATGAGACGCTGCAAAAGAGGCAGTCTGGATAAGGATGTTCTTAACTGAACATCAGATGGTTCCCTCCATTGTTGATCCTATACTTTAGTTTAACAACAAATGGCGCTATAGCTTTAGGGAAGGAACCCAGGTCCCATCAGAGATCCAAACAAATCTTGAGGCGGTACCACCTGATCAGGGAGATCGTTGATCACTAGGAGATCGAGGTGAGGAGAGTAGATTCGGAGAACAACACTGCAGATCCACTCGCATAGGCCATCTCTCAGACAAGGTTCGAGAGGCTATTCGAGATCATTGGTACGCGATAAGCCAATATATGGCCTTAGTGCAAGTGGGAGATTGTTAGTGATATATGCCCTAGAGCCCATTATTGTATCATACTGGTTTATATATTGCTTAATGGAAGCTTGGGATATACACGGATATTATAACAGTCTTTCTCAAAATGGTAGTATGCTACCTGGTTTGTTTCTACTTCAATATGCGCATGTGTTTCTTTTAGCACATCAGTTATACATATTGGTAAAGCCCTTAAGATTTTTGCTTGATTACCAGCGTTGTGATGGCAGTCACACTAATAAGGGCTTGGTAGTCGATAAGCACATTTTTATTCTAGTCCCTAGTCGTAGGATTATCGAGACAGGGCATCGATACTTCAGAGTAGACTAGTGTATATGCTTCTCATCCTAGCAGGGGAGATGGTCTGTCCCACAGCCATTAGTATGTTGTACTGGAGATAGCATGCAGGTGCTCATTAGGTTATGAGTTACAATAGACGGACTCGTGGGGAACTATTGGTCGGTAATATACCTATCGTCAGGGAGCAGTTCCCAGGTGATATGAGTACAGCATAGTCCATTGACTTGACACTGCTGCTTCGCCTCGAGTGTGTTTCTACCGTTCTTAGATTACTACCCTACCACGGCTCTATTGAGTCGTGCAAACAGGTAATAGTTAGGTGTAGTCCCGAATCACTTGGAGGCAGTGGTGGTTAGATAGGATTCGCCTCTCCCGTTATTGGGGGTTGATATCGCGCTGTGTTCGGGAAGCTATTACACAAAATCCCATGCCAGGGCTAGTAAGATTTACTGGTAGGTACTCCAGTAATTTCTCAGGGTGTTTTGGGCTCTACCCTTGCATGACTTATTGCTCTATTAGTGGTCTGACAGCTACCGCCCCTAGGCCCGACATGCGATACTCTTAGACGAATAGACCGGACTGTACGGAGATTGTCACAGACAGGCTCAGTAGGGGTTCGGATGAGTTATTCTCATCGGCCTTCTTATCGACATATACTTGGGGGCCGTTATGTGCAGCTAGTACTGCTTGCAGCCTATGGTTAAACCCATTGCCAACGTAGTGTCGAGTCTTTAGTGTCCCACACAGAGGGTTTCCCTGCATTTGGCAAAAGATGTAGAGGTCGTATGGTTTTACGATAGGGTTCGATAACATGTGTATACTTGTGCACGCATGATGATTCGGACAGATAATACTAGTGGGCTTTGGTTTAAGCCGGATCCTAGTATTGTACTGATGGATTATATTCGTCTCTTTTGTATTCGTATTTTTTGGAATACGGATACGGGTATGTATGTACACTAGAGGGGCATTTTTGTAATTTACTCAAAGATGTTTCTAGAAGATTAATCCTCATATTATCTATAAATCATTTATGTTAAATGGTTATTGTATTATGAGGTGGAGGAAAAGAGGTGGAATTATGCATTATTTTGAGCATGGTTCTTAGTGACACATGGAGTATTTTCCACTCATGACTCATTAAGGTGATTATTAAACCTTTCTCATTTTTTAAATAGGTTTATTCTATGAGAAAGAGAGAGAGAGAGAGAGAGAGAGTTTAGATTAGACCAAGAGCACATTTCTCATTTTTCATGCTAAGTTCTCACTAGCTTTTCTTCATATAGTTCTTCTCTTCCTCCAGGATTTCTTGTCTCATGTATTGAGAATCATAAACCTAAAAGAGACTTATCTATCCATCTCTATTCTCTACATCACCTAGGTCATCTAGTGTAGCAAACTAGGTGCCTTAGTTACTTCGGTATTAAGGTAGGAGCTTGATCTACAGACTCTCGGGTGGATCATCTTTGACTCGAGAAGGCCGACGAGGAGGTGCTATCCGTACTACTCTAAGGAGCTCACACAGGAGAGGAGGACAGCGAGTACAATAAGAACCGGTTACTTGAGGTATAACTTTTTCACTTGTTGTTAAAACCTTATAGACTTGTAGTTAGTTAAAGGTTTAGTTTCGATCTTGGTGTTTAGTCGATGTTACGAAGCAAATTATTATCGTTTTTTACACATTCCGCCTCCTCGCAAACCCACGGGGTGTGTGGCATCAACTTACAGCTTTGTACTTGGATGCATTCTGGGTTAGGATGCGTCTGTCCTGTCCCCTCGAAGTATGTGGGATACTACGTTGCTTCCAACTTGCTTTAGGCCAGCTAGTGCCGAACTCATGAAGAATTATCCTCGGGTTCTTGGTCCGGTTGAGACTTGAAGAAATACCATTCAGCCTGACCCTTCTCACTTCCTTCCTTTGTTACAAAAATCATCCGGGCACCCGTAAGGATGAGCCGATCTGGGTGTACATTTCCTTCAAAAAATGCAAGGGAGGGGTGGCTGGGTCAGGGGTAGTTGTTGTTCCTTCTTCCATTCATGAATGGAAGGAAAGTTTGTATTCGTTGGGCCACCCGAGGGTGAGGATTGGCCTATGCCTATACAGTGGCATAGGGCCAACTGCCCACGGGTGAAGCGGTCGTCCGCTCCCGAGGCGAGGGCGGTGTCCATGTGGGAGCCGATCCAGTGGGCCAACGTTTTGCTTTCAGAGCAGGCCCTTAGCTGGGCCGGGCTCAACCCCGCTCGATTCGTGGGTGAGTTAGGAGCTTGGACGATCTTTTTTAGACTTGAAAATTTTTCTTTTGCTCTTTTCAGCGTTGCTAACTCCCTTCGTGTATTCTTCTTTCTGCAGAGCCAATAGAACGATCCAAATTCTTGGCTGCTATAGCCGCAAAGACAGGGAAGAAGACCGGGGATGCTAGCTTATCTCGGCCTGGTTCGAGCTCATCCCCGAAGCCAGCCACACCGGCTAAGACCTCCGCCGTGTCCCAAGATCCGAAAACCAGCCGTGAGGAGAGCCATAAGCACATTCGGGAACCGGAGTCCCAGGCGATGGAGGTGAGGGATGAGGCCGACACCCCGAGGTCCCCATCAAGAGGTATAAGAGGATGGTTTCTCGATCTCCAGCCTCCCCGATCCCCGTGCAAGAGGGGGATGTCTGTTTCTAGGTGTCCTCGGGGCTTTCTGTTGCTGATTGGTTGCTTTCGGATATAGAACGATCGGCCGGGTGCAAAATTCTCTGGGGGACCCTGAAGGCCCAAGTGGCTGCCATCGCTCAGGAGGCTATCCAGGTTAGTATCTGCTTTCCATTGAGGTTTTCGTCAAGTATTTTTTCCTCGGATCCGGTACTTTTAACCCCTTCCTCCACACTCCTCAGATCCTCCAGCACTGCGTCCTCATCGTCAACATGGAATCCGAAGAGATTGCCCCGGCAATGCGGAAGGCGGGCAAGTCATCCTCACGGGAGGAGGACCTGCGCCTGGAGTTACAACAGGCAAAAGAGAGGATAGCCGCCCTCGAAACCCGGGAGGTTGCCGAGGAGTTGACGAACTCCAAATGCAAGGAGTCCTTTCGACTTCTGAGTGAATCCAACAAGGTCATCCATGCTAAGTTGGAGGAGGCTAAGGTTCTTAACGCCACGATGAAGAAGTCGCGGGACACCTGCAAGAGGGAAAGCCAGGCGGCGCTTGACGCGGTGAATCTCGCCGACCTCCGGGCTGCAAAGTCGGTGGAGAGGTACAAGACGTCAGACAAGTTCTATGCTGACCTTGCCCATGCCTCGGCCATTGTTTGGCACCAGATTCTCGACGCTGTCAAGGCGTTGATACCGGGGTTTGCTGACGGTGAGCTTTGGCTCCAGTACCCCCTCTCCGAGGATGACCTGTAGGGGGAGACCGCCGGGAGTGCCGCCGGGGGAGAGGCTGCCGGTGGGAGTGCTGGAGATAAGGCTCCTTAGGGGAGCACCGACCCAAAAGCCGTCACCCCGGTTCCCGACGCCGGCGTTGAGAAGGTCGAGATCCTTCCCGGTCGCGAGGCCTGAGCCTTCCTGCTTTTTTCTCTCTTTTTTTTTATAAATTTTGTAAGCCTCCGGGCACTTTTTGTATGGCTGAGGAGCCTATAGTATCTTGTAAAGACTCTCGGATCGTAAATAAAACTTTTCTTAATTCTTCTTCGTGGCAATGTTTTCTTGTGCGAGCACTTGAGCTTGTTAGTCTTTTCCTCGTCCCAAGAGTTAGGCCGTAGGTCGATGATCGGTCTTTTAGATGGCGATCGCCCGTCGAGTGTAAGCCAGTTAATCGCTAAGTGCAGGAAGGTCGATCCTCTCGCGCCCCCAGAGTTGAGGTGGCGATCATTCGCTTAGAATACATCGGACGATCCTTCAGTGTAGGAAGGTCGAGATTTGCCCATTCCTTTTAGTCGAACCGGCGACCACTTCCCTTAGCGTAAGTTAAACAATAGCTAAGTTAATATTGGTTGGCGTTGGCCAAGCAATGAAGCTGCTCGGTGGCCTCTGGATGAGGGCTTTAGATCCTTAGCATAGGTGGGTAGGAAGTTACCCGCTAAGGATCGACCGAGCAGGGAAGCTGCTCGGTGTCCTCTTGATGAGGGCTTCCATCCATGGCGTCGGTGGGTAGGGAACTACCAGCCAGGGATTGACTGACTGGGGAAGCTGCTTGGTGGCCTCTTGATGAGGGCTTCGATACTTAGCGTAGATGGGTAGGTAGTTACCCGCTAAGGATTGACCGAGCAGGGAAGCCGCTCGGTGGCCTCATGATGATGGCATCAATCCTTAGCATAGATGGGTAGGATGTTACCCGCTAAGGATTGACCGAGCAGGGAAGCTGCTCGGTGGACTCTTGATGAGGGCTTCGATCTTTGGCGTCGGTGGGACGGGGGCTACCAGCCAGGGATTGATCGAGCAGGGAAGCTGCTCGGTGGCCTCTTGATGAGGTCTTCTGATCCTTATCGTAGATGGGTAGGAAGTTACCCGCTAAGGATTGATCGAGTAGGGAAGCTTCTCGGTGGCTTCTTGATGAGGGCTTCGATCCATGGCGTCGGTGGGTCGGGAACTACCAGCCAGGGATTGACCGAGCAGGGAAGTTGGTCGATGGCCTCTTGATGAGGACTTCGATCCTTAGCGTAGATAGGTAGGAAGTTACCCTCTAAGGATTGACCGAGCAGGGAAGCTTCTTGGTAGCTTCTTGATGAGGGTTTTGATCCTTGGCGTCGATGGTTAGGGGACTACCAGCCAGGGATTGACAGAGCACGGAAGCTGCTCGGTGGCCTCTTGATGAGGGCTTTTGATCCTTAGCATAGATGGTAGGAAGTTACCCGCTATGGATTGACCGAGTAGGGAAGCTGCTCGGTGGCCTCTTGATGGGGGCTTCGATCCTTGGCGTCGGTGGGTAGGGAACTAACAGCCACGGATTGACCGAGCAGGAAAGCTTCTCGATGGCCTCTTGATGAGAGCTTTTGATCCTTAGTGTAGATGGGTAGGAAGTTACCCTCTATGGATTGACCGAGCAGGGAAGCTGCTCTGTGGCCTCTTGATAAGGGCTTCGATCCTTGGCGTCGGTGGGTAGGGAACTACCAGCTAGGGATTGACCGAGCAAGGAAGCTGCTCGATGGCCTCTTGATGAGGGCTTTTGATCCTTAGCGTAGATGGGTAGGAAGTTACCCGCTAAGGATTGACCGAGCAGGGAAGCTGCTCGGTGGCTTCTTGATGAGGGCTTCGATCCTTGGCGTCGGTGATTAGGGGACTACCATCCAGGGATTGACCGAGCAGGGAAGCTTCTCGGTGGCCTCTTATTGAGGGCTTTTGATCATTAGCATAGATGGGTAGGAAGTCACCAGCTAAGGATTGATCGAGCAGGGAAGCTGCTTGGTGGCCTCTTGATGAGGGCTTCGATCCTTACCGTCATTGGGTAGGGAACTACCAACCAGGGATTGACCGAGCAGGGAAGCTGTTCGGTGGCCTCTTGATGAGGGTTTCAATCCTTAGCGTAGATGGGTAGGATGTTACCCCGTAAGGATTGACCGAGCAGGGAAGCTGCTCAGTGGGCTCTTGTTGACGGCTTCAATCCTTAGCATCGGTGGGTAGGGAACTACCATCTAGGGATTGATCGAGCAGGGAAGCTGCTCTGTGGCCTCTTGATAAGGGTTTCAATCCATAGCGTAGATGGGTAGGAAGTTACACGCTAAGGATTGACCGAGCAGGGAAGCTGCTCGGTGGCCTCTTGATGAGGCTTCTTTGGTGTCGGTCTATTTCCCTTGTCCCGTAAAATCTGGGGAGAGAGAGCGTCGAAGATAACACGAAGCAGAGACGTGTGGGAAGGCGTGACTCTCTATAGTGCGCATCGTTCCAACTTCCATTTGGCCGTTTGGGGGTATGGTCTCCACGCGGCAGCCCTGGGTTGGGACCTTTGAAAAGATCCCGTGAATCGTGCTGCCGAATGCGCAAACTTCGGCCTTTTGGGATTCCGTTGGGGCTATAAATAGCGAAGGCGTGTTAGTTATTTTTAGCTTTACGCTTCAGAAAAAATGGCCGGTTTCATCTACTCCATTCAAGAGATCATCTTTCGTGATGACGTCTACTACGATCAGGCAAGCACCGATGAGACGTACCGGGCAGTGGTCCAGCGTGTGGAGGAACACTATGGCCGTCTACTTCCCCGGCGATCATCCCTCTTTCAATTGCTCATGTATGAAATTTGGAGGATGTCACCGGGGCTACACAATGCCCTGTCCGAGGAGCTTAAGGACGAGGCGGTTGACAAGTTGCACTCGCTACACCACCATGGTTTGATCTCGAAGAGTCGGGGGGATCGCTCGGTGGCACTTGTTCTGGAGTGCTTTCAGCAAAGGCAGATCGCCGATGGTTGCCCGGCCGGTGCTGTATCTGGCCCTTCCATGGTGTCACTGGTCCGCAGGCAACATTAAAGGTAGCGGGCAGAGGAAGCGAAGGCTCGGTTGGCGGCGATCTCCTCGGAGTACCACCAGCAATGTTTTCTTCACTCCCTACCCCTTCTGTTGTAATATTTTGTAAATATTTTCCTTTGTGTAATGCTGGGGAGCCCATAATACCTTTGATGAATAAAGTTCGTCTTTTGTGACATGTTTTTGTCTCCTTTTTATTCCCTTTGTGCTTTTGCGTATTTTCACAATAATGAACCCAGGGGTCTTGGAACCGAGGAAGAGGGAAACATATCGAAGGAGTTTCCTTTAATTCAGGAGACTTAATAATAAAGAAAAATTACATCGCTTCGACAAAGAAGGAAACATATTCACTAATACAAAATTTGAAAACATATTCACATGTACAATTTGAGCATCTCGGCGTTGTAAGGCCGCAGAAACTTACGTCCTCCCGCGTCTTGTAAGGGATAGGGTCCTCCGGGCAATACTTCGGAGACAAGGAATGGGCCGTCCCACTTCGGGGAGAACTTGTACAGCTTTCCTTGGTCTATGAATTCGTTCCGCCTTAGGACCAAATCTCCCGTCTTGAAGGCGCGATGCTTGACTCGTGCGTTGTAGTAGTGGGCAGTTTGTTGTTAATAAACGACGGCTTTGATCTGTGCCCGGTCCTTCTTTTCTAGCAAGATGTCCAGATTAGTCCGGAGTGCCGAGGTGTTTTGCTTCATTGTCGAAATGTTCGACTCTGTAACTTGGCAGTCCAATCTTTGCTGGGACCATCGCCTCGGTTCTGTAGCAGAGGCTAATGGGGGTCTCTCTAGTAGGGGTCTTCTTCGATGTGCGTAAGGCCCATAAAACTCAGGGTAGTTCTTCGACCCAACTGCCCTGTCTTTCTTCTAGATGAGTTCGAAGACCTCGAATGACGTCTCTGTTAGCGACCTCGGCCTGCCCGTTGCATTGAGGATGCGCGACCGTGGCAAACTTCATTAGTATGTGGTATTCGTTGCAGAATCCTTTGACTTTGTTGTTTTCAAAATTCGTCCCATGGTCGGTAATAATACACCTCGGGATCTAGAATCGGGATATTATGTTGTTCTGCAGGAATTTGATGGTTATGGTGGCGTCCGGTTTTCTGATGGGGACGGCCTTATGTCACGACCCGTAATTTGGCACATGACCGGCACTTAAATCACGCAACGTCCAAAGGCGTAACGTAATTCAAGTAAGCCGAAGCCCAGAAAATCTAAACTTTTTTGCGGAAAATAGTGGGGGTGCAGTTTGAAATAAAGATATAATGAAATAAAGTTTATCTATAAATGCATAATTAATGATATAAGAAAATGCAAGTAGAATGTACTAAAGTTGAGAACATTTTTTCGTCTTTAAAATTTTGGGTAGCAGCTCCCTCGTATATTTTGGACTGAAACCACATATACATAACAATGTAAAAGGCATCCCCAAGCGGGAGCTAGTGTTCATACCATAATATTGAATTATTATATTCCCCATTCTTATTCTTTTTATAAATAACAGGTGCTTTTGACTCATGACTGCTACATATTAATGGTTACAGGTTCTTGGACAGAAAACAGTGAAAACGATGAAAAGACGATGCAAAAGTGGACTTTGACCAACAAACAGAAGACTCTTGATCAAGCCTACATCAAAGATAAAATTCACAAAGTACAAGGCAATGCAAGGTCCAAGATTACAAAGCGAACGGTTAAAAGTCCACCGCAATTATTCACTGGAGATCTGGAAGAAACATAGAAGCTATTTTAATAAAAGAACCAAATAATAAGGAAGCCCAAAGACAGAAGATCCAACAAAGGAAATTTCAAGGCCTAATACTTCCTTTTAAAGAGACAGAGACATAAAATTTTACCAAAGCTTGGAGTATACTTTGACTAGGTCTTCCTAAGGATATTTTGGTAAATGTAGACGTGCGAATCAATTGTAACCTAGAGTTTCCTATCCTCTATAAATAGGAACTCTGAATCATTGTAAAGGCTATGCCTCCCTGTGCCTCTTTTTATCAAAAAAATTTAGATTTCTTTTGGAGAGCATCGATGTCTCTTTTCATTTCAGAAATTCAGATCTGACAAGTCTTGTGTTGATGTTTGGAGAGAGCTATCTGTAATGTAAGTAATTAATTTCAATTCTAGCCCTAGGTAATTTTTCATTTTCTGCCCTAATATAAATTTAATTCTTTGCCCTAATTAGATAGTTAAATCTTTAATCCAATTGCCCTAGATTAATTTAGTTTTTAGATTTAATTAATCCATTCACACCGTTTGGTATTAACTCGTAAGAGCGATTAGGAAATTCACAACATCCCTGTGGACCGACCCGTACTCACCGGCTAGCTGCAAAGCGACACCGTTCTTGATTGTGGTAATAGATAGCTTTTGAGATCAATCAAATGTCGCCGTTGTCGGGGATGGCGTAAAATTTCCTTTTTGCAATTTCGGGTTAATCAACATTGAAAAAATCCAGAAAAATCAGAAAAAAAAAATATATATATATATATATATTATCTGTTATTTTTGGAAAGGGTATTTTTGTGAGAATTTTGCAGGATCTACAAACAACTTCAGATCTGGAAATTTCCAGAAAGCGAAACAAAATTCAGAAGATCAGAACAGAGAAGGATTTTCAAAACAGAACAGTGGAATTTTTCCCGCACTCTGAAACCTCCACCGCGCCGCGATTCCGCCGCCGCACCCTTGCTCAGACCGCGGAAACGCGGTTCGTTAGCAGAATCAGAACCTAGAAATTTTTTTGGGGACTCGTGCCGACTACCCCGCCGCGGAACCGCGGTGGGAACCTGCCTACGGCCGCGGAAGGGCGGCGCCTTCGTGACATCTGCCTCTGGAATTTGCACTGTAAGCTTCGTTTTTCTCTTCTCTGCAAATCTCAATATATCTTTTCTGAAAAATTCTTACAGGATTCTGCGCTTTAAAAATCTTCCCCCTTCCAAATAACAAATCTTGTGCAGGATTCTTTGCGCCGCATAAAATAAAAATCTTTGATTGCAAGTGTTTTTTCTGTTTTGCATATCTTTAATCGGACTTTAAGGGGCTTTTGACCAATTCAGATTGGATGGGGATTTCATCACCCTTCCCAGGACCCCAGAAATCACATAAGGCATATGCATTGACCATCTATTAATTAAAAAATACTAGACTCAGCCCTAAGGACTTCGAGCTCAATAGGACAGAGGACTAGTTATAGGCATCAGCCGTTTATCCTAACTTGACTTTGCGGTGTCTAGGCAAGTGTGTCAAGGCAAGTGGTTACTTAATTAGGACCGCTACTTGTAGCGGGGAGCCTCCCACTTACCTGGCACTTACCTGGCCGCAATTAGCGGTGAAGAGGCGGTTTGAGGTCCTATCTCTAGCCCTTTGGAACAGTTAGGAGCTGTCTAGCTGACCTAGATGACCCTAGAGTTAGGCATGATTGTGCATTTTTGGTTGATCGAAAGTATGTCTTAGCCCTTTACCAAAAAATCTTTTTGCAAACAGTTCTAAATAAAGAGAAAAAGGAAAAAGGAAATTAAAAAAAAAAAAGACTTGCAACTTTTGTCGCTAAGAAATCCTTGCACCCCACTTACACCCACCATCTTTCTCTTCTCCTTCTGACATCATGGGTACCCCACATCACAAATCTCTTGCCGAACTTTGGTATCCCGAACCTAACTTTGCGTCATACGTCAATTGTTTCGGTCGATTTAAGGAAGATCCCTCCGTGCCCAAAATATCTTTGAAAGATCAGATAGAAGCGTCTAGGAGAAACAGTTTGACTTTGCCACCCACTTTGTGTCAACCAAGTCAACCTTTACCACCTTCATATGTTGATAGCACTTTTTCATGTCCCGCTGTAACTCCTAAACTAATGCCCATTGCTGAGCATATTGCTCAATCTCGTAGCCGATCATTCACCCCTCTCCACTCATCTAGTTCTAGGAATCAACAAGACTATTCACCATTTTATCCACATGTTGACCCTACCCCTGTCCAACCAACCACTTCCTACCAGTCCTACCCGACTTTCCCACCTTCACTAGACACTGTTTCTACACAGCCATTAGGGAGTTTCACGTATCCAAACAGTTTCGAATCTTTTACCGAAACCCCTTCACAACCCATGTCTAGTTTGGAACAGTCGTTGGAAGCTTATATTTCAGCAACAAACAAAATGGTTAGGAATGTGGAAGCATCCATTACCGCCCTTATGCAACCGAGTGAACCGGTAGCTAGTTTCCAACTAGCTCCAAATTTTCCAATATATGAGGAGGCGGTTGGACAGAGTGAGAATTTGAGAGGAGCGAGTGAGTTCTACACTTTCCCAAATCAGACCCACCCATACCCACTTGAAACCCACAACTCCGGTATTCCATCGATTGTCCCAAACGATTCACAAGTTGAAAATAAAAACGAGTTGTGTTACTTTGTAGTGCTTGATTTGCTAGATTGTGAAGAACCCCTTTCGAGTGAAACTACACTTAATCCTTTCGATCTTTACACCTCCAATCTAGAACCTAAATTGATAAACATCCATGCTTTTGATGAGGTGTCAGAAAAAATTGATTTTCACTTGATTGAGGATATAGACGCCGGGAATATTTTGGATGATGAACCCGTAGATCTGATTGAAATGTTATGTCCAATTCATCATCCCGAGTCATTGATTGTTTCTCCCGAAATTCATATGCGTCTTGATTTTGATGATAATGGCATGGATGAGTTAAATATTGAGGAGAATTATGAGGATAGTATTGAGGAGAGTATTGAGGATAATATTGAGCTTGAACCATTTTTGTTTGATGTGTCGGATTTTCCAATTCATCCTCTTGAACCTTTAACTAAATCACCCTCCCTCCTTTCCATCGTTCCGACCACGCACAAGATCACGCTTGACGACTGTGATCTTGAAAACTTTTACTTTGAATCTGACACAGTTCTCACAACCGATAACACGTAAGAGTGTTTCACTTTTCCGGACGATTTTGATGACTCACCGCTCGAGTTTGAGTCCTTTACATTTTCAGATGAATCAGTTGAACCATCAGACTCGGTTGCTTACAGTTGTTTCGAACCATTGATGGAATCTTTCCAATTCGAGACCGTTTACTACGGTGAGAATGAGACTATCCCTAATTCACTCCCTTCCCTACCTTCCATTGTTCCGACCGTACAAGTGACCGTTACGCTTTCATCACCTATACCAAGTTCGGAGTACCCATGCTTTCTTGCGAATCTTGAGGGATTTGATCCCATTTCTCGATGGGTTGATAGGTTAGCACAATCGCTTTTAACACATCGGTCATCACAAATTATGCTAATTTATTCACTCGATTTACACCCTCAAGATCGTACTCAACTTCTTTCTCTTTTCCGCCATTCTTCTCCCCCACCGAGACCGTATCCCGTTTCTACCTCCACACGGTCTCGTGTGCTTCTCATCTCTTTTCTTTCCACTCCATTCTTTCACCAACTCGACCATTACCACGACAAGATTTTTGATTGATTGGTGCTAACCTTTGGCTTGTGTAAGGCCAAGCTTAAGTTTGGGGGGAACCTTGTTGTATATATGTATATATATTTTTGTTTTCTTTTTCTATAAAAAAATAACAAAAAAATTTCAAAACAATAAAAAAAAAATATAAATAAATAAACAGGGGAGTGCCGGCATTTTGACCCTCTTGGTGTAGCATGACAGTGAGGACACTGTCAAGTTTAAGTTTGGGGGTATGCTCGGTACGTCTTCTTCCTTCGCATTCATATGTACATTTTGCATTTGCATACTTATTTGAAAACCATAAAGATTTGAAAATTTTAAAAATTATAAAAATAAATGTATTCAATTTTAGCCGTATTTTGACTTGAGTTTGACAAATAGGTTAACTAGGTAGGAACAACTAGATTTTAGACTTAGTAAATTAAAAACCCTAAAAATAACCTTTCTTATAATTTTAACGGTAGAAAGTATATGTCTTTGTAGTTTATTTAGAAATAAGAAAATTTTGGGTTCACGTCTTGGGCTAAGTCGAAACAAAGGAAAAGTATTGATGTTCTTATTAGAGTATAAGTTTGAAAAATAGATCCTAGTTTAAGTCTAAATTCTGAAAATGTATACCCTACAAATTGCACAAACACGCACTTTGAAACTTGGAATAGTAGAGGAGACCTTGAAATGCTCTTGTGTAAAGTCCTTAGTACGAAGAAAATGAAAAATAAAAAAATACAAGTGTGAATAAAAGAAAAAAAAAGGAACACTGGTTTTTGTGATTACTTAAGGCTAAAAAATAGAAAAATATTTAGCGAGGGTGCTTCATCACCTAGTGACTTAGACCAACTGGTTTGGGAGTCACTGCTAAAGCCTTAGGTATTGCAAGACTAGGAATTACGCTTTAATGTGCAAACACATCTTGTAATCGGTTGTTGGTACCTCAAGAAGTATTAACGGTCGCATGAAGGATGTGTAAGCAAAATTCAATTAAAAATTCACCAATTAATAAGTGCTTTGGACAACGGACAGGAGTATGATTGCTTGATTTGAATTTCCAAGTGTAGGGGTGATATATACACACACGTAGGGGTATGTGATTGGGATTTAGATGAGAGATAGGGGTGAAGAATAGAACTTGTATCTTTAATAGAGTTGATAAAAATTCCTAAGTGGAGATGGAACCCTAGAAGGAAAACTTAAAAGATGCCGAAAGCTAAGTAAGTCTGCAGAATATATATAATCTTAAGTTAAATGATGAGGAAGTGTAAAGAATATGGGTGGATAATTTACGGGTGGAAGATAATAGAATTCTTTGTTAGAAAACCTAATTGGAGAATAAAAGTCGATAAGCCAAATTGATAGGATTTTGTGGGAAGTATCCGCTGAAAACCCTCAGAAGACAACACTTCTCCTACTAGGGACACCTAGAGGTTTAACGGCTTATTGCACGTGCTCAGTGCAATCGCGATTCCCTGCGAAAGTGCGGTTAGGTTTTTTGTCGAGAATAAAAAAATAAGTTTGCTCGAGGACGAGCAAACGATAAGTTTGGGGGTATTTGTTCACACCATAATATTGAATTATTATATTCCCCATTCTTATTCGTTTTATAAATAAACAGGTGCTTTTGACGCATGTCTGCTACATATTACAGGTTACAGGTTTTTGGACAAAAAATAGTGAAAACGATGAAAAGACGATGCAAAAGTGGGCTTAGACCAACAAACAGAAGACTCTTGATCAAGCCTACATCAAAGATAAAATTCACAAAGTACAAGGCAATGCAAGGTCCAAGATTACAAAGCGAACGGTTAAAAGTCCACCGCAATTATTCTCTGGAGATCTGGAAGAAACATAGAAGCTATTTTAATAAATGAACCAAATATTAAAGAAGCCCAAAGACAGAAGAGAAAACAAAGGAAATCTCAAGGCCTAATACTTCCTTTTAAAGAGACAGAGACATAAAATTTTACCAAAGCTTGGAGTCTACTTTGACTAGGTCTTCCTAAGGATATTTTGGTAAATGTAGACGTGCGAATCAATTGTAACCTAGGATTTCCTATCCTCTATAAATAGGAACTCTAAATCATTGTAAAGGCTATGCCTCCCTGTGCCTCTTTTTTTCAATAAAATATAGATTTCTTTTAGAGAGCATCGATGCCTCTTTTCATTTCAGAAATTCAGATCTGACAAGTCTTGTGTTGATGTTTGGAGAGAGCCATCGGTAAGTAGTTTTATTTAATTGTTCTAGTTTAGATTTTAATTCCTTTCCTTAGATGTTAGCTTTGGGAAAGGCTTTTGAGAGATTAGATCTCTCATCCCTTTCTTACCCATCACATAGAATCTATAGGACTCCATGTATAAACGCACACACCGCGCCCTACGGCACCCTATCCCTCGAGGTATCGGTGATACCATAGTATAAAGGCCCGGTTGCGCGCGTTTTCCATTGAGGTTAGGGTAAGGATCTCTAAAGGAAGGACACGAACCTAGAGGAAGGAACACCATCCCGAATGGATCTAATCCCCTTTATTGATAATTACCACAACTCCTTTTAGATCTTAATTTGGGTATAGAAAGCGTTGAGATTTATTTACATTTCCAAACCATTTCTAAAGCTAACCCTAGCAAGATTTAGATCTAGATAATTTTAGTATAGATAGATTTAGTTTTTCTTAGATTTAATAATCAATCCGAACACCATTCGGAATTAACTCGTAAACGCGACTAGGAATTCACAACATCCCTGTGGACCGACCCGTACTCACCGGCTAGCTGCAAAGCGACGCCATTCTTGATTGCGGTAAATTATTTTTGATCTATAAAATCCTACTTTAATCAAATGGTATTTGTTCACACCATAATATTGAATTATTATATTCCCATTCTTATTCGTTTTATAAATAAACAGGTGCTTTTGACACATGTCTGCTACATATTACAGGTTACAGGTTCTTGGACAGAAAACAGTGAAAACGATGAAAAGATGATGCAAAAGTGGACTTTGACCAACAAACAGAAGACTCTTGATCAAGCCTACATCAAAAATAAAATTCACAAAGTACAAGGCAATGCATGGTCCAAGATTACAAAGCGAAAGGTTAAAAGTCCACCGCAATTATTCAGTGGAGATCTGGAAGAAACATAGAAGCTATTTTAATAAAAGAACCAAATAATAAGGAAGCCCAAAGACAGAAGAGCCAACAAAGGAAATTTCAAAGCCCAATACTTCCTTTTAAAGAGACAGAGACATAAAATTTTACCAAAGCTTGGAGTCTACTTTGACTAGGTCTTCCTAAGGATATTTTGGTAAATGTAGACGTGCGAATCAATTGTAACCTAGGGTTTCCTATCCTCTATAAATAGGAACTCTAAATCATTGTAAAGGCTATGCCTCCCTGTGCGTCTTTTTATCAATAAAATTTAGATTTCTTTTGGAGAGCATCGATGCCTCTTTTCATTTCAGAAATTCAAATCTGACAAGTCTTGTGTTGATGTTTGGAGAGAGCCATTTGTAAAGTAAGTAATTAATTTCAATTCTTGCCCTAGGTAATTTTTTATTCTCTGCCCTAATATAAATTTAATTTCTTGCCCTAGTTAGATAGTTAGATCTTTAATTCAATTTTCGTAGATTAATTTAGTTTTTAGATTTAATTAATCCATTCACACCATTTGGAATTAACTCGTAAGAGCGATTAGGAAATTCACAACATCCCTGTGGACCGACCCGTACTCACCGGCTAGCTGCAAAGCGACACCGTTCTTGATTGCGGTAATAGATAGTTTTTGAGATCAATCAGCTAGCTCTTTGCCAAATGGAGGAATCACAACCACGCATGCAATGTATACGATGCCCAACGGCGAAAATCAATCTAGAAGGAATAATATGAATAAAGCAAGACAATAAATCTACACATAGCGAACATATACCCATCGTTCTAAGTCTCGCAACCACAAGTCCGTCTCTAAATATACAAAGTCTAGTTTCTAATTGATGGAGTTTATCTAGATAGAATAGGAAATAATAAATAAAAGAGTGGGCACGATCCAATGTGTCCCACCTTCCATAGCGAAGCACTTGAATGCATGGTGTGTGCCAGCGATACCGCTACTGATCCCAAATGGTTAAACCTGCAAGAATTGTGGCACAATGGGGGTGAGTTGCCAACTCGTGAGTAGAAAATATCAGCAGGTAGAAATTGAATAAAACAACGATTCCTTAGGTCACTATATCAAGAAGGTAATACTATGATATCTAGGGTGACCATGTATGCATATATGTCAACAATATAATCAATGCCAATGACATATACAAATAAACATCTGAATCATATGCCTATATGCAGGTGGATATCATCCACGTGTACATCAATGACACAATCAACATCATAGGAAACGAGTGTCCAACATCGACATTCGCAAATGATAGATATGTATGCCCTAGAGGCCTGTATTGTATAGGATACTAGGCATGTATATGTACCGAAACAATCTTTGCTCGAAATGATAGTATGCTATCTGGTTTATCTTCATCTTAACGTGTGATATGTTGTATTTCATATCTTTATATACATGTTGATGAAACCCTTAGGATTATGCTTGACTACCGGGATTATGATGTAGATCATACTAGTAGGGCCTCGGCAGTCTACAAGCATATCCTTTAATAGTTCCTAGTCGAGGGTATATCGAGACAGGGAATCGATATTAACAGAGTAGACTAGTGTGTACGTTTCTTGACCCTGGGGGCGATGGTTGATCCCACAACCATTGGTGTTTGACATCAAAGATTGTACACAGGTGCTCATTGGAGAATGGGTACACCGAACAGGACTCGCCGAGAACTCCTAGATGGTATATATACCTATTGTCAGATAGCAGTTCTCTGGTGACACTTGTACAGGTTAGTCTGTAGACCCAAGATCGTCATAGTGTCTTATGAGATTTCCACTGTGCTTTGATTTCCTCCCAACCACGGCACTACTGAGTAGTGCAAACAGGTGGATTTTAGGTACAGTCCCGAATCGCATGGTGGCAGTGAGCGATAGGAGGGGCTTCGTCTCTCCTGGTATAGGGTGTTGATATCGCGCTATGCTTGATTGGCCATAACAGCAAATCCCTGGCCAGGGTTCTCGAGATTTACTGATAAGAGTTATCAGTAGTTTCTCGAACCGTTATGAGCCGTAAATTAGCATGACTTATAAAGTTACCGGGGTCTGACATTTACCACCCCTAGACTTCATATGCGACGGATTAGATGAAGAGACAGGACTGCACGGTAAGTGTTACTTACAGGCTCGTTAGGGTTGTGATGAGTTCGCTTATCGGCCACCTTTTCGTCATGTACCTGGGTAGCCGTTACACACAGCTAGTGCCGGTGACGTGCTTATGGTTAAACCCACTGCTAGTGTAATGTCGAGTCTTTAGAGTCCCACACAGAGGGTTCCCTAGTTCAGGAAAAAGATGTAGATGTCGTAAGTTGTTACGGCAGGGTTTTGATCATGTTCGTGTAATTGTTACGGGAATAATGATCAGAAGGATAACACTGGTAGGCTTTGGTTTAAGCCGGATACCGGTATTATACTATTAGATTATTTGTATTCGTATTTTTAGGAATTCGGATATTGGTATACTTATACGGTATACGATGGAGTGGTATTCTTGTAATTGTTACAAGAATACCTTCTAGAAGGAGACACCTCATAAATACATATTTATTTTGTGAAAATAAATAAATGAGGTGGAATTTAGAGAAAGTCTAAGCATGGATGAAGGAATGTCTTGTTTCATTTTTTATTCATTTGGAGTTACTATTGAAGCATGATGCAATTTTTTTATTGCATGCTTCAATTATTTTCATTTGAGCCATATCATTTTTCCATGCTTGATTTTTTCATTCATCACTTTGACATTCTCTCTCCTCATTATCTCCTTCTTCCTCCTCTTTGCTTTAACCTTCATATGAGTTATGAATCAAAAGCTTAGAGCAAAAAGATAATCCAATACTTGATCTCTACATCATCTAAGTGATCTCTTCTAGCAAACTTGATTTCTTAGTTAAACTCTTGTGAATAGTTTATAGCTTGTTCGATAGCTCTCGGGTGGATTGTCTTGGATCTTGAGGTGGCCGGAGACCGAGCTCTTTGCGACCATAAGGAGCCTAGGAGTCACATCCAAACAATGACACAAAGGACAGGTTCCTAGGTATAACACTATCATAGTAGATTAGATCTCTAGATAGTTTTTGCTAGTTAAGGTTTAAGCACAAGATCTTGGTTTATGTGGGTGTTTCATGCAAGAAATTTTTTGTTTATCACTTCCGCCTCCTCACAAGTGTTGTGAGAGTGTGCAACATCCACTAACATGGTATTGGATCCTATTCTAAACCTTAAATAGCTTGTAGCAACGTTAGAATTCCGCCGTTTTTGTCGCGGAAAAACTGCCGAAAAACAGTTTTTAAAATAGAAGTTTTGAGTTGTTTGCACACCAAGCAGGCTCGTGGATTGAAAGGAGAAGCCGCGGGGTAGAGCGCGCGCACCCCGGGGATACCCCGAGGTGGACCAGAGGCCAGACCTATACCCCAAGGCCACCTCGAGGTGGCCTTGGGGGTGGGTGACCCGCGAGCACCCCAACTGGGTGCTCTCGGGTCTGCCACCCCTTGAGGCCACCTCGAGGTGGTTCCCGGGGATGGGTACCCCCCAGGGGCCCTCCATTCAACCGTTAATATTATGTTCTTCACTTCCGCAAAGTTCGGGCGGGTTTCGAGTTCGTTTCGACTTCCGGATTGGCTCAAAACGATCGGTTTTTGAACACTAGCTCACTGGATTTTTTCAAGTGTTGGAAAATGATTTAGTTTTCTAATCTCGTGCGGAATTCTAATGTCGCGGTTACTTTACAAGCTTAGTGATGTTTATGTGTGTTTTGAAACGTCGACTAATTGCTATATGTCAATTAGTCGGGGTTGCTCACATCTGTATTGATATCATGTGATGGTATTTGTATATGAATATGTTGGATCGTCGTGATGAATAGCCGGGGATGTGAGAATAGCGTTTTTCTTTCATTCATGTAATTTTTAAAATACAATGTAATATTATTTTGCGGGGTACATCCGGGTTGAGCTTGTAGCCACCGTTGTATATTTTCTTTTTACTGTTTTTGCTCTTAGGATAGACCCAAGGTGGGGTGCACAAACTACCGGGTTCTCAAAGTGCTGAGTGGCCTACTCACTTTGTTGAGGGAGGTTGCTTCACTTCGGGAATTTGGCGGGTAGTTTGCCACACCCGTAGGGGTCTAGGGCGGGGTTTGGCTATTAATCACGACCGTGGAACACGTCTTTCATTAAGGGCTTAAATGAAATACAGAATTCCTAGTATATCCAATGTATTCATCGGTGATCTGGAATGTTTATAAATGCGTGCGACGAATGGCCATTTATATATGAGATATATAATAAAAGTTGCTTATGTTTTACACCTGCGCTAGTCTAGCCCCCGCTCTGCTGTTAGTTAAGTAACCTAACGGTGCATGACGGGGCCTCGTGGCGAATGCGGATGGCATAAGCGTACGTTCTATTTTCGTATCTTTTCTGTGATGTTTAGGAAACGTAAATGCTGGGACAAAATTAATGTGATTAATGTTAAGAAAAAGAAACCTAAAGCTGTTGTGGAATCAAACTTTTTAAAATGGGTAACCCTAGTTTTTGCTTTGCATAGTGGTATTCCTTCATGAATATCCAACACCTCATTCGATGAGGAAAGGGCCGAGATCCCTTCACTGGGAGTGACCCCTTTAGCGAAACTAGCTAATGTTACAAAGCACTCGATTGTTTTTATAGTTGATCTAATTCTTGCTTTGCATCGTGGTATTCATGAATATTCAGCACCTTATTCGATAAGGAAAGAATCGAGATCTCTTCACCGGGAGTGACCTCTTTAGCAAAATTAGAAAGATAATACAAAACCATTCGATTTTTTAAACTGGAGCTTAAACCACTTCTTTCACTAGATTGTACAATGATATCAAGTTCAAAACGTTAAGGGTTTTCATAAAAACCATCCGTTGCCCTCCGCCATTTTAGGAAGCAGAGAACTTAGTATTCGTGCTATATTTGTTGACTATAGTTAAGGCGTGGTGTACGGTATCTAAGTGATGTCTTCGTACAAAGCATTTGATGCGATCGATTAGGACATTCATATGACTTTGTTGACCATAGTTAAGGGTCATGCGGGTGAGTCTAAATCAATCACGAAATGGCGGGTAAAACTTGACTAATGGTTATGATTTGTTGACCATAGTTAAGGTCATTAGACACTAGGGGTAAAAATCATATCGGGAATTTCAAGAGTTGAAATTTGCAATGAGATTGCATACCTTCTATCTGATAGTTGGATCCCAATCCCACTGTGAGTAAAAGTTACTCTCGGAAGAGTTTTGCACTTTACAATTAGCTAATCCGGTAGGGGTCTAGAAAGGTGTCAACGGGGTTACACCTCTAGGAAAACGAGGTTTATTTTAATTTGGTCCATGCGAAAGCACGGGGAACCTCCCTCGGAGTACCGACACTGGCCTGGCCGACCGGTTAGAGAACATGTCGATTGCAATTAATCCTGGCTAATTTTCTTTCTAAGGTTTGAAGGAAAATTTGATAAAAAGCATTGGGAGACATCGATTATATAAGATTAATAACCAATCCAATCATGCAAGAGCAATCGATCAGTGTCTTCTTTTCTCTCTCCTAATGGCAGATACCTATGATGGGACTTAAGCTTTTATTAGACAAGAATAAATTCACGGGACCGAATTACAAAGATTGGCTGAGGAATGTAAATATTGTCGTGACCTATGATAAGGTCGGATAAGTCCTGACTACTCCAGCCCCTCCTAGCCCAGGACCTGATTCTTCAGTTGCGGATAAAGAAATCCACAAGACATGGGATATAGACTGTACAACAGCCAAGTGCCTCGTGCTTGCTTCTAAGAACAATGAGCATCAGAAGCAGCACGAGAAGATGGATGTACAATCTATCTTTCTCCGTACAAAGGAGTTGTCTGGAGAGCAATCTCGTACTCTCCGATACGAGGCATCTCGAAAGTTGTTTCAGATGCGGATGGCTGCTGGCATGTTTGTAGGTGACCATGTATTGAAGATGATTGGACTTATCGAAGAACTTGAAGACCTGGGTTGGACCATGGAGAAAGAAGAGTATGTTGATATTGTTGTACAGTCCCTTCCCCATGCCTTTGCTCAGTTCATTGTAAACTTCAACATGCACAACATGGAGAATTCATTATCTGAACTCCTCAATATGTTGAGGAGTGCAGAGAGCACGCTAAAGGTAGCGAAAAATCCCGCTCTAATTGCTGGGCCATCTTCCTGTTCCGTCCCGAAAGCCAAGGCCAAGGGAAAGAAGAAGAAGAATCCCATCAAGCCGAGAGGAGGAGTGAAAAAGGCACCGGGAAAGGACAGGATAGGGGTTGCTGCGACAGGATGAGGGGAATGCTTCCACTGCCACCAGACTGGGCACTAGAAGAGAAACTGCATTGGATACCTGGCCGGCCTCAAGAAGAAGAAGCATGGTGATGCTTCCACTTGAGGTGTGTTTGTAGCGGAAAACTGTTTTTCAATTAACTCTGCTTCCTGGGTATTAGATACCGGGTCATGATCTCACATCTGCAATTGTGTGTAAGGGCTGAGAAATAGCAGGTTTTTGAAGAGAGGTGATCACACTCTCCCAGTTGGGAATGGTTCCTCTGTACATGCTACAGTAGTGGGAGAGTATCACCATGGTTTGCCGTCGGGTTGTATATTGGTTTTGAATCCATGTTATTTTGTACCTTCGATATTATGTAATATTATATCTGTATCGTTGTTGGACAATGCTGGATATAATTTTGTATTACAATCTAATATTATGAACATTAACCTTAATCAAGAGTTGATTAGGTCTGGTAAATTAAATAACGGGATATATGTCCTAAACCAGCATACAGTTTTCAATACACAACACACAAACAAAAGCAAGGTTTCAGACATAAATGAAGCCTTCATTTAGCATTGTAGACTTGGTCATATTAACGAAACAAGACTAACCATGCTACATAAAGATGGATATTTAAACCCATTTGAATATAAATCTTATGCTACTTTCCAGTCTTATATCAAAGGTAAAATGACCAAAACTCCGTTTAGTGGACACGGAGAGAGAGCTACTGAACTCTTAGGCCTCATACATAGTGATGTATGTGGACCAATATCTACACATGCGAGAGGTGGTTTTTCCTACTTCATAACTTTCACTGATGATTTCTCGAGATTCGGGCACGTGTTCTAGTTGAAACATAAGTCCGAAGCGTTCGAAAAATTCAAGGAGTACAAATCTAAAGTAGAAAAACAAACAGGCTTGAGTATCAAGAAACTTCGATCAGATTGAGGAGGTGAGTACCTAAGCTCAGAGTTTCTAGATTTCCTAAAAGAGAATGGGATTCTCTCTCAGCTCAGTCCTCCGTACACAGCACAGCACAACGGTGTGTCGGAAAGGAGGAATCGTACCCTATTAGATATGGTACGATTAATGATGAGTGATGCTGAGTTACCAATATCATTCTAGAGGCACGCATTAGAGAATGCGATTTATCTATTGAATAGGGTTCCAACCCAAACCGTGTCTACCACTCCATATGAGATATGGTATGGGAATAGACCATCTCTTAAACGAGTTAGGATATGGGGTTGTCCGGCTTATGTGCAGAATCCGGACAAACTCGAGACACGATCGGTTTTGTCTAAATTTGTGGGATATCCAAAACACTCGTATGGATATCTTTTCTACCACAAGGAAGAACAAAGGGTGTTTGTTTCTCACTATGTCACATTTTTAGAAAATGATTTTTTTACAAATGATACTGTTGGCAATGCGGTAGAACTGGAAGAAATTCCGGATACACAAACAATTACCGATGGTTTGGTTGAACCTGTGGTTTCAATAGAACCTGACAAACCTCAGCCACTCTGTAGATCTAGTAGGACTTCTCGCCCACCTGATAGATACTACGGTTTTCTAATTGATGGTGATAGAGAAGATTGTATCATGGATGATGATGATCCTTCTAGTTTTCAGTAAGCTATCACGAATGGTGACTCAGTGAAGTGGATGGATGCCATGAGATCCGAAATGGAATCCATGCCAACCAACAAAGTATGGAATTTGGAGGTTGCACCTTCTGGAGTAAAACCCATAGGGTGCAAGTGGATCTTTAAGAGAAAGATTGGTGTGGATGGTCAGGTGGAGACCTTTAAAGCTAGGCTGGTCGCAAAAGGATTTCGTCATAGACCAGGCTTGGACTATGATGAAACCTTTTCACCAGTCGTGATGCTCAAATCCATTCGGATCCTGTTTGCTATAGCTGCTCACTATGACAATGTGATCTGGCAGATGGATGTTAAAACGATATTTCTAAATGGTGATTTAGAAGAATGCGTTTTTATGGATCAGCCAGAAGGCTTCATTGATAGTGGGAGCAGCGGAAAAGCATGCAAGTTGCTTAAATCCATCTATGGATTGAAGCAGTCATCAAGGAGTGGGAACATCTGCTTTGATGATACAATCAATGAGTTCGGTTTTATCAAAAATGTAGATGAACCATGTATTTATAAAAGGATTGTAGAGAGTACTGTTACATTCCTCGTATTGCACATGGACGACATTCTCTTGATAAGAAATGATGTTCCTATGTTACAATCGGTCAAACTATTCTTATCGCAGAGGTTCTCCATGAAAGACCTGAGTTATGCCTCGTACATTCTGGGGATTAGGATCTATAGAGATAGATCTAAGAAATTATTGGGATTGACCCAATCAAGATACATTGACACCATACTAAAGAGGTTTAGTATGGAAAATTCCAAGCGAGGTAATTTACCCGCTTGTCACGGGATCACCCTCTCCAAAGAGATGTCTCCAAAGACTGATGAGGAGAGGGCTCGCATGAGAATTATACCCTACACTTCGGCGGTAGGATCTATAATGTATGCGATGTTGTGTACTCGCCCAGATGTAGCTTATGCATTGAGTGCAGTAAGCAGGTATCAATCCAATCCAGGGGAGAAACACTGGACTGCTGTGAAGAACATTCTGAAGTACTTGAGAAGAACTAAAGAGATGTTCTTTGTGTATGGTAACGGAGATCTCCAAATGGAAGGCTCTACCGACGCCAGCTTCCAGAGCGACAAGGATGATAGTAAGTCCATCTCAGGGTTTGTATTTACACTAAATGGAGGGACGGTATGTTCGAAGAGTTCCAAGCAAGATACCGTCACTGACTCCACGATGGAAGCTGAGTATATTGCTGCTAATGATGCCGCAAATGAGGCAGTCTGGATGAGGAAGTTCATTTCTGAACTTCCGGTGGTTCCATCCATTTCTAATCCAATACCTATGCATGCGATAACAATGGAGCCAAGGCTTTTAGTAAAGGAACTGAGGTCCCATCAGAAATCCAGACATATCTTGAGGCGGTATCACCTCATCAGGGAGATAGTGGATTGCCAGGTCATCGAGGTACGGAGAGTAGACATGAAAGACAACACAACAGATCCATTCACCAAGGCCATCCCTCAAGGCCAGTTTGAGAAACTGTTCGAGCTGTTGGACATGCGGTACGCCGGCAACTGGTTCTAGTGTAGACAGTGGGTACTTATTGCACCAACTGCAGACCTTAGTGCAAGTGGGAGATTGTTAGATATGTATGCCCCAGAGGCCTGTATTGTATAGGATGCTATGCATGTATATGTACAGAAACAATCTTTGCTCGAAATGATAGTATGCTATCTGGTTTATCTTCATCTTAACGTGTGATGTATTGTATTTCATATCTTTATATACATGTTGATGAAACCCTTAGGATTATGCTTGACTACCAGGATTATGATGTAGATCATACTAGTAGGGCCTGGGCAGTTTACAAGAATATACTTTAACAGTTCCTAGTTGAGGGTATATCGAGACAGGGCGTCGATATTACCAGAGTAGACTAGTGTATACGTTTCTTGACCCTAGGGGCGATGGTTGATCCCACAACCATTGGTGTTTGACATCAAAGATTGTACACATATGCTCATTGGAGAATGGGTACACCGAACAGGACTCGTCGAGAACTCCTAGATGGTATATATACCTATTGTCAGATAGCAGTTCTCTGGTGACACTTGTACATGTTAGTCTGTTGACCTGAGATCGTCACAGTGTCTTGTGTGATTTCCACTGTGCTTTGATTTCCTCCCTACCACGGCTCTACTGAGTCATGCAAACAGGTGGATTTTGGGTACAGTCCCGAATCGAATGGAGGCAGTGAGCGATAGGAGGGGTTTCGTCTCTCTCGGTATAGGGAGTTGATGTCGCGCTATGCTTGATCGGTCATAACAGCAAATCCCTAGCCAGGGTTCTTGAGATTTACTGATAAGAGTTATCAGTAGTTTCTCGAACCGTTATGGGCCGTAAATCAGCATGACTTATAAAGTTACTGGGGTCTGACATTTACCACCCCTAGATTTCATATGCGACGTATCATACGAAGAGACCGGACTGTACGGTAAGTGTTTCTTACAGGCTCGTTAGGGTTGTGATGAGTTCGCTCGTCGGCCACCTTTTCGTCATGTACCTGGGTAGCCGTTACGCACAGCTAGTGCCGCTGACGTGCTTGTGGTTAAACCCACTGCCAATGTACTGTCGAGTCATTAGAGTCCCACACAGAGGGTTCCCTGGTTCAGGAAAAAGATGTAGAATCCGTAAGTTGTTACGGCAGGGATTCGATCATGTTCGTGTAATTGTTACAGAAATAATGATCGGAAGGATAACACTGGTAGGTTTTGGTTTAAGCCTGATACCGGTATTATATTATTGGATTATTTGTATTCGTATTTTTTGGAATTCGGATACGGGTATACTTATACGGTATACGGTAGAGGGGTATTCTTGTAATTTTTGTAAGAATACCTTCTAGAAGGAGACACCTCATAATTACATATTTATTTTGTGAAAATAAATAAATGAGGTAGAATTTGGAGAAAGTCTAAGCCTGGATGAAGGAATGACTTGTTTCATTTTTTATTCATTTGGAGTTACTATTGGAGCATGGTGCAATTTTTTAATTGAATGCTTCAATTATTTTCATTTGAGCAATATCATTTTTCCATGCTTGATTTTTTCATTCATCACTTTGACATTCTCTCTCCTCATTATCTCATTCTTCCTCCTCTTTGGTTTAACCATCACATGAGTTGTGAATCAAAAGCTTAGAGTAAAAAGATAATCCAATACTTGATCTCTACATCAACTAAGTGATCTCTTCTAGCAAACTTGACCTCCTAGTTAAACTCTTGTGAAGAGTTTGTAGCTTGTTTAATAGCTCTCGGGTGGATTGTCTTGGATCTTGAGGTGGCCGGAGACCGAGCTATTTGTGACCACAAGGTGCCTAGGAGTCACATCCAAACAAGGACCCGAAGGACTGGTTCCTAGGTATAACACTATCATAGTTGATTAGATCTCTAGATAGTTTTTGCTAGTTAAGGTTTAAACACAAGATCTTGGTTTATGTGGGTGTTGCATGCAAGAAATTTTTTGTTTATCGCTTCCTCCACCTCACAAGTGTTGTGAGAGTGTGTAACATCCACTAACAACAACATCATGAATGCATATGCATGTATGTATGAGGATATCAACCAATGCGTGTCCATCAACGATACATCAAAAATCATGGAACTTGAGTGCTTAACACTGACAGTCTAAACATCATGAACCCGTGTCCAGCATCGACACGTAAATCCTCATATCTCGGGCTCCGTCTATCCGGATCGGCCCATATCCATCTCACGACTCCAGTCGGTATCCTCCGGATAACCGCCGGGTCCAAACTATCACCGGTAGGTAGTAGTCCCTCTGCCAGGCTCATCATCGATTGCACAACATACATTTCTTATCCCGAGGTACCATACTGGGTCCACTCTGTACCCGTAAACGGTTCGTCCAACTCCTCGAATCGGGTTTCGTAAACAATCTCAGAACCGAGAAAACTCATGGTGGACGCATCGAAATATCATATCAAGAGAAACCGGGTTTTCAAAGCAATACATACTTTCTTTTGAAATGTAACCACGGTTCTCAAATCCAGAATCTCATGAAAACAGCATCTCAATGCGTGTAATCGTAAAGCATGACGTATGCAAACATAGAACAGAAATGTGAGCATATAAGTATATCACGCAACATAGAATAGTGATGTGAGCATATCAATATATCATGCAAACAAGTCATGTGATAATACTAATCAATTAAGAGTAATAGCATGATATAGAAATTTGACTGTATAAGTGACATATCAATTATCGATGATGAAAGTGTGTGAGCCGGCAATCTGTGTAAGTGTAAGATACGCATCATCGATAATTGTGCAGGTGTACTAGCCGACGATATCAGAACAAATAATGGAAGCACAGGTTTACGTAATGCAATGAGAATATCATAAACATAGCAGAAAGTAAATCATAAGCGCACTATTATAAGGTATACGTATCTAATCTAACATCTACATAAGGGCTAAACTAAGTAGTGTAGACAGTGATTAACAATATCTATATCATATCCGAGTCGATGAATCTATCAATCGGCTGTCCAACCTCACAGCATCACGTACGGTATGATCCATCGTACGGCATCCTCGAGTCAAGGGTATGGATCAATCATCAAGTAAAACTCATCACGCATGGTAATCCATCGTACGACGGCATTAAACAAATAGGAATTCTATCAACCTATACAACAATGAGGGTACGGATATAACATCTCGTACGGTATATCACTCATTATTCTCATATATATATATATATCTTATTTTATCGATTTCATAACACATCTATCTCAATCTTATCATATTCATCGATCTCATGTCATATCCTTATAGATCTCGTCTCATATCTTGGTATATGTATTCAATCATTCATATCATCTCCAACTAACATTTTGATCATATTCATAGTTTCCTAGTATAGGTTTCTCCTATTATATTCTATATATCGGTCTCCATTTTATAATTGCGAGGGTGCTATACGCCATCCACCCGAATTCCTCCATAGATATAAGTCTACTCACCTGCAATACTCCTCGCTAAGCCGAAGTTGATGTACTTCGTCGTGTTGGAAGTCCACACGAGGTACCTACAAATCAACACATATCGCAACATTATGAAAACTAAGTCCGAATACCGATACGGCACGCGAAGTGCTCATAGGTTAGAACCTATAGCTTACGCATGTAATAACAACCAAATAACACTCGTCATTGATGTACAAACGTCTAACGACCAAATACAATATCAAATACCAAAACCCAAGTTCATAAATCTCAAATACCAAATTCAGGAACATAAGAAATTGATCCCAGATATCTCCCTAGGTCAAATCAAGACATTTTGCATATAGGGTTGGTGTAGATATAAGATAAGGGAACCATAGACCAAAGATCATCGAATTCCACCATAATGTGGCCGCAAATTGTGGCCGCAAGCAATAAATATGCGGCCAGAATAGGTAGGAATGGGCTCGGGTTTCTGGGGTTGCTTCATGGTTGCCTGCACGTCTTACTGTCATGGGAACTTATTTTATAGTTGTCTCGGGTCATTCCAGATTCCCATATACCATCACAGACTGTCAAATAATCAATGTCGGGCAAATTCTAAGTTTGTGTTTTGGGTTCTAGTCTCTGGTCTTGGCTTGAAAATCATCACCTAAGTCTTGTAAACACTCACTATATCTCAAATATCACTTCACAAGTCAATTCTTCCACTAAACATCAACTTGGAAAATTCTAAGATCACAATTCCACACTTTTTTAACTCTAAACTATATCTAGGATATATTAAACACAATAACTTAACCAAAGGAAAGGAATATTACCTCATTTGGCAACTCAAGAAAAACCCTAGATTCCCAAAGTCTCAAAAATCCAAACTTGAAAGGTCCATAGGGTTTAGGAAGAGGTGGGGATAATTTTTAATGAAGGTGGTGTGGGGTTTTGGCGGTTTTTGAGGTGATTCATGGAGGTAGAGGATGTGGAGGAAGGAGGTGAGGAAGATGAAGATGGAGGAGTTGAAGAAATAAATGAGGGTGAGATGAAGGAAAGGTCAAGTGTCCCATGCCATCCTCTCACTTCTCTCTCTCTCTCTCTCTCTCGCCCATGCCCCATGTCATAATGTGGTCCCCCATTTCTCTCACATCAATTATCCTTTCATGTCTTCTCTTTTCCTTTCTCTTCTTTTTTAAAACCAATGTCAACAAATACAATAAAACAACATGTAATCAAATTGCAACATGACATAGTGCACTAGCGATGGTTAATTAAAAATACGGATTTGGCATAATCGTGATTAGTAGTGTACTAATCGAGTTTAATTTAAACTTGCATATAATTAATTATAAAAATGCCCAAATCCGATAAATATATTTTTAATAAATAAATTATTTTAATCTCCAATTATTTCCTAAATATTGGTATATATTTATACCATTTTGCGAAAACCCCAAATTCGCAAATCGAATAGTTTTAGCGAAATATATTATTTTAATTTTTAAATTCCAAAAATAATATTTCATATTTCTGAAATGTACAATCTTCCCCCCTTAAATAAATTCGGTCCCCGAATTTAAATTTAAACCCTAAAATACAAAAACATTTCAGTAATCTTATTCAGATCAATGGGGCTCCAAAATCACGGAATACACAGAAATACTGTTAGTTGTATGTATGCCCTAGAGGCCAGTATTGTACATATGATGTATATTATATTGGATGCTTGGACATATATAGAGATGACTTTCTTGCTCGATATGATAGTATGCTATCTGGTTGCTCTTTATCTTAACATGTATACTTGTCTCTTTATAGTGTCTTATAGTTACATGTTGGTAAAGCCCTTAGGATGTGTACTTGACTACCTGGACTATGATGCGGATCATACTAGTGGGGACATGGTAGTCCATAAGTACACCCTTCAAGGTCCCTAGTCGTGGGTGTATCGAGACGGGGCATCGATATACCAGTGTAGACAAGCGTATACGCTTCTCGACCCATGAGATGGGCGATGGATGATCCCATATCCATTGGTGTTTGACATCAGAGATGGTATACGGGTGCTCAGTGGAGACTGGGTACACTGGACGGACTCGCCGAGAACTACCAGAAGCTATTATACCTCACGTCAGATGGCAGTTCTCAGGTGACACTTGTGCAGGTTAGTCTGTAGACCCGAGATCGTCATAGAGTCCTGTGTGATTCCCACTGTGCTTTGATTTCCACCTTACCACGTCCATGAGGGCGTGCAAAACGGTGGTTCTTGGGTACAGTCCCGAGTCACATGGAGGCAATGAGCGATAGGAGGGGTTTTGTCTCTCCCGGTATTGGGGGTTGATGTTGCACTGTGCTCGATTGGCCGTAACAGGGAATTCCCTGGCCAGGGCTGGTTAGAGATTTACTGGTAAGTGTTACCAGTTGTTTCTCGACCCGTTATGAGCCTCACATCGGCAGGACTTATCGGTTATTGGGGTCTGACGTTTACCACCCCTAGACTTGATATGCCACATATCAGACGAGGAGACCGGACTGCACGGGAAGTGTTGCCGGTTGGTTCGACGGGAGTTGTAGCAGGTTCGCTTGTCTTCTTCTGATCGCTCAATACCCGGGTGGCCGTTACGTTTAGCTGACCGCTTGCGGCTTGGGGGTGCTTGATATGATCATCACCCACTGCCGGCGTATCGACGAGTCTTAGAGTCCCACAATGGAGTTACCTAGTCCAGGCGAAACGTTGTGGTGCGCGTATGCGATTTGCGCATGGACCCGGTTGGAATGCGCGTATATGATACCACATATTAATCGGGCGGCTTGCTTTTGGTTAGGGTCGTATGTGATATGGCCGGATTGATAAATCAAGTGTTGATTTATCATTTAACCATTAGTTTCTCACTAGAAATCCTTTCTTGTATCTTTTGATGTATGCAAGCATGTATGCATTCCTTATTGATTCATGCACATATGGATGTGCATGCACACATACATACATACATTATCCTTCATGGTTGTATATACAAAGAAAATGGTGGCAATATAAGACTCACACCATGGTTTAATATATATGAATTATTATTGCATTTGTTTTAAAACAAAAAGAAAAAGGAAAGGATAATTCATGGTTTCTTTCTACACTCTTCTTTGACTTAACCATGCTCACCCACCATTTAACCATGGATTAACTTTACTTTTGGGTTTTAACTCAAGTTCAATAATATCCTTATTGTTTAACCATGGTTTCAAATGAGAGTTAAAAAATATATATAGATATATTTTCTATTTTCTTATGTGAGTTTTATCTTTCTCTTATTCTAAAAGGCCACCATCTTCTTCCTCCTTGATCTCTTACTCTCTAGAATTTTCAAGTGAGCAAAATACTCAACAAGATAGGATTTTGAAGTGAGAAAGAGAACCACAACACCATTCTACACAAGTCTAGCCCACTTGTTTAGAGTGTTAGCTTCATTTCATTCTCTTGATAATGTGAAGTTGCAAGCTTGGACAAAGCGGACTCCGGGTGGATCATCGTGGACCTAGAGGAGTTCAAGCGGACTTTTTCCAAATCCCAAGTAGCCGAGGAGTCTAGCGTAGGGAGCTACAAAGGTTGTACTCTCAAAACCCTAGCTTAATCTACTTGTGATGTAGTGTTGTTTTAGAAACCCTAATTTTTCTAGGAACGATTCTTTGTTTGTTAACTCAGCACCCTAAAATTTTAATCTTTGGTACATGTGATACTTCCAAACCCTTCATGAGGTGCTAGGTAAATCCAACATTGGTATCAGAGCCGACCTAGAACATTAGGTGACACTTTAGCGAAGTTAAAACCCCGATCGAAACAAAATACGGCTTTTTGGGACACTCTCTGGACATTTTTTCAAAACAGTGATTTTTCAGTATTGAAAATATGTAAAAATATCAGCAGGGAAATCTAAGACAAACTGCAAAAAACGATGCAGTGAACAGTTATTATCGCCGCGGAAACGCAGCCAAAGCTTTCTTAGGCCGCGGTTCCGTGGCCGTACAGATGGGTCAGCGCATAATTTTTGCACTGTAATACTTATAACTGCATGTTGATATTTTTGGGTATTTTTAATCTGGTCTTAGTATTATTTGTTCTGGAGATTGTTTTGAGTTCAATGATTCGATCGGAATTTTAACTTCATGTTTTTCCGGATAATTAGAAAGTATTGAAGTGTTCGAACGAGTATCATTTGCTCACTTTTCACGGGATTTAAATATTTTGGAGATACGTGCAAGTTTTGTGGTGGACCCTCTAGAAGACAACAAACCTTAACTCGATTATGTGACCGTCTTGAACTGCCTTTTGAACCTTAGGGTTTGGGGCAGTACGGCGTGACCTTCTACGGCTGGACCGCTACTACTGTGTTACACTCCGGGTTTTTGAACTCCGCTCAAGTGTTGAGCTTTAGGGAATTTTGGGTATTTGATCATTCGTTCGAAAACTTTAATACCGTCTATTTATCTGAAATGTGATGCAATGTGTGGAATTCATATAGCTAGATATGAAATACGAAATATGTGATATTTCGCATTTACGATGTCTAAAGAGAATGTGGATTCCAGATATTGCAGTTTTACACTTTCTTTTCTATGACCGTAAGTGTAGTATGTATTTACCGATTGTCGTTGCTATACATCGACGACGATCAGTGTATGCATACTTACTTACGTTGATGATATGAGATATTATGTGTTGCTGAGATATGGTGTGCAGGATTGTCGCGATTGAATAGCCGGAGTGTTTTATGTGAGATGAGAGTTTTATTTTCATTCATGTAAATTCAAATGTAATATAATATTCTTTTATTTGGGGCACTTCCGGGTTGAGGTTGTTGCCACCAGTGTTGTATATTATTTACTTTTCCGCATTAGGATGGACCCAAGGAGGGGAGCACAGGTGACCGGGTTCTGGGGTTCAGTGGGAGGCCATCTCGAGGAGTCGAGACCGGGTCTCCTAAACTCCAGAATTGGTAGGGTCGCTTGCCGCTCTCGTAGGGGTCCACGGTGTGGGCTTGGCTATTCATCGCGACTGTGGAATCTGTATTTTCTATTGTTGGCTAAATACTAAATACGGACGTCCTAATATATCCCATATTATATCTATGTTTCTGCTGCGATATCTGTGATGTGATCATTTGATATGTTCTGATGGATACAGTATATAGTATATATGATATATTATATAGACGTTACTTATGTTTTACACCCGCACTAGCCCTGCCCTACTCTGTCGTTAGTTACCTAACCTAACGGTGCACGAAGGGACATCGAGGCAAATGCGGATGGCATAAGTGTACGTCGTATTTATCTGTGATGTTTAGGTGACTTAAATGATGGGACTTCATTAATGTGATTAATGAAGGAAAAGAAACCTAAAAGATGTTGTAGAATCAAATTTTTTCAAAAAGGGTAGCTACAGTTTTGCTTTGCACAGTGGTATATATGATATACCCTGCACCTTATTCGATGGGGAAAGAGCCGAGATCCCTTCACCGGGAGTGACCTCTTTAGCGAAACTGGCAGATTCTACAAAACTCGGTTTGTCTTTTGATTGCTTTTAGAGTTTTGCTTTGCACAGTGATATATATGATATGTCCTGCACCTTATTCGATGAGGAAAGGGTCGAGATCCCTTCACCGAGAGTGACCTTTTTAGCAAAACTAATGAAAGCCTCAAAAACACTCCATTTCAAAATTTCACATGATTCTACGACGATATCAAGTTCATTACGCTCATGGTTTTCTGAAAAACCTGCGTAGCCCTCCGTCAATTCAGATAAGTAATATTTAGTATTCGTGCTGCGGTTGTTTGGCATGCGTCAAGGCGTAGTGTACGGTAGCTGATTATTACTTATCTGTAGCATGAGATGCGATTGGATTAGGGTATTCATACGGCGTTGTTTGGCATGTGTCAAGGGTCGTACGGGTGTGTTTAATTCAATCACGAATTGTACGGGTTGAACTTGACTAGCGGACTATGGGTTGTTTGGCATGCGTCAAGGTCATAGCACGCTAGGGGCAAAAGCATTATCGGGAATTTCAAGTGTTGAAATTTGCAATGAGATTGCATACCTTCTATGAGATAGTTGGATCCCTATACCCACTGCGAGTAATTGTTACTCCTGGGAGAGTTTTACACAGGACAATTAGCCGATCAAGTAGGTGTCTAGAAAGGTGTCAACGGGGTTACGCCTCTGGGAAAACGAGGTTTACTTTAATTAGGTCCATGCGAAAGCATGGGGAACCTCCCTCAATGTACCGACATTGGCCTGGCTGAAAGAGTGGCGAAGTTGTAGGGTGTAATTAATCCCTGCTAGTCTTTCCTTTTAGGGTTTGAAGGAAGATTTGATAAAAACAGTGGGAGCCATCCTGATTAGATAAGATAATAACCAATCTGATCTTGCAAGAGCATACGCTAAAGTGTTTTCTTCTCTCTCTCTCTCCAGGTAGCGACCATGTCATGCCTTAATCAAGATAATAATATGGATGTATTGACCGAACCCGCATGTTATACTGTGCAGGGGAACGTTGGACCCATTCTATCTTATAAGTGTTATAAGACTGAACAGGAATCAGGAAAATATCTGGATTCTCACGCCGCCCAAACGGAGAACATGCATGTTGATGCACCTTCTTCGGGTGTGTTAGTCATTGAGAACTGTTTTTCGGTTCACCCTATGTTCTGGGTATTAGATACCGGATCAGGATCCCACATATGTAAACAGTTACATGGGCTATGGAAAGGTAGAGAACTGGGAAAATGTGATCATTCCGTTCAAGTAGGGAATGGTGCAAGTATTATAGCCAAAGCAGTTGGCGAATATCACCTTGTATTACCAAGTCATAATACACTAATTCTGAATGAGTGCTCTTATATACGGAACATGATGTGCAATATTATATCAGTTTCTTTACTGAGTAAAGAAGGGTATAATTTTGTAGTACAGGATAATGTTATGAACATCTTCCTTGATCAAAAGTTGATTGCATCAGGCTCGTTACATAATGGCATATTCTTTCTCAATCAAAATACAGTCCTCAATTTACAAAACACACACAAGAGGAAGAGTTCAGAACTGAACGAATCCTTCTTGTGGCATTGTAGACTGGGTCACATCAATGCGACACGACTAGCTAAGTCACATAAGGATGGATATTTGAATCCGTTTGAATTTTCATCTTATGACACTTGCCAGTCATGTCTCAAAGGCAAGATGACCAAAACTCCGTTTTCGGGACACGGAGAATGAGTTACCGAACTCTTAGGGCTGATACATGGTGAGGTATGCGGTCCCATGTCTACACATACCAGAAACGGTTCTTCCTACTTCATTACATTCACTGACGATCTCTCAAGATTCGGACATGTGTTCCTGATGAAACACAAGTCTGATGCTTTTGAGAAATTCAGAGAATATAAACACGAAGTGGAGAACCAAACGGGCAAAACTATTAAGATCCTTCGATCTGATCAAGGAGGAGAATACTTGAGCAATGATTTTATGGATTATCTAAAAGAGAATGGGATTCTCTCTCAGCATACTCCTCCTTATACACCACAGCACAACGGTGTGTCAGAACGGAGGAATCGTACCCTATTAGATATGGTACGCTCAATGATGAGTACAGCTGAGTTACCTATTTCCTTCTGGGGGTATGCGATTGAGACAGCATAGACCTATTGAATAGAGTTCCTACCAAATCTGTGCCTACCACTCCATATGAGATATGGAAAGGGAAGAGACCACATCTTAATTACATTAAGATATGGGGTTGTCCGGCTTATGTCAAAAGACAAAATCCAGACAAACTCGAGGCAAGATCTGTCTTATGTAAATTTATAGGATATCCCAAAAATTCACAAGGGTATATCTTCTACCATCCCGAGGAACAAAAGGAGTTTGTTTCTCGACATGCCACTTTCTTAGAAAAAAGTTTTCTTATGAAGAAGATTGGTGGCATTGAGGTAGAACTGGAAGAGGTTCCAGCGACACAAACTATAACAGAAGACTTGGTAGAACCAGAGGATTTAGTAGTACCCGACGAACCCCAGCCTCTCCGCCGATCTAGTAGGGTTTCCCATCCACCTGAGAGATACTACGATTTTCACATTGATGGTGGAAGCGAGGATTGCATCATGGTTGATGATGACCCAACTAGCTTCGAGCAGGCCATTACGAGTGGGGACTCAGTGAAATGGTTGGATGCAATGCGGTCGGAGATGGAATCCATGTAGACCAACAAAGTATGGACTTTGGAAGTTGCTCCTAAAGGGGTAAAACCCATTGGGAGCAAGTGGATCTTCAAGAAAAAACTTGGTGCAGATGGGAAAGTGGAGACTTTCAAAGCTAGACTTATTGCAAAGGGTTTTCGTCAAAGACCAGGTGTGGACTATGACGAAACCTTTTCTCCAGCGGTTATGCTTAAATCCATCCGGATCATGCTTGCCATCGCTGCATATCATGATTACAAAATCTGGCAAATGGATGTTAAGACCGACTTTCTAAACGGTGATTTAGAAGAGTGCGTGTACATGACTCAGCCAGAGGGCTTCGTAGATAGTGGGAGCAGCGGGAAGGTGTGCAAGCTGCTTAAATCCATTTATGGATTAAAGCAGGCATCGTGGAGTTAGAACATCTGCTTTGACGTCGTTATCGAAGAGTTTGATTTCGTCAAAAACATAGATGAACATTGTTTCTACAAGAAGGTAGCAGAGAGTAAGGTTGTCTTCCTCGTATTGTACGTGGACGACATACTCTTGATAGGAAATGACACTCCTATGCTGCAATCGGTCAAGCTCTTCTTATCACAAATATTCTTAATGAAAGATCTTGGTGATGCCTCCTGCATATTGGGAATTAGGATCTAGAGAGATAGATCTAAACGGATATTGGGATTGTCCCAATCCAGGTACATTGACATCATACTAAAGAGGTTTAGTATGGAAGAATCCAAGCGTGGGAACTTACCCACGATCTCTGGAGTCACTCTCTCCAAAGAGATGTCTCCCAAGACTGATTTGGAGAGAGCTCGCATGCAATGGATACCCTATGCTTCGGCTGTAGGCTCTATCATGTACGCGATGCTATGTACCAGACCCGATATAGCATACTCACTAAGTGTAGTGAGTAGGTATCAAGCTGATCCTGGAGAGAATCACTGGACAGCTGTGAAGAGCATTCTCAAGTACTTACGAAGGACTGAGGAGATGCTCTTGGTATATGGTAACGGAGAACTCCAAGTGGAGTCCTTTACCGATTTGAGCTTCCAGAGTGATAAGGACAACTCTAAGTCGCAGTGGGGATTTGTCTTTACCCTTTACGGAGGGGCGGTTAGCTGGAAGAGTTCCAAGCAGGAAACCGTGGCAGACTCGACGATGGAGGCTGAATACATCGCTGCCAACGATGCTGCCAAAGAGGCTGTCTGGATCAAGAAGTTCATTACTGAACTTGGTGTGGTTCCATCCATTGAGCATCCAATAACTTTGTATTGTGATAACAATGGAGCGGTGGCTTTAGCCACGGAACCCAGGTCCCATCAGCGATCCAGGCATATTCTGAGGCGGTATCACCTGATCCGGGAGATAGCTGATCGTCGGGAGATCGAGGTCAGGAGGGTTGACACGAAGAATAACACAACGGATCCACTCACGAAGGCCATTCCCTAGATACAGTTTGAGAGACTCTTCGGGATGCTCGGTATGCGATACTACAGCAGCTGGCCCTAGTGCAAGTGGGAGATTGTTAGTTGTATGTATGCTCTAGAGGCCAGTATTGTACAGATGATGTATATTATATTGGATGCTTGGATATATATAGAGATGATTTTCTTGCTCGATATGATACTATGCTAACTGGTTGCTCTTTATCTTAACATGTATACTTGTCTCTTTATACTGTCTTATAGTTACATGTTGGTAAAGCCCTTAGGATGTGTACTTGACTACCTGGACTATGATGCGGATCATACTAGTGGGGACATGGTAGTCCATAAGTACATCCTTCAAGGTCCCTAGTCGTGGGTGTATCGAGATGGGGCATCGATATACCAGTGTAGACTAGCGTATACGCTTCTCGACCCATGAGATGGGCGATGCATGATCCCATATCCATTGGTGTTTGACATCAGAGATGGTATACGGATGCTCAGTGGAGACTGGGTACACTGGACGGACTCGCCGAGAACTCCCATATGGTATTATACCTCACGTCAGATGGAAGTTCTCAGGTGACACTTGTGCAGGTTAGTCTGTAGACCCGAGATCGTCATAGAGTCTTGTGTGATTCTCACTGTGCTTTGATTTTCACCATACCACGTCCATGAGGGCGTGAAAAACGGTGGTTTTTGGGTACAGTCCCGAGTCACATGGAGGCAATGAGCGATAGGAGGGGTTTCGTCTCTCCCGGTATTGGGGGTTGATGTTGCACTGTGCTCGATTGGCCGTAACAGGGAAGTCCCTGGCCAGGGCTGATTAGAGATTTACTGGTAAGTGTTACCAGTAGTTTCTCGACCCGTTATGAGCCTCACATCGGCAGGACTTATCGGTTATTAGGGACTGACGTTTACCACCCCTAGACTTGATATGCGACATATCTGACGAGGAGACCGGACTGCACGGGAAGTGTTGCCGGTTGGCTCGACGGGAGTTGTAGCAGGTTCGCTTGTCTTCTTCTGATCGCTCAATACCCGGGTGGCCGTTACGTTTAGCTGACCGCTTGCGACTTGGGGGTGCTTGATATGATCATCACCCACTGCCGGCATATTAACGAGTCTTAGAGTCCCACAATGGAGTTACCTAGTCCAGGCGAAACGTTGTGGTGCGCGTATGCGATATGCGCATGGACCCGGTTGGAATGCGCGTATATGATACCGTATATTAATCGGGCGGCTTGCTTTTGGTTAGGGTCGTATGTGATATGGCCGGATTGATAAATCAAGTGTTGATTTATCATTTAACCATTAGTTTCTCAGTAGAAATCCTTTCTTGTATCTTTTGATGTATGTATGCATGTATGCATTCCTTATTGATTCATGCACATATGGATGTGCATGCACACATACATACATACATCATCCTTCATGGTTTTATATACAAAGAAAATGGTGGCAATATAAGACTCACACCATGGTTTAATATATATGAATTATTATTGCATTTGTTTTAAAACAAAAAGAAAAAGGAAAGGATAATTCATGGTTTCTTTCTATACTCTTCTATGACTTAACCATGCTAACCCACCATTTAACCATGGATTAACTCTCCTTTTGGGTTTTAACTCAAGTTCAATAATATCCTTATTGTTTAACCATGGTTTGAAATGAGAGGTAAAAAATATATATAGATATATTTTCTATTTTCTTATGTGAGTTTTAGCTTTCTCTTATTCTAAAAGGCCAACATCTTCTTCCTCCTTGATCACTTGCTCTCTAGAATTTTCAAGTGAGCAAAATACTCAACAAGATAGGATTTTGAAGTGAGAAAGAGAACCACAACACCATTCTACACAAGTCTAGCCCACTATTTAGATGTTAGCTTCATTTCATTCTCTTGATAAAGTGAAGTTGCAAGCTTGGACAAAGCGGACTCCGGGTGGATCATCGTGGACCTAGAGGAGTTCAAGTGGACTTTTTCCAAACCCCAAGTAGCCGAGGAGTCTAGCGTAGGGAGCTACAAAGGTTGTACTCTCAAAACCCTAGCTTAATCTACTTGTGATGTAGTGTTGTTTTAGAAACCCTAATTTTTCTAGGAACGATTCTTTGTTTGTTGACTCAGCGCCTTAAAATTTTAATCTTTGGTACAAGTGATACTTCCAAACCCTTCATGAGGTGCTAGGTAAACCCAACAAATACCACAGCACGTCATGTGCGCATTAAAACGAGTGTGAAACTCAAAATCGAACTCCGTCAAGCGCCACAAAATCATCGGAGTTACAATGGAGATATAGATCTCAAAATCCACTACTGAAATCCAATATACTATGTTCAAAATCATAATACGTATATAGTACGCATCCCTTAAAATTCCTCTAAAAACTGGATTAAACACATGGAAATCATTTCCGAATCGCCGTGCGATGCGTAGCTCACGGCACAAGTGGCGGATGCTCGATTATAAAGTAGTAAATATATCTATATATGTTTTGCTCAAAATATACGTTCCTCCTTTTTGAAATATCTCAGAGGTTTTTCCTTGTAATGATTCGTGTCACTTACGGATTCTTAAGAAATAGCGAGGTTATAGCTCATTTTTGAAAAATTCTTGATAAAGTTTTGATGCATGTAAAAGTACTCAGGCACTGTCCTGCTCGGTTACTATATATATAGTATCCAACGTCAAAATATAATGCTCAAGAGCAAAAATCAGCCTCAAAAGGCATATCCAACATCATGTGCGGCTGGCACGCACTGAAATCAAAATCCAATACAAGTGCCATGAATGTGCACAAAAGCCAAACTAAGTGCAACGGGTGTGCACGAGAGCATCTGTAAAATGCAACAGGTGTGTGTTGGAGATAGTGCCCTCAGAGTCAATTATTGGATCACAGGCACGTGATTGCAATGATTGAGGGGAGGACCTATCCCAGTTGGACAGTTTTACTCGAGATGATAGTATGCTATCTGGTTTATCTTTATCATCGTGTACTGCTTTAGATGACTTTACGAGTCGCTATTACACGTTGATAGAGCCCCTAGGATCCTTGCTCGACTACCAGCAGTATGAGGGCGATCATATACGTGAGAGCTGGAGTCTATAAGCACATACTTAAAAGGTCCCTAGTCGTGGGAGTTTCGAGACAGGGCATCGATTCTCCAGAGTAGACTAGTGTATACAGTCGAGACCCCGACGAGGGGAGGTGGCCGGTCTCACAAGCCACTGGTGTCAGTTGGTTCACCTAAGATGTATACAGGTGCTCATTGGGTTATGAGTACACCGGACAGGACTCGCCGGGAACCTGCTAGTTGGGATTATACCAGACGTCAGATAGCAGTTCCCTGGTGACATGTGTATAGGTTAGTTCATCGACCTGAGATCGTCATTTGTCTCGTGTGAGTTCCCACTGTGCTTTGATTACTACCCTACCACGGCTCAAACGAGTCGTGCAAACAGGTTTTAGTTGGGTACAGTCCCGAGCCACATGGAGGCAGTGAGCGGATCTGCAGGGGTTCGTCTCTCCCGGTATTGGGGGTGAGGTCGCGCTGTGTCTAGGAGAGCCGGAACATGAAAAGTCCTTGGCCAAGGCAGGAGATTTGCTGGTAGGTATTCCAGTAGTATCTCAGGGTGTTCTGGGCTACACTCCGACACGACTTGTACCGCTATTGGGGGTCTGACTTTTACCAACCCCCTAGGCCCGCCATGCGATGCTCATAGACGAACGGACCGGACTGTACGGATATTGTCACTAACAGGCTCAGTAGGGTGTCAGGATGAGTTCGCTCATCGACGTCCCTTTTAGTCAGTACCTGGTAGCCCGTTACGTATTGGCTGATACCTCTGACGTGCTTGTGGTTAAATCCACAACCATAGTATTGACGAGTCTTTAGAGTCCACCACACATATAGTTACTCAAGTTTCGGGCGAAACGCTGTAGAGGCCGTATGGAGATATGGCAGGGTTCGATCAGATACGTGCGGTATTGCACGGATCGTAATCGGACGGTTTTTACTAGCCGGCTTTGGCTTAAGACGGATCCTAGTATGAGATAGTGTAGATTTTGTCTCTTTGCATTTGTGTTCAGTGGGAATACAAATGCGGGCATGTATTTGCAGTAGCGGGGTTTTCCTGTAATTTATTACGGGATCAGTTTTCTGATGTTGTCAGTTTGCATTCCGTTCCGGCCGGGTTTCCTTTGTTCCTTCTCGGCCGGACTTTTGTGGTGGAGGGGTTAATTGCAAGTTTGCAATTAACTTATTTGATGAGGGGTTTCATGCATATATGTAGCTTCCTCATCATGAGATTCCTTTTGAATCAATCACTTGCTTTCATGTGATGGTTGTGTTTGATTTGATGAGCAATGAAATGGTTGTGACCATTATCATTTTAGATTATTCTTTTTCTTTTCTCCACTTGATTTGCTTGAAACTTTTCCACCACCATTCTACCTTAAATATTGCCCGGCCACATTATGGGAGGAGGAGAATTTTTTGAGAGAGGATTTTCATTCTCATTTTCATTTCTTACAAAGAAAGTGATAGCTCCATATTATCTCCAAAGTTCATATTCATTTCTCCATCATGGCAACTATACTACACCCCAAAGAGACAACTATTCTACACTTGTCTACAGCACTCCTTGGACGCGTCGGCTAGCCAACTTCGCGCCCGAGTTGCCTCGGTCAAGAGGTGGGAGCCCATAAAAGATTCCGGCTACGTGGTGCCCTTTCCGACGAGAAGTTGACGGACGGAGATTCCGCGGGAGATCGGAGTAGAGACGAAGACCGATGGACACGGATCGCTTGGTATGGCTTCTCTACTCTTTTCTAGTTTGCTAGTAGCTAGGTTAATGGCCCGATCCGGGTGAAAAGTGCGCGGTGGTGCCGGTTTCTAGTTGTTAGAAAGTTTTTGTTTCCGCGTTTCCGGCGTCGGATCGACGGCCGGGGCGCCCCCGCGGGCTTACATTGGTATCAGAGCCACGGCCTTAACTTAGCCTAGCTTGCTCTAGCATGTTTAGAACTCGATCGAACAGAAAATCCCCAAAAACCGTATTTTCCAATGCATCGTGTTTCTGTCGAAATTTTTTCTGCTCCAAAAATTTTTCAGGTTGTTTCAAAATACTGTGCATGAAAAGCTAAGAGTTCTGTGAAAATTTGGTCGTGAGATCACTCTATACCGCCGCGGAACCGCGGCCAAACCCATGCTTGGGCCGCGGTTCTGCCGCGCTTTTAACTGATCAGCAGGCCAAATTTTTCCAGTAGGTCTTAGACTTGGAACTAGGGTTTTTGGGATATTATTTTTGGGCCTATATTTTCTGTAAGTGCTACAGTACTGCTTGGGGCCCGCTTTGATAAATTTGTTCGATCGGATATTTTAAACATGCTAGTTCTCAGTATTTACATTATATCTGCGACCGTGAATGTCACTTGATCGGTAAATCCAGTCTATCTGCTATAGCCTTTTTAGACGGATTTGCGAACGTGACATTCACGTTGATGTTCTGTGATTGTGCTGTGTTGTTGCGGATCGGTCGTGGGGGATAGCCTGGATGCAATGTTAGTACAGTTCTGTTTTATATGTACATTTGATATTGCGGGGCGAGCGTCCGACCTGTGGACTGCCGTCACTGCCTGTTTGTATTATTCTTTTGGGGCACGACCAGGTTGCGGTCAGTGTACCCGTTGTATGTATATTTTACTTTCTGTACTAGGATTGCCCCGCGGAGGGGTGCACGGATAGCCGGATTCTAGAGGGCAACGGGCCCGCATCTCATGGCATTGAGACGGAGGGGGCTTTACTCTAGAATTGGCGGGCTATTCGCCGCACTCGTAGGGGGTACAGGTTGACCCAGGAGGGGTGCCCAAGTTACCGGATTCCGTGAAGTGCTGGGTGGTCCATTCACGTTGCTAAAGGGGGTTTCCTCGCTTCAGGTTTTGGCGGGTAACTTGCCGCGCCCATAGGGGTCTAGGATTTCATTGCACAGGCTATCCACATGACCAGGGGAACGTCGGGTTTCAGCAGCGGCTCTGTGAAACCCGGGGATCCCAGATATCTGTATTGATCTGTGTTGCTATACATTTCTGTGTTGTTGCACTTTATCACGCCTTGAGCGAAATGTTATATATTGGTATATATACTAGTAGATGTTGTATATGTTTTGCATCCGCGCTAGTCCAGTCCCTGCTCTGTCGTTAGTTAGCTAACCTAACGGGTGATGACGGGACCCAGTGGCGAATGCGGATGACATATACGTACGTCATTATTTTCGTTATTTTTGGTGTGATCAGTTGATGGGACTGCGTTGATTCGGATCAATGCAAGTTAAACAAACCTTTCTGATGTTGTTGGAACACTTTTTCAAAAAGCTGTTATTGCAAGGGTGTTCTCCTTTGTTTTGCATTGTGTTCATATCAGATTTTTGCATTTTCATACCGCCCAATTTTTATCACATTGCATATCGGTAGATACTCTTGAGCCGTGTTTGCTAGTCAATTGCAGGATACAGGTTCTCGGTTCTAAAACGGTGAAATTCATGGAAAACACGACAAAATCCGGATTCCTGCCAACCACAGATAAAACACGGTCTCCGCTCTTCATCCGTATGTTGCCAGATACCAGTTTAGGAAGACAAAATGGCAAATCGATTGTCACTTTCATGCACAAGGCTCAAGGGCAGCACAAGATCCAAGAAATCTACGCGGAGCTCGAGGCAATCATGCCAAATCTTGACAAAATGTCCACCTTTCCCTCAACAGAAATTCTGGAAAAATCGTGGAGCCAAATTGAGAAAATACATGTACCAGAATTATGTACGCTGAAGAACAGGGAAGCACAAAAAAGAAGAGGGCCCAACTCCTCTAAAGGGCCGCGGATCCGCGGCCAATAGGGGGTATAGGCCGCGGATCCGCGGCCGTATAGTGGCGGCAGGCAAAACTTTTCCAGGGGTATTTTGGTCTTTTCAGATGTGTTCTGACGGTTGCCCTAGATTTCCATTCTCCAGCCTATAAATTGCCTAGAACTTTGAGAAGGAAAGGGGTCCATTCTTGTATTTTCATTTTGCTAGGTTTAGTATTTTTCTTCTTCCTCTTCTCATCTCTTCTCCATTAAACTTGTAGTGAGCTTGTGAGTGAAGAGTGGTGAATAAAGAAGATCATTTTATTTTCATGCTTGTCTTGCCCTTTTTTATAATTGTTGTAATTTTAATTCGTTAAGTAGTTGTTGTTATTTTCTTGTTGTTTCTTTCTTCTCTCTTTTTCTTTATCCTTAATACGACAATGATGCTTACGCTCGATCCTCGCCAAGGTGAGGTCGCAAATAGCTAGTCGTATTCTTCTAATCTCCATCATTCTATCTTCCTCTTTTGTTTTATTTTATTTTTCCGTATCATGATGTGTGAGTAGTTCATACTTGTTAGGGTAGGATAAGGGAAGTTTGAGAGAAGGAAATCTCTCTCACTCTTTCCTTGCCCAACAGCTTAATTCGACTCCTGTTAATTGAACCACAATCCGCTCCTTACGGCACCCTATCATACATGATAGCGGTGATTCCGTAATGAGACCGGTTGTGGTTGAATTAACCGGAGGTTATGGCTAAGAGCCAAGAACGGACGGACAAGCACCAAAAGGAAGAACTTATGCGTTGGAAAGCCTAGCTTATACTCGCAAGTTCCTTCCTAGTCGTGCTAATCCCCGTTGTTGCCGATTACCGTAACACCGATATTAAGAGGGGCAACGAAAGATTTGGAGACTCCTAACTCAAACTAACCTAATCCTAACCCTAACAAGCTCGCTTTAAATATCAACTCAATACTTAGATAACCACAACAAAATTTGAACTCTCGGACTTAACTCGTTAAAACACATAGAAAAAGACTCCCATCTCCCTGCGGACGACCCGTACTCAACCGGCTAGCTACAACCGAAACCGTCTTGATTGCGGTATTTAAACTAAAACTTGAACACGCAGAACCTCTAACAATCAAATGGCGCCGTTGCCGGGGAGACGGTAGTTTATTTCCTTGTGTAATTTCGGGTTAACTTGTAAATTTAACCGAAAAAACAAAACAAAAAGATATACTTTATAAAAGAAACCATTTTGTTATTTTTGATTAGTTTTTGTGCAAGTGTGCAGGAAAATACGAAGTTCAAGTTTAGTGGCCAAGACGTAGAATATACGGAGTACAAGTTCAGTGCCAAAGACGTGGGAAGATTGACCCACATTTCGCGGCTACACCGCGACGGACTAAAACAAAGCAACGGTCTAATTTAAAAATCTGGAGCAGTTGCAGTAAGAAAATAAAGATTCAAAATATCCAGTCAAGCAGAGGACAACCAACCCAGACCACACCAGAAAAATGGAGCTCCACTTCCTCAACACAGCCGCGGAACCGCGGCATTAGAGCTTTATTGCCGCGGAACCGCGGCCACTTAGTGGTCTCAGGCTTCCAATTTCTCTGTAAGTCTTTCTTGCTTCCTCCCCACTCCTCTGGACTCCAATAAATTGTGTTTTCTGCAGCATTCTTTGCGCAAACTCTTCTCCCCCTTCCAATAAACTGTTTTTGTGCAGGATTCTTTGCGCCGCGCCAAAAATAAAAATTGTTTGCTGTTGATTTGCTACCGCTTTGCATTCTTTAATACGGACTTAAGGGGCTTGAAACCAATCCAGATTGGGTGGGGATTTCATCACCCTTCCTAGGACCCTAAAAATCACAAAAGCATATGCATTGTCCATTGTAAATTAAAAAATACTAGACTTCAGCCCTAAGGACTTCGCGCTCATTAGGAGAAGATAAACCGTGTTTAGAACCTCGCTTAACGGTATATTGTTTACGGGGTGTCTAGGAAAGTGTTAAAGGCGCAACCGCCGAAAGAGAAAGGGTTATTTAATTAAGGAACTTCGCGAAAGCGTTGGACAACCTCCCCTTATCTCTGCACTTACCTGGCCTCGTGATCAGTGTATTTTTAAGCCCGTGTCTCGACACTGTTTAACTTCGACAATCAAGTTCAGGAGCAGGTCTAGTAGACCTAGGTTACCCTAAATCTAGGTGTGATTGTGCATATCTTGTTTGTGATTGCTTAAGCCGTATATCCGTACATATTTATGTAAAAATCTTTCTAAAACAAAAAAAATAAAAAAAATAAAAAAAAATAAAAAACTTTTATAAAAACTTGCCCTTTGTCGCCAAATCCATTTTTCACCCACCACTCATCGCCTTTCTCAATTGGCGTTTTCTTACCCTCACCTTCTCCGCTTTGACTATACTAAACTCGTTTAGTGTATGTCCGCTTGGACTCGGAACACTAGCACCCGTCTAGTCCGCGTTACGTTAGTCGCTACCGACTACGCGATAGACTCCGAAGTCGATACTCCGTCCACTCCTCTTTCACCCCTTCCTTTACCGGCCAACTCCGACGTTGACCGGAATTCTGTTCATACATCTTCCCTTTCACCTTCACCAACCTCTTCTTCCACGATGTCGGGATTTAATCCGAACATCTCTTTGACCACCCCTGGATTGGCTCCACCTCCTACGGAGACCAATATCCCACCACCACCGCCTGTTGTAATGCCGCAGCAAATCGCACTCCAGGATCGTTTCTATCCCACCCGTTCTGCACTTCCCACCTGCCTTTCTCTTCCTCCGGCCAATGGGGACAACTTTGAAATTAAGCCCCACTTCATCAACATGCTTCCATATTTTCATGGGCTTGAATCTGAAGATGCCTATATCTTCATCAACAAATTTCAAAACGTCTGTGCCATGATGAAAACCACCCAGCTGTCGGACGATGCTATACGTCTACGGGTCATTCCGTTCACTCTATGCGATCTCGCTGAAAAATGGCTGTATAGCACCGCTTCCCATTCCATAACCAGTTGGGACGAGTTTGTTAAAGCGTTTCTAAAGAAATTTTATCCGAATCATAAGACCGCAAGGATTCGAAATGAAATCAACCAATTCTCCCAGCTTCCTTCTGAGCCCTTCTGGAAGTGCTTTGACCGATACAAAGACCTTCTTGTTCAGTGTCCTCACCACGGTATAGAGAAATGGCAACTTTGCCAAACCTTATACGAAGGACTGAACCCAGCAACGAAGCAGTTGTTGGAAACCATCTGTCAGGGCCACTTCCTATCCAAATCTGACGAGGAAGCGTGGCAATTCTTTGACGACCTTGCGGAGCAAACGCTACAATGGGAGAGCACCAGACCGACTTCTTCTTCTTCTACCTCCACTTCTACCGGTCAGTCTAGGGTAGGAATCCACCAACTTGATGTCTCTATTGCGATGAAAGCTGAAATGGCTGCAATAACAAGAAAGCTTGAAGCGATAGAGAGCAAATTTTCTGCTCCTGCTCCTGCCCCTGTTCTCCCCCTCCGTACCATTTGCGCTTGTTGTTCCGATCCTTCCCACTTGACCGAAGAGTGTCCTTACAATCCACCCTCGTAAGGACAGGATCAGGTTAATGCTGCATTCCAGCAAAGACCGAGGAATGATCCATACTCTTCCACCTACAATCCCGGTTGGAGGAACCACCCCAATTTCCCCTGGATCAGAATCAGAATCAATTCCAAGGCAACAATTTCCAAAGGGCCCCTCCGCCGCAACAACAAGCGCAACAACAAACTCAACATCAATTTCAGCAGCCCTTCCAACCCCAACCTTTCCAAAATCAGACGAACAACTTTGCACCCAACAATTCTTTTCCACCAAACAACTTTGTTCCGTCAAACAACGATAAGGTTTCCTGGCTCGAATAAAGTCTGGAGGCGTTTGTTAAACAATCGACTCAATCCACCGCCAACATCCAGTCTTCCATTCAATCTTTAGTGCAACACACTGCCGCACACGGGCAAAGCATCAAAACCATCGAGGCCCAGATTGCACAGCTGAACGCGGCCTTAAGCGAGCGAGAAAAGGGGAAGCTCCCGTCCGAGCCACATCCAAATCCCGGTCACCCACATAATGCACATGTTGCTCTTGAACAACAAAACCATAATGTGAGTGCCGTGACCACACTGAGATCGGGGAGGATGCTGCAAAACAACATTGGCAAACGGATCAACGATGACACCCCGGCCGCTTCTTCTTCTTCTTCTTCTTCTTTTTCGTCTTCTTAGCCTATTCTCCGTTCTTCACAAGGCTCCCCTCCCTCTTCTTCTGCTCTGAACGGACCCACTTCTCACTCCACGAAGACACCTATTCTGGGATCCGTTCCAACTCCACAATCTCCTCCTCCAGCATTAGACTCAACCAATTTTCAAAATGTTCCATTTCCAAACCGGTTGAAGTCTAATAAACAAAATCCTCAAATGGAGAAGATTCTGGAGTTATTTAAGCTGGTTAAGATTAACATTCCTCTTTTAGATGCTGTCCAACAAGTCCCGTCTTACGCGAAAATCTTAAAGGACTTGTGCACGAAAAAGATAAAGTCTCAGGTACCCAAGAAAGTTTTCTTGGCTAGTGCTGTGAGTGATGCCCTTACCCAATCTTTACCACAAAAACGGAATGACCCTGGCTGTCCTACGATTTCAATTACTATTGGGGATAAGAACATCAACCGCGCACTATTAGATCTTGGTGCCAGTGTTAACCTGCTTCCGTATTCAGTATACGAGCAATTAGGCGTCGGAGAGCTGAAACCCACGCACTGCACTCTCCAAATGGCCGACCGATCGATCACCCACCCTAGGGGTGAGCTAGAGGATGTGTTAATCAAAGTCGGGGACTTCATATTCCCCGTTGACTTCATTGTATTAGACACACAGCCTGTAGCTAACCCCCGGAATCAAATTCCGGTGATACTCGGTCGCCCATTTCTCGCAACCTCAAATGCTGTGATCAATTGTCGCAATGGTTCGATGAACCTCTCTTTTGGAAATATGACGATTGAACTCAACATTTTTAGGTTGGGGAATCAGCCCACCGAACCTAATGCTCATATACTGGACGTCTGCTCGATCCAGGAGATCACCCCAGAAGAATGTGAATTCGAGGATTTTCTGTTTGATCACGATAATCTTGACGCCACTAGTGCGTTTCTCTTCGAAGCTGCTGCTGTTTCTGCGCCCGACAACGACTACGAGTGTTTCACGTTTTCAAACGATCTTAGCTGCGCACAACCCGAGTTTGAATCCTTCGACTTTCCGGATGAGTTACCTGAACCATCCAACTCGGTTGCCTACACTCGCTTTGAACCTTTGCTGGAGTCCTTTGAGTTCGAGACCTTTGCACCAATCTTGCCTTCCATCGTTTCACCTCCAACGCTCGAACTCAAGCCTTTGCCGTCTCACCTTAAGTACGCTTACTTAGGTGAGAACGAGACCCTCCCTGTCATCATCTCGGCTTCTCTAGCTCCCGAGCAAGAGAAAGCCCTTCTCGCGGTCTTGCACAGCAACAGGCACGCTTTTGGCTGGTCCATGGCGGACATCAAGGGGATTAGTCCCCTGATCGTTGAGCATCACATTCATCTGATGGATGATGCCAAACCGGCCCGGGATCCACAAAGACGTCTTAATCCAGTCATGAAGGAGGCTGTGAAGAAGGAGATCGTCTGTAGCATTTTGAAAAGTCGTTTTGGTGTTTTCCTGAAATTCGGCGAAAATTCGGTATTTTTCCGAAAACCGTCTTTTTTGTTATTTTGCAGTTTAGGGCTAATTATGCCTAAAATGGATAGGTAATTGCTTGTTTTTAGTAGCTAATGAGTTACTTATTAAATTCTGGTCATTTAAAAAAATTTCCCTATTTTTCAATTTTTTTAATATTATTTTAAGCCGGTAAGAAAATACATTAAATTAGCGATAAATACAAATTTTTCCGGGCTAATTTTAATCTTTAAAATTATGATAATTAAAATCTAGTTGTAACATAAATTTTTAGTATTTTATTTTGATTTTTAACTAATTTTTATTATAGAAAGCGAAATTATTGAATTTTAAGCTAAAACTTGCAATTTTTGACTTGTAGGGGGTCTTTTTGCATAAAATTTCTTTTGTAAAACCCCTCTCTCTCTTCCCTCAGCCCTAGGACAGCCCCACCTTGATCAGGTCCAGAAATTTCTGGCCTCACCTTGTTTTTCTTTCATGTGTTGAATTGGTTGTTTGTGAATTTATTTTAAAAATAGTTTGTTGAAGTATGGTGCTTTGACTTTTGGGGGAGTTGACTAATGACTTTTCCCACACACCCACACCCTCCCCTTCCCTCTTCTCTGGCCGAAACCTGCTCCCCCTCCCCTTCATCTCTTTTCTTTTCATTTTCTTCAAAATTCTTCAAGTTAAATTCAAAAAAATTGCAATTTAAAGCTTACAAAATAAACCCATCCTTCATCTTTCTTTTCCTTCACCTCCCTAGCTTGGATCTTGATGCTTTGAGGCCATCATTTGAAGAAAATTTATTCTTGCTAGATCTCTAGTTGAGGTATAATTTCTTGCTAATTAAATTCTTTTGATTAAGTTTCTTAAGTTAACTTGTTGTAGTGTTAATTTAGTGTAGTTCTAATCTAGTTTTTTCCTTAGGTTATGGTTGAAAAATTAAACTAGGGTTCTTGAAACCATTATTAGGTTAATTAAATTATTTTGCTATCTAGTTCCTACACAACCTAATCTAAGAGGTTACCTTGTTATGTGGTCTTTAAACTATGCTAATTTACTAAATTTTAAAAGTATGATTTTGGTTGTAAATTGTTGTTTTAGGAATTTCAAGAAAGGGTTTATGTATGGAAAATGGGTTTTGAAGCATGATAAATGAGTTGAATTTATGTGATTGTGGCTAACTAGTTGTGTGGTTGGATATTTGTGTTGGATTGTGATAACCTTATCACTAATTTTCGATATTTGCACCAAAATTGCAAGTTTTGCGCTTACTAGGTTTTTATTAAAATTAAATGGTGAATTATTTGTGATACCTTGGGGATATTTTTAGCTTCTCCTATGACGTTTAGGATGCGTGAGTGCGGATTTTTGAGTAGTCGGGTTTTAGTTTTGCCGGGCGACCAAATCGGCGATTTTTGGCAGTTTTTGCGATTTTCGCGTATGTTCCGCGCACCCTGCGCACGTTGTACCTAGCTAGTGAACATTAGTATTTTCGTTTGGGTTTTGCGTCAGTCTTGATAGGTAACCTTATGTTTGGTATTGATGTAAATTCCAGGTTCGGTCGCGGAGACGTCAGACGCGGCACGAAAGGGGAAAGCGGTGATTGGACACAGCTAGCCAGGGATTCCGGTGAGTAGATGTAACATCTACGGGGGACTATCGTTGGATGGAGCAAGCCGCCCGATAGTTTTAGTAACTTAAAAGATTCTTAGTAATGTTAGTAATTAGGGGTGTAATACTTGTATGATTATTTGCTACATTCATGCCCTATATTGACATACATATACGAAACCATGTTATAGGACACCTGTACCATTGCCAGGGTTTTTATATGCAGCACGAGCACTATTCATGCTTACACACACACCCTGGTAATTGCCATGCCACCACACTAGATAACCTTTAAATTTAAACCTTTTTACTAATTGATACTTAAACTTGTGCTATTGCCTTTAATTCCTTAAAATGAAACCGTAGGATTGCTATTCATGTGCATGTACTTCATCATATTAATTGTTCATGCCTAATCTATTAATCACACATCGCCACTTGATTATTGATACCATATGCATTCATTATTATTGATATATGCACTTATGAGGATTTCTTGAGATTTTATGATATTTCTGGATTTCGGGGGAAAGCCGCAAAATTTCTAAACTTATTATATTTTTAAAACATGTAAATTGCGGTTTTCTAGTGATGTAAGTGTCGTCCACCATGAGTTTGCTGTGGTTTTTGAGACCCGTTTCGAGGAGTTGGATGAACCGTCTCGGGTACATGGTAGGCCCGGTAGGGTACCCCGGGGCAAGAAGCTCGTGGTGCTGACGATGAGCCTGGCAGGGGACGGATTACCTACCGGTGACTTCATTGGGCACGGCGGATATCCAGAGGATACCGACCGGGGCCGCGAGAGGATGAGATATTGATATTGAGATGGGTCAGCCGGATGGCTGAGGCCAGAGACACTATGACATGGATTTATGAGATTTGAGACAGCTTTTGGGTGTCGTTGCTGGACACCGGATCTAGTCGATTCTTTGAGTATTATGCTAGCATTCTAAAAGAGTTTCAAAAACAAAAAGAGATAAAATGTTTCTTATATATACCTATTGAGACCTCAGATATTCATGTTGCATACATATTAGTACACTGATGTTGTATACACACCTGCTAGTGCATCCAGTCATACCTGTATTTTAGATGCTAGGATGCTTGTGTGCATGCATACGATAGCCTTTGTAGATGTTATTTATTACTCACGAGTTGGCAACTCACCCCCGTTGTGCCACAGCCTTTTGCAGGTCCGCTCCATCAGTACAGTAGCGGCGGGCGCACTTGTTCTTTTTCCTCCTTTGCCTAGACTCGAGGTTTTGCTCTTAGGTGGGTTATATCATTATTTTTGTACCACCTTGTATATTCTTTGTATCTAGTGCACTCCATCTACTGTATCTACCAGTATTATTGTATATTGACCTAGAGATGAGACTGTGAGGTTTGTGGACTTTTATGCTGTATTTTGGGGTCGAACTCACTTGAGTCGACATGCTGTTTTTTCTTATGCTTCATTTTGATTATTTCGCATGTTGTTGCTTTATTTTGCGTGGGATTGTGACCGCCTTGTGGCGAAGAGCTAGCTCCCGCTTGGGGATGCCTTATTTGTTGGATTCATATATATTTTTGTTGTACCCATTTTGGGGGCCAGTATTTACAAAGGAGACTCTGCCGAAATTTTCGGAAAAATTGATATTGTTTTCAAAAAGGGTTTTATATGACTTATTGATAAACTTGTTTTCAATTAATTGGGTTCTCTTCACTCTTTTGCTTATTTGGTTTGGTTTTCTGGGCTTTGGCTTACTTATTTTACGGACGTCTTTAGACGTTTCGTAAACTTAAGTGCCAGTCACGTTCCGTACCCTGCGGGTCGTGACAAAGTTGGTATCAGAGCGATAGGTTTTACCTTTTTGAGTGTAGGATGACCCTTGGTAGATGGAGTAAGTGACTTAAGTAGGGTAACGTAGCGTGTGTATGTCCGCGGCATACTTGCGATACGGTACTCCGCCTAAGTGACTTTAGGATATACTTTCTTGAAAATTCCTTCTTCAATTCTGTGTATCCTATGATTCTATTGCACTGTTCTTACTATCCGTTTTCCTGTAACAGCCACTATGCCGCCGAAGGCTACGAGGGCACAGAGGGCTGCCGCCAGAGACGAGATTCGAGCTGGCTCGTCCGAGACTAGGACTGAGCAGGGTGGTATGCCTACGCCGCAGGGACAGACCGATCCACCTTCCCCAGGCCGTATGGATAGGCTCGAGACTGGTATGGAGGAGTTGCGACAGATGATGGGAGGCATGCAGGAGCTACGTCAGATGGTAGGATCCCTAGTTGCAGCCAGTCGTACACCGAGACCGGATGACGTACCTACTACATCACAGACGACCATGATACCTGCTCCTACTACTACCACCGTGGCCATTCCGGTTTCACTACAGGATTTCATGAGGCTGAGACCTCCAGTATTCACCGGCACCGAGGCAGCGGAGGACCCACAAACGTTCCTTGACAGTTTAGCCACGATCTGCCGTTCGCTGAGATGTTCGGATGATCGATGGGTAGAGCTTGCGAGTTTCCGACTAGAGGGTCTCGCGCAGACATGGTGGGAGTCAGTCTTGAGAGGTCGAGCTGCAGGTCTGCCGCCTATGACTTGGGTCGAGTTTACAGCGGTTTTTCTAGCCCGTTTCCTTCCAGAAAGCGTTCGTGACGCCAGAGCTCGTAGCTTCGAGGCCTTAGTCAAGACACCTGGGATGACGGTGTCTGAGTATGACATCCAGTTTACACAGTTATCCCGATACGCTCAGTATTTGGTGGATACCGAGGAGAAGATGGTGAAGAGGTTCGTACAGGGACTTGATCCCCAGCTATATCTTGCCATTGGCGCCCAGCACTACGACACTTATTCAGCTGCTATGGATACGGCATTGCGGATGGAGGCACGCATATCACAGACTTCGGCCGTTTCTGGGCCGAAGAGGATTCGCACCGAGGTACCGTCTCAGAGGCAGCGCGCCAGATTCTTTCCGAGAGATAGGCCTGGCAGAGGATTTGGGCGGGGACAGTTATATGGTTCTTATCCCCAGGGGCAGCAGCCGTCGCCAGGGTGTTTTGGGTGCGGGAGTTTGCACCATCTTGTCAGAGACTGTCCGGCGAGACGACAGGGAGCAGCGACAGTTCCGCATGTGACCCTACCACCATCGCCACCCCCTCCTCAGAGAGCCCTACTTCCTACCACCGGCGATGCTCCACGCCAGTTAGGTGCACCCAGAGGCCGTGGACGCGGCGGTCCTGTTCAGAGAGGACGAGGAGGCAGAGGCCGAGGTCGAGGTCAGCCCGCTATCGGTGGAGGACAGGCCCGAGTTTTTGCTTTGACACCGCAGGATGCGCAGGCATCCAATGCCGTTGTGACAGGTACCTTGCCAGTTTGTTCTTTCGACGCACGGGTATTATTCGACCCAGGTTCCACACATTCGTACGTATCTACACACTTTGCACCGATGTTGGGCCGTGAGTCGTCGTCGTTAGATCATCCGCTTGTTGTTAGTACTCCGGTAGGCGAGTCGTTTGTCGCTAGTTTTGTTTTTCGTTTGTGTTCCGTTCGTATCGGGGAGAGGGATTCATCGGTTGATTTGATTCTCCTCGATATGTTGGACTTTGATGTGCTTCTGGGCATGGATTGGCTAGCCACTTGTTATGCTTCGGTGGACTGCCGTGAGAAGGCAGTCAGATTTAGCTTTCCGGGAGAGCCAGTCCTTGTTATTCAGGGAGACCGCAGCGTCACCCTTCCCAGCTTGATTTCGTCTCTTCGCGCTGGTCAGCTCTTGCGGAAGGGATGTCAGGGATTCTTAGCGTTTATTTGTGATACTCGAGCTGCAGAGGTTCCGTTGGACCGGGTCCCGGTTGTTTCTGAGTTCCCTGATGTTTTCCCTGATGAGCTACCTGGGCTACCGCCTGAGCGCGAGGTTGAGTTCTGCATTGATTTGATTCCCGGCTCGGGGCCTATTTCTATACCGCCTTATCGGATGGCCCCGGCAGAGCTTCGAGAGCTGAAGGATCAGTTGCAGGATTTGTTAGATAAGGGGCTTATTCGACCGAGTGTTTCTCCGTGGGGTGCTCCGGTCCTGTTTGTCAAGAAGAAGGATGGAAGTTTGCGCTTATGTATCGACTACCGCCAGCTGAACAAAGTTACCGTTCGGAACAGGTATCCGTTGCCACGCATTGATGATTTGTTCGACCAGCTTCAGGGTGCGGGGTATTTTTCGAGGATCGACTTGCGATCAGGATACCATCAGCTGCGAGTTCGACAGAAGGATATACCGAGGACAGCTTTCCGCACGCGCTACGGCCACTACGAGTTTTTGGTGATGTCGTTCGGACTCACCAATGCCCCAGCAGCATTCAAGGATTTGATGAACCGTACATTCAGGCCGTATCTTGACTTGTTCATCATCGTGTTTATCGACGATATCTTGGTGTACTCCCGGAGCAGAGAGGAGCACGAGCAGCACTTGCGGATTACGTTACAAACTCTGAGGGAGCACCAGCTGTTCGCAAAGTTCTCCAAGTGTGCATTCTGGCTGGACAGCGTCGGATTCTTGGGTCACGTGGTTACGAGAGACGGCATTTGTGTGGACCCGAAGAAGATTGAGGCTGTTCAGCAGTGGCCCCGACCTACATCGGTTACTGAGATCCGTAGTTTTCTAGGCCTGGCGGGCTACTACAGGCGTTTTGTTCAGGACTTCTCCCGTATAGCTGCACCGTTGACCGGTTTGACCCAGAAGGGAGTTCCTTTCGTCTGGACAGAGGAGTGCGAGCGCAGTTTTCAGCAGCTACGGACTTGTTTGACTACGGCGCCGGTATTATCTTTGCCTTCGGGATCAGGCGGATTTGTGGTCTACTGTGATGCTTCGCGAGTGGGATTAGGATGCGTATTGATGCAGCATGGCCGGGTGATCGCTTATGCTTCTCGGCAGTTGAAGAGGCACGAACAGAACTACCCCACCCATGATTTGGAGATGGCTGCAGTGGTCTTTGCACTGAAGATTTGGCGACATTACCTATACGGCGAGTCGTGTCAGATATTCACCGATCACAAGAGCTTAAAGTACATATTTCAGCAGCGAGACCTGAACCTCAGACAGCGTCGTTGGATGGAGTTGGTGAAAGACTATGACTGCGAGATCTTATATCACCCAGGCAAGGCGAATGTGGTGACAGATGCGTTGAGTAGGAGGCCCGGGGGTAGTCTATCCTTTTTGCGCGCAGTGCAGAGGCAGTCGTCAGCAGATTGGCAGATGTTATGCGACAGCCGAGTTGAGTTCGAGTTCACTCAGACAGGGGGACAGCTCGCGCATGTTCGTGCACGCCCACAGTTGCTTGACCGTATATATGAGGCACAGCGCAGTGACGACCGTTGCTCAGAGATCATGGCACAGATGGGACATGGCAGATTTTCCGAGTTCGTGATTGACGATCAAGGGATTTTACGATATGGATCTAGACTGTGCGTACCAGATGCTGATGGATTGCGGCGCGACATTCTTGAGGAGGCACACCGATCAGTGTATAGTGTCCATCCGGGTCCACCAAGATGTACCATGATATGAGAGAGACCTACTGGTGGGACGGGATGAAGAGGTACATTGCGGAGTTCGTTTCGAGATGCCTGACTTGCCAGCAAGTCAAGGCCGAGCACCAGAGGCCCGCAGGAGAGCTGCAGCCGTTACCCATTCCGGAGTGGAAATGGGAGCAGATTTCGATGGACTTCGTTGTGGGTCTACCCAGGACCAGTCGAGGGTACGACTCCATCTGGGTGATCGTGGATAGATTGACGAAAGCGGCTCACTTCCTGCCAGTGAAGACGACTTTCAGTTTCGCTCAGTATGCTCAGCTCTATATTGACGAGATCGTGCGACTACATGGCGTACCGACTTGTATCGTGTCAGATCGAGGCACTCAGTTTACCAGCCGACTATGGCAGAGACTCCAGGAGGCTTTGGGCACTCGTTTGAGCTTCAGCACAGCATTTCATCCGCAGACCGACGGACAGTCGGAGCGGACCATTCAGACTCTCGAGGACATGCTCAGAGCGTGCATTTTAGACTTTGGTGGTAGCTGGGATCATCATTTACCTCTAGTGGAGTTCTCCTACAACAACAGCTTCCAGGATACTATTCAGATGGCACCTTTCGAGGCATTGTATGGGAGGAGATGCAGATCGCCCGTCTGTTGGACAGAGCTCAGCGAGAGCAGTATTTTGGGGCCGCTGCTTGTTGAGGAGACGACAGCGAAGATACAGTTAATTCGAGACCGGATGAGGGCAGCTCAGAGCAGACAGAAATCCTATGCAGACAGGCGCCGTCGCAGATTAGAGTTCGCAGTTGGCGACCATGTTTTTCTGAGAGCCTCTCCGATGAAGGGCGTGATGCGTTTTGGGCGAAAGGGGAAGCTTAGCCCTAGATTCGTAGGTCCCTTCGAGATCCTCGAGCGTGTCGGCGCTGTTGCATATCGTTTGGCTCTTCCACCCAGCTTTCCCGATGTTCACCCCGTCTTCCATGTTTCGATGCTCCGCAAGTACCTTCACGACCCTTCGCATGCGATTCAGCACCCGACAGTCCAGTTAGAGCGCGACCTTTCTTTTGCAGAGCAGCCGGTGGCCATCCTGGATCGGCAGGTGAAGAAGTTGAGATCGAAGATTATACCAACCGTCAAGGTCCTTTGGCGTAGCCCGAGCAGCGAGGAGGTTACCTGGGAGACCGAGGGCGAGATGAGGAAGAAATATCCCCATCTCTTCGAAGGTACGCGTAGTTATATTGTTAAATTCGGGGACCGAATTTCTTTAAGGGGGGAAGATTGTAGCGTCTTGAAAAGTCGTTTTGGTGTTTTCCTGAAATTCGGCGAAAATTCGGTATTTTTCCGAAAACCGTCTTTTTTGTTATTTTGCAGTTTAGGGCTAATTATACCTAAAATGGATAGGTAATTGCTTGTTTTTAGTAGCTAATGAGTTACTTATTAAATTCTGGACATTTAAAAAAATTTCCCTATTTTTCAATTTTTTTAATATTATTTTAAGCCGGTAAGAAAATACATTAAATTAGCGATAAATACAAATTTTTCCGGGCTAATTTTAATCTTTAAAATTATGATAATTAAAATCTAGTTGTAACATAAATTTTTAGTATTTTATTTTGATTTTTAACTAATTTTTATTATAGGAAGCGAAATTATTGAATTTTAAGCTAAAACTTGCAATTTTTGACTTGTAGGGGGTCTTTTTGCATAAAATTTCTTTTGTAAAACCCCTCTCTCTCTTCCCTCAGCCCTAGGACAGCCCCACCTTGATCAGGTCCAGAAATTTCTGGCCTCACCTTGTTTTTCTTTCATGTGTTGAATTGGTTGTTTGTGAATTTATTTTAAAAATAGTTTGTTGAAGTATGGTGCTTTGACTTTTAGGGGAGTTGACTAATGACTTTTCCCACACACCCACACCCTCCCCTTCCCTCTTCTCTGGCCGAAACCTGCTCCCCCTCCCCTTCATCTCTTTTCTTTTCATTTTCTTCAAAATTCTTCAAGTTAAATTCAAAAAAATTGCAATTTAAAGCTTACAAAATAAACCCATCCTTCATCTTTCTTTTCCTTCACCTCCCTAGCTTGGATCTTGATGCTTTGAGGCCATCATTTGAAGCAAATTTATTCTTGCTAGATCTCTAGTTGAGGTATAATTTCTTGCTAATTAAATTCTTTTGATTAAGTTTCTTAAGTTAACTTGTTGTAGTGTTAATTTAGTGTAGTTCTAATCTAGTTTTTTCCTTAGGTTATGGTTGAAAAGTTAAACTAGGGTTCTTGAAACCATTATTAGGTTAATTAAATTATTTTGCTATCTAGTTCCTACACAACCTAATCTAAGAGGATACCTTGTTATGTGGTCTTTAAACTATGCTAATTTACTAAATTTTAAAAGTGTGATTTTGGTTGTAAATTGTTGTTTTAGGAAATTCAAGAAAGGGTTTATGTATGGAAAATGGGTTTTGAAGCATGATAAATGAGTTGAATTTATGTGATTATGGCTAACTAGTTGTGTGGTTGGATATTTGTGTTGGATTGTGATAACCTTATCACTAATTTTCGATATTTGCACCAAAATTGCAAGTTTTGTGCTTAAACTTGTGCCATGCCACCACACTAGATAACCTTTAAATTTAAACCTTTTACTAATTGATACTTAAACTTGTGCTATTGCCTTTAATTCCTTAAAATGAAACCGTAGGATTGCTATTCATATACATGTACTTCATCATATTAATTGTTCATGCCTAATCTATTAATCACACATCGCCACTTGATTATTGATACCATATGCATTCATTATCCTTGATATATGCACTTATGAGGATTTCTTGAGATTTTATGATATTTCTGGATTTCGGGGGAAAGCCGCAAAATTTCTAAACTTATTATATTTTTAAAACATGTAAATTGCGGTTTTCTAGTGATGTAAGTGTCGTCCACCATGAGTTTGCTGTGGTTTTTGAGACCCGTTTCGAGGAGTTGGATGAACCGTCTCGGGTACATGGTGGGCCCGGTAGGGTACCCCGGGGCAAGAAGCTCGTGGTGCTGACGATGAGCCTGGCAGGGGACGGATTACCTACCGGTGACTTCATTGGGCACGGCGGATATCCAGAGGATACCGACCGGGGCCGTGAGAGGATGAGATATTGATATTGAGATGGGTCAGCCGGATGGCTGAGGCCAGAGACAATATGACATGGATTTATGAGATTTGAGACAGCTTTTGGGTGTCGTTGCTGGACACCGGTTCTCGTCGATTCTTTGAGTATTATGCTGGCATTCTAAAAGAGTTTCAAAAACAAAAAGAGATAAAATGTTTCTTATATATACCTATTGAGACCTCAGATATTCATGTTGCATACATATTAGTACACTGATGTTGTATACACACCTGCTAGTGCATCCAGTAATACCTGTATTTTAGATGCTAGGATGCTTGTGTGCATGCATACGATAGCCTTTGTAGATGTTATTTATTACTCACGAGTTGGCAACTCACCCCCGTTGTGCCACAGCCTTTTGCAGGTCCGCTCCGTCAGTACAGTAGCGGCGGGCGCACTTGTTCTTTTACCTCCTTTGCCTGGACTCGAGGTTTTGCCCTTAGGTGGGTTATATCATTATTTTTGTACCACCTTGTATATTCTTTGTATCTAGTGCACTCCATCTACTGTATCTACCAGTATTATTGTATATTGACCTAGAGATGAGACTGTGAGGTTTGTGGACTTTTATGCTGTATTTTGGGGTCGAACTCACTAGAGTCGACATGCTGTTTTTTCTTATGCTTCATTTTGATTATTTCGCATGTTGTTGCTTTATTTTGCATGGGATTGTGACCGCCTTGTGGCGAAGAGCTAGCTCCCGCTTGGGGATGCCTTATTTGTTGGATTCATATATATTTTTGTTGTACCCATTTTGGGGGCCAGTATTTACAAAGGAGACTCTGCCGAAATTTTCGGAAAAATTGATATTGTTTTCAAAAAGGGTTTTATATGACTTATTGATAAACTTGTTTTCAATTGATTGGGTTCTCTTCACTCTTTTGCTTATTTGGTTTGGTTTTCTGGGCTTTGGCTTACTTATTTTACGGACGTCTTTAGACGTTTCGTATACTTAAGTGCCAGTCACGTTCCGTACCCTGCGGGTCGTGACATCGTCAAATGTCTAGATAGTGGTATCATTTACCCTATCTCTGATAGCCAGTGGGTTAGCCCCATTCACGTTGTCCCCAAGAAGTCGGGCATCACGGTCATAACCAACGAGGCGAACGAGTTAATCCCTACTCGCACCCAAACTGGGTGGCGAGTATGCATTGATTACAGAAAACTCAACGCCGCAACGCGGAAAGACCACTTTCCGCTACCTTTCATTGACCAGATGCTTGAACGATTGGCCGGACACGAGTACTACTGCTTTCTTGATGGCTACTCCGGCTATAATCAAATTCCCATCGCCGAAAAAGACCAGGACAAGACCACTTTCACTTGTCCTTTCGGCACGTTTGCATATCGTCGCATGCCCTTTGGGTTATGCAATGCGCCCGCTACCTTCCAGCGGTGTATGATGGGTATCTTCTCAGACATGGTGGAAAAATTTCTGGAGATTTTCATGGATGATTTCTCCATCTTTGGCGATTCCTTCAACGAGTGTTTGCTGCATCTTGACGCTGTCCTTACCCGATGTAAGGACAAGAATCTCACTTTGAACTGGGAGAAATGCCACTTCATGGTGCGCGAGGGTATTGTCTTAGGACATATCATCTCGCAAAATGGCATAGAGGTTGACAAAGCAAAGATTGAGGTCATTTCCAATCTGCCTCCTCCCCGATGCGTCAGAGATATCCGAGCCTTCCTTGGCCATGCCGGTTTCTATAGACGGTTCATCAAGGACTTTAGCAAGATTGCTAGGCCCTTGACTCTTTTGCTGGCCAAGGACACGCCATTCGACTTCAACTCGAGCTGTGTGACTGCCTTCGAGTCATTGGAAAGCTCACTCACTTCTGCTCCCGTTCTTTCTTCACCTGACTGGACGCACCCATTTGAGATTATGTGCGATGCATCCGACTTTGCCATTGGTGCTGTCCTTGGACAACACATCAACAAGATGCCGCACGTAATCTATTATGCGAGCCGAACCCTGAACGACGCCCAACTCAATTATACAACAACTGAGAAGGAATTCTTGGCTGTTGTATTTGCTTTAGAAAAGTTCAGGCCCTACCTCATCGGCTCTCCAGTCATTGTGTATACTGACCATTCTGCTCTGCGCCATCTTTTTGCGAACAAAGATGCAAAATCTCGGTTAATCCGTTGGATCCTCTTGCTGCAAGAGTTTGACCTTGTCATTAAGGACAAACGAGGATGTGAAAACGTGGTTGCCGACCATCTCTCCCGACTTCCTTCTTCGCCTTCGCTTCCAATTCCGATCAACGACGTTTTCCCGGATGAACAGCTCTTGACAGTATCGTGCGAACCCTGGTTCGCAGATATTGTGAACTATTTAGCCACAGGATTACTCCCGACTGAATGGTCGAGTCAGGACAGACTTCGTTTCTTATCCCAAGTAAAACACTTTTACTGGGACGAACCCTACTTGTTCAAGTACTGTCCAGACCAGATTATTCGTCGGTGTGTCCCTGACGAGGAATTCAAGAGTGTGCTGTCATTTTGCCACGATCAAGCGTGTGGCGGGCATTTTGGGCCCAGAAAGACAGCTGAGAAGATCTTGCAATGTGGTTTCTACTGGCCACAACTCTTCAAAGACGCTCATGACTATTGCAAGACTTGCTCCCGGTGCCAACACATGGGCCGGATATCCCGGAGGAACGAGATGCCGCTCCAACCGATCTTGGTTGTGGAGATTTTCGACGTTTGGGGGATAGATTTCATGGGGCCGTTTCCCAGCTCTTTCGGGAACTTGTACATCCTTCTAGCTCTTGATTACGTCTCTAAATGGGTCGAGGCTGTGCCCAGCCGGACTAACGACAACAAGGTTGTTGTTAGGTTCCTTAAAGAAAACATTTTCTCCCGGTTTGGGCACCCCCGAGCGATCATTAGCGACAATGGAAGTCATTTCTGCAATAGGACTTTCGAGGCCTTGATGCGGAAATACTCCATTAATCATAAGCTTTCTACGCCCTACCACCCCCAAACCTACGGGCAGGCCAAAGTTTTAAATCGGCAAATCAAGCAGATACTGGAGAAGACGGTTTCCAAGAACCGTAAGGATTGGTCGCTGAAACTCACTGATGCTGTAAGTCGATGTACAACACCCCAATACTTGTGGGGAGGCGGAATTTTCAAAAACGAACTTGTTTAGTGAACAAACATCGACTAACCGCTTGAATCGAAGCTAAACGATAACTAACCAAACACATAGTTGTTCTAAACTACTATGCTTAGGGATTATACCTATCGAACCAAGTCCTTCGGCTTTACGATCTCCTCGTCCTCCTCGGCCTTCTCGATGTAGTAGATGATCCACCCGAGAGCAAAACTCCAAGCTTAGCCTCTAAACTTGAGGCAACTAACCTTCTTGGATTGCTAATCAAAGAAGATAGATGAGATAGAGTGAGGGTTATGGATTGTTTAGTCTAACTAATCCTTGTTCTCAACACATGAGAGGTGAGGATTAGGGTTTGAAAAGAGTGAGCTTGAAGAGAGAGAATGTGAATGATATTATCAAGTGAGAATAGTAAGTTATCATAATATATATGAAACTTTAAAATTCATCAATAAAAGAAAAACAAATGATGAATAATCAAGTTTCATAAATATCTAATGGTGATTCACAACCATGACTCATTAATCATTTATTGTGCATTAATGATATGGATGAATCACTCTCATGACTCACTAAACTCATTCAATGCATATGACACCTAAACCTCCTTAGTCACCATCTTCTAGTAGCTTCTCGCACAATTACGAGAACGCCCCTCCTTTCCGCAAAAATACGGAAAAACTTTAGACTGTATAAATCCAATAACCGGATACCAGTAACTGGCTTAAACCAAAGCCGACTGGTAAAAACTGTCCGAAAGTCGTACGTGCGTAAACACACGTATGCGTCCGAACCCTTTGTCGTAAAACCATACGACCTCTATATCGTTTCGCCTGGAGCAGAAAACTCTCTGTGTGGGACTCTAGAGACTCGACTACTACGCTGGCAGTGGGTTTAACCACAGACCGCAAGGGGCACTAGCTGTACGTAACGGTCCCCGGGCAGTTGTCGATAAGAAGGCCGATGAGGAAACCCATCCGAACTCTTACTGAGTCTAATGTGACAATCTCCATACAGTCCGGTCCGTTCGTCTTTGACTATCGCATATCGGGCCTAGGGGGGCGGCAAGCGTCAGTCCCCTAATAGCGGTATAAGTCGTGTCGGAGCGAAGCCCATTACACCCTGAGAAACTACTGGAACCTACCAGCAAATCTCGCTTGCCCTGGCCAGGGACTTTGCGTAATGGCTCTTTGACACAGCGCGATATCAACTCCCAATACCGGGAGAGACGAATCCTGTCTAACCGCCACTGCCTCCAAGTGCTCGGGACTGCACCCAACTGCTACCTGTTTACACGACTCCTTTGAGCCGTGGCAGGGTAGCAATCTAAGAACAGTGGGACACACTCAAGGCGAAGTAGCAGTGTCAAGTCTGCGGACTATGCTGTACTCATGTCACCTGGGAACTGTTCACTGACGACTGGTATAAAACCAACCAACAGTTCCCTGTGAGTCCTGTCCGGTGTACCCGTAACCTAACGAGCACCTGCATACTATCTCTAGTACGACGTACTGACGGCTGTGGGACAGACCATCTCCCCAACTGGGATGAGAAGCGTACACACTAGTCTACTCCAGAGTATCGATGCTCTGTCTCGATAATCCAACGACCAGGGGCCTGAATAAGGATGTGCTTGTAGACTACCCAGCCCCCACTAGTGTGACTGCCATCACAACGCTGGTAGACAAGCAAGATCCTAAGAGCTCTATCAATACGTACACTCACATATTAAGATAGAAAAACCAAGTAGCATACTACCATGTTTAGCAAGACTGTTATATACATGTGAATATCCCAAGCTTCCATTAAGTAATATACAAACTAGTATGATACAGTAATGGCCTTCTAGGGCATAAACACTAACAATCTCCCACTTGAACTAGGGCCATGTACTGGCATATCGTAGACCGATGATCTCGAGTAGCCTCTCGAACTGAATCTGAGGTAGGGTCTTCGTGAATGGATCAGCAATGTTCTCTTCAGAAGCAACTCTCCGAACCTCGATCTCCTGACGATCAATGATCTCCCTGATCAGGTGATACCGCCTTAAGATGTGTCTGGACTTCTGATGGGACCTTGGTTCCTTCGCTAAAGCTATAGCTCCGTTGTTGTCGCAATACAGAGGTATTGGATCAACTATGGTAGGAACCACCTGAAGTTCTGTTAGGAACTTCTTCATTCAGACTGCTTCTTTTACGGCATCGCAAGCAGCTATATACTCCGCTTCCATCGTCGAGTCAGCAACGGTGTCCTGCTTGGAGCTCTTCCAGCACACCGCCCCTCCATTGAGGGTAAAGACATAACCCGACATGGACTTGGAATCGTCCTTATCACTCTGGAAGTCGGAATCAGCAAAGGCCTCCAACCTGAGGTCTTTTCTGCCGTAAACCAAGAACATCTCCTTAGTCCTTCTCAGGTACTTGAGAATGTTCTTTACTGCTATCCAGTGCTTCTCCCCTGGGTCTGACTGATACCGGCTTACCACGCTCAGTGCGTAAGCTACATCTGGTCTGGTGCACAACATCGCATACATTATAGAGCCTACCACAGAAGCGTAGGGTATAATAGACATGCGTTCCCTTTCCAAATCAGTCTTGGGAGACATCTCTTTGGAGAGGGTGATTCCGTGACAAGCCGGTAGATTACCGCGCTTAGAATCTTCCATACTGAATCTTTTCAGTACAGTGTCGATATACCTGGACTGCGAAAGTCCCAACATCCTCTTGGATCTATCACGATAGATCCGGATCCTCAGAATGTAAGAGGCATCACCCAGGTCTTTCATGGAGAACCTGTGTGACAAGAATCCTTTGACAGATTGTAGCATAGGAATGTCATTTCCTATCAATAGAATGTCATCCACGTACAAGACGAGGAATACGACACTTCTGGCTACAACTTTACTATATATGCACGGTTCATCAGGATTTTTGATAAAGTCATATTCTTTGACTGTCTCATCAAAACAGATGTTCCAACTCCGCGATGCCTGCTTTAGTCCATAAATGGACTTAAGCAGCTTGCATACTTTCCCGCTGCTCCCACTCTGATTGAAACCCTCTGGCTGATCCATATAGACGCTCTCTTCTAAATTTCCATTCAGAAAAGCCGTTTTTACGTCCATCTGCCAGATTTCATAATCATGGAGGGCAGCAATAGCAAGAAGGACCCGAATGGATTTGAGCATAGCCACTGGAGAAAAAGTTTCGTCATAGTCCAAACCAGGTCTTTGACGAAAACCCTTTGCAACAAGTCTAGCCTTATAGGTTTCCACCTGTCCATCTACACCAATCTTTTTCTTGAAGATCCATTTGCATCCTATGGGTTTTACCCCATCTGGAGCAAAGTCCAAAGTCCATACTTTGTTGGTGTACATGAACTCCATTTCGGTCCGCATTGCATCTAGCCATCGTACCGAGTCGCCGCTCTGGATGGCCTGCTGGAAGTCAGTAGGTTCATCATCATCTATGATGCAATCCTCTCTATCCCCATCTATGAGAAAACCGTAGTATCTCTCAGAAGGATGAGACGGCCTACTACTCCTGCGGAGGGGTGCGGGAATGTCCTGTTCTTTTTGAACTTCTGGTTCTACCAAACTTTCAGTAACAGCTTGCGGTTCTGGAATTTCTTTCAGTTCTACTGCGCTCCCACTCTTCTGATTTTCCAAAAATTCAGTTTCTAAGAAGTGAGCATGACGAGAAACAAAAACCTTTTGTTCCTCTGCGTAATAGAAATAATATCCCTTGGAGTTCTTTGGATATCCCACAAGCTTACACTGTACTGAGCGTGCCTCGAGCTTGTCCGAATGCTGCTTTTTTACAAAAGCTGGACACCCCCATGTCCTAAAATGTTTTAGACAGGGTTTCTTCCCACTCCACATCTGATATGGTGTGGTAGGCACAGTCTTGGTTGGAACCTGGTTTAAAAGATATGCCGCTGATTCTAGCGCATAACCCCAGAAAGATCGCGGTAACTCAGCATTACTCATCATGGATCGTACTATATCTAATAGGGTTCGATTCCGTCTCTCTGATACACCGTTGTGCTGTGGAGTGTATGGAGGAGTAAGCTGAGAGAGAATTCCTTTCTCTTTTAGGTAACCTAGGAACTCGGCACTTAAATATTCTCCACCTCGATCAGATCTTAGTGTCTTAATACTTTTGCCTGTTTGGTTTTCCGCTTCACTCTTGTATTCCAGGAATTTTTCAAAGGCCACGGATTTATGTTTCATTAAGAAAACATGTCCATACCTAGAGAAATCATCTGTAAAAGTAATGAAGTAGGAATAACCACCTCTTGCATGTGTAGACATCGGACCACATACATCGCTGTGTATGAGTCCTAAGAGCTCGCTCGCTCTTACTCCTTGTCCAGTAAATGGAGTCTTTGTCATCTTTCCTTTGAGACAAGATTGACAAGTGTCATAAGTTTGATATTCGAACGAGTCCAAATATCCTTCTCTATGCAACTTAGTCAACCTTCTCTCATTGATGTGACCCAGTCTACAATGCCATAAGAAAGCTTTATTTAAATCTGGAGACTTTCTTTTTAGTGTGTTCTGGACATTGAAAATTTGGAGTTGGTTTAAAACATATATACCGTTATTTAGGGTACCGGACCCAATCAAACCATGATTAAGGTGGATGTTGACAACATCTCTTACAAACGTGAAATCATAACCTTTATTTGATAACAAAGAAACTGATATGATATTACACGTTAAGCTTGGTACAAAATAACAGTTATGTAAAACCAAAATGTGTCCACTCGTCAATCCTAGGTGATAATCCCCGACGGACGCAGCTCCCACGCTAGCTCCGTTAGCAACCTTTAGGGTCATATCACCTTCCTTCAGCACTCTACGGTTTCTCAGTGCCTGCAATGAATTGCAAATATGAGATGTTGATCCGGTATCCAATACCCAGGAAGTAGAGTTGATCGACAGACAATTCTCAATTACAAACACACCTGAAGTCGAAGCCACAGCTTGCTTCGGTTCCTGGTTCTTGGCGTTCCACGCCTTGCAATCCTTCTTCCAGTGCCCTTTCCTGTGACAATGGAAGCACTCATCCTGGCCCACTACCGGTACCGCAAACTTTTTCTTTCCCTTCCCTCCCACCTTACTTACACCTCCTCTAGGTTTGGGTGCGGCCTTCTTCTTCCTTCCTTTGGCCCTAGCCTTGGACCCGGAAGAAGATGCACCGCCAACAAACATAGCGGGTGTTTCCCTTGCCTTCTGCAAGGTGCCCTCTGCACTCCTTAACATGTTCAGGAGTTCCGGAAGTTCAACTTCTTTTCCTTGAAGGTTGAAGTTCAGGATAAACTGGGCGTAGGTGGGAGGAAGGGACTGGAGAATGAGGTCTGTATATAGCTCATTATCCAAAGTCGTCCCAAGGTCTGCGAGCTCTTCAATAAAGCCGATCATCTTTAGGACATGTTCTCCTACTGATGACCCGACAGCCAACCTCGCTCGAAACAAGTTCTTAGAGGTCTCGTATCTTGCTATACGAGATTGCTCTCCATAAAATTCCTTTGTATGGAGAAATATGCCATCTAGGGTCATATCCTCGTGCCTCCTCTGATGTTCATTGTTCATTGAGGCAAGCACGATGCACTTGGCTTTCGCGCAATCTAAATCCCAGGTTTTGCGGATTTCCTTATCCGCATTGCTGGATTTGGGACCAGAGACAGCAGGTGCCGTAGCGGTGAGGATGTACCCCAATTTGTCTTAGGTCAAAGCCATTTTGACATTCCGCAGCCAATCTTTATAGTTTGGCCCTGTCAGTATATTTTTCTCTAAAAGTAACTTAAGTCCAGTCATTTTCAGGGTCGCTGCAATTAGGAGAGAGAGAAGAAAACTCTTTAGCATGATGCTCTTGCAAGTTTAGAGTGGTTTTTAGTTTATCTAAACTGGATGGCTCCCACTGTTTCTCGAATCCTTCCTCAAACCATAAAAGAAGAATTAGCCAGGACTATTCTCACCGTACAATACTTGCTTAACCGTTCAGCCAGGCCAGTGTCGATACTTCGAGGGAGGTTTTCCAACGCTTTCGCGAAGTTCCTTAATTAAATAACCTCTTTTCTCTGGGGGCGTAACCCCGCTGACACTTTTCTGGACACCTACTTGGTTTATAGCATTGATCGTTAAGTGACGAATATCCTGATAAGTAGCATATACTCACAGTAGGATCGGGATCCAAATATCATCGTATGATAATGTTGAAGGAATCCTACCAACATTCATCAAACTCCAAATGGTATGCATCTCTTTGCAAATTTCAGTTTCTTTAGAAATTCCCGATATATATTTTTTGCCCCATGTTCTTATGATCTTGACTAAGGGCCAACAAATCATAAGTCACATGTCAAGTTCTGCCCATCATTATCCTGTTGATTTGAACCCATCCGTATATACTCTTGACTAAGGGCCAAACAAAGTAATACGAGTGTCCCAAACCAACTCATCTATCTATGCAACAAATGAATACCCCAGCAGCTACCAATCACTATGTCTTGACTAAGGGCCAAACAAACATAGCTTGAATACTACTGACCATTCATAAGAAATGACGGAGGGCTATGACTGGTTTTGGCGAAACCGTGAACGTAGTGAACTTGATATAACCGAAGGAACCTGATAGCTTTTAAAAGGAGTGGTTAAAGCTCCGCATTTAAAAATATCTGTTTTTAAAATTAACCGAGTGGTTTCTTTTAAATTGTTCCAACGATTTATACTTTGGTTTGTTTTTCTTTGCATTATAGATAATGCGTCCCATCATTAACCTATCATTGCAGAAAACAACGAAAATACAACGTCCTCTTATGCCATCCGCATTCGCCACGGGGTCCCGTCATCACCCGTTAGGTTACTTAACTAACGACAGAGCGGGCGCTGGGCTAGCGCGGGTGTAAAACATAAGTGACGTCTAAATAGCTATCATATATAGATATTGTACATTCGTCAGACGCAATAATAGGCATTCCAGATCACAGATGAACTTTATTGGATTTGCAAGCAATCCGTGTTTGTTTTGAGCCTGCAACAAAAGACGGATTACACAGTTGTGATGAATAGCCATTACCCCACCCTCGACCCCTACGGGTGCGGCAAACTACCCGCCCGGCAGTTTGTGCACCCCACCTTGGGTCTGTCCTAGGAGCAAAAACAGTAAAATGAAATAAGACAACGGTGGCTACAACCGCAACCTGGATGTGCCCCGCAAAATAATATTACAACAAATTACATTTACATCAAATGAATTAAATAATAACCCATCACATAACCCTGGCTATACATCACAACAGTCCAACACAGTTCATATGCACAAACAGATAAAATCCATTACAGAAATGTGCAACCCCCTGCCAACCGACATACTAGCAGTTAGGGGAGGTTTACGAACACATTAAACAATCACAGATATAATCCTATATGCAAATATTGTACAATTTCGATCGATTAAACGCATTTAACATTGCTCCATTACTTCTCTGTAAAACTGAAACCTGAGCAAATATTAAAAATTCCAGAAAATACCAAATATCACAGGGGACCCACACAAGAAATTTGGGTTCATGACTCGGCAACTCGGCGGCGGAACCGCGGCGGATCGTGTGGGATCCGCCGCGCTTCCGCGGCGCTTTAGCCGAGTCATGGGTCTAATTTTCTTGGGTGTTCTCCTGGATTCTTTTCAAGCTTTCTGAACATCCCTGAAAAATTTTTAGACTTCATTTAAATTTCGACAGAAACTTGACAGTTCGGTGTTTTCATGTTTCGTTTTTTCCGTTCGAAATTCGTACAAATTTGCAATTAAGTTATTTATTGTTTAGAGAGGCTCTGATACCACTGTAAGTCGATGTACAACACCCCAATACTTGTGGGGAGGCGGAATTTTCAAAAACGAACTTGTTTAGTGAACAAATATCGACAAACCGCTTGAATCGAAGCTAAACGATAACTAACCAAACACATAGTTGTTCTAAACTACTATGCTTAGGGATTATACCTATCGAACCAAGTCCTTCGGCTTTACGATCTCCTCGTCCTTCTCGGCCTTCTCGATGTAGTAGATGATCCACCCGAGAGCAAAACTCCAAGCTTAGCCTCTAAACTTGAGGCAACTAACCTTCTTGGATTGCTAATCAAAGAATATAGATGAGATAGAGTGAGGGTTATGGATTGTTTAGTCTAACTAATCCTTGTTCTCAACACATGAGAGGTGAGGATTAGGGTTTGAAGAGAGTGAGCTTGAGGAGAGAGAATGTGAATGATATTATCAAGTGAGAATAGTAAGTTATCATAATATATATGAAACTTTAAAATTCATCAATAAAAGAAAAACAAATGATGAATAATCAAGTTTCATAAATATCTAATGGTGATTCACAACCATGACTCATTAATCATTTATTGTGCATTAATGATATGGATGAATCACTCTCATGACTCACTAAACTCATTCAATGCATATGACACCTAAACCTCCTTAGTCACCATCTTCTAGAAGCTTCTCGCACAATTACGAGAACGCCCCTCCTTTCCGCAAAAATACGGAAAAACTTTAGACTGTATAAATCCAATAACCGGATACCAGTAACTGGCTTAAACCAAAGCCGACTGGTAAAAACTGTCCGAAAGTCGTACGTACGTAAACACACGTATGCGTCCGAACCCTTTGTCGTAAAACCATACGACCTCTATATCGTTTCGCCTGGAGCAGGAAACTCTCTGTGTGGGACTCTAGAGACTCGACTACTACGCTGGCAGTGGGTTTAACCACAGACAGCAAGCGGCACTAGCTGTACGTAACGGTCCCCACGCAGTTGTCGATAAGAAGGCCGATGAGGAAACCCATCCGAACTCCTACTGAGTCTAATGTGACAATCTCCATACAGTCCGGTCCGTTCGTCTTTGACTATCGCATATCGGGCCTAGGGGGGCGGCAAGCGTCAGTCCCCTAATAGCGGTATAAGTCGTGTCGGAGCGAAGCCCATTACACCCTGAGAAACTACTGGAACCTACCAGCAAATCTCGCTTGCCCTGGCCAGGGACTTTGCGTAATGGCTCTCTGACACAGCGCGATATCAACTCCCAATACCGGGAGAGACGAATCCTGTCTAACCCCCACTGCCTCCAAGTGCTCGGGACTGCACCCAACTGCTACCTGTTTGCACGACTCCTTTGAGCCGTGGTAGGGTAGCAATCTAAGAACAGTGGGACACACTCGAGGCGAAGTAGCAGTGTCAAGTCTGCGGACTATGCTGTACTCATGTCACCTGGGAACTGTTCACTGACGACTGGTATAAAACCAACCAACAGTTCCCTGTGAGTCCTGTTCGGTGTACCCGTAACCTAACGAGCACCTGCATACTATCTCCAGTATGACGTACTGACGGCTGTGGGACAGACCATCTCCCCAACTGGGATGAGAAGCGTACACACTAGTCTACTCCGGAGTATCGATGCTCTGTCTCGATAATCCAACGACCAGGGACCTGAATAAGGATGTGCTTGTAGACTACCCAGCCCCCACTAGTATGACTGCCATCACAACGCTGGTAGACAAGCAAGATCCTAAAAGCTCTATCAATACGTACACTCACATATTAAGATAGAAAAACCAAGTAGCATACTACCATGTTTAGCAAGACTGTTATATACATATGAATATCCCAAGCTTCCATTAAGTAATATACAAACTAGTATGATACAGTAATGGCCTTCTAGGGCATAAACACAAACAGATGCCCTCTGGGCTTTTCGAACCGCTTATAAGACCGACCTTGGCATGTCTCCCTATCGGCTTGTGTACAGAAAAGCCTGCCACCTACCTGTCGAAATAGAGCATCGCGCATTTTGGGCGATAAAGGAGCTGAATCTGTCTCTCGAGGATGCGGGCAGCCATCGGAAGCTGCAGTTGAGCGAACTGAGCGAGCTCAGGGATGAGGCTTACGATAACGCGGTTGTCGTTAAGAACCGAACGAAGGTGTTTCACGATAAACACCTTTTGCGCAAAACCTTCGTACCTGGTCAGCAGGTACTGCTTTACGACACCCGACTTCACTTCCATCCAGGAAAGCTCAGATCTCGCTGGAAAGGGCCGTATTTTGTGCGGAATGTGTATCCCCAGGGCGCTGTGGATTTGGAAAATCCAAAGGACGGTTCACTTTTCAAAGTAAACGGACACCGATGCAAACCGTACCTTAGCGCCGAACCAATAGAGGAGCTCCTGTTCTTACAGGAGCCGGTTTACCCTGCATGATCTTCCCCTGCCTACCTCCAAACTTCGGTTATCCAGCCAAGAACAGTGGACACTGTTCCAAATAAGTTTGGGGGTATGTATAAACCATTTTGTTGATATTTGTGTATATTCTTTTTTTCTTTTCTTTAAAAACAAAAACAAATAAAAATTTGTGTATCGCTAACCGACAATTTTGACCCTTCAAATGATCTCTTCATGCAATGACAGTGAGGACACTGTCCAGTTTAAGTTTGGGGGTACGCTCGGTACGCATTTCTTACCTTCGCATTCATATGTATATTTTGCATCTGCATATTAAATCCATAAAATCCATAAAAATCTGAAAATTTTCTAAAAACATAAAAACTTTTCTGTCAAGTTAGCTAGTGGAAGAACTCTGATTCAACATTCGACGGTTTTTGTTTGAAAAAATAGGAATAACTAAATCTTATGTTTGGATTTTGAAAACCTGAAAGATAACTCTCCTTTGAAGTTAACTATAGCTGATATACGTCTTTACATCACACTACACGTGTCGTGAGTTTTTGGAAATTAGATGACAAGTCTTTCATGTTTAAACTTTTAAACAGATAAATGATTTTCTGAGGATCAAATAGGTTTGTTCTGAAATAAGTAATGTCAAGAGTAGTTTATGAAGTAAAGCGAATATGAAGGAATGTTATTGATGCCGTAATTGGAGCTATGTCTGAAAAATAACCCATCTGAAACTTGATTGGAATGATTACACACCAAACCCACTAAACACGTCTTTTATCCAAAAAATAATTGAACTGCTGGTTATATCTCCGTTCGTATTAAATTATCTTATTTTCACGCCAAACTGTCTTTTGTTTTTGGACCTAAGTAACTTGAGTAATTAAGTCCGCTGGGGTGTTTCTACACCTAATGCCCTAAAACCAACTGGTTTGGGTGCATTGGCCCAAAGCTCGCTAAGAAGCCTAGAAAGTCCAGTCTAAAACAAAGTCAAGCAAGTGTTCTCTCCGAGTTAAAATTCCTAACGGTTCTTTGTGTGAGAATAATCTTGATAAAAGACAGGCTTTTATAAAAATATTAACGGAGATATGAAGGTTTTATTCTATGATAAAGACTATTGCACGTTCACAGAGGTATGTATGAAATGAAAACAAGAAAAAGGTGGAGTGAAAAATACGACTTAGTTTCCTGTTAAGGAAGATAGAAATTCTGAAGTTGAAACCTTACTGGAAAACGAAACTTGAAAAATGCTTAACTCTCTATAAAACTTATGTGATCCTTTTAAAATTGTTATCTGGGCTTTATTGTGCGACATGATGACTTTAATCGATCCTTCTGGAACTTAACGACACTAATTGCACTGCACGTAAAGACATATAAAATCTGTAGTTAAATAAGAAGCGATGTGTGAAAAATAAAGGTTCGATAGTCTAGACTTAGGATTATAGAATTGTTATTTTCTGAAACAAAACTTTAGGGTTTGAATCTTAGTTATTTTACAAAACCAACTTGACCGGATTTTGTGGGTAGTATCCGCTGAAAACCCTCAGGAGACAACACTCCTCCTACTAGGGACACCTAGAGGTTTAACGGCTTGTTGCACATGCTCAGTGCAATCGCGTTCCCTGCGAAAGTGAGGTTAGGAAATTTTTTATGAATAAATTGGCTTTGCTCGGGACGAGCAAATGATAAGTTTGGGGGTATTTGTTCATATCAGATTTTTGCATTTTCATACCGCCCAATTTTTATCACATTGCATATCGGTAGATACTCTTGAGCCGTGTTTGCTAGTCAATTGCAGGATACAGGTTCTCGGTTCTAAAACGGTGAAATTCATGGAAAACACGACAAAATCCGGGTTCCTGCCAACCACAGATAAAACACGGTCTCCGCTCTTCATCCGTATGTTGCCAGATACCAGTTTAGGAAGACAAAATGGCAAATCGATTGTCATTTTCATGCACAAGGCTCAAGGGCAGCACAAGATCCAAGAAATCTACGCGGAGCTCGAGGCAATCATGCCAAATCTTGACAAAAAGTCCACCTTTCCCTCAACAGAAATTCTGGAAAAATCGTGGAGCCAAATTGACAAAATACATGTACCAGAATTATGTACACTGAAGAACAGGGAAGCACAAAAAAGAAGAGGGCCCAACTCCTCTAAAGGGCCGCGGATCCACGGCCAATAGGGGGTCTAGGCCGCGGATCCGCGGCCGTATAGTGGCGGCAGGCAAAACTTTTCCAGGGGTATTTTGGTCTTTTCAGATGTGTTCTGATGGTTGCCCTAGATTTCCATTCTCCAGCCTATAAATAGCCCAGAACTTTGAGAAGGAAAGGGGTCCATTCTTGTATTTTCATTTTGGTAGGTTTAGTGTTTTTCTTCTTCCTCTTCTCATCTCTTCTCCATTAAACTTGTAGTGAGCTTGTGAGTGAAGAGTGGTGAATAAAGAAGATCATTTTATTGTCATGCTTGTCTTGCCCTTTTTTATAATTGTTGTAATTTTAATTCGTTAAGTAGTTGTTGTTATTTTCTTGTTGTTTATTTCTTCTCTCTTTTTCTTTATCCTTAATACGACAATGATGCTTACGCTCGATCCTCGCCAAGGTGAGGTCGCAAATAGCTAGTCGTATTCTTCTAATCTCCTTCTTTCTATCTTCCTCTTTTGTTTTGTTTTATTTTTCCGTATCATGTTGTGTGAGTAGTTCATACTTTTTAGGGTAGGATAAGGGAAGTTTGAGAGAAGGAAATCTCTCTCACTCTTTCCTTGCCCAACAGCTTAATTCGACTCCCGTTAATTGAACCACAATCCGCTCCTTACGGCACCCTATCCTACATGATAGCGGTGATTCCGTAGTGAGACCGGTTGTAGTTGAATTAACCGGAGGTTATGGCTAAGAGCCAAGAACGGACGGACAAGCACCAAAAGGAAGAACTTATGCGTTGGAAAGCCTAGCTTATACTCGCAAGTTCCTTCCTAGTCGTGCTAATCCCCGTTGTTACCGATTACCGTAACACCGATATTAAGAGGGGCAACAAAAGATTTGGAGACTCCTAACTCAAACTAACCTAATCCTAACCCTAACAAGCTCGCTTTAGATATCAACTCAACACTTAGATAACCACAACAAAATCTGAACTCTCGGACTTAACTCGTTAAAACACATAGAAAAAGACTCCCATCTCCCTGCGGACGACCCGTACTCAACCGGCTAGCTACAAGCGAAACCGTCTTGATTGCGGTATTTAAACTAAAACTTGAACATGCAGAACCTCTAACAATCACATTGTGATATTCAGTTGGAATATCCTGCTCCTCAGTCGACGAGGCAAGGGCCGAGATCCCTTCACCGGGAGTGACCCCTTGGACAAAAGTTTGCGTCAGGGCAATAACTTCACTATAGCCGATTACTTTTGCTTTGCATCGTGGTATTCAGTTGGAATATCCTGCACCTCATTCTACGGGGAAAGAGCCGAGATCCCTTCACCGGGAGTGACCTCTTTAGCAAAGGTTTTCGTCACTATATTTTTAAAAAGCTATCCGTTCCTTCAACGATATCAAGTTCATTACGTTAAAGGTTTTCGCCAGAAACCATTCGTAGCCCTCTATCATTTCAGTTAAATATTCGGTAGTATTCAAGCTATGTATTTTGACCTCACGCCAAGGCATAGTGTTTGGTAGCTGCCGGGTATTTATCTGTTGCATAGATAGATGCGTTGGTTTGGGACAGTCGTACTACTATTTTGGCCTACGCCAAGGGTATGTACGGATGGGTTCAAATTAACCTGGACAATGATGGGTAGAACATGACATGTGACTTATGATATTTTGACCTCACGCCAAGGTCATAAGAGCATGGGGCAAAAATCCACATCGGGAGTTTCAAAAGAACTGAAACTTGCCAGATATGCACATACCTTCTGGAGTGTGATAACGTGAGCGGATTCCGTCACGTTATCATGCGATGATAGTTGGATCCCGATTCCCACTGATGAGTTGGTTTACTCCTCGGGTGATCCCGGCTAATTCTTCTTTCAGGTTTGGGGAAGAATTTGACGTTACAGTGGGAGGTTTCCAGATTAGATAAAGTGATAACCATTCTGATCTAGGTTAGAGTGCACGCTGAGTGTTTCTTTTCTCTCTCTCTTTGGCAGCGACCATTGACCCGACCCTAGACTATGACTCAGTGACCAAGTTGACCGAACCTTCTTAACACTGGCTTTTGGATTGTCAGAGTTGCAGACCTCATTGCCACTCCTACTTTTACCCTTTTCTCCAGGACACCCCGTATTACTACGAACGTCCACTTCCATTGGACAAAACCATCTTATGGTTATATACGAGCTCGAAGGAATTCGAGGATGGTTTCTGGTTCTGGAGAAAACGAATAGGACTATTCAGTTGTCTTTTCCTTTTACCTTCTCTCAGGTTGCGAGTACTCCTTGGTTTAGGAGATAGTACACCTATTACGCAAATTGGATAGTCTTCTTCCAAACCTTAGGCTGGTGCCGACCGGTAGGGAATGAAGAAAACCAATTAGCCTAAACGGTGTACAGAAGGTATTAAGTTAAGACAAAGAAAGGGATTAGTAAGAGGGCAAAGTAAATTGCGACTGCTATTCACGACCAAACCAAGTATTTCTTCGCCAATCCTAAATCACCTATTTCTAAGGTTTATTCGGTTGTCTTTTATCTTCACCTTCTCTCGCATTGCGAGTGTTCCTAGGATTATGACAGTACACCCATTATGCTTATTGGATAGTCTTCTTCCAAACCATAGGCTGGTGCCGAACGGTAGGGAAGGAAGAAAACCATTTGGCCTGAAAGGATGTACAGAAGGTAATGACTAAAGACATATAAAGGGATTTGAAGAAGTGGCAAAGAATTATACGGTTACAGTTGTGAATCTGGATAATGGAAGAGGCATTACTAGGAATACCGGGATACCCCATCGAAACATTTCAATGTTTCAGTTTCACTGTGTACTGTTAAAAGAAAACCGATTTCCTAATTACACACTTGCTCCAGGGTATGTATTTACCAGGTATGATTCTCACATCTGTATGGTTTTACAGATGATGAGTGGGAGTAAGTTATTGGGAATTAGGTGACCATCCTCGTTATATCGGGATTCGTTGGAATTGGTGATATTTGAGGAAGCCACCTGGGTTGTTTGCCGGTCGGCAAATATTTGGTTTTGAATATCCGTTGTTGTGCGCCAATTTCAAATTGATATATCTGTACGTCTATTTTTATAGAGTGAGACATACCTTTTTGAAATTATGTTTATGACATTTACCTATACCAGTGGATGGTTAGGTAAGGAGCATTCAACAACGGTGTAATTCTTCTTAACCATAAGTACAGTTTTCAACCTACGACACACAGTGAATGAGTTATTCGACTCAAGGGACTTATACAAAGTATTGTATATTGTCCAGTGTCCATTAGGACATAGGGGTTGGTCCTCATACTATATTCTGTTTACTTTTAACTTCTCTAGTTCTTAGACATGTGTTTCGTAGAAACACAGGGTCTAAGTTTTGAGGAGTTATAAGTATAAGAATAAAGTAGAGAACCATATATTGTAAGTATCGGGATTCTTCAAGATGATCGAAGATGTAGATACTTGTGTATGGTATTCAGTTGATAGTAATGATTAAGAGAACTAGCTTCTCTTTCAGGTTACTCATAATTGGAAGTATTCCTAAGTTGAGTAACGCTGATCGGCCTCCTTCCATTTAGTTGACATGCACTGTAGACAGCTGCATGATTTGAATCTGGTTCAATTAAATCAGTGCCTCTGTTTCTTGGATATAGAACAGTTCATATCTTGACATTGTTAAGATACGGGGAGTTGTCCGGCTTATGCTTAAAACCAGACTCCGGATAACTCAAGGCACGTTTCTGTAATGGCTGTTTGTGGGTTGACCCGGGCTATGACGAGGGTTGACTTTCTACCATCTGGAAGATCAATAGTGATATTGTTCTTGACTCGCCACAGTTTTAATAAAAATGGATTTTTTCAGAAAACAGTAGTGGAAGTATGGTAGAACTGGAAGTGATTCCAGAACCACAAACGATTACTGAAGATTTGATAAGAACCTAAAGATTCAAACTGGTTTGACATTCCATTGGCCACTCCGCAGATATGGTGTGTATCCTCAGGCACTCGAGAGGTACTTCGGTATGCTCAAGGACGGTGGCAGGGAGGTTCTTGTTTACCCAGACTTGCCGTTGCTGTTGTTCCAGACTGTGAGACCCGGCAGGAGGATGAGTATAGCGTCGTTCTAAACTGGCTTTAGAAGTGTACGTGTATATGACTCTGCCAGAGGGTTGTCATGATCAGTGGGAGCAGCGGAAGCATTGGTGGCTTATGTCTATTTATAGACTAAAGCAGATATAGCGGAGATAGATCATCTATTTCTGATGTGACAGTCATAGGTTTGACTTCATCAGAATAGGGGATGGATCTGTTAAGAAGGTAGTAGGGTGTGATGTCCTGGTATTTGGTTGACATACACAGAAAAGGAAGTGACATTCCTATACTACGATCGGTTATACTTTGGTCGTCACACAGTAGTTTCTCCACATGGGACTTGGATATTATATCAGACATTCTGGTTACTAGATCTATGGTTTTGGATCTAGATTTGGGTGGTTTCCCAATCTGGGTACTTTGACAGTATTCTAAGAGTATTTAGAATGGACGACTCCTGGCACGGTGGTGTACCTGCAGGTAATGGAGTCACCCTCTCTAAAGGTGTCTTACAGACTAAAGGGGAGAGGGATGCGCATGATTGGCAGATCACATGCTTAGGCAATTGAGTCAATCATGAGATGTCAAGTACCACACCAGATGTTGTTCTTGCAGTAGGTGCAATAAGTTGTTATTGATCCAATCCTGGGGAAACAGTCGGAAGCAGTTTTAGAACATAAGTGGATGTTCTAGGGAAATGATAACGGCAGCCTCCTTTAGGAGACAGTTATCATTCCAGGCTTCCAAGGTGACCTGGACGGTTGAGTGGCCGTCAGAGTTATAGTTTTCCCTCTGACGAGGGGCAGTATTTTGGACAGGTGGTCCATGCTGGATACTGAGGGAAGGTATGACGCAGGATACTGATTAAGTTCAGTTGACGATACAGTCTAAGAAGTTCGGATTTGGAGTTCATTTATGAGCTAGGTCCCATCAGACATCCAGACATTCTAAGACAGGTATTGCTTATTTTGGGAGATGGCTTTCTCCATGAACTTGAGATAAAGAGAGACATAGAAAGAAACACCAGAGCGGATCCACTCACTGAGGCTATTCCTCGAACGCAATAGTTTCGCAAACGAGCTTTGTGAGACTGACTAGTAGAGGAGTTGGGTGTTCGGTATCACACGGGCTATGAGTATGCGACATCGCAATAATTAGCCTTGAGTGCAAGTGGGAGATTGTTGGAGATAGTGCCCTCAGAGTCAATTATTGGATCACAGGCACGTGATTGCAATGATTGAGGGGAGGACCTATCCCAGTAGGACAGTCTTACTCGAGATGATAGTATGCTATCTGGTTTATCTTTATCATCGTGTACTACTTTAGGTGACTTTACGAGTCGCTATTACACGTTGATAGAGCCCCTAGGATCCTTGCTTGACTACCAGCAGTATGAGGGCGATCATATACGTGAGAGCTGGAGTCTATAAGCACATCCTTAAAAGGTCCCTAGTCGTGGGAGTTTCGAGACAGGGCATCGATTCTCCACAGTAGACTAGTGTATACAGTCGAGACCCCGACGAGGGGTGGTGGCCGGTCTCACAAGCCACTTGTGTCAGTTGGTTCACCTAAGATGTATACAGGTGCTCATTGGGTTATGAGTACACTGGACAGGACTCGCCGGGAACCTGCTAGTTGGGATTATACCAGACGTCAGATAGCAGTTCCCTGGTGACATGTGTACAGGTTAGTTCATCGACCTGAAATCGTCATTTGTCTCGTGTGAGTTCCCACTGTGCTTTGATTACTACCCCACCACGGCTCAAAGGAGTCGTGCAAACAGGTTTTAGTTGGGTACAGTCCCGAGCCACATGGAGGCAGTGAGCGGATCTGCAGGGGTTCGTCTCTCCCGGTATTGGGGGTGAGGTCGCGCTGTGTCTAGGAGAGCCGGAACATGAAAAGTCCTTGGCCAAGGCAGGAGATTTGCTGGTAGGTATTCCAGTAGTACCTCAGGGTGTTCTGGGCTACACTCCGACACGACTTGTACCGCTATTGGGGGTCTGACTTTTTCCAACCCCCTAGGCCCGCCATGCGATGCTCATAGACGAACGGACCGGACTGTACGGATATTGTCACTGACAGGCTCAGTAGGGTGTCAGGATGAGTTCGCTCATCGACGTCCCTTTTAGTCAGTACCTGGTAGCCCGTTACGTATTGGCTGATATCTCTGACGTGCTAGTGGTTAAATCCACAACCATAGTATTGACGAGTCTTTAGAGTCCACCACACATACAGTTACTCAAGTTTCGGGCGAAACGCTGTAGAGGCCGTATGGAGATATGGCAGGGTTCGATCAGATACGTGCGGTATTGCACGGATCGTGATCGGACGGTTTTTACTAGCCGGCTTTGGCTTAAGCCGGATCCTAGTATGAGATAGTGTAGATTTTGTCTCTTTGCATTTGTGTTCAGTGGGAATACAAATGCGGGCATGTATTTGCAGTAGCGGGGTTTTCCTGTAATTTATTACGGGATCAGTTTTCTGAAGTTGCCAGTTTGCATTTCGTTCCGGCTGGTTTTCCTTTGTTCCTTCTCGGCCGGACTTTTGTGGTGGAGGGGTTAATTGCAAGTTTGCAATTAACTTATTTGATGAGGGGTTTCATGCATATATATAGCTTCCTCATCATGAGATTCCTTTTGAATCAATCACTTCCTTTCATGTGATGGTTGTGTTTGATTTGATGAGAAATGAAATAGTTGTGACCATTATCATTTTAGATTATTCCTTTTCTTTTCTCCACTTGATTTGCTTGAAACTTTTCCACCACCATTCTACCTTAAATATTGGCCGGCCACATTATGGGAGGAGGAGAATTTTTTGAGAGAGGATTTTCATTCTCATTTTCATTCCTTGCAAAGAAAGTGATAGCTCCATATTATCTCCAAAGTTCATATTCATTTCTCCATCATGGCAACTATACTACACCCCAAAGAGACAACTATTCTACACTTGTCTACAGCACTCCTTGGACGCGTCGGCTAGCCAGCTTCGCGCCCGAGTTGCCTCGGTCAAGAGGTGGGAGCCCGTAAAAGATTCCGGCTACGTGGTGCCCTTTCCGACGAGAAGTTGACGGACGGAGATTCCGCGGGAGATCGGAGTGGAGACGAAGACCGATGGACACGGATCGCTTGGTATGGCTTCTCTACTCTTTTCTAGTTTGCTAGTAGCTAGGTTAATGGCCCGATCCGGGTGAAAAGAGCGTGGTGGTGCCGGTTTCTAGTTGTTAGAAAGTTTTTGTTTCCGCGTTTCCGGCGTCGGATCGACGGCCGGGGCGCCCCCGCGGGCTTACAGTTTGCACGACAACAGTATCAAGTGCATCTAGAGTGCACGAAAATCTCAATCAAGCGCAACAACCATGCATAAATATAGTCTCTATCAAGTGCATCCAACATGCATGAATACAAATCTCAATCGAGTGCACCCGGTGTGCACAAAACCACATCTCATGCGCCCAGCGTGCGCAAAAATCTAAATCAAATACATTAAGTCCGTATAAAGCATCTAGTGCAGTAGCATGCAAGATAACGAATGTCAAGTGCAGACGCGCAAAAAAATATAAATCTGGTGCAACAAATGCTTGAAAACATAAATCGGGTGCAACAAATGTACGAAGTATAAATCTAGTGCAACCAATGCACGAAATACAAATCTAGTGCAACAAATGCATGAAATACCAATCTGGTGCAACAAATGCACGAAATAAAATTTTGGTGCAACAAATGCACGAAATTGTAAGTCCACGTTGCCAACCCCGGTGCTTGCTGGGAGGCGGAAACGTTTTGAAAAATCGGATTTTTACAACACTAGGCAACATGGACAATGCTAAAGGAGGGATCTTTGCTAAACAAAACTAACTACAAAGTTAAAGAGAGTTTATCTACTCGGAAAGGGGGTTATACCTAGGTCTTCAAGTCCTTCTCTTGTTGCTCCTTGGAGTGAAAGAACGGATCGTCTCGTCGCCTTCTCTTGCCGAAGAAAGATCCACCCGAGGGCCTCTACCATTGGCTCCAACTTCAAACTAGAAGTAACGAAGGTGCTTGGTGTGCTAAACCTAGGACCTTAGAAAGAGTAGAAAGTATTTTTGAGGGTTTTATCTCATGCTCAAGGGGTTCTCAACTCATGAGAGGGGAGAGCTAGAGAGAGAGGAAGAGGAGGAGAGAGAGTGAGAATGATAGAATGAGATAGCTTTTTACAACCATAACAATATAAGTGAATTAATCAAATTAATAATTTTAATCAAATGAAAAAGTTGATGGTTGGTTTGATGAGACAATTATCATTTCACATTAAATGGTTTTTGTAAAGATCAAAGAGCATCTTTGATGTGTAATGATGATGGTCAAAGTTTCAACCATGGTCAACTAGTCAACCAGTCAACCTTGGTCAACAAGTCAACAAACCCAACCATGAAACAATTTCATTTAATTAATATTATTAATTGATATATCACAAATTCATTAGGGTTTGGAAAAAGACGACTGTCAACTGTGCATACGCACCCGTTCCAAAACCCAAATGAAAATCCTCTTCCTCTGCCTCAAACAACTGTGCATACACACCTGTATTCATGTTCCGAGGAACACGAACACAAAGAGATAAAACCAATCCCAAAACATATACTAGGATCCGGCTTAAACCAAAGCCCGCTAGTATAAGCTGTCCGGACACCAAACGTGCACAAGTGTGCGGATGTGAACGAACTCCGTCGCAAAACCATGCGACCTCTACTCATTGTGCCTAAAGGCGAATAACCCTCTCTGTGGGACTCTAAAGACTCGACACTACGGTGGCAGTGGGTTTAACCATAGACCGCAAGCGGCACTAGCTGTACGTAACGGTTCCCAGGTAGATGCCGATAAGAAGACTGACGAGTAAAACCCATCTGAACTCCTACTGAGCCTGTATGTGACAATCTCCGTACAGTCCGGTCAGTTCGTCTGATACATCGCATGGCGGGCTTAGAGGGTGGTGAACGTCAGTCCCATAATAGCGGTACAAGTCGTGTCGGAGTGTAGCCCAGAACACCCTGAGATAACACTGGAAACCTACCAGTATATCTCGCTTGCCCTGGCCAGAGACTACTCGTGTAATGGCTCTCCTAGACACAGCGCGATGTCAACCCCCAATACCGGGAGATACGAATCCTGTCAAACCGTCACTGCCTCCTAGTGCTTCGGGATTGCACCCAACTACTACCTGTTTGCACGACTCCTTTGAGCCGTGGTAGGGTAGTAATCTATGTACAGTGGGAACACACTCGAGGCGAAGTGACAGTGTCAAGTCAGCGGACTAAGCTGTACTCATGTCACCTGGGAACAGATAACTGACGATAGGTATAATACCAACCAACAGTTCCCGACGAGTCCTGTCCAGTGTACTCGTAACCTAACGAGCACCCGCATACTATCTCAAGTATGATGTACTGACGGCTGTGGGACAGACCGTCTCCCAAGCTGGGATAAGAAGCGCATGCGCTAGTCTACTCCGGAGTATCGATGCCCTGTCTCGATAGTCCTGCGACTAGGGACCTGCATAAGGATGTGCTTGTGGATTACCCAGCCCCCACGAGTGTGACTGCCATCACAACGTTGGTAATCAAGCAAAGATCCTAAGGGCTCCACTAATGTGTAAAGGCGATATGCTAAAAGAAACACATGCACACATTAAAGCAGAAACAAACCAAGTAGCATATTACCATTTTTGAGCAAGAATGTCAATACAAGGTGAATATCCCAAGCTTCCATCAAGTAATATACAATCCAGTATGATACTGTAAGTCCACGTTGCGACCCCCGGTTCTTACGGGGAGGCGGAAACGGTATAAAAAACGAATTTTTATCGCAAGAGGCAACATGGACTAAACTATGGTCGGGATCGTTGTCTAAACTAAAACTAGCAAACTAAGCTAAAGATATTTAGCTACTCGGATGAAGATGGTTATACCTAAACTTGAACTCCTTCTCTTCAAGCTCCGATGGTGGTCCGATGGCTCCTTCTCGTCGTCTCCGTACGCCGAAGATAGATCCACTTGAAAGCTCCAACCTTTAGCTCCTTCTTCGGTCTTTGAAGAAACTAGTTCACTTGGTTTGCTAAACCTAGTGAACTAGAATGAGTAGAGAGGAAATAGAATGGGATTTTATCTATGGTTCTTGATTCTCAACTCATGAGACAAGAGAACCATAGATCAAGAGAGGGAGCAAGAGGTTGAGGGTGAGAGCAAGGGGAGAGCTCAAGAACAAGAGAGAGAATGAGCAAGAAAGAATGAGGCTCTCTTTTCCTTTCACCCTCTCATAATCCAAAGTGATCATAACTCATCATATCAAAAAAGTCTTTTGGTAATGGTTAGAAGCAACCATAAGGTTATCATATCATGCACTCATTTTACTCAAAAAGCAAGCAAGAAAAAAGTCTTTGGCATGAAATGATAACCATGGTCATCATGATGGTCAACTAGTCAAGCCTAGTCAACCGGTCAACAAGTCAACAAAAGTCAACAAGTCACCAAAGTCAACAAGTCAACAAAAGTCAACAAGTCAACAACCATATCACCATAATACTTAATTAATATAATAGTTAATCACAAATCATATTCTCATTAGGGTTGAGCATAAAGTCAAAAAGTCAACGGTCAACTGTCAACAACCCTAATGAGAATCCGCTGCCTCTGCCTCCCTGTCAACTGTGCATACACACCCGCATCCGCGTTCCGAGGAACACGAATGCAAACTGGATAAATCCAATCCCATAAGGTACACTAGGATCTGGCTTAAACCAAAGCCCGCTAGTGTAAACTGTCCGGACACTGTACGTGCACAAGTGCACGGATGTGACCGAACCCTGTCGCAAAACCATGCGACCTGTCGCAATACCATGCGACCTCTACTCTTTTGCCTAAAGGCGAAAAGCTTTCTGTGTGGGACTCTAAAGACTCGACACTACGCTGGCAGTGGGTTTAACCACAGACCGCAAGCGGCAATAGCTGTGCGTAACGGTCCCCAGGTAATGCCGACAAGAAGACCGACGAGGCGAAACCCATCTGAACTCCTACTGAGCCTGAGTGTGACATTCTCCATACAGTCCGGTCTGTTCGTCTGATACATCGCATGGCGGGCCTAGGGGGCGGTAAACGTCAGTCCCCCAATAGCGGTACAAGTCGTGCCGGAGTGAAGCCCAATACACCCTGAGATAACACTGGAAACCTACCAGTATATCTCGTTTGCCCTGGCCAGGGACTACTCGTGTAATGGCTCTCCTAGACACAGCGCGATGTCAACCCCCAATACCGGGAGAGACGAATCCTGTCTAACCGTCACTGCCTCCAAGTGCTTCGGGACTGCACCCAACCACCGCCTGTTTGCACGACTCCTTTGAGCCGTGGTAGGGTAGTGATCAAAGTACAGTGGGAACACACCCGAGGCGAAGTGACAGTGTCAAGTCAGCGGACTAAGCTGTACTCATGTCACCTGGGAACTGATAACTGACGATAGGTATAATACCAACTAGTCATTTCCCGACGAGTCCTGTCCAGTGTACCCGTAACCTAACGAGCACCCGCATACTATCTCAAGTACGACGTACTGACGGCTGTGGGACAGACCGTCTCCCACACTGGGATGAGAAGCGCATGCGCTGGTCTACTCCGGAGTATCGATGCCCTGTCTCGATAGTCCTGCGACCAGGGACCTGCATAAGGATGTGCTTATAGATTACCCAGCCCCACTAGTGTGACGGCCATCACATCGCTGGTAATCAAGCAAAGATCCTAAGGGCTCTACTAATGTGTATAGGCGATATACAAAAATAAACACATGTACACATTGAAGTAGAAACAAACCAAGTAGCATACTACTATTTTGAGCAAGATTGTATATACAAGGTGAATATCCCAAGCATCCATTAAGTAATATACAAACCAGTATGATACAGTAATGGCCTCTAGGGCATATACACTAACAATCTCCCACTTGCACTAAGGCCATGTACTGGCGTATCGAAGACCTATCATCTCGATCAGCCGCTCGAACTGAGTCTGGGGCAGGGCCTTGGTGAATGGATCAGCAGTGTTATCTTCTGAAGCGACTCTCCGAACCTCGATCTCTTGGCGATCTACGATCTCCCTGATCAAGTGATACCGCCTTAAGATGTGCCTGGATCTCTGATGGGACCTGGGTTCCTTCGCTAAAGCTATAGCCCCGTTGTTGTCGCAATACAGAGGTATTGGATCAACAATGGACGGAACCACCTGAAGTTCTTTCAAGAACTTCCTTATCCAGACAGCTTCTTTTGCGGCATCAGATGCAGCGATGTATTCCGCTTCCATCGTCGAGTCTGCAACGGTTTCCTGTTTGGAACTCTTCCAACACACCGCCCCTCCATTGAGGGTAAAGACAAAACCCGACATGGACTTGGAATCATCCTTGTCACTCTGGAAGCTGGAGTCAGCAAAGGCCTCGATCTGGAGGTCTTTTCCGCCATACACCAAGAACATCTCCTTAGTCCTTCTCAGGTACTTGAGAATGTTCTTTACCGCTATCCAGTGTTTCTCCCCAGGGTTAGACTGATACCGGCTTACCACACTCAGTGCATAAGCTACATCCGGCCTGGTACACAACATCGCATACATTATAGAGCCTACCGCAGAAGCGTAGGGTATAATAGACATGCGATCCCTCTCCAAATCAGTCTTGGGAGACATCTCTTTAGAGAGGGTGATCCCGTGACAAGCCGGTAGGTTACCGCGCTTGGAATCTTCCATACTGAATCTCTTCAGTATGGTGTCGATGTACCTGGACTGTGAAAGTCCTAATATCCTCTTGGATCTGTCACGGTAGATCCGGATACCCAGAATGTATGAGGCATCACCCAGGTCTTTCATGGAGAACCTGTGTGACAAGAACCCCTTGACAGATTGTAGCATAGGAATGTCATTTCCTATTAAGAGAATGTCATCCACGTATAAAACGAGGAATACTACAGTTCTCGCTACAAATCTACTATAGATGCATGGTTCATCTGGATTTTTGATAAAGCCAAATTCTTTGACCGTCTCATCAAAGCAGATGTTCCAACTCCGCGATGCCTGCTTTAGTCCATAGATGGACTTAAGCAACTTGCACACCTTTCCGCTGCTCCCACTCTGAATGAAACCCTCTGGCTGGTCCATATAGACACACTCCTCTAAATTTCCATTTAGAAAAGCTGTCTTTACGTCCATTTGCCAGATCTCATAATCGTGGAAGGCAGCAATGGCAAGAAGGATCCGAATGGATTTCAGCATGGCTACTGGAGAAAAGGTTTCGTCGTAGTCCAAGCCAGGTCTTTGACGAAAACCCTTTGCTACCAGCCTAGCTTTATAGGTCTCAACCTGTCCATCTACACCAATCTTCCTTTTGAAGATCCACTTGCATCCTACGGGTTTTACCCCGTCTGGAGCAATGTCCAACGTCCATACCTTGTTGGTGTACATGGACTCCATTTCGGTCCGCATTGCATCCAGCCATTTCACTGAGTCAACGCTCTGAACGGCCTGCTGGAAGCTAGTAGGCTCATCATAATCTATGATGCAATCCTCTCTATCCCCGTCTATGAGAAAACCGTAGTATCTCTCGGGCGGATGAGACTGCCTACTACTCCTGCGGAGCGGCGTAGGAATGTCCTGTTCTGTTGAACCCTCTGGTTCCATCAAGCTTTCAGTAACAGTCTGTGGTTCTGGAATTTCTTCCAGTTCTACTGCGCTCCCACTTATTTCTTTTTCTATGAACTGGTGTTCTAGAAAGTGGGCATGTCGAGAAACAAGAACTTTTTGTTCCTCTTCACAGTAGAAGATATATCCCTTGGAATTCTTTGGATATCCCACAAACTTGCACAGTACTGAGCGTGCCTCGAGCTTGTCCGTATGCTGCTTTTTGACAAAAGCTGGACTTCCCCATATCTTAATGTGATTAAGATGGGGTCTCTTCCCACACCACATCTCAAATGGCGTGGTAGGCACAGTCTTAGTGGGAACTCGGTTCAAAAGGTATGCGGCTGATTCTAGCGCATACCCCCAGAATGATCGCGGTAACTCAGCGTTACTCATCATGGACCGCACCATATCCAATAGGGTGCGGTTCCGTCTCTCCGATACACCGTTATGTTGCGGGGTGTATGGAGGAGTAAGCTGAGAGAGAATTCCGTTCTCTTTTAAATAGTCCAGGAACTCGGCACTTAAGTATTCTCCACCTCGATCCGATCTTAGAATCTTAATACTTTTGCCGGTCTGTTTCTCTACTTCATTCTTATACTCCTGGAATTTTCCAAAGGCCTCGGACTTATGTTTCATTAAGACATAACCGTACCTTGAGAAGTCATCCGTAAAAGTAATGAAGTAAGAATGTCCGCTTCGGGCATGTGTAGACATTGGACCGCACACGTCACTGTGTACGAGTCCCAAGAGCTCGCTCGCTCTTACTCCTTGTCCAGTAAACGGAGTCTTTGTCATCTTTCCTTTGAGACAAGATTGACAAGTGGCATACGATTGATATTCGAACGCATTCAAATATCCTTCTGTATGTAACTTAGTCAACCTTCTCTCATTGATGTGACCCAATCTACAATGCCATAAGAAAGTCTGATTTATTTCTGGAGACTTTCTTTTGTGTGTATTCTGGACGTTGAAAATCTGTGGTTGGTTTAACACGTATATACCATTACTCAATGTACCTGACCCAATCAAAACTTGATTAAGGTGAATGTTTACAACATTACTTACAAACGCAAATTCATAACCTTCTTTAGAAACTAAAGATACAGAAATGATATTACAAGTTGCGTTGGGTAAAAAAGCAATTACGCAAAACCAAAACATGTCCATCTGACATTCCCAGGTGATAGTCCCCCACGGCTTTAGCATCCATGCTAGCTCCGTTTGCAACTCTGAGGGTCATGTCACCTGCTTTCAAAACACTACGGTTTCTCAACGCCTGCAAAGAATTACAGATATGAGATCCTGATCCGGTATCCAATACCCAAGAAGTAGAGTTTATTGAAAGACAGTTTTCAATAACATACACACCTGAAGCTGAAGCTGCAACCTGCTTCAATTCCTGTGTTCTGGCCTTCCAGGCCCTGCAATCATTCTTCCAGTGTCCTTTCTTATGACAATAGAAGCATTCTTCCTTATCCACAAGCTTCCCCGCTATCTTTGTTGCTTTACCTTTTCCCTTCGTATCCACTTTACTAACACCGCCCCTTGGTTTGGCGGGGGCTTTCTTCTTCTTTCCCTTGGCTTTCGCCTTGGACCTAGAAGAAGATGATCCTCCTACAAACAAAGTGGATGTATCCCTACTTTTCTGTAGGGTGCCCTCTGCGCTCCTCAGCATGTTGAGGAGCTCTGATAGTTCAACCTCTTTTTCTTGTAGGTTGAAGTTCAGTATAAACTGGGCGTAAGTGGAAGGAAGGGACTGGAGAACTATATCCGTATATAGCTCACTCTCCAATGTGATCCCTAGGTCAGCGAGCTCCTCAATGAAGCCGATCATCTTTAGCACGTGCTCGGCTACTGATGATCCGACGGCCATTCTTGTCGAAAATAACTTTTTCGACGCTTCGTATCTTGCGATACGTGATTGCTCTCCATACAGTTCTTTTGTATGGAGCAATATGGACTCCATGTCCATATTCTCATGCCTCCTCTGATGTTCGTTGTCCATCGAGGCAAGCAGGAGGCACTTGGCCTTCGCGCTATCAATCTCCCAAGTCTTGCGGATTTCCTTATCCGCGACGCTGGAAGTTGGACCAGGGACAGGGGGAGCTTTGGTGGTAAGAAGATACCCCAGCTTGTCATAAGTGATTGCTATCTTGACATTCCTGAGCCAATCTTTGTAGTTTGGCCCTGTCAGTTTGTTTTTATCTAGGAGTAACTTAAGTCCAGTCATGTTGATTGGTCGCTGCAATTAGGAGAGAGAAGAAGAAACACTCAGCATGATGCTCTTGCAAGTTTAGAGTGGTTTTTAGTTTGTCTAAACAGGATGGCTCCCACTGTTTCTCGAATCCCTCCTCAAACCATAAAGGAAGAATTAGTCAGGATCAATCCCACCGTACAATACTTGCTTAACCGTTCAGCCAGGCCGGTGTCGGTACTTCGAGGGAGGTTTTCCAACGCTTTCGCGAAGTTCCTTAATTAGAGAACCTCTTTTCCCTGGGGGCGTAGCCCCGCTAACACCTTTCTAGGCACCTACTAGGTTTATAGCATTGATCGTTAAGTGAGAAATTTCCCGAGGAGTAGCATATACTCACAGTAGGATCGGGATCCAAATATCATTGCGTGACGAAACTGAAGGAATCCTACCAGAATCATCACACTCCAAATGGTATGCAAATCTAGCAAGTTTCAGTACTTATGAAACTCCCGATGTGGATTTTTGCCCCATGCTCTTATGACCTTGACTTTGGCCAAAATATCATAAGTCACATGTCAAGTTCTACCCGTCATTATCCAGGTTAATTTGGATCCATCCGTACCTACCCTTGACTTTGGCCAAAATGGCAGTACGACTGTCCCAAACCAACGCATCTATCTATGCTACACATGAACACCCAATAGCTACCAATCACTGTGCCTTGACTTTGGCCAACATACACAGCTTGAATACTATTGACTATTCATGTGAAACGACGGAGGGCTACGGATGGTTTTGGCAAAACCGTGAACGTAGTGAACTTGATATGGTCGATGGAACGAGATAGCTTTTAAATGGAGTGGCTCAAACTCCGTATTTTAAAAGTTTGTTTTGAAAAGAACCGAGTGGTTTTTCGAAAGTGTTCCAACGACTTTAACTTGGTTTATTATCTTGCATTAGTTCTTTTAATGCGTGATATTCTTGCATTAGTTCTTTTAATGCGTCCCATCATTTAACCCTACCATTGCAGAAAACAACCAAAATATGACGTACGCTTATGCCATTCGCATTCGCCACTGGGCCCCGTCATTACCCGTTAGGTTACTTAACTAACGACAGAGCGGGGGCTGGGCTAGCGCGTCTGTAAAACATAAGCAACGCCTAAATAATAAGCAATGATAGACATTACAGATCACAGATGAATGCATTGGATATACTAGCAATCCGCAATCCTTTCGAGCCTGAAACGAAAAGCGGATAACACGGTCGCGGTGAATAGCTAAATACCCCACCCAAGACCCCTACGGGTGCGGCAAACTACCCGCCAAGTACTCGGTAGTTTGTGCACCCCTCCATGGGTCTATCCTAGGAGCAAAAACAGTAAAAAGAATTATACAATGACGGCTACAACCCCGACCCGGTTGTGCGGTCAAACAAATAATATTATTACATCAATTTACATTTACAATGAATGAAAGAAAAACAAAAGCTCATCTCACATCCACCCCGGCTATTCACCCGCGACAGTCCAACACATTCATATACACATTCCAGCACATTACAGATCATGTATAACCCCGACTAATCGACTTATAGCGATTAGCCGACGTTCAATACATGCAAGCATCACAGATATAACCATCATAGTCAAAGTGCAGTGAAGTTCGGAAAAAATACGGAATTATAGGACCCCAAAAGGAAATTTATTTTCTGGAAAATCTGGGCACATATAATATATTTTAAAAATCCCAAAACCAACACACAAACACACTGCACGAAAAACGATGCAGAGAAGACACCAAGTCGCGGCGGTTCCGCGGCGTCTAAGAAGGATCACGCGGCGGAAGCGCGGCACTTTAGGCGAATCACTGTATCGTTTTTCTTGGGTGTTCACACAAAACCCTGAGCCGAATTTAGGAGTATAAAGTTTTTCATTTTGAGCAGAAAAAATTTCAACAGAAACTCAGTTTTTGTGATTATCCGGTTTTGTGATTTTTTTTTTCGGTTCCGAACTTCGTTACACTTCACTACCAAGCTAGTTTAAGTTTAGTTAGGCTCTGATACCACTGTAAGTCCACGTTGCGACCCCCGGTTCTTACGGGGAGGCGGAAACGGTATAAAAAACGAATTTTTATCGCAAGAGGCAACATGGACTAAACTATGGTCGGGATCGTTGTCTAAACTAAAACTAGCAAACTAAGCTAAAGATATTTAGCTACTCGGATGAAGATGGTTATACCTAAACTTGAACTCCTTCTCTTCAAGCTCCGATGGTGGTCCGATGGCTCCTTCTCGTCGTCTCCGTACGCCGAAGATAGATCCACTTGAAAGCTCCAACCTTTAGCTCCTTCTTCGGTCTTTGAAGAAACTAGTTCACTTGGTTTGCTAAACCTAGTGAACTAGAATGAGTAGAGAGGAAATAGAATGGGATTTTATCTATGGTTCTTGATTCTCAACTCATGAGACAAGAGAACCATAGATCAAGAGAGGGAGCAAGAGGTTGAGGGTGAGAGCAAGAGGAGAGCTCAAGAACAAGAGAGAGAATGAGCAAGAAAGAATGAGGCTCTCTTTTCCTTTCACCCTCTCATAATCCAAAGTGATCATAACTCATCATATCAAAAAAGTCTTTTGGTAATGGTTAGAAGCAACCATAAGGTTATCATATCATGCACTCATTTTACTCAAAAAGCAAGCAAGAAAAAAGTCTTTGGCATGAAATGATAACCATGGTCATCATGATGGTCAACTAGTCAAGCCTAGTCAACCGGTCAACAAGTCAACAAAAGTCAACAAGTCACCAAAGTCAACAAGTCAACAAAAGTCAACAAGTCAACAACCATATCACCATAATACTTAATTAATATAATAGTTAATCACAAATCATATTCTCATTAGGGTTGAGCATAAAGTCAAAAAGTCAACGGTCAACTGTCAACAACCCTAATGAGAATCCGCTGCCTCTGCCTCCCTGTCAACTGTGCATACACACCCGCATCCGCGTTCCGAGGAACACGAATGCAAACTGGATAAATCCAATCCCATAAGGTACACTAGGATCTGGCTTAAACCAAAGCCCGCTAGTGTAAACTGTCCGGACACTGTACGTGCACAAGTGCACGGATGTGACCGAACCCTGTCGCAAAACCATGCGACCTGTCGCAATACCATGCGACCTCTACTCTTTTGCCTAAAGGCGAAAAGCTTTCTGTGTGGGACTCTAAAGACTCGACACTACGCTGGCAGTGGGTTTAACCACAGACCGCAAGCGGCAATAGCTGTGCGTAACGGTCCCCAGGTAATGCCGACAAGAAGACCGACGAGGCGAAAACCATCTGAACTCCTACTGAGCCTGAGTGTGACATTCTCCATACAGTCCGGTCTGTTCGTCTGATACATCGCATGGCGGGCCTAGGGGGCGGTAAACGTCAGTCCCCCAATAGCGGTACAAGTCGTGCCGGAGTGAAGCCCAATACACCCTGAGATAACACTGGAAACCTACCAGTATATCTCGTTTGCCCTGGCCAGGGACTACTCGTGTAATGGCTCTCCTAGACACAGCGCGATGTCAACCCCCAATACCGGGAGAAACGAATCCTGTCTAACCGTCACTGCCTCCAAGTGCTTCGGGACTGCACCCAACCACCGCCTGTTTGCACGACTCCTTTGAGCCGTGGTAGGGTAGTGATCAAAGTACAGTGGGAACACACCCGAGGCGAAGTGACAGTGTCAAGTCAGCGGACTAAGCTGTACTCATGTCACCTGGGAACTGATAACTGACGATAGGTATAATACCAACTAGTCAGTTCCCGACGAGTCCTGTCCAGTGTACCCGTAACCTAACGAGCACCCGCATACTATCTCAAGTACGACGTACTGACGGCTGTGGGACAGACCGTCTCCCACACTGGGATGAGAAGCGCATGCGCTGGTCTACTCCGGAGTATCGATGCCCTGTCTCGATAGTCCTGCGACCAGGGACCTGCATAAGGATGTGCTTATAGATTACCCAGCCCCACTAGTGTGACGGCCATCACATCGCTGGTAATCAAGCAAAGATCCTAAGGGCTCTACTAATGTGTATAGGCGATATACAAAAATAAACACATGTACACATTGAAGTAGAAACAAACCAAGTAGCATACTACTATTTTGAGCAAGATTGTATATACAAGGTGAATATCCCAAGCATCCATTAAGTAATATACAAACCAGTATGATACAGTAATGGCCTCTAGGGCATATACACTAACAGATACAGTAATGGCCTCTAGGGCATATACACTAACAATCTCCCACTTGCACTAAGGCCATGTACTGGCATATCGAAGACCTATCATCTCGATCAGCCGCTCGAACTGAGTCTGAGGTAAGGCCTTGGTGAATGGATCAGCAGTGTTATCTTCCGTAGCAACTCTTCGAACCTCGATCTCCTAGCGACCCACGATCTCCCTGATCAGGTGGTACCGCCTCAAAATGTGCCTGGACTTCTGATGGGACCTGGGTTCCTTCGCTAAAGTTATAGCGCCGTTGTTGTCGCAATACAGCGGTATTGGATCAACAATGGTAGGAACCACCTGAAGCTCCGTGAGGAACTTCTTCATCCAGACAGCTTCCTTTGCGGCATCACAAGCAGCTATGTACTCCACTTCTATAGTTGAGTCAGCAACGGTTTCCTGCTTGGAACTCTTCTAGCAAACCGTCCCTCCATTGAGGTTAAAGACATAACCCGACATGGACTTGGAGTCATCCTTGTCACTCTGGAAGCTGGAGTCAGCAAAGGCCTCGATCTGGAGGTCTTTTCCGCCATACACCAAGAACATCTCCTTAGTCCTTCTCAGGTACTTGAGAATGTTCTTTACCGCTATCCAGTGTTTCTCCCCTGGGTCCGACTAATACCGGCTTACAACGCTCAATACGTATGCTACATCTGGCCTGGTACATAACATCGCATACATTATAGAGCTTACCGCAAAAGCGTAAGGTATAATAGACATACGATCCCTTTCCAAATCAGTCTTGGGAGACATCTCTTTGGAGAGGGTGATCCCGTGAAAAGCCGGTAGATTACCACGCTTGGAATCATCCATACTGAATCTTTTCAGTATGGTGTCGATGTACCTGGACTGTGAAAGTATCCTCTTGGATCTGTCATGATAGATCCGGATCCCCAAAATGTAAGAGGCATCACCCAGGTCTTTCATATAAAACCTGTGTGACAAGAACCCTTTGACAGATTGTAGCATAGGAATGTCATTTCCTATCAAGAGAATGTCATCCATGTATAAAACGAGGAATACTACAGTTCTTGCTACAAATTTACTATAGATGCATGGTTCATCTGGATTTTTGATAAAGCCAAATTCTTTGACCGTCTCATCATAACAGATGTTCCAACTCCGCGATGCCTGCTTTAGTCCATAGATGGACTTAAGCAACTTGCACACCTTTCCGCTGCTCCCACTCTGAATGAAACCCTCTAGCTAATCCATATAGACACACTCCTCTAAATTTCCATTTAGAAAAGCGGTCTTTACGTCCATCTGCCAGATTTCATAATCGTGGAAGGCAGCAATGGCAAGAAGGATCCGAATGGATTTCAGCATAGCCACTGGAGAAAAGGTTTCGTCATAGTCCAAGCCAGGTCTTTGATGGAAACCCTTTGCAACAAGTCTAGCTTTATAGGTCTCAACCTGTCCATGTACACCAATCTTCCTTTTGAAGATCCACTTGCATCCTACGGGTTTTACCCCATCTGGAGCAATGTCCAACGTCCATACTTTGTTGATGTACATGGACTCCATTTCGGTCCGCATTGCATCCAGCCATTTTACCGAGTCAACGCTCTGAATGGCCTGCTGGAAGCTTGTAGGCTCATCACTGTCAATGATGCAATCCTCTCTATCCCCGTCTATGAGAAAACCGTAGTATCTCTCGGGCGGATGAGACTGCCTACTACTTCTGCAGAGCGGCGTAGGAATGTCCTGATCTTTCGAACCCTCCGGTTCTACTAAGCTTTCAGTAATAGCTCGTGGTTCTGGAATTTCTTCCAGTCCTACTGCGCTCCCACTTATCTGATTTTCCAAAAACTCAGTTTCCAAGAAGTGGGCATGACAAGAAACAAAAACCTTTTGTTCCTCTTCGCAATAGAAGAAATATCCCTTGGTGTTCTTTGGATATCCCACAAACTTGCACTGTACTGAGCGTGCCTCGAGCTTGTCCGCATGCTGCTTTTTGACAAAAGCTGGACATCCCCATGTCTTAATGTGATTAAGATAGGGTCTCTTCCCACACCACATCTGATATGGTGTAGTAGGCACAGTCTTAGTTGGAACTCGGTTCAAAAGGTATGCAGCTGATTCTAGTGCATATCCCCAGAATGATCGCGGTAACTCAGCGTTACTCATCATGGACCGTACCATATCCAATAGAGTTCGGTTCCGCCTTTCTGATACACCGTTGTGTTGTGGAGTGTATGGAGGAGTAAGCTAAGAGAAAATTCTATTCTCTTTTAAGTAGCCCAGAAACTCGGCACTCAAGTATTCACCACCTCGATCAGATCTCAGTGTCTTGATACTTTTGCCTGTTTGTTTTTCTACTTCATTCTTATATTCCTGGAATTTTCCAAAGGCTTTGGATTTATTTTTCATTAAGAAGACATAACCGTACCTTGAAAAGTCATCCGTAAAAGTAATAAAGTAAGAATAACCGCTTCGCGCATGTGTAGACATTGGACCACACACATCACTGTGTATGAGTCCCAAGAGCTCGCTTGCTCTTGCTCCATGTCCAGTGAACGGAGTCTTTGTCATCTATCCCATGAGACAAGATTCACAAGTGGCATAAGACTGGTACTCGAACAGATCCAAGTATCCTTCTTTATGTAACTTTGTCAACCGTGTCTCATTAATGTGACCTAGTCTACAATGCCATATGAAAACCTGATTTAATTCCGGAGACTTTCTTTTAAGTGTGTTCTGGACACTGAAAATATGAGCTTGATTTAATACGTATATCCCGTTTTTTAATGTACCTGACCCAATCAGAACTTGATTTAGGTGGATGTTAACCGCATCGCTTATAAAAGTAAAATCATATCCTTCCTTAGAAAGTAAGGATACAGATATGATATTACATGTCGCACCTGGTACATAAAAACAGTCACGCAGAATCAATATCTGCCCAGTTGTCAGTCCAAGATGATACTTCCCTACGGATTCAGCGTACATGCTCATTCCGTTAGCAACCCTGAGAGTCATATCACCTATCCTGATAACCCTACGGTTTCTCAGAGCCTGTAACGAATTACAGATGTGAGATCCTGATTCGGTATCCAATACCCAGGAATTAGGGTTAACTGACATACAGTTCTCTATTACAAACACACCCGAAGCCGAAGCCACAACATGCTTCGAATCCTGGCTACTGGCTTTACTAGCCCTGTAATCTTTCTGCCAATGTTCATTCCTGTAACAATAGGAACATCCCTCTTTTACTACATCTAGTCCCGAAACTTCTGCCCTTCCCTTTCCTTCTACTTCCCTGGTTTCCTTCAGGGTAGAAGGAAGAGACTGTAGAACCAAGTCAGCATCTGACCCATTCTTCAACGTGGTCTTCAGGTCCATGAGCTCAAAATAGCTGGTCCCTGTAAGGACGTTTCCCCCTACAGATGACCCGATAGCCAACCTCACTGGAAGCAATTCGTTCGAGGTCTCATATCTTGCGATACGAGATTGCTCTCCATATAAATCTTTGTTATGGAGGAAGATAGAAACTAAGTCCATCTTCTCGTGCTGCCTCCGGTAAGCACCATCAACTGAGGATAACACGAGGCACTTGGCTTTCGCACATTCCTTTTCCGATGTCTTGCGGATATGAATATCCGTGACAGGGGAAACTGGACCTGAGATGGCAGGGGTTGGATCAGACAAGTGGTGTCCCAGCTTGTCTTGGGAAATGGACATCTGGACAGACCTTTGCCAGTCATAACAGTCAGATTCAGTCATTTTATTATCTAGATTTAACCTATGTCTGGTCACTGGGTCGCTGCAATTAAGAGAGAGAGAAGAAAACACTTTAGCATGATACTCTTGCAAGTTTAGATTGGTTTTTAATTTATCTAAACAGGATGGCTCCCACTGTCTCTCGAATCCCTCCTCAAACCATAAAGGAAGAATTAGTCGGGATCAATCTCACCGTACAATACTTGCTTAACCATTCAGCCAGGCCAGTGTCAGTACTTCGAGGGAGGTTTTCGAACGCTTTTGCGAAGTTCCTTTATTAAGTAACCTCCTTTCCCTGTGGGCGTAGTCCCGCTAACACCTTTCTAGACACCTACTTGGTTTATAGCATTGATCGTTAAGTGAGAAAGTTCCGGAGGAGTAGCATATACTCACAGTAGAATCGGGATCCAAATATCATCGCGTGACAAAACTGAAGGAATCCTACCAGAATTATCACACTCCAAATGTTATGCAGCGCTAGCAAGTTTCAGTTCTTTTGAAACTCCCGATGTGGATTTTTTTGCCCCATGCTCTTATGACCTTGACGATGGACAACATATCATAAGTCACATGTCAAGTTCTACCCGTCATTATCCAGGTTAATTTGAACCCACCTGTACTTACCCTTGACGAAGGCCAAAATAGTAGTACGACTGTCCCAAACCAACGCATCTATCTATGCTACAGATAAATATTCAGCAGCTACCAATCACTATGCCTTGGCGAAGGTCAAAATACATAGCTTGAATACTACTGACTATTGAACTGAAATGACGGAGGGCTACGAATGGTTTTAGCGAAACCGTGAACGTAGTGAACTTGATATAATCGAAGGAACGAGATAGCTTTCAAAAGGAGTGGTTCAAGCTCCGCATTTAAAAGTTTGGTTTTGAAAAGAACCGAGTGGTTTTGAAAGTGTTCCAACGACTGTTACTTGGTTTATTTTTTCTTGCATTAAATCCAATGCGTCCCATCATTTATTCCTACCATTGCAGAAAACAACGAAAATATGACGTACGCTTATGCCATCCGCATTCGCCACGGGGTCCCGTCATCACCCGTTAGGTTACTTAACTAACGACAGAGCGGGGCCTGGACTAGCGCGGATGCAAAAAATAAGCAACGCCTAAATAGATATCATATAGATATATATAAACATTCGTCACATGCAATGATAGCCATTCCAGATCATAGATGAATATATTGGATATACTAGGAATCCACAATTCGTACGAGCCTGTAACGAAGAGCGGATTGCACGGTCGTGATGAATAGCCAAACCCCACGCTAGACCCCTATGGGTGCGGTAAACTACCCGCCAAGTATCCAAAGTGAAGCAACCTCCTTCAACAACGTTAGTAGGCCACTCGGCACTTCGAGGTACCCGGTAGTTTGTGCACCCCACCTTGGGTCTATCCTAGGAGCAAAAAAAGTAAAAAGAAATTATACAATGACGGCTACAACCTCGACACGGTTGTACGACCATACAAATAATATTACATCAATTTACATATTACAAGAATTGAAAGAAAAAGAAAACTCTCATCTCACAACCCCCCGGCTATTCATCCGCGACAATCCAACGAATTCATATACACAAACCATCAACAATACAGATCACAGATATGTATAACCCCCACTAATCGACGTATAGCGATTAGCAGACGTTCAATACATATATCACATCACAGATATAACCCATTAGCCAAAGTGTAAAGAAATTCGATCAAAATACGGATTTGTGACCACCCCAAAAACTAACTTGTTCCCTGGAAAATCTGGGTGGAAACAAACTATATTAAAAATCCCAAAACAGCAACAGAAGAACACTGCAAGAAAAATGAACCACGGCCGAGTCAACTCGGCCGCGGATCCACGGCAGGAGCAAGCTTCTGCCGTGGATCCACGCTGAGTCGGCCGAGTCAGTGGATCGTTTTCCTTGTGCGTTCTGTAAAAACCCTGAGTCGATTTTTGAAGTATGATTTATTACTTTTAAAGCAGAAACAAAAATCGACAGAAACTAAGGGTTTTGAAAAATAGTTTTGCGATTTTTTCCGATCGAAGTTCTAGATACTTTGCTAACCAGTTAGTTTGTATTTAACCTGGCTCTGATACCAGTGTAAGTCCACGTTGCCCACCCCGGTGCTTGCGGGGAGGCGGAATCATTTTGAAAAATCGGATTTTTACAACACTAGGCAACATGGACTATGCTAAAGGAGGGATCTTTGCTAAACAAAACTAACTACAAAGATAAAGAGAGTTTAGCTACTCGGAAAGGGGTTATACCTAGGTCTTCAAGTCCTTCTCTTCTTGCTCCTTGGAGTGAAAGAACGGATCGTCTCGTCGCCTTCTCTTGCCGAAGAAAGATCCACCCGAGGGCCTCTACCTTTGGCTCCAACTTCAAACTAGAAGTAACTAAGGTGCTTGGTGTGCTAAACCTAGGACCTTAGAAAGAGTAGAGAGTATTTTTGAGGGTTTTATCTCAAGCTCAAGGGGTTCTCAACTTATGAGAGGGGAGAGCTAGAGAGAGGGGAAGAGGAGGAGAGCGAGTGAGAATGATAGAATGAGATAGCTTTTTACAACCATAAAAATATAAGTGAATTAATCAAATTAATAATTTTAATCAAATGAAAAAGTTGATGGTTGGTTTGATGAGATAATTATCATTTCACATTAAATGGTTTTTGCAAAGATCAAAGAGCATCTTTGATGTGTAATGATGATGGTCAAAGTTTCAACCATGGTCAACTAGTCAACCTTGGTCAACAAGTCAACAAACCCAACCATGACACAATTTCATTTAATTAATATTATTAATTGATATATCACAAATTCATTAGGGTTTGGAAAAAGACGACTGTCAACTGTGCATACGCACCCGTTCCAAAACCCAAATGAAAATCCTCTTCCTCTGCCTCAAACAACTGTGCATACACACCTGTATTCGTGTTCCGAGGAACACGAACAGAAAGAGATAAAACCAATCCCAAAACATATACTAGGATCCGGCTTAAACCAAAGCCCGCTAGTATAAGCTGTCCGGACACCAAACGTGCACAAGTGCGCGGATGTGAACGAACCCCGTCGCAAAACCATGCGACCTCTACTCGTTTTGCCTAAAGGCGAATAACCCTCTGTGTGCGACTCTAAAGACTCGACAGTACGCTGGCAATGGGTTTAACTACAGACCGCAAGCGGCACTAGCTGTACGCAACGGTCCCCAGGTAGATGCCGATAAGAAGACTGACGAGTAAAACCCATCTGAACTTCTACTGAGCCTGTATGTGATAATCTCCGTACAGTCCGGTCTGTTCGTCTGATACATCGCATGGCGGGCCTAGGGGGTGGTGAACGTCAGTCCCCTAATAGCGGTACAAGTCGTGTCGGAGTGTAGCCCAGAACACCCTGAGATAACACTGCAAACCTACCAGTATATCTCGCTTGCCCTGGCCATGGACTACTTGTGTAATGGTTCTCCTTGACACAACACGATGTCAACCCCCAATACCGGGGGAGACGAATCCAGTCAAACTGTCACTGCCTCCAAGTGCTTCGATACTGCACCCAAATACTACCTGTTTGCACGACTCCTTTGAGCCGTGGTAGGGTAGTAATCTAAGTACAGTGGGAACACACTCGAGGCGAAGTGACAGTGTAAAGTCAGCGGACTAAGCTGTACTCATGTCACCTGAGAACTGATAACTGACGATAGGTATAATACCAACCAACAGTTCCCGACGAGTCCTGTCCAGTGTACTCATAACCTAACGAGCACCCGCATACTATCTCAAGTACGACGTAGTGACGGCTGTGGGACAGACCGTCTCCCAAGCTGGGATAAGAAGCGCATGCGCTAGTTTACTCCGGAGTATCGATACCCTCTCTCGATAGTCCTGCGACTAGGGACCTGCATAAGGATGTGCTTGTGGATTACCCAGCCCCCATGAGTGTGACTGCCATCACAACGCTGGTAATCAAGCAAAGATCCTAAGGGCTCCACTAATGTGTAAAGGCGATATGCTAAAAGAAACACATGCACACATTAAAGCAGAAACGAACCAAGTAGCATACTACCATTTTTGAGCAAGAATGTCAATACAAGGTGAATATCCCAAGCTTCCATCAAGTAATATACAATCCAGTATGATACAGTAATGGGCTCTAGGGCATATACACTAACTGAAATACCAATCTGGTGCAAAAAATGCACGAAATACCAATCTGGTGCAACAAATGCACAAAATAAAAATCTAGTACAACAAATGCACGAAATACCAATTTGGTGCAACAAATGCACGAAATAACAATCTGGTGCAACAAATGCACGAAATACCAATCAATATCTTAAATGCGTATAAAAACAACACGGAGTGTACCAAGGTGTATAAAATCATAAGCGTGTGCAACTGCGTGCACAAAACACGTATCAATGCACTGCGAGCACCTGTGAACTATACTGAGTTCAAAAATCAAATCGAGTGCGTACCACATGCACAAAATCAAATCAACCGTATGAAATCCATGAAATCATAAACACGTGCATCTAAGGCACAAAATCAATATTAAGTGCATCTGATATGCACAAATCGCAAACCGATGTAGCGGTGTATAAACATAAATCAAGTACAATAACCGTGCACAAAAGAAAATATCAAATAGGTGTTGGGTTACGCCAGCGCCCCGACCATCAATCCGTGGCCAAATGCGGAACAAAAACTTTAAAAACCCGGCGCTAACGGAACCCTAATCGACAGATCGTACCATTAACCCCATACTAGTTTTCATAATGGAGTTTAAAGAGGTTATACCGATCGATCTGTGTCCTTCGGTCTTCAACCTCTGCCCAAGCTCCTCACGGCTGCCCCGATGAAGTTCTGTCTCCGGTCTCCCTCGTCGAAGATGATCCACATCGAGGATTAGTAATACGGGCTCCCGCTTCAAAACCGAAGCAACTCGGGCATCCAGTTTGCTAGCCTAGATACCCAAGATGAAGTAGAGAGTGTGTGTGAATACCTTGTCTCAATACACCCTAGGTTACTCAACACATGAGACATGTTAGGGTGGAGGTGAAAGTGTTTCCATGAGAAGAAGAAAAGTGTGAAGCATAAGAAATGGCTTGTGAGGAAATAATGTTCTCTGTTGTTTTTCTTGTTTCTGTGAGGTATTTGTGATTGGGCTTAACTAAAGAAAATTCTCTGCTAAAAATATCAGCCACCCACCCTTCACAAATATCTCACCAAACCAAAAAAAAAACATCAATGCACCATATCACTCATCTCATGACTCACCATGAGCATGTACAAGAGTTAATGCTAACCCAATGACTCATCTTGCCTCCATGAGTCATGAATTGCCCATCACAATGAATTAGCCATAAAACTATGACTCACATTTTCAACTTTAAACATTAAACTAAATGTTTAAATCAACAAAAGAAATGGCAACTTTAAAGTAAACTTGCAAAGAATTATAAGAATACCCCTCATCCGTATATACATACCCGCATCCGTATTCCGAATGAATACGAACTCAACAAGATGAAAATAATCCAACAATATAATACTAGGATCCGGCTTAAACTAAAGCCCACTAGTATTATCCGTCCGATCATGATCCGTGCATAAGTGCACGTATATGATCGAACCATGCCATAAAACCATATGGCATCTACAACGTTTCGCCCGAACTAGGGGAACCCTCTGTGTGGGACTCTAAAGACTCGTCAATACTCTGGCAGTGGGTTTAACCGCAAGCACGTCAGTGGCACTAGCTGTAAGTAACTGCTACCCAGGTATTGAGCGAAAGGGAGGCCGACGAGAAATCTCATCCTGAAACCCTACTGAGCCTGACAGTGACAATATCAGTACAGTCCGGTCCTTTCGTCTATGAATATCACATATAGAGTCTAGAGGGTGGATAAAGTTAGACCCCTAATAACTTTACATTTAGTGTCGGCATGAAACCTATCACCAAATGAGAAACTGCCAATCCTAGATCGGTAATTCTCGTCTACCCCGGCTGAGGATTTCTGGTGATGGCCATCCGTGCACTCCGCGACATCAACCCCCAATACCGGGAGAGAAGAATCCCCTGACGATCCGCTCACTGCCTCCATATGGCTCGGGACTGTACCCAACTAAAACCTGTTTGCACGACTCCTTTGAGCCGTGGTAGGGTAGTAATCAAAGAACAGTGGGAACTCACACAAGACAAATGACGATCTCAGGTCGATAAACTAACCTGTACACATATCACCTGGAAACTGCTATCTGACAATAGGTATAATATCAACCAGCATGTTCCCGGCGAGTCCGTCCAGTGTACTCATAACCCAATGAGCACCTGTATACATCTTAGGTGAACCAACTAATACCAATGGCTTGTGAGACCGGCCACCGCCCCTCGTCGGGGTCTCGATCCATATATACTAGTCTAATATTGGAGTATCGATGCCCAGTCTCGAAACTCCCATGACTAGGGACACTTTAAGGATGTGCTTATAGACCACCCAACTCTCACGTATATGATCGCCTTCACACTGCTGGTAGTCAACCAAGAATCCTATGGGCTCTATCAACATGTAATAGTTATTTGTAATGTCACCTGAAGCATGTACACGATGATAAAGACAAACCGGATAGCAAACTATCATCTTGAGCAAGACTATTCTACCGGTATAGGTTCTCCCGCAATCATTGGAATCACGTGCCTGCGATCCAATAATTGACTTGAGGGCACTATAGTTAACAATCTCCCACTTGCACTTAAGGCTAATTATTGCGCTGTCGCATACTCACAGCCCGTGTGATACTAAACACCCAACTTCTCTACTAATCAGTTTCACAAAGCTCGTTTGTAAAACTATTGCGTTCGAGAAATAGCCTAAGTGAGTGGATCCGCTCCAATGTTTCTTTCTATGTCTCTCTTTATCTCAAGTTCACGGAGAAAGAAATCTCCCGAAATGAGCAATAACTGTCTTAGAATATGCCTGGATATCTGATGGGACCCATTCACAAATGAACTCCAAATCCAGTAAACTTCTTAGACTGTATTTGTCATGACCCGAAGGTACGGAACGTGACTGGCACTTAAATTACGAAACGTCTAAAGGCGTAACGTAATCTAAGTAAGCCAAAGCCCAGAAAACTAAACCGTTTAATAATTTGAGTGAAGGAAAAATTGTTTTAAAGCAAGTTGTTTTAACAGAGTAAGTGGCATAAAACATTTTAAAGCAATATCATATTTTCCCGAAAAGTTCGGCAGAGTCTCCTTTGTAAAAACTGGCCTCCAAACGGATACAAAACATGAAAATACATATATATAATGAATAAAGGCATCCCCAAGCGGGAGCTAGCTCTTCGCCAATGGTGGAATCACAACCACAAGCAATATGTATATTAAAGTGCGAAATAAGCATCTGAAAGTAAGAAATAAGCAGATACCACGTCGGCTCAAGTGTGCATCGACACCAAACCACAAATACAAATCTCACGAGTCTCACCGTATAATCCAATATGCAAGGATAGATGGAGTATACTAGATACAAAATAATATATATGATGGAATAAAATATCCTCGCAACCCACCAATGAGCAAAGCTGCAAAACGATGCAAACGAAGCAGGATAGAAAGTACACCCGCCACTACTGTGCCTACAAATCAGACCTGAAAAATACTGTGGCACAATAGGGGTGAGTTTCCAACTCGTGAGTAGTAAGTAACTGCAGGGTTGTCTAGCACGGCAGCAAGGTTTCGGGAGGTATCGTCCATGCCAATTTCAAAAAAATTGCCGTTCTAGCTAACCCTAAACCTAAAATCTTTACTAGAAAATCCGACGATACGATATGTAAACAACTTTAGATACAGGTGAATAAGGAATACAACCTTTATAGACCGGTCCTTCTCTTCTAATGCTCCGTGTAGTAGTCCCTTCGCTGCAAGTCACGAACACTCGAACTCTTGAAAGGGTTCCCTTGAAGAAATGAACAAGATTGAACGAAGTCTTCGAGGCCGAAGATGATCTACGTCGAGGAGACACAAACCCATGCTACCCCTTCACTAATTATCGAATTAGTGAAGCAAACACCCTCTACTAAATGGATAGTAGTAGAGGATGATGAAGTAGGAATTTTGCTCACTTTAGAAATAATTTTCTCACTCATTTTTCTTCATTCCCAAAAGTTAGTGAGCTTAGAGGAAGAAGATGAAGAAATCTCTCATGATCAAAAATCAAGTGGAGAATGAGAACCATGGGTGAGTTAACATCATATGCTAACCCTTGTAGAGACATAACCATGGCTATGTATAATGGTTCAGTTTATAAATATCTTTAGTAAAACAAAAGTTGTGGACTTAGTCAATGGTTAGCAAAGCTTCTCCAAGTTTCTAGCCATGACCAAATGCAACCAATTTTTGAATTACTTAAGAAATTAAAAATCCTAGATTATTACTTAGCATGGTGTAAGTCATACACACACCCATGAAGCATGTATCATCAAACATGACACAAAACTTTGTATACTAATATATATCACATATATACACATGCACAAATCAAGCGAGAAAAGAAATCTTAAGTGAATGAAAATTAGTTAATGCAACTTAATATATCAAATATATAATTATACATTAAATTATTAAATCAACACTTGATTTAATAATCCGGCTATATCACATATAACCGACTAATATCATGTGTATTATCTTATCGAATCAACACTTGATTCGATAACCCGGCTATATCACATATAACCGACCGATAATATAAATCGCGAGAATAGAATACGGTATCACATACAGTATTAATCTCGGTCCCGCACATATCATATATGTGCTCCTACTCCATTTCGCTTGAGCAAGGAAACCTCTGTGTTGGACTCCAAAGGCTCGTCAATACGCCGGTAGTAGTCGATGATCATATCAAACACCCACAAGCCGCAAGCAGTCTGCTAAACGTAACGGCCACCCGGGTATTGAGCGATCAAAAGATCAACAAGCAAGCCTGCTCATACTCCTGCGAATCCAATCAGTAACACTGCTGTACAGTTCGGTCTCTTCGTCTGATATGTCGCATATCTCGTCTAGGGGTGGTAAACGTCAGACCCCAATATCTCGATAAGTCGTGCCGATATGAGGCTCATAACGGGTCGAGAAACTACTGATAACACTTAGCAGTATATCTCAGAATCATCCTTGGCCAGGGACTTCCTGTTACAGCCTATCGAGCACAGCGCAACATCAACTCCCTATACCGGGAGAGACGGATCTCCTCCCATCGCTCATTGCCTCCATATGACTCGGGACTGTACCCAAAAACAACCGTTTTGCACGTTCGCTTGAACGTGGTAAGGTGGAAATCAAAGCACAGTAGGAATCACACAAGACTATATGACGATCTCGGGTTGACAGACTAACCTTTACCTGTGTCACCTGAGAACTGCAATCTAACGTGAGGTATAATACCATTTGGGAGTTCTCAACGAGTCCGTCTAGTGTACCCAGTCTCCACTGATCATTCATATACCATCTCTGATGTCAAACACCAATGGATATGGGATCATCCATCGCCCATCTACATGGGTCGAGAAGCTATACGCTAGTCTACTCTGGTATATCGATGCCCCGTCTCGAAACACCCACGACTAGGGACTTTAAAGGATGTACTTACAGACTACCTTTGTCCCACTAGTATGATCTGCATCATAATCCAGGTAGTCAAGTACACATCCTAAGGGCTTTACCAACATGTATCAGAGAGACAATAAGTTTACATGTTATGATAAAGAGTAACCAGATAGCATATCATCATGTCGAGCAAGAAAGTCCTCCCTATGTATGTCCAAGCATCCACTATAATATACATCATATGTACAATAATGGCCTCTAGGGCATATATATAACTAACAGTAACATCTAATAAGGCTATCGTAAGCATGCATGCAAATGCATCACAATCCACGCATCTCAAAATGATACTATGTACTAGCATAAATACAACATGAATGCATAATTAAACACGAAACCTGAACATGTCTGGTATAAGAAAACATTTATTCTTATCTTAGAAAAGCATCTGTACAATAAACTGAGTATCATCAATGAAATCGACAGAAAATCCGTGTCAAGCATCGACACAATATATGTTTTTCCCAATATCTCAATGTCTCAATATCTCAATATCTCAAAGTCTCAATATCTAAATATCTCAATATCTCGAGCTCCGTTAGTCCAGATCGGCCCATATCATCAAATCTCATGACCACGTCGGTATCCTCCGGATATCCGCCGTGCCAACAATCACCGGTAGGTAGTCTGCCCCTGCCAGGCTCATCGTCTACAACTCGAGCTTCTTGCCCCGAGGTACCATAGCGGGCCCACCATGTGCCCGAAACGGTTCATCCATGTAACATTTTGAAAATTTAGAAATAAATAAAAGTAACCAATTAAATAATAAAAATTGTTAAATTAAAAACTTACTAAAACCAAATAAGACAATTTAATAAAATGTATGTAAAACAAATTAAATTAAACTTTTAGTATGCAAAATAAATAAATTATAAGGGTTTTTAATGTGAATTTTAGCTTCATTTTAATAAAAAGGGTGTTTTATAATAACATAAGTTGTGAAGGGTTTCTATGTAAAGTTTAGGAAATTGTGCAAATGGGAAATTGATTAATGGTGTAAGTAAAAAAGAGATAAATTAGGTTTTGTTCAGAATTTTATCTTAAGATAAATAAAAATGGAAGGATAATGTATTGCCACCACTTCTTACATGCACAACCCACACCCCACACCTCCTCCTTGCATGAGGATGGCACATCAAGGTCTTTGACACCTCCTCCTACTACCTCACTCTTCCTATAACCATATATATCATGTGTTCAGATAATTTAGCTAGTTTAAAATCTAAAATTTTAAAGAAAGAAAAAGAAAACAAGAACAAACATAGAAGAATAAGAGAAAGGAGAAGAGCTAAGTCTAGGATTTCCTCATCATCAAGCTAGGACTAGGAGCTTGTGCATCTTGGAGGGTGTTCTTCGAGCAAATTACTTGAAGGTAAAATCCTTAATCAAAGTAGGAATTTAGATTCTGTAACTAGTTTAAATTGAAATGAAAATTTTCTATAATTTCGTATTTTAGTCAAAACTAGGCTCTGTTTGAATCTGCTGTAGTTTAGAGAAAATTAACTTAACTAAACAGGGTCTTAATGATATATGTTGAACCTAGAGCAAACCATAGGAGCACGAACCATAGGGCTCGGATTTGGGCCGGCGACCGATAGGGAAATTCCGGCATCGCCGGATTTGTAGGGAGCTAGGGTGTTTTGGCTTGTTAGGTAGGTTTTTATGTAGAATTTTGGTCATTTTTGTATTGTTTAAATAAGTTAATTTAACTGTATAGGAAATCTGGGATCTAATATCGGAAAAGGGGATCTAAAGAGCCAAATTACGACACAGTTAAAATGTATCGCGATCTGTTTTCTGTCGCGATGCAGAGTTGGGTTAAATTTCAGTGGGAATTGAATGTTAGATAGTTGAAATAGTCGTATGCAATATAACTAGTACGTAAGAACTTGTGTTTTCATATTCGTCGTATCGGAATAGCCGTTTTCTTATATAAGTTAATTCTCGATGTTAGATTCAAATACGGGCACTTCGGAGGCCCCGAGGAAAGGAAAAGGATTGGCGATTCCTGAGTGGATACGACGTTTTTCCGGTGAATAGACTAAACATCTACCGGAGAATTTTGTAGAGATGGCGTGTTACACCCGTAGTTTTATTTAAATAAATGCTTTACTTTTGTATGCTAAATTGATAATATGCACTCACACACACACACACACACACTTCCACTTTATTTGTTAGAACACTGCACAAGTATCGACGAGTTATGCCACGTGCACTTCTTTACATGTTACACTACACCTCGTCGATATTACCATGTCACTTTTACACTTAGCAATTTTCTTGTTAAAATGATTCATATCATACCTTAAACACCAATAACAATAGTAAATTGCATCAATGACATCATGTTTAGTATTTGAGTATTCTAAGTTGATATAAGAGGTAATTCTATTATTGAGGATTTATGGTTTTGAGTTTTTGTATACTATTGTATAAATCCAGTGATTTTCATGATTAATGTGACATGTCCACCATGAGATATATTTATGATTTGATTTTATTTCGGACCGAGTGGGGGAGCTATAAGGTCGCGGATGTATACGTTATCCGGACCGAGTGGGGAGATATACAGTTGGATACATGGTGGACCCGGTTGAGACCGAGGGGCAGGATAGCCGCATTTGAGGCGGGGGAGCCTAGCGAGGTTACTCGATACCGGAGATAGTGGTGAAATACGGTGGATATCTAGATGATACCAACCTGTATGGTTGAGTACAGGATCATTCGAGGAATGATGCCCGAGAGAAATGGAAGTTTTGTGTCGATAATGGACACGGAAAGATGAAATTTTTGGAAATAAACGATGAGATTTCAGTTTTGGTTATATGATTCGTGGTACAGATTCAAGTTTTTATATGCTATCATACATTATACTTGTTCTCATTTCAGTTAGTATGATTTTCATATTTACATAATTAACCGTTATATGTTAGTTATATTCACTGAGTTGGCAACTCACCCATATTGTGCCACAGTTCCTTGCAGGGGTAGAGTGGACGATTAGCAGCAGTGTATATCCACTTTTGGAGCTTTTATCGCATCTTTTGATATGTGGGTTACATATGTAGTAACCTTCTCTTTTGGTATTGTATTTTGGATCTAGAAAATCTCCATCAGACTATGTACTATGACTTAGAATGAGAGATGGGTATATGTATATTATTTGATAGGTGAGATCGTTGTTATGTTAGCCGATATTTCTTTTATTCATATATGTGATTCTATTGGTCTCATATAAGTTGTAAATTTTATTCCGCTGTTGTATTTTGTTGATCCCAACCAGGGATGCAACCAAGCTTAACACTTTAAACTTGCTTTTATTATGAGTTCATTTTTAAGCTACATGTTAAATACACAAACGGTGATTTTTACTTATAAACTAAATTTTTATAAAACATTCCTCAAAAAGGATTTGATCTTGGTTTTTCGGCTTACTCGGGTTGTGTAAATATTTTTAGATACTATACAATCTAAGTGCCGGTCACATCCAAACTTTGGGTCGTGACAAAGTTGGTATAAGAGCTTAGGATTAACCTTACGGAGTCGAGTAGGGAGTTGAGATAAGTTGATGTGAGTCCGTGATTTAGGATGACCATTGGTTTGATGGAGTAGGTGAATGAAGATGAGTGCAGTACCGTACGCATGTTCCGCGGCATATTTACGTTACATACTTAGTCTAACTAACCTTAGGATGTATATCTTGATTTTTCCTTCCTTTGACTCTTTGTTATTGATTGTTCCTATTCATAATCCTTATCAACTCTCGTTTCTTGTTCGAGTTGCTATGGCTATGTGAGCTAGGCAAGCCGCAGCCAGAAATGTAGCTAGGGCGAGTCCGCCTGTAACGGCGACTGCTACACCGGACGTTTCGGCGGTGCATGAGCATGTTGATCCTCCTCCTCCAGATCATATGACTAGGATAGAGGAGGGCATGTTAGGATTGCAGCGAGTGGTAGGACAGTTAGCTGAGGCCACTCGAGTACAAAGATAGGAACCAGCACCGGCCGTGGCAGAGTCCGAGCCACAGCCTACGCAGATTCTCGCACTAGTAGACACGAGGGTGATGGAGGCATCGCTTTAAGAGTTTATGAGGTTGAGACCTCCGGTATGTACAGGGACCGATGTAGCGGAGGATCCTCAATCCTTTCTTGATAGGATAGCAAGGATTGGCAGATCATTGCGATGTACTGATGCGAGGTCAGTTGAGCTGACTAGTTTTCGTTTAGAGGGACTTGCATAGGAGTGGTGTGAGTCGATAGAGAGAGGGCGAGCTATGGGTCTTCCTCCGATGTCGTGGACCGAGTTTTCCGTGGTATTTCTTGCCAGATTTCTTCCACAGAGTGTGAGTGACGCCAGAGCTAGCAGTTTTGAAGCGTTGCGGAAATCTGCAGGTATGTCGGTGGCAGATTATGATTTACGATTCACCCAGCTGTCACGCTATGCCCCATACCTAGTACCTACGGAGGAGCTTCGGATGAAGAGGTTCATAAGGAGTCTAGACACGTAGTTGTTTCTGGATATAGGCTCCCAGCATTTTGATACGTATGCACAGGCCATGGATGCAGCGATACGAGTGGAGGAGCGTTTGAGCGAGGCAGTGGTTTTTCCAGAGCCAAAGAGAAGTAGACCGATCGGGCCAATGGTAGACAGTTTGGCAGAGGTAGAAGCAGATATACTCCAGGCCGCAGTTTCGGACGAGGTTGGACCCAAGGCCAGATGTTCAGTTCATATCCCGAGGATCAGAGGACCCCATCTACATGTTTTAGTTGCGGACTTCCAGGACATTTTGCGTGGGATTGTAGATCTCAGGGAGGGACCGTTGTTCCACAGGCTGCGTTTCCCCCTCCACCTTCTACGCCGATGGCTTTACTTCCTCCCCCAGTTGGCCCTACACGCCAGGCAGTTGCACCACGAGGTCGAGGCTTTTTAGGACGATCTCAGAGAGGTCGAGGAGATAGAGGTAGAGGACGACAGGATGCGGGCAGGGGCCAGGCACGGGTCTTTGCGCTGACTCCACAGGATGCCCAGGCATCAAATGCAATTGTGACAGGTACTCTTGTAGTATGTTGCTTAGAAGCCCATATTTTATTTGATCCTGGTTCTACACATTCTTATGTATCTTCATGCTTTGCACTTTCTTTAGAGAAAGAGTCGTCGTTGTTAGAGTTACCGTTAGTGGCGATTACTCTAGTGGGAGATTCTTTTATAGCTCGGCACGTATTCAGATCATGTTCTGTGCGTATTGGTGATAGAGATTCGCTAGTTGATCTGATTCTCCTAGATATGTTAGATTTTGATATACTTCTCGGTATGGATTAGTTGGCCGCTTGTCATGCCTATGTAGATTGTCGGGGGAAAGCGGTTAAATTTTGTTTTCCAGGTGAACCGATCTTTGTTGTGCACGGGGACTGTAATATAACTCCTGCCAACATGATTTTTGCTCTTTGTGCGGGGCGACTCTTGAAGAAGGGTTGTCATGGGTTCTTGGCTTTTGTTTAGGACTTAGGAGTCATTGAGATTCCATTGGACCAGGTTCTGATCGCACGAGAATTTCCGGATGTGTTTCCTGCTGAGTTACCAGGATTACCACCCGATCGCGATATTGAATTTTGCATCGACTTGATTCCAGGTGCGGGGCCTATTTCTATACCACCCTATCGTATGGCCCTGATGGAGTTGAAGGAACTCAAAAGTCAGTTGCAAGAGTTGTTAGATAGAGGACTTGTTCGTCCCAGTGTATCACCATGGGGAGCTCCTGTGTTATTTGTAAAGAAGAAGGACTGTAGTATGAGACTGTGCATCGACTACCGACAGCTGAATCACGTCACTGTGCGAAATAGGTATCCCTTACCTCGTATCGATGACTTGTTCGATCAGTTGCAGGGAGCTAGCTACTTCTCGAAGATTGATCTGCGATCAGGGTACCACCAGTTGAGAGTTCAAAAGGATGACATTCCGAAAACTGCTTTTCATACCCAATATGGGCACTATGAGTTTCTGGTGATGTCGTTCAGACTCACCAACACTCCAGCAGCTTTTATGGATATGATGAACCGTATCTTCAGGCCCTTCCTTGATCAGTTTATTATAGTTTCATTGATGAGATTCTCGTTTATTCCTGGAGCCGAGAGGAGCACGAGCAGCATTTGCGTATCACGTTACAGACCTTGAATGAGCATCAGCTGTTTGCAAAATTCTCCAAGTGTGCTTTTTGGCTGGATAGTGTGGATTTCTTGGGACACGTAGTTACTAGAGCTGGGATACGTGTGGACCCAAAGAAGATTGAAGCGGTACAGCACTGGCCCAGACCTATGTCAGTTACAGAGGTTCGGAGTTTCTTAGGTCTGGCAGGTTGTTACCGACACTTTGTGCAGGATTTCTCTCGGATCGCTGCACCGCTGAACGGGCTGACAAGGAAGGAGGTTCTATATCTGTGGACAGATGCATGTGAGCAGAGTTTCCAGTAGTTAAAGACTCGCTTGACGACTGCACCTGTATTATCGTTACTTTCTGGGTCAGGTGGCTTTGTTGTGTGTTGTGATACCTCTAGAGTGGGTTTAGGCTGTGTGTTGATACAACACGCCAGGGTTGTAGCTTATGCTTCTCGATATTTGAAGAGGCACGAACAGAACTACCCCACTCATGATCTGGAGATGGTTGCTGTGGTATTCGCAATGAAGATTTAGAGACATTATTTGTACGAAGAGTCGTGCAAAATCTTCACAGATCATAAGAGCTTGAAGTATTTTTTTCAGCAGAGGGATCTGAACCTAAGGCAGCGTAGATGGATGGAACTGGTGAAAGATTACGATTGTGAGATCTTGTATCATCCAGGCAAGGCAAATATTGCAGCAGATGCTTTGAGTCGGAGACCTGGAGGTAGCTTATCTCATTTGCGCACCTTGCAGAGACAACCTTCTACAGACTGGTAGATTTTATGTGATAGTCGTATACAGTTTGAGTTCACCCTGACAGGAGGATAGCTAGCACATGTTCGCACCCGACCTCAGCTATTTGATCGTATTCGAGAGACACAGCCCGCAGATGCTCGTATATCGGAGATTATGGATCAGGTTAGGCTGGGCAGGGAGTCAGAGTTTATGATTGATGACCGTGGAGTATTGCATTTTGGGACTCGTCTTTGTGTGCCAAATTCGGATGGACTGAGACGTGAGATCTTAGAAGAGGCCCATAGATCAGCATACAGTATTCATCCTGGTTCCACCAAGTTGTATCATGATCTGAAGGATGTCTATTGGTGGGAAGGAATGAAGAGGGATGTTGCGGAGTTTGTTTCGAGATGCTTGACTTGTCAGCAAGTCAAGGCAGAACACCAGAGGCCAGCCAGAGAGTTGCAGTCTTTGCCCATTCCAGAGTGGAAATGGGAACGGATTTCCATGGATTTCGTTGTGGGTCTACCCAGGACTAGCAGCGGGTATGATTCCATATGGGTGATTGTATATAGATTAACAAAGACAGCTCACTTTCTTCCGGTGAAGACGACGTATGGGTTTGCACAGTATGCTCAGATTTATATCGATGAGATTATACGATTACATGGAGTTCCGACGTGCATAGTATCAGATCGAGGTACCCAGTTTACAAGCAGGCTATGGCAAAAACTTTAAGAAGCTCTTGGTACACGATTGAGTTTTAGTACAGCTTTCCACCCACAGACAGATGGTCAGTCCGAGCGGACCATTCAGACTTTGGAGGATATGCTTCGCGCTTGCGGCCTTGATTTTGGTGGTAGTTGGGATCGTCACCTACGTTTGATAAAATTTTCATACAACAACAGTTTTCAAGAGACGATCCAGATGGTACCCTTTGAAGCTTTGAATACGAGGAAATGTCGATCACCCGTTTGCTGGACGGAACTGAGTGAGAGTAGCATTTTCGGACCGCAGATAGTACATGAGACTACAGAGAAGATTCAACTGATACGAGACAGAGTGAGAGCGGCCCAGTGCAGACAGAAATCATATGCAGATCGACGACGTCGTAGACTCGAGTTTCAGGTGGGAGATCATGTGTTCCTTCTTATATCTCCGATGAAAGGTGTGATGCGTTTCGGGAAGAAGGGGAAGCTCAGCCCCAGATATGTCGGACCTTACGAGTTTCTTGAGAGAGTGGGTGCTGTAGCTTATCGTTTAGCACTTCCACCGAGTTTTCCCGATGTGCATCTGGTGTTTCACGTTTCGATACTTCACAAGTATCTTCACGATCCTTCTCAAGCGATCCAGCATCTGACCTTACAGCTTGAGCCGAATTTATCCTACACAGTGCAGCCAGTCGCTATTCTAGATAGGCAGGCAAAGAAACTAAGATCGAGGATACTTCCATCTGTAAAGGTTCTTTGGCAAGGAATGAATCGCGAGGAGATTACTTGGAAGACCGAGGATGCGATGCAGAAGAAATTTCCACATCTTTTCGAAGGTATGTCTAGTTAATTTTTAAATTCGGGGGCCGAATTTTCTTAAGGGGGAATATTGTAACATTTTGAAAATTTAGAAATAAATAAAAGTAACCAATTAAATAATAAAAATTGTTAAATTAAAAAGTTACTAAAACCAAATAAGACAATTTTATAAAATGCATGTGAAAAAAATTAAATTAAAATTTTAGTATGCAAAATAAAGAGATTATAAGGGTTTTAATGTGAATTTTAGCTTCATTTTAATAAAAATGGTGTTTTATAGTAACATAAGTTGTGAAGGGTTTCTATGTAAAGTTTAGGAAATTGTGCAAATGGGAAATCGATTAAGGGTGTAAGTGAAAAAGAGGTAAATTAGGTTTTGTTCAGAATTTTATCTTAAGACAAATCAAAATGGAAGGATATGCATTGCCACCACTTTCTTACATGCACAACCCTCACCCCACACCTCCTCCTTGCATGAGGATGGCACATCTAGGTCTGTGACACCTCCTCCTACCACCTCACTCTTCCTATCACCACATATATCATGTGTTCAGATCATTTAGCTAGTTTAAAATCTAAAATTTTAAAGAAAGAAAAAGAAAACAAGAACAAACATAGAAGAACAAGAGAAAAGAGAAGAGCTAAGTCGAGGATTTCCTCATCATCAAGCTACGACTAGGAGCTTGTGCATCTTGGAGGGTGTTCTTCCTTCAAATTACTTGAAGGTAAAATCCTTAATCACAGTAGGAATTTAGATTCTGTAACTAGTTTAAATTGAAATGAAAATTTTCTATAATTTCGTATTTTAGTCAAAACTAGGCTCTGTTTGAATCCGCTGTAGTTTAGAGAAAAATTAATTTAACTAAACAGGGTCTTAATGATGTATGTTGAACCTAGAGCAAAACATAGGAGCACGAACCATAGGGCTTGAATTTGGGTCGGCGACTAATAGGGAAATTCTGGCGTCGCCGGATTTGTAGGGAGCTAGGGTGTTTTGGCTTGTTGGGTAGATTTCTGTATAGAATTTTGGTCATTTTGGTATTGTTTAAATAAGTTAATTTAACTGTATAGGAAATCTGGGATCTAATATCGGAAAAGGGTATCTAAAGAACCAAATTACGACACGGTTAAAACGTATTGCGATCTGTTTTCTGTCGCGATGCAGAGTTGGGTTAAATTTCAGTGGGAATTGAATGTCAGATAGTTGTAATAGTCGTATGCAATATAACTAGTACGTAAGAACTTGAGTTTTCATATTCGCCGTATCGGAATATCCTTTTTCTTATATAAGTTAATTCTCGATGTTAGATTCAAATACGGGCACTTCGGAGGCCGCGAGGAAAGGAAAAGGATTGGCGATTCCTGAGTAGATACGACGTTTTTCTGGTGAATAGACTAAACATTTAACAGGGAATTTTGTAGAGATGGCGTGTTACGCCCGTAGTTTTATTTAAATAAATGCTTTACTTTTGTATGCTAAATTGATAATATGCACTTATATATATATACTTCACTTTAGTTGTTAGAACACTGCACAAGTATCGACGAGTTATGCCACGTGCACTTCTTTACATGTTACACTACACCTCGTCGATATTACCATGTCACTTTTACACTTAGCAATTTTCTTGTTAAAATGATTCATATCATGCCTTAAACACCAATAACAGTAGTAAATTGCATCAATGACATCATGTTTAGTATTCGATTATTTTAAGTTGATATAAAAGGTAATTCTATTATTGAGGATTTATGGTTTTAAGTTTTTGTATACTATTGCAAAAATCCAGTGATTTTCATGATTGATGTGACATATCCACCATGAGAAACTTTTATGATTTGATTTTATTTCGGACCGAGTGGGGGAGCTATACGGTCGCGGATGTATACGTTATCCTGACTGAGTGGGGGAGATATACAGTTGGATAAATGGTGGACCCGGTCGAGACCGAGGGGCAGGATAGCTGCATTTGAGGCAGGGGAGCCTAGCTAGGTTACTCGATACCGGAGATAGTGGTGAAATACGGCGGATATCTAGATGATACCGACCGGTATGGTTGAATACAGGATCATTCGAGATATGATGCCCGAGAGAAATGGAAGTTTTGTGTCGATGATGGACACGGAAAGATGAAATTTTTAGAAATAAACGATGAGATTTCAGTTTTGGTTATGTGATTCGTGGTAGAGATTCATGTTTTTCATATGCTATCATACATTATACTTGTTCTCATTTCAGTTAGTATGATCGTCATATTTACATTATTAACCATTATATGTTAATTATATTCACTGAGTTGGCAACTCACCCTCGTTGTGCCACAGTTCCATGCAGGGGTAGAGTTGACGGTTAGCAGCGGTGCAGATCCACTTTTGCAGCTTTTATCGCATCTTTTGATAGGTGGGTTACATATGTAGTAACCTTCTCTTTTGGTATTGTATTTTGGATCTAGAAAATCTCCATCAGACTTTGTACTATGACTTAGAATGAGAGATGGGTATATGTATATTATTTGACAGGTGAGATCGTTGTTATATTAGCCGATATTTCCTTTATTCATATCTGTGATTCTATTAGTCTCATATAAGTTGTAAATTTTATTCCGCTGTTGTATTTTGTTGATCCCAACCAGGGATGCAACCAAGCTTAACACTTTAAACTTGCTTTTATTATGAGTTCATTTTTAAGCTACATGTTAAATACATAAACGGTGATTTTTACTTATAAGCTAAATTTTTATAAAACATTCCGCAAAAGGGATTTGATCTTGGTTTACCGGCTTACTCGGGCTGTGTAAATATTTTTAGATACTATACAATCTAAGTGCCGGTCACATCCAAACTTTAGGTCGTGACAATCCAACTCCTCGAATCGGGTCTCGAAAGCTAATCATAATCAGGAAAACTCATGGTGGATGACACATACATCATATTACGAGAAACCGCAACTTGCATTTTTAAAGCGATAACGGGTTTATAAAATTCTTGCGGTTTTCCCAAAAATCCAGAAATCCCATCAATACTGAAATCCTCGAGAAGAATCACAATATATAAACATGCCGGTGATGATGGAAATCTATGATACGGTAGTATATACCATGCGAAGTACGGCGAGAAGCTATGCATAAATCATGATGCAATGAGGTATGTATATATAACTAACAATCATACGTATCCATTTAATGAAATGAATATACAAGTTTATGTTTATGGATCATATATGATGCAAATGCACAGTTACCGATTTTATGCAAGTTCTATTGTGTTCGTGACATAACAATTACCAAAGGCGTGTGTGTTTGCATGAATAGTGCACGTGCGGCATGAACCAATGGTAATGGTGCAAGTGCCCTATGAGATGATATCACATATGTGTGTATATATATATATATATATATATATATATATATATATAATATGGTGCGATGCAAAGAGATGAATAACTGGGAAAATACGCATATAAAATACAAGTACTACAAGTAATCCTAAACCATCGGGCGCCTCACGCCATCCAGATGATTCCTCCGTAGATGTGTACATCTACTCACCGGGATGCCTCGGCTAATCTGATCCGATTTCAGCCTTGCCATATCCGCACCACATCCGACGCCACTGCACCCGATCCTAGAAACGTACATAAGTAAATAAGAGAATAATATATAAATAGTGGCGGACAAAAACAATACAAGTCAACCACGCGCACTAACTAAACGCGCACGCATTCGGTGCACAAAACGCGCTTGCGACAACGCCACAAACCACAACTAGGGTCACTATACGTGGCAACTACCAAACCTAAAACCCAATCGCACCAATCGAGCATTCACAACACACTAAATCTTATATGAAATAGGTTGCAAACCATAAAACCTCAAACTCAATTAAACGCTATTTATTCCGAAAACCTAGTAAGCAACAATTACAATTTTAGTTCAAATCTAGATGTTTTAACAAATTTAGAAGCCACAATACTCACATAATATCTTAATTAGGTCACACACATATCAACTAGATTTTAATCTCACCTATTTACATTAATCCTAATAATTTAGTTTGCAAGAAAGTTTAATTAGGACAATTTAGAAAATAAAAAATTTACAAATTAACAACGAGACTAGATTTTGCATGTCTAAACATGTTAAACTACTCATCACAACCATAATCAAATGATAAAAACCCTAACTTGATCTCAACGCTTTTCTTGAATTTTCAAATTTGCAAATAGTGCCATATTTAAACACCAAATAAATTAATTGATGTAATTAATCAACAAGTAACCCTTGAGTTAAGATTTTACCTCAACAAATTTTGAGATCTAGCATGCAAACTTAGACTCCCAAAAAGGTTTCCTTGCTCCAAGATCCATGCAAGAGTGGCCAAGGAAGATGGGTAAAGATTTAATGATGGATTAGTGAGACTTGTATGGATTTTTGATGCAAAATGAAGGATTTTTGAAGTGGAAATGTAGTGGAGAAATGGGGAGGGACTGCAGGTTTTTCCTCGGCCATAGAGGGAGAGGCTGCTGATGAGTGGAGGTGGAGAGAGAGAGAGGTGTGTATAATCAAGTCAAACTCCCCATACCTCATTAAATCTACACCATACCTCCAATTTCATTTTTTTCTTTCTTTTTCTATGCAAAAAAAAAACTAGAACCATCCCAATTTATTTTTGAAAGAATATGTTACAATATATGTTTAGATGTGTCATGGTGCACAAAAGTATAATTAACCCATTCCAATTTATAATTATCACTAATTAAATATATTAGTGAAAGCTTATAATAATATTTAAAATAATTAATTACCGAAAATATTTTAGTAAACTAGCAAATTTATAAGTGACTAAATAAATACCAATACTAGCCATTGCATATCTAAAATAGGTATAATTAAGTCTATGTTGAAAAATAATTATATCTTGGTTTTTACAGAAAACGCCAGTTATTTTACCGATTATCGGAAAATACACCTAAACGATTTATTTATTTATTTATTAAAACGTTACAGTATGGTCCACTGAATTTAATCAGTATCCTGCGCTATGCCTCCCTCAGTATCCGCTTGGACCACCTGTCCAAACTACTGCCCCTCAAAAGAGGGAAAACTATAACTTTGACAGTCACTCTGTCATCCAGGTCACCTTGGAAGCATGGAATGATAACTGTCTCCCAAAGGAGGCTGCCGTTACCATATCCCTAGAACATCCACTTATGTTCATAAACTTCTTCCGAACGTTTCTCCAGGATTAGATTAATATATCAACTTATTACTGCAATGCAAACACAACATCTGGTGTGGTACTTGACATCTCATGATTGACTCAATTGCCTAAGCATGTGATATGCCAATCATGCACATCCCTCTCACCTTTAGTCTGTAAGACACCTTCAGAGAGGGTGACTCCATCACCTGCTCGTACACCACCAAGCCAGGAGTTATCTATTCTAAAACACCTTTAGAATACAGTCTAAGTACCCAAATTGGGAAACTACCCAAATCTAGATCTAAAACCATAGATCCAGTAGCTAGAATGCTTGATATAATATCTATATCCAATATGGAGAAACCATTGTATGACAACCACAATATAACCGATTGTAGTATAGGAATTTCACTTCCTAAAATGTGTATGTCGTCCAAATACCTGAACATACCACCGTACTACCTTCTTAACAGATCCATCTCCTATTTTGGTGAAGTCAAAGCCTATGACTGTCACATCAAAAAGAGACGATCTATCTCCACTATACCTGCTTTAGTCTATAAATAGACATAAGAAACTTCTCCACTATGCTTCCGCTGCTCCCACTGACTTCAACAACCTTCTGGCAGAGTAATATACACTTGCACTTCTAAAGCTAATTTAGAACGACGCTATACTCATCCTCCTGCTGGGTCTCATAGTCTGGAACAACAGTAGTGTCAAGTTTGGGTAAACAAGAACCTCCCTGTCACCGTCCTTGAGGATACCAAAGTACCTTTCGGGTGCCTGAGGTTACCCACCATATCTGCGGAGTGGCTAATGGAATGTCAATCCATGATTGAATCTTTAGGTTCTGTTAAATTTTCAGTAATCGTTTGTGGTTCTGGAATTACTTCCAGTTCTACCATACTCGCACTACTGTTTTCTGAAAAAAAATTCATTTCGCTAAAACTGTGGCGAGTCAAGAACAATATCACTATTGATCTTCTAGATGGTAGAAAGTTAACCTTCGTCATAGCCCAGGATAACCCACAAACTGCCATTACAGAAACGTGCCTTGAGTTATCCAGAGTCTGGTTTTAAGCATAAGCCGGACAAATCCATATACCTTAACATCGTAAAGATATGAACCATTCTATATATAATATAGAAACAGAGGCACTGATTTAATTGGAACTAGATTCAAATCATGCAGCTGTCTCCAGTGCATGTCAACTAAATGGAGAAAGGCCGATCAGCATTACTCAACTAGGTGTGCATCCAAATATGAGTAACCAGAAATAGAAGCAAGTTCTCGAAACTATTACTATTAACTGAATACCAAACACAAGTACCTACATCTTCGATCACCTTGAAGAATCCTGATACTTGCAACACATGGTTCTCTACTTTATTCTTATACCTATAACTTCTCAAAACTTGGACCTTGAATTTCTACGAAGTACTTGTCTAAAAATGGAGAAGTCACAAGTAAACAGAATATAGTACGAGGACCAACCCCTCTGTCCTTATGGACACTGGACAACATACAATACTTTGTACAATTCCCCTGAGTTGAATAACTTAAACCCCGTGTGTCGTAGCTTTAAAACTGTACTATGGTTAAGAAGAATTACACCGCTGTTTAATGCTCACTACAACTAGTGAGAATCGATTGATACCATCTCCCTACTACCTTTTTGTATATACAAGGTTCATCTACCATTTTGATGATGTCAAACTCTTTAGCTAACACATCAAAACAGATGTTCCAACTCCGCGATACCAGCTTTATCCTATAAAGCATCTTGTACACGTTTCCGCTGCTCCCACTGTCTACGAAGCCTTCTGGCTGTGTACTTATAGATGTTCTCTTCTAAAACATCATTTAGAAAAGCAGTCATGGCACCCAACCGCCAGATATCGTAGTCATGGTATGTAGCCGTGGCAAGTAGGATCTGGATGGACTTAAGCATAGCCACTTGAAAAGGTTTCATCATTATCCATGCCTGGTCGATGACGAAAAGCTTTAACAAGTCTAGCTTTGAAAGTCTCAACTTTTCCATCTACACCAAGTAATCTTCTCAAGATATACTTGCTCCTGATGGGAATTTAACCCTTCAGATATAGCAAGCAAAGTCCATACTTTGTTGGTGTACATGGATTCCATCTCAGATCGCTAAGTATCCAGCCATTCTTACAGAGTCTTACTCCTGATGGCCAGCTCGAAACTAGTTGGGTCATCATCTCATGATGCAATCCTTGCTCCCACTGTCATAGAGAAACCGAAGTATCTCTCAGGTGGGTGAGGAACCCTACTAGATCGGCGGAGAGGCTGAGGTTCATTGGAATCTACTGAATCCTTTGGTTCTATCAAATCATCAGCTGCAATTTGTATAGCTGAAACATTTCCAGTTCTACATATCAGACCTTGCCTCGAGCTTGTCCGGATTTTGCTTTTAGACATAGCCCGGACAACCCCAAATCTTAACCAACTTAAGATATGGGCTCTTCCCTTATCATATCACATATGAAATGGTAGGCAACTGATTTGATTTGAACCCTATTCAATAGGTATGCATCTTCTCAAGTGCATAACTCCCAAAAAGGAAATAGGTAACTCAGTATTACTCATCATAGAGCACACCTTATCATATAGGGTGTGATTACTCCGCCCCGATATACCATCGTGCTATGGTGTATACGGAGGAGTAATGCTGAGAGAGAATCTCTTTCTCCTTTAGAATTGTCTAGGAATTCCGTGCTCAAGTATTCTCCTCCTTGATCACATCAAAGGACATAATACTTTTACCCGTATTTTGGTTCTCTACTTCTAACTTATATTCTGTGAATATCTCAAATAGTTCGAACTTGTGTTTCAACAGGACCATAGGTCTGAATCTCGAAAGATCATCAGAGAATGCAATGAAGTAAAAAGAACCGGTCTAGGTATGTGCAGACAGGGGGCCTTCATACATCAACATGTATCATCCCAAGAGTTCAACTAACTCTTTCTCTGTTTCCAATAAACAGAGCCGTGGTCATCTTATCTCTGTGACATGACTGGCAAGTTTCACAAGATGTAAATTCAAACCGATTTAAATATGCATCTAAAATGTAACTTCATCCAGTCGGATCGCATTGATATGACCTAGTCTACAATACCACAAGAAGGATTCGTTCATTTGTGAACTCTTCCTCTTTTGTGTGTTCCGTATACTAAGAACTGTAGTTTGATTTAGAACATCAATGCTTTTAGATAACGTGCCTGAACCGATCAACTTTTGATATAGGAAATGTTCAAAACATTATCCAATAATACAAAATTATATCCTTTCTTTACAAATAAAGAGACTGATATGATTTTGTATATCAGGTTCGGTATCTAATAACATTCGTTCAGAATCAATGTATTTGGAACACAGGGTGACAGTGACCAACAGACTTGGCTGCAACACTTGCCCCGTTTTCTGTCTCATGAAACTTATCACCCGTTCTCAGTTTTTCTACCTTTTTGCAGCCCTATGTAACAGATTACATATCTGGGATCCTGATCTGGTATCACATACCCAGGACGTAGAGGATACATAGAAACAGTTCTTTGTAACGAACACACCCGAAGATGATGCATCAGCATGCACTCTCTTCGTTTGGGCGGCACGGGAATTCAGGTAATCTCCAATTTCCTGCTCTGTCTTATAACAATTATAAGTTGGAGCAGGACCAACGTTCCCCAGCTCAGTATAACAAGCGGGTTCGGTCAATATTCCGTATTATTATCTTGATTAAGGCGTGATATGGTCGCTACCTGGAGAGAGAGAGAGAAGAAAACACTCAGCGTGCGCTCTTTCAAGAATAGATTGGTTATTATTTTATCTAATCAGGATGGCTCCCACTGCTTTTATCAAATCTTCCTTCAAACCCTAAAAGGAAAGACTAGCCGTGATTAATTACATACGACAAGTTCGCCAATCTTTCAGCCAGGCCAGTGTCGGTACTTTGAGGGAGGTCCCCCGTGCTTTCGCACGAACCTAATTACAGTAAACCTCGTTTTCCCAGAGGCGTAACCTCGTTAACACCTTTCTAGACACCTACTTGATCGGCTAATTGTAATGTGTAAAACTCTCCCAGGAGTAACTTTTACTCGCAGCGGGTATCAGGATCCAACTATCTCATAGAAGGTATGCAATCTCATTGCAAATTTCAACACTTGAAATTCCCGATAATATTTTGCCCCTAGCATCCTATGACCTTGACGGAGGTCAACAAACCATAGGCTACTAGTCAAGTTCAACCCGTCATTTCTTGATCGAATTAAACCTACCCGCACGACCCTTGACGGAGGTCAACAAGGCCGCACGACTACCCTAATCCAATCTGCATCATATGCATAAGCAGATAAATACTAGTTAGCTACCGCACACTACGCCTTGACGGAGGTCAACAAACGTAGCACGAATACTAAGTAGGACTTATCTGAAATGACGGAGGGCTACGACAGGTTTTTCTGAAAACCTATTGCGTAATGAACTTGATATCGTTGTAGAATCAAATGATTTTAAAATGGAGTGCTTTTGAGGCTTTTCTAGTTTTGCTAAAGGAGTCACTCCCGGTGAAGGGATCGTCGGTCCTTTCCTCGTCGAATGAGGTGCGGGATATATCATATATATCACTGTGCAAAGCAAAAACTCTTAAAAGCAATCAAAAGACAAACCGAGTGTGTAGCATCTGCCAGTTATTGCTAAAGGAGTCACTCCCGGTGAAGGGATCTCGGTCCTTTCCTTATCGAATAAGGTGCAGGATATATCATATATACCGCTGTGCAAAGCAAGAACTGTAGCTATCTGTTTTATTTTTGAAATTTGATTCTACAACATCTTTAGGTTTCTTTTTCTTTCATTAATCACATTAATGAAGTCACATCATTTAAGTACCTAAACATCACAGATAAATACGACGTACACTTATGCCATCCGCATTCGCCTCGATGTCCTCTCGTGCACCGTTAGGTTAGGTAACTAACGACAGAGCGGGGCAGGGCTAGAACGGGTGTAAAACATAAGTAACGTCTATATAATATATCATATATACTATATAGAGTATCCATCACAGAACATATCACATGATCACATCACAGATATCGCAGCAGAAGAATCATATGAAATATTGGATATACTAGGACGTCCGTGTTTTCAATACGAGCCAGTATAAAACACGGAATCCATGGTCGTAATGAATAGCCAAACCCACACCCCTAGACCCCTATGAGAGCGGCAAGCAACCCTACCAATTCTAGAGTTAGGAGACCCGGACTCGACTCCTCGAGTTGGTCTCCCACTGGACTCCAGAACCCGGTTACTTGTGCCCTCCTCCTTGGGTCTATCCTAGTGCGGAAAAGTAAATAATATACAAAAGGTGACATCTTCCGCAACCTGGAAGTGCCCCAATAAAAGAATATTACATACAAGTTTTTACATGAATGAAAATAAAAAACACTCATCTCACATAAAAACCCCCGGCTATTCAAACACGACGATCCAATATAACATATCCAGCAACACATAACAACACATGTCATCAACGTAAGTAAATATGCGCATCCCAATTGTCGTTGACATATAGCAACGAAACCGGCGATATCACATATTACACTTACGGTCACAGAAAAGAAAGTGTAAAACTAGAACAGTTGGAATCCGCAACTTGCATAGACATCGCATGCCTAATCAAATGAATTCCTTAGACATCACATGCCTAATTATTATAAACCCCGCATTTTAGTCTCAAAATCGAAAACACTTTTCAATATCATGTCGGGCAATTCAACAAGATTCCCGACATCCTGATCGAATGCTCGTCGCAAACTTTAGTAGACGGCCGCACCCCCGATACCGTCGATGAAGTGCACCAAGGCGGAACACCGCTACCGCGAGCACCTGAACGGATGCTTTCGGCGACGGGGTTCTCCTACAGTCACTTGGTCGGGGCTATGGAGCGAGGCTGTCTATTAAGTTTACCCGGCGAGTATCCGCGTACGCTACGTGATTGCGACGGACTTTTGATCACATCAAAATTCCGTGGCAACCGATTAAGTGAGACTAAACTGCTATGTTTATAACATTCATTCAGTTATCTCATAACTACTTGTGAATTCCAATTATTGTATCACATTCCGGATAAATAGAAAATGTTAAACTTTCCGATCGAACAATCAAACACCCAAGTTTTCCCGAAACAGCTTAACTCATGAAATAAGTTCACAGACATTCAATTCGTGCCTCAGTACCAACGGTCCAGCCGTAGAAGGGTCAAGCCAACGCCTCACATGTGGCACGCCGTACTGCCCCAAACCCTAAGGTTCAAAGGGCAGTTCAAGACGGTCACATAATCGAGTTAAGGTTTGTTGTCTTCTAAAGGGTCCATCGCGTTACTTGCACTACTTAGAACGTCTTTAAACCACGGAAAAATCCAACACTTGGAAATTTCCCGACAGGGGAAAAGGTGGGTATTTATATCCGGTCGAACTTTTTAACATATTCAATATATCCGGAAAGCCACATAGACAAAGTCTGAAAATCCGATCGAATCAACTAAGCTCCAAAACACCCTGGAATATTCAACTCTTGAATAAATATTAAAAAATCCCAGAAAATCCAGAACCAAAATATAGGAGTTACTGTGCAAAAATTAAACAGTGATCACATATATTGGCCACGGAACCGCCGCAGTAGCCATGCTTCTGCCGCGGTTCCGCCACACTGTAGCAGCATCACTCAATAAATTTTGCATCGTAATTCTTATAATTTCCTGCTGAATTTTTTAAGAATTTTTAAACGGAAAAAACCCAGTTTTTTGAAAAAGTCCAGAGAGCATTTTGGAAATCGGGTTTCGGTTCTATCGGACTTCAAACTCCGTCTACGCATCGCCTAAGGCTCTAGCTAGTCTCTGATACCACTGTAGGGTTCCTAGGCACACTAATGAGGTCTCACAAGGCATCAACCATGCCAATTTCAAATTTTACAAGTGCCGGGAAACCCTAATACGGATCGTTAACTAGAATTTTAGGCGAAAACGATAACTAGTAAACAACTTTACTAAAAGAACGGAAATACAACCTTTGTAGATCCGGTGCTCCACCTCCATAGCTCCGTGATGAAGTCCCCTTGCTGTCCAAATCGAATCCCGGGCTCTAGCGTCGGCTTCATCGGAGAAATGGGCGGGCTAGGTCATCGACTACGATGCCGAAGATGATCTACGTCGAGGCATCGCTAGATCGAGCTCCCACTTCACCAAGTCATGAAACTTGTGAAGTTAACACCCTTTACTACTTGGCAAGAGGTAGATGATGAAGAAATGGGAAGTGGGTTCACTTTGGAATTGGATTTCTCACATGATTTCATCACTTGCCATTGATGAGGCAAGCTTTTTCTTTCTTGCTCATGAAGAAGAAGATGAAGAAAGAATATGATAAGTGTTAAAGAATAATTGAAAAACAATTGATTCTTATCATATTCTAACCTTAGTTAAGTGTAGAGAATAGACTAGGGTTAGTTTAAATGGTTAGGGTTAAGGATGAGAACAAAAAGGTCATTTAGTCAAAGCTTCATGAAGCTTCCACTAAAAACAAATCAAGCCACCATTCATTTATCTTTCAATTTATTCAAAATGAATAAATAAATAAGATAAATGAATAAGTAAAACCCTAATCAACAACTTAACCATGGTTTAATTCTTTACACTTAACCAAATAAGCATGTATCATCAAACATGATACAATGAAGTGCACAAAAGTATATCACATATACAACTTGCACAAATCAAGTGAGAAAATCCACTTAAAGTGAACCAATACTAGTTAATGCAAAGTAATATATCAAATATATAATTATACATTAAATCATTAAATCAACACTTGATTTAACGATCCGGTCATATCGCATATAACCGACCAGTATCCTATGTATCGGCTTATCGAATCAATCCTTGATTCGATAACTAGGTTATATCGCATATAACCTAATCGATACATTCATCGCGAGAATGGAATACGGTATCACATACACGCATTATTCTCGGTCCCGCACATATCTCATATGCAATCCTATTTCGTTTCGCTTGAGCCAGGAAACCTCTGTGTAGGACTCTAAAGACTCGTCAATACGCCGGCAGCAGGTGATGATCATATCAAACACCCACAAGCCGCAAGCGGTCTGCTAAACGTAACGGCCACCCGGGTATTGAGCGATCAGAAGATCGACGAGCAAGCCCGCTCACACTCCTGTGAATCCAACCAGTAACACTTACCGTACAGTCCGGTCTCGTCGTCTGATATGTCGCATATCTTGCCTAGGGGTGGTAAACGTCAGACCCCAGTAGCTCGATAAGTCGTGTCGATATGAGGTCTATAACAGTTCGAGAAACTACTGATAACACTTACCAGTAAATCTCAGCAACCCTGGCCAGGGATTTCTGGTTATAGCCAATCGAACACAGCGCAACATTAACCCCCTATACCGGGAGAGACGAATCCCCTCCTATCGCTCATTGCCTAAATGTGACTCGGGACTGTACCCAAAAACCACCATTTTCCACGCCCTCTTGGACGTGGTAAGGTGGAAATCAAAGCACAGTGGGAACCACACAAGACTCATTGACGATCTCGGGTCAACAGACTACTCTGTACCAGTGTCACCAGAGAACTGCCATCTGACGTAAGGTATAATACCATCTGGGAGTTCTCGGTGAGTCCGTCCAGTGTACCCAGTCTCTATTGAGCACCCGTATATCATCTTTGATGTAAAACACCAATGGATATGGGATCATCCATTGCCCATCTGTATGGGTCGAGAAGGTATACGCTAGTCTACTCTGGTATATCGATGCCCCGTCTCGATACACCCACGACTAGGGACTTTGAAGGTTGTACTTATGGACTACCATATCCCCACTAGTATGATCTGCATCATAGTCCAGGTAGTCAAGTACACATCCTAAGGGCTTTACCAACATGTAACAGAGAGACTATCAGTGTACACATTAAGGTAAAGATCAACCAGATAGCATACTATCATGTCGAGCAAGAAAGTCCTCCCTATATATGTCCAAGCATCCACTACAATAAACATCCTATGTATAGTAATAGCCTCTAGGGCTTACATATAACTAACACGGACCACGTCAAAGAACCTATACGGACGGAATGACCTCGGACCTCGGTTTCTTCACCTGCTGATCTATAATGACTATCGGCTGCTCGGTGAAAGAAAGATCATGCTCCAGCTGGATCGTATGGTACCGAATTGCGTGAGAGGGGTCATGAAGGTACTTGCGGAGCATCGATACATGGAACACGGGGTGAACATCTGGAAAGCTGGGTGGAAGAGCTAAACAATAAACAACTACGCCGACACGCTCGAGAATCTTATAGGGACCCACATATCTGGGACTTGTTAGTTATATGTATGCCCTAGAGGCCATTACTGTACATTGGATGTATATTGTAGTGGATGCTGGGACATATATAGGTAGGACTTTCTTGCTCGACATGATAGTACGCTATCTGGTTGCTCTTTATCTTAACATCTATACTTTCTGTCTCTCTGTTACATGTTGATAAAGCCCTTAGGATTTGTGCTCGACTTCCAGGACTATGATGTAGATCATACTAGTGGGGCCTGGGTAGTCCATGAGTACATCCTTCAATGTTCCTAGTCGTGGGAATATCGAGACAGGGCATCGATATTCCAGAGTAGACTAGCGTATATCTTCTCGACCCATGTGATGGGCGATGGATGATCCCATATCCATTGGTGTTTGACAACAGAGAGGGTATGCGGGTGCTCAGTGGAGACTGGGTACACTGAACGGACTCGCCGAGAACTCCCAGATGGTATTATACCTCACGTCAGATGGCAGTTCTCTGGTGACACTGGTACAGCTTAGTCTGTTGACCCGAGATCGTCATAGAGTCTTGTGTGTCTCCCACTGTGCTTTGATTTCCACCCTACCACGGCTCTACTGAGTCGTGCAAACAGGTGGTTTTTGGGTACAGTCCCGATTCACATGGAGGCAATGAGCGATAGGAGGGGATTCGTCTCTTCCGGTATTGGGGGCTGAAGTTGCGCTATGCACGATTGGCCATAACAGGAAATCCTTGGCCAGGATTGCTGTGATATACTGGTAAGAGTTATCAGTAGTTTCATGAATGTTATGGACCTTATATCGGCATGACTTATCGAGCTACTAGGGTCTGACGTTTACCACCCCTAGGCGAGATATGCGACATATCAGACGAAAAGACCGGACTGTACGGTAAGTGTTACTGGTTGGATTCACTGGAGTGTGAGCGGGCTTGCTCGTCGATCTTCTGATCGCTCAATACCCGGGTGGCCGTTACGTTTAGCAGACCGCTTGCGGCTTGTGGGTGTTTGATATGATCATCACCAGCTGCCGGCGTATTGACGAGTCTTTAGAGTCCTACACAGAGCTTTCCTGGCTCAAGCGAAACGAAATTGGAGCGCATATGAGATATGTACGGGACCGAGAATAATTCATGTATGTGATACCGTATTCTATTCTCGCGATGAATGTATCGATTTGTTGTATGCGATATAACCTAGTTATCGAATCGAGGATTGATTCGATAAGTCGATACATTAGATATTAGTCGGTCATATGCGATATGACCGGATCGTTAAATAAAATGTTGATTTAATGATTTAATGTATAATTATATATTTGATATATTACTTTGCATTAACTAGTATTTGTTCACTTTAGATGGATTTTCTCACTTGATGTGCACAAGTTGTATATATGATATATTTTTGTGCACTTGTTTGTATCATGTTTGATGATACATGCAAACATGGGTGTGTGTAAGACTTAAACTATGTTTAGTTGATGGTTTAGGGTTTTTACTTGTTTATTCATTCTTTTTTATTTATTTTTGGCAAAATATAACATGGTGGCTTTCTTTGTTTGATACTTGAAGCTTCTTGAAGCTTTGAAAAGTCTAGCTAGTTTGTCTTTTGCCTTAACCCTAACCATTCAACTAAACCCTAGTTTATTCTCTACACTAAACCATGGTTACAAATATGATAAGAATCACTTTATTTTCTATTTTCAATATATTCTTATCATATTCTTTTTCTTCTTCTTCTTCTTCTTCAAGAAGAAAGAAGCTTGCTAGCTTCAATGGTGACTTGAGAAAAAGAGTGAGAAATCCAATTCTAAAGTGAACCCACTTCCTATTTCTTCATCCTCTACCACTTTCCATGTAGTATAGGGTGTTTTCTTCACAAGTTTCATGACTTGGTGAAGTTGGAGCTTGATCTTGAGTTGCCTCGACGTAGATCATCTTCGACATCGAAGTCGACGATCTAGCCCGATCATTTCTCCGACGAAACCATCAACAGAGTCCGGGATCCGATGATCGCAGCGGAGGAACGTCATCACGGAGCTATGGAGGTGGAGGACCGGATCTACAAAGGTTATATTTTCCGTTCACTCTTAGTTATGTTGTTAACTAGCATCTTCATCGCCTTACCTCTAGTAACGATCTAGTTTAGGGTTTCTCGGCACATAGGAAATTTTTGAATTGGCCATGTTTGATCACTTGTGGAACCTCATGGGTGTGCCTAGGAACCCTACAGTATTATCAGAGCCTAGCTAGAGCCTTAGGCGATGCGTAGACGGAGTTAGAAACCCGATCGAACCCGAAACCCTAATCCATGACCCCTCTCTGTACATTTTTGAAAATTGTGGATTTTTCTGAATTAAAAATACCTGAAAAATTCAACAGGGAAATATAAGAATTGTGGTGAAAAACGACCCCCTAAATCGTACATTCCACCGCGAAACCGCGGCAATAGCCTGCTTGGGCCGCGGTTCCTCGGCCGTACAGAGGAGTTAGGTTATCATTTTTGCACCATAATTCCTATTTCCGTGATTTATATTTTATGGGTATTTTTATTATGACTCAAGAGTTGAGTGTTCTGGGTTTGTATTGGGACTCGATGATTCGATCGGATTATTTAGCTTTGTTTACTTTGTCTTCCGGGTAATTTTAGAATATGTTAAAAAGTTAGATCGGATATAAATACCCACTTTTTCCCCTGCCGGGAAATTTCCAATTGTTGGATTCTTCCGTAGTTTAATGACGTTCTAAGTAGTGCAAGTAACGCGATGGTCCCTCTAGAAGACAACAAACCTTAACTCGAATATGTGACCGTCTTGAACTGCCCTTTGAACCTTAGGGTTTGGGGGAGTACGGCGTGCCACATGTGAGGCGTTGGCTTGACCCTTCTACGGCTGGACCGTTGGTACTGAGGCACGAAGTGAACGTTTTTAAACTTATTTCATGTGTTGAGCTGTTTCGGGAAAACTTGGGTGTTTGATTGTTCGATCGGAAAGTTTAACATTTTCTATTTATCCGGAATGTGATACAATAATTGGAATCCACAAGCAGTTATGAGATAACTGATTTGGATGTTATAAATCAAGCACTTTAGTCTTACTTGATTGGTTGCCACGGAATTTTGATGCGATCAAAAGTCCGTCGCAATCGCGTAACGTACGCGGATACTCGCCGGATAAACTTAATAGATAGCTACACCCCATAGCCCCGACCAAGTGACTGTAGGAGAACCCCGTCGCCGAAAGCATCCGTTCGGGTGCTCGCGGTAGCGGTGTTCCGCCTTAGTGCACTTCGTCAACGGTATCGGGGGTGCGACCGTCTACTTAAGTTTGCGACGAGCATTCGGTCAGGATGTCGGGAATCCTGTTGAATTTCCCGACTAGATATTGAAAAGGGTTTTCGATAATGAGACTAAAATGCGGGGTTTATAATTGTTAGGCATGCGATGTCTAAGGAATTCATATGGTTAGGCATGCGATGTCTAAAGAGTTTGCGGCTTCCAACTGTTGTAGTTTTACACTTTCTTTTCTGTGACCGTAAGTGTAATATGTGATATCGCCGGTTTCGTTGCTATATGTCAACGACAATTGGGATGCACATATTTACTTACGTTGATGACATGTGATGTTATGTGTTGCTGGATATGTTATATTGGATCGTCGTGGTTGAATAGCCGGGGTTTTTTTTATGTGAGATTAGTGTTTTTCATTTTCATTCATGTAAAAACTTGTATGTAATATTCTTTTATTGGGGCACTTCCAGGTTGCGGAAGATGTCACCGTTGATGTATATTATTTACTTTTCCGCATTAGGATAGACCCAAGGAGGGGAGCACAAGTAACCGGGTTCTACGGTCCAGTGGGAGACCATCTCGAGGAGTCGAGTCCGGGTCTCCTAACCCTAGAATTGGTAGGGTTGCTTGCCGCTCTCGTAGGGGTCTAGGGGTGTGGGATTGGCTATTCATCACGACCGTGGAATCCGTGTTTTATACTGGCTCGTATTAAAAACATGGACGTCCTAATATATCCAATATTTCATATGATATTTTTTTGCTGCGTTCTCTGTGATGTGATCATGTGATATGTTCAGATAGATATTATATATAGTATATATGATATATTATATATACGTTGCTTATGTTTTACACCCGCGCTAGCCCTGCCTTGCTCTGGCGTTAGTTACCTAACCTAACGGTGCAGACGAGACATCGAGGCGAATGCGGATGGCATAAGCGTACGTTATATTTATCTGTGATGTTTAGGTGGACTTAAATGATGGGACATTCATTAATGAGATTAATGAAAGAAAACAAACCTAATTGATGTTGTGGAATCGAATTTCAAAAATAAAACAGGTAGCTACAGTTCTTGCTTTGCACAGCGGTATACATGATATATCCTGCACCTTATTCGATGAGGAAAGGACCGAGATCCCTTCACCGGGAGTGATTCCTTTAGCAATAACTGGCAGATGCTACACACTCGGTTTGTCTTTTGATTGCTTCTGTAGTTTCTGCTTTGCACAGTGATATATATGATATATCCCGCACCTCATTCGAAGAGGAAAGGGCCGACGATCCCTTCACCGGGAGTGACCCCTTTAGCAAAACTAGAAGAGCTTCAAAAACACTCCATTTAAAAACCATTTGATTCCGCAACGAGATCAAGTTCAAAGCGTTAAAGGTTTTCTTAAAAACCATTCGCTACCCTCCGTCATTTTAGGAAGTAAAGTACTTAGTATTCATGCTGTGTTTGTTGACCATAGTCAAGGCACAGTGTACGGTAGCTAAGTGATGTCTTCCTACACCGCATATGATGCGATTAGTTAGGACAGCCGCGTGACTTTGTTGACATTAGTTAAGGGTCATGTGGGTGGGTCTAATTAATCACGAAATGACGGGTAGAACTTGACTAGTACTTATGATTTGTTGACCATAGTTAAGGTCATAAGTGCTAGGGGTAAAAATCTTTATCGGGAGTTTCAAGTGTTGAAATTTGCAATGAGGTTTCATACCTTCTATGTGATAGTTGGATCCCGATACCCACTGCGAGTAATTGTTACTCCTGGGAGAGTTTTGCACTTTGCAATTAGCCGATCAAGTAGGTGTCTAGAAAGGTGTCAACGGGGTTACGCCCCTGGGAAAACGAGGTTTACTTTAATTAGGTCCGTGCGAAAGCACGGGGAACCTCCCTCAAAGTACCGACACTTGCCTGGCTGAAAGATTGGCGAACTTGTAGAGTGTAATTAATCCCGGCTTGTCTTTCCTTTTAGGGTTTGAAGGAAGATTTGATAAAAACAGTGGGAGCCATCCTGATTAGATAAAATAGATAACCAATCTAATCTTGCAAGAGCGCACGAAGAGTGTTTTCTTCTCTCTCTCTCCAGGTAGCGACCATATCACGCCTTAATCAAGATAATAATACAGATTATTGACCGAACCCGCTTGTTATACTGAGCTGGGAAACGTTGGTCCTGCTCTAACTTATAATTGTTATAAGATAGAGCAGGAAATAGGGGAATACCAGAATTACTATGCCGCCCGAACGAAGAAAGTGCATATGATGCATCTACTTCGGGTGTGCTCATTACAAAGAACTGTTTCTCAGTATCCTCTGCATCCTGGGTATTTGATACTGGATCAGGATCCCAGATATGTAATCTGTTACATAGGGCTACAGAAAGGTAGAAAACTGAGAACGGGTGATAAGTTTCATGAGACGGAAAACGGGGCAAGTGTTGCAGCCAAGTCTGTTGGTCACTGTCACCCTGTATTACCAATACATTGATTCTGAACAAATGCTATTAGATACCGAACCTGATATACAAAATCATATCAATCTCTTTATTTATTAAAGAAATGATAAAATTTTGTATTGTTGGATAATGTTTTGAACATTTCCTATATCAAAAGTTGATCGGGTCAGGCACGTTATCTAAAAGCATTGACGTTCTAAATCAAACTACAGTTCCTAATATATAGAACACACACAAGAGGAAGAGTTCAGATATGAACGATTCCTTCTTGAGGTATTGTAGACTAGGTCATATCAATGTGACCCGACTAGCTTAAGTTACATTTTAGATGCATATTTAAATCAGTTTGAATTTACATCTTGTGAAACTTGCCAGTCATGTCATAAAGATAAGATGACCATAGCACTGTTTATTGGAAACAGAGAAAGAGTTAGTGAACTCTTGGGACTGATACATGATGATGTATGTAAGGTCTCCTGTCTACACATGCCAGGACTGGTTCTTTATACTTCATTACGTTCTCTGATGATCTCTCAAGATTCAGACATATGTTCCTGTTGAAACACAAGTCCGAACGTTTTGAGATATTCACAGAATATAAGCTAGAAGTAGGGAACCAATACGGGTATAAGTATTATGTCCTTTGATGTGATCAGGGAGGAGAATACTTATGCATAGAATTCCTGGATTATTCTAAAGGAGAATGAGATTCTCTCTCCGTATTACTCCTCTGAATATACCACAGCACAACGGTGTATCAGGGCGGAGCAATAGCACCCTATATAATATGGTGTGCTCTATGATGAGTATTACTGAGTTACCTGTTTCTTTTAAGGGGGTTATGCACTTAAGAAGCTCCATACCTATTGAATTAGGTTCGAATCAGATCACTGCCTACCACTCCATATAAGATATGGTATGGGAAGAGCGTATCTCTTAAGTAAGTTAAGATTTGGGGTTGTCTGGCCTATGTCAAAAGCAAAATCCGGACAAGATCGAGACAAGGTCAGTTCTGTAGAACTGGAATGGTTCCAGCTATACAAAACTACAGATAATGACTTGACAGAACCAAAGGACTCAATAGTTCTCGACGAACCTCAGCCTCTCCGCCGATCTGGTAGGGTTCCTCATCCGCCTGAGAGATACTTCGGTTTCTCGATGACAGTGGGAGCGAGGAATGCATCATGAGATGATGACCCAACTAGTTTCGAGCAGGCCATCGAGAGTAGAGACTCTGTAAGAATGGCTGGATGCTTAGCGATCTGAGATGGAATCCATGTACACCAACAAAGTATGGACTTTGGTTGCTATATCTGAAGGGTTAAATCCCCATCAGGAGCAAGTATATCTTGAGAAGATTACTTGGTGTAGATGGAAAAGTTGAGACTTTCAAAGCTAGACTTGTTAAAGATTTTCGTCATCGACCAGGCATGGATAATGATGAAACCTTTTCCAGGGACTATGCTTAAGTCCATCCAGATCCTACTTAACATTGCTGCATACCATGACTACGATATCTGGTGGTTGGGTGCCATGACTGCTTTTCTAAAATGATTTAGAAGAGAACGTCTATAAGTACACAGCCAGAGGGCTTCGTAAACAGTGGGAGTAGCGGAAACGTGTGCAAGTTGCTTTATAGAATAAAGCAGGCATCGCGGAGTTGGAACGTCTGTTTTGATGTGGTAGTCGAAGTGTTTGACTTCATCAAAATGGTAGATGAATCTTGTATGCACAAAAGGGTAGTAGAGAGTAAGGTGGTTATCCTCGTATTGTACGTAGACAACATACTCTTGATAGGAAAAGAGTTTCCTATACTACGATCGGTCGGTCTCCTCTTGTCATAAGGATTCTCCAAATAGGATAAAGGTGATACCTCCTCGATCCTGGGGAGAATCACTGGAAAAGTTCCAGGGTGATAAGGATGACTGAATGTCAGTCACAGGCATTGTCTTTACCCTCAGTAAAGGGACGGTATGTTGGAAGAGTTCCAAGCTAGATACCGTGGCAAACTAGACGATAAAGGCTGGTAACATCGCTATTAAAGATACTACCAAAGAGGCAGTTTGGGTGTATATTGGTTCATAAGATGAACTAGGTTCCTACCATTGTGTGACAATGGAAGTGTGGCTTTGGCCCAGGAACCCTGGTCCCATCAGTGACCCAGACATATTCTGAGGCAGCATCACCTGATCATGGAGATAGTTGATCTCCAGGGTGATCGAGCTTAGGAGAGTAGACTCAGAGGACAACACGGCGGATCCACTCACAAAGGCTTTTTCCCAGAGAGAGACTTATATGGGATGGTTGAGTATGTGATACTGCAACCACTGCTACAGATGGCCCTAGTACAAGTGGGAGATTGTTAGTTATATGTATGCCCTATAGGCCATTACTGTACATTGGATGTATATTGTAGTGGATGCTGGGACATACATAGGTAGGACTTTCTTGCTCGACATGATAGTACGCTATCTGGTTGCTCTTTAGCTTAACATGTATACTTTCTGTCTCTCTGTTACATGTTGATAAAGCCCTTAGGATGTGTGCTCGACTTCCAGGACAATGATGTAGATCATACTAGTGGGGCCTGGGTAGTCCATGTGTACATCCTTCAATGTTCCTAGTCGTGGGAATATCGAGACGGGGCATCGATATTCCAGAGTAGACTAGCGTATATCTTCTCGACCCATGTGATGGGCGATGGATGATCCCATATCCATTGGTGTTTGACATCAGAGATGGTATGCGGGTGCTCAGTGGAGACTGGGTACACTGAACGGACTCGCCGAGAACTCCCAGATGGTATTATACCTCACGTCAGATGGCAGTTCTCTGGTGACACTGGTACAGCTTAGTCTGTTGACCCGAGATCGTCATAGAGTCTTGTGTGTCTCCCATTGTGCTTTGATTTCCACCCTACCACGGCTCTACTGAGTCGTGCAAACAGGTGGTTTTTGGGTACAGTCCCGATTCACATGGAGGCAATGAGCGATAGGAGGGGATTCGTCTCTCCCGGTATTGGGGGTTGATGTTGCGCTATGCACGACTGGCCATAACTAGAAATCCCTGGCCAGGGTTGCTGTGATATACTGGTAAGAGTTATCAGTAGTTTCACGAATGTTACGGAACTTATATCGGCATGACTTATCGAGCTACTGGGGTCTGACGTTTACCACCCCTAGGCGAGATATGCGACATATCAGACGAACAGACCGGACTGTACGGTAAGTGTTACTGGTTGGATTCACAGGAGTGTGAGCGGGCTTGCTCGTCGATCATATGATCGCTCAATATCCGGGTGGCCGTTATGTTTAGCAGACCGCTTGCGGCTTGTGGGTGTTTGATATGATCATCACCTGCTGCCGGCGTATTGACGAGTCTTTAGAGTCCTACACAGAGGTTTCCTGGCTCAAGCGAAACGAAATAGGAGTGCATATGAGATATGTGCGGGACCGAGAATAATGCGTGTATGTGATACGGTATTCTATTCTCGCGATGAATGTATCGACTGGTTGTATGCGATATAACCTAGTTATCGAATCGAGGATTGATTCGATAAGTCGATACATTAGATATTAGTCGGTCATATGCGATATGACCGGATCGTTAAATCAAGTGTTGATTTAATGATTTAATGTATAATTATATATTTGATATATTACTTTGCATTAACTAGTATTTGTTCAGTTTAGATGGATTTTCTCACAGATGTGGACAAGTTGTATATGTGATATATTTTTGTGCACTTGTTTGTATCATGTTTGATGATACATGCAAACATGGGTGTGTGCAAGACTTAAACTATGTTTAGTTGATGGTTTAGGGTTTTTACTTGTTTATTCATTCTTTTTTATTTATTTTTGGCAAAATATAACATGGTGGCTTTCTTTGTTTGATACTTGAAGCTTCTTGAAGCTTTGAAAAGTCTAGCTAGTTTGTCTTTTGCCTTAACCCTAACCATTCAACTAAACCCTAGTTTATTCTCTACACTAAACCATGGTTACAAATATGATAAGAAACACTTTATTTTCTATTTTCAATATATTCTTATCATATTCTTTTTCTTCTTCTTCTTCTTCTTCAAAAAGAAAGAAGCTTGCTAGCTTCAATAGTGACTTGAGAAAAAGAGTGAGAAATCCAATTCTAAAGTGAACCCACTTCCTATTTCTTCATCCTCTACCACTTGCCATGTAGTATAGGGTGTTTTCTTCACAAGTTTCATGACTTGGTGATGTTGGAGCTTGATCTTGAGTTGCTTCGACGTAGATCATCTTCGGCATCGAAGTCGACGACCTAGCCCGATCATTTCTCCGACGAAACCATCAACAGAGTCCGGGATCCGATGATCGCAGCGGAGGAACGTCATCACGGAGCTATGGAGGTGGAGGACCGGATCTTCAAAGGTTGTATTTTCCGTTCACTCTTAGTTAAGTTGTTAACTAGCATCTTCATCGCCTTCCCTCTAGTAACGATCTAGTTTAGGGTTTCTCGGCACATAGGAAATTTTTGAATTGGCCATGTTTGATCACTTGTGGAACCTCATGGGTGTGCCTAGGAACCCTACAGGACTAAGCTTCCCTTTCTTCCCAAATCTAACCATGCCCCTCATCGGAGAAACCTTCAAGAAAACTTGATCGCCAACGGCGTCTATCAGCATTAAAGTTTTGCCTGCTCTATGCCGCTCTTAACCTATTCCGAATCAACTTAATCTTTTCGGTCATGTCCCGCACAATCTGTGGCCCCAAAATACCGCTCTCACTGAGCTTTGTCCAACAAACGAGCGATCAACATCTCCTCTCATATTACGCCTCGAAGGGTGCCATCTGAATCGTCTCTTGGAAGATGTTATTATAAGAAAACTCTATCAAGGGCAAGTGGCGATCCCAACTGCCACCGAAATCTTGAACGCAAGCTCGGAGCATGTCCTCAAGAGTCTGAATGGTCTGTTCTGATTGACCGTCGGTCTGCCGATAGAAAACTGTACTAAAAATTCAATCTGGTGTCCAAGGTCTCTTAATGTTTCTATAATAGTCGGCTGGTGAACTGGGTGCCTCTTTGGACACAATACAGGTCGGAACGCCGTATGGTCGCACAATCTCCTCAACATATATCTGAGAATACTGAACGAATCTGAAAATGGTCCTCACTGGTAGATAGTGAGCTGCTTCCTTCAATCGGTCTACGATCACTCAAATAGAGTCATACTCTCGACTGGTCCTAGATAGACCTACGATACAATCCATAGAAATTTATTCCAATTTCCACTCCGGAATGGGCAAAGGTTGTAATTCTCCTGCTGGCTTCTGATGCTCAGCCTTGACTTGCTGACAAGTCAGCGTCCCGAAACAAAATCTGTGACATCTCTCTTCATCCCTTCACACCAGTAGACTTCTCTCAAATCATAATACATCTTGGTTGAAACTGGATGGACACTTTATGCTGACTGATGTGCCTCCTCTAAGATCTCGTGTCTCAGTCCCTCGGAATCTGGCACACACAGTCGAATCCCAAATCGTAGTACTCCCTGATCATTAATCACGAACTCTGAATCTCTGCCCTGTCGAACCTGCTCCATGATCTCTGACAAACGAACGTCATCAGACTATGCCTCACGGATATGATCAAATAACTGTGGATGTACACGGACACAGAGAAGTTTTCCCCCGGTCGAAGTATACTCAAACTGTACTCGGCTGTCACAAGAATCTGCTAATCTGCCGTCGACTGTCACTAAACTGTTCTCAAACAAGAGAAGCTACCTCCGGGCCTCTGACTCAAAGCATCTGCCACAACATTCGCTTTGCCCGGACGATAAAGAATCTCGTAGTTATAGTCTTTCACTAGCTCCATCCATCGGCGCTGTCTTAAATTCAAATCTCGCTGCTGAAAGTTGTAGTGTCTCCAGATCTTAACTGTAAAACCACCGCAGCCATCACTAAGTCATGCGTGGAATAATTCTGTTCGTGCTTCTTCAATTGCCGAGAAGCATAGCAATAACCAACAAAACCGCCTGATCCTAAAGGCAAAAATAATACGGGTGCCATAATCAAACGATTCTTCAGCAGCTAAAAGCTCTGCTCGCATATCTCGGTCTAAAGAAAAGGAACTCCCTTTCGGTTCAACCCGGTCAACATTGCAGCTAAATGCGAAAAATCCTGTACGAAATATCAATAGTATCTGCCCAAACCCAAAATACTGCGAACCTCCGTCACTGATACAGGTCTGGGCCAGCGCTGAACGACCTCGATCTTTTTTTCGGTTCCATACTTACCATCTCTCGTAACTTCGTGGCCCAAGAAGTCAACACTATCCAACCAGAAAACACATTGGGATCATTCAGCGAATTGCTGGTGCTCCCTCAAAGTCTGCAACGAAATCCTCAATTACTGCCCAGGCCCCTCTCGGTTCCAAAAGTGTACAAAAAAGTCATTAACGAAATCCTCAATTGCTACCTGAATATGTGGTTCATCAAGTCCATTTTCACGACCAAAGATTTGGCATTTGACCGACACTTAAACCACGTGACGTCAACAGGCGTAACGCAATTTAAGTAAGTCGAAAACCCAGAAATCTAAACCATATAAAGAAGTAAGTTATAAAAACATTTGGAAATCTCAAGTAAAAATATATAAAATTAAGTTTATTTTCTTAAAAATTTCGGCAGCACCTCTTTTGTAAAAACTAGTCCCGAAACGGGTACAAACATATAATATAAATAAAGCATCCCCAAACGGGAGCAAATCATGCCCAAACGAGGAAACAACCACCACATGCATATATACGACGCCGTAGTGAAGAAATAGACAATATAAGTGAAAAACAACATAAAGAGATAAAACTACATAATAAAAGCCGGCTCACACGAGCTCGACACCCAGAGTCACAAAATATACAATATCGTCCTCACAACTCGTCTCTAAGTCAATACATGAAAGTGGTAGATGGAGAGTACTAGATACAATGAGATATAAAATCGGATAACCGCAAACCCACCTACAGCAAAATGGCTCACAGCCAACCGTAGCGGTATCCGCTGAAAAAGATACAACAAGAAGCCCTGCCGTGACAACTCTGAGGGTCAAGCCTGCAAAACACTGTGGCACAACGGAGGCGAGTTGCCAACTCATGAATAGTAAGTAACATCGTACAGATAATCGCAGGTATGCACGTACAGCGATAATCTATCACATGCAATCTGATAGAATAAGTATGGCAATATGGATATGCAACAATCATGAAAGGTACTTTATCAGGTAATTCAAACACATGAAGCAATGCATATCAAATAACTACCGAGTATAGGATAAAACATATCATCATCAATGAATCATCATCGTGGAAAAACCGGTGTCCATCAACGACAACCCAAATCCCAATACCTCAGGCTTCGTCACTCTGATCGGCCCTCATATCTGTAAATCTCATGGAACATGAGTGCCCAACATCGGTATGTTGGGTTTTGACGGCGCCCCGGCCATCTAACCGTGGCCAAATGCAGAACAAAAACTTTCATAACTTTGGCGCAAACAAAATCTGCACATGATCGAACTAAATAACATATACTAGCAAACATGCAAAGAGGAGTTTAGAGATGATTATACCGATCGATCCATATCCTTCGGTCTTTAACCATCATCGCAAGCTTGTCGTAGCTGCCCCGGACGAGTTCGCTCTCCGATCTCCCTCATCGAGGAGGCTCCATGTCGAGGATTCTTTATACGGGCTCCCGCTTCTAAACCGAAGCAAATCGAGCAACTAGTTTGCTAGCCTAGGTACCCAAGATGAAGTAGAGAGAGTGTGTGATCATTTTGTCTCAAGATATCCATGGATTCTTAACACATGAGAAGGTATGGAAGGGGGTTGAAGAAGAAGCCATTGGAGGAAGAAGTTGTGAGCTTAAGTTTTAGCTTGTGAAGAAAATGGCATAGCTTATTGTGTGAGATATACTGTGAGAGCTCTAAAAAACAACTCAAGACCAATCCCTAGCCATGAAGTGGCTGCCCTCTCTCTCTCCATAAATTAATCCCACACAATAAATAAATAAAGAAATAGACATGGCACAAAGAAACACACCATGAGTCACCAAAAATGCACATGCTACATTCAATGCCCTAGGTTAAAACTTGCACTCGCAATTTCCACATAATTAAACATTAACCCAAATGTTTAAACTAAAAGATAATGGCATCTTCTAAAGTAAACTCGTAACGAATTACAAGAATACCCCTCATCTGTATATACATACCTATATCCGTATTTCGACTGAATACGAATACAATGAAACGAAAACAATCCAACAATCTAATACTAGGATCTGGCTTAAACCAAAGCCCACTAGTATGATCCGTCCGATCATCATCCGTGCACGAGTGCACGTATATGATCGAACCCTGCCATAAAACCATACGGCGTCTATAACGTTTCTCCCGAACTAGGGAAACTCTTTCTGTGGGACTCTAAAGACTCGTCAATACGCCGGCAGTTGGTTTAACCACAAGCACGTCAGTGGCACTAGCTGTACGTAACGGCTGCCCAGGTATTGAGCGAAAGGGAGGCCGATGAGCGAACTCATCCAGAAACCCTATTGAGCCTGACAGTGACAATATCCGTACAGTCCGGGCCGTTCGTCTATGAGTATCGCATTTTGGGCCTAGGGGGATGGTAAACGTCAGAACCCTAATAGCGGTATAAATCGTGTCGGCGTGTAGCCCAGAACACCCTGAGAAACTAATGGAATACCTACCAGTAAATCTCTCTTGCCTTAGCCAAGGACTTTGTGTAATGGTTCTCCAAACACAGCACGATGTCAACCCCCAATAACGGGAGAGACGAATCCTCTGCCGATCCGCTCACCGCCTCCATATGGCTCGGGACTGTACCCAACTAAAACTTGTTTGCACGACTCCTTTGAGCCATGGTAGGGTAGTAATCAAAGCACAGTGGGAACTCACATGAGACAAATGACGATCTCAGGTCGATAAACTAACTTGTACACATGTCATCAGGGGACTGCTATCTGACGATAGGTATAATACCAACTAGCATGTTCCCGGTGAGTCTGTCCGGTGTACTCATAACCCAATGAGCACCTGTATACTATCTTAGGTGAACCAACTGACACCAATGGCTTATGAGACCGGCCATCGCCCCTCGTCGGGGTCTCAATCCGTATACACTAGTCTACTCTCGGAGTATCGATGCCGAGTCTCAAAACTCCCACGACTAGGGACACTTTAAATATGTGCTTATAGACTACCTAACTGTCACGTATATGATCGCCATCATACTGCCGGTAGTCAAACAAGAATCCTATGGGCTCTATCAACATGTAATAGTGATCTGTAATGTCACCTGAAGTATGTACACGATGATAAAGACAAATCAGATAGCATACTATCATCTTGAGTAAGACTGTTCTACCGGTATAGGTCCTCCCTCAATCATTGCAATCACGTGCCTGCGATCCAATAATTGACTTGAGGGCATTATAGCCAACAATCTCCCACTTGCACTTAAGGCTAATTATTGCAGTGTTGCATACTCACAGCCCGTGTGATACCGAACACCCTACTTCTCTACTAATCAGATTTACAAAGCTCGTTTGTAAAACTATTGCTTTCGAGAAATAGCCTTAGTGAGTGGATCTGCTATGATGTTTCTTTCTATGTCTCTCTTTATCTCAAGTTCGCGGAGAAAGCCATCTCCCGAAATGAGCAATACATATCTTAGAATATGTCTGGATATCTGATAGGACCCGGTTCATAAATGAACTCCAAATCGACCAAACTTCTTAGACTGTATCATCAACTAAATAAAATAAGTATCCTGCTCCATGCTACCCTCAATATCCGCTTGGACCACCTGTCCAAACTACTGCCCTTCGTTAGAGGGAAGACTATACCTCTGACAGTCACTCTGTCAGCCAGGTCACATTGGAAGCCTGGAATGATAAACGTCTCCCGAAGGAGGCTGCCGTTATCAAATCCCTAGAATATCTACTTGTGTTCAAAGACTGCTTCCGAATGTTTCTCTAGGATTGGATTAATAAAAACTTATTGCATCTAGCGCAAAAATAACATCTGGTGTGGTACTTGACAACTCATGATTGACTCAATTGTTTAAGCAAGTGAAATACCAATCATGCACATCCCTCCCCCCTTTAGTCAGTAAGACACCTTTAGAGAGGGTGACTCCATCACCTGCTGGTACACCACCTTGCCAGGAGTCGTCTATTCTAAAACACCTTTAGAATACTGTCTAAGTACCCGAATTGGGAAACTACCCAAATTTTGATCTAAAACCATAAATGTAGTAACCAGAATGCCTGATATAATATCCAAATCCTATGTAGAGAAACCACTGTGTGACAACCATAGTATAACCGATCGTAGTATAGGAATTTCACTTCCTACAACGTGTATGTCATCCAAATACTAGGACATCACACCCAACTACCTTCTCAACAGATCCATCTTCTATTCTGATGAATTCAAAGCCTATGACTGTCACATCAAAAATAGATGATCTATCTTCGCTATAATTTCTTTAGTCTATAAATAGATACAAGCTACTTGTTTACCATGCTTTCGCTGCTCCCACTGACTACGACAACCCTCTGGCAGAACCATATACACATGCACTTCTAAAGCTGGTTTAGAACGACGCTATACTTATCCTCCTGCCGGGTCTCATAGTCTAGAACAGCAGTAGTGGCAAGTCTGGGTAAACAAGAACCTCCCTATGACCGTCCTTGAGGATACCAGAGTACCTCTCGGGTGCCTGAGGTTACCCACCATATCTGCAGAGTGGCTAATGGAATGTCAAACCTTATTGAATCTTTAGGTTCTATTAAATTTTCTGTAATCGTCTGTGGTTCTCGAATCACTTCCAGTTCTACCATACTCCCACTACTGTTTTCTGAAAAAGTCTATTTTACTAAAACCGTGGCGAGTAAAGAACAATATCACTATTGATCTTCCAGATAGTAGAAAGTCAACCCTCGTCATAGCCTGGGTTAACCTACAAACTGCCATTACAGAAACGTTCCTTGAGTTATCCATAGTCTGGTTTTAAGCATAAGCCGGAAAACTCCATATACCTTAACATCGTTAAGATATGAACCATTCTATATTCAATATAGAAACAGAGACACTGATTTAATTGGAACCAGATTCAAATCATGCAGCTGTCTCCAGTAGATGTCAACTAAATGGAGAGAGGCTGATCAGCATTACTCAACTTAGGAGTGCATCCCGATATGGGTAACCTGAAAGAGAAACAAAATCTCAAAACCATTACTATCAACTGAATACCAAATACAAGTATCTACATCTTCGATTACCTTGAAGAATCCTGAAACTTGCAACACATGGTTCTCTACTTTATTCTTGTACCTATAACTTCTCAAAACTTGGACCTTGTATTTCTATGAAACACATGTCTAAAACTGGAGAAGTCACAAGTAAACAGAATATAGTATGAGGACCAATCCCTCTGTCCTAATGCACACTGGACAACATACAATACTTTGTATAAGTCTCCTGAGTTGAATAACTCAAACCCTGTGCGTCGTTGGTTGAAAACTGTACTATGGTTATGAAGAATTACACTGTTGTTTAATGCTCCTTACCTAACCATCAACTGATAGGTAAATGTCATGTATATTATTTCAAAAGGTTATATCTCACTTTATGAAATAAACGTACAGATATATCAGTTTGAAATTGGTGCATAACAACGGATATTCAAAACCAAATATTTGCCGTCCGGCAAAAACCCGGGCGATTTCCTCAAATATCACTAATTACAACGAATCCCGATATAATGAGGATGATCACCTAATTCCCAATAACTTACTCCTACTCATCATCTGTAAAAACCATACAGATGTGAGAATCGTACCTGGTAAATACAAACCCTGGAGCAAGGGTTTAATTGGGAAATTAGTTTTCAATTAACAACGCATAGGAAACTGAAACATGAAAATGTTTCGAAGGGGTATCCGGTTATTCCTAGTAATGCCTCTTCCATTATCCAGATTCATGACTGTAACCATATATTTCCTTGCCATCTCTCCAAATCCCTTTATTTGTCTTTACTGATCACCTTCTGTACACCACCCTTAGGCTAAATGGTTTTCTTCCTTCTCTACCGTTCGACACCAGCCTATGGTTTGGAAGAAGACTATCCAATAAGCGTAATAGGTGTACTCTCTTAATCCTAGGAGCCCTCGCTGCCTGAGAGAAGGTAAAGATAAAATACAATTGAATAATCCTTATTCTATTTCTCCTGAACCAGAATCCATCCTCGAACGGAACATGTTCCTTCGAGTTCGTATATAACCATACGATGGATTATTCAATAACTGTAGATCTACGTAGTGATACGGGGTGTTTTGGAGAAATACAAAGGTGAAGTATGTTAGTTATATGTATGCCCTAGAGGCCATTACTGTACATATGATGTATATTGTAGTGGATGCTTGGACATATGTAGGGAGGACTTTCTTGCTCGACATGATAGTGTGTTATCTGGTTACTCTTTATCTTAACACGGATTCTGATTGTCTCTATGTTACATGTTGATAAATCCCTTAGGATATGTACTCGACTACTGGGACTATGATGAGATCATACTAGTGGGGCCACGGTAGTCGACGAGTACATCCTATAACCGTTCCTAGTCGTGGGTGTATCGAGACAGGGCATCGATATACCAGAGTAGACTAGCGTATGCGCTTCTTGACCCATATGATGGGCGATGGATGATCCCATATCCATTGGTGTTTGACATCAGAGAAGGTATACGAGTGCTCAGTAGAGATTGGGTACACTGGACGGACTCGCTGAGAACTCCCAGATGGTATTATACCTCACGTCAGATGGCAGTTCTCTGGTGACACTGGTACAGAGTAGTCTGTAGACCCGAGATCGTCATAGAGTCTTGTGTGATTCCGACTGTGCTTTGATTTCCATCATACCACGTCCAAGAGGGCGTGCAAAAAGGTGGCTTTTGGGTACAGTCCCGAATCACATAGAGGCAATGAGCGATAGGAGGGGATTCGTCTCTCCCGGTATAGGGAGTTGATGTTGTGCTGTGTTCGATTGGCTATAACTGGAAATCCCTGGCCAGGGTTGCTGAGATTTACTGGTAAGTGTTATCAGTAGTTTCTCGAACTGTTATGGACCTCATATCGACATGAATTATCAAGCTACTGGGTCTGACGTTTACCACCCCTAGGCGAGATATGCGACATATCAGACGAAGAGACCGGACTGTACAGGAGTGTTACTGACTGGATTCACAGGAGAATGTACAGGCTTGCTTGTTGATCTTCTGAGCGTTCAATACCTGGGTAGCTGTTACGTTTAGCTGACCGCTTGCAGCTTGTGAGTGTTTGATATGATCATCACCTACTGCCGGCGTATTGACGATTCTTTAGAGTCCTACACAGAGGTTTCTTGGCTCAGGCAAAATGGAGTAGGAGCACATATGTGATATGTGCGGGACCGAGAACAATACGTGTATTGTTGGGGTACGGCGTTGCCCCGGCCGTCAAACCGACGCTATGCGGAACAAAAACTTTTTACAAAACCGGCGCCACCGCATGCCCGGATCCCGGATCTTTCCATTAACAGTAAACTAGCAAAATGCAAAAGGAGTTTAAAGATTATACCGATCGATCCGTGTCCTTCGGTCTTTAATCTCCGCACCAAGCTCCCCACTGCTGCGTCGACGAAGTCCGCTCCCCGATCTCGCTCGTCGATGTGGCACCACGTCATTGAATCTTTATACCGGCTCCCGCCTCGAACCGAGGCAACTCGGACATGAAGTTTTCTAGCCGACATGTCCAAGAATGAAGTAGAGAGTGTGTGGAATATGTTGTCTCAAGGCACCCAAACGATTGGGTAGAGGTAGATTGGAGTTGCCATAGAGTTGTGAGCAAGGGATTTTTAGCAAAGAAAAATCAAGCATGGAAATATAAATTCAGCCATCACCTAAAAGGGGCCGGCCACTTCAATCATGAAGCCAAAAAATGCTCACTGGAATTTTGGGAGGAGGTTGCAAGAATGAATATGGTGTGTGGGAAAACTATATGAATGAATAATCAATCAACTAAAAAATTCTCCTCATGTCAAAACAATGCCCAGCCGCTCAAAAAATTGGCACCGCAAAAACACCACCGACTTTACAAGACTTGCGCACTTGCAAAAAGGCCCCCCTCACATGAGGGCTGGCGAATTTGCAGGCAGACCCCCGGTAAGAGGAAAAACAGCCCCTCTCACTAAATGAATGCCCATCACTCATCACACAAAGGCCCCTGCACAATTATTGCTGGCGAATTTGCATGGAACCCCTCACCTACCAAACTCAGCCACCATGCTCATTAAATGCACAGCATGGTCAGCCCCAGCACAGTGCAAGAAATGGGCAGGAAAAAATGGAACAAGGTCAATGCACAGTGATTGAACAAGGTATATGAGGCGGAAAAAGAAAAGTGGGAACTCCCAAAATAATCCCGTAGCGAATTACGAGATTACACCTCAGTTGTAAATACATACACGTATTTGTATTCTGACCGAATACAAATACAATAAGACAAAAATATTCCTACACAATTATAGTAGGTCTGGCTTAAACCAAAGCCCGCTAGTACTATCCGTCCGATCCTGATCCGTGCACAAGTGCACGAATATGATCGAACCCCGCTATATATCCATACGGCATCTACAACGTTTCGCCCGAACTTAGGAAACTGTCTGTGGGGGACTCTAATGACTCATCAATACACAGGAACAGGGTATTACCACTAGCACGTCAGAGGTACTAGCTGTACGTAACGGTTGCCCATGTATTGATCGGAAGGGAAGCTGACGAGCGAACTCGTCCAGAAACCCTACTGAGCCTGGCAGTGACAATATCCGTACAGTCCGGTCTGTTCGTCTATGAGTATCGCATATAGGGCCTAGGGGGCTGGTAAACGTCAGACTCCGAATAGCGGTATAAGTCGTGTTAGAGTAAAGCCCAGAACACCCTGAGATACTACTGGAATACCAACCAGTAAATCTCGATTACCCTGGCTAGGGATTTCGTGTAATGGCTCTCTTAAACACAACGCGATCTCACCCCCAATACCGGGAGAGACGAATCCCCGATGATCCGCTCACTGCCTCCATGTGGCTCGAGACTGTACCCAACTAAAACCTGTTTGCATGACTCCTTTGAGCCGTGGTAGGGTAGTAATCAAAGTACAGTGGGAAATCACAGGAGACAAATGATGATCTCAGGTCGATAGACTAACCTGTACACATGTCACCTGGGAACTGCAATCTGACGATATGTATAATACAAACTAGCATGTTCCCGGCGAGTCCTGTCCGGTGTTCTCATAACCCAATCAACTCCTGTATACATCTTAGGTGAACCAACTGACACCAATGGCTTGTGAGTCCGGCCATCGCCCCTCGTCGGGGTCTCGACTGTATACACTAGTCTACTCTGGAGTATCGATGCCCTATCTCTAAACTCCCACGACTAGGGACACTTTAAGGATGTGCTTATAGACCCCACCTCCCACGTATATGATCACCATCATACTGCTGGCAGTCAAGCAAGAATCCTATGGGCTCTATCAACATGCAATAGTGAACTAAAGCATGTACACGATGATAAAGACAAACCAAACAGCATACTATCATTTCGAGCAAGACTGTCCTATCGGTATAGGTCCTCCCACAATCATTGCAATCACGTACATGCGATCCAATAATTGACTTTGAGGGCACTATATCCAACAATCTCCCACTTGCACTTAAGGCTAATTATTGTGATGTCACGTATTCACAGCTCGTGTGATACCGAACATCCAACTCCTCTACTAATCGGTTTCACAAATCTCGTTTGTAAAACTATTGTGTTCGAGAAATAACCTCTGTGAGAGGATCCGCCCTGATGTTTCTTTACATGTCTCTCTTAATCTTAAATTCGCGGAGAAAGCCATCTCCCGAAATGAGAAATACCCATCTTAGAATATGTCTGTATATCTGATGGGACCTAGCTCACAAGTGAACTCCAAATCCAGCAAACTTCTTAGACTGTATCGCCAACAGAATTTAATCAGTATCCTGCACTATGCCTCGCTCAGTATCCGCTTCGACTACCTCTCCAAATTACTGCCCCTCGTCAGAGGGAAAACTATAGCTCTGACAGTCACTCTGTCATCCGGGTCACCTTGGAAGCCTGGAATGATAACTGTCTCCTGAAAGAGGCTGTCGTTATCAAATCTCTAGAACTACCACTTAAGTTCATAAGCTGCTTCCGAACTTTTCTCCAGGATTGGAATAATATATCAACCTATTGCATCTAGTGCAAAAACAACATATGATATTATATCCATATCCTATGTAGAGAAACTACTGTGTGACAACCAAGGTATAACCGATCGTAGTGTAGGAATTTCACTTCCTACTATGTGTATGTTATCCAAATACCAGGACATCACACCCTACTACCTTCTTAATAGATCCATCTCCTATTCTGATGAAGTCAAAACCTATGACTGTCACATCAAAAACAGATGATCTATCTCCGCTATATCTGCTTTAGTCTATAAATAGACATAAGCTTCTCGTTCACTACGCTTCCGCTGCTCCCACTAACTACAACAACCCTCTTGAAGAATAATATATACGTACACTTCTAAAGTAAACTTTAGAACGAGGCTATACCCATCCTCATGCTGGATCTCATAGTCTGGAACAGCAGTAGTGTCAAGTCTGGGTTAACAAGATCCTCCCTATCACCGTCTTTGAGGATACTGAAATACTTCTCGGGTGCCTGAGGTTACCCACCATATCTGCGGAGTGGCTAATGGAATGTCAATACTGATTGAATCTTTAGGTCCTATTATATTTTCCATAATCGTTTGCGGTTCTGGAATCTCTTCCAGTTCTACCATACTCCCACTACTGTTTTCTGAAGAAAAAATCCATTTTACTAAAATTGTAGCGAGTCAGAACAATATCACTATTGATCTTCCAGATGGTAGAAAGTTAACCCTCGTCATAGCCCGGGTTAACCCACAAACAGCCATTACAGAAACGTGCCTTGAGTTATCCAGAGTCTGCTTTTAAGTATAAGCCGGAAAACTCCCCGTACCTTAATATCGTTAAGATACGAACCATTCTATATACAATATAGAAATAGAGGCACTGATTTAATTGGAACAAGATTCAAATCATGCATATGTCTCCAGTGCATGTCAACTAAATAGAGAGAGGCCTATCAACATTACTTAACTTAGGAGTGCATCCAATTATGAGTAACCTGAAAAGAGAAGCAAGTTCTCAAAAACCATTACTATCAACTGAATACCAACCACAAGTATCTACATCTTCGATCACCTTAAAGAATCCCGATACTTGCGACACCTAGTTCTCTACTTTATTATTTTACCTATAACTTCTCAAACTTGGACCTTGTATTTCTACGAAACACATGTCTAAAACTTGAGAAATCACAAGTAAACAGAATACAGTACGATGACCAACCTCTCATGTCCTAATAGACACTGGACGACATACAATATTTTGTATAAGTCCGCTGAGTTGAATAACTCAAATTCTGTGCGTCGTAGGTTCAAAACTGTACCCAGGCGATTTCCTCAATTATCACCAATTACAATGAATTCTGATATAATGAGGATGATCACCTAATTCCCAATAACTTACTCCCACTCATCATCTGTAAAACCATACAGATGTTAGAATCATACCTGGTAAATACATACCCTGGAGCAAGTGTCTAATTTAGAAATCAGATTTCAATTAACAATGCACATTGAACCCGAAACAGGAAAATGTTTCGAAGGGGTATCCGGGTATTCTTAGTAATGCCTCTTCCATTATCAGATTCATGACTGTAACCGTATATCTCCTTGCCATCTCTCCAATTCCCTTTATTTGTCTTTAGTCGTTATCTTCTGTACACCATCGTTAGGCTTAATGGTTTTCTTCATTCCCTACCGTTTGGCACCAGCCTATGGTTTGGAAGAAGACTATCCAATAAGCATAATAGGTGTACTCTCCTAATCTTAGGAGCACTCGCAACCTGAGAGAAGGTAATGATAAAAGACAATTGAATAAACCTTATTCCTATTTCTCCTCAACTAGAATCCATCCTCGAAAAAGTTCCTTCGAGTTCGTATATAACCATACGATGGATTTATCCAATGGAATTGGATGTTCGTAATGATACGGGGTGTTTTGGAGAAATACAAAGGTGAATTAGGAGTGGCTATGAAATACGTGGTTCGGTCGTGAATGATAGCAGTCGCAATTTATTTTGCCCTCTTTCTAATCCCTTTATTTTGTCTTTACTTATTACCTTCTGTACACCCAACTTAGGCTAATTGGTTTTCTTCATTCCCTACATTTCAGCACCTGCCTATGGTTTGGAAGAAAACTATCCAATAAGCGTAATATGTGTACCCTCTCCTAATCCTAGGAGCCCTCACAACCTGAGAGAAGGTAAATGGAAAAGACAACTGAATAATCCTATTCGAAATCTCCAGAACCAGAATCCATCCTCGAAGAAGTTCCTTCGAGTTCGTATATAACCATACGATGGATTTATCCAATGGAAGTGGATGTTCGTAATAATACGGGGTGTTCTGGAGAAACTTCAAAGGGTAAGAGAAAGAGCGGCAATGATGTATGCAACCCAGATAATCCAAAAGCCAGTATTTTAAGAAAGTTCGGTTAATTTGGTCACTGAGTTGTAGTCTAGGGTCGGGTCATGGTCGTAGTCAAAGAGAGAAAAAGTAGAAACACTCTGCGTGCACTCTAACCTAGATCAGAATGGTTAATCACTTTATCTAATCAGGAAACCTCTCACTGTTTTCACAAATTCTACTCCAAACCTGAAAGAAGAATTAGCCGGAATCACCCGAGGAGTAATACTACTCATCAGTGGGAATCGGGATCCAACCATCATCGCATGATAATTTGATGGAAGCCACTCACGTCATCACACTCCAGAAGGTATGCGCAAGCCTGGCAAGTTTCCTATATGTTTGAAACTCCCGATGTGATTTTTACCCCAAGCAGCTTATGATCTTGACGGATGCCAACAAATCATAAGTTGCAAGTCAAGTTCTACCCGTCATTGTCCTGATTAATTTAGACCCACCCGTACTCGCCCTTGACGGATGCCAACAAGGCTGCACGACTGTCCTAAATTAATGCATATCCACGCTACAGAGAAGCAACACATTGCTACCGCACACTATGCCTTGATGGAAGCCAACAAACATAGCACGAATACTAGGCGCTACTTTTCAGAAATGACGGAGGGCTACGGCTGATTTTTGGCGAAAAACCTTTAGCGTAATGAACTTGATATCGTTGAAGGAATCCAAGTGGTTTTATAAAAATATAGTGGCGAAAACTTTTGCTAAAGAGGTCACTCCCGGTGAAAGGATCTCGGCTCTTTCCCCGTCGAATGAGGTGCATGATATTCCAAACTGAATACCACGAAGCAAAGCAAAAAGTAATCGACTATAGTGAAGTTATTACCCTGACGCAAACTTCTGTCCAAGGGTTCACTCCCGGTGAAGGGATCTCGGCCCTTTTCTCGTCGAATGTGGTGCTGGATATTCATAACCGAATACCTCTGTGCAAAATAAAAGAGAACGCCATTGTAATAACAGCTTTTGATAAATCTTGGTTCCAACAACATAAAAAAAAGGTTTGCTTTTCCTTGCATTGATAAGAATCAATGCAGTCCCATCAATTAACCACACCAGAAAAGAACGAAAATAAAATGTGCGTATATGCCATCCGCATTCGCCACTGGGTCCTGTCATCACCCATTAGGTTACTTAACTAACGACAGAGCGGGGACTGGACTAGCGCGGGTGTAAAACATATACAACATATACTAGTATATATATCAATATATAATAATCGCTCCAGGTATGATAAATGCTACATCACAGAAAAGTAATAAGCATCAAAGAACAATACAAATAATCTAGGATCCCCGGGTTTCATAGAGCCGCAGATGAAACCCGACATTCCCCTGGTCGTGTGGATAGCCTGTGCAATGAAAACCTAGACCCCTACGAGCGCGGCAAGTTACCCGCTAAAACCTGAAGCGAGGCAGCCCCTTCAACAACGTGAATGGACCACCCAGGACTTCACGGAATCCGGTAACTTGAGCACCCCTCCTTGGGTCAACCTGTACCCCCTACGAGTGCGGCGAATAGCCCATCAATTCTAAAGTGAAGCCTCCTCCGTCTCAACTGCATGAGATACGGGCCGTTTCCCTCTAGAACCCGGCTATCCATGCACCCCACCGCGGGGTAATCCTAGTACAGAAATGAAAATATATACAACGGATACACCGACCTCATCACGGTCATGCCCCAAAAGAATAATATACAAACAGGCAGTGACGTTAGTCTACATGTCGGACGCTCGCCCCGCAATATCAAATGTACAAATAAAACTAAAAAGCACTAATATTGCACCAAGCTATCGACCACGACCAATCCGCAACATCACAGCGCAACACAGAATATCAACGTGAATGTCACGTTCGCAAATCCGTCTAAAAGGACTATAGCGATTAGACAAGATTTACCGATCAAATGACATTCACGGTCGCAGATAGAAATTTAAGCACTATGAACTAACTTTTTTAAATTTTCGATCGACAAAAATTTCCCGAAGTGGGCCCCAAGTACAAAACACAGCACTCAAAATAATCTGGGCCAAAACCAAAAAATTCCAGAAACCATAATTCTATGCAAAAGACCACCTGTAGAAAAATGGAGCACTGAAACATCAAAACTGCGGCGGAACCACGGCCAAAATGTGGGTACAGCCGTGGTTCCGCGACGTTACAGATGCATCACGCTACCAAATTTCTACAGTTGTTTTATAAAAGCCTGCATGATTTTCTGAAACCCTCAAAATAATTTTTCGACGACAAAAAAATTTCGAGAGAAACTTTAGAACTGAAATTGCGGTTTCGGAAATTTTGTTCGATCGATATTTTAAACATGATAGAACAAGCTAGTATAGGGTTAATGGGTGGCTCTGATACCATGTTGGGATACGGCGGCGCCCCGGCCGTCAAACCGACGGCAGATGCGGAACAAAAACTTTTTACAAAACCGGCGCCACCATATGCCCGGATCCCGGATCTTTCTATTAACCGTAAACTAGCAAAATGCAAAAGGAGTTAAAAGATTATACCGATCGATCCGTGTTCTTTGGTCTTTAATCTCCGCACCAAGCTCCCCGCAGCTGCGTCGACGAAGTCCGCTCCCCGATCTCGCTCGTCGATGTGGCACCACGTCATTGAATCTTTATATGGGCTCCCGCCTCGAACCGAGGCAACTCGGACATGAAGTTTGCTAGCCGACATGTGCAAGAATGAAGTAGAGAGTGTGTGGAATATGTTGTCTCAAGGCACCCAAACGATTGGGTGGAGGTAGATTGGAGTTGCCATAGAGTTGTGAGCAAGGGATTTTTAGCAAAGAAAAATCAAGCATGGAAATATAAATTTAGCCATCACCTAAAAGGGGCCGGCCACTTCAATCATGAAGCCAAAAAATGCTCACTGGAATTTTGGGAGGAGGTTGCAAGAATGAATATGGTGTGTAGGAAAACTATATAAATGAATAATCAATCAACTAAACAATTCTCCTCAAGTTAAAACAATGCCCAGCCACTAAAAAAATTGACACCGCAAAAACACCCCTGACTTTACAGGACTTGCGCACTTGCAAAAAGGCCCCCCTCACATGAGGGCTGGCGAATTTGCAGGCAGCCCCCCGGCAAGAGGAAAAACAGCCCCTCTCACTAAATGAATGCCCATCGCTCACCACACAAAGGCCCCTGCACAATTATTGCTGGCGAATTTGCAGGGAAACCCTTACCTACCAAACTCAGCCACCATGCTCATTAAATGCACGGCGTGGTCAGCCCCAGCAAAGTACAAGAAATGGGCAGAAAAAAATGGAACAAGGTCAATGCACAGTGATTGAACAAGGTATATGAGGCGGAAAAGGTAAATTGGCAACTCCCAAAATAATCCCGTAGTGAATTACGAGATTACACCTCAGTTGTAAATACATACCCGCATTTGTATTCCGACCGAATACTAATGCAATGAGACAAAAATATTCCTACACAATAATACTAGGGTCCGGCTTAAACCAAAGCCCGCTAGTATTATCCGTCCGATCCTGATCCGTGCACAAGTGCACGAATATGATCGAACCCCGCCATATATCCATACAACATCTACAACGTTTCGCTCGAACTTGGGAAACTGTCTGTGGGGGACTCTAATGACTCATCAATACACAGGCACAGGGTATAACCACTAGCACGTCAGAGGTACTAGCTGTACGTAACGGTTGCCCATGTATTGATCGGAAGGGAAGTTGACGAGCGAACTCATCCAGAAACCCTACCGAGCGTGACAGTGACAATATCCGTCAGTCCGGTCTGTTCGTCTATGTGTATCGCATATAGGGCCTAGGGGGCTGGTAAACGTCAGACCCCCAATAGCGGTATAAGTCGTGTTAGAGTAAAGCCCAGAACACCCTAAGATACTACTGGAATACCTACCAGTAAATCTCGATTACCCTGGACAGGGATTTTGTTTAATGGCTCTCTTAAACACAGCGCGATCTCACCCCCAATACCGGGAGAGACGAATCCCCGATGATCCACTCACTGCCTCTATGTGGCTCGGGACTGTACCCAACTAAAACCTGTTTGCACGACTCCTTTGAGCCGTGGTAGGGTAGTAATCAAAGCACAGTGGGAACTCACACGAGACAAATGACGATCTCAGGTCGACAGACTAACCTGTACACATGTCACCTGGGAACTGCTATCTGACGATATGTATAATACCAACTAGTATGTTCCCGGTGAGTCCTGTCCGGTGTTCTCATAATCCAATGAGCACCTGTATATATCTTAGGTGAACCAACTGACACCAATGGCTTGTGAGACTGGCCATCGCCCCTCGTCGGGGTCTCGACTGTATACACTAGTCTACTCTGGAGTATCGATACCCTATCTCCAAACTCCCATAACTAGGGACACTTTAAGGATGTGCTTATAGACCCCAGCTCCCACGTATATGATCACCATCATACTGCTGGCAGTCAAGTAAGAATCCTATGGGCTCTATCAACATGCAATAGTGAACTAAAGCATGTACACGATGATAAAGACAAACCAGATAGCATACTATCATCTCGAGCAAGACTGTCCTATCGGTATAGGTCCTTCCTCAATCATTGCAATCACGTACCTGCGATCCAATAATTGACTTTGAGGGCACTATATCCAACATGTATGTGATACCGTATTAGATTCTCACGATATGAGATATCGGCCGGGTATATGCGATATAGCCGGGTCATCGGATCAAGTGTTGATTCCATGAACTGATACAGATTATATTATTCGGTTATTTATGAAATAGCCGGATTATCAGATCAAGTGTTGATTTGATAATTTAATGTATAATTATATATTTGATGTATTAAATTACATTAACTAATATAAGCTCACTTAAAAATTCTTTTTCTCACTCGGGTAATACATTGATATATATGTGATATATGTTAATAGTATTATTTTATTTTGTTACAATAAATATTATATATGTGATATATAATATTGTAACATGTTATGGTTATAAATGCAACATGTTTTGTGGAGTTTAATTGAGGTTAGGGTTTGGATTAGGGTTAAGTCTTCATTAAGCTTTCAAGAAGCTTCTTGAAGCTTTGACTTTGACTTAGATATTTCCTTACCCAACCCAACCCTTTACCCTAGTTAAATCTCTACATGGGTTAAATCTTCATACTTAACACATGGTTGCAATTCTAACCACACTAGAGTTTCATTATTCATCACAAAAGGATTCTTCTTCTTTTTCCTTGAGTTCTTGAATGAAAAGCTTTCTAGCTTTTTCATTATTAATGAAAATGAGTGAGTTAAAGAAAACTAATGAGAGCTAAGTTCCTACTTCATCATCCTAATCTATCCTAGCATTTTAGATTAGGGTGTTCACTTCATTTGTGAGCGAGAGCTTGTGTTAAAGAAACTTCAAGGTAGATCATCTTTGTTATCGAAGATCGGAAGCAAGCTTTCATCCTTCGCTTCGTGGAGCCTCTGTAGAGTTCGGATACTCGATGATCGCAGCGAAGGGACCTCAACACAGAGCTTTAGAAGTGAAGGACCGGACTACAAAGGTTGTAATCCCAAACTCTTAGATGTTAAAGTGTTTAACATGCTTTGTTTCGCCTAATCTCTAGTTTAAAGGTCTTGGTTAGGGTTGTTCGGCACGTCTAAATTTTAAATCGGGCATGGTTGATACCTTATAGACCCTTGTGAGAGTGCCTAGTAACCCTGCAAAGTAGGAGTGGCGATGAGATACGCGGTTTAGTCATGAATGATAGCAGTCGTAATTTACTTTGCCCTCTTTCTAATCCCTTTATTTGTCTTTACTTATTAAATTCTGTACACCACACTTAGGCTAACTGGTTTTCTTCCTTCCCAACCTTTCGGCACCTGCCTATGGTTTGGAAGAAGATATCCAATAAGTGCAATAGGTGTACCTTCTCCTAATCCTAGGAGCCCTCACAACCTAAGAGAAGGTAAAATGAAATGACAATTGAATAGTCCTATTCATTTTCTCCAGAACCGGAAATCATCCCCGAATCTGAAATAAGTTTCTTCGAGTTCGTATGTAACTATACGATGTTTATATCCAAATAAATGTGGATCTTCGTAGTGATACGGAATGTTCCGGAGAAAAGAAAAGGGTAAAAGTAGGAGTGGCAATGATCTCTGCAATTCAGACAATCCAAAAGTCAATGTGTTTTAAGAACGTTCGGTTAACTTGGTCACTGAGTTATAGTGTAGGGTCGGGCCATGATCGCTGCCAAAGAGAGAGAGAAAAGAAACACTCTGCATGCACTCTAACCTAGATAAGAATAGTTAATCACTTTATCTAATTAAGATGTCTCCCACTGTATCCTCAATTTCTCCTCCAAACCCAAAAGAAGAATTAGTCGGGATCATCTTAAATCACTCGAGGAGTAAACCAACTAATCAGTGGGTATCGGGATCCAACTATCATCGCATGATAACCTGATGGAATCCACACACGGTATCACACTCCAGAAGGTATGCGCATATCTGGCAAGTTTCCTGTATGTTTGAAACTCCCGATGTGATTTTTACCCCATGCTATTATGACCTTGACTAAGGCCAACAAATTATAAGTCACATGTCAAGTTCTATCTATCATTGTCCAGGTTAATTTGAACCCACCCGTACTTGTCCTTGACTAAGGCCAACAAGGCTGTACGACTGTCCCAAACCAACGCATCTATCTATCTAACAGAAAAGTAACAAATAGCTACCATACACTATGCCTTGGCTAAGGCTAACAAACATAGCATGAATACTAAGTGCTACCCGTCTGAAATGACGGAGGGCTACGAATGGTTTTTGGCGAAAAACTTTTAACGTAATGAACTTGATATCGTTGAAGGAACAGGATAGATTTTTACAAAAATATAGTGGCGAAAACCTTTGCTAAAGAGGTCACTCCCAAGAAGGGATCTCGGCTCTTTCCCCGTAGAATGAGGTGCAGGATATTCCAACTGAATATCGCGATACAAAGAAAAAAATAATCGACTATAGTGAAGTTATTACCCTTGACGCAAACTTCTGCCAAAGGGATCACTCTCGATGAATAGATCTCGGCCCTTGCCTCGTCGAATGAGGTGCTGGATATTCATAACCGAATACCACTATGCAAAACAAAAGAGAACGTCCTTGTAATAACAGCTTTTTGAAAATTGTTCCAACAACATCGAATAGGTATGTTTTCCTTGCATTGATCTGAATCAACGTAGTCCCATCAATTAATCACACCACAAAAGAACGAAAATATGATGTACGTATATGCCATCCGCATTCGCCACTGGGTCCCGTCATCACCCGTTAGGTTACTTAACTAACGACAGAGCAGGGACTGGACCAGCGCGGGTGTAAAACATATACAACATCTACTAGTATATATAACAATATATAATAATCGCTCCAGGCGTGATAAATGCAACATAACAGAAAAGTAATAAGCATCAAAGAACAATACAAATAATCTGGGAGCCCCGGGTTTCCTTTGAGCCGCAAGTGAAACCCGAGGTTCCCCTGGTCGCATGGATAGCCTGTGCAATGAAAACCTAGACCCCTATGAGTGCGGCAAGTTACCCGCAAAAATCGGAAGCGAGGCAGCCCCCTTCAACAAAGTGAATGGGCCACCCGGCACTTCACGGAATCCGGCAACTTGAACACCCATCCTTGGGTCAACCTGTACCCCCTACGAGAGCGGCGAATAGCCCTCCAATTCTAGAGTGAGGCCCCTTCTGTCTCAACGCCATGAGATGCGGACCCGTTGCCCTCCAGAACCCGGCTATCCGTGCACTCCATCGTGGGGTAATCCTAGTAAAGAAAAGAAAATATGTACAATGGTGACATCGACCTTAACCCGGTCGTGGCCCAAAAGAATAATATACAAACAGGCAGTGACGGCAGTTCACATGTTGGGCGCTCACCCCACGATATCAAATGTACAAATAAAACTAAACTGTACTAACATTGCAGCCAAGCTATCCTCCACGACAAATCCGCAACAACCATAACCAGATTTATCCACAGAAACAAATAACCGAATCAAGTGTGTAACCCCGTCTAATTGAACGTATAGCAATTAGACAACATTACCAACACATCCACGCATGCAAACGAAGCCACGACATTAGAATTCCAAAACACAATTAGCGCACATCTTAAATATACTCAGGATCAAAAACCAAGTGCACTAAACATCTAAAAAAGTCGAGTTTTGAGCCAATCCGGAGGTCCGAATCAAAACGAAACGCTTCCGAACCTTTGCGGGGAGTTAGAGAATGAAATTAACTTCGAGTCGGGGGGCCTAAAGGGGGAACCCCACCCCCGAGGACACCACTAGATGGCCAGAGGGTAAGGCAGACCCGAAACTGCCCATGCATGGGCGGTTTCGGGTCCCCACCGCCAAGAAAATTTTGTGGTGGTCTTGGGGAGTGGGCCCAGCAGTTCGGTCCCCCTTGGGTTCTCCTCGGGGTGCCCACGCATCACCCACGGCTTTTCGGTTCAAACCGAGAGCCCGCGGGGTGTGCAAACATCTCAAAACTCAAAAATTTGGGACTGTTTTTTCGACAGTTTTCGATGCCCGAAAAACGTGAATTCTAATGTCACAACTAGCTAGTTTAAGGTGTTTGGGTGGCTCTGATACCATGTTGGGTTTTGCTGGTGCCTCGTCCATCTAACCATGGCCAAATGCGGAACAAAAACTTTCAAAACTTTGGCACAAACAAAACCCGCACAAGATCGATCCAAATATCCTATACTAGCAAACATGCAAGGAGGAGTTTAGAGATGGTTATATCGATCGATCCGTGTCCTTCGGTCTTTAACCATCATCCCAAGCGTGTCGCGGCTGCCCCGGATGAGTTCGCTCTCCGGTCTCCCTCGTCGATGTCATGACCCGAAATTGGCACGCGACGGCCCTTAAACTACGCAATGTCTACAGGCGTAACGGAATTTAAGTAAGCTGAAAACCCAACAATCTAAACCATCAAAAGTAGTAAGAAATAAGAACATTGTAAAAACTTTTGATAATCTTGAGTACAAATTCTTTAAAGTCAAAAATTAGTTTCTTCAAAATTTTGGCATCACCTCCTTTGTAGAAACTAACTCCGAAAATGGGTACAACATAAATATAAGTAAAGCCCCCAACGGGAGCAAATCCACGCCCAACGGCGGAAAACAACCACCATAATAGATATACAACGCCGCAGCGAAGAAATAAAATACGATAGAAGTAAAACTGCATAAAAGACCTCCAAGTCACAAAATATACAATATCGTCCTCATATCAAGTCTCTAAGTCATACACATGAAAGTGGTAGATGGAGAGTACGTAGATACAACGAATATACAATAAAAAAGCTTGGATAACTGCAAAACCCACCTAAGCAAAACTGCACACTGTGAGCCGAAGCGGTATCCGCGGCAAAAGATGATGTGATAGATGAATAGCCTGCCTCGACTACTCTAGGGAACAACCTGCAAACACTGTGGCACAACGGGGGTGAGTTGCCAACTCATGAATAGTAAATAACATATGCATTTAATCGCAAGTATACACGTACAACGCGAATCTAACATATGCGACTAATAGCAATAAAAGTCATATGAATGCAACAGTCATGAAGGTACACTAGCAGGTACAATTAATACATGATGCAATAATAATATAACAATCTGTATGCAACAATCATGTAAGGTACTCTATTAGGTACTATTAATACATGAAGCAATGATATGACAATGTATATATGCAACAGTCATGAAAGGTACGCTAGCAGGTACAACTAACACATGAAGCAATGCATATAAAATAAAGGTATGTAAATGCAACAGTCATGAAAGGTACTCTATCAGGTACTACTAATACATGAAGCAGTGCATAAACAATAAATGTAAAGTATGGGATGAAACATGACATTTCCATGGAATCCTGACATCGTGGTAGGATCAAAGTCCATCAAGACCATCCAAATCCTAATTGCCTCAAATCAGCCCTCAAATTGGCTCTCATATCATGTAAGTCTCACAAACCCTGAATGTACAATATCAAGTAAATCTCATATATCCTGAATGTACAAAATCAGCAATCTCACTTATATCCTATATCCAATCTCAAATGAATCTCCTATATCCCAAATCCAATATCAAGTGAATCTCATATATCCTAAGTATATTTGCATAAATAATTATGATGAAATATATGAATTTATATTTATACATATATATTAGCGTCCCATTCCACTAATATATATATATATATATAAATATATATATGCATTTATAACAGCATCCTATTCCATTGTTATATATACTTAGGAGTAAAAATATCATGAAAATCTGTACCAAGCATCGACACATAAAGGCTGATCTATCAGGTGCTGTCACCACGACTGGCATCCTGATAGGTACGTATCATACGCTATACCGAAAGCTCGAGTGCCTAACTCTGACCCTCGCCTCTCGACGTATCCATACGTACATGACTCCCGTCGATATCCCCACAATAATCGCCGAGTCATAGGTACTGTCACCAGAAAGTATGGTCCCCACTAACTCATCGTCTAGCTCTACCAAATTCTTGCCCGGGGGTACCTCCGTGCCCCACCATGTACCCGCACACGGCCCCCTCCTTTCCTCGCATGGGGTATATTTTATCAGAACCGATAAATCTCATGGTGGATGCTGAAATATCATATGAAGAGAAACCGAGTTTTTCAAATAAAGCAATATTTCATGAAACTCCCACGGTCCTCAAATCCAGAAAACATCATGAAAAATCCATATCTCATTGCGAAAATCCATGAATATAATATACGCAACATAAAACTGAAATACGAGCAAATAAAGAAAAAGCCGCTATTTAACTGCAACTATTTAAAATATATATATCATGTGGTTCCTAATTTCTCCAAGTCTATATAACATCAAATAAAGGCAAACATGTAGCTATAAAAATTTCTCAAGTCTATATAACATCAAATAAAGGTAAACATGTAGCTATAACCAGATATATGTGTAAAGATAAAGGTATAGCAAGGTAAATGTATCTACCTATCAATAATGATATAATATACCCTCTAGGTATAAGTAAAGTATGTATGCAAGGTATATATATAACTATGTCATCATGTGTGTATGTACCTATCGCTAATGGTACAATACCCTATAGGTATACGGGTAACTAGCATGTAAGCATGTCAAGCCATATGTATAAGCATGTAGGTTTACAGGTATGCTATATATCATATGCATAAAGAAATATGAATCAATGACTCAATGTCCCTAACCAAACAATATCATATAGGTATGTGTGTTGTGCGTGTCATTGTAATTATTGACGGTGTGTGTGGCATAGAATCAGTGCTCATGCAATATGAGCCGTCAATAATAGTGCAGTGTCCTAAGGGTACAAGTCCAAGCACAACAAATAACTAAGCAATAAGGTGTATGCGCAACTCTATATATAAAATAGAATATGTGACAATTCATAACAGCTCTAGCCCAGACGCGTAACGCTATGCGGGCGATTCCCATATAGATATTAAATCTACTCACCAACCATCCTGGCTAAGTAAAGCCAACTACTCGCTTTCCCCTATTCGCAGCGCCCGAAGTCCCCGCCTGCGATCCTGAACACATATAACAATAAAGCAAGCGTATATAAGCAATCGACCAAAAGTACATACAACTACGTTTAACCGATGCACCAACTCCAAACATACTCTCGAGTGTCCGTTTAGCGACTAACGTGCGTAGCGACACTACGAAACGAACTCAAGAGCAAAAGCTACAAAAAGTCATGAACAACATCGGCACGACCCTAGCAAGGAACGCAAAGCGACACAACTACCAAGCCTAGACCCTGATCGTACCGATCGCGCATTCACAACACAATAATAAACGTGGAATCTAATATAAATATCGTCGCAACGTTAAAAGAAATCCATGCCTAAAACTCATCAAAACCTAGTAAGCAACTTATATCAATTTAGCACAAAACTACAAGTTTTTACCAAACTAGAATTTACAAACATCACTAATTAGCAAAATTAAACAATTTAAAACTTTACTAAAATTTTTGATTTCACTCAAATAGGATTAGTAAAATTTTAGTTTGCTAATTAGCTTAATTAGGAAAATATCAATTAACAATTTAGCAACTTGATTAAGCTTTCGTAAACTTCAATTAACAATTAACCATTTCATCAAGATAAAACCTAACTTGAACTTCATTAACATTAACATTAATGAATTAAACATGAAATTAAAGCTATAATTAAACAATTAACTAGCTAGCTTATGATTTAAACATAACAATTAAGAATTAGGGTTAGGGTTTTATACGTCACAAAAGATCAAGATCAAGCAACAAGAAATCCAAAGTTTAGCCTCCAAAATCCTCACTAGAATGATGATCCAAGCTTGATTGAAGAAGAAGAATGATGGGTTTTGATTATATTTGAGTTTGGATGCATTTATTTTGATTTTTGATGATTTATTTGAAGCAAAATGAGATGAAAATGGAGGGGAAATTTTAGGGCAGCCAATGGGAGAAAGAGGGCCGGCCATGAGGAAGAAAAGAGGGCCGGGGGGTTGTTTTGTGAGGAATGAAGAAAGTTCTAGCAAAGTAAATCAATTAATGCTTCAATTAATGCAAATTGCAACCTTTTCCTTTCTTTCTTTTCTTTTAAAATTTCATTTTAACACAAAATATCTAGATATTTTGAATGAATGGTTTAACAAAATATCTAGTGATTAGATCAGCATAAAACTACATTAGTAGTATGTCACGACCCGAAATTAGCACGTAATGGCCCTTAAACTACGCAACGTGCACATGCGTAACGCAATTTAAGTAAGCCGAAAACCCAGCAATCTAAACCATCAAAAGTAGTAAGAAATAAGAACATTTTTAAAACATTTGAAATCGCAACCCAAATTCTTTAAAAGTCCAACTTTATTTCCTTTAAAATTTTGGCCGCACCTCCTTTGTAAAAACTAACCCTAAAAATGGGTACAACATAGATAAAAGGAAAGCATCCCCAAACTGGAGCAAATACACGCCCAAAGGTGGAAAACAACCACCACAACAGATATACGACGCCGTAGCGAAGAAATAAAAGACGATAAAAAGGAAACTGTATAAAAGATAACCAAGTCACAAAATAATATACAATATCGTCCTCACATCAAGTCTCTAAGTCAACATGAAAGTAGTAGATGGAGAGTACAAGGATACAATGAATATACAATACAATAACGAATAACCACAAAACCCACCAAAGCAAAAATGCACACTGTGAGCCGATGCGGTATCCGCAGCAAAAGATGATAAGATAGATGAATAGCCTGCCTCGACTACTCTGGGGAACAATCTGCAAAAACACTGTGGCATAACGGGGGTGAGTTGCCAACTCGTGAATAGTAAATAACATATGCAGGTAATCGCAAGTAAGCACGTACAGCGTGAATCTAACATATGCAATTAATAGAAATAAAAGTCATATGAATGCAGTAATCATGAAGGGTACACTAGCAGGTACAAGTAATACATGAAGCAATAATACGACAATCGGTATGCAATAATAATGCAATAATGATATGAAAAGGTATATATGCAATAGTCATGAAAGGCACTCTAACAGGTACAACTAACACATGAAGCAATGCATATAAAATGAAGTATGTAAATGCAACAGTCATGAAAGGTACACTAACAGATACTACTAATACATGAAGCAGTGCATAAACAAAAAAATGTGGAGTATGAAATGAAATATGTCATTTCCATGGAATCCTGAAATCGCGGTAGGATCAAAATCCATCAAGACAATCCAAATCCCAATTTCCTCAAATCAACCCCCAAATTGGCTCTCATATCTTATAAGTCTCACAAATGTTGAATATACAACATCAAGTAAATCTCATATATCCTGAATGTACAAAATCAAGTAAATCTCATATATTCTTTATGTACAATGTCAAGTAATCTCATATATCCTTTATGTACAATGTCAAGTAATCTCAAATGTCCAAAATCCAATATCAAGTGAATCTCTTATATCCTAGGTATATTTGCATGAATAAATATGATGAAGTAAATGAATTTATATGTATACATATATATTAGTGTCTCTTTCCACTAATATATATATATATATATATATGCATATATATATATATATATGTGCATATATAACAGCTTCCCATTCCACTGTTATATATACTTAGGAGTAAAATATCATGAAAACAATGTGTCAAGTATCGACATAGAAATGCTGATCTATCAGGTGCTGTCACAACGACTGGCACCTTGATAGGTACGTATCATACGCTATACCGAAAGCTCGAGTGCCTAGCTCTGACCTTCGCCTCTCGACGTATCCATACGCACATGACTGCCATCGGTATCCCCACGATAACCGCCGAGTCATTGGTAATGTCACCGGTAGGTATGGTTCCCCCACTAACTCATCTCCTCACTGAGATTCTTGCCCCGGGGTACCTCCGGCCCCCACCATGTACCCGCACACGGACCACTCCTTTCGTCGTGTGGGGTGTATATATCCGAACCGATAAAACTCATTGTGGGTGATGAAATATCATATCAAGGGAAACCGGTTTTTCGAATAATGCACAATTTCATGAAATTACCACGGTCCCCAAATCCAGAAAACATCATGAAAAATCCATATCTCAATGCGAAAATCCATGAATATAATATACGCAACATAAAACTGAAATGTGAGCATATAACGGAAAAGCTGCTATTCAACTGCAACAAGTTAATATAAATATCATGCGATTCCTAATTTCTCCAAGCCTATATAACATCAAATAAAGGTAAACATGTAGCTAAAGACAGATATATGTGTAAACATAAAGATATAGCAAGGTATACATGTAGCTATGTCATTATGTGTGTATGTACCTATCGCTAATGGTACAATACCCTATAGGTATCTGGTATCTAGCATGTAAGCATGTCAAGGCATATGTGTAAGCATGTAGGTATACAGGTATGCTATAAGTCATATGAATAAAGAAATATAAATCAATGTCTAAATGTCCCTAAACAAACAATATCATCTCTATATGTGGGTTATGCGTGACATGGCAATTATTGACGGTGTGTGTGGCATACAATCAGTGCTCGTGCAACATGAGCCGTAAATAATAGTGCAGTGTCCTAAGGATACTAGTCCAAGCACAACAATTAACTAAGTAATAGGGTGTATGCGCAACTCTATAAATGAAATAGAATATGCAACAATATTAACATCTCTAGCCCAGACGCATAACGCCATGCGGGCGATTCTCCTGTAGATGTTAAATCTACTCACCAACGCTCCTGGGTATGTGAAGCCTACCACCTGTTTTCCCTTTGTAGCAGTGTCCGAAGTCCCCGCCTGGGAACCTACAACATTAAAACAATAAAGCAAGTATATATATTAGTAATAGACCCAAAACGCGTACAAACTACATTTGACCAACGCAACAACACAAAACGTACTCTCAAGTGTTTGTATTGTGGCTAATGTTCGTAGCGACACGACGAAACCAACCCAAGAGCAAAATCACACAAAGTGCACGATCCGTGTCGTAGAACGTATTGCGCTTAAACGAAACACAAGAAACTACCTAGGTGATCCCAGATTTTGCATACTGAGAAAAATCAAGAACCAAACAAGAACAAACACACCCAAACCACAGCATAGACCTACCCACAAAAACCTACACCCCAACTCTTTCCCCAAGCCCAGGTCGCCGGATCTCCCTTCAGACGTCGCCGGCCAAGGTCCGAGTAGGGGGCCTCGTTCTTCAGGTGAGGTTCTATGGTCTCAGGTATAACACAACTACATTGTTTGGTTTTCTAGTAAAATCTCCGGGTCACAACAGATCACAGATGTCACAAATGACACTAAAAATACGATATTTGCACATAAACTTAACTTTAAACATTCTAAACTAAAACTAAATGTCTACAAAACACAATAACTACATAAAAAATAGATAGAGATCATTACCTACTCAGAAGAACTCAAAAATCCAAGCTTTGCAAGCTCCAAGACATCTGAGAGGCAAAATGTGATCAAAGATGTGATTTTTGTGATTTTTATGAAGTATTTGAGATGAATTGGTGATGGAATGGAGAGTGTTCAGTTTGTAAATGTGAGAGAGAATAAAATGAGAAGGGAAATGAGTGTGAGAGAGTGAGAGAGAGTGTATGAAGAAATGAGAGAGAGAGGTGAGGTTAAGGGTGAGGGGTAAGTGTAACCTTTGCGTTAACTCTCCTTTAATGCATTCACACACACCTCATCACCTCCATAACAAATATCTCATCTTCTCACTCAAAATATCTAGGAAAAGATTAAGGATTGGATTAACAAGGATTTGGTTAAGTGTCATGGTTGCTAACAACAAGATTAGCACAAACAAACCCTCACATTAACGTGCACACGTGCGTGCATGTCCATGACCATTAATATTAAAATAATAATTAAATGTTATAAAATGTGAGGAACCGGATTTGGTAAACTTTTTACAGTAAACTCGCATTAACGTCTAAACGAACACTAACCGAAATCTAAGGCGTTACAATCTTCCCCTTATAAAAATTCGTCCCCGAATTTAAAATTCTCACTAAGCGTACCTTCAAAGAGAAGAGTACAAAGCTCCTAAATCTCGCCCGCAGCCTTTCCAAGTGATCACCTCACTATACGGCTACGCCCAAGAAAACCCTCCACAGATGGCAAGACCCTTGACCGAAGTTTTTCCACCTGCCGAGCCATTAACACAATTGGCTGCCGGTGAACGAAAAGTTCTCGTCCAAGCTAAATGTTCTGGTGCTAAATCATGTGAGAATGTCATGAAGGTAATTGCAAAGTATCGACACAAGGAATACGGTGTGAATACTCAATAATCTGGGCCGAAGTGCTAAGTTAAAGGCAACGGAACTAACTCACTTTAAGGATCTCAAAAGACCTACAAGCCTGGGATAAGATTCCCAAAACTCAACACGTCATTCATCGGAAAAATCCATAGGAATACATGATCTCCCATTGCGGACTTAAGTCTGTGACCACCACGATCGACATAAGACCTTTGTCTGCACTGGGCTATCCTCATCTTGACCTGAACCAACTGGATCATCTCCGAAGTCTCTAGACTAGCTGGGGTCCAAAAATCCTATTTACGCAGAGTCAGAAAGACAGAATGGCGATCGACACGACCTAACAATTAAACCTAAAGGTTGCCAATTGGAGTGTCTCCTGATATCAGCTATCGAAGGAGAACCCTAACAATGGCAAGTGACGATCCCAACTGTCGACAACAATTAGTACGTACGCACAAGCATATCCTCCAGAGTCGGTATAACCCACTCTCACAAAACCATAATCCTGCGGATGGAAAAACGGAGCTAAAGCTCAACCAGTACCCAAGGCTATCTGAAGCTCCTGCCCAAGACGGCAAGCGAACATGGTGCCCTCATTGGATACGACCCATAAAGGAACTCCGTGCAACGCACAACTTAACAAAGAACAACTGAGCAAACTGAGCATAACCGGACAACAAACACCAAATGGAGTCACACCCTGTCTAAACCTGGGTAGACACCATAACGAAATTCGTGGAGATCTGCTCCCATTCCCACTTCGGAAGGGTTAAAGATTGCAACTCTCCAGCCGGTCTCAGATGCTCAACCTTAGCTCACAACAAGACAGACACCTCGAAACGAAATCTGAAACTTCACTCTTCATCCCAGTCCACCCGTAACTATTTCACAAGTCATGTCAAATGTTAGTGGAACTTGAATGAACATCGAAAGCTGACTGATGTGCCTGCTCTAGGATTTCGCGTCTCACCCCATCATCAACAGGTACACACAAACGCGTCCCGAAACGTAGCACATCTGGTCACAAATCAAGGATTCCGAATCTTTACCCAGCCGAGTATGCTCAAGAATCTCCGATGAACGAGCATCGGTGGGTAGTGCTTCGCGAAAGCGATTAAGGAAAAGTGGTTGGGCGCGGACATGAGCAAGCTGTCCCCTCAGTAGAGGCGAACTTAAGCTGTACTCAACGATCGCATAAGAACTATAAATCTGTAGAAGACTATCTCCACAATCAAAATCCGCTGCAGGAAGATGTACATTAAGCTCTGGTAGTCCGTGAAAATCTGACACGACTCTCCGAACAAGTAGTATCTCAAAATCTCCAACGCACAACCACCGCGGCCATCTCCAGATCAGGAGTGGGATATCCTTCTCGTACTTTCTCCAAATGTCGGGAAGCAAAAGCGATAACTCTATAGTGTCCTATCAGTATACAATCGAGCCCCACTCGCGAAACATTACAGTAAAACAACAAGGTCGCCCGAACCAGAAAGCAAAGAAAGAACTGATGTAGTTGTTAACCGGGTCTTCAACTGCCGAAAACTCCGCACGCATGCCTTAGTCCAAAGAAAAAGGAACCTCCTTTCCGGTCAGTTCAGTCAACGGTGCAGCACTACACTAGCAATTCTGCACAAAACGGCGGTAAAAATCTGCTAAGCCCAAAATCTGCGGACTTCGGTCCCTTACACAAGTCTGGGCCAAAGCTGTATGGCCTCGATCTTCCTCGGGACAATACGAAAACCGTCTCCCGTAACTACAAGACCTAGGAGTCAACACAAACAAGCCTGAAGGAACACTCCGAGAATTTAGCAAACAGTTGGTGCTCTCCAAGTGTTGATTTGTATGGATTTTATGATCAAAAATAATATTACCGCAATCAAGAACGGCGTCGCTTGGAAGATAGCGAGTGAGTACGGGTCGGTCCACAGGGATTTTGTGAATTTCCTAATTGCTCTTACGAGTTAATTCCGATAGGTGTCGGATTGATTATCTCTAAAGCCTAAACTAATTTATACTAAGATTATCTAGATCTAATTCTTGCTAGGGTTAGGTCTAAGGTAAGTTGGGAGATTGAATGTTTCCTCACCGCTTTCAATGCCCTATTTTAAATCTATTAGGTGTTATGGTAATTATCAATAAAGGGGATTAGTACCATTCGGGAAGATGTTTCTTCCTCTAGGTTCTTGTCCTTTATCGATCCTTACCCTAACCTCCATGGAAAACATACATAACCGATCCTTTATACTACGGTATCACCGTTACCTCGAGGGTAAGGTGCCGCAGGGAATGGTGTGTGAATGTATGCATGGAATCCTAATTATTATGTGTGATGGGGCAAGAAAGGGTTGAGAGAGTTCATCTCTCAAACCTTTCCCTAAAGCTAACCCTAACAAGCGAGGAGACTACTCGCTCATTAGGGAATTGAAAAACATTCTAACTATTAAAAGTAAACTAAGAATTAATAGAAAACTTACTAATTTTATTGATGGCTCTCTCCAAACATCAACACAGTACAGATCTGAATTTATGAAATGAAAAGAGGCATGCCCTAGAAAAGGTTTTAGGGTCTCTATTTATAGATTCATAGAAACCCTAGGTTACAATCGCGTCATGTCTGCTTTTACAAAAATACACCCTAAGAAAAAGACCAAGTCAACGATCCGCGCACCGCCACGAATTTTTGCGCCGAAACGGGCACAACCCGGCCGCGGTTCCGCGGCCAATAGCATGCCTTGGCCGCGGTTCCACGGCCAAGTTCGGGGCTCGATGCTTCAGTTTTTCTGGTAACTTTTCGGTGCATGTTTTCTTCAATTTTCTTCAGTTCTTTTCTTAGATTGGCTTCTAGGTTTCTTCCAGAGCTCCTCAGTGAATAATTGCAGTGGACTTTTACCGTTGCTTCATGATGAAGTCTTGAACCTTGCGCTGCATTGTACTTTGTGAACTGATCTTCGTGTAGGCTTGATCAAGATTCCACCATTTATTGGTCATAGTCTCACTTTTGTATCGTCTTTTGTTTTTTTCATTGTTTTTGTCCCGAGAATCTGTAACCTGCAACTATGTAGCAGACATGGGTCAAAAGCACCTGTTTATTTATAAAATGACTAGGAATGGGGAATATAATAATGCAATATTATGATATGAACAAATACCCCCAAACTTATCTTTTGCTTGTTCTCGAGCAAACCTAGTTTTTATTCTCAACAAAAAACCTAACCTCACTTTCGCAGGGAATCGCGATTTCACTGAGCTCGTGCAACAAGCCGTTAAACCTCTAGGTGTCTGTAGTAGGAGGAGTGTTGTCTCCTGAGGGTTTTCAGCGGATACTACCAACAAAATCCTATCAATTTGGCTTATCGACTTTTATTCTCCAATTAGGTTTTCTAACAAGGAATTCTATTATCTTCTACTCGTAAATTATCCACCCATATTCTTCATGCTTCCTTATCATTTAACTTAAGATTATATATGTTCTGCAGACCTACTTAGCTTTCGGCATCTTTTTAAGTTTTCCTTCTAGGGTTCTATCTCAACTTAGGAATTTTTATCATCTCTATTAAAGATATAAGTCCTATTCTTCATTCCTATCTCTTATCTAAACCCCAATCACATACCCCTACATGTGTGAATATATCACCCCTACACTTGGAAATTCAAATCAAGCAATCATACTCTTGTCCGTTGTCCAAAGCACTTCTTAATTGGTGAATTTTTAGATGAATTTCGCTCACACATTCTTCATGCAACCGTTAATACTTCTTGAGGTACCAACAACCGATTACAAGATGTGTTTGCATATTAAAGCGTAATTCCTAGTCTTGCAACACCTAAGGCTTTAGCAGTGACTCCCAAACCAGTTGGTCTAAGGCACTAGGTGATGAAGCACCCTCGCTAAATATTTTTCTATTTTTGCAGCCTTAAGTAATCACAAAACCAGTGTTCATTTTTTTATTATCTCTTTGTTCACACTTGAATTTTTTTTTATTTTTTTATTTTCTTCATACTAAGGACTTTAGACAAGAGCATTTCAAGGTCTCTTATACTATTCCAAGTTTCAAGGTTCGTGTTTGTGCAATTTGTAGGGTATACATTTTCAGAATTTAGACTTAAGCTAGGAATTATATTTCAAATTTATAGTTTAATAAAAACATCAATACTCTTCCCTTGTTTTAACTTAGCCCAAGAAGTGAACTCAAAATTTGCCTATTTCTAAATAAACTACAAAGACATATACTTTCTACCGTTAAATTTTAAGAAAGGTTATTTTTAGGGTTTTTAATTTACTAAGTATAAGATCTAGTTTTTCCTAACTAGTTAACCTTTTTTGTCAAACTCTAGTCAATTATGGCCAAAATTGAATACTTTAATTTTTATAATTTTCACATTTTTTCAATTTTTATGGGTTTTAAAATAAGTATGTAAATGCAAAAATATACATATGAATGCGAAGGAAGAAGGATTACCGAGCATACCCCCAAACTTAACTTTGACAGTGTCCTCACTGTCATGCTACACCAAGAGGGTTGAGAATGTCGGCACTCCCCTGTGTATTTATTTATTATTTTTTATTGTTAAAAGAAAAACAAAAATATGTATACAGAAAGGCCCCCCCAAACTTCATTGAAACAATGTTAAACGTCATTGCCAAACTTTGCAAAGACCAAACGTCAACACCAGCCAGTCGAAAAATTTATCTGTATAGAGTATCGGTTGGTGGAAGAACATGTTGTACTGATCCAAAAAGAATTGGGGAAGATAGATGTGGTGGTATGGAAAGTGTGGAAGTCAATAGATAGGAGGTGATGATGAATCAAAACGAGAATGTGAATGATCAGCAATCAGTGAAATATTTGCATTCTCGTAGCTTATTAAAAGAAAAGGGGGTGGTTCAACTTCTAAAGGAGGAGGTTGACTATCCACACTATCCCCAAGATATTTCTATGGATCCTTTATCGACTTGGCATCATCCATCATATGCATATGATATTCAATTATGAGGGAAGTAATCTCCTCGATGTCCGCCATAGTCCAGCCGAAAGCTTGCCGCCTATCTTGTAAGACCATTAAAAGGGCTTTCTCTTGCTCGAGGGCTAGAGAGGCCAATATGATAACGGGAAAGGTCTCATTCTCACCTAGGTAAGCATATTTAAGGTGAGACGGCAAGGGCTTTAGTTCGAGTTTCGGAGGCGAAACAATCAAAGGAAAAATTGGGGAATCTACCTCGAACTCAAAGGACTCCAACACTAGTTCGAAATCACTGCCAACATCCGATTCGGATGGTTCAACTATCTCATCCAAAAATTCAAAAGACTCATATTCGGGCGGTGAGTCGTCAAAATCATCCGAAAAAGTGAAACATTCATAATCAATATCGGTTGTGTCAACTGTGGTAGATTCAAGGAGGGACGCATTAGTGGCGTCAAAACTGTTGTCATCAAACAGAAATCTTTCAAGCTCGCAGTCCTCCTGCGTGATTTCGTGAATAGAGCAAACTTCTCGTGTAATAGTTTTAGGCACGGGGGGCAGACTTCCTAACTTGTAAATATTGAACTCACTAGACGTCTTCACGAAGGATAGAGTCATGGAGCCATTGCGACAATTTATTACGGTATTGGAAGTGGCCAAAAATGGTCGACCGAGGATCACCGGAATTTGGTTCCATGAGTTAGCAACAGATTGTGTGTCCATAACAATAAAATCAACGGGGAATATGAAATCCCCAACTTTGATCAACACATCCTCTAACTCACCCCTAGGATAGGTGATTGATCGATCAGCCATTTGGAGAGTACAACGAGTGGGTTTCAACTCTCCAACCCCTAATTGCTCATACACGGAGTAGGGAAGCAGGTTAACATTAGACCCAAGATCTAAAAGTGCTCGATAGATTTTCTTATCCCCAATTGTTATTGAAATTGTATGACAGCCAGGGTCCTTTCATTTTTAGGGTAAGGGTTGAGGTTGGTTAATAGCATTGCTCACTGCACTAGCCACTAGCACTTTCTTGGGTATTTGAGACTTTCTCTTCGAGGAGCATAAGCCCTTTAAGATTTTCGCGTACGAAGGGACTTGTTGGATTGCATCCAAGAGAGGTATATTTATGCTAACCTGTTTAAATAACTCCACAATCTTCTCCATTTGTGGAGTTGGTTTATTGGGACTCAACCTGTTTGGAAATGGAGCATTTTGAAAATCTGTTGAGTCCAATGTCTGTGGAGTAGAAGGTGGAGATGGAATGGATCCCAGTGTGGGTGTGTTCGTGAAGTGAGAAGTGGGTCCGTTCGGATTAGAAGAAGAAGAGCCTTTTGAAGAATGAAGAATAGGCTCTAGCGGAGAAGATGAAGGTGAAGAAGACGAGGATGAAGAAGAAGAAGAAGAAGAAGGAGAACCACCGGCGGGGGTGTCATCTCTAATACCCACGTTATTTTGCAACACTCTTCCAGATCTCAACATGGTCACCGCATTTACGTTATGATTTTGATATTCATATGCGACATGTGCGTTGTGTGTGTGACCGGGATTTGGCAATGGTTGAGATAGAAGCTTTCCCTATTCTCTCTCGCTCAACGCAGCAGTTAGTTGTGCAATTTGTGCCTCAATAGATTTGTTGCTTTGATCGTATAAAGCATTGTTGTGCACCAAAGACTGGATGGAATTTTCCAACCTTGCTGCGGATTATGTAGATTGTTTGAGAAACGCATCTAGAATTTTTTCTAGCGAGATAACCTTATCATCATTTGGTTGAACAAAATTGTTCGTTTGATTCGGATAAGGTTGTGGTTGGAAAGGTTGCTGGTATTGAGTTTGTTGGGGTGCTTGTTGTTGTGGAAGAGGAGGCCTTTGAAAGTTGTTGTTTCCTTGGAATTATTGATTTTGATTCCAAGAAAAATTTGGGTGACTCCTCCAACCCGGATTATAGGTCGAAGAGTAAGGATCATTTCTTTGTCGTTGCTGAAAGGCAGCATTGACTTGATCTTGTCCTTGAACAGGTGGATTGTAAGGACACTCTTCGGTAAGGTGTGATGGATCCGAATAACAAGCACAAACAGTTCGTGGGGGTAAAGCAGGGGCAGGAGAAGGCGATGAGATTTTGGTCTCAATGGCTTCTAGCTCTTTCGTAAGTGCGGCCATCTCGGCCTTCATAGCAATCGACATATCTAAGTGATATATGCCTGCCCTAGATTGACCAATAGAAGAAGATGAGGTGGTCTTGGTGCTTTCCCACTGAAGTGTTTGTTCAGCAAGATCCTTGAGAAACTGCCACACTTCCTCACTAGATTTGGTTAGAAAGTGACCTTGACAAATGGTTTCTAGCAACTGCTTCGTTGCCGGGTTCAATCCCTCATATAATGTTTGGCAAAATTGCCAATATTTGATCCCATGGTGAGGGAATTAAACAAGTAGGTCCTTGAATCTTTCAAAACACTTCCAAAATGGTTCGGAAGGAAGCTAGGAAAATTGTATAATCTCATTGCGAATTCTCGCGGTCTTATGATGAGAATAAAACTTTTTAAGAAAAGCTTTACCAAACTCGTCCCAATTTCTAATTGAATGTGATGTTGTGCTGTATAGCCACTTCTCGGCTAAGTCACATAAGGTGAAAGGAATGACCCTTAGCCTTATAACATCATCTGATAATTGGGTTGTCTTCATCATGGCACAAACGTTTTGGAATTTGTTGATAAAGATATAGGCATCTCCAGATTCCAATCCGTGAAATTTTGGTAGCATATTGATGAAGTGCGGTTTTATCTCAAAATTGTCCCCATTTGCCGGTGGGAGTGAAAGACAGGTAGGTAAGGTGGTGTGGACAGGGTAGAAGAGATCCTGGAACGCAATTTGTTGGGGCGCTACAACAGGCGGGTGATTCGGGTTATTCGCATCTAACGGAGGTGGAATCATTCCCGTGGGTAAGGTGTTGTTGGGATTATATCCCGACATACCTTCGGAAGAAGAATTTGAAGGTGGAGGTAAGGAAGTGGTAAGAATTTTGACTTCGGAGTCGAAAGCTTCGTCGGTCGGTACTAACGAAACACGGACTAATCGGGCGCTAGTGTCCCTAGTCCACACGGACATACACTAAAGATGTAGTGTAGTAAAAAAAAGTGAAAAACAGAATGTGGGGGTAAGAAAATGTCGATGAGAAGAAAGTGGGTGGTGGTCGAGTGCATGGATTTTAAGCGACAAGTTGCAAGTTTTTATAAAAAAAATTTCCTTTTTCCTTTTTCTCTTTATTTGGAACTTTTTGCAAAAAAGATTTTCGATAAAGGGCTTAGACAAAAATGCAATCAACCACAAATGCACAATCAGGCCTAGATCTAGGGTCACCTAGGTCAGCTAGACAGCTCCGAACTATTCCAAAGGGCTAGAAATAGGACTCAAACCGTCTCTTCACCGCCAATTGTGGCCAGGTAAGTGTCAGGTGAGTGGGAGGGTCCCCACTACAAGTAGTGGCCCTAATTAAGTAACCACTCGCCTTAGACACACTTGCCTAGACACCGCAAAGTCAGGTTAGGATCAACGTCCGATGCCTACAACCAGTCCTCTGTCCTATTGAGCGCGACGTCCTTAGGGCTGAGTCTAATATTTTTTAATTAAATATGGTCAATGAAAATTCCTTATGTGATTTCTGGGGTCCTGAGAAGGGTGATGAAATCCCCACTCTATCTGGATTGGTCTCAAGCCCCTTAAAGTACGATTAAAGATATGCAAACAGAAAAAATCACTTGCAATCAACTTTTTATTTTAAGTGCAGCGCAAAGAATCCTGCACAAGATCAGTTATTGGAAGGGGGGAGATTTATTTAGGCGCAAAGAATCCTGCAGAAGATTTGACAGAGGAGATATTTAAGGTTGCAGAGGAGAGAGAAAGAAAACAAACCGAGGGATTTTTGTCAACTGATGACATCAGCAAACAGCGTTTCCGCCGCCGAGATGAGGTTATCGCCGCGTTTCCGCGGTTGGAAAATAGGATCGCTTCCCGAGAATTTTTTTCACGTGCTGAATCGTCTAGGCCGCTGCGGTTCCGTGGTTGGGTATGCTGATCAGACCCCGAGAAAAATTCCTCTCCTCTGTTGTTGTGATCCTCTGTCGTTGAGATCTTTATTTTTCTGTTTCGCTCTCTGGATTTTTCCAGATCCGTCGATCCTGCAAAGATTCACACAAAAAATACCCTTCAAACAATAAATGATAAATTTTTTATATTTCTTCTTTATTTTTGTTTTTATGATTTTTTAATTTAGATTAACCCGAAATTGCAAAAAGAAAATACTACGCCATCCCCGGCAACGGCGCCATTTGATTTGTATGGATTTTATGATCAAAAATAATATTACCGCAATCAAGAACGGCGTCGCTTGGTAGCTAGCCGGTGAGTACGGGTCGGTCCACAGGGATTTTGTGAATTTCCTAATTGCTCTTACGAGTTAATTCCGATGGGTGTCGGATTGATTATCTCTAAAACCTAAATTGATTTGTACAAAGATTATCTAGATCTAAGTCTTGTTAGGGTTAGGTCTACGGTAAGTTGGGAGATTGAATGTTTCCTCATCGCTTTCAATGCCCTATTTTAGATCTATTAGGTGTTATGGTAATTATCAATAAAGGGGATTAGTACCATTCGGGAAGATGTTTCTTCCTTTAGGTTCTTGTCCTTCCTTTATCGATCCTTACCCTAACCTCCATGGAAAACATACACAATCGGTCCTTTATACTACGGTATCACCGTTACCTCGAAGGGTAATGTGCTGCAGGGAACGGTGTGTGTATGTATGCATGGAGTCCTAATTATTATGTGTGATGGGGCTAGAAAGGGATGAGAGAGTTCATCTCTCAAACCTTTCCCTAAAGCTAACCCTAACAAGCGAGGAGACTACTCGCTCATTACGGAATTGAAAAATATTCTAACTATTAAAAGTAAACTAAGAATTAATAGAAAACTTACTAATTTTATTGATGGCACTCTCCAAACATCAACACAGTACAGATCTGAATTTATGAAATGAAAAGAGGCATGCCCTAGAAAAGGTTTTAGGGTCTCTATTTATATATTCATAGAAACCCTAGGTTACAATCGCGTCATGTCTGCTTTTAAAAAAATGCCCCCTAAGAAAATGACCAAGTCAATGATCCGCGCATCGCCACGAATTTTTGCGCCGACAGGGACACAACTCAGTCGCGGTTCCGCGGCCAATAGCATGCCTTGGCCGCGGTTCCGCGACCAAGTTGGGGGCTCGATGCTTCAGTTTTTCTGGTAACTTTCCGGTGCATGTTTTCTTCAATTTTCTTCAGTTCTTTTCTTAGATTGGCTTCTACATTTCTTCCAGATCTCCTCAGTGAATAATTGTAGTGGACTTTTGCCGTTGCTTCGTGACGAAGTCTTCAACCTTGCACTGCCTTGTACTTTGTGAACTGATCTTCGTGTAGGCTTGATCAAGATTCCACCATTTATTGGTCGTAGTCTCACTTTTGTATCGTCTTGTCTTTTTCACTGTTTTAGTCCTGAGAATCTGTAACCTGCAACTATGTAGCAGACATGGGTCAAAAGCATCTGTTTATTTCTAAAATGACTAGGACTGGGAATATAATATTGCAATATTATGATATGAACAAGTGTCGGCAAAACAAATCCTCAAGTGCTGCTCAAGATCCTCACGATACATTGAAATAGACCAGAATGTCATCAATGACCCAACAATAACTGGTCAAGGAACGGCCTGAAGAAATCTGGTTCATCATATCCACGAATGCTGCTAGGGCACTGGTGAGTCCAATGACACCACCAAAGCACACACTGCCCGTAGCACCCACAAGGCAGTCTTCAGAATGTCATCTCTCCGAACCCGCAACAATGATGACCTGATCCCAAATAAACTTAGAAAATGTCTCGCACTCTGGAGCTGATCGAAGAAATCGTCAATGCGAGGTAAATGATACATATCATCACCGTAAGCCGGTTAAATTGACGATCAATTAATACACAACCTCAACTGTCATCCTTTTCCTTGACGAACAAAAATAGGAGCTCCCTAATACGAAACACTCAGACGCACAAGCCCCCCCAACAAACAACTCTGCAGCAGATCTTTAAGCTCCCTAAGCTTCGCCGGCTCATCTGGAACAACGTCGGAAACTCTCGCACGATAGGAACCTGGTCCAACAAACCCACTGTGGCTCCGGTATCACGAATGAACGCCAAGAATTCTCGACATACTCTTCTCAAAAGCCGACTAGCGAAAAAGGCTAAATTCAAGCTGTGAGTGGAGGCACCACTGTCCCCCTACACAACAAGAACTGACTCGCCGTGAAAACAAAACTTGACTGTTTTCTCGTGGCAGTCCACAGACGCCTAGCACATAGCTAACCAGTCCGTGCCCAGGAGAACGTCAAATCCAACATCTCTAGAAGGATCAATGTGACGGACGAATCTCTTTCTTCTATCCGCTTAGCACACAACAGAAATACGTGTTGCGCAACAAAAGAATCTCTGACAGAAATTAACACCACAAATGGTTGATCTAGCTAACACGACTCTCGTCTCAACTACGGCACAAAGTGTGTAAAACAAACAAGTACATCAAAAGAACATACGAATTAAGAATACCTGAAAATTTTGCATTGAACGCCCGCACGTCCTGATGAGTAGAAGCAAATTCTCGTGTATGCTCCCTACCCGCAACTGGCTGAACTCCTCCTCTGCCAAACAGTCCCCTCTGAGAGAATCCCCTGCGACCATGACCTCTCTGCACATAAGCCTGACGCGGTGTTAAGGAACAATGTCTGACGAAGTGTTGAAGGCTCCCACATCGAAAACATCAACGCGATGACTGCTGACCCTCCTGGGGATGAGAGCTGAACGACTGTCCTCGTCCCAAGTCTCTGCTACTCCCGCGACGGTCACGAAATCTATCTCGACGACTAAGCCCCTGTCTCTGGGCTGGTACACTGGTACGAGTCTTCCACGGTTCCGGAACTCTCAAAGTCTCTGGAATACGTGTCTCGTCAACTGGGACTGCATCTACTGGTGCTGTGTAGGTGACGGAATGTTGTGTGCTAATCGCAAGGAACAACTGGGTAACAGGAGTGACAACCTCCTGTCGTTGCGCTCGAATGGCCTCAACCAATAAACTCATCGTCAGGCGCATGTCCTGCATATTTGCCATAAGCCTAGCGATACTATCTGTCGAAGGCGGATCCGTCTGCTCCTGTGCAATGAGCACGCCATCCTTGTCAGTCCTCGTCCCACCCGAGTCAATCCTGACCTCGGCCCTCGCTGCATCACTCTGAGTCCGCATAGTCATCGGCGGCAAGGCTATAAATGGAAAATGGGATTCGATAAGAACACGTAAATCGAATCACAAGGATATGAATCATCAAGGAAGGAATTTCAAGAAATTTATACTTAGATCACTTTAGGCCGAGTACCGCATCGTGAGTATGCTGCGAACATACACACACTATGTTACTCTGCTTAAGCTACCAACTCCATCATACCAAGGTCATCCTACACTCCGAAAGGTAAAACCTAGCGCTCTGATACCAACTTTGTTACGACCCGAAATTTGCACGTGATGACCCGTAAACTACGTAACGTCTACAGGCGTAACGCAATTTAAGTAAGCCGAAAACCCAGCAATCTAAACCATCAAAAGTAGTAAGAAATAAGAACATTTTTAAAACCTTTGAAATCGCAACCCAAATTCTTTAAAAGTCCAACTTTATTTTCTTTAAAATTTTGCCAGCACCTCCTTTATAAAAACTAACCCCAAAAATGGGTAGAACAAAGATAAAAGGAAAGCATCCCCAAACGGGAGCAAATAGCCGCCCAAAGGCGGAAAACAAGCACCACAACAGATATACGACGCCGTAGCGAAGAAATAAAAGACGATAAAAAGGAAACTGTATAAAAGACAACCAAGTCACAAAATAATATACAATATCGTGCTCACATCAAGTCTCTAAGTCAACATGAAAGTAGTAGATGGAGAGTACAAGGATACAAAGAATATACAATACAATAACGAATAACTACAAAACCCACCTAAGCAAAACTGCACACTGTGAGCCGATGCGGTATCCGCAAAAGATGATAAGATAGATGAATAGCCTGCCTCGACTACTCTAAGGAACAACCTGCAAAAGCGCTATGGCACAATGGGGGTGAGTTGCCAACTCGTGAATAGTAAATAAGATATGCAGGTAATCGCAAGTATGCACGTACAGCGCAAATCTAACATATGCAATTAATAGCAATAAAAGTCATATGAATGCAGTAATCATGAAGGGTACACTAGCAGGTACAAGTAATACATGAAGCAATAATATGACAATCGGTATGCAATAATCATGCAATAATGATATGAAAAGGTATTTATGCAACAGTCATGAAAGGTACTCTAACAGGTACAACTAACACATGAAGCAAACCATATAAAATGAAGTATGTAAATGCAACAGTCATGAAAGGTACACTAACAGGTACTACTAATACATGAAGCAGTGCATAAACAAAAAAATGTGGAGTATGGAATGAAATATGTCATTTCCATTTAATCCAGATATCGTGGTAGGATCAAAATCCATCAAGACAATCCAAATCCCAATTTCCTCAAATCAGTCCCCAAATTGACTCTCATATCATATAAGTCTCACAAATCCTGAATGTACAATATCAAGTAAACGTCATATATCCTGAATGTACAAAATCAAGTAAATCTCATATATCCTTTATGTACAATATCAAGTAATCTCATATATCCTGAATGTACAAAATCAAGTAAATCTCATATATCCTTTATGTACAATATCAAGTAATCTCATATATCCTTTATGTACAATGTCAAGTAATCTCAAATGTCCTAAATCCAATACCAAGTCAATCTCTTATATCCTAGGTATATTTGCATGAATAAATATGATGAAGTATATGAATTTATATGTGTACATATATATTAGCATCCCATTCCACTAATATATATATATATATATATATATATATATATATATATATGTATATATATGTATATGCATATAAAACAGCGTCCCATTCCACTGTTATATATACTTAGGAGTAAAATATCATGAAAACAATTTGTCAAGCATCGACACAGAAATGCCGATCTATCAGGTGCTGTCACCACGATAGGCACCCTGATAGGTACGTATCATACGCTACACCAAAAGCTCGAGTGCCTAGCTCTGACCCTCACCTCTCGGCGTATCCATACGCATATGACTGCCATCGGTAGCCCCACGATAACCGCCGAGTCCTTGGTAATGTCACCGATAGGTATGGTTCCCCTACTAACTCATCTCCTCACTGAGATTCTTGCCCCGGGGTATCTCCGTCCCCCACCATGTACCCGCACACGGACCCCTCCTTTCCTCGCGTGGGGTATATATATCCAATCCGATAAAACTCATGGTGGGTGATGAAATATCATATCGAGGGATACCGGGTTTTTTAAATAATGCATAATTTCAGCAAACTACCGCAGTCCCCAAATCCAGAAATCATCATGAAAAATCCATATCTCAATGCGAAAATCCATGAATATAATATATGCAACATAAAACTGAAATGCGAGCTATAACGGAAAAGTTGCTATTTAACTGCAACAAGTTAATATAAATATCATGCAAATCCTAATTTCTCCAAGTCTAGATAATATCAAATAAAGGTAAACATGTAGCTAAAGCCAGATATATGTGTAAAGATAAAGGTATAGCAAGGTATACATGTAGTTATGTCATTATGTGTGTATGTACCTATCGCTAATGGTACAATACCCTATAGGTATCTGGTATCTAGCATGTAAGCATGTCAAGGCATATGTGTAAGCATGTAAGTATACAGTTATGCTACAAGTCATATGCATAAAGAAATATAAATCAATGGCTCAATGTCCCTAACCAAACAATATTATTTCTATATGTGGGTTGTGCGTGACATGGCAATTATTGACGATGTGTGTGGCATACAATCAGTGCTCGTGCAACATGAGCCGTCAATAATAGTGCAGTGTCCTAAGGATACTAGTACTAGCACAACAATTAACTAAGCAATAGGGTGTATGCGCAACTCTATAAATGAAATAGAATATGCGACAATATTAACATCTCTAGCCTAGACGCATAACGCCATGCGGACGATTCCCCTGTAAATGTTAAATTTACTCACCAACGCTCCTGGCTAAGTGAAGCCTACCACCTGTTTTCCCTTTGTAGCAGTGTCCGAAGTCCCCGGCTGCGAACCTACAACATTAAAACAATAAAGCAAGTAAATATATTAGTAATAGACCCAAAACGCGTACAAACTACATTTGACCGACGCAACAATACGAAACATACTCTCAAGTGTTCGTATTGTAGCTAACGTGCGTAGCGACACGACGAAACCAACCCAAGAGCAAAATCACACAAAGTGCACGATCCGTGTCGTAGAACGTATCGCGCTAAATGAAACACAAGAAACTACCTCGGTGATCCCAGATTTTGCATAATGAGAAAACTCAACAACCAAACAAGACCAAACACACCCAAACCACAGCATAGACCTACCCACAAAAACCCACACCCCAACTCCTTCCCCAAGCCGAGGTCGCCGGATCTCCCTTCGGACGTCGCCGGCCAAGGTCCGAGCACGGGGCCTCGTTCTTCAGGTGAGGTCCTATAGTCTCAGGTAAAACACAACTATATTGTTTGGTTTTTTAGTAAAATCTCCAGGTCACAGCAGATCACAGATGTCACAAACGACACTAAAAACACGATATTTGCACATAAACTTAACTTTAATTATTCTAAACAAAAACTAAAAGTCTAAAAAACACAATAACTACATAAAGAACAGATAGAGATAATTACCTACTCAAAAGAACTCAAAATTCCAAGCTTTGCAATCTCCAAGGCATCCAAGAGGCAAAAGGTGATCAAAGATTTGATTTTTGTGATATTTGTGAAGGATTTGAGATGAATTGGTGATGGAATGGAGAGTGTTCAGTTTGTAAATGTGAGAGAGAATAAAATGAGAAGGGAAATGAGTGTGAGAGAGTGAGAGAGAGTGTATGAAGAAATGAGAGAGAGAGAGAGGTGAGGTATAGGGTGAGGGGTAAGTGTAACCTTTGCATTGACTCTCCTTTAATGCATTCACACACACCTCATCACCTCCATAACAAATATCTCATCTTCTCACTCAAAATATCTAGGAAAAGATTAAGTATTGGATTAACAAGGATTTGGTTAAGTGTTATGGTTGCTAAGAACAAGATTAGCACAAACAAATCCTCGCATAACGTGCACACGTGCGTGCATGTCCATAACCATTAATATTAAAATAATAATTAAATGTTATAAAATGTGAGCAAACCGAATTGGTAAACTTTGTACAGTAAACCCGCATCAACGTCTAAACGAACACTAACCGAAATCTAAGGCGTTACATAGTAATTAACCCAAGCCAAAAGTAATAATCACTAATAAAGTGCACAAATAAAACATTAAAATAACATTTAATTAGCGAAAAAATTTATGTGAACCAAAACTTCCAATTAACCTCCAAAGTTCATGCACTAGCTTTATTCTAGCTAAACTAGGTGCTGACAAGTCTATACAGAAGTTTTATCACAATTGGGTTAAAACGGAAAACACCGACTATTTTACCCTAAAAACGGAAAATTCGCAAAACGATTTCTAAAACGTTACAATCTTCCCCCCTTAAAAAAATTCGGTCCCTGAATTTAAAATTCTCACTAAGTGTACCTTCAAAGAGACGAGTACAAAAACTCCCAAATCTCGCTCGCAGCCTCCCAAGTGATCACCTCACTATACGGCTACACCAAGAAAACCCTCCACAGATGGCAAGACTCTTGACCGAAGTTTCTCCACCTGCCGATCCACTAACACTATCGGCTGCTGGTGTACGAAATGATCTTGTCCAAGCTAAATGTCTGATGCTAAATCATGTGGGAAAGCTCATGAAGGTATTTACCAAGTATCGACACAAGGAAATACGGGGTGAATAATCAAAAAAATCTGGGCGGAAGTGCCAAATTATAGGCAACGGAACTAACTCGCTTGAGGATCTCAAAGGACCAACAATCTGGTACCAAGCTTCCCAAAACTCAACACGCCATTTTATCGGAAAAATCCATAGGAATACATGATCTCCCACTGCGAACTCAAGTCTGCGACATCTACGGTCGGCATAAGACCTCTGTCTGCACTGGGCTGTTCTCATCTTGACCTGAACCAACAGGATCATCTCCGAAGTCTCTAGACTAGCTGGGGTCCAAAAATCCTACTTACGCAGAGTCAGAAAAACAGAATGGCGATCGACACGACCTAACAACTAAACCTAAAGTTTGCCAATGGGAGTGCCTCCTGATAATAGCTATCGAAGGAGAACCCTAACACTGGCAAGTGACGATCCCAACTGCCAACAACAATTAGTACGTACGCACAAGCATATCCTTCAGAGTCGGTATAGCCCGCTCTCATAAAACCATCATCCTGCGGATGGAAAAATGGAGCTAAAGCTCAACAAGTACCCAAGACTTCCTAAAGCTCCTGCCCAAGACGGCAAGCGAACTGGGTGCCTCTATTGGATACAACACATGAAGGAACTCCGTGCAACGCATAAACTTAACAAAGAACAACTGAGCAAACTGAGCATAACCGGACAACAAACACCCAAATGGAGTCACACCCTGACTAAACCTGGGTAGACACCACAACGAAATTCATGGAGATCTTCTCCCATTCCCACTCTGGAGCTGTTAAAGGTTGCAACTCTCCAGCCGGTCTCAGATTCTCAACCATAGCTCACAACAAGACAGACACCTTGAAACGAAATCTGAAACTTCACTCTTCATCCCTATCCACCCGTAACTATCTCACAAGTCACGCTACAAATTGGTGGAACATGAATGAACACCGAAAGCTGACTGATGTGCCTACTCTAGGGTTTCGCGTCTCTGCCCATCAATAATTGGTACACACAAACGCGTCCCTAAACGTTGCACATTTGGTCACGAATCAAAGTCTCTGAATCTTTACCCATCCGAGTATGCTCAAGAATCTTAGACGAGCGGCCATCGGCGGGCTGTGCCCCACGAAACCGATTAACGAAAAGTGGTCGGGCGTGGATATGAGTAAGTTGTCCCCTCAGTAGAGGCGAACATAAGCTGTACTCAACGATCGCACAAAAACTGTAAATCTGCAGAAAACTGTCTCAACAATTAAAACCCGCTGCAAGAAGATCTACATTAAGCTCTGGTGGTTCGTGAAAATCTGACACGACTCTCCACACAAGTAGTGTCCATAGATCTTCAACGCACGACCACCGCGGCCATCTCCGGATCATGAGTGGGATATCCTGCTCATACTTCCTCCAACTGTTGGGAATCATAAGCGATAACTCTTAGTGCCACATCAGCGCAAAATCGAGCTCCACTCACGAAACATCACAGTTAAACAACAAAGTCGTCCGAACCAAAAGCAAAGAAAGAACTGGTGCAGTTGTCAACCAAGTCTCCAACTGCTGAAAACTCCGCATGCATGCCTCAGTCCAAGAAAAGGAACCTCCTTACCGGTCAGTTCAGTCAACGGTGCAGCGATACACCAGCAACCCTGCATGAAACGGCGGTAAAAACCTGCTAAGCCCAAAAATCTGTGGACCTCCGTCCGTAGACAAGTCTGGGCCAAAGCTGTACGGCCTCGATCTTCCTCAGGTCCATACGAAAACCGTCTCTCATAACCACATGACCTAGGAAGACAACACAATCAAGCCTGAAGGAACACTCTGAGAATTTAGCAAACCGCTGGGGCTCTCCTAATGTCTGCAAAGAAAATCCTCAAGTGCTGCTCCTGTTCCTCACGACACATTGGAATAGACCAGAATGTCATCAATAACACAACAATAAACTGGTCGAGGAACGGCCTGAAGAAATCTGGTTCATCACATCCACGAATGCTGCTAGGGCATTGGTGAGTCCAATGACACCACCAAAACACATAATGCCCATAGCACGCACAAAAGCAGTCTTCGGAATGCCACCACTCTGAACCCGCAACCAATGATGACCTGATCCCAAACAAACTTAGAAAATTTCTCGCACTCTGGATCTGATCAAGAAACCGTCAATGCGAGGTAAAGGATACCTATCCGCACAGTAACCCGGTTCAATTGACGATCCTTCAATACACAACCTTAACTACCGTTTTTCTCCCGACGAAAAGAATAGGAGCTCCCTAAAGCGAAACACTCAGACGCACAAGCCCCCTAACAAACAACTCTACAGCTGATCCTTAAGCTCCCTAAGTTTCGCTGGCTCGTCTGGAACAACGTCGAAAAACACTCGCACGAAAGGAACTTGGTCGAACAATCCCACCGTGGTTCCGGTATCACGAATGAATGCCAAGAATCCTCGACCTCCTCTCCTCAAAAGACGACTAGCGAAAAAGGCTGAATTCAAGCTGTGAGAGGCGGCACCACTGTCCCCCTGCACAACAAGAACTGACTCGCCGGGAAAACAAAGCCTGACTGTTTCCACGCAGCAGTCCACAGACGCCTAGCACGTAGCTAACCAGTCCGTGCCCAGGAGAATGTCAAATCCAACATCTCTAGAAGGATCACAACGACGGACGAATCTCTATCTCCTATCCGATTGGCACACGACCGAAACATGTGTCGCGCAACTAAAGAATCGCTGACAGAAGTTAACACAACAAACGGTTGATCTAGATAACACGACCCTCCTCGTCCCAAGCCTCTGCTGCTCCCGCGACGTGCCCGAAATTTGTCTCGACGACTAAGCCTCTGTCTCTGGGCTGGTACACCTGCACGAGTCCTTCACTGTTCCGGAACTCCCAAAGTCTCTGTAAGGCGTGCCTCGTCAACTAGGGCTGCATCCAGTGGTGCTGAATACGTAATACTATGCTGCGTGCTGATCGCAAGGAACAACTAGGTAACAGGGGTGGCAACCTCCTGTCACTGAGCTCTATTTGCCTCAACCAAAGACCTCATCATCTAGCGCAAGTCCTGCATCTCAGCCTCAAGCCTAGCGATACAATCTGTCGAAGGCGGATCCATCTGCTCTTGTGCAATGAGCGTGCCATCCTGGTCAGTCCTTGTCTCACCCAAGTCAACTCTGACCTCGGCCCTCGCTGCATCACTCTGAGTCCCCATAGTCATCGGCGGCAAAGGCTATAAATGGAAATAGGATTCGATAGGAACACGGAAATCGAATCACAAGGATATGTATCATTAAGGAAGGAATTTAAAGCAATTAGTACTTAGGTCACTTTAGGCGGAGTACCGCGTCGTGAGTATGCCGCGGACATACACACACTACGTTATTCTGCTTAAGCTACCTACTCCATCATACCAAGGTCATCCTACACTCCGAAGATAAAACCTAGCGCTCTGATATCAAATTTGTCACGACCCGAAATTGGCACGTGACGGCCCTTAAACTACGCAACGTCTACAGGCGTAACACAATTTAAGTGAGCCGAAAACCCAGCAATCTAAACCATCAAAAGTAGTAAGAAATAAGAACATTGTAAAAACTTTTGAAAATCTCGAGTACAAATTCTTTAAAGTCAAATTTTACTTTCTTAAAAAATTTGGCAGCACCTCCTTTGTAAAAACTAACCCCCAAAATGGGTACAACAAAAATATAAGTAAAGCATCCCCAACGGGAGCAAATCCACGCCCAACGGCGGAAAACAACCACAACAACAGATACGACGCCGTAGCGAAGAAATAAAAGACCATAGAAGTAAAACTGCATAAAAGACCTCCAAGTCACAAAATATACAATATCGTCCTACAGAAAAGTAACAAATAGCTACCATACACTATGCCTTGACTTTGGCCAACAAACATAGCATGAATACTAAGTGGTACCCGTCTGAAATGACGGAAGGCTACGAATGGTTTTTGGCGAAAAACCTTTAACGTAATGAACTTGATATCATTGAAGGAACCGGATAGCTTTTTATAAAAATATAGCGGCGAAAACCTTTGCTAAAGAGGTCACTCCCGGTGAAGGGATCTCGGCTCTTTCGCCGTAGAATGAGGTGCAGGATATTCCAACTGAATACCATGATGCAAAGCAAAAGGCAATCGGCTATAGTGAAGTTATTACCCTGACGCAAACTTCTGTCCAAAGGTCACTCCCGGTGAAGGGATCTCGGCCCTTGCCTCGTCGACTGAGGTGCTGGATATTCATAACCGAATACCACTGTGCAAAACAAAAGAGAACGTGCTTGCAATAATAGCTTTTTTTTTGAAAAATGTTCCAACAACATCAGATTAGGTTTGTTTAGCTTGCATTGATTCGAATCAATGCAGTCCCATCAATTAATCACACCACAAAAGAACAAAAATATGATGTACGTATATGCCATCCGCATTCGCCACTAGGTCCCGCCATCACCCGTTAGGTTAGTTAACTAACGACAGAGCGGGGACTAGACTAGCGCGGGTGCAAAACATATACAACATCTACTAGTATATATATCAATATATAATATTCGCTCAAGGCGTGATAAAATGCAATTCACATAAATGTAATAAGCATCACAGAACAATACAGATAATCTGGGATCCCCGGGTTTCATAGAGCCGCTACTGAAACCCGACGTTCCCCTGGTCGTGTGGATAGCCTGTGCAATGAAATCCTAGACCCCTACGGGCGCGGCAAATTACCCGCCAAAACCTGAAGCGAAGCAGCCCCCTTCAACAACGTGAATGGACCACCCAGCACTTCACGGAATCTGTTAACTTGAGCACCCTTCCTTGGGTTAACCTGTACCCCCTACGACTGCGGCGAATAGCCCGCCAATTCTAGAGCGAAGCCCCCTTCGTCTCAAAACCATGAGATGCGGGCCCGTTACCCTCTAGAACCCGGCTATCGGTGCACCCCACCACGGGGTAATCCTAGTACAGAAAGTAAAATATACAACGGGTACATCGACTTCAGCCCGGTCGTGCACCAAAAGAATAATATACAAACAGGTAGTGACGGCAGTCCACATGTCGGATGCTCGCCCTGCAATATCAAATGTACAAATAAAACCAAACTGTACTAAAATTTCATCCAGGCTATCCACCACGACAAATCCGCAACATCACAGCACAACACAGAACATCAAAGTGAATGTCACGTTCGCAAATCCGTCCAAAAGGCCTATACCAATTTGACAGGATTTACCGATCAAATGACATTCACGGTCGCAGATATAATGTAAATACTGTGAACTAACATGTTTAAAATTTTCGATCGACAAAAATTCCGGAAGTGGTCCCCAAGCACAGTACCCAGTACTCAAACAAATCTGGACCCAAAAAGAATATACCAGAAACCCCAATTCCAAGAGAGAGACCACCTGAAGAAATTTGGTAAAGTGAAGCTACAGTACGGCCGCGGAACCACGGCCATAGCATGGGTACGACTGCGGTTCCGCCGCGCTACAGTAAAAACAGACTACCAAATTTTTTCAGAATTCTTAAAAAAGCCTGCCTGATTTTCTGAAATGCACCAAATAATTTTTTGACAACAGAAAAATTTCGACAGAAACTGATGACTTGGAAACGCGGTTTTTGGAATTTTCGTTCGATCGAAGTTCTAAACACGCTAGAGCAAGCTAGAAAAGGTTAATGGTGTATCTCTGATACCATGTAAGTCTACGGTAGCGCCCCGGCCGTCTGTACGAGGCCAAAATGCGGAAAACAAAAACTTTTCATAACTTGGAAACCGGCGCTATCGTATGCTTAAAACCCGGATCGGACCATTAACCTACTACTAGCGAACTAGAGAAAGGGTAGAGAGGCTATACCGAGCGATCTGTATCCTTCAGTCTTCGGCCACCATCCCAAGCTCCTCGCGGCATCTCCGGTCTTGTTCTCCTCGTCGGAAAGGGCACCACATCGAGAAGTATTTTTGGGGGCTCCCACCTCTGAACCGAGGAAACTCGGACACGAAGTTGGCTAGCCGACGTGACTAAGATTGCTGTAGACTAAGTGTAGAACGCTACGTCTCGATGGTTAATGAAGTTGCCATTTTAGAGTGGAGAAGGAGATATGAACTTTGGAGATGGGCTAAGGAATTTTGTTGCAAGAAAATGAGATCAATATTTTCCCATACCCAAAAAACATCCACTACCAATTCTAGTGGCCTGCCAAAAATAATAGAGAGAGAGAGGCAATGAAGGAAGGTGAGTGTAGGAAAAAGGCAAAAGGTGATCACAAGAAAATGTCACACCAATATCCATATCAACTCCCATCTCATAAAGCAAGTAATGATGAACAAAAGGAATCAAAAGATGCTAGAATCATCATGAACCCTCGACCACAAAAAACACCCTCCATTTTGCTAATTTGCACATTTGCAAATAAGTCGCTTCATGGAAAATTCAGCCAAGGAAAGAAAGAAAGAAAAATGGCCGAAAAGGGAAAGCAAGCTGGCAACTTCAAAAAGCGATCCCGTAATAAATTACAGGATAACCCCACGACTGTATATACATACCCGCATTTGTATTCCTACCGAATACAAATGCAATGAGACAAAATCTACACAGTATAATACTAGGATGAGACTTAAACCAAAGCCCGCTTGTATTATCCGTCCGTAACACGACACGTGCACAAGTGCACGCGTATGTTCTAACCCTGCGATAAAACCATATGGCCTCTACAACGTTTCACCCGAAACTTGAAAAACTGTCTGTGGGGGACTCTAAAGACTCGTCAATACTTTGGCTATGGATTTAACCACTAGCACGTCAGAGGTATTAGCCGTACGTAACGGGCTACCAGTTATTGACCAAAAGGGAGGTCGATGAGCGAACTCATCCTGACACCTTACTGTGCCTGTCAGTGAAAATATCCATACTGTCCGGTCAGTTCGTCTATGAGCATCGTATGGCGGGCCTAGGGGGTTGGTAAAAGTCAGACCCCCAAAAGCGGTACAAGTCGTGTCGGAGTGTAGCCCAGAACACCCTGAGATACTACTGTAATACCTACCAGTAAATCTCCTGCCTTGGCCAAAGACTTCGTGTAATGGCTCTCCTAGACACAGCACGATCTCACCCCCAATACCGGGAGAGACGAACCCCTGCCAATCCGCTCACTGCCTCCATGTGGCTCGGGACTGTACCCAACTAAAACCTGTTTGCACGACACCTTTGAGCCGTGGTAGGGTAGTAATCAAAGTACAGTGTGAAATCACACGAGACAAATGACGATCTCAGGTCGATGAACTAACTTGTAAACATGTCACCAGGGAACTGCTATCTGACGTCAGGAATAATACCAACTAGCATGTTCCCGGCGAGTCCTGTCCGGTGTACTCATAACCCAATGAGCACCTGTATACTTCTTAGGTGAACCAACTGACACCAGTGGCTTGTGAGATTGGCTACCGCCCTTCGTCGGGGTCTCGACCGTATACACTAGTCTACTCTGGAGTATCGATGCCCTGTCTCGAAAACTCTCACGACTAGGGACCTTTTAAGTATGTGCTTATAGACCCCAGCTCCCACGTATATGATCGCCATTATACTGCTGGCCGTCAAGCAATAATCCTAAGGGCTCTATCAACGCGCAATAGTGACCTGTAAGGTCACCAAAAGCAGTACATGATGATAAAGATAAACCAGATAGCATACTATCATCTTGAGTAAGACTGTCCTACCGGCATAGGTCCTATCTCATTCATTGCAATCACGTGCCTGCGATCCAATAATTGACTCTGAGGGCACTATATCCAACATCACGCTCATGTATTTATTCTTTATGATTGGCTTTCTTTGATGATGTTTTTGTTTCTGTACTTTTTCTCCGTGATGATCTTCGCCTCAGGGCGTTGTATATTTATATCTTGCGTGGTTCTTTCCGCCAATTGGCAAAGAGCTAGCTCTAGCTTATTGATGCCTATCATTATTATTGCTTGTTTTTCTTTTGGGTTAAAAATTACAAAGGAGGTGCTTCCCAAATTCAAACGACGAAAAGTGTTTTCAAGATAGATACAAAACATTGTATTTCATATGATATTACTTATGTTTTAAAGAAAGAACCTGATTTCATTAAACCTTTATTTCAAAACTTCACCTCCACTATTTTTCCCTAAAAGGTTTAGATTTCTGGGCTTTTGGCTTACTTAAATTAGATGGGGTCCTATAGATTTCATATGATTCAAGTTCCAGTCACGTGCCTTTTCCGGGTCGTGACAAAGTTGGTATCAGAACGTTAGGTTTAACCTTTGTTCGAATCTAGGTTTGACTATGTGGAGTCTAGGGCGTGTATATATTCGGAACCTAGGCTTGACCTTACGGAACTTAGACTTGACCTAGAAGGTATTAGACCCGAACTTTCATCGCGTAGACTGACCTTGGTTGATGGAGTAGGTGATTTAAGTAGAGTGACGTACCGTGTGTATGTTCCGCGGCATGCTTATGATACGCTACTTTGCTTAAGTAGCCTTAGGATGTACATTCTTATGCACTATATTTCTATTCGTTCCTAAGATCTATTCTCATCGATATTTGATCGTGGTTTCCGTTACTTAGGCTACACGAGCAAAGGGAGCTGCGGTCAGAGCGAGCTCATCAGGGACGAGGACTGACCAAGATGTGTTCTAGTGACATACTAACACATTGATATATTGTTTTACTAGGATTTTCCGTTGACACGAGCGTTCGTGATCTACAAGGATGATCGGGCCATTGTTAGAGGCCAGCCAGTTTGTGGAAACTATTAAGGTACCATCTACTCCAGATGATTGAGGCGTTATCTACCGTGCGGATAGATGAGCCAGTTGTACTGAGTTTGAGAAGATATCGCCCCCAGACTTATGAAGCTAATGCAGCACCAGTTTATATACAGGTTTTGATAGAAGATCGCTAGTCACCTTTGGATAAGTGACTAGGACAGTTTGTTCATTTATGCGAGGTCGTCAACCTGACTAACTTCAGCTAGAAGAGGACCTCACACAGACGTGTTGTGAGTCGATCGAGAAAGGAAGAGAGAAAGCGTATTACTCCGGTGACTTGGACGAGTTTCCGAGGACGAAATTGGCCAGACACCTTCCACAGGGTATTAAAGATGCCGAGTGCGTAGCATCGAAAAAGACTCTAAATATGAGTACAGCCAATTGGAGCGCAGTCCACACAGCTACAAAGAGATGATTCCGAATTGATCCATATTGAAGGGAAGCGGAGCAAGATGTTCGTGTGAGACTTTCACGAGTTGTCCTTCCACTCCGTTGATGTCAGAGATTTACAATGCACGCAGAGGAGTTGGATACGGCCATAATTTCTTGAGGAAAGACGGGATAAAATGCAACAGTCCCGAAACAAGAAACGGATTGAGTAAAGAGTGCCAATTTCCGGGCAGTTCTGCAGAGATATGATTGGGAAGAGACCTTGACAGGATCTTTCGAGAGTACTTCATGATAAAGACTTGAACCAGGATCGATTGTATCGCGCACACTCAGTGGGCCAGAGATCGCCATCTTTGACGTGATACGTTACGAGTGGCCATGATAATTGGTCGGGAGATCTTCAGAGAAGCGCTACAGTGGAACTGTTTCCGTCATTACACCGTATCGGGCTGTCGTACTGAGCTGTACCATTTCAGAAAATAAATTATTATTTTTTGGAATTTAAAAAATTAAATAATAATTTCTACGAATATTAAAAGTATGGAGATTAGTTTTAATGAAAACGTATAATTATATACCAATAATTTGGAAATAATTAGGTAATTAATATAAATTACTGATTTGAAGGTATTTAAGTGATTTTGGCATTTTATGAATTATAGTATAATTATTTGCAAATGTGTTATTTACTAAACTCGATTAGTATTTACTAAATTTGCATTAAATACGTTTATGCCCATGACATGCACCACAACATGTTATAAACACTTGTTGCATTTCTATGAACCATGCTTCATTTGCATATTAGTAAGTTTTGTTTTGTTTTTAAATAAAAGAAAAGAATATGTGAGATATTTGTGAGATGCGGGCATGAGACATGAGAGAGAGGGAGAGAGAGAAAGTAAAAAGACTCTAGAGTTTTCCTTAACCTTTTACCATGGTTCCATCATCTTTTTATTCTCATCTTCATCTCATTTTTCATAATTTCTTCTCCCTCATCCTCCACCTCCTCTACCTCCCTCAAAAACCTTCAAAACCATCTCAAACCACCATGTCACATTCACAAAAAATGATAACAAGTTCATCACAAGCACCTTGGAGGTATCAAGTCAAGATTTTGAGGACTTTGGGAAACTCAAGAATATTCTTGAGTTGCTAAATGAAGTAAATCCTACACTTCAAGTTTAGTTTTTAGATTTCCTAATGATCCAATGTAGTTTAGAGTCAATTTGATATAGTTCGGTGATGTTTGAAAAATCCTGGATGAGGCTTAGGGTTTATATAGAGTTGTGATGGTGTAGTTGAGCATTATTAGTGACCACAACCTTCATAGTTCTTGAACTATAGAATAAAACTGAGAGTATACCCAAGACTTGAGTTAATTTGTTCCGATTTCGTATTTGGTGAATTCTTTGGGACTACAGGGAATCTGGAGCAGTTTGAGACCTTTAAAGGAAAAACAAACAACTTAGTTGAACTAATCAGAATCCTAGGAGACCACCATCAAATTACGAGCCACCAATTCTATTACAAGACGGACGACATCGAGTTTAGAGGTTTTGGCTGTAGCTCACTTACCTAATGTAAGTCTACGGTAGCGCCCCGGCCGTCGATTCGAGGCCAAAATGCGGAAACGAAACTTTTTTCATAAACTTGAAACCGGCGCTAACGCAGACTTTCATCCTAGATCGAACCATTAACCTATTACTTGCTAACTAGTGAAGGGTTAGAAAGGCTATACCGATCGATCCGTGTCCTTCGGTCTTTGGCCACCTTCCCAAGCTCCTCGCGGCATCTCCGATCTCCGGTCTACTCATCGGAAAGGGCACCACATCAATGAGTCTTTTTACGGGCTCCCGCTTCATCCGAAGCAACTCGGATACGAAGTTTGCTAGCCGACGTGTCCAAGGTGATGTAGAGAATGTGTGTGATCACTTTGTCTCAAGCATCCATTGATTCTCAACATATGAGAGTGTATGGATGGAGGTTGAAGATGATGCCTTTGGAGGAAATGGTGAGCTAGAGGAAGAAGAAGAAGAAGAGACTTTTCTCTTCTTGTGTTGAGATGAAGAAAATGAGAGCTCGCATAGATAATCACAAGAGCTCACCTATATACATGGCTGCCCTTTCTCTCTCTATCTTTCATTTCACACCCTTAATCAATCACTAAAGATGACATAGCTAAAAGAATAAGACCATGAGTCACCACCCTTGTCCATGTCATATTTAATGCACCTCATCATGAATTAAGCTCATAATTTCCACCAAAGTAAACATTAACCCAAATGTTTAATCCAACAAAAAGATACGGCAACATCTAAAGTAAACTCGTTACGGATCACAAGGATACCCCTCATCTGTATATATACATACCTGTATCCTCATTCCGACTGAATGCGAATGCGATGAGACTAAAGTAATCCAACAAATCTAATACTAGGATCCAGCTTAAACCAAAGACCACTAGTATGATCCGTCCGATCATGATCCGTGCACGACTGCACGTATATGATCGAACCCTGCCATAATACCATACGCCCTCTACAACGTTTCGCCCGAAACTTGAGAAACTTTCTGTGGGGGACTCTAAAGACTCGTCAATACTCTGGCTGTGGATTTAACCACTAGGAGGTCAGAGGTACTAGCCGTACGTAACGGGCTACCAGGTATTGACCAAAAGAGAGGTCGATGAGCGAACTCATCCTGACACCCTACTGAGCCTGTCAGTGACAATATCCGTACAGTCCAGTCCGTTCGTCTATGAGTATCGCATGTCAGGCCTAGGGGGTTGGTAAAAGTCAGACCCTCAAAAGCGGTACAAGTCGTGTTGGAGTGCAACCCAAAACACCCTGACATACTACTGGAATACCTACCAGCAAATCTTCTGCCTTGGCCAAGGACTTCGTGTAATGGCTTTCCTAGACACAGCGTGATCTCACCCCCAATACCGGGAGACACGAAACCCCTGCCGATCCGCTCACTTCCTCCATGTAGCTCGGGACTGTACCCAACTAAAACCTGTTTGCACGACACCTTTGAGCCGTGGTAGGGTAGTAATCAAAGCACAGTGGGAACTCACACGAGACAAATGACAATCTCAGGTCGATGAACTAACCTTTACACATGTCACCAGGGAACTGCTATTTGACGCTAGGTATAAAACCAACTAGCATGTTCCCGACGAGTCCTGTCCGGTGTACTCAAAACCTAATGAGCACCTGTATACGTCTTAGGTGAACCAACTGACACCAATGGCTTGTGAGACCAGCCACCACCCCTCGTCGGGGTCTCGATCCGTATACACTAGTCTACTCTGGAGTATCGATGCCCCTGGCTCGAAACTCCCTCGACTAGGGACCTTTAAGGATGTGCTTATAGACCCCAGCTCCAAAGTATATGATCGCCATCATACTGCTGGCCGTCAAGCAAAAATCCTAAGGGCTCTATCAATGTGTATTAGTGATCTGTAAGGTCACCTAAAACTATACACGATGATAAAGATAAACCAGATTGTATACTATCATCTTGAGTAAGACTGTCCTACCGGTATAGGTCCTCCCTCAATCATTGCAATCATGGGCCTGCGATCTAATAATTGACTTCGAGGGCACTATATCCAACAATCTCCCACTTGCACTCAAGGCTAATTATTGTGATGTCGCATACTCACAGACCGTGTGTTACCGAACACTCAACTCCTCTACTAATCAATTTCACAAAGCCCGTTTGCGAAACTATTGCATTCGAGGAATAGCCTCAGTGAGTGGATCCGCCCTTATGTTTCTTTCTATGCCTCTCTTTATCTCAAGTTCGTGGAGAAAGCCATCTCCCGAAATGAGCAATACCTGTCTTAGAATATGTCTGGATATCTGATGGGACCTAGTTCATAAATGAACTCCAAATCCAAACTTCTTAGACAGTATCGTCAACTGAACTTAATCAGTATCCTGCGCCATGCCTCCCTCAATATCCTCTTGGACCTCCTGTCCAAACAACTGCCCCTCGTCAGAGGGAAAGCTATAACTCTAACAGTCACTCTGTCATCCAGGTCACCTTAGAAGCCTGGAATGATAACCATCTCCCGAAAAAGGCTGTCGTTATCATATCCCTATAACATCCACTTATGTTCTAAAACTGCTTCCGAATGTCTCTCCAGGATTGGATCAATATCAACTTATTGCATCTTGTACAAAAGCAACATCTGGTGTGGTACTTGACATCTCATGATTGACTCAATTGCCTAAGCAAGTGATATGTCAATCATGCACATCCCTCTCCTTTTTAGTCTGTAAGACACCTTTAGAGAGGGTGACTCCATGACCTGCAGGTACACCACCATACCAGGTGTCGTCCATTCTAAATACTTTTAGAATGCTGTCTAAGTACCCAGATTGGGATACTACCAAAATCCAGATCTAAAACCATAGATCTAGTAACCAGAATGTCTGATATTATATCTATATCCTATGTGGAGAAACCACTGTGTGACAACCAAAGTATAACCGATCGCAGTATAGGAATTTCACTTCTTACTGTGTGTATGTCATCCAAATACCAGGACATCACACCCTACTACCTTCTTAACAGATTCATCCCCTATTTTGATGAAGTCAAACCCATGACTTTCACAACAAAAATAGATGATCTATCTCCGCTATATCTGCTTTAGTCCGTAGACATAAGCTACTTGTCCACTGTGCTTCCGCTGCTCCCACTGACTACGACAACCCTCTGGCAGAGTCATATATACGTGCACTTCTAAAGCTAGTTTAGAACGACGCTATACTCATCCTCCTGTTGGATCTCATAGTATGGAACAGCAGCAATGGCAAGTCTGGATAAACAAGAACCTCCCTGTCACCGTCTTTGAGCATACAGAAGTACCTATCGAGTGCCTGAGGCTACCCACCATATCTGCGGAGTGGCCAATGGAATGTCAAACCTTATTTAATCTTTAGGTCCTATTAAATTTTCAGTAATCTTTTGCGGTTCTTGAATCACTTCTAGTTCTACCATACTCCCACTACTATTTTCTGAAAAAATCCATTTTTATTAAAAAAAATGTGGCGAGTTAAGAACAATATCACTATTGATCTTCCAGATGGTAGAAAGTCAACCCTCGTCATAGCCCGGGCTAACCCACAAACAGCCATTACAGAAACGCGCCTTGAGTTATCCAAAGTTTGGTTTTAAGCATAAGCCGGACAACTCCCCGTACCTTAACATTGTTAAGATATGAACTATTATATATCCAATATAGAAAGAGAGGCACTGATTTAATTGGAACCAGATTCAAATCATGCAGCTGTCTCTAGTGCATGTCAACTAAATGGAGAGAGGCCGATCAACATCACTAAACTTAGGAATATATCCAGATATGAGTAACCTGAAAGAGAAGCAAGTTCTCATAATTATTACTATCAACTGAATACCATACACAAGTATCTACATCTTCGATCACCTTGAAGAATCCTGATACTGGCATTACCTGGTTCTCTACTTTATTCATATACCTATAACTTCTCAAAACTTGGATCTTGTATTTCTATGAAACACATGTCCAAGAACTAGAGAAGTCACAAGTAAACAGAATATAGTACGAGGACCAACCACTCTGTCCAAATGGACACATGATAACATACAATACTTTGTATAAGTCCGCTGAGTTGAATAACTCAAACCTTGTGCGTCGTAGGTCGAAAACTGTACTTATGGTTAAGAAGAATTACACCGTTGTTTAATGCTCCTTACCTAACCATCCACTGATATAGGTAAATGTCATGGACATAATTTCAAAAAGTTATATCTCCCTTTATAAAAATAAACATAAAGATATATCAATTTGAAATTGGTGCATAACAACGGATATTCAAAACCAAATATTTGCCTTCCGGCAAACAACCCAGGCGATTTCCTCAAATATCACTAATTACAACGAATCCCGATATTATAAGGATGATCACCCAATTCCCAATAACTTACTCCCACTCATCATCTGTAAAACCATACAGATGTGAGAATCAAACCTGGTAAACACATACCCTGGAGCAAGGGCTAATTGGGAAATCAGTTTTCTTTTAACAATACGCAGTGAAACTGAAACATGTAAATGTTTCGAAGGGGTATCCGGGTATTCTTAGTAATGCCTCTTCCATTATCAGATTCACAACCGTAACCGTATATTTCTTTGCCATCTCTCCAAATCCCTTTATATGTCTTTAGTCATTACCTTCTGTACACCACCTTTAGGCCAAATGGTTTTCTTCTTTCCCTACCGTTCGACACCAGCCTATAGTTTGGAAAAAGACTATCCAATAAGCATAATGGGTATACACTCCTAATCCTAGGAGTACTCGTAACCTGAGAGAGGGTGAAGATAAAAGACAACTGAATAAACCTTATTCCTATTTCTCCTTAACCAGAATCCATCCCCGAACTGGAACAAGTTCCTTCGAGTTCGTATATAACCATACGATGGAGTATCCAATAAACTGTAGATCTTCATAGTGATACGGGGTGTTCCGGAGAAATACAAAGGTCAAGTAGGAGTGGCGATGAAATACTTGGTTTGATCGTGAATAGCAGTCGCAATTTACTTTGCCCTCTTACTAATCCCTTTTATTTGTCTTTACTTAATACCTTCTGTACACCTTTTAGGCTAAATGGTTTTCCTCATGCCCTATCTTTCGGCACCTGCCTATGGTTTGGATGAAGACTATCTAATTAGCGTAATAGGTGTACCATCCTAATCCAAGAAGCACTCGAAAAGTGAAAGAAGGTAAAAGGAAAAGACAACTGAATAATCCTATTCATTTTCTCCAGAACCGGAAACCATCCTCGAATCTGGAACAAGTTCCTTCGAGTTCGTATATAACCATACGATGGTTTTATCCAATGGAAGTGGATGTTCGTAATAATACAGGATGTTCCGGAGAAAAAGGGTTAAAGTAGGAGTGGCAATGAGGTATGCAACTCAGACAATCCAAAACCCAGTGTTTTAAGAAGGTTCGGTTAACATGGTCACTGAGTCATTGTCTAGGGTCGGGCCATGGTCGCTGCCAAGAGAGAGAGAAAAGAAACACTCTACGTGCACTCTAACCTAGATCAGAATGGTTGTTAGTTATATGTATGCCCTAGAGGCCATTACTGTACATACGATATATATTGTAGTGGATGCATGGACATATATAGGGAGGACTTTCTTGCTCGACATGATAATACGCTATCTGGTTGCTCTTTATCTTACCATGTACGTTGATTGTCTCTATATTACATGTTGATAAAGCCCTTAGGATGAGTACTTGACTACCAGTACTACGATGCTGATCATACTAGTGAGGACAGAGTAGTCGCCAAGTACATCCTTTAAATGTTCCTCGTCGTGGGAGTACTGAGACATGGCATCGGTACTCCACAGTAGACTAGCGTATGCGCTTCTTGACCCATAAGATGGGCGATGGATGATCTCATATCCATTGGTGTTTGACATCAGAGAAGGTATACGGGTGCTCAGTGGAGACTGGGTACACTGGACGGACTCGCCGAGAACTCCCAGATGGTATTATACCTCACGTCAGATGGCAGTTATCTGGTGACACTGGTACAGGTTAGTCTGTAGACCCGAGATCGTCATAGAGCCTTGTGTGATTCCCACTGTGCTTTGATTTCCATTATACCACGCCCAAGAGGGCGGGCAAAAATGTGGCTTTTGGGTACATTCCCGAATCACATGGAGGCAATGAGCGATTGGAGGGGATTCGTCTCTCCCGGTATAGGGAGTTGATATTGCGCTGTGTTCGATTGGCTATAACTGGAAATCCCTGGCCAGGGTTGCTGAGATTTACTGGTAAGTGTTATCAGTAGTTTCTCGAACTGTTATAGACCTCATATTGACACGACTTATCAAGCTACTGGGGTCTGACGTTTACCACCCCTAGGCGAGATATGCGACATATCAGACGAAGAGACCAGACTGTACGGGATTGTTACTGACTGGATTCACTGGAGAATGTACAGGCTTGCTTGTTGATCTTCTGAGCGCTCAAAACCTGGTTGGCTGTTACGTTTAGCCGACCGCTTGCAGCTTGTGGGTGTTTGATATGATCATCACCTACTGCCGGCGTATTGACGATTCTTTAGAGTCCTACACAGAGGTTTCTTGGCTCAGGCAAAATGGAGTAGGAACACATATATGATATGTGCGAGACCGAGAACAATACGTGTATGTGATACCGTATTAGATTCTCACGATATGAGATATCGGCTGGGTATATGTGATATAGCCGGGTCATCGGATCAAGTGTTGATTTGATGAAATGATACAGATTATATTAGTCGGTTATTTGTGAAATAGCCGGATTATCGGATCAAGTGTTGATTCGATAATTTAATGTATAATTATATATTTGATATATTAAATTACATTAACTGATATAAGCTCACTAAAAGATTCTTTTTCTAACTCGGGTAATACATTGATATATATGCGATATATGTTATTTGTATTATTTTATTTTGTTACAATAAATATTGTATATGTGATATATAATATTGTAACATGATATGATTACTAATGCAACATGTTTAGTGGAGATTAAACAAGGTTAGCGTTTGATTTGGGTTAGTTCTTTCTTGAACCTTCTAGAAGGTTATACTTTGTTTCTAGCAAAAGATATTTTGCTAGATATTTCTAACCCAACACAAACCCTTCACCCTAGGTTAACTCTCTACATGGGTTAGCCTAGTCATCCTTGACCATGGTTAAATTTATAATCATATTAACTTTCATTATTCATCACAAAAGGAATTACTTCTTCTTCTTCTTCTTCCTTCTTGCTTGAAAAGCTTTCTAGCTTTTTGAGAGATGATGAAAATGAGTGAGATTAAGAAAATAAATGAAAGCTAAAATCCTACTTCATCATCCTAATCTATCCTTGCCATTTAGATTAGGGTATTCACTTCATTTAGAGAGTGAGAGCTTGTGTTAAAGAAACTTCAAGGTAGATCGTCTTTGTTATCGAAGATCGGAAGCAAGCTTACATCTTTCTCATCGTGGAGCTTTTCGAGAGTCCGGATACTCGATGATCGCAGCGAAGGGACCAGAACACGGAGCTTTAGAAGTGATGGACCGGACTACAAAGGTTGTAATCCCAAACTCTTAGTGTTAAAGTGTTTAAAATGCTTTGTTTCGCCTAATCTCTAGTTTAAAGATCTTGGTTAGGGTTGTTCGGCACGTCTAAATTTTAAATCGGGCATGGTTGATGCCTTATAGACCCTTGCGAGAGTGCCTAGTAACCCTACAGTGGCATCAGAGCCAAGCTAGAGTTTTAGGCGATTTCTAGGCGAAGTTTAAAGTCCGATCGAACTCCGAATACCCGGTTGATACCTTTTTCTGGAAATTTTTCAAAAAGGTTGATTTTTTCATATTAAAAATACTCCAAAAAATCAGCAGGGAAATACAAGAGTTATTGTGCAGCACGTGCCTCTAATTCAATTAATGCGCCGCTGAACCGCGGCCGTTCCGCGGCCAAAATGTAGCAATAGGGTATGTTTTTGGCACAGTAATATCCGTATGTATTTCCTGATTGTTCTGGGAATTTTTAATTCTACACAAGTGTTGAGTTTTCTGGGATGTATTGGGGACTCGTTGATTCAATCGGGTAATTTAACTTCGTTTAATTTTTTCCGGATAATTTTAGAAACTGTTAAAAAGTTCGAACGGATATCAATAACTCACTTTTTCCCCTATAGGAAAATTTTTCAAAAGTTGGATTTTTTCTCGAGTTTGAAACTTCCGGAAAATCATGCAAGTAACGCGGTGGACCCTCTAGAAGAACACAAACCTTAACTTGATTATGTGACCGTCTGAACTTCCTCTGAACCTTAGGGTTTGGGGCAGTACGGCGATGCCACATGTGAGGCGTTGGCTTGACCCTTCTACGGCTGGACCATTGGTACTGTGGCATGTAATGGATAATTTTTGAACTCCGCTCAAGTGTTGAGCTATTTAGGAAATCTTTGGTGTTTGATTATTCAATCGGAAAGTTTAACACTGTCTTTTTATCTAGAATGTGATACAATATTTGGAATCCACAGGTAGTTATGAGATAACTAATTTGAATGTTATAAATCTAGCAGTTTAGTCTCAATTGATCGGTTGCCACGGGATTTTGATGTGATCAAAAGTCCGTCGCAATCACGTAGCGTACGCGGATACTCGCCGGGTAAACTTAAAAGATAGCCACGCTCCATAGCCTCGACCAAGTGACTGTAGGAGAACCCCGTCGCCAAAAACATCCGTTCGGTTGCTCGCGGCAGTGGTGTTCCGCCTTAGTACACTTCGTCGACGGCATCCGGGGGTGCGGTCGTCTACTAAAGTTTGCGATGAGCATTCGATCAGGATGTCGGGAATCTTGTTGAATTGCCCGACATGATATTGAAAAGAGTTTTCGATAATGAGACTAAAATGCGGAGTTTATAATTATTAGGCATGCGATGTCTAAGGAATTCATTTGGTTAGGCATGCATGTCTAAGGAGGTTGCGGATTCCAATTGTTGTAGTTTTACACTTTGTTTCCTGTAACCGTAAGCGTAGTATGTGGTGTATCGCCGGCTTCGTTGCTATACATCAACGACAATCGGGATACGCATACTTGCTTACGTTGATGATATGAGATATTATGTGTTGCTGTGATATGTTCTATTGGATCGTCGTGTTCTGAATAGCCGGGGGTTTTATGTGAGATGAGAGTTTTTCTTTTTCATTCATGTAAAATTCATTTGTATGTAATTTTCTTTTATTGGGGCACTTCCTGGCTGAGGATGATGTCACCATTGTATATTATTTACTTTTCCGCATTAGGTAGACCCAAAGCGGGGAGCACAAGTGACCGGGTTCTGGGGTCCAGTGGGAGCCCATCTCGAGGAGTCAAGATCGGGTCTCTAACCCTAGAATTGGCAGTGTTGCTTGCCGCTCTCGTAGGGGTCTAAGGATGTGGGTTTGGCTATTCATCGCGACCGTGGAATCCGTGTTTTATACAGGCTCGTATTAAAACATGGACGTCCATGTATATCCAATATTTCATATATGTTTCTTCTGCTGCAATATTCTGTGATGAGAACATATTACTGCCTGAGAAGAATGTTTATTTTATATATATGAGATATATATTATATTGCAGATTTCGTTTCAAATGTAATACTTGTGAAGCATAATTAAAATGGGACTTCATTAATGAGATTAATGAAACTAAAAGAAACCTAAAGATGTTGTAGAAACTTGTCTCAAAAATAAGTAGCTCTAGTTCTTGCTTTGCATAGCGGTGTTCCTTGTAGAACATCGAACACCTTATTCGATAAGGAAAGAGCCGAGATCCCTTCACCGGGAGTGACCTCTTTAGCGAAACTAGCAGATGCTACAAACACGGTTTGTCTTTTGATTGTTTCTATAGTTTTTGCTTTGCATAGTGATATTTGTGAAATATCCTGCACCTTATTCGATGAGGAAAGAGCCGATGATCCCTTCACCGGGAGTGACCTCTTTAGCAAAACTAGAAAAGGCCTTAAAAACATTCCATCTAAAAATCACTCGATTCTACAACGATATCATGTTCATTACGCAAAGGGTTTTCTTAAAACCTGTCATAGCCCTCCGTCATTTCAGATAAGTTCTACTTAGTATTCGTACTACGTTTGTTGACCTCCGTCAAGGTGTAATGTGCGGTAGCTAACTAGTATTTATCTGCTTATACATATGATGCAGATTGTTTTAGGGTAGTCGTGCGGCCTTGTTGACCTCCGTCAAGGGTCGTGCGGGTGGGTTTAATTCAATCAGGAAATGACGGGTAGAACTTGACTAGCAGCCTATGGTTTCTTGACCTCTGTCAAGATCATAGGACGCTAGGGGTAAAATATTATTGGGAATTTCAAGTGTGGAAATTTGCAATGAGATTGCATACCTTCTATGAGATAGTTGGATCCCGATACCCGCTGCGAGTAAGAGTTACTCCTGAGAGAGTTTTACACATTACAATTAGCATATCAAGTAGGTGTCTAGAAGGGTGTCAACGGGGTTACGCCCCTTGGAAAATGAGGTTTATTTTAATTAGGTCCGTGCGAAAGCACGGGGAACCTCCCTCAAAATACCGGCACTGGCCTGGCTGAAAGATTGGCGAACTTGTAGGGTGTAATTAATCCCGGCTAGTCTTTTCTTTTAGGGTTTGAAGGAAGATTTGACTAAAACAGTGGGAGACATCCTGATTAGATAAATTGATAACAAATCTAATCTTGTAAAAGCGCACGCTGAGTGTTTTCTTCTCTCTCTCTCATGGTTACGACTATGTCACACCTTAATCAAGATAATAATACGGATGTATTTGACCGAACCCACTTGTTATACTGCGCTAGGGAACGTTGGTCCCGCTCCAACTTATAATTGTTATAAGACAGAGCAGGAAATAGGGGATTACCAGAATTCCCGTGCCGCCCAAACGAAGAAAGTGCATGCTGATGCTTCTTCTTCGGGTGTGTTCATTACAGAAAACTGTTTCACGGTATCCTTTACGTCCTGGGTATGAGATACCAGATCAGGATCCCGCATATGTAATCTGTTACATGGGCTACAGATAGGTAGAGAACTGAGAATGGGTGATAAGTTTAATGAGATAGAAATGGTGCTAGTGTTGCAGCCAAGTCTGTTAGTAACTATCACTCTGTATTATCAGAATACATTGATTCTGAACGAATGTTATTAGATACCGAACCTGATATACAACATCATATTAGTCTCTTTATTAGTAAAGAAAGGATATAATTTTGTATTGCTGGATAATGTTTTGAAAATTTCCTATATCAAGAGTTGATCGGATCAGGCACGTTATCTAAAAGCATAGACGTTTTAAATCGAACCACAGTTCTTAACGTACATAACACACACAAGAGGAAGAGTTCAGAAATGAACGAATCCTTCTTGAGGCATTGTAGACTAGGTCATATCAATGCGACCCGACTAGCTGAAGTTACATATAGATGCATATTTAAATTAGTTTGAATTTACATCTTTTAAAACTTGCCGGTCTTGTCACAGAGATAAGATGACCACAGCTCCGTTTATTGGAAACAGAGAAAGAGTTAGTGAACTCTTGGGATTGATAAATGCTGATGTATGAAGGTCCCCTGTCTACACATGCCAAGACCGGTTCTTTGTACTTCATTACATTCACTGATGATCTCTCAATATTTAGACATATGTTCCTGTTGAAACACAAGTCCGAAACTTTTGAGATAATCACACAATATAAGTTAGAAGTGGAGAACCGAAAATGGGTATAAGTATTATGTCCTTTGATGAGATCAAGGAGGAGAATACTTGAGCACGGAATTCCTGGACTTTTCTAAAGGAGAATGAGATTCTCTCTCAGCATTACTCCTCCGTATACACCACATCACATCGGTGTATCGGGACGGAGAAATAGCACCCTATATGATATGGTGTGCTCTATGATGAGTACTACTGAGTTTTCTATTTCCTTCTGGGAGTTATTCACTTGAGAAGCTGCATACCTATTGAATAGGGTTCCAATCAAATCTGTTGCCTACCACTTCATATGTGATATAGAATGGGAAGAGCCCATATCTTAAGCAAGTTAAGATTTGGGGTTGTTCGGCCTATGTCTAAAAGAAAAATCCGGACAAGCTCGAGGCAAAGTCAGTTCTGTGGAAATTTGTTGGATAGCCCAAGCATTCGCAAAGGAATATTTTCTACCAAACCGAAGAACAAAAGATGTTTTGTTTCTCAGCATGCCACCTTTGTGAAAGAGAATTTCTTGTGAAGAAATTATTGTTCATGAGGTAGAACTGGAAAGACTTCCAGCTATACAAACTACAGCTGATGATTTGGTAGAACCAAAGGATTCAATAGTTTCCAATGAACCTCAGCCTCTCCGCCAACCTAGTAGGGTTCCTCACCCACCTAAGAGATACTTTGGTTTCTCTATGACAGTGGGAGTGAGGATTGCATCATGAGATGATGACCCAACTAGTTTCGAGCAGGCCATCAACAATAGGACTCTGTAAGAATGGCTGGATGCTAATGCGATCTGAGATGGAATCCTTATACACCAACAAAGTATGGACTTTGGTTGCTTTATCTGATGGGTTAAATCCCCATCAGGAGCAAGTATATCTTGAGAAGATTACTTGGTGTACATGGAAAAGTTGAGACTTTCAAAGCTATGCTTAAGTCCATCCATATCCTACTTGCCACGGCTACATACCATGACTACGATATCTGGCGGTTGGGTGTCATGACTGAGCGTCTATAAGTATACAGCCAGAGGGCTTCGTAGACAGTGGGAGCAGCGGAAACGTGAGCATGATGTTTTATGTGATAAATCAGGCATCGCGGAGTTAGAACGTCTGTTTTGATGTGGTAGTCAAAGAGTTTGACTTCATCAAAATGGTAGATGAACCTTGTATATAAAAAAAGGTAGTAGAGAGTATGGTGGTGATCCTCGTAGAGTACGTCGATGACATACTCTTGATAGGGAAGAGTTTCCTTTGCTACGCTCAGTCAATCTCCACTTATCACAAGGATCCTCCATATAAGATCAAGGTGATACCTCCTAAATCCTGGGTTTTGGATCTATGAGATAGATCTAATTGGATGTTAGGATACACACTAGTTGTAGTGAGATGGTATCAATCGATCCTGGGGAGAATCACTGGAATGGTTCCAGGGTGATAAGGTCGACTGAATGTCAGTCGCGGGCATTGTCTTTATCCTCAGTGGAGGGACGGTATGTTGGAAGAGTTCCAAACTAGATACCGTGACTTACTAGACGATTAAAGGAAAGATACGTCATTACCAAGGATGCTACCAAAAAGGCAGTCTGGATATATATAAGTTTATAGATGAACTTCGTTCCTACCATTGTGTGACAATGGAGTTGTGGTTTATGCCAAGGAACCCCCGTCCCATCAGAAATCCAGATATAATTCTTAGGCAGTATCACCCGATCATGGAGTTGGTTGATCACCAGGGAGATCTAGGTTAGGAGAGTAGACACAGAGGACAACAGCGCAGATCCACTCAAAAAGGCCTTTTTCCAAGTAGAGACTTTTATGGGATGGTTGAGTATGAGATACTTCAGCCGCAGCTAATTGTTGGGTATGTAATACCACAACAGATGGCCCTAGTGCAAGTGGGAGATTGTTAGTTATATGTATGCCCTAGAGGCCATTACTGTACATACGATGTATATTGTAATGGATGCTTGGACATATATAGGGAGGACTTTCTTGCTCGACATGATAATACGCTATCTGGTTTCTCTTTATCTTAACATGTACTCTGATTGTCTCTATGTTACATGTTGATAAAGCCCTTAGGATGAGTACTTGACTACCAGGACTATGATGTGGATCATACTAGTGAGGACAGAGTAGTCGCCAAGTACATCCTTCTAATGTTCCTAGTCGTGGGAGTACCGAGACAGGGCATCGATACTCAAGAGTAGACTAGCGTATGCGCTTCTTGACCCATATGATGGGCGATGGATGATCTCATATCCATTGGTGTTTGACATCAGAGAAGGTATATGGGTGCTCAGTGGAGACTGGGTACACTGGACGGACTCACCGAGAACTCCCAGATGGTATTATACCTCACGTCAGATGGCAGTTCTCTGGTGACACTGGTACAGGTTAGTCTGTAGACCTGAGATCGTCATAGAGTCTTGTGTGATTCCCCTGTGCTTTTATTTCCGTCATACCACATCTAAGAGGGCATGCAAAAATGTGGCTTTTGGGTACAGTCCCGAATCACATGGAGGCAATGAGCGATAGGAGGAGATTCATCTCTCCCGGTATTGGGAGTTGATGTTGCGCTGTGTTCGATTGGCTATAACTGGAAATCTCTGGCCAGGGTTGCTGAGATTTACTGGTAAGTGTTATCAGTAGTTTCTTGAACTGTTATAGAACTCATATCGACAAGACTTATCAAGCTACTAGGGTCTGACGTTTACCACCCCTGGGCGAGATATGCGACATATCAGACAAAGAGACCGGACTGTACGGGAGTGTTACTGACAGGATTCACAGGAGAATGTACAGGCTTGCTTGTTGATCTTCTGAATGCTTAATACCTAGGTGGCTATTACGTTTAGCTGACCGCTTGCAGCTTGTGGGTTTTTGATATGATCATCACCTACTGCCGGCGTATTGACGATTCTTTAGAGTCCTACACAGAGGTTTTTTGGTTCAGGCAAAACGGAGTAAGAGCACATATATGATATGTGCGGGTCTGAGAACAATACATGTATATGATACCGTATTAGATTCTCTCCATATGAGATATCGGCCGGGTATATATGGTATAGCCTGGTCATCGGATCAAGTCTTGATTCGATGAAATGATACAGATTATATTAGTCCGTTATTTATGAAATAGCCGGATTATCGGATCAAGTGTTGATTCGATAATTTAATGTATAATTATATATTTGATATATTAAATTACATTAACTGATATAAGCTCACTAAAAGATTCTTTTTCTCGGTCGGGTAATACATATATATATATGCGATATATGTTATTTGTATTATTTTATTTTGTTACAATAAATATTGTATAGGTGATATATAATATTGTAACTTTATATGATTACTAATGCAACATGTTTAGTGGAGATTAAACAAGGTTAGGGTTCGATTTGGGTTAGTTCTTTCTTGAACCTTCTAGAAGGTTATACTTTGTTTACAGCAAAAGATATTTTGCTAGATATTTCTTGTTGGATATAGTGCCCTCAGAGTCAATTATTGGATCACAGGCACGTGATTGCAATGATTGAGGGAGGACCTATGCCGGTAGGACAGTCTTACTCGAGATGATAGTATGCTATATGGTTTATCTTTATCATCGTGTACTGCTTTAGGTGACCTTACAGGTCACTATTGCATGTTGATAGAGCCCCTAGGATTCTTGCTTGACTACCAGCAGTATGAGGGCGATCATATACGTGCGAGCTGGAGTCTATAAGCAAATCCTTAAATAGTCCCTAGTCGTGGGAGTTTCGAGACAGGGCATCGATTCCCCAGAGTAGACTAGTGTATACAGTCGAGACCCAGACGAGGGGCGGTGGCCGGTCTCACAAGCCACTGGTGTCAGTTGGTTCACCTAAGATGTATACAGGTGCTCATTGGGTTAAGAGTACACCGGACAGGACTCGCCGGGAACATGCTAGTTGGTATTATACCTGACGTCAGATAGCAGTTCCCTGATGACATGTGTACAGGTTAGTTCATCGACCTGAGATCGTCATTTGTCTCGTGTGAGTTCCCACTGTGCTTTGATTACAACCCTACCACGCTCAAAGGAGACGTGCAAACAGGTTTTAGTTGGGTACAGTCCCGAGCCACATGGAGGCAGTGAGCGGATCTGCAGGGGTTCATCTCTCCCGGTATTGGGGGTGAGGTCGCGCTGTGTCTAGGAGAGCCAGTACATGAAAATTCCTTGGCCAAGGCAGGAGATTTACTGGTAGGTATTCCAGTAGTATCTCAGGGTGTTCTGGGTTACTCTCCGACACGACTTGTACCGCTTTTGGGGGTCTGATTTTTACCAACCCCCTAGGCCCGCCATGCGATGCTCATAGACAAACGGAATGGACTGTACGGATATTGTCACTGACATGCTCAGTAAGGTATCAGGATGAGTTCGCTCATCGACGTCCCTTTTGGTCAATACCTGGTAGCCCGTTACGTGTTGGCTAATACCTCTGACGTGCTAGTGGTTAAATCCACAACCAAGGTGTTGACGAGTCTTTAGAGTCCCCCACAGACCAGTTTCTCAAGTTTCGGGCGAAACGCTGTAGAGGCCGTATGGAGATATGGCAGGGTTCAATCACATACGTGTGGTATTGCACGGATCGTAATCGGACGGATTATACTAGCGGGCTTTGGTTTAAGCCGGATCCTAGTATTAGACAGTGTAGATTTTGTCTCTTTGCATCTGTATTCAGTGGGAATACAAATGCGGGCATGTATATGCAGTCGCGGGGTTTTCCTGTAATTTATTACGGGATCAGTTTTCTGAAGTTGCCAGTTTGCTTTCCGTTCCGGCTAGTTTTCTTTTGTTCCATCGCGGCCGTACTTTACGATGGAGGGGCTAATTTGCAAGTTTGCAAATTAGCATTTGTTGAGGGGTTATTTGAGATTTGAAAGATTATGTAAGCATCTTTTGATTCCATTCTTTTCTTGTGATCATTTCTTGCATTAATGAGATTAGAATGGATTAGATATTGAAATGATGTTGTTATCATCACCTTTTGATATGGTCACCTCTTTTGATTCCTACTCTCACCTCCCTTGATGATTTCACTCCCTCCACCAAATTCATATAGGGGCCGGCCAGTTCAAGAGAAAGGAGGAGGTTCATTTTTGGGTGAGGAAAAATTCATTCATCTCATTTCTTATTCTTTGCTAAAAATGAGAGCACCATTTTTCCTCCGATGCTTTTCTCTCTTCTCCATCATCAATGGCAACTTCACAACCCTAATTGAGACATACGATTCTACACTTCATCTATAGCATTCCTTGGGCACGTCGGCTCGCCAGCTTCGTGCCCGAGTTGCCTCGGTCCAGAGGTGGGAGCCCGTAAACGAACCCGGCGATGTGGTGCCCGTTCCGACGAGGAGATAAAGACCGGAGGTTCCGCGAGGGGATCGGAGTGGAGGCGAAGACCGAAGGACATGGATCGCTCGGTATATCACTCTACTCTTTTTCTAGTTTGCTAGTAGTTAGGTTAATGGCCCGAACCGGGATTTTAGTGCGTTGTGGTGCCGATTTCTAAGTTCCAGAAAAGTTTCGTTTCCGCATTCCGGTGTCAGATTGACGGCCGGGGCGCCGCCGTGCACTTACATTGGTATCAGAGCCACGCCATTAACTTAGTCTAGCTTGCTCTAATATGTTTAAAGCTTCGATCGAACGAATTTCCAAAAACCACAATTTCTATAGCATAAGTTTCTGTCGAAATTTTTTTGGGCTCTAAAAATTTTTCAGGTTGTTGCAGAAACATGTGCAGGGTTTTGTTAGAGCACTGTGAAAATTTGGTGACCTGATCCTTCAATAGAGCCGCGGAACCGCGGCCATAACCCCACTTTGGCCGCGGTTACGCCACAGGAATAAAGCTTCATTTCACCAATTTTTTCCAGTGGGCTTCTATCATGAAAATGGGGGTTTTGGTATATTCTTTTTGGGCCCAGATTTTCTGTGAGAACTACAGTAATGCTTGGGGCCCACTTCGATAAATTTGATCGATCGAAAATTTTAAACATGTTAGTTCACAGTATTTACATTATATCTGCGACCGTGAATATAATTTGATCGGTAAATCCTGTCTAACTGCTATAACCCTTTTAGACGGATTTGCGAACGTGAAATTCACGTTGATGTTCTGTGTTGTGCTGTGATGTTGTGGATCGGTCGTGGGGGATAGCCTGGTTGCAGTGGTGGTACAATTTTGTTTTATATGTACATATGATTTTGCGGGGCGAGCGTCCGACATGTGGACTGCCGTCACTGCCTGTTTGTATTATTCTTTTGGGGCACGACCGGGTCGAGGTCGATGTACCCGTTGTATATATATTTTACTTTCTGTACTAGGATTAACCCGTGGAGGGGTGCACGGATAGCCGTGTTCTAGAGGGAAACGGGCCCGCATCTCATGGCATTGAGACGGAGGGGGCTTCACTCTAGAATTGGCAGGCTATTCGCCGCACTCGTAGGGGGTATAGGTTGACCCAAGAGGGGTGCCCAAGTTACCGGATTCCATGAAGTACTGGGTGGTCCATTCACATTGCTGAAGGGGGCTGCCTCGTTTCAGGTTTTGGCGGGTAACTTGTTTAGGGTTCCTAGGCACACTCAAGAGGTTCCATAAGGCATCAACCATGCCAAATACAAATTTTCCGGTGCCGAGAAACCCTAAACAAGATCGATTACTAGAGGATAGGCGAACCAAGATGCAAGCAAACAACTTTATTGCTAAGTGAATGGAAAAACAACCTTTGTAGATCCGGTCCACCACTTCTTTAGCTCCGAAATGACGTCCCTCCGCTGCGATCATCGGGATCCTGGACTCTAGCATCGGTTTCATCGGAGAAATGGGCGGGCTCGGTCGTTGACTTCGATGCCGAAGATGATCTACGTCGAGGCGACTCAAACTCAAGCTCCACCTTTACTAGGTTATGAAACTTGTGAAGATAACACACTCTACTACATGGCAAGTGGTAGAGGATGAAGAAATAGGAAGTGGGTTCACTTTGGATTTGGATTTCTCACTTGGAATCACCACTTGGAATTTTTCAAGCAAAGGTTTTCTTTCTTCATCAAGAAGAAGAAGAAGAAAGAAAAGAAAATCAATTGTTTCAAAAAGAAAATCCAAGTGATACTTATCATTTAGCAACCATGGGTGAGTTAACAAGTGTAGAGAATAAACTCGGGTTTAAGTAAATGGTTAGGGCTAAGCAAAGAAACAAAATGGTCAAAGCTTTTCAAAGCTTCAAGTAAAAACAAAAGAATCCACCATTTTATTTCTTAGCCAAAAAATAAATGAAAAGAATAAATAAATAAGTAAATCATACCCTAACCATTAACCTAACCATGGTTTAATCATACATACCCAAGTTTGCATGTATCATCAAACATGATACACTAGTGCACAAACATATATCATATATACAATGTGCACATTCAACTGAGAAAATAATCTTAAGTGAACCAATACTAGTTAATGTAAAGTAATATATCAAATATATAATTATACATTAAATCATTAAATCAACACTTGATTTAATTATCCGGTCATACTTCATATAACCGACTAATATCAATAGTAACAACTTATCGAATCAACACTTGATCCAATAACCCTGCTATATCGCATATAACCGATCAATGTCACAAATCGCGAGAATCGAATACAGTATCACATACTGGTATTATTCTCGGTCCCGCACATATCTGATATGCGCTCCTATTTCGTTTCGCTTGAGCCAGGAAACCTCTGTGTAGGACTCTAAAGACTCGTCAATACGCCGGCAGCAAGTGATGATCATATCAAACACCCACAAGCCGCAAGCGGTCTGCTAAACGTAACGGCCACCCGGGTATTGAGCGATCAGAAGATCAATGAGCAAGCCCGCTCACACTCCTGTGAATCCAACCAGTAACACTTACCGTACAGTCCGGTCTCGTCGTCTGATATGTCGCATATCTTGCCTAGGGGCGGTAAACGTCAGACCCCAATAGCTCGATAAGTCGTGTCGATATGAGGTCTATAACAGTTCGAGAAACTACTGGTAACACTTACCAGTAAATCTGAGCAACCCTGGCCAGGGATTTCCAGTTATAGCCAATCGAACACAGCGCAACATCAACTCCCTATACCGGGAGAGACGAATCCCCTCCTATCGCTCATTGCCTCAATGTGATTCGGGACTGTACCCAAAAACCACCATTTTGCACGCCCTCTTGGACGTGGTAAGGTGGAAATCAAAGCATAGTGGGAATCACACAAGACTCTATGACGATCTCGGGTCAACAGGCTACTCTGTACCAGTGTCACCAGAGAACTGCCATCTGACGTAATGTATAATACCATCTGGGAGTTCTCGGCGAGTCCGTCCAGTGTATCCAGTCTCCACTGAGCACCCGTATATCATCTCTGATGTCAAACACCAATGGATATGGGATCATCCATCGCCCATCTGTATGGGTCGAGAAGGTATACGCTAGTCTACTCTGGTATATCGATGCCCCTTCTCAATACACCCACGACTAGGGACCTTGAAGGATGTACTTATGGACTACCATGTCCCCACTAGTATGATCAGCATCATAGTCCAGGTAGTCAAGTACACATCCTAAGGGCTTTACCAACATGTAATAGAGAGACAATCAGTGTACACGTTAAGGTAAAGAGCAACCAGATAGCACACTATCATGTCGAGCAACAAAGTCCTCCCTATATATGTCCAAGCATCCACTACAATATACATCCTATGTATAGCAATGGCCTCTAGGGCATACATATAACAAACAATCTCCCACTTGCACTAGGGCCATCTGATAGCAGTGGTTGTAGTATCTCATACTCAACCATCGCATAAAAGTCTCTCTCTGAGAAAAGGCCTTTGTGAGTGGATCCGCCGTGTTGTCCTCTGAGTCTACTCTCCTAAACTCGATCTCCTTGGAGATCAACCATCTCCATGATCAGGTGATACTGCCTTAGAATATGTCTGGATCACTGATGGGACGGACGTTCCTTGGCATAAGCCACAACTCCATTGTCACACAATAGAAGGAACAAAGTTCATCTCATGTACAAATATACATCCAGACTGCCTCTTTAGTAGCATCTTAAGTAGCGACGTATCCAGCCTTTATCGTCTAGTTTGCCACGGTATCTAGCTTGGAACTCTTCCAACATACCGTCCCTTTACTGAGGGTAAAGACAATGCCTGTGACTGACTTTCAATCGTCCTTATCACTCTGGAACCTTTCCAGTGATTCTCCCCAGGATCAACTGATACCATCTCACTACAACTAGTGAGTATCCTAACATCCAATTAGATCTATCTCATATATCCAAAACCCAGGATTTAGGAGGCATCACTTTGATCCTATATGGAGAATCATTGTGATAAGCGGAGATTGACCGAGCATAGCATAGGAAACTCCTTTCTTATCAAGAGTATGACATCCACGTACTCTACGAGGATCACCACCATACTCCCTACTACCTTTTTTGTATATACAAGGTTCATCTACCATTTTGATGAAGTCAAACTATTTAACTACTACATCAAAACAGATGTTCCAACTCCGCGATGCCTGCTTTATCCTATAAAGCATCTTGTACACGTTTCCGCTGCTCGCACTGTCTACGAAGCCCTCTGACTGTGTACTTATAGACTCTCTCTTCTAAAATATCATTTAGAAGAGCAGTCATGACACCCAACCGCCAGATATCATAGTCATGGTATCTAGCCGTGGCAAGTAGGATCCGGATGGACTTAAGCATAGCTACTGGAAAAGGTTTCATCATTAACCACGCCTGGTCGATGACGAAAACCTTTAACAAGTCTAGCTTTGAAAGTCTCAACATTTCCATCTACACCAAGTAATCTTCTCAAGATATACTTGCTCCTGATGGGGATTTAACCCTTCAGATATTGCAACCAAAGTCCATACTTTTTTGGTGTACATGGATTCCATCTCAGATCGCTAAGCATCCAGCCATTCTTACAGAGTCCCTACTCTCGATGGCCTGCTCGAAACTAGTTGGGTCATCATCTCATGATGCAATCCTCGCTCCCACTGTCATCGAGAAACCGAAGTATCTCTCAGGAGGATGATGAACCCTGCTAGATCGGCGGAGAGGCTGAGGTTCGTTGGAATCTACTGAATCCTTTGGTTCTACCAAATCATCTGCTGTAGTTTGTATAGCCGGTACCTTTCCAGTTCTACATAACAGACCTTGCCTCGATCTTGTCCGGATTTTTGCTTTTAGACATAGGCCGGTCAACCCCAAATCTTAACTAGCTTAAGACATGGGCTCTTCCCATACCATATCTCATATGGAGTGGTAGGCTGTGATCTGATTTGATTTGAACCTATTCAATAGGTATGCAGCTTCTCAAGTGCATAACTTCCAAAAGGAAATAGGAAACTCAGTAGTACTCATCATAGAGCACACCATATCACATAGGGTGCTATTGCTCCGCCCCGATTTACCATCGTGCTATGGTGTATACGGAGGAGTAATGCTGAGAGAGAATCTCATTCTCCTTTAGGATCATCCAGGAATTCCGTGCTTAAGTATTCTCCTCCCTGATCTCATCATAGGACATAATACTTATACCCGTATTTTGGTTCTCTACTTGTAACTTATATTCTGTGAATATCTCAAAAGGTTCGGACTTATGTTTCATCAGGAACATATGACTGAATCTTGAGAGATCATCAGAGAATGTAATGAAGTAAAAAGAACCGGTCTTGGCATGTGTAGACTGGGGACCTACATACATCTGTATGTATCATCCCGAGAGTTCATTAACTCTTTCTTTGTTTCCAATAAATAGAGCTATGGTCATCTTATCTCTGTGACATGACTGGTAAGTTTCACAAGATGTAAATTCAAACTAATTTAAATATGCATCTAAATGTAACTTCAGCCAGTCGGGTCGCATTGATATGACCTAGTCTACAATACCTTAAGAAGGATTCGTTCATATCTGAACTCTTCCTCTTGTGTGTGTTCCGTATACTAAGAACTGTAGTTTGATTTAGACCATCAATGCTTTTAGATAATGTGCCTGAACCGATCAAGTTTTGATATAGGAAATGTTCAAAACATTATCCAGCAACACAAAATTTTATCATTTCTTTACTAATAAAGAGACTGATATGATTTTGTATATCAGGTTCGGTATCAAATAACATTCGTTCAGGATCAATGTATTTTGAAATACAGGGTGACAGTGACCAACAGACTTAGCTGCAACACTTGCACCGTTTTCTGTCTCATGAAACTTATCACCCGTTCTTAGTTCTCTACCTTTCTGTAGCCCATGTAACGGATTACATTAGCGGGATCCTGATCCGGTTTCTAATACCTAGGATGTAGAGGACACTGAGAAACAATTCTTTACAACTAACACACCCAAAGGAGATGCATCATATGCACTTTCTTCGTTTGGGCGGCATAGGAATTCTGGTATTCCCCTATTTCCTGCTCTGTCTTAAAACAATTATAAGTTGGAGCGGGACCAACGTTCCCCAGCTCAGTATAACAAGTGGGTTCGGTCAATACATCCGTATTATTATCTTGATTAAGGCGTGATATGGTCGCTACCAGGAGAGAGAGAGAAGAAAACACTCAGCGTGCGCTCTTGCAAGATCAGATTGGTTATTATTTTATCTAATCAGGATGGCTCCCACCGTTTTAATCAAATCTTCCTTCAAACCCTAAAAGGAAAGACTAGTCGGGATTAATTACACGCTACAAGTTCGCCAATCTTTCAACCAGGCCAGTGTCAGTACTTTGAGGGAGGTCCCCCGTACTTTCGCACGAACCTAATTAATGTAAACCTCGTTTTCCCAGAAGCGTAACCTCATTAACCCCTTTCTAGACACCTACTTGATCGGCTAATTGTAATGTGTAAAACTCTCCCACGATTAACTCTTACTCGCAGTGGGTATCGGGATCCAACTATATCATAGAAGGTATGCAATCTCATTGCAAATTTCAACACTTGAAATTCCCGATAATATTTTACCCTTAGCTTCCTATGACCTTGACGCAGGCCAACAAACCATAGTCCGCTAGTCAAGTTCAACCCGTCATTTCTTGATTGAATTAAACCCACCCGCACGACCGTTGACGCAGGCCAACAAAGTCCCACGACTACCGTAATCCAATCTGCATCATATGCATAAACAGATAAATACTAGTTAGCTACCGCACACTATGCCTTGACGCAGGCCAAGAAACGTAGTACGAATACTAACTACTACTTATCTGAAATGACGGAGGGCTACGACAGGTTTTTCTGAAAACCTATTGCGTAATGAACTTGATATCGTTGTAGAATCAAATGATTTTAAAATGGAGTGTTTTTTAAGCTTTTCTAGTTTTGCTAAAGGGGTCACTCCCGGTGAAGGGATCGTCGGCCCTTTCCTCATCGAATAAGGTGCAGGATATATCATATATACCGCTGTGCAAAGCAGAAACTATAGAAGCAATCAAAAGACAAACCGAGAGTTGTAGCATCTGCCAGTTATTGCTAAAGGGGTCACTCTCAGTGAAGGGATCGTCGGCCCTTTCCTCATCGAATAAGGTGCAGGATATATCATATATACCGCTGTTCAAAGCAAGAACTGTACCTACCTGTTTTATTTTTGAAATTCGATTCCACAACATCTTTAGGTTTCTTTTCTTTCATTAATCATATTAATAAAGTCCCATCATTTAAGTCACCTAAACATTAAGGATAAATACGGCGTACACTTATGCCATCCGCATTCGCCTCGATGTCCCCTCGTGCACCGTTAGGTTAGGTAACTAACGGCAGAGCGGGGCAGGGCTAGCGCGGGTGTAAAACATAAGTAACGTCTATATAATATATCATATATACTATATACAATATCTATCTGAACATATCACATGATCACATCAGAGATAACGCAGCAGAAGAATCATATATGAAATATTGGATATACTAGGACGTCCGTGTTTTCAATACGAGCCTGTATAAAACACGGATTCCACGGTCATGATGAATAGCCAAACCCACACCCTTAGACCCCTACGAGAGCGGCAAGCAACCCTACCAATTCTAGAGTTAGGAGAACCGGACTAGACTCCTCGAGTTGGTCTCCCACTGGACCCTAGTACCCGGTTACTTGTGCTCTCCTCCTTGGGTCTATCCTAGTGCGGAAAAGAAAATAATATACATAGGGTGACATCTTCCGCAACCTGGAAGTGCCCCAATAAAAGAATATTACATACAAGTTTTTACATGAATGAAAATGAAAAACACTCATCTCACATAAAAAAAACCCGGCTATTCAAACACGACGATCCAATATAACATATCCAGCAACACATAACATCACATGTCATCAACGTAAGTAAATATGCCCATCCCAATTGTCGTTGACATATAGCAACGAAACCGGCGATATCACATATTACACTTACGGTCGCAGAAAAGAAAGTGTAAAACTACAACAGTTGGAATCCGCAACCTCCTTAGACATCGCATGCCTAACAATTATAAACCCCGCATTTCAGTCTCAAAATCGAAAACACTTTTCAATACCAAGTCGGGCAATTCAACAAGATTCCCGACATCCTGATCGAATGCTCGTCGTAAACTTCAGTAGATGGCCGCACCCCCGATACCGTCGACGAAGTGCACCAAGGCGGAACACCGCTGCCGCGAGCACCCGAACGGATGCTTTCGGCCACGGGGTTCTCCTACAGTCACTTGGTCAGGGCTATGGGGTGTAGCTGTCTATTAATTTTACCCGGCGAGTATCCGCGTACGCTACGCGATTGCGACGGACTTTTGATCACATCAAAATCCCATGGCAACCGATCAAGTGAGACTAAACTGCTAGATTTATAACATTCATATCAGTTATCTCATAACTACTTGTGGATTCCAAATATTGTATCACGTTCCAGATAAATAGACAATGTTAAATTTTTCGATCGAATAATCAAACACCCAAGTTTTCCCGAAACAGCTCAACACATGAAATAAGTATAAAAACATTCACTTCATGCCTCAGTACCAACGGTCCAGCCGTAGAAGGGTCAAGCCAACGCCTCACATGTGGCACGCCGTACTGTCCCAAACCCTAAGGTTCAAAGGGCAGTTCAAGACGGTCACATAATCGAGTTAAGGTTTGTTGTCTTCTAGAGGGTCCATCGCGTTACTTGCACTACTTAGAACGTTCTTAAACTACAGAAAGATCTAACACTTGGAAATTTCTCGACAGGGGAAAAATCGGGTATTTATATCCTGTCGAACTTTTTAACATATTCTAAAAATATCCCGGAAAAACACGTAGACGAAGTTAAACTTTCCGATCGAAATATCGAGTCCGCAATACACCCCAGAAAACTCAACTGTTGAGTATAGATTAAACATATCCAGAAGAATCAGGAATGTTATAAGAATATTACTGTGCAAAGAGAAATGAATAAAGCGACTACATGGCCGCGGAAACGCCGCACGAGGCATGCTCGTGCCGCGGTTCCGCCGCTCTTTAATTGACTTATGCCCACGTGCTGCACAGTAACTCTTAGAAATCCCTGCTTATTTTTCTGCATATTTTTAATTCACAAAAAACCCAGTTTTGAAAAATTGTACAGTGAAGGGTTTTGGATTAGGGTTTTGGGTTCGATCGGACTTCAAACATCGTCTATACTTCGCCTAAGTCTCTAGCTAGGCTCTGATACCACTGTAGCGTTCCTAGGCATACTCAAGAGGTTCCACAAGGTATCAACCATGCCAAATACAAATTTCCGGTGCCGAGAAACCCTAAACTAGATCGATTACTAGAGGATAGGCGAAACAAGATGCAAGTAAACAACTTTATAGCTAAGTGAATGGAAATAGAACCTTTGTAGATCCGGTCCACCACTTCTTTAGCTCCGAGATGACGTCCCTCCACTGCGATCATCGGGATCCTAGACTCTAGCGTCGGTTTCATCGGAGAAATGGGCAGGCTAGGTCGTTGACTTCGATGCCGAAGATGATCTATGTCGAGGCGACTCAAGCTCAAGCTCCACCTTCACTAGGTTATGAAACTTGTGAAGATAACACACTCTACTACATGGCAAGTGGCAGAGGATGAAGAAATAGGAAGTGGGTTCACTTGGGATTTGGATTTCTCACTTGGAAATTTTCAAGCAAAGGTTTTCTTTCTTCATCAAGAAGAAGAAGAAGAAAGAAAAGAAAATCAATTGTTTCAAAAAGAAAATCCAAGTGATACATATCATTTAGCAACCATGGGTGAGTTAACAAGTGTAGAGAATAAACTAGGGTTTAAGTAAATGGTTAGGGCTAAGGAAAGAAACAAAATGGTCAAAGCTTTTCAAAGCTTCAAGTAAAAACAAAAGAATCCACCATTTTATTTCTTGGCCAAAAAATAAATGAAAAGAATAAATAAATAAGTAAATCAAACCCTAACCATTAACCTAATCATGGTTTAATCATATACACCCAAGTTTGCATGTATCATCAAACATGATACACTAGTGCACAAACATATATCATATATACAATGTGCACATTCAAGTGAGAAAATAATCTTAAGTGAACCAATACTAGTTAATGTAAAGTAATATATCAAATATATAATTATACATTAAATCATTAAATCAACACTTGATTTAATGATCCGGTCATACTTCATATAACCAACTAATATAAATAGTAACAACTTATCGAATCAACACTTGATCCAATAACCCGGCTATATCGCATATAACCGATCAGTGTCACAAATCGCGAGAATCGAATACTGTATCACATACTGGTATTATTCTTGGTCCCGCACATATCTGATATGCGCTCCTATTTCGTTTCGCTTGAGCCAGGAAACCTCTGTGTAGGACTCTAAAGACTCGTCAATACGCCGGCAGCAGGTGATGATCATATCAAACACCTACAAGCCGCAAGCGGTCTGCTAAACATAACGGCCACCCGGGTATTGAGCGATCAGAAGATCAACGAGCAAACCCGCTCACACTCGTGTGAATCCAACCAGTAACACTTACCGTACAGTCCGGTCTCGTCGTCTGATATGTCGCATATCTTGCCTAGGGGTGGTAAACGTCAGACCCCAATAGCTCGATAAGTCGTGTCGATATGAGGTCTATAACAGTTCGAGAAACTACTGGTAACACTTACCAGTTAATCTCAACAACCCTGGCCAGGGATTTCCGGTTATAGCCAATCGAACACAGCGCAACATCAACTCCCTATACCACGAGAGACGAATCCCCTCCTATCGCTCATTGCCTCCATGTGATTCGGGACTGTACCCAAAAACCATCGTTTTGCATGCCCTCTTGGACGTGGTAAGGTGGAAATCAAAGCACAGTGCGAATCACACAAGACTCTATGACGATCTCGGGTCAACAGACTACTCTGTACCAGTGTCACCAGAGAACTGCTATCTGACGTAAGGTATAATACCATCTGGGAGTTCTCGGTGAGTCCGTCCAGTGTACCCTGTCTCCACTGAACACCCGTATATCATCTCTGATCTCAAACACTAATGGATATGGGATCATCCATCGCCCATCTGTATGGGTCGAGAAGGTATACGGTAGTCTACTCTGGTATATCGATGCCCCGTCTCGATACACCCACGACTAGGGACTTTGAAGGATGTACTTATGGACTACCATGTCCCCACTAGTATGATCCGCATCATAGTCCAGGTAGTCAAGTACACATCTTAAGGGCTTTACCAACATGTAATAGAGAGACAATCAGTGTACACGTTAAGGTAAAGAGCAACCAGATAGCATACTATCATGTCGAGGAAGAAAGTCCTCCCTATATATGTCCAATCATCCACTACAATATACATCTTATGTATAGCAATGGCCTCTAGGGCATACATATAACTAACAACTTGCCGCGCCCGTTAGGGGTCTAGGTTTTTCATTGCACAGGCTATCCACACGACCAGGGGAACATCGGGTTTCAGTAGCGGCTCTATGAAACCCGGGGATCCCAGATATCTGTATTGTTCTGTGATGCTGATTACATTTTTGTGATGTTGCATTTTATCACGCCTTGAGCGAATATTATATATATTGATATATATACTAGTAGATGTTGTATTTGTTTTGCATCCGCGCTAGTCCAGTCCCCGCTCTGTCGTTAGTTAAGTAACCTAACGGGTGATGACGGGACCCAGTGGCGAATGCGGATGGCATATACGTACATCATTATTTTCGTTCTTTATTGGTGTGATCAATTGATGGGACTGCGTTGATTCGGATCAATGCAAGATAAACAAACCCATTCTGATGTTGTTGGAACACTTTTCAAAAAGCTGTTATTGCAAGGACGTTCTCTTTTGTTTTGCACAGTGGTATTCAATTGGAATATCCTGCTCCTCAGTCGACGAGGCAAGGGCCGAGATCCCTTCACCGGGAGTGACCCCTTGGACAGAAGTTTTTGTCAGGGCAATAACTTCACTATAGCCGATTACTTTTGCTTTGCATCATGGTATTCAGTTGGAATATCCTGCATCTCATTCTACAGGGAAGGAGCCGAGATCCCTTCACCGGGAGTGACCTCTTTAGCAAAGGTTTTCGTCACTATATTTTTAAAAAGCTATCCGGTTCCTTCAACGATATCAAGTTCATTACATTAAAGGTTTTTGCCAGAAACCATTCGTAGCCCTCCGTCGTTTCATATGAATAGTCAATAAGTATTCAAGCTATATTTGTTGGCCAAAGTCAAGGCATGGTGATTGGTAGCTATTGGGTATTTCATGAACTGCATAGATAGATGCGTTGATTTGGGACAGTCATATAGCCTTGTTGGCCAAAGTCAAGGGCTTATACGGATGGGTTCAAATTAACCTGGAGAATGACGGGTAGAACTTGACATGTGACTTATGATTTGTTGGCCAAAGTCAAGGTCATAAGAGCATAGGGCAAAAATCACATCGGGAGTTTCTAAAGAAACTGAAACTTGCCAGATATGCGCATACCTTCTGGAGTGTGATAACGTGAGCGGATTCCGTCATGTTATCATGCGATGATAGTTGGATCCCGATTCCCACTGAAGAGTTGGTTTACTCCTCGGGTGATCCCGACTAATTCTTCTTTCAGGTTTGGGGAAGAATTTGATGTTACAGTGGGAGGTTTCCAGATTAGATAAAGTGATAACCATTATGATTTAGGTTAGAGTGCACGCTGAGTGTTTCTTTTCTCTCTCTCTTTGGCAGCGACCATGACCCGACCCTAGACTATGACTCAGTGACCAAGTTGACCGAACCTTCTTAAACACTGGCTTTTGGATTGTCAGAGTTGCAAACCTCATTGCCACTCCTACTTTTACCCTTTTCTCCAGGACACCCCGTATTATTACGAACGTCCACTTCCATTAGAGAAAACCATCGTATGGTTATATACGAACTTGAAGGAATTTATTCGAGGATGGTTTCCGGTTCTGGAGAAAACGAATAGGACTATTCTGTTGTCTTTTCCTTTTAGTTTCTCTGAGGTTGCGAGTACTCCTTGGTTTAGGAGATAGCACACCTATTACGCAAATTGGATAGTCTTCTTCCAAACCTTAGGCTGGTGCCGAACGGTGGGGAATGAAGAAAACCAATTAGCATAACGATGGTGTGCAGAAGGTATTAAGAAAAGACATATCAAGGGATTAGTAAGAGGGCAAAGTAAACTGCGACTGCTATTCACGACCAAACCAAGTATTTCTTCGCCAATCCAAAATCACCTTTGTATTTCTCCAGAACACTCCGTATCACTACGAAGATCCACAGTTTATTGGATACTCAATCGTATGGTTAAATACGAACTCAAAAGGAACTTGTTCCAGTTCGGGGATGGATTCTGGTTCAGGAGAAATAGGAATAAGGTTTATTCGGTTGTCTTTTATCTTCACCTTCTCTCGCATTGTGAGTGCTCCTAGGATTAGGACAGTACACCCATTATGCTTATTGGATAGTCTTCTTCCAAACCATAGGCTGGTGCCGAACGGTAGGGAAGGAAGAAAACCTTTTGGGCTAATGGAGTGTACAGAAGGTTATGACTAAAGACATATAAAGGGATTTGGAGAGATGGCAAAGATTTATACGGTTACAGTTGTGAATCTGGATAATGGAAGAGGCATTACTAGGAATACCGGGATACCCCATCGAAATATTTCAATGTTTCAGTTTCACTGTGTACTGTTAAAAGAAAACTGATTTCCCAATTAGACACTTGCTTCAGGGTATGTATTTACCAGGTATGATTCTCACATCTGTATCGTTATACAGATGATGAGTGGGAGTAAGTTATTGGGAATTAGGTGATTATCCTCAGTATATCGGAATTCGTTATAATTGGTGATATTTGAGGAAATCGCCTGGGCTGTTTGCCGGACGACAAATATTTGGTTTTGAATATCCATTGTTATGCACCAATTTCAAATTGATATATCTGTATGTCTATTTTTATAGAGTGAGATATACCTTTTTGAAATTATGTCTATGACATTTACCTATATCAGTGGATGGTTAGGTAAGGAGCATTGAACAGCGGTGTAATTCTTCTTAACCATAAGTACAGTTTTCAACCTACGACACACAGTGAATGAGTTATTAGACTCAGGGGACTTATACAGAGTATTGTATATTGTCCAGTGTCCATTAGGACAGAGGGGTTAGTCCTCATACTATATTCAGTTAACTTATGACTTCTCTAGTTCTTAGACAAGTGTTTCGTAGAAACACGGGGTCCAAGTTTTGAGAAGTTATAGGTATAAGAGTAAAGTAGAGAACCAGGTATTACAAGTATCGGGATTCTTCAAGGTGATCGAAGATATAGATACTTGTGTGTGGTATTCAGTTAATAGTAATGATTAAGAGAACTTGCTTCTCTTTCAGGTTGATCATAATTGGAAGCACTCCTAAGTTGAGTAACGCTGATCGGCCTCTCTCCATTTACATGACATGCACTGGAGACACCTGCATGATTTGAATCTGGTTCAATTAAATCAGTGCCTCTGTTTCTGTATTGGATATAGAACAGTTCATATCTTGACATTGTTAAGATACGGGGAGTCGTCCCGCTTATGCTTAAAACCAGACTCTAGATGACTCAAGGCACGTTTCTGTAATGGCTGTTTGTGGGTTGACCCGGGCTATAACGAGGGTTGATTTTCTACCATCTGGAAGATCAATAGCGATATTGTTCTTGACTCGCCACAGTTTTAATAAAAAAGGATTTTTTCATAAAACAGTAGTGGGAGTATGGTAGAACTGGAAGTGATTCCCGAACCGCAAATGATTACTGAAGATTTGATAAAGAACCTAAAGATTCAATCTGGTTTGACATTCCATTGGCCACTCCGCAGATAAAGTCGGTAACCTCAGGCACCCGAGAGGTACTTCGGTATGCTCAAGGACGGTGGCAGGGAGGTTCTTGTTTACTTAGACTTGCCATTGCCGTTGTTCCAAGCTGCAAGACCCGGCAGGAGGATGAGTATAGCGTCGTTTTGAACTGGCTTCAGAAGTGTACGTATATATGACTCTGCCAGAGGGTTGTCGTAGTCAGTGGGAGCAGCGGAAGCATAGTGGACAAGTGGCTTATGTCTATTTATAGACTAAAGCAGATATAGCGGAGATAGATCATCTATTTCTGATGTGACAGTCAAAGGTTTGACTTCATCAGAATAGGGGATGGATCTGTTAAGAAGGCAGTAGGGTGTAATGTCCTGGTATTTGGATGACATACATAGAGTAGGAAGGGATATTCCTATACTATGGTCGGTTATACTTTGATTGTCACACAGTGTTTTCTCCACATAGGACTTGGATATTATATCAGACATTCTGGTTACTGGATCTATGTTATTAGATCTAGATTTGGGTAGTTTCCTAATCTGGGTACTTAGACAGCATTCTATGAGTATTTAGAATGGATGACTCCTGGCACGGTAGTGTACCTGCAGGTGATGGAGTCACCCTCTCTAAAGGTGTCTTATAGACTAAAGTAGAGAGGGATGTGCATGATTGGCAAATCACTTGCTTAGGCAAATGAGTCAATCATGAGATGTCAAGTACCACACCAGATGTTGTTCTTGCAGTAGATGCAATAAGTTGATATTGATCCAATCCTGGAGAAACATTCGGAAGCAGTTTTAGAACATAAGTGCGTCTTCTAGGGATTTGATAACGGCAGCCTCATTCAGGAGACAGTTATCATTCCAGGCTTCCAAGGTGACCTGGATGACAGAGTGACTGTCAGAGTTATAGTTTTCCCTCTGACGAGGGGCAGTATTTTGGACAGGTGGTCCAGACGGATACTGAGGGAGGCATGGCGCAGGATACTGATTAAGTTCATTTGACGATACAGTCTAAGAAGTTTGGATTTGGAGTTCGTTTACGAACTAGGTCCCATCAGATAACCAGACATTCTAATACAGGTATTGCTCATTTCGGGAGATGGCTTTCTCCGCGAACTTGGGATAAAGAGAGACATAGAAAGAAACATCAAAGCGGATCCACTCACTGAGGCTATTCCTCGAACGCAATAGTTTCGCAAACGTGCTTTGTGAGACTGACTAGTAGAGGAGTTGGATGTTCGGTATCACACGGGCTGTGAGTATGAGACATCGCAATAATTAGCCTTGAGTGCAAGTGGGAGATTGTTGGATATAGTGCCCTCAGAGTCAATTATTGGATCACAGGCACGTGATTGCAATGATTGAGGGAGGACCTATGCGGTAGGACAGTCTTACTCGAGATGATAGTATGCTATCTGGTTTATCTTTATCATCGTGTACTACTTTAGGTGACCTTACAGGTCACTATTGCACTTTGATAGAGCCCCTAGGATTCTTGCTTGACTACCGGCAGTATGAGGGCGATCATATACGTGGGAGCCGGAGTCTATAAGCAAATCCTTAAAAGGTCCCTAGTCGTGGGAGTTTCGAGACAGGGCATCGATTCTCCAGAGTAGACTAGTGTATACAGTCGAGATTCCGACGAGGGGCGGTTGCCGGTCTGACAAGCCCCTGGTGTCAGTTGGTTCACCTAAGATGTATACAGGTGCTCATTGGGTTATGAGTACACCGGACAGGACTCTAGTTGGTATTATACCTGACGTCAGATAGCAGTTCCCTGGTGACATGTGTACAGGTTAGTTCTTCGACCTGAGATCTTCATTTGTCTCGTGTGAGTTCCCACTGTGCTTTGACTACTACCCTACCACGCTCAAAGGAGACGTGTAAACAGGTTTTTGTTGGGTACAGTCCCGAGCCACATGGAGGCAGTGAGGGATCTGCAGGGGTTCGTCTCTCCCGGTATTGGGGGTGAGGTCGCGCTGTGTCTAGGAGAGCCAGTACATGAAAAGTCCTTGGCCAAAGCAGGAGATTTTCTGGTAGGTATTCCAGTAGTATCTCAGGGTGTTCTGGGTTACTCTCCGACACGACATGTACCGCTTTTGGGGTCTGACTCTTACCAACCCCCTAGGCCCGCCATGCGATACTCATAGACGAACGGACCGGACTGTACGGATATTGTTACTGACAGGCTCAATAGGGTGTCAGGATGAGTTCGCTTATCGACGTCCCTTTTGGTCAGTACCTGATAGCCCGTTACGTGTTGGCTAATACCTCTGACGTGCTAGTGGTTAAATCCACAATCAAGGTGTTGACGAGTCTTTAGAGTCTCCCACAGACCAGTTTCTCAAGTTTCGGGCGAAACGCTGTAGAGGCCGTATGGAGATATTGTAGGGTTCCTAGGCACACTAATGAGGTTCTACAACTGATCAAACATGTCCAATTCAAAGTTTTCATGTGCCAAAGAAACCCTAATGAAGATCGTTAACTAGAGATTAGGCGAAAACTAATGCAAGCAAACAACTTTGCTACTTAGTGAATGGAAATACAACCTTTGTAGATCCGGTCCTCCACTTCCTTAGCTCCGTGACGATGTCCCTTCTCTGTGATCATCGGATCCCGGACTCTAGCGTCGGTTTCATCGGAGAAATGGGCGGGCTAGGTCATCGACTTCGATGCCGAAGATGATCTACGTCGAGGCAACTCAAGATCAAGCTCCATCTTCACTTGGTCAGAGAACTTGTGAAGATAACACACTATACTACATGGCAAGTGGTAGAGGATGAAGAAATAGGAAGTGGGTTCACTTTGGATTTGGATATCTCACTCTCTTTCTCATGGCACAATTGAAGGTAGCAAGGTTTCTTCTTCTTGAAGAAGAAGAAGAAGAAAGAATATGATAAGAATAATAAAATCAATTGATAAATAATAATAAATCAAGTGATCTTATCATAATGCAACCATTAGTTAGTGTAACAAGTGTAGAGAATAAACTAGGGTTTAGTTAAATGGTTAGGTTAAGGAAAGAAACAAAATTGTCAAAGCTTTCAAAGCTTCATGAAGTTTCAAGAATGAAACAAAGTTAGCCACCATTTTATTCTTGCCAAAATAAATAAGTAAATAAATAAATAAGGTAATGGAAACCCTAACCATTAACTAAACATTGTTTAAAGTAAACACACACCCAAGTTTGCATGTATCATCAAACATGATACAAACTAGTGCACAAACATATATCATATATACAAGGTGCACATCAAGTGAGAAAATCCATCTTAATTGAACAAATACTAGTTAATGTAAAGTAATATATCAAATAAATAATTATACATTAAATCATTAAATCAACACTTGATTTAACGATCCGGTCACATCGCATATGACCGACTAAAATCCAATGTATCGACTTATCGAATCAATCCTCGATTCGATAACTAGGTTATATCGCATACAACCAATCGATACATTCATCGCGGGAATAGAATACGGTATCACATATACGCATTATTCTCGGTCCTGCACATATCTCATATGCGCTCCTATTTCGTTTCGCTTGAGCCAGGAAACCCCTGTGTAGGACTCTAAAGACTCGTCAATACGCCGGCAGCAGGTGATGATCATATCAAACACCCACAAGCCGCAAGCTGTCTTCTAAACGTAACGGCCACCCGGATATTGAGCGATCAGAAGATCAACGAGCAAGCCCTCTCACACTCCTATGAATCCAACCAGTAACACTTACCGTACAGTCCGGTCTCATCGTCTGATATGTCGCATATCTCGCCTAGTGGTGGTAAATGTTAGACCCCAGTAGCTCGATAAGTCGTGTCGATATGAGGTCTATAACAGTTCGAGAAACTACTGGTAACAGTTACCAGTAAATCTCAGCTACCCTGGCCAGGAATTTCCGGTTATAGCCAATCGAACACAGCGCAACATCAACTCCCTATACCGGGAGAGACGAATCCCCTCCTATCGCTCATTGCCTCCATGTGATTCGGGACTGTACCCAAAAACCACCGTTTTGCATGCCCTCTTGGACGTGGTAAGGTGGAAATCAAAGGACAGTGGGAATCACACAAGACTCTATGACGATCTCGGGTCTACAGACTAACCTGTACCAGTGTCACTAGAGAACTGCCATCTGACGTAAGGTATAATACCATCTGGGAGTTCTTGGTGAGTCCGTCCAGTGTACCCAGTCTCCACTGAGCACCCATATATCATGTCTGATGTCAAACACCAATGGATATGGGATCATTCATCGCCCATCTGTATGGGTCGAGAAGGTATACGCTAGTCTACTCTGGTATATCGATGCCCTGTCTCGATACACCCATGACTAGGGACCTTGAAGGATGTACTTATGGACTACCATGTCCCCACTAGTATGATCCGCATCATAGTCCAGGTAGTCAAGTACACATCCTAAGGGCTTTACCAACATGTAACAGAGAGACAATCAGTGTACACGTTAAGGTAAAGTGCAACCAGATAGCATACTATCATGTCCAGCAAGAAAGTCCTCCCTATATATGTCCAAGCATCCACTACAATATACATCCTATGTATATTAATGGCCTCTAGGGCATACATATAACTAACAATCTCCCACTTACTAGGGCCATCTGATAGCAGTGGTTGTAGTATCTTATACTCAACCACCCCATAAAAGTCTCTCTCTGGGAAAAGGCCTTTGTGAGTGGATCCGCCGTGTTTTCCTCTGAGTCTACTCTCCTGACCTCGATCCCTTGGAGATCAACCATCTCCATAATCAGGTGACACTGCCTCAGAATATGTCTGGATCACTGATGGGACGGGCATTCCTAGGCATAAGCCACAACTCCATTGTCTCACAATGGTAGGAGCGAAGTTCATCTCATGAACTAATATACACCGAGACTTCATCTTTGGTAGCATCTTGAGTAGCGATGTATCCAGCCTTTATCGTCTAGTAAGCCACGGTATCTAGCTTGGAACTCTTCCAACATACCGTCCCTTTAGTAAGGGTAAAGACAATGCCTGTGTCTGACATTCAGTCGTCCTTATCACTCTGGAACTTTTCCAGTGATTCTCCCCTGGATCGATTGATACCATCTCACTACAACTAGTGATTATCCTAACATCCATTCAGATCTATCTCATAGATCCAAAACCTAGGATTTAGGAGATATCACTTTGATCCTTTATAGAGAATCCTTGTGAAAAGCGGAGATTGACCGAGCGTAGCATAGGAAACTCCTTCTCCATCAAGAGTATCTCATCCATGTACTATACGAGGATCACCACCATACTCCCTACTACCATTTTGTATATACAAGGTTCATCTACCATTTTGATGATGTCAAACTATTTGACTATCTCATCAAAACAGATGTTCCAACTCCGCGATGCCTGCTTTAATCTTATAAAGCATCTTGTACACGTTTCCGCTGCTCCCACTGTCTACGAAGCCCTCTGGCTGTGTACTTACAGACGCTCTCTTCTAAAACATCATTTTAGAAAAGCAGTCATGACACCCAAGCGCCAGATATCCTAGTCATGGTATGTAGCCGTGGCAAGTAGGATCTGGATGGACTTAAGCATAGGCACTGAAAAAAGGTTTCATCATTATCCACGCCTGGTCGATTATGAAAACCTTTAACATGTCTAGCTTTGAAAGTCTCAACTTTTCCATGTACACCAAGTAATCTTCTCAAGATATACTTGCTTCTGATGGGGATTTAACCCTTCAGATAAAGCAACCGAAGTCCATACATTGTTGGTGTATAAGGATTCCATCTTAGATCGATAAGCATCCAGCCATTCTTACGGAGTCTCACTCCTGATGGCCAGCTCGAAACTAGTTGGGTCATCAACTCATGATGCAATCCTCGCTCCCACTATCATAGAGAAACCAAAGTATCTCTCATGTGGGTGAGGAACCTTACTAGATCGGCGGAGAGGCTGAGGTTCGTTGGAATCTACTGAATCCTTTGGTTCTACCTACCAAATCATCTGCTGTAGTTTGTATAGCTGGAACCTTTCCAGTTCTACATAACTGAACTTGCCTCGAGCTTGTCCGGATTTTGCTTTTAGACATAGCCCGGATAACCCTAAATCTTAAAAAACTTAAGATATGGACTCTTCCCTTTCCATATCACATATGAAGTGGTAGGCAATTGATTTGATTGGAACCCTATTCAATAGGTATGCAGCTTCTCAAGCGCATAACACCCAAAAGGAAATAGGTAACTTAGTAGTACTCATCATAGAGCACACCTTATCATATAGGGTGTGATTGCTCCGCCCCGATACACCGACGTGCTGTGGTGTATACGGAGGAGTAATGCTGAGAGAGAATCTCATTCTCCTTTAGAATAGTCCAGGAATTCTATGCACAAGTATTCTCATCCTTGTTCTCATCAAAGGACATAATACTTATGCCCGTATTGGTTCTCTACTTCTAACTTATATTCTGTGAATATCTCAAAAGGTTCGAACTTGTGATTCAACACGAACATACGACTGAATCTTGGGAGATTATCAGAGAATGTAATGAAGTACAAAGAACCGGTCTGGCATGTGTAGACAGGGGACCTTACATACATCAACATGTATCAATCCCAAGAGTTTACCAACTCTTTCTCTGTTTCCAATAAACAGAGCTATGGTCATCTAATCTTTGTGACATGACTGGCAAGTTTCACAAGATGTAAATTCAAACTGATTTAAATATGCATCTAAAATGTAACTTTAGCTAGTCGGGTCACATTGATACGACCTAGTCTACAATACCTCATGATGGATCCGTTCATTTCTGAACACTTCTTCTTGTGTGTGTTCTGTATACTAGGAACTGTAGTTTGATTTAGAACGTCAATGCTTTTAGATAAAGTGCCTGAACCGATCAACTTTTGATATAGGAAATGTTCAAAACATTATCCAACAATACAAAATTTTATCATTTCATTACTAATAAAGAGACAGATATGATTTTGTATATCAGGTTCGGTATCTAATAACATTTGTTCAGAATCAATGTATTTGGAATACAGGGTGACAGTGACCAACAGACTTGGCTGCATTACTTGCACCGTTTTCTGTCTCATGAAACTTATCACCCATTCTCAGTTCTCTACCTTATCGTAGCCCTATGTAACAGATTACATATCTGGGATCCTGATCCGGTATCAAATACCCAGGACATAGAGGATACAGAGAAACAGTTCTTTGTAATGAACACACCCGAAGAAGATGCATCATATGCACTTTCTTCATTTGGGCGGCATAGGAATTCTGGTATTCCCCTATTTCTAGCTCTGTCTTATAACAATTATAAGTCGGAGCTGGACCAACGTTCCACAGCTCAGTATAACAAGCGGGTTCGGTCAATACAACCATATTATTATCTTTATTAAGGCGTGACATGGTCGCTACCTGGAGAGAGAGAGAAAAGAAAACACTCTGCGTGCGCTCTTGCAAGATCAGATTGATTATTATTTTATCTAATCAGGATGGCTCCCTCTGTTTTTATCAAATCTTCCTTCAAACCCTAAAAGGAAAGACTAGCCGGGATTAATTACACGCTACAAGTTCGCCAATCTTTCAGCCAGGCCAGTGTCGGTACTTTGAGGGAGGTTCCCCGTGCTTTCGCACGAACTTAATTAATGTAAACCTCATTTTCCCAGAGGCGTAACCTCGTTAACACCTTTCTAGACACCTACTTGATCGGCTAATTGTAATGTGTAAAACTCTCCCAGGAGTAACAATTACTCGTAGCGGGTATCGGGATCCAACTATCTCATAGAAGGTATGGAATCTCATTGCAAATTTCAACACTTGAAATTCCCGATAATATTTTGCCCCTAGCGTCCTATGACCTTGACGCAGGCCAACAAATCATAGTCCGCTAGTCAAGTTCAACCCGTCATTTCTTAATTGAATTAAACCCACCCGCACGACCCTTGACGCAGGCCAACAAAGTCGCACGACAACCCTAATACAATCTGCATCATATGCATAAACAGATAAATACTAGTTAGCTACCGCACACTACGCCTTGACGCAGGCCAACAAACGTAGCATTAATACTAAGTAGGACTTATCTGAAATGACGGAGTGCTACGACAGGTTTTTCTGAAAACCTATTGCGTAATGAACTTGATATCGTCGTAGAATCAAATGATTTTAAAATGGAGTGTTTTTTAGGCTTTTCTAGTTTTGCTAAAGGGGTCACTCCCGATGAAGGGATCGTCGGCCCTTTCCTCGTCGAATGAGGTGCGGGATATATCATATATATCACTGTGCAAAGCAGAAACTATAGAAGCAATCAAAAGACAAACCGAGGGTTGTAGTATCTGCCAGTTATTGCTAAAGGGGTCACTCCCGGCGAAGGGATCGTCGGCCCTTTCCTCATCGAATAAGGTGCAGGATATATCATATATACCACTATGCAAAGCAAGAACTGTAGCTACCTGTTTTTGAAAATTCGATTCCACAACATCTTTTAGGTTTCTTTTTATTTTCATTAATCATATTAATGAAGACCCATCATTTAAGTACTTAAACATCACAGATAAATAAGACGTACACTTATGCCTTCCGCATTCGCCTCGATGTCCACTCGTGCACCGTTAGGTTAAGTAACTAACGGCAGAGCGGGGCAGGGCTAGCGCGGGTGTAAAACATAAGTAACGTCTATATAATATATCATATATACTATATACAGTATCTATCACAACATATCAAATGATCACATCACAGATATCGCAGCAGAAGAATCATATGAAACATTGGATATACTAGGACGTCCGTGTTTTCAATACGAGCCAGTATAAAACATGGATTCCATGGTCGTGATGAATAGCCAAACCCACACCCCTAGGCCCCTACAAGAGCGGCAAGCAACCATACCAATTCTAGAGTTAGGAGACCCAGACTCGACTCCTCGAGTTGGTCTCCCACTGGACTCTAGAACCTGGTTACTTGTGCCCTCCTCCCTGGGTATATCCTAGTGCGGAAAAGTAAATAATATACAAAAGGTGACATCTTCCGCAACCTGGAAGTGCCCCAATAAAAGAATATTACATACAAGTTTTTACATGAATGAAAATGAAAAACACTCATCGCACATAAAAACCCCCCCGGCTATTCAAACACGACGATCCGATATAACATACCCAGCAATACATAACATCACATGTCATCAACGTAAGTAAATATGCTCATCCCAATTGTTGTTGACATATAGCAACGAAACCGGCGATATCACATATTACACTTACGGTCGCAGAAAAGAAAGTGTAAAACTACAACAGTTGGAATCCGCAAACTCTTTAGACATCGCATGCCTAATCAAATGAATTCCTTAGACATCACATGCCTAAAAATTATAAACCCTGCATTTTAGTCTCATTTATCGAAAACACTTTTCAATATCTAGTCGGGCAATTCAACAAGATTCCCGGCATCCTGACCGAATGCTCGTCGCAAACTTTAGTTGACGGCCGCACCCCCGATACCGTCGACGAAGTGCACTAAGGCGGAACACCGCTGCCGCGAGCATCCGAACGGATGCTTTCGGCGACGGAGTTCTCCTACAGTCACTTGGTCGGGGCTATGGGGCGTAGCTATCTATTAAGTTTACCGGCGAGTATCCGCGTACGCTACGCGATTGCGACGCACTTTTGATCGCATCAAAATTCTGTGGCAACCGATCAAGTGAGACTAAACTTCTATGTTTATAACATTCATACAGTTATGTCATAACTATTTGTGGATTCCAAATATTGTATCACATTCCAGATAAATAGAAAATGTTAAACTTTTCGATCGAACAATCAAACACCCAAGTTTTCCCAGAACAGCTCAACACACGAAATAAGTTTAAAAACATCCACTTCATGCCACAGTAGCAACGGTCCAGCCGTAGAAGGGTCAAGCCAACGCCTCACATGTGGCACGCCGTACTGCCCCAAACCCTAAGGTTCAAAGGGCAGTTCAAGACGGTCACATAATCGAGTTAAGGTTTGTTGTCTTCTAGAGGGTCCATCGCGTTACTTGCACTACTTAGAACGTCTTTAAACCACGGAAAAATCCAACATTTGGAAATTTCTCGACAGGGGAAAAATTGGGTATTTATATCCGGTCGAACTATTCAACATGTTCTAAAATATCCGGAAAAACACATAGACGAAATTAGACTTCCCGATCGAAACACCGAGTCCCCAATACAACCCAGAAAACACAACTCTTGAGTAAACATTAAAAATTCCCAGAAAACACAGCAATAAAGGAAAGAAATTACTGTGCAAAATTCAAAGAGTATTGCGATTGTACGGCCGCGGAACCGCCGCAAGATCCATGCTCCTGCCGCGGTTCCGTGGCGCTTTGATCGATTTAGGCGCACGTGCTTCACAGTAACTTCTCAAAAACCCTGCTGAATTTTTTGGCTATTTTTAATATGGAAAAATCCACTGTTTTCAAAAATGTACAGAGAAGGGTGAAATCTAGGGTTTCGGGGTTCGATCGGGTTTCTAACTTTGTCTACACTTCGCCTAAGGCTCTAGCTAGGCTCTGATACCACTGTAAGGTTCCTAGGCACACTAATGAGGTTCTACAACTGATCAAACATGTCCAATTCAATGTTTTCATGTGCCAAAGAAACCCTAATGAAGATCGTTAACTAGAGATTAGGCGAAAACTAATGTAAGAAAACAACTTTGCTACTAAGTGAATGGAAATACAACCTTTGTAGATCCGGTCCCCCACTTCCTTAGCTCCGTGACAATGTCCTTTCGCTGCGATCATCGGATCCCGGACTCTAGCGTCAGTTTCATCGGAGAAATGGGTGGGCTAGGTTGTCGACTTCGATGCCGAAGATGATCTACGTCGAGGCAACTCAAGATCGAGCTCCATCTTAACTAGGTCATAGAACTTGTGAAGATAACACACTTTACTACATGGCAAGTGGTAGAGGATGAAGAAATAGGAAGTGGGTTCACTTTGGATTTGGATTTCTCACTCTCTTTCTCATGGCACCATTGAAGGTAGCAAGGTTTCTTCTTCTTGAAGAAGAAGAAGAAAAAGAAAGAATATGATAAGAATAAAAAATTTAATTGATAAATAATAATAAATCAAGTGATCTTATCATAATGCAACCATGGGTTAGTGTAACAAGTGTAGAGAATAAACTAGGGTTTAGTTAAATGGTTAGGTTAAGGAAAGAAACAAAATGGTCAAAGCTTTCAAAGCTTCATGAAGTTTCAAGAATAAAACAAAGTTAGCCACCATTTTATTCTTGCCAAAATAAATAAGTAAATAAATAAATAAGGTAATGGAAACCCTAACCATTAACTAAAAATGCTTTAAAGTAAACACACACCCAAGTTTGCATGTATCATCAAACATGATACAAACTAGTGCACAAACATATATTATATATACAATGTGCACATCAAGTGAGAAAATCCATCTTAAGTGAACAAATACTAGTTAATGTAAAGTAATATATCAAATATATAATTATACATTAAATCATTAAATCAACACTTGATTTAACGATCCGGTCACATCGCATATGACCGACTAATATCCAATGTATCGACTTATCGAATCAATAATCGATTCGATAACTAGGTTATATTGCATACAACCAATCAATACATTCATCGTGAGAATAGAATACGGTATCATATACATGCATTATTCTTGGTTCCGCACATATCTCATATGCACTCCTATTTCGTTTCGCTTGAGCCAGGAAACCTCTGTGTAGGACTCTAAAGACTCGTCAATACGCCGGCAGCAGGTGATGATCATATCAAACACCCACAAGCCGCAAGCGGTCTGCTAAACGTAACGGCCACCCGGGTATTGAGCGATCAGAAGATCAACGAGTAAGCCCACTCACACTCCTGTGAATCCAACCAGTAACACTTACCGTACAGTCCGGTCACGTCGTCTGATATGTCGCATATCTCGCCTAGGGGTGGTAAACGTTAGACCCATGTTGCTCGATAAGTCGTGTCGATATGAGGTCTATAACAGTTCGAGAAACTACTGGTAACACTTACCAGTAAATCTCAGCAACCCTGGCCCGGGATTTCCGGTTATAGCCAATCGAACACGGCGCAACATCAACTCCCTATACCGGGAGAGACGAATCCCTTACTATCGCTCATTGCCTCCATGTGATTCGGGACTGTACCCAAAAACCACCATTTTGCACGCCCTCTTGGACGTGGTAAGGTGGATATCAAAGCACAGTGGGAATCACACAAGACTCTATGACGATCTCGGGTCTACAGACTAACCAGTACCAGTGTCACCAGAGAACTACCATCTGACGTAAGGTATAATACCATCTGGGAGTTCTCGGTGAGTCCGTCCAGTGTACCTTGTCTCTACTGAGCACCTGTTTATCAACTCTGATGTCAAACACCAATGGATATGGGATCATCCATCGCCCATCTGTATGGGTCGAGAAGGTATACGCTAGTCTACTCTGGCATATCGATGCCCCGTCTCGATACACCCACGACTTGGGATCTTGAAGGATCTACTTATGGACTACCATGTCCCCACTAGTATGATCCGCATCATAGTCCAGGTAGTCAAGTACACATCCTAAGGGCTTTACCAACATGTAACAGAGAGACAATCAGTGTACACGTTAAGGTAAAGTGCAACCAGATAGCATACTATCATGTCGAGGAAGAAAGTCCTCCCTATATATGTCCAAGCATCCACTACAATATACATCCTATGTATAGTAATGGCCTCTAGGGTATACATATAACTAACAGATATGGCAAGGTTCGATCAGATACGTGCGGTATTGCACGGATCGTGATCGGACGGATTTTACTAGCGGGCTTTGGTTTAAGCCGGATCCTAGTATTAGACAGTGTAGATTTTGTCTCTTTGCTGTATTCAGTGGGAATACAAATGCAGGCATGTATATGCAGTCGTGGGGTTTTCCTGTAATTTATTACGGGATCAGTTTTCTGAAGTTGCCAGTTTGCTTTCCGTTCCGGCCAGTTTTCTTTTGTTCCTTCACGGCCGGACTTTCCGATGGAGGGGCTAATTTTCAAGTTTGCAAATTAGCATTTGTGGAGGGGTTATTTGAGATTTGAAAGAATACGAAAGCATCTTTTGATTCCATTCTTTTCTTGTGATCATTTCTTGCATTAATGAGATTATAATGGATTAGATATTGTAATGATGTTGTTATCATCACCTTTTGATGTGGTCACCTCTTTTTGATTCCTACTCTCACCTCCCTTAATGATTTCACTCCCTCTACCAAATTCATATAGGGGCCGGCCACTTCAAGAGAAAGGAGGAGGTTCATTTTTGGGTGAGGAAAAATTCATTCATCTCATTTCTTATTCTTTGCTAAAAATGAGAGCACCATTTTTCCTCCAATGCTTTTCTCTCTTCTCCATCATCAATGGCAACTTCACAACCCCAATTGAGACATACGATTCTACACTTCATCTACAGCATTCCTTGGGCATGTCGGCTCGCCAACTTCATGCCCGAGTTGCCTCGGTCCAGAGGTGGGAGCCCGTAAACGAACCCGACGATGTGGTGCCCGTTCCGACGAGGAGATGAAGACCGGAGGTTCCGCAAGGGGATCGGAGTGGAGGCGAAGACCGAAGGACACGGATCGCTCGGTATATCTCTCTACTCGTTTTCGAGTTTGCTAGTAGTTAGGTTAATGGCCCGATCCGGTATTTTAGTAAGCTGTGGTGCCGGTTTCTAAGTTCCAGAAAAGTTTCGTTTCCGCATTCCGGCGTCGGATTGACGGCCGGGGCGCCGCCGTGCACTTACATTTCTAACCCTAGGTTAAATCTCTACATGGGTTAGCCTAGTCATCCTTGACCATGGTTACATTTGTAATCATATTAACTTTCATTATTCATCACAAAAGGAATTACTTCTTCTTCTTCTTCCTTCTTGCTTGAAATGCTTTCTAGCTTTTTGAGAGATGATGAAAATGAGTGAGATTAAGAAAATAAATGAGAGCTAAAATTCTACTTCATCATCCTAATCTATCCTAGCCATTTAGATTAGGGTGTTCACTTCATTTAAAGATTGAGAGATTGTGTTAAAGAAACTTCAAGGTACATCGTCTTTGTTATCGAAGATCGGAAGCAAGCTTGCATCTTTCTCTTCGTGGAGCTTTTCGTGTGTCCAGATACTCGATGATCGCATCGAACGGGACCACAACACGGAGCTTTAGAAGTGAAGGACAGGACTACAAAGGTTGTAATCCCAAACTTTTAGTGTTAAAGTGTTTAACATGCTTTGTTTCGCCTACTCTCTAATTTAAAAATCTTGGTTAGGGTTGTTCGGCACGTCTAAATTTTAAATCGGGCATGCTTGATGCCTTATAGACCCTTGCGAGAGTGCCTAGTAACCCGACAATGGTTACCAATTTATCTAATCAGGAAACCTCCCACTGTATCCTCAAATTCTCCTCCAAACTTGAAAGAAGAATTAGTCGAGATCACCGGAGGAGTAAACCAACTCATCAGTGGGAATCGGGATCCAACTATCATTGCATGACAACGTGATAGAATCCACTCATGTTATCACACTCCAGAAGGTATGCGCATATCTGGCATGTTTCAGTTTCTTTAAAAACTCCCGATATGATTTTTACCCCATGCTCTTATGACCTTGACGAAGTCCAACATATCATAAGTCACATGTCAAGTTCTACCCATCATTATCCAGGTTAATTTGAACCCATCCGTACATATCCTTGACGAAGGACAAAATAGTAGTACGACTGTCCCAAACCAACGCATCTATCTATGCAACAGAAAAGTAACAAATAGCTACCATACACTATGCCTTGACGAAGGACAACATACATAGCATGAATACTAAATGCTACCTTTTTGAAATGACGCAGGGCTACGAATTGTTTTTGGTTAAAAACGTTTAACGTAATGAACTTGATATCGTTGAACGAATCTAATAGCTTTTTATAAAAATATAGTGGCGAAAACCTTTGCTAAAGAGGTCACTTCCGGTGAAGGGATCTCGGCTCTTTCCCCGTAGAATGAGGTGTACGATATTCCAACTGAATACCACGATGCAAAGCAAAAAGGCAATCGGCTATTGTGAAGTTATTACGCTGACGCAAACTTCTGTCCAAGGGGTCACTCCCGGTGAAGGGATCTCGGCCCTTGCCTCGTCGACTGAGGTGCTGGATATTCATAACCGAATACAACTGTGCAAAACAAAAGGAAACGTCCTTGCAATAACAGATTTTTGAAAAATGTTCCAACAACATTAGAATAGGTTTGTTTAGCTTGCATTGATCCGAATCAATGTAGTCCCATCAATTAATCACACCATAAAAGAACGAAAATATGATGTACGTATATGCCATCCGCATTCGCCACTGGGTCCTGTCATCACCCGTTAGGTTACTTAACTAACAACAGAGCGGGGACTGGACTAGCGCGGGTGTAAAACATATACAACATCTACTAGTATATATATAGCAATATATAATAATCGCTCCAGGCGTGATAAATACAACATCACAGAGAGTAATAAGCATCACAGAACAATACAGATAATCTGGGATCCCCGGGTTTCCTTTGAGCCGCAAGTGAAACCCGACGTTCCCCTTATCGTGTGGATAGCCTGTGCTATGAAATCCTAGACCCCTACGGGCGCAGCAAGTTACCCGCCAAAAGCTGAAGCGAGGCAGCCCCCTTCAACAAAGTGAATGGACCACCCGCACTTCACGGAATCCGGTAACTTGAGCACCCCTCCTTGGGTCAACCTGTACACCCTACGGCTGCGGCGAATAGCCCGCCAATTCTAGAGCGAAGCCCCCTCCGTGTCAAAGCCATGAGATGCGGGCCCGTTGCCCTCTAGAACCCAGCTATCCGTGCACCCCACCGCGGGGTAATCCTAGTACAAAAAGTAAAATATATACAACGGGTACATCGACCTCAGCCCGGTCGTGCCCCAAAAGAATAATATACAAACAGGAAGTGACGGCAGTCCACATGTCGGACGCTCTCCCAGCTATATCAAATGTATGAATATAACCAAACTATACTACCATTGCATCTAGGCTATCCACCACGACAAATCCGCAACATCACAGCACAACACAGAACATCAACGTGAATGTCACGTTCGCAAATCCTTCTAAAAGAGCTATAGCAATTAGACAAAATTTACCTATGAAATGGCATTCACGGTTACAGATATAAAGTAAGCACTGTGAACTAACTTATTTAAAATTTTCGATCGACAAAATTTCCCGAAGTGGGCCCCAAGCACAACTGCTGCACTCAAAATAATCTGGGCCAAAACCAAAAATTCCAGAAACCACAATTCCAAAAGAAAGACTACCTGAAGAAAAATGGTGCAATGAAGCCCCAGAACGGCGGCGGAACCGCGGCCCAACTGTGGGTACGGCCGCGGTTCTGCGGCGCTCCTGTGGGATCACTCTACCAAATTTGTACAGTGATCTTAAAAAAGCCTGCCTGATTTTCTGAAACACTAAAAAAAAATTTCGACGAAAAAATAAATTTCGACGAAAAAATAAATTCGATAGAAACTTTAGTATTAGGAATGCGGTTTCGGAAATTTTGCTCGATCGATGTTTTAAATACGTTAGAACAAGCTAGTAAAGGTTAATGGCATGGCTCTGATACCATGTAAGTCTACGGTAGAGCCCCGACCGTCGATCCGAGGCCAAAATGCGGAAACGAAATTTTTTTCATAAACTTGAAACCGGCGCTAACGCAGACTTTCATCCCGGATCGAACCATTAACCTATAACTAGCTAACTAGAGAAGGGTTAGAAAGGCTATACCGATTGATCCGTGTCCTTCGGTCTTTGGCCACCTTCCCAAACTTCTCACGGCATCTCCAATCTCCGGTCTCCTCATCGAAAAGGGCACCACATCAATGAGTCTTTTTACGGGCTTCCGCTTCGTCTGAAGCAACTCAGACACGAAGTTTGCTATCCGACGTGTCTAAGGTGATGTAGAGAATGCGTGTGATCACTTTGTCTCAAGCATCCATTTATTCTCAACACATGAGAGTGTATGGATAGAGGTTGAAGTGTAGAGTTACTAGGCACTGTCACAAGGGCCTATAAGGCATCAACCATGCCCGATTTAAAATTTGGACGTGCCGAACAACCTAAAGCGATGATCTTTGCTAGATAATTAGGGTAAAACATGCAAGTAAATTTCTTTACAACTAAGAGAGAGGGATTATAACCTTTGAAGTCCACTCCTTCGCTTCATAAGCTCCGAGTACTAGCCCTTCGTCGCGATCCATGATCTCCCGCACTTAAAAGAGGCTCCACAAGCCGAACGATCGATGCTTGCTTGAAGTCTTCCTTTTCGAAGATGATCTACCTTGAAGTTTCTTTAACTCAAGCTCTCACTTTTCTAATCAAGTATTAATGAAGTGAACACCCTAATCTAATTAGCTAGATTAGATGAGGATGATGAAGTAGGAATTATGCTCTCTTTTATTTTCAAGATCTCACACTAATTCATCACAAAATCAAAAAGCTAGAAAGCTTTCATGAAGGAAGATGAAGATGATTTCTTTTGTGATGAATAATGAAAAGTTACTATGCTTACAAATGAACCTTGAGTTAATAATATGAAGCATTAACTCATGTAGAGAGTTTACTAGGGTTAAGGGTTTGGGTTGGGTTAAATAATATCTCAAAAATATCAACACATAATATCTTTGCTTAAAACAAAACAAAAGCTTCTAGAAGCTTCAAGAAAAGGCTAACCCAAATCAAACCCTAACCATGTTTAATCTCTACTAATCATGTTGCATTTGTAAACATAACTTGTTACAATATTATATATCACATATATAATATATTTTTGTGACAAAAGAAAATAATACAATTAACATATATCGCATATATATCAATGTATTACCCGGTGAGAAAATGAATCAATAAAGCGAGCCAATAATAGATAATGTAATATAACGTATCACATATATAATTATACATTAAATTATCGAATCAACACTTGATCCGACAATCCGACTATTTCTCAAACAACCGACTAATATTATCTGTATCAGATCATCGAATCAACACTTGATCCGATGACCTGGCTATATCACATATACCCGGCCGATATCTAATGTCGCGAGAATAGAATACGGTATCTTATATCGTATTATCCTCGGTCCTACACACATCATATATGTTCTCCTACACCGTTTTGCCTGAATCAAGAAACCTCTGTGTAGGGCTCTAAAGAATCGTCAATACGCCGGCAGTAGGTGATGATCATATCAAACACCCACAAGCTGCAAGCAGTCAGCTAAACGTAACAGCCACCGAGGTATTGAGTGATCAGAAGATCAACAAGCAAGCATGTACATTCTCCTGTAAATCCAATCTGCAACACTCCCATACAGTCCGGTCTCTTCGTCTGATATGTTGCATATCTAGTCTAGGGGTGGTATATGTCAAACCCCAGTAACCGATAAGTCGTGTCAATATGAGGCTCATAACAGGTCGAGAAGCTACTGATAACACTTACCAGTAATACACTATATCAGCCCTGGCCAGGGACTTCAAGTTATAGCCAATCGAACACAGCACAACATCAACTCCCTATACCGGGAGAGACGAATCCCCTCCTATTGCTCATTGCCTCCATATGATCGGGACTGTACCCAAAAGCCACCATTTTGCATGCCCACTTGGACGTGGCAAGGTGGGAATCAAAGCTTAGTGGGAATCATACAAGACTCTATGACAATCTCGGGTCTACAGACTAACCTGTACATGTGTCACCGGAGAACTGCCATATGACGTGTGGTATAATACCATCTAGGAGTTCTCGGCAAGTCCATCCAGTGTACCCAGTCTCTACTGAGCACCCGTACACCATCTTTGATGTCAAACACCGATGGATATGGGATCATCCATCGCCCATCATATGGGTCAAGATGCATATACGCTAGTCTACTCTGGTGTATCGATGCCCTGTCTCGATACACCCTCGACTAGGAACAGTTATAGGATGTACTCATTGACTACTCTGGCCCCACTAGTATGATCTCATCATAGTCCCAGTAGTCGAGTACATATCCTAAGGGCTTTATCAACAAGTGAGAGCAAGACAGTAAAGTAATATAAGACAACATGTTAAGATAAAGTGAAACTAAATAGCATACTATCATGTCGAGCAAGAAAGTCCTCTCTATATATATCCAAGCATCCACTATAATATACATCAAATGTACGATAATGGCCTCTAGGGCATATACGTAACTAACAATCTCCAACTTGCACTAAGGCCAGCTGTTATAGTATGTCATACCTAACATCCCGAATAATCTCTCAAACTGTTCTGGGGAATGGCCTTCGTGAGTGGATCCGCAGTGTTGTCCTTCGTATCAACTCTCCTGACCTCGATCTCCCTGCGATCAACTATCTCCCGGATCAGGTGATACCGCCCCTGAATATGTCTGGACTTCTGATAGAACCTGGGTTCCTTGGCCAAAGCCACAGCTCTATTGTTATCACAATACAAAGGTATTGGATGCTCAATGGATGGAACCACACAAAGTTCAGTAATGAACTTCTTCATCCAGACAGCCACTTTTGCAGCATCGTTGGCAGGGATGTATTTAGCCTCCATCGTCGAGTCTGCAACGGTTTCCTGTTTGGAACTCTTCCAACACACCGCCCCTCCATTGAGGGTAAAGACAAATCCCGAGTGTGACTTAGAGTCGTCCTTATCACTTTAGAAGCTTGAATCGGTAAAAGACTCCACCTGGAGTTCTCCGTTACCATACACCAAGAACATCTCCTTAGTTCTTCTCAAGTACTTGAGAATGTTCTTCACAGCTATCCAGTGACTCTCTCCAGGATCTGCTTGATACCTACCCACTATACTTAGTGAGTATGCTACATCGGGTCTGGTACATAGCATCGCGTACATGATAGAGCCTACTGCAGAAGCATAAGGTTTCCCTTGCAAGCGAGCTCTCTCCAAATCAGTCTTGGGAGACATCTCTTTGGAAAGGGTGAGCCCACAGATCGTGGGTAGTTTCCCACGCTTGGATTCTTCCATACTAAAGCTCTTTAGTATGGTGTCAATGTACCTGGATTGGGACAATCCCAGTATCCGTTTAGATCTATCTCTATAGATCATAATTCCCAGTATGCAGGAGTCATCACCTAGATCTTTCATTGAGAATCTTTCTGATAAGAAGAGCTTGACCGATTGCAGCATAGGAACATCATTTCCTATCAAGAGTATGTCATCGACGTACAATACGAGGAAGACAACCTTACTCTCTGCAACCTTTTTATATATACAAGGTTCATCTACGTTTTTGATGAAGTCAAACTCTTTGACTACAACATCAAAGCAGATGTTCCAACTCCGTGATGCTTGCTTAAACCCATAAATGGATTTAAGCAGCTTGCACACCTTTTCGCCGCTCCCACTATCTACGAAACCCACTGGCTGAGTCATGTACACGCACTCTTCTAAATCACCATTTAGAAAGGCAGTCTTAACATCCATTTGCCAGATTTTGTAGTCATGGTATGCAGCAATGGCAAGTAAGATCCGGATGGACTTAAGCATAGCCACTGGGGAAAATGTTTCGTCATAATCCACACCTGGTCATTGACGAAAACCCTTTGTATCAAGTCTAGCTTTGTAAGTCTCAACTTTTCCATCTACACCAAGTTTCTTCTTAAAGATCCATTTGCTCCCAATGGGTTTTACCCCTTCAGGAGCAACTTCCAAAGTCAATACTTTGTTGGTGTACATGGATTCCATCTCAAATCGCATAGCATCCAGCCATTTCACAGAGTCACCACTCATGATGGCCTGCTCGAAACTAGTCGTGTCATCATCTTCCATAATGCAATTCTCAATCCCACCATCAACGAGAAAACCGTAGTATCTCTCAGGTCGATGAGAAACCCTACTAGATCGGTGGAGAGGCTGGTGTTCGTTGGGTACAACTGAATCCTCTGGTTCCAATGATCATCAGTTGTAGTTTGTGGTGCTGGAACTTCTTCTAGCTCTACCTCTTTGCCACTAATTTCCTTTGCAAGAAATTCCTTTTCTAAAAAGGTGGCATATTGAGAAACAAACACTTTTTGTTCTTCAGCGTGGTAGAAAAAATATCCTTAGGAATTATTCGGATATCCCACAAACTTAAAAAGAACTGATCGTGCCTCGAGTTTGTCCGGATTTTTCCTTTTGACATAGGTCGAAAAAAATCATATCTTAACTCGTTTAAGATACGGTCTCTTCCCATTCCATATCTCATATGGTGTGGTAGGTACAGATTTAGACGGAACTTGATTCAATAGATATGCTGCTGTCTCAAGCGCATAACCCTAGAAGGAAATAGGCAACTCAGCAGTGCTCATCATAGAGCGCACCAGATCTAATAGGGTGCGATTCCTTCTTTCCGATACACCATTGTGCTGTGGTGTATAAGGAGGAGTAAGCTGAGAGAGAATCCCATTCTCTTTTAGATAGTCTAGAAACTCATTGCTCAAGTATTCTCCTCCTCGATCAGGTCGAAGGATCTTAATACTTTTGCCCATTTGGTTCTCTACTTCGTTCTTATATTCTCTGAATTTCTCAAAAGCTTCAGACTTGTGTTTCATTAGGAACACATGTGCGTATCTAGAGAGATCGTCAGTGAATGTAATAAAGTAGGAAGAACCGTTCCTGGCATGTGTAGACATGGGACCACATACATCACAATGTATCATCCCTAAGATTTCTGTAACTCTTTCTCCGTGTCCACTAAATGGAGTTTTGGTCATTTTACCTTTGAGACATGAATGGCAAGTTTCATAAGATGATAATTCGAATGGATTCAAATATCCATCCTTATGTAACTTAGCTAGTCGTATCACATTGATATGACCTAGACTACAATGCCATAAGAAGGATTCGTTCATTTCTGAACTCTTCCTCTTGTATGTGTTTTGTATATTAAGGACTGTAGTTTGATTGAGAACGTATATGCCATTATGTAACGAGCCTGATCCAATCAACTTTTGATTTAGGAAGATGATCATAACATTATCCTGTATTACAAAATTATATCCTTCTTTACTTAATAAAGAAACTGATATAATGTTGCACATCATGTTCGGTATATTATAGCACTCGTTCAGAATCAATGTATTACTACTTGGTAATACAAGGTGATATTCGCCAACAGCTTTGGCTGCAATATTTGCACCATTCTCTACTTGTACGGAATGATCACCCTTTCCCAATTCTCTACCTTTACGTAGCCCACGTAACAAATTACATATGTGGGATCCCGATCCGGTATCTAATACCCAGGACGTAGAGTGAACTGAGAAACAGTTCTCGATAACAAACACACCCGAAGAAGATGCATCAACATGCTTGTTCTTCGTTTGGGCGGCATGAGAATCCAGATATTCTCATATTCCCTGCTCAGTCTTATAACACTTATAAGAAAGAACGGGACCAACGTTCCCCTGCTCAGTATAATAAGCGGGTTCAGTCAATACATCAATATTATTATCTTGATTAAGGCCTGATATGGTCGCTACCTGGAGAGAGAGAGAAGGAAACACTTTAGCGTATGCTCTTGCAAGATTAGATTGGTTATTATCTTATTTAATCAGGATGTCCCCCACTGTTTTTATCAAATCTTCCTTCAAACCCTAAAAGGAAAGACTAATCGAGATTAATTACACCTTTACAAGCTCGCCAATCTTTCAGCCAGGCCAGTGTTGGTACTTTGAGGGAGATTCCCGTGCTTTCGCACGGACCTAATTAAAATATGTAAGTATACGGTAGCGCCCCGGCCGTCATTCAGAAGCAAAACGCGGAACAAAAACTTTTATTACTGGCGCCTTCGCATACTATAACCCAGATCTTGCCATTAACGCTAAACTAACAAACTGTAAAGAGGTAGAAAGGCTATACCGATCGATCCGAGTCCTTCGGTCTTTAGCCATCATCCCACGCTCCTTGCGGCAACTCCGATCTTTCGTCTCCTCATCGAGGTGGCACCATGTCAACGGATCTTTAAACGGGCTCCCGCCTCTATACTGAGGCAACTCGGTCATCAAGTCTGCTAAAAGAGATGACCAAGATGAAGTAGAGAATGAGTAGAAACTTTATCTCAAACACCCTACGGTTCTCATCACATGAGAGGGTTAGGGTGGAGGTGGAAGAAGATACTTAGGATTGGAAATTGTGAACTCAAGAAGAACTAGTGAGCAAAAGAAAAACCAAGCTCACAAAGTTCTCTTTTTCTTCTCACTCTTTTGTGAATAGATATATGATGTTGTTTTAGAAAAAACCAAAGAAAAATATCGTATGAAAATATCTCCTCAAATATCCATACCCGAAACAAACCTCATTAATACTTTAATGACTCACTAGATGACTCATTACATAAGTCATTAGTGATCATTCTAGAATTAATGAGTCACCAAGAATGAGTCACTCTTTCCAAAATCAATTAATCATTTAAACCAAAATGATTAATCCAAAAACAAATGCATCTTCTAAAATATTCTCATAACGGATTACGAGAATACCCCACGCCTGTATATACATACCTGTATCCGTATTCCGACCGAATACGAATACAAGAGACTAAAATATTCCGACTCAATATAATACATGGATCCGGCTTAAACCAAAGCCCACCAGTATTATCTGTCCGAAATATGACACGTGCATAAGTGCATGTGCATTTCCGAATCCTGCCATAAAACCATACGGCCTCTACAACGTTTCGCCCGAACTTGGGAAACTATCTATGGGGGACTCTAAAGACTCGTCAGTACCCTGGCAGTAGTTTAACCACAAGCTCATCAGCGGCACTAGCTATGCGTAACGGCTGCCCATGTACTGACCGAAAGGGAAGCCTGATGAGCGAACTCATCCTGGAACCCAACTGAGCCTATCAGTGACAATATACATACAGTCCGGTCCGTTCGTCTATGAGTATCGCATATCGGACCTAGGAGGCTGATAACGTCAGACCCCCAATAGCGGTATAAGTCATGTCGGAGAGCAGCCCTGAACACCCTGATAAACTACTGGAATACTTACCAGTAATTCTCACCTACCTTGGCCAAGGACTTGGTGTAATGGCTCTCCTAGAAACAGCACGATATCACCCCCAATACCGGGAGAGACGAATCCCCTGCCGATCCGCTCATTTGCCACCATGTGGCTCGGGACTGTACCCAACTAAAACCTGTTTGCAGGACTCCTTTGAGCCATGGTAGGGTAGTAATCTAAGCACGGTATGAACTCACACGAGACAAATGAAGACCACAGGTCGATGAACTAACCTGTACATATATCACCAGGGAACTGCTAACTGACGCTAGGTATAATACCAACTAGCAGGTTCCCGGCGAGTCCTGTCCAGTGTACACATAACCCAATGAGTACCTGTATACATCTTAGGTGATCCAACTGACACCAGTGGCTTGTGAGACCGGTCACCGCCCCTCGTCGGGGTCTCGACTGTATACACTAGTCTACTCTGGAGTATCGATGCCTTGTCTCAAAATTCCTACGACTAGGGGCCACTTTTAAGGATGTACTTATAGACTACCCAACTCTCACGTATATGATCGCCATCATACAGTTGGTAGTCAAGCAGGATCCTAAGGGCTCTATCAATGTGTAATAGTGAACAGTCACCTAAAGCTGTACACGATGATAAAGGAAAACCAGATAGCATACTATCATCTCGAGTAAGACTGTCCTACCGGTATAGGTCCTCCCTCAATCATTGCAATCACGTATCTGCGATACAATAATTGACTTTGAGGGCACTATTTCCAACAATCTCCTACTTTCACTTAAGTTTAATTATTGCGATGTCGCATACTCACAGCCCGTGTGATACCGAACACCCAACTCCTCTACTAAACAGTTTCACAAAGCATGTTTATAAAACACATGTGTTCGAGATATAGCCTCAGTGAGTGGATCCACCCTGATGTTTCTTTCTATGTCTCTCTTAATCTCAAGTTTGCGGAGAAAGCCATCCCCCGAATTGAGTAATACCTGTCTTTGAATATGTCTAGATACCTGAAAGGACCTAGTGTAAGTCTACGGTAGCGCCCCTGCCGTCTAACAGACGCCTAATGCGGAACAAAACTTTTTAACTGGCGCTATCGTATACTATAACCCGGATCTTCCATTATTGCTAAACTAACAAACTACAAAGAGGGTAGAAAGGTTATACCGAACGATCCGAGTCCTTCGTTCTTTAACCATCATCCCACGCTTCGTTGCGGCTGCTCCAATCTCGTCGATCTCCGATCTGCTCGTCCAGGTGGCACCACGTCAATGGATCTTTAAACGGGCTCCCGCCTCTGACCCGAGGCAACTCGGGCTTCAAGTTTGCCAAAAGAGATGACCAAGATTGATATAGAGAATGTGTAGAATACTTTGTCTCGCTTCGTCCAAAGCCATGGACCAACGGAATGAAGTTGCCATTTGGAATCGGGTAAATGAGAAAATGAGTATACAAATTTCATGAACCAAATTCATAGTCTTTTCTTTTGGAAAAATCAATCACCCTTTCAAAAGAGGGGCCGGCCTCTTTAAGAAGGTGGGGGGGGGGTGAGTGTAGGAACAAGAGAAGGGTAACCATAAGCTATCATACTTATCATGACTCATTACTTTCATTAATGCAAAACCATGAGTCACCTTAACACATCATCAAGCATTAAATGCAACCAATGAATCAAGAACACCTCACTAAGCCTAGTCACAACTTCTTTAAGCTTCCACACAGATCACCCTCATGACTCACCCAAGTGACGAAAAGATAAATCCGCATTTAACCGAATGTTAAATACGGGTGATAGAAAACTGGAAATTGGGAACTTCCAAAAGTGATCCCGAAACGAATTTCAGGATAACCCCGTAACAGTTTAAACATACCCGCATTCCATATTCTAATTCATGCCTATAACCTTTATTTGTCTTTATTCATTTCCTTTTGTATACCCCTTTTAGGCTAAGTGGTTTTCTTCCTTCCCTACCGTTCGGCACCAGCCTATGGTTTGGAAGAAGACTATCCAGTAAGCATAATAGGTGTACCCTCCTAAACCAAGGAGTACTCGCAACTTGATAGAAGGTGATGATAAAAGACAACTGAATAATAGCTTATTCTATTTCTCCCGAACTGAGGAAAAAAGCAAAGGTGAAATAGGAGCGGCGATGAAGTACGCGGTTTGGTCGTGAATGATAACAGTCGCAATTTACTTTGCTCTCTTTCTAATCCCTTTATTTTATCTTTACATATTACCTTCTGCACACCCTACTTAGGCTAATTGGTTTTCTTCATTCCCTACCTTTCGGCACCTGCCTATGGTTTGGAAGAAGACTATCCAATAAGCGTAATAGGTATACTCTCCTTAACTATGGAGCCCTCGCAACCTGAGAGAAGCTGATAATAAAAGACAACTGAATAAACCAATTCTATTTCTCCTGAACCTTGATCCATCCTCGAAGAAGACCCTCCGAGTTCGTATATAACCATACGATGGATCTATCCAATGGAAGTGGATGTCCGTAGTAATACGGGATGTTCTGAGAAATGCAAAGGGTAAAAGAAGGAGCGGCAATGACTTATGCAACTCAGACAATCCAAAAGCCAGTATTGTAAGAAGGGTTCGGTCAACTTGGTCACTCAGTCACAGTCTAGGGTCGGTCAATGGTCGCTGCCAAAGAGAGAGAGAAAAGAAACACTCTGCGTGCACTCAAACCTAGATCAGAATGGTTATCACTTTATCTAATCAGGAAACCTCCCACTGTACTGTCAAATTCTCCTCCAAACGTGAAAGAAGAATCAATTGGGATCACCCGAAGAGTAAACCAACTCATCAGTGGGAATCGGGATCCAACTCTCATCGCATGATAACGTGACGGAATCGACTCACGTTATCACACTCCAAAAGGTATGCTCATACTTGGCAAGTTTCAGTTTCTTTAGAAACTCCCGATATGATTTTTGCCCCGTGCTCTTATGACCTTGGCGTTAGGTCAAAATGTCACAAGTCACATGCCAAGTTCTACCCGTCACTATCTTGTCAATTTGAACCTACCCGCACATGCCCTTGGCGTTAGGTCAAAATGGCAGAACGACTGTCCCAAACTAACTCATCTATCTATGCAACAAATGAATACCCAGCAACTACCAAACACTATGCCTTGGTGTTAGGTCAAAATACATAGCTTGAATACTACTGAATACCCAAAAGAAATGACGGAGGGCTACGGCTGGTTTTTGGCGAAAAACCTTTAACGTAACGAACTTGATATCGCTAAAGGAACCTGATAGCTTTTTATAAAAATATAGTGGCGAAAAACCTTTGCTAAAGAGGTTACTCTCGGTGAAGGGGATCTCGGCTCTTTTCTCGTGGAATGAGGTGCAGGATATTCCAACTGAATACCGTGATGCAAAGCAACTTGTAATCGACTATAGTGAAGTTATTACCCTGACGCAAACTTCTGCCCAAGGGGTCATTCCCGGTGAAGGGATATTGGCCCTTGCCTCGTCGAATGAGGTGCATGATACTCCAACCGAATACCACTGTACAAAACAAAAGGAAACATCTTTGTAATAACACTTTTTAAAACTGTTCCAACAACTGCCAAATAGGTTTGTTTTCCTTTGCATTGATAAAAATCAACGCTAGTCCCATCAATTAATCACACCAGAAAAGAACGAAAATAAAATGTAAGTATATTCCATCCGCATTCGTCACTGGGTCCCGTCATCACCCGTTAGGTTACTCAACTAACGACAGAGTGGAGACTGGACTAGCGCGGGTGTAAAACATATACACCATCTACTAGTATATATACTAATATACAATAATCGCTCCAGGCGTGATAATATGCAACATTACAGAAAAGTAATAAGCATCACAGAACAATACAGATAATCTGGGATCCCCGTGTTTCACAGAGCCGCTGCTGAAACCTGACGTTCCCCTGGTCGTGTGGATAGCCTGTGCAATGAAACCTAGACCCCAACGGGTGCGGCAAGTTACCCGCCAAAACCTGGAGCGAGGCAGCCCCCTACAGCAAAGTGAATGGACCACCCTGCACTTCACGAAATCCAGTAACTTGAGCACCCCTCCTTGGGTCAACCTGTACCCCTACGAGTGCGGTGAATAGTCTGCCAATTCTAGAGTGAAGCCCATCTGCCTCTCAAAGCCATGAGATGCGGACCCGTTGCCCTCCAGAACCCGGCTATCCATGCACTCCGTCGCGGGGTTGTAAGTGCACGGCGGCGCCCCGGCCGTCAATCCGACGCCGGAATGCGGAAGCGGTGAATAACTAAAATTTTGCGGACTTTGCAAACCGGCACCACCGCGCACTAAACTCCGGATCGTTACCATTAACTAGTCTAAGCTAACTACAAGAAAGGGAATAGAGATATACCGACGATCCAAGTCCTCCGGTCTTCTCGTCATGGTCCCGATCTCCTGCGGAAAAGTCCCGTCTCCTCCTCATCGCCGGAAGTGCACCACATCGCCTTCTTCGTTTACGGGCTCCCACCTCAATGCCGAGGCAACTCGGGCACGAAGCCGGCTACTCGACGTGCCCAAGATTCGTTGTAGAATTCGTAGAGAAGGAGTCTCATTTTTGGGGTTTGGAGTTGTGCCATTTTGTGGAAGAAAAGAGAGGAACTTTTGGAAATGAACTAGAGGGCTTTTCTAGTGAGCAAGAGAAACAAAATGCCACACATAAAAATGAATCCATCCCCACCATTTGGAATGGCCGGCCCCCCCCTTTCCAAGTGAGATTGGAGAGAGAAAAGACAAGGTCAAGAGAGTGGGTGGAAGCAATGATGAAAAGAGATGATGAAAGAATCCAATGATCACAACCATAACCCACACTCAACCAACCTCACCCCTCATCATCATCAACCATCATGCCCACTAAAAGTCAAGCCATCATGATAGCTAGAAGTCAAGGTCAATGAGAGGCTATCATGATAAAACAATAAGCAAAGAACCCCTCCACAAATGCCTATTTGCAACAATGCAAATAAACCCTCCTCCACCAATCTTCGGCCAATGAACGGAACAATGGAAATCGGCCGAAACGGAAAGCAAACTGGCAACTCCAGAAAACTGGTCCCGTAATAAATTACAGGAAAACCCCGATACTGTGCATACACACCCGCATTTGTATTCCGACCGAAATACAAATGCAAAGAGACAAAATCTCCACTGTACTATACTAGAATCCGGCTTATACCAAAACCGGATAGTAATATCTGTTCGATCCTGATCCGTGCAATACCGCACGTATCTGATCGAACCCTGCCATATAACCATACGGCCTATAGTACAAACTGTCCGATCGTGATCCGTGCAATACCGCACGTATCTGATCGGACCTTGCCATATCTCCATACGGCCTCTACAACCTTTCGCCCGAAAGCTGAGTAACTGAAATGTGGTGGACTCTAAAGACTCGTCAATACTATGGCTGTGGATTTAACCACTAGCACGTCAGAGGTATATGCCAATACGTGACGGGCCACCAGCTATTGACCAAAAGGGACGTCGATGAGGAAGCTCACCCCGACACCCAACTGAGCCTGTCAGTGACAATATCCGTGCAGTCCGGTCCGTTCGTCTATGAGCATCGCATGGCGGGCCTAGGGGGTTGGTAAAAGTCAGACCCCCAAAAGCGGTACAAGTCGTGTCGGAGTGTAGCCCAGAACACCCTGAGATACTACTGGAATACCTACCAGTAAATCTCCTTGCCTTGGCCAAGGACTTTGTGTAATGGCTCTCCTAGACACAGCACGACCTCACCCCCAATACCGGGAGAGACGAACCCCTGAAGATACGCTCACTGCCTCCATGTGGCTCGGGACTGTACCCAACTAAAACCTGTTTGCACGACTCCTTTGAGCCGTGGTAGGGTAGTAATCAAAGTACAGTGGGAACTCACACGAGACAAATGACGATCCCCAGGTCGATGAACTAACCTGCACACATGTCACCAGGGAACTGCCATCTGACGTTTGGTATATGACCAACTAGCAGGTTCCCGGCGAGTCCTGTCCGGTGTACTCATAACCCAATGAGCACCTGTATACATCTTAGGTGATCCAACTGACACCAGTGGCTTGTGAGACCGGCCACCGCCCCTCGTCGGGGTCTCGACTGTATACACTAGTCTACTAATGGAGTATCGATGCCCGGTCTCGAAACTCCCACGACTAGGGACCTTTTAAGGATATGCTTGTAGACCCCCAGCTCCCACTTATATGATCGCCCTCATACTGCTGGTGGTCAAGCAAGAATCCTAGGGGCTCTATCAACGTGTAATAGCGACGTGTCAGGTCACCTAAAACAGTACACGATGATAAAGGTAAACCAGATAGCATACTATCATCTCGAGTAAGACTGTCCTACCGGGATAGGTCCTCCCTCAATCATTACAATCACGTACCTGTGACCTAATAATTGACTCTGAGGGCACTATCTCCAACAATCTCCCACTTGCACTCAAGGCTAATTATTGCGATGTCGCATACTCACAGCCCGTGTGATACCGAACATCCAACTCCTCTACTAGTCAGTCTCACAAAGCTCGTTTGCGGAACTATTGCGTTTGAGGAATAGCCTCAGTGAGTGGATCCGCTTAGTTGTTTCTTTCTATGTCTCTCAATATCTCAAGTTCGCGGAGAAAACCATCTCCCGAAAAGAGCAATACCTGTCTCAGAATATGTCTGGATGTCTGATGGGACCTAGCTCATAAATGAACTCCAAATCCAAACTTCTTAGACTGTATCGTCAACTGAACTTAATCAGTATCCTGCGCGCCATGCCTCCCTCAGTATTGCCTTGGACCACCTGTCCAAAATACTGCCCCTCATCAGAAGGAAAACTATAACTCTGACAACCTCCTTGTCGTCCATGTCACCTTGGAAGCCTGGAATGATAACTGTCTCCTGAATGAGGCTGTCGTTATCATTTCCCTAGAACATCCACTTATGTTCTAAAACTGCTTCCGACTGTTTCTCCAGGATTGGATTAATGTCAACTTATTGCATCTAGTGCAAGAACAACATCTGGTGTGGTACTTGACATCCCACGATTGACTCAATTGCCTGAGCAAGTGATCTGCCAATCATGCCCGTCCCTCTCCCCTTTAGTCTGTAAGACACCTTTGGAGAGGGTGACTCCATTACCTGCAGGTACACTACCGTGCCAGGAGTCGTCCATCCTAAATACTCTTAGAATGCTGTCAAGTACCCTGATTGGGAAACCACCCAAATCTAGATCTAAAACCATAGATCCAGTAACCAGTATGTCTGATATAAAATCCATTTCCTTTGTGGAGAAACAACTGTGTGACGACCAAAGTATAACCGATTGTAGTATAGGAGTTTCTTTTCCTATTCTGTGTATCTCATCCAAATACCAGGATATCACACCCTACTACCTTCTCAATAGATCCATCCCCTATTCTGATGAAGTCAAACCCATGACTGTCACGTCAGAAATAGATGATCTATCTCCTCTACATCTGCTTTAGTCTATAAATAGACATAAGCTACCTGTCCACCAATGCTTCCGCTGCTCCAACCGACTACGACAACCCTCTGGCAGAGTCATATAGACGTACACTTCTAAAACTGGTTTAGAACGACGCTATACTCATCCTCCCGCCGGGTCTCGTAACCTGGAACAACAGCAATGGCAATTGTGGGTAAACAAGAACTTCCCTGTCACCGTCCTTGAGGCTACCGGAGTACCTCTCGGGTGCCTGAAGTTACCCACCTTATCTGCGGAGTGGCCAATGGAATGTCAATCCAGATTGAATCTTTAGGTTCCTCATCAAATCTTCAGTAATCGTTTGTGGTTCTGGAATCACTTCCAGTTCTACCATACTCCCACTACTGTTTTCTGAAAAAATCCATTTTTATTAAAACTGTGGCGAGTCTAGAACAATATCGCTATTGTTCATCCAGATGGTAGAAAGTCAACCCGCGTCATAGCCTGGGTCAACCCACAAACAGCCATTACAGAAGCGTGCCTTGAGTTATCCAGTGTCTGGTTTTAATCATAAACCGGACAACTCCCCGTACCTTAACATCGTTAAGATACGAACTATTCTATATCCAATATAGGAACAGAGGCACTGATTTAATTGAACTAGATTCAAATCATGCAGCTGTCCCCAGCGCATGTCAACTAAATGGAAGGAGGCCGATCAGCGTTACTCAACTTAGGAATACTTCCAATTATGAGTAACCTGAAAGAGAAGCAAGATCTCTTTATCATTACTATCAACTGAATACCATACACAAGTATCTACATCTTCGATCTCTTTGAAGAATCCCGATACCTGCTACACCTGGTTCTCTACTCTATTCAAATACCTATAACTCCTCAAAACTTAGACCCTGTGTTTCAACGAAACACATGTCTAAGAACTAGAGAAGTTAAAAGTAAACAGAATATAGTATGAGGACCAACCCCTTTGTCCTAATGGACACTGGACAACATACAATACTCTGTATAAGTCCCTTGAGTCTGATAACTCTTTCACTGTGTGTCGTAGGTTGAAAACTGTACTTATGGTTAAGAAGAATTACACCGCTGTTTAATGCTCCTTACCTAACCATCCACTGATATAGGTAAATGTCGTAGACATAATTTCAGAAAGGTATATCTCACTCTATGAAAATAGACGTACAGATATATCAATTTGAAATTGGTGCATAACAGCGGATATTCAAAACCAAATATTTGCCAACCAGCAAACAGCCCAGGTGATTTCCTCAAATATCACCGATTACAACGAATCCCGATATAATGAGGATGATCACCCAATTCCCAATAACTTACTCCCACTCATCATCTGTAAAACTATACAGATGTGAGAATCGTACCTGGTAAATACATACCCTGGAGTAAGTATCTAATCGGGAAATCAGTTCTCTTTTAACATTACACAGTGAAACTGAAACATTGAAATGTTTCGTTGGGGTATCCTGGTATTCCTAGTAATGCCTCATCCATTATCCAAATTCACAACAGTAACCGTATAATTCTTTGCCACCTCTCCAAATCCCTTCATATGTCTTTAGTCATTACCTTCTGTACACCCCTTTAGGCCAAATGGTTTTCTTCCTTCCCTACCGTTCGGCACCAGCCTATGGTTTGGAAGAAGACTATCCAATAAGCATAATGGGTGTACTGTCCGCATCCTAGGAACACTCGCAATGAGAGAGGGTGAAGATAAAAGACAACCGAATAAACCTTATTCCTATTTCTCCTGAACCAGAATCCATCCCCGAACTGGAATAAATTCCTTTCGAGTTCGTATATAACCATACGATGGAGTATCCAATAAACTGTGGATCTTCGTAGTGATACGGAGTGTCCTGGAGAAATACAAAGGTGATGTGGGAGTGGTAATGAAATATTTGGTTTGGTCATGAATATCTGTTGCAATTTACTTTGCCCTCTTACTAATCCCTTGCTTTGTCTGAACTTAATACCTTCTGCACACCATCGTTATGCTAATTGGTTTTCTTCATTCCCTACCGGTCGGCACCAGCCTAAGGTTTGGAAGAAGACAATCCAATTTGCGTAATAGGTGTACTACCCCTAAACTAAGGAGTACTCGCAACCTGAGAGAGGGTGAAAAGAAAAGACAACTGAATAATCCTATCCGTTTTCTCCAGAACCGGAAACCATCCTCGAATTCCTTCGAGTTCGTATCTAACGATACGATGGTTTTGTCCAATGGAAGTGGACGTTCGTAGCAATACGGGGTGTCCCGGAGAAAAGGGTAAAAGTAGGAGTGGCAATGAGGTTTGCAACTCTGACAATCCAAAAGCCGGTGTTTAAGAAGGTTCGGTCAACTTGGTCACTGAGTCAAAGTCTTAGGGTCGGGTCAATGGTCGCTGCCAAAGAGAGAGAGAAAAGAAACACTCAGCGTGCACTCTAACCTAGATCAGAATGGTTACCAATTTATCTAATCTGGAATCCTCCCACTGTATCTCAAATTCTCCTCCAAACCTAAAGAAGAATTAGTCGGGGTGACCCGAGGAGTAAACTAACTCATCAGTGGGAATCGGGATCCAACTATCATCGCATGATAACGTGACGGAATCCGCTCACGTCAACACACTCCAGAAGGTATGCGCATATCTGGCAAGTTTCAGTTCTTTTGAAACTCCCGATGTGATTTCTGCCCCATGCTCTTATGACCTTGACTTTGGCCAACATATCATAAGTCACATGTCAAGTTCTGCCCGTCATTCTCCAGGTTAATTTGAATCCACCCGTACATACCCTTGACTTTGGCCAAAATGGCAGCACGACTGTCCCAAACCAACGCATCTATCTATGCTGCATATGAATACCCCAATAGCTACCAATCACTGTGCCTTGACTTTGGCCAACATACACAGCTTGAATACTATTGACCACCCATATGAAACGACGGAGGGCTACGAATGGTTTCTGGCGAAAACCTTTAACGTAATGAACTTGATATCGTTGAAGGAACGGATAACTTTTTAGAAAATATAGTGACGAAAACCTTTACTAAAGAGGTCACTCCCGGTGAAGGGATCTCGGCTCTTTCCCCGTAGAATGGGGTGCTGGATATTCATAACCGAATATCACTGTGCAAAGCAAAAGTAATCGGCTATAGTGAAGTCATTGCCCTGACGCAAACTTTTGTCCAAGGGGTCACTCCCGGTGAAGGGATCTCGGCCCTTGCCTCGTCGACTGAGGAGCAGGATATTCTAATGAATACCACGATGCAAAACAAAAGTAAACGTCCTTGCAATAACAGCTTTTGAAAAAGTGTTCCAACAACATCAGATTAGGTTTGTTTTAAACTTTGCATTGATCCGAATCAATGCAGTCCCATCAATTGATCACACCAAAAAGAACGAAAATATACTGATGTACGTATATGCCATCCGCATTCGCCACTGGGTCCCGTCATTACCCGTTAGGTTAGCTAACTAACGACAGAGCGGGGACTGGACTAGCGCGGATGTAAAACATATACAACATCTACTAATATATATACCAATATATTATATTCGCTCAAGGCGTGAATAAAATGCAACATCACAAAGAATGAACAGCATCACAGAAACAATACAGATATCTGGGAACCCCGGGTTTCACAGAGCCACTACTGAAACCCGACGTTCCCCTGGTCGTGTGGATAGCCTGTGCAATGAGAATCCTAGACCCCTACGGGCGCGGCAAGTCACCCGCCAAAACCTGAAGCGAGGCAGCCCCCTTCAGCACCGTGAATGGACCACCCAGCACTTCACGGAATCCGGTAACTTGGGCACCCCTCCTGGGTCAAACCTGTACCCCCTACGAGTGCGGCGAATAGCCCGCCAATTCTAGAGTGAAGCCCCCTCCGTCTCAATGCCATGAGATGCGGGCCCGTTGCCCTCTAGAACCCGGCTACCCGTGCACCCCACCGCGGGGTAATTCTAGTACAGAAAGTAAAATATACATACACCGGGTACATCGACCGCAACCAGGTCGTGCCCCAAAAGAATAATACAAACAGGCAGTGACGGCAGTCCACATGTCGGACGCTCGCCCCGCAAAATCAAATGTACATAATACCACCACAACTGTACTAGCATTGCATCCAGGCTATCCCCCACGACCGATCCGCAACATCACAGCAAATACATAGAACATCAACGTGAAAGTCACGTTCGCAAATCCGTCTAACCGGGCTATAGCAGTTAGACCGGATTTACCGATCGAGTGACATTCACGGTCGCAGATATAATGTAAATACTGTGAAAAATGTGTTTAAGATTTTCCGATTGACCAAAAATTAACAAGTGGGCCCCAAACTAATACTGTAGCACTCACAGAAATAATTGGCCCAATTTTAATATTCCAAAACCCCTAATACTAGCCCAGAAGCCCACTGGGAAATTTTGGCCCATTGATCTCTCTAAGTTGCGGCGGATCCGCGGCCCAATGAAGGGTGAGGCCGCGGTTCCGCGCTCTGGAAGAGGGATCAGTGCGTCGAATTTTCCCAGAGTTCTTAGAACTTTCTGAACATCATTCTGAGACCACCTGAAAAATTTTTAGACACCAAAAATTCTCAACAGAAAACTGATGTGCACAAAAACATAGATTTTGGAATTTTGGTCGATCGGAAAAGCAAAACACATCAAACGAAAGCTAGACGACGTTAATGGCGAGGCTCTGATACCACTGTAAGTGCACGGCGGCGCCCCGGCCGTCAATCCGACGCCGGAATGCGGAAGCGGTGAATAACTAAAATTTTGCGGACTTTGCAAACCAGCACCACCGCGCACTAAACTCCGGATCGTTACCATTAACTAGTCTAAGCTAACTACAAGAAAGGGAATAGAGATATACCGACGATCCAAGTCCTCCGGTCTTCTCGTCATGGTCCCGATCTCCTGCGGAAAAGTCCCGTCTCCTCCTCATCGCCGGAAGTGCACCACATCGCCTTCTTCGTTTACGGGCTCCCACCTCAATGCCGAGGCAACTCGGGCACGAAGCCGGCTACTCGACGTGCCCAAGATTCGTTGTAGAATTCGTAGAGAAGGAGTCTCATTTTTGGGGTTTGGAGTTGTGCCATTTTGTGGAAGAAAAGAGAGGAACTTTTGGAAATGAACTAGAGGGCTTTTCTAGTGAGCAAGAGAAACAAAATGCCACACATAAAAATGAATCCATCCCCACCATTTGGAATGGCCGGCCCCCCCCCCTTTCCAAGTGAGATTGGAGAGAGAAAAGACAAGGTCAAGAGAGTGGGTGGAAGCAATGATGAAAAGAGATGATGAAAGAATCCAATGATCACAACCATAACCCACACTCAACCAACCTCACCCCTCATCATCATCAACCATCATGCCCACTAAAAGTCAAGCCATCATGATAGCTAGAAGTCAAGGTCAATGAGAGGCTATCATGATAAAACAATAAGCAAAGAACCCCTCCACAAATGCCTATTTGCAACAATGCAAATAAACCCTCCTCCACCAATCTTCGGCCAATGAACGGAACAATGGAAATCGGCCGAAACGGAAAGCAAACTGGCAACTCCAGAAAACTGGTCCCGTAATAAATTACAGGAAAACCCCGATACTGTGCATACACACCCGCATTTGTATTCCGACCGAAATACAAATGCAAAGAGACAAAATCTCCACTGTACTATACTAGAATCCGGCTTATACCAAAACCGGATAGTAATATCTGTTCGATCCTGATCCGTGCAATACCGCACGTATCTGATCGAACCCTGCCATATAACCATACGGCCTATAGTACAAACTGTCCGATCGTGATCCGTGCAATACCGCACGTATCTGATCGGATCTTGCCATATCTCCATACGGCCTCTACAACCTTTCGCCCAAAAGCTGAGTAACTGAAATGTGGTGGACTCTAAAGACTCGTCAATACTATGGCTGTGGATTTAACCACTAGCACGTCAGAGGTATATGCCAATACGTGACGGGCCACCAGCTATTGACCAAAAGGGACGTCGATGAGGAAGCTCACCCCGACACCCAACTGAGCCTGTCAGTGACAATATCCGTGCAGTCCGGTCCGTTCGTCTATGAGCATCGCATGGCGGGCCTAGGGGGTTGGTAAAAGTCAGACCCCCAAAAGCGGTACAAGTCGTGTCGGAGTGTAGCCCAGAACACCCTGAGATACTACTGGAATACCTACCAGTAAATCTCCTTGCCTTGGCCAAGGACTTTGTGTAATGGCTCTCCTAGACACAGCACGACCTCACCCCCAATACCGGGAGAGACGAACCCCTGAAGATACGCTCACTGCCTCCATGTGGCTCGGGACTGTACCCAACTAAAACCTGTTTGCACGACTCCTTTGAGCCGTGGTAGGGTAGTAATCAAAGTACAGTGGGAACTCACACGAGACAAATGACGATCCCCAGGTCGATGAACTAACCTGCACACATGTCACCAGGGAACTGCCATCTGACGTCTGGTATATGACCAACTAGCAGGTTCCCGGCGAGTCCTGTCCGGTGTACTCATAACCCAATGAGCACCTGTATACATCTTAGGTGATCCAACTGACACCAGTGGCTTGTGAGACCGGCCACCGCTCCTCGTCGGGGTCTCGACTGTATACACTAGTCTACTAATGGAGTATCGATGCCCGGTCTCGAAACTCCCACGACTAGGGACCTTTTAAGGATATGCTTGTAGACCCCCAGCTCCCACTTATATGATCGCCCTCATACTGCTGGTGGTCAAGCAAGAATCCTAGGGGCTCTATCAACGTGTAATAGCGACGTGTCAGGTCACCTAAAACAGTACACGATGATAAAGGTAAACCAGATAGCATACTATCATCTCGAGTAAGACTGTCCTACCGGGATAGGTCCTCCCTCAATCATTACAATCACGTACCTGTGACCTAATAATTGACTCTGAGGGCACTATCTCCAACAGGGGTAAACCTTGTACAGAAAAAAAATAATATGTACAACGGGTACATCGACCTCAGCCCGGTCGAGCCCCAAAAGAATATTATACAAACAGGCAGTGACGGTAGTCCACATGTTGGACGCTCGCCCGCAATATCAATGTACAAATAAATTCAAACTGCACTACCATTGCACGCTGCTATCCACCACGACAAATCCACAACATCACGGCACAACACAGAACATCAACGCGAATGTCACGTTCGCAAATCCGTCTAAAAGGACTATGGCAATTAGACACAATTTACCGCTCAAATGACATTCCCGGTCAGAGATATAATGTAAGTACTGTAAAGTAACACGTTTAAATTTCGATCGACAAAAATTCCCGAAGTGGGCCCTACGCACATCTGCTGTACAGTAACAAAATCTGGGCCCAAAAGAACAGTACCAGAAACCACAATTTCCAACAAAGAAACACTAGAAGAAAAATGGCTAAGTGAGTCACCAAGACTGCCGCGGTTCCGCGGTCAAAGCTAGGCTTTGACCGCGTTTCCTCGGCGGTACGGTCGAATCACTTGATCGTTTTTCTTCTGTATTCTTATAAAAGCCTACTTGATTTTCTGATATGGTCAAAATGATTTTTAGACCCCTTTTAAAATCGACAGAAACTTTAAAACTGAAAATTGTGATTTTCGAAAATCCGTTCGATCAATATTTTAAACGCGTTAGTACAAGTTAGTAAAGCTTAATGGTAAGGCTCTGATACCAATGTAAGTCTACGGTAGCGCCTCGGCCGTCTAACAGACGCTAAATGCGGAACAAAAACATTTTAACTGGCGCTATCGTATACTATAACCCGGATCTGCCATTATTGCTAAACTAAAAAACTACAAAGAGGGTAGAAAGGTTATACCGAACGATCCGAGTCCTTCGTTCTTTAACTATCATCCCACGCTCCGTTGCGGCTGCTCCGATCTCGTCGATCTCCGATCTGCTCGTCCAGGTGGCACCACGTCAACGGATTTTAAATGGGCTCCCACCTCTGACCCGAGGCTACTCGGTCATCAAGTTTGCCAAATGAGATGACCAAGATTGATGTAGAGAATGAGTAGAACATTTTGTCTCGCTTCGTCCAAAGCCATGGACAAACGGTTAATGATGTTGCCATTTGGAATCGGGTAAATGAGAAAATGAGTATACAAATTTCATGAACCAAATTCATAGTCTTTTCTTTTGCAAAAATCAATCACCCTTTAAAAAGAGGGGACGGCCACTTTAAGAAGGTGGGGGGGTGAGTGTAGGAACAGGAGAAGGGTAAACATACGCTATCATACTTATCATGACTCATTACTTTCATTAATGCAAAACCATGAGTCACCTTAACACATCATCAAGCATTAAATGCAACCAATGAATCAAGAACACCTCACTAAGCCTAGTCACAATTTCTGGAAGCTTCCACACACATCACCTTCATGACTCACCCAAGTGACGAAAAGATAAATCCGCATTTAACCGAATATTAAATACGGGTGATAGAAAACTGGAAATTGGCAACTTCCAAAAGCGACCCCGAAACGAATTTCAGGATAACCCCGTAACAGTATAAACATACTCGCATTTGTATTACGATCGAATACAAATGCAACTGAGACAAAGATATTATATCTACACAGTATAATATTCGGATCCGGCTTAAACCAAAGCCCACCAGTATTATCTGCTCGAAATATGACACGTGCGTAAACGCACGTGCATTTTCCGAACCCTGCCATAAAACCATACGGCCTCTACAACGTTTCGCCCGAACTTAGGAAACTATCTGTGGGGGACTCTAATGACTCGTCAGTACCCTGGCAGCGGGTTTAACCACAAGCAGTCAGCGGCACTAGCTGTGCGTAACGGCTGCCCATGTACTGACCTCAAGGGAAGCCGATGAGCGAACTCATCCTGGAACCCTACTGTGCCTAACAGTGACAATATAAATACAGTCCGGTCCGTTCGTCTATGAGTATCGCATATCGGCCTAGGGGGTTGGTAACGTCAGACCCCCAATAGCGGTATAAGTCGTGTCGGAGTGAAGCCCAGAACACCCTGAGATACTACTGGAGTACCTACCAGTAAATCTCCTACCTCAGCCAAGGATTTTTGTAATGGCTCTCCTAGACACAGCGCGATCTCACCCCCAATACCGGGAGAGACGAATCCCCTGCCGATCCGCTCACTTGCCTCCATGTGGCTCGGGACTGTACCCAAAAAATACCTGTTTGCACGACTCCTTTGAGCCGTGGTAGGGTAGAAATCAAAGCACAGTGGGAACTCACACGAGACAAATGACGACCTCAGGTCGATGAACTAACCTGTACACATGTCACCAGGGAACTGCTATTTGATGATAGGTATAATACCAACTAGCAGGTTCCCGGCGAGTCCTGTCCGGTGTACTCATAACCCAATGAGCACCTGTATACATCTTAGGTGATCCAACTGACACCAGTGGCTTGTGAGACCGGCCACCGCCCCTCGTCGGGGTCTCGACTGTATACACTAGTCTACTCCGGAGAATCGATGCCCTGTCTCGAAACTCCCACAACTAGGGACCACAATTAAGGATATGCTTATAGACCACCCAACTCTCACGTATATGATCGCCATCATACTGTTGGTAGTCAAGCAAGATCCTAAGGGCTCTATCAAAGTGTAACAGTGATCAGTCACCTGAACGTGTACACGACTGATAAAGGCAAACCAGATAACATACTATCATCTCGAGTAAGACTGTCATACCGGTATAGGTCCTCCTCAATCATTGCAATCACGTGCCTGCGATCCAATAATTGACTTTGAGGGCACTATATCCAATACCTAGTTCATAAATGAACTCCAAATCCAAACTTCTTAGACTGTATCGACAACTGAATCTAATCTGTATCCTGCACCATGCCTCCCACAGTATCCTCTTGGACTACCTGTCCATAATATTGTCCCCTTCGTCAGAGGGAAAACTATAACTCTGACAATCACTCTGTCATCCATGTCACCCTTGAAGCCTGGAATGATAACCGTCTCCCGAAGGAGGCTGCCGTCATCAAATCCGTAGAACATCCACTTATGTTCTAAAACTGCTTCTGAATGTTTCTCCAGGATTGTATTAATATAAACTTATTGCATTTTGTGCAAAAACAACTTCAGGTTTGGTACTTGACATCTCATGATCGACTCAATTGCCTAAGCAAGTGACATGCCAATCATGCACATCCCTCTCACCTTTAGTCTGTAAGACACCTTTAGAGAGGGAGACTCCATCACCTACAGGTACACCACCATGCCAGGAGTCGTCCATTCTAAAATACAATAGAATACTGTCAAAGTACCCCTATTGGGAAACTACCCAAATCTAGATCTAAAACCATAGATCTAGTAACCAGAATGTCGAATATTATATCCATATCTTTTGTGGAGAAAACAACTGTATGACAACCACAGTACAACCGATCGTAGTATAGGAATTTTACTTCCTACTTTGTGTATGTCAACCAAATACCAGGATATCACACCCTACTACCTTGTTAACAGATCCATTTCCTATTCTGATGAAGTCAAAGCCATGACTGTCACATCAAAACTAGATGATCTATCTCCGCTATATCTGCTCAAGTCTATAAATAGACATAAGCTACTTGCCCACTATGCTTCCGCTGCTCCCACTGACCACAACAATCCTCTAGCAGAATAATATATACGTGCACTTCTAAAGCTAGTTTAGAACGATGCTATACTTAACCTCCTGCCCGGTCTCATAGCCTGGAACAACAGTAGTGTCATGTCTGGGTAAACAAGAACCTCCCTGTCACCGTCCTTGAGGCTACCGGAGCACCTGAGGTTACCCACCATATCTGCGGAGTGGCTATTAGAATGTCAAACCTGATTGAATCTAGGTCCTATTAAATTTTCCATAATCGTTTGCGGTTCAGGAATCACTTCCAGTTCTACTATACTCCCACTACTGTTTTCTGAAAAAATCCATTTTACTAAAACTATGGCGATTCATGAACAATATCACCATTGATCTTCCAGATGGTAGAAAGTCAACCCTCATAATAGCCTGGGCCAACCCACAAACTGCCATTACAGAAACGTGCAATGAGTTATCCAGAGTCTGGTTTTAAGCATAATCCGGACAACTCACCGTACCTTAACATCGTTAAGATATGAACCATTCTATATCCAATATAGAAACTTTGGCACTTATTCAATTGGAACCAGATTCAAATCATGCAGCTGTTTCCAGTGCATATCATCTTAATGGAGAGAGGCCGATCAGCATTACTCAACTTAGGAATGTATCCAATTATGAGTAACCTGAAAGAGAAACAAGTTTCTCAAAACTTTTACTATCAACTGAATACCAATCACAAGTATCTACATCTTCGATCTCTTTGAAGAATCCCGATACTTGCGACATCTGGTTCTCTACTTTATTCCTATACCCACAACTTCTCAAAACATAGACATTGTATTTCTACGAAACACTTGTCTAAAAACTAGAGAAGTCACAAGTAAACAGAATATAGTATGAGAACTAACCCCTTTGTCCTGATGGACACTGGACAACATACAATACTCTGTATAAGTCCACTAAGTTGAATAACTCAAAACCTGTGCATTGTAGGTTGAAAACTGTACTTATGGTTAAGAACAACTCCGCTGTTCAATGCTCCTTACCCAATCGTCAACTGATATAGGTAAATGTCACGGACATAATTTCAAAAAGTTATATATCACTTTATAAAAATAAAACGTACAGATATATCATTTTGAATTTGGTGCACAACAACGGATACTTAAAACCAAATACATGCCGTTCGGTAAAAACCCAGGCGATTTCCTCAAATATCACCAATTACAACGAATTCCGATATAGTGAGGATGATCACCTTATTCCTAATAACTTACTCCCACTCAGCATCTGTAAAACCATACAGTTGTGAGAATCATACCTCGTAAATACATACCCTGGAGTAAGTATCTAATCGGAAAAACAGTTTTCCTTTAACAATGCATAGTGAAACTGAAATATGAAAAAGTTTCGAAGGGTATCCTGGTATTCCTAGTAATGCCTCTTCCATAATCCAATTCATGACTGTAACGGTATATTTGTTTGCCATCTCTCCAAATCCCTTTATTTTTCTTTATTCATTACCTTCTGTACACCCCTTTAGGCTAGGTGGTTTTCTTCCTTCCCTACCGTTCGGCACCAGTCTATGGTTTGGAAGAAGACTATCCAGTAAGCATAATAGGTGTACTCTCCTAAACTATGGAGCCCTCGCAACCTGAGAGAAGGTGATGATAAAAGACAACTGAATAAAACCATATTCTATTTCACCCGAACTGGGGAAAAAAGCAAAGGTGAAGTAGGAGTGGCAATGAAGTAAGCGGTTTGGTCGTGAATGATAGCAGTCGCAATTTACTTTTCCCTCTTTCTAATCCCTTTATTTTGTCTTTACTTATTACCTTCTGTACACCCTACTTAGGCTAATTGGTTTTCTTCATTAGCTACCTTTCGGCACCTGCCTATGGTTTGGGACTATCCAATAAGTGTAATAGGTGTACTCTCCTAAACCAAGAAGCCCTCGCAACCTGAGAGAAGGTGATGATAAAAGACAACTGAATAAACCAATTCAATTTCTCCTGAACCATGATCCATCCTCGAAGAAGTCCCTTCGAGTTCGTATATAATTATACGATGGATCTATCTAACGGAAGTGGATGTTCGCAGTGATACGAGGTGTTCTGAGAAATGCAAAGGGTAAAAGAAGGAGCGGCAATAACTTATGCAATTCAGACAATCCAAAAGCCAGTATTTTATGAAGGTTCGGTCAACTTGGTCACTGAGTCATAGTCTAAGTTCGGTCAATGGTCGCAGCCAAAGAGGGAGAGAAAAGAAAACTCTTTGCATACACTCAAACCAAGATCAGAATGGTTATCACTTTATCTAATCAGGAAACCTCCCACTGTACTGTCAAATTCTCCTCCAAAACTGAAAGAAGAATCAATCGGGATCACCCGAAGAGTAAACCAGCTCATCAGTGGGAATCGGGATCCAACTATCATCGCATGATAACCTAAAGGAATCCACTCACGTTATCACACTCCAGAAGGTATGCGCATACTTGGAAAGTTTCAGTTTCTTTAGAAACTCCCGATGTGGGTTTTTTCCCCATGCTCTTATGACCCTGATGTTAGCCAAAATGCCATAAGTCACATGTCAAGTTCTACCCATCATTATCATGTCAATTTGAACCCACCCGCACATGCCCCTGACGTTGGTCAAATAGCAGAACGACTATCCCAAACTAACTCATCTATTTACGCAACAGATGAATAACCAACAGCTACCAAACACTATACCCTGGCGTTGGTCAAAATACATAGCTTGAATACTACTGAATACCCAAATGAATTGACAGAGGGCTACGGCTGGTTTTTGGCAAAAAACCTTTAACGTAACGAACTTGATATCGCTGAAGGAACCTGATAGCTTTTTAGAAAATATAGTGGCGAAAACCATTGCTAAAGAGGTCACTCCCGGTGAAAGGATCTCGACCTTTCGTCGTGGAATGAGGTGCAGGATATTCCAACTGAATACCACGATGCAAAGCAACAAGTAATCGACTATAGTGAAGTTCTTACCCTGACACAAACTTTGGCCCAAGGGGTCACTCCCGGTGAAGGGATCTCGGCCCTTGCCTCGTCGAATGAGGTGCAGGATATTCCAACTGAATACCACTATGCAAAACAAAAGAAAACGTCCTTG